>JAMWYP010000038.1:0-1280509 GCA_025563575.1 Acacia pycnantha
AGAATGAAAAATCGTAAAACGTAAAATTGTAACGTAGTAAAAACGTAAAAAAAATCGTAAAAACACAAAAAAGTTTGAAAAATTAGTAAAATCGTTTTAATGAAAAAAAATCGTAAAAACGTAAAATCGTAGTGATAAAACGAGTTTTTAACTACCATGAACCGGTCTAAAAGAATTTAGTCAGGTGGTTCAATTTCACCACATCCCCAAATGATGGAGAGCACCGAAAGTTTCTTCTTCTTGCTTGCTCTGTCATCGCCCCCTCTCGCACTTGCCTTTATCACTGACACATTGTGGGTGTATTTTCTAGCATCTCCTATTAAGTCGAGGTATTCTCTTTCTCCTCCTCCTCTTCGATCTATGTGTTTACCGCTATTTATTGCAATTTCTCTCTATTTCATCGTTTGGGGTTTGGTTAAGGTATACTGTGATCTATGGGTGTTATTTTGTTGCAAGATGAAATTTCTTTGCTTCTTCTTTTTTTTTTTTTTTTTTTTGCTGCCTTTGGAATTTCGCTTTGCTCACTCAGTTCCCATTTTCCTACACTCGATGGGTTCGAAGTTTGAGTTTATTTTTGGGTTATTTTTTCGTATGATATTTTTGTTATAGCATCAAATCTATATTTGAATGACTCCTTCAAGAAGCTCCTTGAACTTTGATAGATAAGGTCCAGCGGCGGCAGCGTTGAGGGGGCGGTGAATCGTCCTTGTCCAAGCTTCTTGAACTAGGAGCAGCAAGGATCTGAGCGACACTCAAAAGAAGAGAAAACCCTAGCACAACTTGACATAGCTCTTGGAGACGAGCTTGAAGCAGTTGAAATCGACGAGGTAAGCTTGACATGGTGCAAATCCTATCGGGACTGGAGCCGAAGGTAGAGATGAGCAATCAACAGTAGGCGGTAAGTAGCGGAGGCAAAGAACGACGGTGGCGATTTGGTGGTAGTCGTGATCGGGAAGGTGGGAGAATTTTTCATTGTTTTCCTGGTTACTTTTAAGACTAGATATTTTAAGAGTTTGGTCTAAAAAATAATTTTTAAGACCAATTGCGTATCCGGTCTTAAAAGTAACAGACTTTTAAGACTGTCTGTATCGAGACCGGTCCCGATCCGGTCTTAGGAGGTGTTTTATGTCCAGTCTAAAAAGCTTTTTTTTACTAGTGAAAAGACCACACTACCCTTAAAAACAACAGATTATATCTCCCTCCTTCAGTCATACATGCAAAAAACAAAAACAGAGCAAGTGGCCTTCGAATGGATATTGGGGTTCTTTAGGAGTGTGGTTGTTTGACAGATACTCACCCACAAAGCTCCGCTCCTGTAAGTTGTTCGATAGAATTTGTTTGATAGATACTTGCCCAAAAAAAAAACAGATAAAGCTCCACTCCAGGCAGTGGTGGAGCCAGGAATCAGAGTTTATGGGTGCACAATTAGTGTAGGGGTTCAGGGGCAGCGCCCCCGAAATTTTTTTTTTTTTAAGGAAAGTTTTAAATGCTTTAAGATTGTATCGTTAACATTTTCTGAAAGGAAAAAAGTTTGACAAAATTAAAGAACATTTTGCAACCTATAAGAAATCAAAGAATGAAGAATTATCATAACTAGAAGGTGGGCAAGCAAACCAAAATGCTGGCTTCATTCATCATAAACAAAAATCACAAGTTCAAAGAAATGCATTAACCTAAGCAAAGGAATAAGAAAATGATAGTTACAAACCGGCACTACAAGTTCAGCATGCCTCAAAAAAGGCTATCCACTAGAGAGCACGACACTTTCAATAGGTTCAACACCAAATACCTACATAAAGGAGGAAGGAAAACAATGAGAACACAAATGCATTAACATAGAAAAATAATAATCAATAGTCAACTAACCTTTACATCATAAGGAATACAAAATCATTCTTCGATTCTTCATTCCTTGAAAATATTACATTATATCCTCAACAAACTATGAATAAGTGAACTAACACAACAGCCCCCAATTTTTGTTTATCCCCAGTAATCCAATTTAAAGAAAGCTAATCAATGAAGCTAATGTAGAGCAATGAAATTAAAATAAAGCTAATCAATAACATTGGACTACTCAATGATTTCTAAATTAAAGAAACTATCATTGCCAGTTTAACCAATACTTTTGTTATATTTATGCATTTTTTACCTTTAGGCAAGACATCAAGTTCCAATTACATCTCACGTAGTCTACAAATTACACTATGTCGGGTTCAAATTATGGCACGGCTTCACATTGTTTCAGATCAAGGTTCTTACCAGTAGATACGAGGACAGTCTTGCAAAAGTTGCTGGCCAACCACCACAATCCAATAAAACCCAAGGACCCACCAAATAGATGATACCAGTGTGTTCAAAGACTCTAACTTCTTCACATTGCTAAAAGCAAACAGAGTGAAATGAATATTGAAATATATGTCAATGCATATCCTTAAGAAAAAAACCAAACAGGCAAGACACCAGAAAATCATCATTCATTCACCTCACAATTTGGTTTTCAAAATTAACAACTTGGACACTGATCACCCAATTCCAAACATACATAAGAGGGCGTAGATGAAATACTGCATTTGCTACAGAAAAAAAGGTGGTGTCCAAGTTTAACTAATCCAAACAACATAATTGCAATCAACTATTCAACTGACGGCACCTTGGATTCAGAATAAAAAGCGTGGTGTCTAAGCTACAACACAACTCAAAAACCAAGGGTCAGAGCAATCTTGAGAGCCCCACAAGTGCAAATTCACTATTTTTTCACTAGCAGATCAATGATATCAAGAGTAGACATCATCTCCAATTCTCCATCATTTTCCCATATTCGAGATCAATCTTTAACGAGAAAATAAAAGACGCATAGAATCGCTTCAAGAGAATCTACTTCTACACTAAAGAAGGCTATCATTGATAAACAGTACACTAAGGCAACAAGCATGACTACAACATTAGTATCTGTGTGATCTCTCAACTCCTTCAGCCACCTCTCAACATTTTCAAATGTAACATGTCGAGTGATATCGTAAACAACTAAAGCACCAACAGCTCCTCTATAGTATGCACTTGTGATTGCACGATATCGTGTAATAAGAATCAAGAAGGTTTAGTTCAGTTGGGTCATCTCAAATTTAACAAAGCCAATACATTTTATCATTCAAATTACGGGGAATGAATCATTACAAAATTCACAATGATTATAATATGTAGATTGATGAATAAACAACTGTCAACAATGTCCAGAAACAGTTTTGATCAACTAAATAATCAAAATTAGAAGATTATGCATACACATCACTCTAGTTTACATCATATCAAGAACATTTCCACCCAAAAAGAGCTATTTTATTTCAAGTCTTAAGCCAAAAGTAAGGGGCTGTGATTAATTTTTTCATAATCTCCAAAACATAACTCTCATACCTTCTAGTGCACAGCCATACCTATCTTAACCCATCAATATCGTAAGATTAAAAAAGAAACATTAGATTTACTGCCAAATTTGTTTGTAACCCATTCCTTTTCGGAGGAAAAGATTAAAAAGAAAAATAATTCCATACTTGCCTCAAACCTTGAAATAGATCTATTGCCAATTATCTTATCACCAGTTGACTAAGCTATCAAAATGATAACAGACTATAGAAGAAGCAATCGTCTACTGACATAACCTATCGTTCGTGCTAGAAAATTACCGTTGAGAGGGGGATCTGGAAAATTACCTTGAGAGAGCCGGTCTCGTTCAGGTCTCGTATCCCCTCTGGTTCAAGGTCGTAGCTTCCTCCAATGTTGGGCGACGGAGGTGAGTAACGGTGATGATGGAGGAATGGAGAATGATGGCGAAGGAAGACGAAGGTCGATGATGAAAGATGGCAGTCGAAGGTTCACGACGCTCTCCCAAACTCTCGCCTCTTCTTCACTGTTCGCTGCCTGTGAACGATGGTGGAAGGAGGAAAAGGCGAGGGTGACGGCGGTGAGTGGTGATTTTAGGAAGAAGGTCGAAGGCGAGAGGGAATGGGATTGGGAGAACCGGAGAATGAAATTGAGATTGGGGAAAAGAAAACCAAGTGAAGTGAGATTGGGAAAAAAAAACAATGTGTAATATACACCGTTCGAACACAGGACCTTATAGTTGATTGGGAAAGTCTTAACCACTTACTCCAACCACCAATTTGTAATGAAAGTCCTTTACAAAATATATATATTTTAAATTTTTTATGGGTTCACTTGCCCCCATAGAAACTAGTGTGCCTCCGCCCCGACTCCGTGGATTGTTCGGAGAATTTTAAGTAAGTTAGATACTTTCATACTTACCCATAAAACTTGTATGCAAGAAAATTCCAAGAAGTCTAACTTTGAATACAAATTTACTAAGCTTGTATGTCTTAGAATTCCTTCTTGGGTTGAACTATCAAAATGATAATCATGACTATTCCCACTGATATAGTGCAATTTAATTTTTTAAATTTTGCATCCATCACAGTTTTCCCTTGCCACCAGCCACTACTACAAAAAAAAGGAAAAAATGACCTAAATAAGACTCAATTAACGTCCTTTTTCACAGGGACGTCTCGGGCTGAGTAGTCGTATATTTTTAAGTTTGGCGTTCTGAATTAATTTCAGGACACCTCATATTAGGCGACCTGAATTAATTTTAGGACGCCTCATATGAGGCGACCTGAATTATTTTCAGGACGCCTTGTTTAGTTTGTTTTTGTTCAATATGAGGCGTCCTTTGTTTACTTTCCTGGACGTTTTATTTGAGTTTTTATTTTTAAAATGATACGTTTTATTTATATAAATTCCCAAATTGTCGCAAAACAAGAATACAATATTTACAATCCACTAGGTAGCCACAGTTTAAAAATAACCTTCATTCATTAACATATATCAGGCTGATTTAAAAATATATAATTACAAGAATGCCACTACGTTTACTTTTAACTTCCTTTTTAAAAATAATGACGTTTTTTAGGGAAGTAGTAACCCTTTTTTGTAGTAGTGAGCTTTAGAACCATAGCAAGTGTTTAATCGCAAAGGAGTAAACCGCAGAGACACTAAAAAGCTAATATTTATAATGGTTTTCTATTTCTCTTGAGTGCACGTAGTGTTTGTATATAGACACACAGAGTGAATGTATGATATACTACATTTTTTCTGGACTTTAATTATGCGATACATAACAAAATACTTTCAACTTAACTAATTTACTTTTTGTCCTTCTCATTTTCTTAAAGGTATTTTGTCAATTTCTGCTTTCAAAACTCGATTATCAATTCTCACAAAGGAGTTATGGAATAGGTTTTGTAGTAGCAATTACCAAAAGCATTATGGGAATCATACATAGTTACATTTATGGGAAGGACCATTGGAAAAAACCTGACGAATGCACTGATAAATACCATTACAAAACTAGTAAATGACATTGAAGAATTGATAATTTCTATTACAATATTTGTTATAACTGACCTGTATTTAAAGAACGCATTGGTAAATACCATTATAAAACTAGTAAATACAATTGAAGAATTGATAATTGCTATTACAAGATTTGTTATAATTGACCTTTATTTGTTTGTTGTTTCATCATAGACATGTGGTAAACCTGAATAATGCACTGGTAAATACATTACAAAACTAGTAAATGCCATTGAAGAATTGGTAATTGCCATTATAACATTTGTTATAACTGACCTTTATTTGAATAACGCACTGGTAAATACCATTACGAAACTAGTAAATGTCATTGAAGAATTGGTAATTGTCATTACAACATTTTTTATAACTGACCTTTATTTGAAAAACGCACTGGTAAATACCATTACAAAACTAGTAAATACCATTGAAGAATTGGTAATTGTCATTACAAGATTTGTTATAATTGACATTTATTTGTTTGTTTTTTCATCAGAGACATGTGGTAAACCTGAATAACACATGTAATACCCGGATAATTATTTATCTGGAATATTATATTTAATAAATAATACCTATTAGAAATAGGTGAATATGTGATATCAAATTTGTAGGGGGAAAATCTCTTGAAAATTAGAGTGCCAAAATGACGAAAATGCCCTTGTAGGACATAAATAACTTAGGAAAATTATGAAAAATCCTGAGAGGTAGTAAAATAATTATTAAAATTGAGAGAATATATTCTCTAATTTTGGTAATTTAATAAATTATAAGCTTAGAAGAATTGTAAAATAACAACTATAAAGTATTTGGAGATCATAACTAACTCCATATTTATTGATATTTTACCTGGGAGATAAAATAGCTATGTTAGTTCTGATTTTGAGAGGAAGTAATTAGTTCTAAATAAGAAAATTGTCAACAAATAATAAGTGATTGATTAAATAATTATTGGTTAATTATTTAAGCTTGAACGATGAAATAATTGTGATAAATTGTGTAGAATTCTATAATTAATGGTTTATGGCTAGAAAATTAACATAAATATATTTGCTAATTAATTGGAAAATATTGAGAGAAATGAATGAGATTAAGTAATTTTGAGCCTAAATACAAGTATGGACCAATAGGAAAAATGTTATAAAAAAATTATGTAAAAAAAATTATTAAATTATATAATAATTAATTAAAAAATAAAATAAATAAAATATATATATTAATATGTGTGTGTACCAACATCTTGAAGGGAGAAAAGGAAAAAAAATGAAATGATGGTGGAGTGTTATATTAAAACACTTAATTAAAATAGTAATTAAAGTAAAAAGTAAAAAAGGTAATAAACACCGATAGGAATTGGATCCTGACTGGAAAACCATGAACAAAGTTTCTAAAGTCAGTAAAGAATATGAAAGAGTGGATTTTTATCTTGAAATAGACTGCTCTGAAGTTAATTCGAGATCGGTAGAGCATTTTGATAATAAGACGAAATAGGGTAATCTGTGAAAGAGGCGATAGTCACGCATTTAGAATTTGAAGAAAATAAATTGTAACTCAACATCCGGGGATGAGTTTATGATTATCTGGACATATTTGGAATCGGTGAATTTTTGTCCCGAAGTTGGTAATTCCTAAACGATTCCGTAACCGAGCACGTTTTTCGAGAAACTTCAGCAGGACCGTTGGAACCCTATATGGAGTCAGAAATTTATTTAGCCCGGACATTTCTAATAAGTGAGAAAATTTCTTCAAAGTTGTGATTCCAGATTTCTAAGATTTTACAAGATTACGCGATTCGGACACCGATCGGAGAACATTATCGGGCGAGGCTTCTAGAAGGAGCAAAATGTCACCTTCTGACACAATGGATGCCACCTAAGGGGAGGTCGGCAGCCAAGTGGTATGGAGAGGATCAAGACGCCTTGCAAGTGCAATTCGACGGCCTATATTCGGTATGAAAAAGTAGTGAATAGTGTCACAATTTTTCCTATAAATAGGCTTCAACTCCTTTTGCAAATCCTCACACCATCTCACTAGAGCAAGCCAAAATTAGAGAGAGGAAGAGAGAAGGAGGAGTCCGGGGAATTCGCAATAAGCTCGAGTAAGTTCTTCTGCACTTAGTCTTAAGCTTCCGTAGTTCTTTCGGTAGTTAGAGTAGAAATACTATATTAGTCTTTAATCTTTCAAGTATGATTAGATATCATATGATAGAAGTATTTTAGTCATTATTTCGAAAATCATGATGGGGTCGGAGTTATGGAAAAATTTTGGAAGATTAGAGTCAAAGTAGCGGCTGGCGAAATTACGCCGACTAGTAAGGATAGAGGCAAAATGGTAATTTGTACCTAAAATGCCTGTTATGATGTGAATCATTAATCAATATGATTTATATTTCGAAAATTATGTTGGAGTAGGAGTTATGTTGAAATTTTGGAAGATTAGGATCAAAGTAACGAAGTGCTGGCGAAATTCTGCCGATTAAGGGGTCAGGGGTAAAATGGTCATTTTGACTAAAAATGTTCGTCATAATGATAGATCCTTAACAAATACGTTGTTATGTTGATAGGATATCCCTGATTACGTCTAACCTACTGTCGTGCCGTATTCCGACAGATATACCGATTTCCGTCAACGAATGTACGTTCGCGTACTGTAACACTAATCTGATGTTTATTGTATGCGTGTATGTGCTATGTGTATGATATGCTTATGTGAGGTAGTTGTTAGCTCTGTGTTATGTTCATGTACTGTTGTTATGATTGCTGGGTATTGGGATACGATTGCTAGGTGTGAAATGCTAGGTGTGAAACGATTGCTAGGTGTGACACGATAGCTAAGTGTAACACATGTACTAGGGGTTATGTGCTGTTGGGATATGCTTGTTTGCTGTATGATTATCTGTAATACATATGTTGTGTATGTAAATATGAGGTTAACCATTACCTGAGATCCGGTGCGGACAATGTTGTTAAAACGTAGAGTCTACGTAGAAACGGTAAGGGTAAGTAAAAACGTAAAATCGTAAAACGTAAACGAAACGGAAGAGTTTACTTCATACCACAGAAAATAAAACCCAACATATATAAAATCAAAACTCACAAATGCATTAAAGTTATCACAAATTTAAGTCCAAAGTCCAAACATTCAAGGAGATCAACAAATTTAAGTCATCATAAGATCAAAACAAGTCAATAAAATGATAAAAGAGATCAACATCTCTAATTTAAATCATCGGAGTCAAAGTCAAGCTCATCTTCTTCATCCCATACAATAATTAAACCAGAGAGGTAGAGACTGAACAAAAATGAAACAGCAAGACAGAGCAAAAATGAAAATGGTCTGTGGAAAGGAAAAAATGAAAATGAAAGAAAAAAACGATGGAAAGGAAAGCAAGAGAGCATACTTTGAGTGAAGATTGAAGAAGCAACTCAAGAAAAATACCAAAGAAGGCAGCCGTGAAGGTCAATGGTCCGTGGTCGACGCAGAGGGCAGAGCAAGACAGCAAGCTACGATGAATGAAGAGAGAAGAAGCCAAGAAGGTGAAGCCGTGAAGGTCGATGGTCTGTGCCTCCGTGGTCGAGCTTGATGCGAGGAAGAAGAACTTCGGTGGAAACAGTGGATGAAGATTGAAGAGAGAAGAAGGCCGAAGTCGTCGATGGTGGCTCGGAAGACTTGAAATGTCGAATAGGGTTTAATTGGGGATGAATTTTTTTTTTTAAAGTAACTCGGTGGAAACGGGTGGAAACGCCGTTTCAACCGTTTCTACGAGTTGAAACGGTGTTTCCACCGTTTCCACCCAAAAATTGTTCTAACCACCATTTTGACTCGTTTCCGTAAAAACGTAGAAACGGACGCTTCACGTTTTGGAACGACGTTTAACAACACTGGTGCGGATCTCACTCTTAACATAGCATCGTGGTCATCCGTTTCTACGTTTTGGAACGACGTTTAACAATGCGGGTGCGGATCTCGGCTCTTAACATAGCATCGGGGTCGGGAGGACCGAGGAGAGAGGAAGCAAGCAAGCCTAGAGATGCGGCCGAGGACTGTTATGATGTTGTCCTTTTCTTTTGAAAACTCTCGGTTATTGAACCGCTTCTGTAATTAGCCAGTGGGCATTTTGAATACATATATCAGTTACACTCTTGTTCCGATGCTCTACTTTGATGAAAAAAATTTATACTGCTTTATGAAAACAGGATGTTACAACACACTGGTAAATACCATTACGAAAACTAGTAAATGACATTGAACAATTGGTAATTACCATTACAAAACTTGTTATAAATCATTTACTTTTTGGTAATTACCATTACAGTACCTATTCCATAACTCCTTTGTGAGAATTGATTATCGAGTTTTGAAAAAAGAAATTGACAAAATACCTTTAAGAAAATGAGAAGGACAAAAAGTAAATTAGTTAAGTTGAAAGTAAATTGTTATATATCTCATAATTAAAGTTCAGAAAAAATATAGTATCTCACTCATTCACTCTGTGTGTGTCTGTAACGACCGCCCCACAGGTAAAGATTGGTAGTCCCCCTCACAGCGCACCGCTTACACCCGTGGTTGGGTCGGCCCCGATGTGAGGGTTGGTAGGTCCCACACCGAGACGGAATTGTCCTCCTTCTCTTGGAGATTTGTCCCTTGGTAAATAAATACCAAGGGCGCCTCCCCAAGGGCTCGAACCTTGGACCTGAGGAATAAGTCCAAAGCCTAAGAGCACCTTAGTTTCCATTACAGTGTCTATATACACACACTACGTGCGTGCAAGAGAAATAGAAAACCATTATAAATACTAGCTGGTTAGTGTCTCTGCAGTTCACTTCTTTGCGGTTAAACACTCGCAATGGTTCTAAAGCTGGTGGCAAGAGAAAACTCTGATGGAAGCAAAATTTTAAAAATTAAATTGCACTATATCAGTGGGAATAATCACGATTATCATTTTAATAGTTCAACCCGGGCAGGAATTCTAAGTCATACAAGCTTAGTAAATTTGTATTCAAAGTTAGACTTCCTAGAATTTTCTTGCATACAAGCTTTATGGGTAAGTATCTAACTTACTTAAATTCTGTTGAACAATCATGGAGCGGAGCTTTATCTGTTTTTTTTTTGTTTTTTTTTGGGCAAGTATCTGTCGAACAACTTCTAGGAGCGGAGCTTTATGGGTGAGTATTTGTTGAACAACTACATTCCTAAAGAACCCCAATATCCATTCGAAGGCCACCTGCTTTGTTTTTGTTTTTTGTGTGTATGACTAAAGGAGGGAGATATAATATGTTGCTTTTAAGGGAAGTGTGTTATTTTCCCCCGAATTTGTATAACCCTCAATGCCCCATCTGCCATCTCAGTCTTTTAACAAATTCAGTGAGCTTTTGAGGGTTTTACAAATTCAGTTGGTATTTATATGGAATTTTCCCTTTTGATTAAATGCTTTCTACTATAATCTATTCTTTTAATTTTCTTGCCAGCTTTACTATAATCTATTCAATTTAATTTGTGATGTATTAGTTTTGGCAACCCTAGCTATCTCTTGCCTTAGTACAGTTTGGGAGGAATTGAGAATACACAAGTCGGCTTCATTATTAGAGATCAACGGAGGAGAGAGAAGAAACAATGAAAGGGAAATTTTGAAACAATAGCCAAATAGCAGGGGACCTCATTGGTAATTATCAAATTCATGTGATTTATTCTGCCAATATGTTTCGTTCAAGGGACTAAACTGTCACTTTCCCATGTGGGTTACTTAACTCGATGTCAATCTCATGCATATATACATATGTGCGTGTATTGCAATAGAATATTCAGTAATGACGACTCATTCATAATATTGAATCAGCTTATTATTTTGTCGAGATTAATATGGTGACAAGGCATCGATAATGAACGACTCCTAAAATGCAAAGCAATCTCAAATCTCAAATCTCAATCCATTTGTAGATTACTCATCTTCCACGCACAATAAATAAAAATACGATCGACTAAAATCATTCAGATATAAAATTAATTAAAGTGCTTGATGATTGTGTATTTGTTTATTTATAATATGAAATCGCGTAATAACTGGCATGTGACAATAGAAACCAATAAAAAGATTTGGCTCACGCAATAGAGATTCTTTTTTGGCTCGTTCTTTGTTGTGTCTTCTTTTTTGGTTGCTCATCTGATATCCAAAGTTTCGTCCTGACTAATCCGGATCCAATCTGCGTTGCGCATTTGGCTATATTGGGAGAGTCTCCCAACGGGGCTTTTCTGCATTTACAAGGCTCGAACTCGAGACCTTGCTTAAGCGACACAAACCACTTACCACTTGTGCCAACCCCTATTGGTTCTTTGTTGTGTCTTCTGTTTGTGCAGAAATGGAAGAACTGTATTCAAGAGGCCATCAAGCTAAACTTTGGCAGCAGTGCATACAGATTATTCAATCTTTCTAAACAAAGTCATTTTGTCATTCTCCTAACACATTAGAAATACTATTCTTCACTTATTTTTTATTCAAATAATTACTCTGCACCCTACGCGCGATTAAATTTGGACCATTCAAGTCTGTTTTGTTTTTCATATCTTTAAGGCCGACCATCAAGTACATTGGTGAAGGCAACAATATTAGGGGCAGTGGTGTTGTCAAAAACTAGTGTAAAAATCTAAGTTTTTATGTTTTTACCGGGGTGTTAAGTGTTAAAACACAGGTAAATACTATCATAGGTAAAACTAGTGTAGAAACGGGTAGAAACATACGTTTTTACAGTCATTACCGTTTTTATTTAAAAAAAAAAAAAGTAAACTCATCTGACTAATTCACTATCTCCATTCTCCAATCCATCGTGCTCGTGCAGTTGTGCTTCCTCCTCCTGACTAATCGAAACCCCAAAACCCAAACAATCACTGGCTCCCTCCTCTACTCGCGACATCGCCTTCCTCCACTCGCAACATCGTTGGTCGCCCTCCTCCTTGACTGACCCAAACAATCATCAACATCGTTGAATCGCCCTCCTCAAGTTCACTGACCCAAGCAGGAGTCCAAAACTCGTCGGCTCGTTGTGCGCTTTCCTCTATTCTGGCTTGGGTCCACCGCGTTTCTTACCGGAAAGAAAACAACAACAGTTATGGCTTCTTACTAAGGTGCTTATTTCTCATATTTCCTCCCCTGTTTTTGGCCCCTTTCTTGTTAGCTCTTTGAAAGCGAGAGCTAAAGACTGAAGGCTAAATTTAATTATTGAGTAATATTGTGATAGGCTGGTAGTAAGATTTTCATCAGAGTGTGCGTGTATTCTTATACATTACAATTGCCATGTCAGTGGTCAAGTATGACAGTAGCTAGAATGACAGTTCCTCTTCCAAATCTGGGGCTTCCTTTCTTTTCAACTTTCCTTGGGGAATTCTAGTGATGGACTCTCATGTGACTATATGATATGCGCATATGATTTCCAAAAATATATGAGATGCACATCTAAATTAGTTCATTATTGTATGTAATATCAGTGTGTATTCATCATGGTTCATTTTCGAAGTGCCAACCCTATGTTTTCCAATTACATTCGTGCATTTCATATATTGATAGGGATGAACCCAAAAAACTAAAGTTGTTGAGTTATTTATATGACTTATATTATATCTTTTAAATATGAAGTTTTTCATTAAGTAGTGATTTATGTTTTTTTTCCATTAAATTTTGAGTAGTGATTTACTGATTTATGATTTTTTTTCCATGCATATATATATACATATATATATAGATACACACACATACACACATGTATATATATAAAACACACATATATACACACACACACATATATATACTTACCGTGTAGTTTCTACAATTTACATTTCTTTAAGCCTTTCCTTGTCTACGTAGAAACTCGATTTTAACAACATTGATTAGGGGTCTGTGTTGGCAGGCGTTTGAGGTTAAAACTCTTGAGATACAATTAAAAAAGAAGAAGTTAGAATATTATATTATTTTTATATCTGCTTCATCTTTTAATTAATAAAACGAAAGATATCCGGAAAATATAATTAAATTGAGTCATTTATAGTTGATTTGGACAACCTAATTCTAGGTGACTATTCAGCATATGCCGTCATCTTATGTATGAGATTAGGCGTCATATTACCAAAGGAAGAGGACGTGTAAAGGACTTTTAATCCACCAAAACTTGATTATAGGACGCTATTTTTAAAGAAATATTTTAAATAAAAAAAATTGACATGTTTAACTAGAGTAAAAATGGGAAATAATGACAAGAGGTGGTAAAGGAAGCGGAAAAGGAAAAGGAAGAGTTGAGGAAGATATGATTATTGTAGTAATTGAATGACGTCGATTAGTGGTGAATTTTGACCCCAAAAAAAAAAGATTAGTGGTGGAAGACAGGAAGAAACAACGTATATGTGGGACTCAATTAAGATCTGGTACAACGGATGTGTAATACGGTGTAAGGAGCACGTAGGACCCATCTCTATTCGTGGCTCACATAAGGTTGGGTCCCACACCACCGTCGGGACGAGGAGATCATAACGGCAGATTCTCTGCAACTTGTGTATGTCGTTCCTAGACGATCACATGAATATGGACTGCTGATTTTAACAACCAGCAACAAGTGGGCCTCACGTCCAACACTATATATGAAGGAGGATATGTAAGTGATGACGTAGAAGCCTAGCAGCCAATTGCTTGTTTCTCAATTAAGCCACTACTTTTGACTCCACTGTTACTATCCTATGAAACATATCAATCAGGCGGAAAGTGTGGCTGTGGCACTTACAAGGTTAGGTTATTTGAGCCTCATAACATGACAGGCAATAACATACCGTAATTGTAATTAATTTTTCAAAATATACAGAGACGGGGGATAGCTTGAGCCATGTGACGCATAGGCAACAAAATAGTCAGATGTGGGGATGGAAATAGATTAGGCTTTAACTAAATAAAGATGTATAAACCAAGCGAACCCAAACTTCAAAAGATGAAGGAAGTCATTTAAGAGACAACTACGAATATGTAAGTGCAAAGTACAATCGATGGGTCTTGGTGATCACGCTTTTCTGGTCACAGACAAGGTGACATTGATGAACTCAGTTTTCTCTTTGGACATACGGTCTGTTAAGATCTCTTGGTACCTCCTGAAAACTTCTTCGATGACACTCTCTCCAAAGTGGCTGATCAATAAGGGCTCAGCCACAGCCCTCATACACTTTGCGACATTATAGCCACCGTCACTCGCTACTTCGGACTCACTAAACTCACTGTTTTTTGTGTTCCAGCCAGCATCATCGTACGCATTCCAATTCACTGCAGATACCTCCACACGGTTGATGCTAAATGACCCTTGGTTTACCACCTCTCGTTCCACTTCAGATGGGGATGGCGTGTATTTAGGTATATTGAACGAGTCCACCACCCCTTCTTTTATAATTCCCTGTTCATATATCACAGTAAAACAAGTCAGGTATTTTTCTAGGTATAACTAAACTTCATAGTTAGATGATAGAGATGGTAAACAGCTAGCTCATTAATATTATGAACCACATATTTTCTACAAAAATATAGGAATAATTATGGGACCAATAGTTCATCGATATTATTTGTGTGATTTGTGAAAGGTGGCAGTGGGACCAATAGTTCTTTTATAATTCCCTGTAACTCATCTTAGTAAAACAAGTTACTCATTTCCGACACTTCAACTAATTCAATAGAATCAAGAAGTGGTAGTTAACTTCTTAAATATGCCTTAAATTAAATTTTTCCACAATTTTAACCATATTAAATTAGGTTTAAAATGAGAGAGACATACAAAAAGTCACATATATAAGTATTGATTATATGGGAAATATTGAAAAATAAATATTAATTACTCTCTAAGTTACTTATATTGTGGATCAAAACGTCCTTCTATAAATGACTTATATCGTGGAAGAAGGGTATTGGGTTTTTTTTGCATGAAAATTAGCTAGGTATATCTAAATTTCATAGTTAGATGATAGAGGTGGAGAACAGATAGATCATGAACATGAGCCACATGTTTTCTACATAGATAAAGGAATTATGGCACCAATAATTCATCGATATTATTAATGTGATTTGTGAAAGGCGGCAGTGGTTCAGACCCAGAAAAAGAAAGAAAGCGGTGGGGCCAATAATTCAATCTTTTTTCCATTTCAATCAACAAAAAGAAATTAAAAGTATGATTACCAAGGAGGCCATGTCATTGAGAGCTTTAGCCATGAGTTCCCAAATAAGGCAGCCTTCTTTGCTAGAGGGATCGTCACTTCTTCTCCCTAAATATGTGAGCACCATACAACCTCCTTCCACCATTTCCTTTGCACGACACTCCAGAAAGAATGAGAAATCTTTTTGAAATTGTTGGTAATAAGCCTTCAACGCATTCGACGGGCTAGTGCTCGCCATATAGATGTTTCCCTTATTGTTCTCCACTCCCTCGGGAACCTAATTTATGCATTAAGCAATCATATATAAGAGGAGAAACAAGACCCCAACAATCATCTAAATTCAAACATATATGTGAATATATATATATACACCTGAGATAGCCATTGAAGGCTATAAGAGGCATGGACAAAATGGAGACTTTTTGAAGGGAAAAGCCTTCCATAGAAGGAACCAGGGACTCCAGATAAGAAGCAAGGACCAACCCCTGAAACCATTTCATGACTGAGTCTGTCCTTGAAGCTGGCAAGAGATCTGAAGATGTTGTTGAAGTCATTTCCTGGAAGATCATTCAAGAAAACTTGGTATTCTGGGGACTGATGGTTCAGCTCTCGGCAAAGCTTCTCCACTGTTTTGATTACTTCTGAAACCACAAAGAAAGTGTTTGGACCAGAAGAGCAGCCCAAGTCTGAAATCATTATGCTTTCTGGGAGCATTTTGCGGTACAATTTGGTTATGGCTTCCTCTCGAATCGGCTTTGTCAGTGTCAGCACCTTTTGCTGTTTGCCCCATCACCATAAAAGGCTTATCATATTTATGCTGCATGCCTTACTCACAGTACTCTATGATCTCTAAAACATTGGCCCTTAATGTAAGAACCCGTTCATAATATAATTTACATTATGAATGAGATCCTGTATTAAGGAATGAACGTACATACCAGCAAATTAAAGAAGATGCAAATCATTAATTTAAAGTGGTAAATGATCAAACCTGAACTAAGGAATTGTTTGCATAGCTTGCATCTCCAATGCCCCCATTCATGTGCAGCACTTGAGTCACCTCCATTATTCTTAGTATCTTTGATCTTTCTCTCTGATGATGATTCTCTTTTGTATATATGATTTCTTTATCTTCCGATTGTGTGGGTTGTGTGTGTTTTGAGGAATCTATTTATAGATGGTGCAGCTCTTTCATATGCGGGAGCCGGCGCTTTAATCATTTTGCTAATGAGAAAAAAATTGCTTATATTTTCAAATACGGGTAAAATAAGGTATTTCATGATAATCAAAGTTGAGGTAACGTTAAACGCCAGGCAGATGTGAGCGCGCGGGCCCTATTTTTTACTCAGTATTTAACATTTATAAATAAAGTGATTGGTGTGTGGCTCGCAAAAAAAAAGAGTGACGGTTATAAATTAGCAGCACAGATCACTCTGCACGAAACAGATATGAGGTAATCAAGAGCTTGATTCTATAACGTTGGCAAAGTTCGCCAATTAATTTAACCGTTTTATTCCCTTCAACAAACCTCCTTTTGTCGCTTTGTTCCACTGAACCATGAACATCATCATGCATGGTCCTCCTACATCTTTTTCTAAATGAAGGTGGTAGGTAAATGACTAATTTATATAAATTAAAAAATCTAATTAAGTTTGTTATACACCCCACCTCTCTCCTGGTTAATTCATATAAATTAAAAATAATTGGTTAATTTAGTTGTACGTTTGTAAAAAAAAAAATGTGTTGATTTCCTTAAAATATCTCCATTTTAATTATTTGTATTGAAAATTATCCTTAAACTATATAATCCCTCATTTTAAGCATTGATTTTACATATCATATATAACTAATTGGGGTAGTTTGAGAGAAACATATAACAAATATGAGAAACAAAGTAAATAAAGATCTTAAATTTAAAACCAAAATAATTTAAAGAAGTACGTGTTACGGTGGTAGACCATGCGTTCATATGTACGAGCCTTTGCTGGATTATGATTGATTAGAAAATAATTCAGACAAGCCAAATAATAATTTAATTACGAGAATCCTTTCAACTGAGCCCTTTTTTTTCAAGGAAAATTAAAATATGAATGACCCCAAAAAAAGAAAAAGAAAAGAAAAGAAAAGAAAGAAATCCATGGCATTATGTTAGAGCTCTTTGGTACATATCATATTCCCCTTCCATCCAAGGAAAACTAGGGGTGGTTTGGTTCACTTTCATAATTAGACAATGTAATTGTAATGCAATTAATTCTAATGCACTTTTAAAGCAATGTTGTGTTCAATTTGCTTTGGTATAGAAATATATAAAAGAACCAAAATAATGTCCAACCAATTATTATTTTTGCCCACCTCCCTCCTCTCCTCTCCTCTTCCTCTTGAGACGAATCTGAAACTCATCGAAAGCGACAACCACCAAACAAGAATCAAAGCAAATCATCATAACCAAAATTGAAGAGAGGATGTGGCTCAAATCAAAGGTTTGCTCGTAGATGTTAACTATTGGGGTTCACGGCGGCAAGGCTGTGAGTAAGCTTGAGGGAGGGCTGCCGTCCTACTGGTTTCGCCGAGAGGTGTAGAGGGCAGCAGTTGAGAGAGACAGAGAAAGGGAGGCCAAGATAATAGGATTTGGCTTTGGTCCTTTGCAGTGATTCCTACACTGCGTCCACTGCACCCCAAACGCGTCGGTGCCAAGCACACATTGGTCCTTTTTTGTTTTTTTGTTTTTTTGTTTTTTTTTTTTAATCTAGGCACTGTTAGATAGTAAAAAGATAATTCTGGATACTAAATCGTACTGAAAAAATCCTTTATGATTTTTAAAAATTATTTTAGGATTTAAAAAAAATATTTCAGAGTACAGACTAGTACTAAAATGATACTTTAGGATACTGACTGTTATTTAAAAAAATTATTTTAAGATATTGAAAAAAAAGTTCAGTTACTAATTGTTATTAAAAATATACTTTAGGAAATTTTTTCAAGATCCTAAAGTAACTTTTTAAGATCATGAATTATTTTTTAAGTACCCGTCAATATCCTGAAGTATGCTTTTAGTACCAGCCTATACCTTGAAATACTTTTTTAAGATCCTAAAATAAGTTTTAAGATCATGAAGGATTTTTTGAGTACGATTTAGTATCTATAATTAAATTTTTTACTACCTCTGCCTGAATTAAAAAAAAAAAAAAAAGGACCAGTGTATGCTTGGCGCTGAAACGACTCCGTTTGGGGTGCAGCGGACGCAGCGGAGGAATCACTGCAAAGGACCAAAGCCAGATCCAAGATAATAAGGGGTGGTTGTGTAATTTTATTGGATTCCAATTGATTCAACCTTGTGAATATTTATTACTCCCTTGTCCTTAATTACATGATATATTTTAACAGTTGATATTGATCCTATAAGATATAGTTTTTTTTTGTCAATCTTTTTCTCATTTATCTCTATATATTGATGATCTTTTTACAATAATCAAGGAAAAGATGGAATGAGAGAATTAAGAAATATGATTAGGGTGTTTTATAAAATATATATTATATTAATTAACTTAATTATAACTTCTTAATATAATCAAATTAAATAAATATGTCTTATATTAAAAACTAGATAAAGTACCAACTTTGTTGATCATTGTTTTATAGCCATCAAACACTCTCCACATAAGTAACACAGTCAGGATTGAAATTCCTTCGGATTTTAATCATTATCAAAGTTGAAAATATTAGTAATTGTTTTCCCAGCATCTTTTTTATTTGAATAGTCAGTATTATTTTATATTAGGGATAAGGTTCAGATTGACCAACCAAGTATTATACTAGGAGCACCCGCCACAATAATATTTTGAAGGGAGCAAAAATATCAATGAACAATTGAAAATGGTAAAAATAACGATGGAGAATTTAAAAATGATGTACATATAACATAATTCTGTTAACTTCAACTTTTAGCTTAGTTACCCAATTTTAAAATTTTTAACTGGTATTTTTGCCCATGATCAATTGTTCATTAGTATTTTTACTCCTTTCAAAATATTTGTGTGTTGAGTGTTCCTAACGTAATATTTAGTTGACAAATTTACACCTTAACCTTTAATATTATGCAGATGAAGATTTTATGAATTGTGTGGCTCTGTGAATTTTTTATTCTGGAGGGTTATGTCATTCACATCCCTTCAAGTAAATCAATCAAAAGATTTTCCATGGGAACAGATCAGGTAAGAAATTTCAACTCTGGAGGGTGTTACGTACACGCTTTGGCTAAATTCCAATACAGTTTTTCAATAATGATTTTAAGTATATTAGAAAAATTTTGTCTCAATTTATATAAATAAGCATTTTTAATTTGAACCCCAAAAATGATATCAAACAAACTAATTATGTTTAGATATAGCTTTTGGAGAATAACTTTTCTGCATCAAAACTTATGTTTTGTAAAAACCTATTTTTTTCAGCTTTCTCTCTCTCCTACGCCATCATCAATATATTTTCAGTACTAATTAGTATCCTTAAGTATTTTTTTAGTACCATGAAATATTTTTTCAAGATTAGTCATTACCAGAATTTTTTTTTTCAATATCCTAAAAAAAATCTCAAGATCATGAAGTCTTTTTTCAATATCCTTAAGTATCTTTTTAGTACTATTGAGTACATGAATTTTTTTCTATGATTAGTCAATACCCTGAAATATTTTCTTAAAATCATAAAATAAATTTTTAAGACCATGAGAAGTATTTTTTCAGTATCAGTCAGTATTAAGTATCTTTTTAGTACCCATCAGTACCCTGGAATATTTTTTCAAGATCATAAAATAAATTTTTAAGATCATGAGAAGTATTTTTTCAGTACCAGTCAGTATTAAGTATCTTTTTAGTACCGGTTAGTACCCCAACATATTTTTTCAATATCAGTCATAACTCTGAAATATTTTTTCAAGATCATAAAATAAATTTTAAGACCATGAGCAGTATTTTTTCTGTACCAGTCAGTATTAAGTATCTTTTTAGTTTCGTCAGTACCCTGAAATATGTTTTCAAGATCATAAAATAATTTTTTAAGACCATGAGAAGTATTTTTTTTCCAATACCAGTTAGTAGTAAGTATCTTTTTAGTACTTGAAAGTATCTTAAAATATTTTTTCAAGATCATGAAATAAATTTTTAAGACCATGAAAAGTATTAATTTTTCGATCTTCGTCAATACCCTAAAATATTTGTTTAAGATCATAAAATATTCTTAGTACTGTACCTTCAAAGTATTAAGTATCTTTTTAGTACTTGTCAACACCTAAAATATTTTTTCAAGATAATAAAATAAATCTTTGAGACCATGAAAAGTATTTTTTTCAATACCAAACAGTATTAAGTATCTTTTTAGTATTCGTCAGTACCTTGAAATATTTTTTCAATATCATTCATTACCCTAAAATATGTTTTCAAGATCATAAAATAAATTTTTTAAATCATGAGAAGTATTTTTCAGTAATAGTCAGTATTAAGTATCTTTTTAGTACTCGTCAATACCTAAAATATTTTTTAAAATCAGTCATTACCCTGAAATATGTTTTTAATATCCTAAAATAAATTTTTAAGATCATGAAATATTACTGAAAAAAAATACTTCATGATCTTCAAAATTTATTTTAGGATATTAAAAACATATTTTAGGTTACTAACTAATCTTTAAAAACAATTTCAGGTACTAACGAGTACTAAAAAGATAATTAAGGATATTGAAAAAATATTTCATGATCTTGAAAAAAATTAGGATATTGGAAAAATATTTCAGCGTAATGACTAATCTTGAAAAACTATTTCAGGGTAATGACTAAAAAAAATACTTAAGGATACTTACTAGTACTAAAAAAATACTGATAATGGTAGAGGAGAGAGAAAATGTTGAAAAAAAAATAGCTTTTTACAAAACTTAGGTTTTGATGTAGAATAGCTTCTAGACAATCAAATGTAATACCCTGAAAATCTCACTTATGATAAGTATAATATTGAGTAAATAATACCTATTGGAAATAGGTGAATATTTGATATCAAATTTGTAGGGGAAAAATCTCTTGAAAATTAGAGTGCCAAAATGACGAAAATGCCCTTGTAGGACATAAATAACTTAGGAAAATTATGAAAAATCCTAAAAGGTAGTAAAATAATTATTAGAATTGAGAGAATATATTGTCTCTAATTTTGATAATTTAATAAATTATAAACTTGGAAGAATTGTAAAATAATAATTATGAAGTATTTGGAGATCATAACTAACTCCATAATTATTGATATTTTACATGGAAGATAAAATAGCAATGTTAGTTCAGATTTTGAGAGGAAGTAATTAATTCTAATTAAGGAAATTATCAAAAATTAGTAAGGAATTAATTAAGTAATTATTGGCTAATTACTTAAGCATAAACAAGGAAAAATTCAAGGATAATTATGTAAAACACTAAAATTAGTGGTTAATGGCTAAAAATTAGCAAAAAAAACAGAGCTTACCGAAGAGAAGCAAGACACAAGAATCTATCCTGGTTCGGTCCAACAACTTGACCTACATCCAGTCCCCAGACTCTCTGGGATTTTCTCACTATATCACTTGATTACACGCTCTGCACTCAAGAGTAATTCTCTCTAGAACTTACTCCCCTTACAAGTTGTAATCAATGAACCCAATCTCCAAGTCCCCTTGACTTGAGATAACTCACAATAAATGATTTACAATCAATGAACTCTCTTTTAGAGTAGATAGGATAAACACTGAAGTATGAATGTATCAGAAGATACTTTACACAGAAAAACTCAAAGAATAAATGACT
Organism: Acacia pycnantha; assembly: GCA_025563575.1. NCBI lineage: Eukaryota > Viridiplantae > Streptophyta > Magnoliopsida > Fabales > Fabaceae > Acacia > Acacia pycnantha. The sequence goes on from JAMWYP010000038.1 coordinate 22,382, forward strand.
TTTGAATGATTTTCGTTTTTCTGTTGGATTGGTTGTAGCGAAGAATTGAATGCATCTCTATTTATAGGTAGAGATAATTAATTGACCGTTGTAATCCCAATTATAACCGTTGGAGGTGTTGGGAGCTGATTACATTAATCTTGGGTCTTCTTCTCTCTCTAATCTTCACTTCATCCAACTGTATAGATGTTCAGTGTTGTCTCTCTGCGAATTAATCCGTTGGAGTAGTTAATGCTGGAAGTGGAAAACATCCTTTCTGTTTTCCAAACGTGTGCAGGTGGATTAACCGAGAAATATGCAACTTTTACGAGTTTTGCATTTAATGTTCGACTTGCTTTTGCTTTTGCTCAAATCTTCATTTAATCCTGTCTAAATCATCTAAAACTCACTAACAAACTGATTAAACATAGTTAGGAGTAGTAATGAATGATGATATAAGGTATTGAGACCAAACATGAAGGTTTAGCAAAATCATTCTTTTCGAAATTCAAACTTCGCGATGGAAACTCGAGTTAGTTCATCCAAACTCGAGTTTTCATGCTCCAGCGATCTTTCTGTCAAAGACTGAAACTCGAGTTTTCAACGAGAACTCGAGTTTTCTCATCTTAGTGACGAGCATCGCGATTTATCATTTTGGACAAGTCTTGTGAACAGTGCAAAACTCGAGTCATTAAGTGACTAACTCGAGTTTTGGACTTTTATCGAAAAATCATGTTTTAGTCCAAAACATCAAAACTGGAGTTTTCAAAACGTTTTAAATTGGCAGTGATCTCTGCCTGATCAAAACTCGAGTTTCCACAACTTAACTCGAGTTTTCATATTCTTTGAAAACTTTGGAAAACTTCTCTGTTAGAGCCAAACTCGAGTTTTCAACCGAAACTCGAGTTTTCTCATTTTATGAGAAAATGTTAAAGTTCTTGATTTATTTCACGAATGAGTTTATGCAAGATCAGAGATGAGTATTGTTCTTAGGCGATGGAAACTCGAGTTTTAATACTGAACTCGAGTTTTCATGAACTCTTGAAAATCGTAGAAAATACTCAGAGAAGCCTAAACTCGAGTTTCCCATGGAAACTGGAGTTTTGGTTTTATCGAAAAACTTGGTTGCTCTGTCTTGTCAAGACTCGAGTTTTCAAACGAAACTCGAGTTTACTTTGTTTAGCGAAAATCTTGAATGCTCTCTGTATGGCCAAAACTCGAGTTTTCAAGCAAAACTCGAGTTTGTCTTTCTTTATAAAAATTTGAGCATTTCACTGTCAGGCCAAAACTCGAGTTTTCAACCAAAACTCGAGTTTGCCTTTGACAGTAAGTTTTCAACTTACAAAGATAAACTTCTCTTGTGTTTACAATTGTTCGTTATCATCAAAACCAATTTGAGAACTAACAAATATATTTGCTAATTAATGGGAAAATATGAAGAAAAATTGGTGAGATTAAGTAATTTTAAGCCTAAATACAAGTATGGGCCAATAGGAAAATTTTGTAAAAATTATGTAAAAATAATTATTAAATTATATAATAATTAATTAAAAAATAAAAATATATATATATATATATATATATATATATTGTGTGTGTGTGAGTGCCAACATGATTAAGGGAAAAAGAAAAAATAAATAAATAGGTGAAGTGTTGAAATAAAACACTTATTTAAATATTAATTTAAGTAGAAAGTTAAAAAATAAATAAACACCGATAGGAATTGGATCCTATCCAGAAAATTATGAATAAAATTTCTAGAGTCAGAGTATAATATTAATGAGTGGATTTTTATCTCGAATTGGGCTGTTACAGAAGTCAATTCCGAGATCAGTAGAAGAAGTTAGTAATAAGATGAAATAGGGAAAATCTGAGAAAAAGGCAGATATAGTCACAGATTTTGGAATTTTAAGATAATAAATTGTAACTCAACATTTGGGAATGAGTTGAGAATTTCCTGGACATATTTGGAATCAGTGAATTTTTGTCCAGATGTTGACGATTCCGGAAGTTGATTCCGTAACCAAGCACGTTTTAGTAAAACTTCCGCAGGACCGTTGGAACCCTGTATGGAATCAAAAATTTATTTAGCCCGGACATTTCTAATGAGTGAGAAAGGGTCTTCAAAGTTGTGATTCCAGATTTCTAAGATTTTATAAGATTACGCGATTCGGGCACCGATCGGGGAACTTTACCGGTATAACCTTCTAGATGAAGGCAAGGTGGCAATAACATTGATTGTTTTTGTTGAATTGGGAGGCTAGGCAGGTCGGCAAGCAAGGTTTGGTGGATGAGAAATTGTCTCAAAAATTGCATGGTTTAAAATGGAAGTTGAAGGTTGGAAAAAACCAAAATGCCCTCGCAATTTCTTCTATAAATAGCCCTCCAAAGCTCTTCATTCTTCACACCATTTCAAGAGAGCATTTCAGTTTTAGAGAGAGGGTAGAGAGAAGGAGGAGTCCGGGGAATTTTGCAGCGAAGCTCTGAGTAAGTTTTTCGGTACTTAAGCTTCCGTAGTTCTTTCGGTAGTTAGAGTAGAAATGTTATATTAGTCTTTAATCTTCCAAGTATGATTAGATATCATATGATTGGGGTATTTTAGTCATTATTTCGAAAATCATGATGGGGTCGGAGTTATGGAAAATTTTTGGAAGATTAGAGTTAAAATAGCGAAGCTCTGGCGAAATTCAGCCGATTAGGGGCATCAGGGGCAAAATTGTAATTTTTACCTAAATTGCCTGGTATGATGTAAATCATTAATTAATATGATTTATATTTCGAAAATTATATTGGAGTAGGAGTTATGTTGAAATTTTGGAAGAGTAGGGTCAAAGTAATGAAGTGCTGGCGAAATTCCGCCGATTAGGGGGTCAGGGGCAAAATAGTCATTTTGACTAAAAATGTCCGTCGTAATGATAGATCATTAACAAGTACGTTGTAATATTGATAGGATATCCCTGAATACGTTTTGACCTACTTGTCGAACCGTTGTCCGACGTCTTTGGTTTCAGTTTCCGTCGAAGTACGGTTTTAGTAAACGTGCTAGAATAACATCAACGAATGTACGTTCACGTACTGTAACACTAATCTGATGTTTATCGTATGCGTATATATGTTATGTGTATTGTATGCCTATTGTGGTAGCTAATAGCTCTGTGGTCTGTTTATGTACTGTTGATATGTTCACGTTTGCTATGGGCGATATATCTGCATGCTTTTGGGCAATATATGCATACATGCTTTTGGGCGATATATGTAAGCATGCTTTTGGGCGATGAGTGCACATATACTGTTGTTAATATGATTGTCTGTAGTTCATATGTTGTGTATATAAATATGAGGTTAACCGTTACCTGAGATCCGGTGCGGATCTCAGCCCTTAACATAGCGTCAGGTTCCGGGGGACCGATGACCGATGAGAGAGACAAGCAGCCCGCGTAGGAGTTCCAGCTAAAGACTTCCTTTCGTTGTTCCGGCGGAAGCTTTCCTTTTGTTGTTTCGGCGGAAGCTTTCCTTTTGCTATTGTATATCTCTTTTGAAATACTCGGTTACTATACCGCTGTTGTAACCAGCCAGACTTACGGCGTTTTATATATACACATCAGTTACTCAATCGCTCTGTTGCTCTACTCTGATGATTTTGAAATGATGTTTGACGAAAAAAAAATTTATACTGCTTTTGAAAAGTTGGGATGTTACAGAAGTGTTTGGTAAACTTTTGTCAAAACCTAGATTTTGATGTAAAATAGCTTCTGAAAAAAAAAAAAAAAAAGACAGATATTTGACAGACTTGTGACAAAACCTAGGTTTTAGAACCCTCCAAACATGCCTTTAAATGTCATTTATTTAAGTCTTATCAGCCCTAATTCTTGGGTCCAGTCCTCAAATACTCAGGCACCTACGTGACGCGTAAGAACAGTTTTATACTTTTATGTCCATGCACTCTACCTGGTGTATGAAAGGGCATTGGTTACCATATTTGGTATACTTTTAACCAATTTATTTCTTTTTTTTAAAAGAAATAATAATAAGCAAAGTGTAAGTGAGTTTAGACTCTCGAGAGTTTATTAGAGTAAGTATATCTTGTAACTGAAAAAGCACTTATAAAAGTACTCATAATTAAGTCATTTAAATAAACTTTTAACATGGACAATGATACTTGAACTTATATTCTTATGATACATAAAATCAGCTATGTCTTGATGAATTTTTGTTAGATAATTTTAATTTTATGTAGTGATATTTATTTGTTGAGATAATATCCAGATACTTATTTATTAAAGGGTTAAGGAGCAATTTTACACATGAGCTTTTCCCCCAGGAGCGCCCAGCACCACGAGCTTTTTTCTGGAGCAAAAATACACACGTGGTTACGTTTTGGGGCCCAGTACCACGGCAGTTAGTTGACGTTAGTCAACTGTTAAGTTTGATGGAAATGAACAGTCACTCGGGTGAAATTACACTTTTGCCCTTAGTTTTAAATAAAAATTACCCTTTTGCCCTAAGTTTTTTAAAAAAAAAAAAATACCCCCTCCTTGGTGGGCCCCCACCACCGGCCACCTCACCACCGCCGGCCGACCACCGCCGGCCACCGGCCGCCGCCGCCGGTGGTGGTCGGCCGCCGCTGCCGGCCGGCGGCGGTGGGGCCGGTGGTAGAAGGGGTATTTTTAGTTTTTTATTAAAATTTAAAACTATGGGCAAAAGGATAATTTTCATTTAAAACTAAGGACAAAAAGGTAATTTTCATTGAAAACTAAGGGGCAAAATGGTAATTTTCTTTTTTTCCTACCATCAGCGTCCACGTCAGCGTCCATGTCAGCGTGTCAGTCCAAATAAGCGCCACGCCACGCCACGTCAGCGTTCCATCCAAGTTAACGGTCAACTAACTGCCGTGGGGCTGGGCGCTCCTAAAACGTAACCACGTGTATACTTTTGCTCCAGAAAAAAGCACGTGGTGCTGGGCGCTCCTGGGGGAAAAGCTCATGTGTAAAATTGCTCCTTAACCCCTTAAAAATGCATACATAAACATATATATATAAGTACGCACGTCAATATTATAACGTGGCATCGACAATGAACTCTCTACCGGATGAAATGCAAAACTCCAATACAACGTGGCAAGAAACAATTCCGTAACGGTAATTACGTATCAAAATTTGAATTAACCACGTAAGTGTGATCCACGCATAATATCCGTTGGGGGATTTTGACTTCTTATTACCTTCTATTCTAAATACAAGATCCATTTGACCTTTTTTGAAAAATTGATATAACTAAATAAGTTATGTAATCATATGATATGTTATGTATAATTAAATTAAATATCAGTTTATAAGCTAGACAAATCAGTTTGAAGAAAAAAAATCATAAATATAAGTACTTTAAAGTAATTTAATTAGCTTATTTAATTTTCCTTAAAAAATCAATTAAATCTTTTATTTAATATGGGAAATAGTACTAAATAAATTGAATTGGATGTGTGCTAACGCCTAACGATGACATCATACTCGTGAGGTGGTCATGACTCACGAGTTTTCATTAAATGCTTTTTACTATAATCTATTCTTTTTATTTTCTTGCCAGCTTTTGTGATGCATTAGTTTTATCAACCCTAGCTATCTCTTCACTTAGTACAGTTTGGGAGGAAGAATACAACAGTCGGCTTCATTAGAGAGGAACGGAGAAAGAAGAAACAATGAATTGAAAGGGAAATTTTGAAACGATAGCCAAATAGCAGGGGACCTCATTGGTAATTATCAAATTCATGTGATTTTTTCTGACAATGTGTTTCGTTCAAGGGACTAAACTGTCACTTTCCCATGTGAATTATATTACTTAACTCTATGTCAATCTCATGCATACATATGTGCGTGTATTGCAATAGAATATTCAGTAATGATGCTGGGCAAAAAAAAAAAATATTCAGTAATGACGACTCATTCATAATATTGAATCAGCTTATAATTTGGTCGAGACAAGGCATCGATAATGAACAACTCCTAAAATGCAAAGCAATCTCAAATCTCAATCCATTTGTATTACTCATCATCCACGCACAATATATAAAAATACGAAGGACTGAAATCATTCAGATATAAAATTAATTAAAGTGCTTGATGATTGTGTATTTTTTTATTTATAATTATAATATGAAATCGTGTAATAACTGGCTTGCATGTGACAATAGAAACTAAAAAGATTTGGCTCACGCAATAGAGATTTTTTTTTTTTTTTTGGCTCGTTCTTTGTCGTGTCTTCTGTTTGTGCTGAAATGGAAGAACTGTATGCATTCAAGAGGCTATCAAGCTAAACTTTGGCAGCAGTGCATACGGATTATTCGATCGATCGATCTTTCTAAACAAAGTCACTTTGTCATTCACCTAACACATTAAAAATACTATTCTTCACTTATTTTTTATGTATGAGATTAGGCGTCATATTACCAAAGAAAGAGGGATGTGTAAAGGACTTTTAATCCACCAAAACTTGATTATTGGACGCTTATAAGGGATCTTGGACATTTAAAATGATAAAAACAACATGACTTATTTTATAGTAACTGATCAAAGTTTCTAAATCCTTTCGTTTATTCAGAATATTTCTAATTGAACCTTGTCATGATGTTTAAAGAAATATTAAAAAAATCGGCATGCGTGTTTAACTAGAGTAAGAATCGGAAATAATGACAAGAGGTGGTAGAGGAAGCGGAAAAGGAAGAGTTGAGGAAGATGATGATTGTAGTAATTGAATGATGTGGATTAGTGGATCGGAAGACAGGAAGAAACAACGTATATGTGGCATGGGACTCAATTAAGATCTAATACAACGTATGGTGTAGTACGGTGGAAGGAGCACGTAGGACCCATCTCTATTCGTGGCTCACGTAAGGTTGGGTCCCACACCACCGTCGGGAGGAGATTACAACTGTGGATTCTGTGCATCTTGTGTGTGTCGTTCCTAGACGATCACAGGAATATGTGCTGATTTTAACAACCAGCAACAAGTGGGGCTCACGTCCAACACTATATATATGAAGGAGGATATATAAATATGACGTGGAAGCCTGGCAGCCAATTGCTTGCTTCTAAATTAAGCCACTACTTTTGACTCCACTGTTACTATCCTATGAAACATATCAATAATTGGAGCAAAGTGTGGCTGTGGCACTTACAAGGTTAGGTTATTTGAGCCACATAACATGACAGGCAATAGCATACCTATTGTACTGGCCTCTCAATCCTGTTTTATATTAGAAAAAATTTGGATGAAAAAGAATATTCTATTAAAATACTATATTACACGTGTAAGAATTTTGGGCCTATTAAAATCCGATTGATTTATTGAAGTACCCATACGAAACTGAAGCATCGATGCGGACTCCAATTACATTGCACAACAAATATAGGAAGGAGAGAAATGGAAGAGATCATTCTTATAAGATATAAGTAACCTTCTAAGAGGGGGAGCGTTATTTTGTGTGTGCTATATTCATACTCATTACTTCCTTAATCTTACATTCTATTTATAGCGTACTTATGATCACATACAAATACGAATAGATGTAACCCTTAAACATAAGGTTATATGGCACTAAATTAAACATTTAAACTATTAAAAGAATATATGTCATTATGAACCCATATCTCTCCTTATTCACATATATAACAGCCCATCTTAATTTGAGTTGGAATCCTAATCCACTAAGAGTAGACTAATATATTCCCACAACATGGATTAAAATATAACTGATATCCCATATATAATTCTCCAGGCATCTATTTGTTATTTTTTACCAATATTTTAATTTGGAATACCAAAACTTCCGTTTGATCAGCCGGCTTCTTATAATCAGCAGTTGGAGAATTGAATATGGTGCTCCTCTAGTCCTAAATATAATATATAATTGATTTTTTTTTTAAAGATTAAGGATACTAAATAAATTACTTTCAAATATTGAAATTTATCTTTGTTATGCTAAATTAATTTGTTTGACTTATGAACTGAAATATAATCAAGGGATAGGTTATTCTGCCTACTCTTATTTTACCTATCTTTGCCTACCCTTCTCAATATCGTTAGATTATAATCTCATCCAACGGCGGAAATTTGAGGCATAAAATAAACCCTTTTATCCCTTCCTCTCTTTTTCTCTCCTCCGCTGGCATGGACGAACACATCCCTTGCGAAAATATCTTCCGGAAGAGCAATAAATCGGAGTTCGACTATTTCCTTTGGAAAATAAAATTTTAAACAATTTTTTTATTTGAAATCCTTCTCTGCCCAAAAATCCATATTTTCCGCTCAGGCATCATCGACATCCCGGCGCCCCAAATAATAAATCCCGGCGACTCTCCTCTCGAAATCCTATAACTTTGAGAAATTTTTACTGTACAGGCTTTGGTGTACTCTGTCTAATTAGAGAATGCTTTCTGGGGTAAAATTCATTCTGCGTGATCAGGTCGCTAAGGTAAACATATTTCTGTCATAATCAGATTTTTTATATAAATATTTGTGTATGATGATGAGAAGCTAGTCCGAACTGAAAGCCTACATATATCTGTACCATGACAGGATGAGAACTTGGATTCTTCTTTAAAAGAGAGGAACAAATCTGATTCTAGAATGAGAAAGAGTAAGGGATGTGTTCGTCCATACTAGCTGAGGAGAAAGAGGGAGGGAGGCAGTGGGAGAGAGAGGAATGGATAAAAAGGTTTATTTTATCTTTAAATCTCCGCCATTAGATGAGATTATAATCTAACGGTATTGAGAGAAGTAGACAAAGGTAGGCAAAATCAGAGTAGGCATAATAACCTATCACTATAATAAAATGATACATGACATATGATATTATTTACCAACTTATTTAGTTTCCATAATTTCTAAGAAAAAAAAATCAACTATATTTTATATTAATGAGAGGGGCATGTGGCAAGGATGAAGACGCCACACTACTGACCTCACCATGAGTTTAATTTCGATTCCTTGATAGGAAAGCTTCCAAGAAGAAGGGGCCGTGGGGTGAAATATATTTGTTTAATATTTTTATCATATTCGAACATAAGTTTAATTAATTTAGTTAATGTAGATATAAAAAACGTAATTGAAAATTTGATTAATTCTTTTGATATATATATATACACACACAGAAACTGAATATGCTTATAAATGTTTTACTAAAAACATTTTCATAAATTGTACGGTTATATAATTTTTTAACAAATAAAAATGTTTAAACAATACTTTTATTAAATAGGAGTATTTTAGTCAAAATCCAAGTTTAAGAGTTAAATTTTATGGTCAACTAACAGTTGGATGGATAAAAATAAAATTTCAAAAATACAAGAAAAGTTTGTGTAACATGCGTTTGAATTTTAAAGGGGTTTCTATGGGTTTTCAAAATAGAAGGGAGATACCAATACCCACTGGGATCTAGTAGTAAGGTACTCGTTCTCCCTTAATTAAACAGGTTTTCAGTTTGAAGTTGTAAATGGAGCAGGTGTCATTGGTAGTTCTTCCCTCCCACTAAGGAGATTGACTTGGGGAGTATGGATTAGTCTAGCTCCGACAAATCTTTCGAGTTTCACAGGTGGAATTGGTAGCTCTTCCCTCCCCCTAGGGAGACCAATCTAGGGCGTATCCGGATTGGTCTAGCCCCAATAAATCCTCTGAGTTTCACAGGTGGAATTGGTAGCTCTTCCCTCCCCTAGGGAGACTGACTCGGTAGTCTAGCCCAATGTTGTCAAAATCGAGTTTCTATGTAGACACGGAAAGGGGTGGTAGAAACGTAAATCTTAAAAACAACATTAAACGTAAAGTTTTAACTTTCTACTACTTAAGGTTACAGCTTAAAATTAAACACACACACACGAGGAAAAAAATCATAAGTCACTACTCAAAATTTAATGAACAACTTCATATTTAAAAGATATAAGTCATATAACTATATAAAATATAAATAAATAAATAAAACTTATGTTAAAAAAACTTGCGTTAAAAATTTATGTTTATAATTATAGAAATACATTAAAAACTTTATATAGCTATCAATTCTCTACTCTTCAGTAATCCCGAGTTCAAGATGCACGATAGAAATAGGGTTTTCGACTTTTCATCTTTTTTTGGGGTAAAAAAAATACTTTTCATCCCTTTTTTTTTGTTAAAGTAAAAATGGTAAAAAAAAAAAAGAAAAAAAAAAGAAGAAGATATAACATTTAAACCATGAAAGAATATACCTCTTTATGAACTCATATTTCTCCTTTTTCTCATAACAGCCCATCTTAATTTGGGCTTGAGTCCTAATCCACTAGTAGACAAATCTATTCCCACAACATGGATTAAAATATAACTGATACACTAATATAAAAAAGAGTTTTAAAACCGCCTCATTTAGACCGGATTATAGAGAATCCGGTCTAAAAAGTATGACCGGTGGCAGTTTCGTAAATATAAAGAATTTTTTGGACCGGATTATAAAGGATCCGGTCTTAAAAGTATGACCGATGACAATTTCGTAAATATATATAACACTTTTAAGACCAGTTGTTTCAAACAACCGGTCTTAAAAAAATGATCGGTGGCAATTTCGTAAATAAATAGAACACTTTTAAAACCGGTTGTTTGAAACAATCGGTCTTAAAAGTGTAAAATAAATAAATAAATTCGCTAAACCTGTTAAGTCCGTGAGTTTGCTTTGTCTTCTTGGTGATATAACATTTGCTTAGTTATAGATTCAACGAGTGTCCCAAGAGCCTCACGGGTTAAATCCTCAGCAAGAATGTCATCCTCTTCCTCTAACCTACTCGCAATCTTTGTAAGTCATCCCAAGAGTCACCCAATCAAATCCTTAGCAACGTTGGCGATGAGATGCTTCGAGGGTTTTACGATGGCGTCGACTCCAATCCTCAGCAATGGTGAAAGTGTACTACTTTGAGGATTCTGGACGACGGCGGCTCCTTCCTCTTCGATCTATGGCTCTTTCCACGCCGCCTTTGCACAGATCTGGCTTGAAATCAAACCCAGATCTCTTCTTACTTAAGTTTGTTTATTCCTACCTTGACCGCTCCTACTCAGATCTGGACTTCGATTTTGGTTGTTTGAAGCTTTGCTAGCACCGACAAGAAGATCTTGCTCAGATTTGGTTGCTTTAAGCTTGTGATTTTTTTGTAGATCTGGACTTCAAATTCGATTTCCATGGTGAATGATTTCTGTTTCTTGTTATTTTTTCTTATTTCTGGACTTTGTAATCATCTTTTTTGTTTTTCTTGTTGTTGTGGCTTCCAATCTTCTCTTGGTTCTTCGTCGCTGATGACGAAGGGACATTCAAAATGTTGCTAGATCTAGTGATTTGGGACCAGTTGTTTCATTTGGGTTTTTTTAAAAAAAAAATTCTGAAACACTTTTAAGACCGGATATTTCAAAAGTTCGGTCTAGAAACGATTTTTTCTAAGACTGGTCATTCATCCGATCTTAAAAGTAACATATTTTTAATACCGCTTGGAATGAGACTGGTTCCAGATCCGGTCTTATGAGGCGTTTTTTGTCCGGTCTTAAAAGGCTTTTTTGTACCAGTGATATCCTATTATAATTCTCCAGGTATCTATTTGATATTTTTCCCCAATATTTTAATTTGGAATACCAAAACTTCCGTATAATCATCCGGCTTCTTACAATCAGCAGTTGTAGTAGAACTGAATATGGTACTCCTCTAGTCCTTCATATAATATATAATTCAATTTATTTTAAAGAGAGTAAGGAAGTTAAATAAATTATTTTTAAGTATTAATAATTATTCTTTTTATGCTAAATTAATTTGTTTGACTTATAAACTGATATATAATCAAATGATATATGACATATGATATTATTAACTAACTTATTTAACTTCTTTAATCTCTTTAAAAAAAATCAACTATATCTTATACTCTGTATGAAGGAGGATGAAGGAGGAGAGGAGTATGTGGCAAGGATGAAGACGTGACACTACTGACCTCACCATGAGTTTAATTTCGATTCCTTGATAGAAAGCTTCCAAGAAGAAGGGGCCGTGGGGTTTAATTTCGACAATTTTATTTTTCACTTTTTGAAATATATTTGCTTAATATTTTTATCATATTGGAACATAAGTTTAATTAATTTAGTTAAAGTAGATATAAAAAAAAACGTTACTGAAAATTTGATTACTTTTTTGATATATATATATATATATATATATATATATATATATATATATATATATATACATACAAACTGATTTTGACAAGAAAAATGTTTAAATAATTCTTTTGTTAAATAGGAGTATTTTAGTAAGAATCTAAGTTTAAGAGTCAAATTTAATAATCAACTAACAATTAGATAGATAAAAATAAAATTTCAAAAATACAAGGTTTGTGCACCATGCATTTGAATTTTAAAGGGGTTTATATGGGTTTTAAAATAGAGGGGAGATGAAGGAGTGTGTTGGCTTACGCCTTAGTAACTTCTTCAAAATTAAACCAAAGATTGCACTATAGGGTGCAATCTCTGACTGCCTCTTGAGGAGCCTTTTATTAAGGGTTAAGATGTAAATTGGTTAACGAATTATTACCCGAGGAGCATCTGGCACAAATATTAATTGAGGGTACTTTAATCATCAATCAACAATTAAAAAGTGAAAAAAAGTATCAAAGAATAATTAAAAAAACAACTATCATAATTACGTTAAAATATGAGGCACTGTCGGAGGACGATGGTGGAGACGCTAGAGAAAAGAGCGGTTATGCCTTCTTGTTGAATAAGGCAAACACCAACAGAGATGGGACCCATACGAGCAAGCGTTGGGGCAGCAGCGGTTGCTGCCTGTGGCATCGGAGGGATGGAACCGGAGTGTAAGGTGCATGCCAGTCAAAAGCTGTGGACTGCTGGATTTGATTTCGGTGAGTGATTATTGCCCTAAAGCTGCATACAAGCCTTGATGAGTTCAAGAGGGTGAGTGGAACACCCAGCAACAATGGAAGCTTTGGAAACGCCGATGTCGCCTGTAATACCCTGAAAATCTCATTTATGATAAGTATCATATTGAGTAAATAATGTCTATTGGAAATAGGTGAATATGAGATCTCAAAGATCTTGTGAAGAATTTATCTTATTTTTGGGGTAGTTTCTCTTGAAAAATAATAATTTGCAATTAGGTCCCTAAAACGTTTGGAAGTTTGCAAATAGGTCCCTAAACGCATTTACGGGTTATAAAATACCCTGTGAAAGTTATGAAAAAGGCAAGTAAATATTTATTTGAAATAGGGAATAAGACTGTCCCTAATTTAGGTAATTTATTTAATTATTACCTTAAAGAAATAAAGGGGAAAAGTTAAAAAGTATTATAATGACCAAAATGCCCCGTAAATTTTAATATAGGGCATGAGGCATAAAACACTAATGTCAGTGTAAAGGTTGTGAGGTAATGAGTTATGCTAAATAAGAAAATTAGCAACAAGTAGTAAGGAGTTGATTAAGTAATTATTGGCTAATTACTTAAGCATGAACAAATGAAAATCCATAAATAATTATGTAAAACCCTATAATTAGTGGGTAATGGCTAAAGATTAGCATAAATATATTTGCTAATTGATTGGGAAATATGAAGGAAAATTGGTGAGGTTAGGTAATTTTGAGCCTAAATACAAGTAAGGACCAATAGAAGAATTTTGTAAAATTATTATGTAAAAATAATTATTAAATTATATAATAATTAATTAGAAAATAAAATAAAATATATTCCTTCCTTCATTAAATTTGAGGAAGGAATAGATTAAAGGATCAGAGCAGTTTAATAAAGAAATGAAGACAGAAATATTGAAGATCTGTATCTCATGCGTGCAGCATGGAAAACAAATACTTCCACTATAATTAATAGGCTAATCCATATCGATACATGATATAAAAATCTTAAAAAACATATATAGGAGTTCTACTAGTTAAGAAACTAATAAATAAGTAGGAAGTCTATATTTTTGTTTGATAAATAGAAACTCTATACGTATGTACGTATAAATGTCAATGTGTATTCAATATTTATTCAAATGTCAATTACACTAAACTATAATATCATATTAATTATTACTCTTTCCTACTACCCTTATTAAATGTGGGTATACATGGAAAAATATTTAATATTCTTTGGAAACAAGCAAATGTCTTATAAAAGAATAAAAAATAGAGTACTTGTTAGTTTGTTCTTATAATAAGTATAAGATAATACATCTATATTTTTACTCTTAAAATTGTACCCATTCCATCAAGTTTTTTTCTAAGCTTTCACTTAATAATTCATATTTTATACGCAAAACCTGTGATAGTATTGTTGTTTAAGATCATACTCTTTTAGTTTTAATTGTAAAAGCTAGTAGAAGAATTTGCCTTAATCGTATACAAGACCATAGTTCACTTTATCTATTAAATTCATAATTTTCTCTCATAAATTCTCTCTATTATATTGCACACATGAAAGAGTTTTCCATCATATCAAGGGGTTAATTTTATATTTGAATGATTAAAATGGTTCTTTAGGGAAACCAACACACATATTTTACATATAACTAATAAATTAACTAATTATTTTAATATTTACAAATAGATTATTGAATTCTTCGATCTATATGTAGGACCGGGAGATGTATTAATCATTAAAGTTAAATTATAATGTAAAGAAAAAAATGGTGGATGGAGTTTGAGTTGGCAACAAGTATAAGTCTAGTTGATTTGACTGAGAAGGTCCCTTTTCATATAATTCACAAGAGCATGTTGGTTAAGAGCGAGTTGAAATATTTTCGAATTTAACAATCAACACCGTACTAGCAATTGGAACACGTCATTAGTTAGACACTTAGACCTCATTTTGGTGAGTTCTCACTTAATGAGAGCTCTGCATTCTTGCTTTTATGAGGTCACATTGATAATTATTAAGGTGTTACTTAAGAAATCTAGGAATCGTGAGTGAGTTCGACGAAGGCTGGTCGCATGAATTTTCAGCATTTTTTGATGAGTTTATTTATTTTTTATTCTCTTTAACAAACCTCATTTTGTCACTTTGTTAAATCAACGAGATTCGTTATTTTGAATTTCGTTTTCAAAAGTTTGATAAAGTTGTAATGTTGTACGTAATGAACAGATATATAGAAGCACAAAGTTTGCCGAACTAAAATGATTCTTAAATTGAAGATGCTAGTAGTAAATAATATGATTTAAAATAAGTAAATATATCTGAATTCGGTAAAAAAATTTAAAAGGGATTTAATTCTTGTCCTTGTTTACGCAGTGTACGTCTGTTAGCTTCTTTAGTGTTCATGTTCTTTCCATCTTATTGTCTTGTTTCGCATCATATATAAGCGTGCTTGTTATTACAACGATAATGTTTTTTGGTCTTTTCTTTTTAAAACTACAGAAATAAATGACACCGGATCGTTACTTATTAACGATTTCAAAAGAGTTGTATGTATTTCATATATGATAAATAATATTCACCTGAATTTTGTAGGCTCTGATTCTTTTTCCTAAATTTGGGAGAACTTGTACGTTAAGAATACATAAACACGGTAGGGTCAAGAAAGGAAGTTTAATCTTAATTGTGACCTGGCCACGACGTTCAGTGATTTCTAACAAATCTTTAAAAGTTGGGCCCCCTTGTTAAGGGCAATTAATGTACCCGCAAACTCAAATGGCCAATGCTAGAAAGGTGCTTCATCAGTTTAATCACGTCCACAAATGATTGGGTGTGGGAGAATGAAGGATTGTAAATATAATGGGATATGAATATATGTATAAGAAGATAATGAAATAAAAATTTGGGTATATTAGAAACGTGTCCCTTCCTAGGTAAAATATAGGGCGCTGTAATTCTAAAAGAAATTCTTAATCTATGATATAAGTCACCTAGCGAGTTAGAACCTGTTTTCAAAAATTACCCACATTGAAATTTAATGTAGTGCTTCTTTATACTAGTCCAAAATAAAAGAAGTATATATTCTAGAATAAAATGTTGATCCAGAATACAAGAAGTTGGCAGGATAATTAATGATTATTTTTCACTTTTACTCTCTTGTATAAGAGAGGGGTGACACAGATTAAATGTATATTTGAAAAATACATTCTTTAAACAAATAACAATAAAGTCTTAATCCTATTATATAAGGTCCGCTAAATAGATCAAGCGACATTGATGAGCTTGTCTAATATTCCTTGGTTACAGTGAATTATAGTTAACAACATCCTATATTTTGTACCACAGCGAGTAATATATGAACTAGTCTTAGTGTCATTGGATAACAACGTCCTTGGTTATAGTAATATATGAACTAGTCTTAGTGTCATTGGATAACAACGTCCTTGGTTATAGTAATATATGAACCAGTTAACCAGAAGATTCGCACGTGTTTGCATTGTCGTTTGAAAAGGAATGAAAACGAGGGTTTAGGTTTTTGTCTTTTTGATATACAACATCCCTCAATTCCCAGGACACAAGAGTTTGGGTTCTATCTCTTTCTTTTTCCCGTTTCTGTGTTTAGTTATCATTCTGATAGCAATGATGTCTGATGAGGCCTTTTTGTACATCAGTCTTGAAGTTCATAATCAAAAAATAATCAAAGATTGCATATAGATAAATTTACGATCGTTCTCTCTTCTCAAGAAACATTTTATTGATTCTTAAATAATTTAAAGATGACATACAAATGTAATCAAAACTAGGAAAAATTGGTTCGGGCTTTCTAAATTAAGAAACTAAAAGAGAGTAATGCAATTTAATTAATAAATGTTAAACTATTTTTTCTAGTATGTTTATAAAAACGGTGAATGAGTGAATGGAATCGTCTGTTTGGGTTAGCAATGGAAAAAGTGACTTATTCTCTATCTGACTTTCGCAGAAATAAGAGAAATGACTTATTCTCTATCTGAATTTTGTAAAAGTAAGATAGTGACACGTGGCAACGTTTGCTGTCAATAATAGTTCATTGCTACAGAAAAAAAAAATCAATGCTAATGGTCCCGACAAGAAGGCCACGCGTTTCTTGGCTGCCTGCTAATCAAGTGCGTGTCACATGGGCCAGAAATGTTGCTGCTTTCCTTTGGACATTTCCTTCATCAGTCATCAGTCATCGCATCTGAGGCTGTAATACCCTAAAAATCTTACTTATGATAAGTATCATAATTTAGTAAATAATACCTATTGGAAATAGGTGAATATGTGGTCTCAAACCTTGGGATGTATTTATCTTATTTTCTAGGGTAAGTTCTCTTGAAATAAGAAGAAATAAAGTGTCAAAAACCCTAAGTGAATTTAAGGGTCATAAAATACCCTGAGAATGTGATAATAAATCTTAAGAGCCAATTAAATATTTATTAAAAATAGGAAAGTATGTTGTCTCTAATTTAGGTAATTTATGGGATTATTTTCCTTGGAAAATAATGATTCGAAATTAAATATTATTTTGGGGAACATAAGTTGTCCCATGATTTTTAAAATAATACATAGAGCATAAATTATCAATGTCAGTGCAATAGTTGTGAGAAAATAATTAATCTTAATTAAGAAAATTGTCAACAATTAGTAGGTGATTAAATAAGTAATTAATTGCTAATTGTTTAGGCATGAACAAAGGTAATATCCAAAGTTAATTATGTAAAACCCCTTAATTAAAGATTAATGGCTAAGATTGAATTTCATAAAGTAAGATCAATGGCTTACAATATTACTAACATTTTTAAAAGCCTAAATCCATGTAATTGTGTAAAGACCAATGAGGGAATTTCTTGCTAATTAGATATAAGATAATTAGAAGATAATGTAAATTATTGGAAAATAAAATAAAAATCATAATGGGGGAGGGGGAGCCGAAATTTTGGGAAAAAAAGGAGTGAATGTGTAGTGTGAAAAGGGTTGTGGAAGGAGAGAAAATTGTGGTGAAGAATATCATGATATTTTGTCAAAGAGAAAGATATTTTGATAAAAAGCTAATAGGATAAACGAGAACCAATAGAAATTAAATCCTATCTTGAAATCATTGAACTAAGTGTTAAACAACAGAACATATTATGAACAAGTGGAATTTTGTCCTGAAGTTGGTATTACCCGATGTCATTTCCGTAACCGACGGGGTTTATCCTAATAGAAGTTAAATCGTATCTTGAAATATGGGAACTAAGTATTTAACATCAGGACATATTATAAGCAAGTGAATTTTTGTCCCGGAGTTGGTTATCTCCGAAGTCATTTTCGTTACCGTCAGGGGAATTTATCGGTAGAATTCATAAAGAAGCACATGGATGACATCATATGGATGATGTCATATGGAGGAAAGAAGGAAGGATGGATGATTGAGATCAAAACTTCTTCACTAAGTTTTGATCCAATGGTTTAGAAGAAGGATGAGATTTAACCATGGTTGCCAAAGTTACCATGGTTACCTTTGAACTTTCTCTATAAATAGCCATAACTTCTTTTGGAAATTTCACACCAAAACCTCAAGAAGCATTTTGAAATAGAGAGAGAAGTTAGAGAGAAGTGAGAGCAAGGAGGAAGAGGAAGTTCTTCAAGGGTAAGTTCTTCGGTTCTTAGTCTTTAGTTCGGTAGTTCTTGAAGTTCTAGGTTAGTTCATAGCTTAGATGTTGTTTTGATCTTTAATCTTCCAATATAATGTTGATATCATGTTTTATGTTTAAATATGGTATTTATTTCGAAAATATGATGGAGTTAGAGATATGGCAAAATTTTGGAAGATTAGAGTCAAAGTAGCGAAGCTCTAGCGAAATTTCGCCGGTTAGCAAAGGGAGGGGTAAAATAGTCATTTGTGACTAGGATATCTGTTAGAATATTGTTCGTGAGTTAATGGATACGGTATTACCCTTTAGGATATTCGGGAGGTCCGGAGTCGGGTTCAGAAGGCCGGATGTTTGGCCATTTCACGGTGGAAGGTACGTTCGCGTACTGTAACACTAACGCTGATGTTTATTGTATGCGTATATGTGTTATGTTTATTGTATGTGTATAGGTATGTACATTCGCGTACTGTAATACTAACGCTGATGTTTATTGTATGCGTTTGTGTGTTATGAGTATTGTTTGCGTATATGTGGTTGATGATCTGTTTATGTGCTTTCGGGGTACATTCACTATGGGTGACATATCTGTAAGGGAACATTCACTCCATGCGGTACATCTACATTCTCTTCGTGCGGTACATCTGCATTCGCTTCGTGCGGTACATCTGCATTGGTTGGGTGCGATACATTTGTTGTGTGTTTATATACTGTTAAGGTTGTGATTATCTGTAATACATATGTGTGTATGTAAACATGAGGTTAACCGTTACCTGAGGTCCGGTGTATGGGCATTGGACCTCAGCCTTAAATGTTAGTACAGGTAAGGATCAGGAACAGAGAAGGCACCGGTAGACGAAGTCTTAAGGAGGAACCAAGGGGCAAAGTCGTAATAATGCACCGAGGGTCGAGTCAAGAGCCGGAAGAAGATTATCAAAGCCTGTTGTCAGGCATGGATCTAATAAAGTTACTTCGAATAGTTTGGTGCCGAAGGCAAGGCTAGTCTATGTGGGTTAGCCAATAAGTCACCGTGAACTCGGTGAGGCCCCCATGATAGACACTTACCTGACCATTCTGTTCGATTAACGGAGTTAGGTTCATTGCCCCAAGTCTAGTCAAGGCTTCGTCTAGGTTGTATAGTTACTTTTTGAGAAATGTAATTGTACAAAGCTCTGTATATTGTATCACATGAATATTCCTTCGGGAAATTTTTATACTAGCATACGCTTGGCATCATTATATGTCGGGGTATTTTTATACCAGCTACTCATCATTGTCCATTTGTTAGTACATTGCTCTCTGTTTCCGCAGTACTCTGATATAGCACCTCAAATTCTGTTGAATTTTTCTAAAACCAGGTGTCATCCGACACAATTTGTAGTATGGAATTTGGAATGTTACAGAGGCGGACGCTCTCCAAACGCTATGAATTGTAACTTCTCCCAAATGTCGATGACACTAGAGAAACCCATTTGTGTTTTATGCTAACCCAAACACACACAAAAGTATGCTTTTGTCTGCAAATACGCATTTACTCATGCTACTGGACTTTTCATGTCTCTCAACGTTATGACAAACACACAGTTAGAAAATATGAATGATAATGCTCTTCGTAATAAAGAGAGTGACTATGCTTGCTTAAAAAGATAATAGAAGTTAAAATTTATTAAATCTTAAAAAAACCTCAAAATAACACTTGAATACAATATTTCCATTTAATAGTAACTCTTACAAATATAGTTAACTACTATCTCTTGAGATATTATTTAAAACCATTTAATGAACAATTGAAATTTAAATGATGCAACATGAGTATTTTTAAATTTGAGTACTAAATAGCCCCTTAAAGACTGGGAAACATTCAAACTGCGGTTTCAAAAGTTATTTTTCACAAACCGAAACAAAACTCTTCTCACATACTTACCTTAAAAATCGTAAAAGCTATTCTCCAAAAGTTGATTTAAACATATAAAACTAGACAGTAACACGCTAAATAACATAATATTATTACAACCAAAAGAAATTTAAACATACATAATCATCACACTAAAAAATCTCATCTCAACTACAAGTATCAAACCAACAAAGACAATTAACATCAATCTTAATTCAAAAATCATATACAATAATTCCTAAAACTAGAAAATTCAAATATATAAATAGAAAAACTCCATGTATATATAGTCATTGAGCTCAAGTACAAATCTTCATCTCCAAGAAGTAAAGAATCAGCCTCACATTACTTAACAATAATCACAACGTAACCAAAACAACAGAAATTCATTGGAGTATGAGTAAATGGGCGAATTAATGGAGAAGGAAAAAAAATAAGGGTGCGTCGGTCTAAGGTGCAAAAGAAATAGAGAAAAGAAATGGAAGGAAATAAGAGTATGTTGGTATTGGAATCTTTGACTAAAGCAGTGAGGAAGGGTGAGCACCGGAGGTCGACGATAAAATCGCCGGCGGAAGTGATGGTTAGAACAGAAGAAGCAAGAGCACAGGCTGAAGGCAAGGATGAAGGTGGTGGAAGAAGATTGGTGAAAATGGTGGGGAGAGAGAGATCGACGGAGAAGGAATGATTTTCGGCGACAACAGAGGAATGGCGTGAGACGTTGGTGGTGGCTTCATCTGATTTTGAGCTCTGAACCTTGCTTCACGATTTTTCCATTGGTTGTTATGAGGAAGGAGCTTGCCGACGAGAGAAGAAGGAGAAGCTCTCTGGTTCTCCGACCTTTTCCAACTGCCGCACCTTGCTTCTCGCTTCTGAGCTCCGAACGTGGTGTGAGGATGAAGGAAGGAAGTCCTCGACGTTGATGATGGCTCTCCGTATCTTTCCCTCTCCTCTCCAACTCCCTATCGCCGAAGAAACTCCCTTTCATTCTCGATCTGAGCTCACGGTTGTTCAACTCTCAAAATGTCAGGTCTTCTATTCCGTCGAAGGAAGGGAGAAAAAGAAGACCTAATTCGGAGCGAAAAGTTTAAAAGTTCGTGAAGGAACTAAAATGTAAATTTTTGAAATATTTATAGGGTTTAATTGTAATTTCTAAAAATTTATGTGGTTTCTGTAATTTCTCTGACATCTTTTCATCTTGATTTGCAATTTTGAGAAGTTTTGAGGCTCTTTTCTGTAATTTTCCCCATTCTTCAAAAATATTAATTCAACCCAATTAACATTTTTCAAAATCTCCAATTTGTATGAATAATTACCAAATTTTCATCATTTTACCCTTAATTACACTTAATTCAATTCAAATGTCTCTAACTTAAATTAGTGTTTAATCATACAATAATATTTTAGGAAATGCATTAAAAATCTCAAATTAATCATTAAAAAAAAACCTATAAAAATATGGTTGAATCAATGTTATCACATAAATTTCTACATGCCCACATAGGTACGATTGTTGGATCATATGGCCCCCCATCTCCATATTCTGTTTTCATTTATGCTTGGTGCTGACAACATTGGACTGGGAATTGGTTAATCCCTAAATGTTTCTTATTACTCCCTCCAGTCCTAATTATAGGAATATATTTTGGAGTTAGTTTTGGTCTTAATTATAAGAGCAAGTTTTAACTTTTGTCAATTTTTTTCCTATAATACCCCTATTTATACTTATCATTATGAACATTTATATATATCTGTGTGTGTGTCTATATGTATACACACACACATATATTTATATAGTAAAATCATTATTTCAATTAGAAAGCGTGTGGAAAAGAAAATTTGTCAGAAAGATATGTGGCGGGGTTGTAATTCACTTTTACTTATGTCATTTTAAATTTATATAAGGGTATTTTAGGAAAATGAGTAAAATTAACTAATTTAACTCCTCTTCTTAATCTCCTCAAAATCGGTTAAATAGTTCCTATAATTAGGACTGGATGGATGGAGTATTATTTTTCCCTTACAATGTAAGAAACACAGTACATACTACCCGACATTATAAGAAACAAACAAAAATCATTTAAAGGAATCAAGTTAGATCTTAAAGCCATTTTTAAAGCACACTTGACGAGCACATGAACTTCAGAGTTCCTCTCTCTCTCCTGATTTGTTTTTTTTTTTCTTTTTTGAAGCCTGACCAACTACTAATTACGTCTTTCTCATTGTTTTGTTTATAATTCATCTTTCGGTGGCCCGAACAAAAATGTATAAAAACGTGTAGGAGTTTGCCTTACAAGTGTAGACTCCAAAGTAATAGTACTAACTACTAACAACCGATCGCAATCCAATTAATCTGTTCATTTAATTCTTTTAAAAAAAGCTACTAAATCAATTCATAATATTGCAAACGGGATTTGATTTGACTTTTAATGTTTTTTTGGGGTACACATTGAATTGCCGAATTGTTTTATAATCAAAGCGTCTCC
The DNA here is from genome assembly GCA_025563575.1 of Acacia pycnantha. Taxonomy (NCBI): domain Eukaryota; kingdom Viridiplantae; phylum Streptophyta; class Magnoliopsida; order Fabales; family Fabaceae; genus Acacia; species Acacia pycnantha. Next base: position 45,302 of record JAMWYP010000038.1, read on the forward strand.
CCATGTGGTGAATTGTGAGTTAGGCCCATTCCTCCGCATGGTCTTTTTTAGAAGCCCAACACTTCTTTTGTTTCTGACCAAGTTAGAGGGCCTCACAGTAATAATTCACTGCACGGATTTAAACTTTGAGTTAAAGTGCTAAAATAATCTTCAACTTTTATTAAAAGTACAATAATAACTATAAAATATTTTTTAGAGCAAAAGTGACCATAAACTTTCAAAATTGGGGCAAAGCCATTAAATCCAATCAACTTCTACTTAATTAAAAAACTGTGGTTGCTGTGCAATTTAGTGGTTTTTAATCTCCTTTCCTCTAACAATTGTTTTCACCTTATGCCTCTCTCTCACACACACACTCGCATATTCTCCACTCTTCATCTTCATCACCACATACTACCACTATCTACAATTCCAAAAAATCATCATAACAATCCATACTAGAAAAGTAAAAAAACCGAAAAAAATAATAATAATAAGTTCTTTGTTATAATCGTTTTACTTTTGTCATGAACAATCCAAACTTTGCTTATTAGTACCATTACCAAGAAGAATTCAGAATCTATAGTATAAATTCCAAGAAAAAGATTACACAAGGCCCATAGCTATAATAGGGCTTGGGGGATGAGGAGTTTACCTCATCATCAGCATTGGGAAGTGGGGGACGGGGGCTTTATGCAGAGGACTGACCATGTGCATAGAGGAGGAAATTCCAGTGAATAGCATGACCCAGATTGTTTTTTTTTTCAGTTTTTTACTTTTCTAGTATGGATTGTTTATGATGATTTTTTGGAATTGTAGATGGTGGTTGTGTGGTGATGAAGATGAAGAGTGGAGAATATGAGAGAGAAAGTGAAAGTAACTGTTAAAGGAAAGGGAAGGGAGAAGAAAAATCACTACATTGAATAGTAGCTATGATTTTTTATTAAGTTGGGATACTTCAATACTTTCATATATTGTAATAGATGTGGAAGTTAATTGGGTTTAACGGTTTTGCCTCAATTTTAAAAGTTTATGTGATTACTTTTATTTCAAAAAATAATTTATAATTATTCTTGTACTTTTGACAAAAGTTAAAGGTTATTTTAACACATTAACCCTTAAATTTTTATTGACCATGTAACGAAAAAAATATTTTGTTAACCAAAACTTCAACCATGTATTATGCATTGATCTTGACAAAGGTTTTGCAGCATCACTACAAATGCATGACACCCCTGACTGATATTAACCATTAAAATAAAGGGAACATATATCGTTATGACATTAGGAATAAAAAAAGAAGGCAATAACCAAAAAGTCCTTTTAACAAGGAAGCAACATCAACATGTTGTCATTTTCCCAAAATATATAAAACTTATCATTGGCTTTTTCAAAGGTTAAAAAACACAAGTAGAGGAAGACTGGTGGTTCATTGGAATTTGTCTGTATTCGCCATGGTATCTCATTTGTTAGATACTCTCTTCTTTTTCTTTTCTTTTTTTTTTTTTTTGATTGGGGACCAAACGGTCCCAGGCAGGATCGAACCCTGATACACTAGTACAAAGCTAGACACTAACACAAGGCCAGCTAACATGCCACTGCGCTACCCAAGGCGGTGGCAGATACTCTCATTTGTTGTGTAATCTAATATTCTTGTTTATAAATCTCTCCCCTTTGAAGTAAATTTGACCCACCTCCCCTACTTCCAAGAGAATATTCTGCTGCCTCTCCCTCTCTCTCTCTCTATGAACAGCTGTTCTCTTGCATCTAGCTAGGGGATCCGTCCATGAATTACAAGTAATTTATCATGTATACTTGTTTGAATTAATAGTAGAAGCTACTTTTTCAACGTGATTTACAATATATGAAATAAGTTTGTAAGAGTAGTTTTGTCTCAACTCACGTAAATAAGATTTTTCACCGCTAACCCAAATAAACCTTACCTACGCTCTAGGAAGTGTAAAAATACAATTATCCATCGTACAAGTAGTTTATAATGCATGCACATATTGATTTCTCGCCCCGTAGAAAAAAGAAAAAGACGTATGGATTGTGGTGGAGAGATAATTTTAACACTCTATTTCGTTATGTGTTTCAAAACATCACTATTAAAAATAATGCTAGTAGCAGCATATATATATATATAGGCATATTCATTGAAAGATATCGATGAAGTCATGAGTTGAGAGTTGAGACAAGGAGACAGACGGCTTTAAATTTGCAAGCAACTTGGTCCGCTGTCTCGTGGCTAACTATAATGGGATACTTTTAAGGAATGATAAATATTTAATTGTTAATTAAGACATTAATACTAATTTAATTGCCTAAACTAATTAAATATGCATAAAATGTCAACAGTCTTATCAATTATGTCCTTTTCTTTGTATATATATTGTTGCAGAGGATCTTAATCATATATTATTCTGATCAATTATAATTATAATAACATATATGGATGGATTTGTGAACATAGAAAGAAGAGAGGGAGAGAGTATAAGATAAATTTGGGTCCGCATGCCCTGCATCTATGAGCAGAACATGCTCATCGCCTCAAACAGCAACGTTTTGGGGGTGAGGGACCCATTTTCATTTTTCTTAATTTTTCTTATATTCTTATTTATTTGAATTAAATTATATGTCGTGGCATGAAATATTTTTGGCACCCATTATTCTAAATTAATTAATTTCTAGTATATACAACATTCAAAATATTTTTTTTAGCAACATCAAGTGTCTTGAAATATTTTTTTTAGTTGCACCCAACATCCTAAAATAATTTTTCAGTAGTATCACATATATCAAATTAATTAATTTTTAGTGCATCCAGTACAATACAATATTTTTCAGTAAATCTCAAATTAGTTAGTGAGTGATACTGAAAAATACTCCATAGTACTAGATGCATTAAAAATTAATTAATTTAAAATATTAGGTGTTAATAAAAAAATACTTCAGACTATTAAACACAATTTAATTCAAACAAATAAAAGATTAAATAATAAAACGGCCCCTGATTTTGGGGATGAGCATTCCCTTGTGGATTCGATAAATTTCAATACAAACTCTTTTTCACTTTCTTATCTTAAAAACATTTGGTAGATTTCTCGTACCAAAAAAAAAATTTTGGCATTAGAAACCAATTCCATTTCCTCTAAATATACCAAAGCCTACTAGATGTATATTCAAGAACCACAATTTTCCTCAAGATGGGTAATGATATGTTTTAAAAGTAAACTTTGACTAATAAAAACAAATGAGAAGACGTACTATGAAAGAACTAAACTAAAGTTTTAATATGAGTGTGTGTGTCTTTTGCGGAGATGGCTTTCCTCCTTTGCCTCTAATATCCGCTGCTATCCTATACCCCTGAAACGCCTCCGTTTTGAAGCACAAAGCTGGTGCCTCTTTTTTTTTTTTTTTTTTAAAAATATTTTACATCCGTTTTTTTTTATGATACTGACTGTTAATGAAAAATACTTCTATCATCTTAAAAAATTATTTTGAGATCTTGAAAAAATATCCTAGAGTATATTCTTAGTACCAGTAAGTACCCTAAAATGTTTTTTCAAGATCCTAAAATAAATTTTAAGATGATGAGATTTTTTTCAAGATCTGATATCATGAAATATTTTTAGTACCATTTACTACCTGAAATATTTTTCAAGATTCTAAAATAAATTTTCAAGATGATGAGATATTTTTTCATTACTAGTCAGTATCATAAAATATCTTTTTAGTACCAGTTAGTAAGCTAAAATATTTTTTCAAGATGATGAAGTATTTTTGATAATGATCAGTATCATAAAATATCTTTTTAATACCGGTTAGTATCTAAAATATTTTTTCAAAAAAAAAAAAAAGAGACACCAACTTGCTTTGTGCTTCAAAACAGTGGCGTTTCGGGGTATAGGAAACGATGATTTTTTTTTTTGAAAAAAATATTTTAGATACTAACTGGTATTAAAAAGATATTTTATGATACTGACTGTTACTGAAAAAATACTTCATCATCTTGAAAAAATATTTTAGCTTACTAACTGGTACTACAAAGATATTTTATGATACTGACTAGTACTGAAAAAATATCTCATCATCTTGAAAATTTATTTTAGAATCTTGAAAAAATATTTCAGGGTAGTAAATGGTACTAAAAAATATTTCATGATACTGACAGGTACTGAAAAAAAAATCTCATCATCTTAAAATTTATTTTAGGATCTTGAAAAAACATTTTAGGGTACTTACTGGTACTAAGAATATACTCTAGGATATTTTTTCAAGATCTCAAAATAATTTTTTAAGATGATAGAAGTATTTTTCATTAACAGTCAGTATCATAAAAAAAAAAAACGGATGTAAAATATTTTTTTTGAAAAAAACAAAAAGAGGCACCAGCTTTGTGCTTCAAAACGGAGGCGTTTCAGGGGTATAGGATAGCAGCGGATATTAGAGGCAAAGGAGGAAAGCCATCTCCGTCTTTTGCTAGGTAGCAAGATTATAACATTTGAAGCAAAACTAGGTACTACTATATTATAAGTAGGAGAGAGCAGGGTGAAGAGGAAAAACAGAACGCTGAGTCATTGAAAGCAGACGACACTTCACTGAATACAACAGCTATCAGAAGCAATATATGGATCCACAAAAAGTGTTCTGCATGACTGGAGGAAGTGGCAACACCAGCTACGCCAATAACTCCTCACTTCAGGTTCTCTAATTTCTTTTTTTCTTTTTTTTTTTTTTTTATTGATTCCTCCAAGAGTTCTCAGCTTCACTTCGAAATTGAAATTTGACAGAAGAAGGCATCTGATAAGGTGAAGCACATCATCATGGAAACAGTTGAAAGTCTTTACCTTGCAACCGCTACTAACAGCTTCGGAATCGCTGACTTGGGCTGTTCCTCTGGACCCAACACCCTTTCATTCATCAAAGATATTTTCATAGCCATCCAAGGAATCATCACAGACCACAACATTTCACAGCCTTCACTCTCTGAGTTCACGGTTTACCTTAACGATCTCCCTACAAATGATTTCAACTCAATCATCAAGGCCCTCCCCGACTTCCACACCTCACTCAAAACCATTATTGAGTTTGATCCTCTCATTTTCATTGGAGCTTACCCTGGTTCCTTCTATGGAAGACTCTTCCCCAACGCTTGCCTCCACTTTGTCCACTCTTCTCACTGCTTGCACTGGCTTTCCAGGGTAATATAATTAAGCTGACACCAGACTCGCTCATATCGACATATATAATCTTTAGAGGGTTAAATATAATAATAAATATATTGGTTTCTTTGTTGCAGGTTCCTGAAGGGCTTTATGACGAGCAGGGGAGGCCAATGAACAGGGGAGGCGTTTACATTACAGAAAGAAGTCCTGAGGCGGTGGTTGAAGCGTACTACAAGCAATTTCAGAAGGACTTTTCGTCGTTTCTGAGATCAAGGTCTGAGGAAGTGGTGGTCGGGGGAAGGATGGTGCTCATATTTCTGGGAAGAAGAGGGCCTCAACATGTTGACAGAGGCAACTCTATCCTGTGGGAAATCCTCACGCGTTCCTTTGCCACTCTGGTCTCCAAGGTAGCTACAATAGCATACTGATATATATCATAACGTGAAAGTAACTAACTTGTATGTGTGTTGAAGGGGGAAGTAGAAGAGGAGAAGGTGGATTCGTATGATGTGCATTTCTACGCGGCGTCGAGGGAAGAGATAGAAGAACAAGTGAGGAAGGAAGGGTCGTTTGAGTTGGAGAGAATAGAGATATCAGAGATAGAGACAAGAGGGGTAGGGAAGGCCTCTTATGGCACTGTACTTGCCAAAGCAATAAGGGCAATCCAACAGTCCATGATTTCCTCTCACTTCGGAGACTCCATCTTAGACTCTTTATTTGACATCTTTGCCTCCCTCGTCGATCAAGAAATCGCCCAACAGGCCATCAACCCCATCAACTATGCCCTCCTCCTCAGAAAACTATGAATTGAATCTCTATCCGCACCTACGTAAGCTTCACTCTATATTATTATATATTCTAATTCATTTCACCTATCTCAATTAAACTAAGCTTATTGAATCGGCCCTACCTATATATGCCAATGAATAATCCATGAATATTCCCTTGGGCTTGCTGCTGTAACCTCTGCATCCTTGCCAACTTTTTATTCTCTCACACGCCTCATTTTGTCACTTCTGTAAAACTACTGCTTTTTTTTTGGCCCATTAATGAGGATCTTGCTTATAAGTCCTATGTGTATGCATGCGTATTTGTATCATGTGATGCCCTAAAAACAATTAGTATAATGGGATAACGTGGCTTTAAGATATTGGACGCATCGGTATAACTCTTAATTTACCAATTGGTGATAATGAACTTAGGTTGTGTTTAAAGGAAGGAGCTAGTCCCTTAGAATGTGACGAACCAGAGTTCAACTTCTCGTTGGGAGAGGTGCTCACATTTAGTGTCTAGAATAGGATTGCCTCCAATAGGAGGATACCTATGTGTAGAAGAAAAAAGGAACTTGGGCTAAGAGCGAACTGAAGAAGAATCTGAGCCCAAACGAGTTTATCCGACCTATTGGGCTTTATGAATGAAATAGAATATTCGGGCCCAGGCTGTGGATCCTGTTTGAATCAAGGAAACTTGAAGGCAATCGGAGTAAAAAACCTGGCGCTGAAACATATGAGCCCGAGGATAAGGAGAACAATCTGAGCCCATATCTCGTATTCACACATTTAGTCTTTGTAGTGGTTTCTCCACTAGCAGCCTTATTCCTCAAAATTCATGAGTTTGTGGTGACGGTCCTCAGTCCCTCCTTGGTTTGGTATTTGGTAATAGGGTTTGGTATGATAATGATGTTTACAAAAAAAATATTTGATAATGTTAACTCATACATTCCTCTTATAAATACTTATTACCATTCATTACATGTTCAAAAAAGTTTAATTTACCTTTTTCAGTCTCATTTATTTTTGTTTCGGTTGTCTCTTTCCACCCACCACCTGTTGCCGTCGCCACCTCCACCATTTGGAGAGACAATAAATCTGTGAAGGAATGATTTTTCTTTTCCTTTTTCTGATTGAGAGGTATCATTGACTTTTCATTGTAAATTTTGTTTGATTAAATATATAAAAAAAAAATCCAAAAATGAATAGTAATAAACGTGGCATTGTACGAGTACTACTATATTGCATTTCGTCTCTAAAGATATAGGAATTCAACCAAATGGCCCTTGATCCTTAGGCATACTTGGACACTTCTCAACCATCCTCAAGACATGTTTAGTCTGAGAAAAACTGCAGTCTCTGAACCCAGAATGATGAATCAAGCGTTGAGTTGAAAATCCTGAAGCGCATTCATGATATATTTTATTAATTAGGTTGGATTACTGTCAAATATTGCATGGGAGACGAGATTTTGTATCTGATTTGACTTTTTTGAAGAGCAGACACATTGCTATTGAAGTGCGCACTGCCCCCCTTATGGTTTTAGTTATTTATAAATACAGCAGAGACCATCCATGGCTCCCACTCGCACACAGTTTTCAACTCCCCACTTCATCATCAAAGCCTCTCCACTTCGTGTCACAAACCCACCACTTCATTTTTTATAACATGAGCATCGAATTATTATCACCCTCCTCCACCTAAGTCAAAACACCACTCTCTCTTTATACCCGCTAATTAAAATACAAGGGTAATAATTACCTACATATTTTTTAAAAATAATTTATAGAAGGTCAAAATTCCACTTCTCCCTCTCCTTAATTACTCAATCTTTCATGTAGTGGGAAATTAATGGCACCGACGTCATATGACTTGTTAAGGTACAGAGTGGTATACTCCACTGCTAATAGAGTTGGGGGAGAGAAATTTGGAGTTCACATCCCATGCTCATATTTACATGCTTTTTATGTGCTCATACCTTCTATTAGAGGTATGAGCATATTTTTTTTAATTTTTTATATATTGTATTTATTTAGATTTAAATTAAATACTGCTTTTTGAGATTTTTTTTTACACCCAATATCTCAAAATTAATTAGTTTTCAGTTCTGCATTTATCTGTAACACCAGTATTATGAAAACTAATTAATTTGAGATACTGGGTGTAAAAAAAAAAATCATAAAACAGTATATAATTTAAATCTAATTAAATACACTATATAAAAAAATTTAATACTCAGTGGAAACAAGCAAGTACCTTATAAAAATGACCAAATGCACTTGTTAGTTGGTGTCTTATAATAAGAACTAAAAGGAGTACCTTATTTATTATTGGTTGATCTTATTCTCATATGATATAATATATACTATTAAATAAGGATAAATTTATAAAGTTATCAAATTTTAAGGTAGAGTTAATGCAGTTTAAAATTTTTCTTGATGTATGTATGTGAAACATACTAAAAGTGCCTTATTAATAAGACCGAATGAGTATTTTATACCAACTCCAACTGCCTGACTACCCAAAACACAAAACCAATCCTTCTTTTCCTTGTTCTTACTGATTTATCAACTATAATTTTGTATTATTTGCACATCATCATCAAGTTTCGATAATTGAATGATAATTAATGTAAAATTTATTTAACAACATTAAAAACAATGCATGAATTGGGCACCAAAGAATTTTCTAATAAAACCAAATTAAAGTGGTGCCCATGAATTAGATCCAGACTTGTCTCACTGGAAACTATCATTATTCTATCCACGTGAATTACGGTCATCTCTGTAAAAACAAACTAGTTATATATCTTATCTTATCTTAATTCGCACATCATCACCCTTACAAAGTGACCGTTTCTATCACTATCGATGGATGGCACTGACCAATTTTATTAGGGAGAATGATTTTTATGTATCAATCAAGGAAAATAATATCAGAAAAGTCTTTATTGACAAGTGAACATAGGAGATTAATAAGTGAATCAGTTACCATCAACAACTTATAAGACTTGTCAATGTATTATTTGACTTAGTTGGGACCTAGATGTCATTCTCTCATTTTATTATATAAAAATAAAATAGATAAGTATTATTTTATTATTCCTTTACTAATCATCCAGTCATAAATATTGGACATAGTTTCTAGTGCAAATTACACTATAAACTATGTCTTATATTTAAAACCGGAGGTAATACACTTTATATTAGTGTAGTTATTGGTTTAGATACTCTTAAAAAATCTAAAATCCGTACAAGTGGGTGCAAGGAGTTGCAAGACTAGTTCTCCTATTTTATAATTCTGATGTTCTCCCATAACAAATATTTTGGGTATAAAAATTCTTAGAGTTAGCAAAAAAAACAAACAAACAAACAAACATGAATTCACATATAGTATTACAAGCTTCACAACTTTTGATCCATTTTTTGGTTCAACAAACAATCAATCAATTGAACTAATTAATCAACTACAATAATTTTGAGGCAATGAGGTAGGGAGGTGTATATATGTGTGTGTGGGTGTGTTAGGCAATGGGATAATGTAAAATTGATGATGGAGATAGCAAGTGGGGGATAGGAAAAATTGTGATGCTTATTTAAATGGGGAGCATCAAACTGGGGAGTACTACAACGCAGGCAAGGTGAAGTGGAAGTTTAAAGATCTGATAAGTAAATGGGTGTTCCGTTAAGGATGTGATGAGTACTATATATTTCTTTTCAATCTCAGCACCCTTACAAAATCATAGCTCCACCACCCCTAATAATGATATAATTATACTTCATCGTGCCCTTCTCACACAAACTAGCTACTTCCAAATGCAGATGGATGGCTTTTACTTTGAAGAAAGAAGGACTGAATAAATAATGCTGCATAAGATTGGACTATTTCACTGAAAGATACATGTAGATAACCCCTAGGAAGATAAGATTAATGATGGCTACAATTAGGCATTGCCCAAAGTTGACGTCTTTTTTCAGGATCGTCCGCCGAGGTGGGGGCTGAGGAGTTATGGTCCCTCTTTGAAAGGTGAAGCCTCCTCCATATATGAGTGCACTTGGCCTTTTCACCACATAACATAACCCACTCACCAACCTTCCCTTCTTTCTCTCTCACTTTATAATTCTTTTCTCCTTTGCTATGAAACTCTCCCACACTCACTTCTGGGTCCTCCCTTTCTCGTACACACCACTTGTCCCCTTCCCATTGCTTATTCCCACAATTTGATCACCCAATATGATTTTTTTTAATTTATTCCCTCTATTTCTTCATTTGATCCTCTCAAACTTGGTTGCTGCTCCACACTCCATTTTTCAGATGAATAGTATCATTAGTTGTGTGAATCTTAATCATTTGCACTATATTTTGTACTAGCTAGGATATATATTATAAGCCATACACAGAGACTTTATGCAGACTTTAAAGTTCTTATTTTGTGACGACCTTTTGCGCAGACAGAACAGTGACTGCCCACTAAACTCGGTCATGATTCATTTGGACATATAAGAAAAGCAACCCTATGTCTGTAGCTATAGGTCCTTTACGTTTCTCCGAGGGTAACTTTATAGAGTTTGTTTCTTTAAAGGTGAATTCTATAGTGTAATCACACAAATCCTCAGTGCTTCGGCAAATCATGATGATTTTATATATACAAGTTGTCATACACTATAGAGTCCAGTGTTTCAGTCCTTGTTAATTGGAGTTTTGGTCACAAAGTACTCGTTACAAGAACAAATGTACAATAGCAGGAGGACATGGTATAGTTTTATTAATTATGGCATTGTATTGTATCGACGTAACCCACGGAATCTACATCGCAAAGCGTTATTCAATAACATTTCAACTTGTAGAAAGAAACAGAGGTGATATATGTATATATGGAATTGATAGCTTAAAGCAACATGATATACAGATATTAGTACTAACAGATTTTAGGGTCATTGGTTACAGAACAATTTTGGTATGGTGGTACCGTTGATTTCATGAAATCTTTCAAGCGAGAGAAAATGGAAGGAAGACGAAAGCCACAAAAAAAAAAAAAAAACAGAGGAAAATGACTAATTTGGAAGAAAGAAGAAAAGAGAGTAACATAACGAAGACAACTTTTTTTATTTCTGTTTTGTCCCCTCCACTAAGAAACACTTTACCATGCAATTAAGCTCCGTGCATTATGTTCTTATAGTGGTACTTTGGAATTGCATCAATGCCTATTGCTTTTTGTGATTTCGTATTACTAGAATTCAACCTCTTTGAATCAATGGATTTATTCTAAGATTCTTTTGATTTGGAGTGACGTACATCCTCTCGATTGTTCATCGAGATCTTAATCACTCCGTGTCTCCTCGGGGACGGGACTTTATTCTAAGATTCTCAACTCTTTAGGAAAACCAAAATCAAATGATCAAGAATTCCAAATAGTAATTAAAATCCAACTAGAACAGGGGCATCATTTCCCCAAATAATTGCTCCATTGAAATTGATGCTGATTAAAAGATAAAACTGATATGCAGTGTCCAACATGATCATGAGTTTATGCAGCAGGCTGGCAATCAAAAGTCAAAAAAAAAAAAAAACCAGTAAATATCCTACTTTCTAAGGTCATATAAATATCAATTCATGGAATGTTTTGATTCTGGTTCCAACTCAATATAAAGCTTTTCTGAGGCTAAAATTTTACATTCAATTTTTATGTTCAATCTCTATTTCTTAAAAGAGTATGTTTCACTACCAAAGAACCTTTGATCTAGTGGTACTAGATTACTACATATGCCTTTTAATTTGTGGCACCAAGTCTGGGATTCAATCCTCACACTATTAAGGTTATGAGTCTGCCGTCTAAATTCAAAAGAAAAAAAGAAAAGAAAAGAAAAGTGTTTCACTTATAAGAAGAAATTTACAATAACAAATTCCACTTGCCCACAAAATTATTTTATAAGAGACTGTATTAAATCATTATCGTGACAACTGACAAACTAAGCAAAATAAATGTAAACAAAGTCAAAATAAATCATATCTTATTATAAGAACCAAAAGCCACACTATTGAAGTCTGGCTTTAAAAGGAGATCAAAGCTTCACCAGAGAAGCACACTCCAAGAGCAAAATGGATATAGAGAAAGTCTTCCACATGAATGGAGGAATTGGTGACACTAGCTACGCCAAGAATTCCTCACTTCAGGTTCTCTTTTCTTTCCTTCTGCAAATTTTTATTTCCACTCAAATTCTCAGTGTCATATTTTTATTGTTACATTCTTTGAATTTGGACAGAAGAAAGCATCTGATCAGGTGAAGCACATAATCATAGATACAGTCGAAAATCTTTACCATACAAGCGCTCCTAGCAGCTTTGGAATTGCTGACTTGGGCTGTTCCTCAGGACCCAACACTCTCTCTATAATCAAAGACATCTTTGTGGCCATCCAAGGCATCATCAAAAGCCACAACATCCTCCACCCACCTCCTTCTCGTTCTTCTTCTGAGTTCAGAGTCTACCTCAACGACCTTCCCACTAATGACTTCAACTCTATCTTCAAGGCCCTCCCTGACTTCCACACCCTCCTCAGGCAACACTGCTTTAATAACACTCACTTCCCTTCCATTTTCATGGGAGCTTACCCTGGTTCCTTCTATGGAAGACTCTTCCCCAACACCTGCCTCCACTTTGTCCACTCTTCTCACTGCTTGCACTGGCTTTCCAGGGTAATATAATTAAGCTGACACCAGACTCGCTCATATCGACATATATAATCTTTAGAGGGTTAAATAATAAATATATTGGTTTCTTTTATGCAGGTTCCTAAAGGGCTTTATGACGAGCAGGGGAGGCCTGTGAATAGGGGAAGCGTTTACATTACAGAAAGGAGTCCAGAAGTGGCGGTTGAAGCGTACTACAAGCAATTCCAAGAGGACTTCTCGTTGTTTCTGAGATCAAGGTCTGATGAAGTGGTGGTGGGGGGAAGAATGGTGCTCATATTTCTGGGAAGAAGAGGGCCTCAGCATGTTGACAGGGGCAACTCTTTCTTCTGGGAAATCCTCACGCGTTCCTTTGCCACTCTGGTCTCCAAGGTATACCTACAATAGTATATGATATACTAGTACGGGGAGTTCACTATTTTTTTCTAGGAAACTAAATAAAATATTTTAAAATATTTCTATTTATCTTTTTTATATCATAATAATTTGTTTGACTTATAAATTGATATAGAATCAAATGATACACAATATGTCATGATCAACTAACTTATTTAGCTTCTTTAATTTCTTTTAAAAAAAAGTTTAATTGAGTCTTAATTAAGGACCAATGGGTATATCATTGTTTCAAGCCAATATTACTTGAAAGCAATTAACTTGTATGGTTGATATATGTGTATTGAAGGGGGATGTAGAAGAGGAGAAGGTGGATTCATACGATGTGCATTTCTACGCGGCGTCGAGGGAAGAGATAGAAGAACAAGTGAGGAAGGAAGGGTCGTTTGAGTTAGAGAGAATAGAGATATCAGAGATAGAGAGAAAGGAGGAAGTAGAGGGGAGTTATGGCACAGTAATTGCCAAGACGGTGAGGGCCATACAAGAATCAATGATATCGAATCACTTTGGAGAAGGAATTTTGGATGCTTTGTTTGAGGAGTATGCGAGGCTGGTGGATGAAGAAATGGAGAAGCAAGAGATCAAGCCTATCAATTTTGTTGTGGTTCTCAAGAAATTATAAACTTAGTTTTTTGGCAGAGTCTGGGAGGTTGAATAGTACTTTGTGGAATAACCTTATTTCATTAATAAAGAAAGTCTAGACTATGTTGCAAAATCTATAATGGTCAATGATTCTATTTGGTTGATCCTGAAAAATGTGATCAATTACAGTTAAGTAATCAGTCCAAAATCCTTATTTGATCTGATCAAAATTTTGCAGAACTGGTAAAAACTAAAAAGTGATTGGATTTACCGTTTGTGACTGTTGTAGGATTTTTCCTTTTTGGAAACAACAATAAAAGTTGGTGGTTTCAAGGTCATGCAACTAATTCAAAGGCTTGATCACATTCTAATGCGCTGATGTTTAATTGAGAGGGAAGACTCGTACTTGTGTACAACTTGTGATTTGAGTAGTAAGCTTGTACGTGAGATGAGTTGGTGTGACTGTGACCTGGGGTTCACTATTCAAGTAGTTAATGTTAGCCATTGTGGGGGAAGCAAACAACTAAAATCTATCTCATTTTTAGTCTCTATATGCTATTTGAAATTAATCTTTATTCATTTCTGACTACCAATTAACTAAAACAATTCGATCTTCTCACAAGTCCTAAGTAAAAATGTTGTTTCTAAAATTTGAACATGTAATCTCTTAATTACATGATAGCAACATTTACCGTTACTCACCCTCTTTAAGAATAAACTGTAAGGAATATATATTTTAAATTTCATTAATATTATTTTTTTCTGTTTTAAAATTATATGTGCATGGGTGCTTTTCTTACAATGAAGTGTTTCATACAATTAAATTTGATTATGATTTTTTAATTAAAGTACTCAACCTAAATTTGTAATTACCAAATGAAGGATGTTTTCATAAAATTAAGAAGCTTCAAATGTATTTATATTATAGTAAAGACAAATGGATAAAGAGACGATTTTTTTTTTCAACAATGATCTGGAAAAGCACTACATTACATCTGCCGCCCATGCTTTTTTGTTTTTTTGATATAGAAATTTTAGGAATGGGGTTGGGCTCACCCACAATCTAAGGGCAGTGCGCTTGGAGCCCAATCCACAGGGCATACTGGACAGAGAGTACACATGCCTCTACCTCTACCAGCGTTTCCACTGCTTCCTAGACCCTTAGGATGCCTCCCCAACGCCTTGACCAACGCAGGGATCGAACCCCCTCCCTTGAGGTGAGGCCCATGCTTTTTTGTTATATATTGCATCTGGGGTTAGTTACAACAGTGGACTGAAAACTAACCCAGCTAGAAATTTCTATTTTTAGTCACATACAGAGGCAAGAACAATGTGCCGTGATTAGTAGTTAGAAGTTTAAGGGAATTTAAACTGATTCAATCAGGAATTCAATTTGTTGATATCTTAGGCCCCGTTTGGATCAAAGAAAAGGTGGGAATGGAAAGGAATTGAAATGAAAAGAATAGAAAATATTTTGCCGATACATTTGGTTCGGACTGGAAAAGAAAATAGGTCGATAAAAAAAAATTGTTTGGTTGAAAGAAAATAAGGTAGGAAAATAAAACAAAATACCATTTTACCCCTTAAAAAATATTATTTTAAATAACGCCATACACATTCGCAGACACAATGTACACTGTACACTCCTTGCAAAAGTCACGTGACTCATTATTTAAAATATTTTGCCTCTCCTATTTTATTCGACCCAAACGAGGCCTTAATTATCTTGGGGTGGAAAGAGGAGAACATGACTCGCGACACAATTTAAGTATTTTAACATTAAATTAAATGATAATTAGTACACAGAACAGAGATATCTTTGTTGCAACAAATAAACTACTTCTGTTGTCAGTTTAATTTTTCCCTGACGTTATATCATTCACGTCCGTCATCCATTCAATTGGATGAGGTTGTAATAACAATCAGGATCAGGAGAAGCAAAAACCTTAATGGAGAACTGGATCCCAAGTCCCTGCTATGATGTTGAAGCGAGAAATCCCAATGAGATATGGAAAACTGATGGCATCCTCGAACGTCACACCCCTCTTTTGGCCGTCCAAATCGCCCTCTGCATCTTCTTTACCAGCCTCTTCTACACCATCCTCAGACCCCTTCGTCAGCCTCGTATTGTCGCCGAGGTTCTTGTAAGTCACA
The DNA here is from genome assembly GCA_025563575.1 of Acacia pycnantha. Lineage (NCBI taxonomy): Eukaryota > Viridiplantae > Streptophyta > Magnoliopsida > Fabales > Fabaceae > Acacia > Acacia pycnantha. The sequence goes on from JAMWYP010000038.1 coordinate 61,037, forward strand.
TGCATGCATGCGTTTGTTAATCTTATGAACAAAGAAACAGAGTTTGAACGTACGTTAATTCCATTATTGTCATCAATATGTTTGGTGATATATAGATGCTGAAGCAGGTAAATTTGTGGGCATAATCATGCAGGCCGGGTTTGCTACGAGCCTTCTTGTTGCGGTAGATGACAACTTAGCAGACACATTTATGCCTGCCAGAGGAATTCTAAATCTTGAGACATACGCTAATTTGGGGATCATGTGCTACGTGTTCCTTAGTGGACTCGAAATGAATTTCGATTCCATCTTACAAGTTAGAAAGAATGACACAGGTATCGCCCTTCTGGGTATTGTCATTCCCATTGTAATGGGAATGGGCTTCTTTGTTGTCATACAGAAAGTTTCCGATACGCTTCCAGAAAATAAAGGCGTATATATAGGAAGAGAATATTTGTTTTGGTGTTTGGCTCTGCCCCTCTCCAGTTTTCCTCTGCTTGCTCGAATGCTCACTGATCTCAAGCTTCTTTACACCAGGATGGGCAAAGCAGCACTAAGAGCAGCCATGTTTAGCGACACTTATGGTTGGGTAACTTTTATTGCATTAATTCCATTTTCTACCGACAATGCAAAAGGAGCAATCTTGTCGGTGTTTAGTACAATGGTGTTCATCCTTTTATGCATCTTCGTGCTACGTCCTCTCATTACAAAGCACATTGATCAGGATACGCGGCAAAACGAATCTACGGTGGTTTTTCTGCTCATAGGCGTCTTTGTTTGTTCGTATATTACAGATTTTCTCGGCACACACCCTGTTGTTGGGGCTTTTGTGTATGGACTAATCTTGCCTCATGGCAAATTCACTGACCTGGTGATGGGAAAGCTGGATAATTTTGTTACTGGAGCCATATCACCTCTCTTCTTCTTCCGTGTTGGCTTAACCATGAACTTGAGGGTACTTGCACATCAGAAACATTGGCCCCTCATCGTCTTAGTCATACTATTGTTAGCCACTCCAAAAGTTCTAAGCACTTATATAGCCACCTTCTTCTTTGATTTACCTGCCCGACACAGTATCGGTATTGGACTGCTCCTCAACATCAAAGGGGCCTTAGCACTAATAATGCTAAATATGGCTTGGGACAGACAGGTACGTCTTTGAGGGTGGTAAGATTGATTTATTAATCCGCTGGTCAATATTCACATGATAGCATTTGTACGACCGATTAGCTTGCTTGCGCCGATGACTAATCAAGTAATTAATGCAGATTTTGTCTGCTGTCACCTTTACCATTATGGTGTGTGCAATTCTAGCGATGACTGTGATGGCGCCTCTTTTCATTAACTCCATATACAAACCAAGAAAACGATACGCGAATTTCAGGCTGAGGACTATTGAAATGTTAAGGAATGCGGCGGAGCTTCGAATTCTAAGCTGCGTCCACAATCCTCAGCAAGCTATTTGCATGGTCAACCTCCTCAAAACTTTCAATGCCAACAGAATTTCTCCTTTGCATGTGTTTGGAGTTCACCTTGTTGAACTCACCGGACAAGCAGCTGCGGCCACCACTGCTCTTTTGGCCGATCAAATGGACCACCAACTAATGACCCATTTTGGATCACAAGACTCAACAATCTCACAGTCCAAGTCAGAGAGTACTATTTCCAATATCTTCACCACCCTTCAAAAGGAAGATAACACCATCAGAGTCGACAACTTGCAGGCTGTCTCTGATTACAGAACCATTCACGAGGATATACACAGCTTGGTGGAGCAAAATCGAACAGCCCTGATTCTCCTTCCTTTCCACAAACAACCAAATGGTTTAGCAGAGGAAACAAACGAAGCGTACAGAGAGATTAACCTCAAGGTTATGCAGGATGCACCTTGTTCTATGGCACTCCTTGTTGATCGCGGTCTTGGACTCGTGTCTAATACCAACTTTCACATAGCGATGGTCTTCGTCGTCGGAGGACCTGATGATCGTGAAGCATTGACTTTTGCTTGGAGAATGGTTGGGATTGGGAATTCAGGGAACACACTCTCCATGGTGAGGATCATTCTGGTTGGTGAAGCTGCAGAAGCACGCATATCAACCAATGATGATGCTAAGTGGGTCACAACGACAAGAATGGATGATGAGAGGCAGCAAGTTTTGGATGGAGAGTATATAGATTCGTTCAGATTCAAGGCAGTTTATAATAACGATTCTATAACATACTCAGAGGAGGAAGTGCACAACGGCGAGGAGTTAGTTGCACTGCTGCAGGCATTGGACAAAGATGAGTATGATCTGTACATAGTTGGACAAGGGAATGGCAGGAACACAATAGTTTTTTCGAGTTTCATGGAGTGGTGTGACAACCCAGAACTTGGAGTTGTAGGAGACATAATTGCATCAAGCTCTATTGGTTCAAGGTCTTCAGTACTTGTTGTGAAGCAATTCGGATCTGAAGAAAAGGTGTGTGCGAGGCAAATTCAACAATCCAGTGGGGCTGATGATGTTTGAGACGCATATTGTATATTATTAATTAATTTTTTGTTAGTGATTAATTAGTGAAGAACTCTAAAGTATTGTTGTAAGAATTCAAACTTGGTAAAGCCAAACTCGTTTCCAAAAATTGAGTTAGAAGTGGGAACGCGTTCTTCACAGTTTAATTGTAATGGAATTACAAAATGAAGCAATTACATTTTAGAACCAAAAGATTGAATTTTTTTTTTCTCATCCAGGTATTTAGAGCTTCGACCTGACTAATCCAAATCCAACCTGCGTCGCGCACCTAGCTATGGTGAGAGAGTCTCCCAGCGGAGGTTTTCTGTATTTACAAGACTCGAACTCGAGACCTTGTTTAAGCGACACAAGCCGCTTATCACTTATGACAACTCCCATTGATCCAAAAAATTGAATTGATTCAATTTATGAATAAAAAAAAGTTTGAAATCCAAAATAGGATTAAAAGGTCTTTTAATAAATGGCTCAGAGCCCACATCGAGTACACACCAACGGGCCTGAGTCCCGTCCAAATATGCCGTTGTTTAAGGCTCATAGCCTCAAACTATCGAATCCATAGTTGTCTAAAGAAAAAAAGAACAGAAGAAAATGCACACCATAGGGCCCTGGTCCATTTACCTGAAATGATTTTTTTTTAGTACGAAAAAATATGATTATTTTTTATCGAAATTAAAAAATTATTATAATTTGGTTTGTTCGCAAATTTTTATTGAAATATATTATTCAATTTAGATGCATGTCTTTTAGACAATTTAAAATACATAATTTACATAAAATAATTATTCATAAACCATGATTGGTACTCCCTCCGGTCTTAATTATAAGACAATATTTGAGAGTTGGTTTTGGTCTTAATTATAGGACAACATTCTAATAATTGTCAATTTTTTCCTAAAATACCCCTATTTTATTCTCTCAAGTGTTTTTGATTTTTTGTGACTATATATATGTGAACGCGTATACTTTTCCAATCAATAAAACTTGTAGATATATGTGTGTGTGTCTATGTATATAATAGACACACATATATGTGTGTGTCTACATATATGTATGTATGTCTGTGTGTGTCTACACACATATATTTGGTGTCTGTATGTGTGTCTACATATATGTATGTATCTACACACATATATTTTTTTTGTGTGTGTGTCTATACACAAATATGTGTGTGTGTGTGCGCGCGCGTGCGTGTGCGTGTGCGTGTGCGTGTGCGCGTGTGCATGTGCGTGTGCGTGTGTTCGTGTGTGCGTGTGCGTGTGCGTGTGGATACATATAGTATGATAGCATGTGGGAAAAAAAATAGGTTGGAGAGACATGTGATAAGAGCTATTGATTTACTTTCACTTAGGTCATTTTAAATTTATATAAGGACATTTTAGGAAAATGAGTAAAATTAATTAATTTAACTTCTTTCCTTAATCTCCCCAAAATTGGTTAAATATGTCCTATAATTAGGACCGGAGGGAGTACAAGTTATTTTTCAAACTCTTTAAGTGCACAAAAATTGGGTATAGATTAGATTTGAATAGGGTATTTTAAAAAAAAAAAATCTAAAACGGTGAAATTAAAAAGAAAAGACAAAATCCGTGTGTTTTATTGTTGTAAAAATAAGGAAAATACAAGAGAGATTTAGATGAGGGAGATAAAGAAATGCAAAAGAGAAATAGAGATGAAGGAGGAAGTGATTCTTCTTTTATTTCAAGCTTTACAACTTTTGATACATGCCTACTATTTATAAGTTATAAATCCTTTTAATATGGGATAGCTTTCTAAGTATAATTCTTTTCGTTGATAAATTCATAAGAAATAAAATTCAATGGTGAAAGGCATAGAAAGAAACTCCCCACTAGCATGAATGATGAATGGATAATCAGGCTGAGGCAGATTAATAAATTGTCCACAGAATTAAAGTGATTATGTAAAGAGATTAGGTAATTAAGATGGGAATTATATAGAGGAGCAAAATGGTGAATAGGGGTGAAAAGCAGGAAAGGTGGAAATGAAGTGAAAGTGAAAGTGGAAAAGGAGTAGTGAGCAATTATTGAGAATAAGAAAATAGAAGGACGAGGCCAAAAGAATAATAAAATGGCCAGGGATGCTCACCATTTACACAACAAACAAACATGCTTTGTTTCATTGTGCGTATCTTCACTCTCTCACCTTCTGTCAGTTGTTGTTTTCTCAAAGGCCCCACCTTTCGGCACGAGCCTCTCTCTCTCTAAAGCCTAAACCCTCACAGATGAATTATTGTTTCCCAGCTACATTTCATTATATTAATGAGCTCTCTATAATGTAATCATGTTTCTGAATTCTGACTATTTTTCATTATATGAATCATGCTCTGTATTTTCTTGGTTTGGTCAAGTGATATTGCAAGAAGTGACTGTTGATTTGAAGGGTCAAAACCCAGAATGTGCAATTACGTGTGAAACTGTGAATCAGATCACTTTGAATCTGCAAGCAAGGCATCAGTAAATAATATAGCCAGGTCTCTTACATTACACAGGTGTTCATATAAAATTAATAGAATCGTACAATAAAACCTGAGAGAGTTGAATTGAACATGAATAAAAATGAAGAATGCAAGAGAGAGCTAAGTTGAATATGGGTGTGGTGTGGTGTGGTCTCAAAGGTCCTTTCTTACTTGTTCAGTCCTAATTTTGTGAAAGACGCAGAGCTCTGTGCACATGACAGTGTTTCCTCTTCGGTCTATCAAATTTGAATTGAATTTCTTTACCTTTTTAGGTCCCTCTTTACCTGTACCCTCCCCACTTCATACCCTTTCTCTCAAAACAAAGCATTGGGACTCAACACTGTGACTCACATTTCACCCAATCATGTTCCAAGGCTGTCCCTCTACTCTGTAACTATATATATATGCGTTGTCCTGTAGCCTCCCCTGTTCTTGCTTCCTGACTCTGCCTTGTATCAGATCATTTTCTATGATCAATTTCTTTGGGTTTAACAAGTACTCTCTTCAAACTTAGATATTCTTGCAATTTTGGGTAATTTCCACTGGATCTTTAATTACACTCATGTAATAATGTATTCAAACAACATGTGCATGTATCCTTAGACTCATCAATCATTTTTCTGTTTCTATGTGGACACGCGCTGAATAACAAAATGCCTACCGTTTAAGTGAAGCATTTGGAGTTGATAATGCGTGTGGGTGCGGATGAGGATAGAGAATCTATAATTTGATTGTACTTTTGTTTGGTTGTTAAGACATAATCATGACATGGTATTGTTCTTATCTAGTATATTAAGAGAAGAGGATTTGGAAGATAGAGATTTTGTAGTATGATGGGCCCCTCTTTGTCATGTAAGAGCTACTAAGAGTTTTGGTGGAGCGGTGTGGGAAGAAAGCTACTAAACCTCCAATGTTACTCGCTCCATTATTAATATTGTCAAAGTTAAACACCTTAGTTCCCATTTTATGGCAGGCAACGTAACTGTCAACATAATTAAGAATGACACTAATCATCCCTTCCCTTTCTCAACTTTGCTTCATAATTGAAGGGATCTAGATCTCTTGCAAAACTTTTTATTATTATTATTATCCAATGTATATTTGTTTAATTTAAATATGACATATTTTTCGCTTTCTTTGAGTCTTTGATAGATAAGATTTTCCAATTTTCTTACATGTGTATTTTGTAATAAAAATTTGTTTTACTTATGCATTCTTAAATCCCTTAAATTACACATTTAGGTTGTGTTTGGTTTCAATGGAAAGGAAGGAGGGAGCTTCTCATCTTAGTGTGAAAAGTTAGATTCTATGATCATAAATTTGCATCGTTTTCTACACAAACATTTTACATCATGGTCATATCTGATTTTTTACATTAAGAAGGGAAGTTTTCATTCCTTCAAACCAAATACTACAGCCTTATAGTAAGGGAAATTTTAGTATAATGCCTTCAAATTTTGAAAAAATCCAAAACAAGTGATTGAAATTTTGAAATTACTGTTTTGAATTGTTTGTTTGCATGATTTGATTAAAAAACAAAAAGAGTTGGTACCTGTGCCAGCCACCACTAAAAGGAAACAATATAATGGCAAGACATTTGACATGGAGAAGACACTTGGAAACACACTTTTACCTAAAATAAAATATCATGACAAGAAAACTAAATGAATGAAGAGGAGCACTGAAATAGCAAGTGATTAGAATGTAGAAGTGGAAGTAATGATGAGTAGAGATGAAAAGGAGGAGAAAAGAAGAGCTTTTTGGGAAGGAAGATTAGGAATGGAGATTATGGAGGGAGTAAGTATAATCAATGGGACAAAAAGTAAAAGTGTACAAGAGAGAGACAATAAAGAAGGAGAGGGGTCATTCAGGTTTGACAATGATGATCACATAATTCTACAATGATTGGTGTTTAATCATCCACCGGAGAACCCTTTTGCCGACGAAATGAAAAAGGCAGCCCCATCACGTTCATATCAGAGACTTGACATTTCCATCTGATGGCCGTGAGCAAACTTAGGTCTGATTGACAAGACAATCATTCATTACTTTACTACTAATAAACAATATACTACCGTCCAATTTTTACTTCCTCCCACTCTTTTTATTCATCATTATTTTTATATACTATAATATAATCATTCTTCTAGTGTTTTCCACCAATTTTTTATATAACTATCTAACTTGGTTAAATAAATTCGAATATTGATTTGACAAAAAAAAAAAATCGAATATTGTTAAGAGCTCTACTAAAAATTGTTTCATATATGCACATGAGTTCAAATTCAATCTCATCCTTAATTAATGGTCAAAGTCTCTTTCACTTAAGACCAACGTGTATTGGTATGTTGACCTTTGTTAATGTCACTCTGATCCTATTTATAAATTCACTTTCATAGAGAGTGAAAGTGAATTTATAAATAAGATCAAAGTGGTATTATACTATTTTAATTCTTAACTAACTTTAATTCAAATAATATTGAAATTAATTAATAATTATAGATTAAGCTTTAGAACAGGACTTATATCAATAAAAATTCAAATTAGCATAAATAAATGGAGATGGAGAAAATATATATATAAGGTAAGGTGCATTTGTTTTCTTAACCTAGGAGTTGTTTGATAGATCCGCTGAAACGATTAAAAGTAATTTTTTAATCCTAATTTACAGTGTATGATATGAGTATGTTATAGAAGTTTTGTCTCAACTTACATAAATTTCCGTATGATAAATAACTCCAAACAAGCTTTCAAGTCTATATAACATCATTATATGAAGCTTAAGGATATATATAGTCGCATTTTGTAACAACAAAAATGATGATTTTGAAATAAAAATGCATCAAAGACAGAGATTTTATTGAACACACTAAATATGGAGCAGGAGTGTAATGATATTTTTATGAATTTGGAAAAAAAAAAAAACAACTACTATAATTTGTAGGGATCGGAGGTAAAAGAAGAGGAGGGCATTAAAATGAAAACAAATTTTATACCGAATTCTTAATTTTTGTGTCACTTTCTTTTGATGAGATACTTTATTTATTATTCGGTTGTAGGATGAAAACTTGTAATATTTAATTAAAGGAACTATATCATCATTTAATCAAATTTGGCATTTGGAGGCACAATGGCATATAAGCAATAATATCCTGAATTGATAGTTGGAAAAATTGTGTTTCTCAAATATCTTCACTACTACAAAAATCGCTTTTAAGATAGGGTGAAAATCGATTTTTAGACCGGTTTTAGATCTGGTCTCGTACAACTGGGTGTAAAAAGTCTATTATTTTTAAGACCAATTTCTCAACCCATTTTAAAAATAACTTTTTAGACCGATTGTGTAAAATAACCAGTCTTAAAAGTATCAGTTTTTGCGAGCTTGAAGCTTGAGAGATCAACGAGGAATAGAGGAAGAAGTTGAAAGAGACAACTTCGAAGATGGGAAACTTCTTAGTGATGGACTCAGAATGGTTGTTTTTGAACGCATATAATTAATGCTAATTTTGCTAAGCCTAACCTTAGGTAACCTCACTAAATCTTCGCCATGCTAATAAAACTCATGATATCATGTACAAGGTTCTATATTATAGTGAAATGTTTTTAGAGCATTATATTTTTTGTGAAAATTTTGAAAAGAGAACAAATAATAAATGAACATGTTTAGAAGGTTTTTTTTTTTTTTACACTGAACTTTTCAATTTTTTTTTTTAAATGTCTACAATTGTTGACAGGAAGAAAAAAAAGAAAAAAGAATGTGTACATGGGTCATATAATTGTTGCAATGAAACCTATAATAATTAGATCCCAGAGTGATCAGAAACCAGTAGCCTCCTCGTGATCCCTCCATAAGTGCTACGTACCTCTAAGATTTAAAAGCAAAATGAATTTATCCACCCATGTGTGGTCGAGGGTTAATTTTCCCTTCCTTGTTAATGAAGCTTTTGCCATAATTGGGATTACTTGCACATCCTCACCAGTCACCATTAATATAAAATGACCCTTGGCTCTCACTTTTAGAACCCCTTTATTAATTTATAGGGCAATTAACAACCTTAATTAACATATTTTCTTCATGTGGTCAATGTGTATATATATATATATGTATGCTTTCCTGAAGCTACAGCCATTCAATAGTCTTCTGTGGAATACAATTCTATTCCATAATCCTTTTTATTCCTTGCATATGATCCATAATACTTTTTCGTCTTAAACAAGAGAAAGTTGGCATCGATTCCAGTTCCTTTCGTCTTAGTTTGTTATTAATTAATAATGGAACAACTAAACCATCTGTCTCTCGGAATATATTGCTCATCTAAATGGATGGTTCTATATCTCGTATTCTATAGGCATGCGTCAAATGGTCATACTCACACGTACACTTTAGCATAGTTGTTCATATCGTTTCACGAACAGAAGGCAGAAAATGGGCATTAGTTATTAATATTTGATTTTGGTATTCGAGAAATTAACACTGTACGATGCAGTGGGGATAGGTGGTGAGCATTAAGACGGAGGAGTAATTGTCTGTCTTACCCCCAGGAAAAAGAGTCAAAGGAAAGCAAGTACACTAGATTATCAAGATTTTGAACTTTTCATTCTCATGTTCAGTTTGTAGTTTCTATCACTAATTCATTAGCTCTGCTTCTGAATAACAATGGCCAACGATTCTTCCCTCAGAAATCTCATTTGCTTCGCAATGAACGCCTCTATGGTGCGCTGGAACTCTTCGCTGCTCAGATTATCCTGAGGATACATATCTTCCCGCCGATTTTCCATGTGCTTCTTCTCCGTCTCCGACCGCCGGAGTTTTGGTTGCATCCGCTCTTCCGTAAGCTTTTCCGACAGAGTCCTCCGGTACACTTTGGCAAAATCAGAATCCAGTCCGGCTCCAGAATCGGTGTCCTTGCTGGCGACGGTGTCAGCTTTATCCTGGACCGTACGATCCGTGGGATTGGTGTCGGAGATAATCTGTTTGTCCTGATACACCACCTCGACTTCGGCGACACGCAACAGAGGATCAGGTTGGGGCGCAGGGGCGGTGTTCTTGAGGAAGTGTTGGTAGACTGGGGAGTCGGCGGGAGGGGAGAAGCTGCCGGAATTGACGACGAGGGTGGCGATGATGGCGTTGGAGAGGAGGAAGACGAAGAGGGGGCTGGAGAGGAAGAGAGAGAACTGGCGGAGGAAGGAGAGGGCGAAGGGGAGGCGAGGGAGGATCCAGGAGAGGAGGAGGAGGGCGAGGCAGAGCTCGACAAAACGAAGCGTTTTGGTGAGGAGGGAGAAGAGGTTGGGGAAGTTGAAGGAGTCCATGGAGATGTGAGAATGGGAGAGTGGGAGAGAGGTGTGACCGTATGAGTGAGTTTTTTAGTGCCACGCCCAACAACTCTGTCTGGAGTCTGGACTAAGCCCTTCTGCTCTCAACTCCTCCTCTTATTTATAGCAATCCACCTCCATGAGTCTCCCTCCTTTTCTTTTTTTTCTTTCTGTTTTTTGTCCTACTGTGCCCCGTACTTCATTTCTGTTTGAATTATTTTGTTTTTGGGAAAGCATGCAAAGTGATTCCGACATAATTGATTAATTTCTCTCACATGATTATCTTGAATATCAAAAAAACATTTCTAAAAAATCAATACAAACAAGCTGAGTACATATTAAAATCAATTATGAATCTAAGCCAACAAAGCCTGATATAATTGGTAAACAACTGAGTTCTTTAAATTTAATGTCATAAGTTCAAACCAACCTATATGAATAGAACAGACTTTACTATGAGCTATTTATACAAGTAACCTATTTTGATTAAATCCATTATTTGCACAAAATTTATAAATTCTACATACTCAACACTAATTCAAATATTTTTTTAGTATCTTTTTATGTGGATGAATAGTTGGTTGATATCCATAAATACAACCATTGCCCTTTTTTTAGTAATGTCGTTTTTCAAAGACCATGCTTTTTTTTTTTTAAAGATTTTGAAATAATTTTTCAAGATCATTAAGTATCTTTTTAGTACCAGCCAGTAGCCTGAAATGTTTTTAAGTGTCATTCAATATCCTAAAATATCTTTTTAGTGTCATTCAGTATCCTAAAATATTTTTTTAGTACCCGTCAATACCCTGAAAAAATTTAGAATTTTGAAAAAATATTTTACGGTACTGACTTCTACTAAAAACAAATTTCAAGATACTTATTGGTACTCAAAAAATATTATAGAATACTGACTGGTACTAAAAATGTACTTCAAGGTACTTAATGGTAATAAAAAAATACTTCAAGATACTGATTGGTGTTACAAAAAACCTCAAGAATGTGAATGCCATTTAAAAAAAAAAAAAAATTGAACAATGGCATTTGACACCAAAACGATGCCGTTTTGGGAGAAAATGAGGGCAGTGGTTGTAAAGGGAATTAGAGGAAAGCTAGGTCCTGAATAGTTGGGTGTTTCATAATTAATTTAATAAAAAAAAATATAGGTGTTTGGATTAATTTGTTTAGCTTTAAAATTGATTTTAAAGGGTATCCAACCATATATGCAGCTACTAGTATACTATGACTTCATTTTCTTCCTTCCTTTTTTTCTTTTTTTAAATGACTCACCAACTTTAAATTTTTTAGTTGTGTGTCCGAATTTTATATACACTTCCACCCAACCTCTGTCTTATTTACCACCTATGCCTCTCCCAAAATAAAGAAATGGTATTTTTTTTGTCTTATAAAACACAAAAAATGAGTTGATTCAAACATTTGTGAATCCTTTTTTTAGATTTTAATATTTTTATGTAATTTGTTAGCATCATTTAAAGTTAATATATATTTTAGTAGTATGTACGTAGCAAAAGTGATGTGTATAGTTTCTTAATTAAAATGATATAAACAAATATGTAAATGTACCTACTACTGCATACCCAGCTGGTGTTGGTGGAACGAATATTTAAGACGAGGAAGAAAAAAAACCGGTAAGGGCTGAATAATTGAACCTTTACCCTCGGCTTTCTTAACCACGAGGGGCCCACCTCCTACTCTGCTGCGCCTGCTACCACGTGCCACGTCTTCTTCCAACCATTCCATTTTTTGTAAGTAATTGTTGTCAAACTTTACTTCAAATTTTCCGATTTCAGTTTGCCGTTTAATATTATACATTTTAAAAGAATAATTTCTTCAAAGATAATACCTCCGTTACTTAATATAAGCGTTAGATAATTAATTTATGAATATTTAATAAGGGTTAAATATTTCTATTTTTGCTGCTACATTCACGTAAAAGTGAATAAGTCCCACTAATATTTTATTCCTCTTCTCTTTACAATGGGACTAACTCACTTTTATCTGAGTATGACAGAAAAAATATTTCTTCAGCAAAAGTAGCAACATTAAACCCATTTAATATATATATATATAATATATTTTTTTTTTTGGGTTAGTGTGTGTTTGTTTCACAAAATCTATTCAATTCACATTGGTACCCGCTAACAAAATGATTAACAACTTTAGTCCCTTGTTAAATAAGGAGTAATGGATTTGACGGCAAAGAGTAAAAGGACCTAACAAAAAAAGGAAAAAAGGCTTAGGTACTTGATTCAAAAGTAGATGAAAGTATGAGGACCTCAGAATTAAGTTTTTTGCTATACACACACAGTAATATCAACAATATTAGGGCATATATATGAGATATTGTTGGCCTGGTGGCAATTATTTTTGAGGAGTAAACTTAATGTGGTTGATTATTGGGATATATCTTTAAATCATCTTGAATTAATTGCAAATACACTACAGGGCTCTATAAGTGGCAAGAAAGATAGCTTGAGAGTTGAGAGTAACGCAGAGGTGGCAGGTACATATATGAATGATTCAACCCCCATAACCCCAAGTACAACTAACACTACACCATTCTGTTGCATTGTATTTGAACCCTTCACAAATATATAGGGTGGTCCTTTTCATCTAGTCCTTATTATAAGGTACCAACTAACTTTTCTCACAAACCAATAAAAGTGTTTAAAATAAAAAAAGTTGTCATAGAATCTAAGTAATTTCCAATATTACTCCTACTAATTACATTAAACTCTAATATTATATTAATTATTTCTCTCACCCATTACCTTTATTAATTAGGGGTAGACATGGAAAAAAATAATCAATGCTCATTAGGAACAACAAGTGCCTTATAAAAAAGACCAAATAAATTTACTAGTTGGTGTCTTATAATAAGGAGCAGAAGAATTATATAAACGCAACTCAACTCGACTGGTTAAATTAAATATATTTTTAATTTTTGAGTACAAGATTTTCAGATGTCTTAAATAATGTGGCAAAGCTCAGATATGGAGCACGAACTCAAAACTTGGAGGAGTAGATTGATTTACGCCGTTTCGATTTGCGTGAAGGGTGATGACATCAGATGTGGCTTTTCACGTGAGGCGGTACAGTGTGCCCACTCACTCTGCTCTCTCTCTCTCTCTCTGCTTTTATATATAATACACACGCCTTCCATTAAGTCATTTAAACAATTTAAAATAATGATTTATATCTTGAGAAAATTTCTTATTTGGTAATTTATAATGAAAATAGGATCCAGTGCTTGTGTATGTATATGCTTCCTTCTTTCGGTTTCTAATTGATTCTCTCGAAGCAGGGCTTTTAGCATTTTACCAATTCAAATGCTCTTCTTCATGTGCCGGATACATCCCTCCGCTACCTTTTTGCGCAGACCCCTTCTTTTTCTGTGCGCTCTCATACAAATAATGAAACACTGCATGTGATTTTAATAGTCACGTTCATCTGATCATTTATACTGCCTAAAATAACTACTACCTCAAATGTTAAATATATGATAAAGTTTGTTATACAATTTGTTCTATAAACTTTGTCCTATATTTAAAACCGGAGAAAATATTATTCATATCGTTATTGATGCGTTTTAACTTTTTTGCCGAATGAGAATTTTTTAAAGTAGAACGGATTGTTTAATATTAGTTCATTTAATTGAAAATATTCGTTTGTTTTAACCTACTCCCGTCTATATGATCCTCAAATAATGTTTAAACAAACCTGATAAATTAAACTCTGCGTTTATGCATGTTTTCATTTAACACGTGCCATATTATATAACTGACTGTGTGTGTTGTTCTTGAGCAAGGGGAAAAATGTTTATGTTAGCCTTAATATTCATAATTAACAATTTCCCGTTTCTTCTCATGCTGTATACAGGGACGGACCTACATGGGGGCTAGGGGTGGCCCCCGCCCCCCTAAAATTACAAAAAAGAACTCAAAATTTTAGGAAATTGCAGTTCAGCCTTATAAAAATTTCAGTATTTGCACTTTAGTCCTCTCCTAATAGTTTCATAGAGGGACCAAAGTGAAAAGATTAATATTTTTATGAGGTTAGAATGTGATTTCTTGAAACTATGGCTTAGTTTATGTATTTTTCGCCCCTCCTAATTATAATTGTTGGGTCCGTCCCTGTATATATATATATATACATAGAACTTTCAATGAAAAGGGCTTAGTTCATCAAAATCATTCTCATGCTTACGGAATGGTAGTAAAATAATTTTGGCTTGTATGATATTTACAGATTTTAAATTATGTTTTAATTGGGAATTTTAAATGAAATTCTTTCAATAATTTATTTTTAACGCACGAACCACGAAGTGGAGTAATATCCACCGTGCAAGGCTGCACGTTCGTTGCAGGGGGCAGTAGCAGCAGGGCAGGCCCGTAGGAACCTTTTTGTGTTAAATTCATGGTAATAATTATGTTTTCCTACATTTAATAGTCTTTCTCTATGATCTCATAAAATCACTTTTTTTTACTGAAATTAGTAATAAGCATATTACAATTAAAAATGTTTAAAAGAGGATTATGATATAAGTCACCCCTCTATTACTCCCTCCACTCTTTAATATACTCCAAGTCTCAATTTTGAAAAAGCACACAAGTTAAGAAGATACTCCGTACTAAACAAAGAGCAATTTCAAATAGTAAGGGTTGTGCTGGTAATTTAATTTTTGAAAGAGACATTTTAATTAAGAAATGTGCATTACTTACATATAAACACTTATTTGTAGTGATAAAAGAATAACTAAAAAATTGGTGCCCATAATAAGAGACCCTGAGCATATTACTTCGGCTAGTTCTTTTTATAAGAGTCTAAAATTTGAATTGGATTGGTTCTTATTATAAAAGCCTTATAAGAGTTGTCTGAATACTTAATGAGTTTTTTCTATTTTTATCCTTCATTAATTATATATTGCATCAATTAATTTTTTTTTATTTCAAACATATTTATTATTTTAAATTAATTTTAACCGACTTTTAAACCGTATAAATTAGTTATTTGGGTTTTATAAATAGGATAGGAGGGAGTAAGATTTAAGAAAGCATTTGGTGGAAGAAAATGTGAAGTGTTAAAAGATTGTTTGGGTTGGCGGTAGAAGCGGTGACTTAAAAGATATCTGACTTTAAAAAAAGCTCGATAGGAAAAAGTTAGGTTGTAAATAAAGATTTATATTTGGATTGATAGTGATAGAAGTGACGAGACCTATGTCAAAAAGCTAAGAGCTTTTTAGAAAAAACTCCATGGTGGAGTTTTTTCCTTAACTAACTTTTTGAGTTTTTTTTACTTAAAGTCTAGTGAACTTAACGTTCAACTCAAACGGACCAAGAATCAGTCTAGACTTTTTTTTTTTTTTTTCTCAAAATTGCTAGTCCAAACGCTCCGACTCCAAATAGGCCAATAATGGTAGAAGCAGTAGAGTTGGGAGTGAATGTTTGATCTCACAATCACAACAACAAACACAGACACAAAAGTCAGAGTCAATAATGGAATGCTGCTCCCTTATACAATCTCAATCTGCACTCGCGCCCGTGTTCTTAACTATATATATGTCTTGTCTTTTCTCTTATTTTAATGTTGTCTCTTGCTTCAAGTTAATCACTCTCTCCAATTTTCATCCAAATAAATTATTTTATTGTCCTATGCTATATGATCAGCCATTTTTTACCCACACATTATATTACATGATTTATTTATTTATTTATTTCAAAAAATAATAAATTGTTCATTCGTGGCTGACAAAATGAGAGAAACTTTTGCTATTAAATATAAGCAAAATTGTAAACTTCAATCAAGATTTAATACTCTAGTACAATTGAGTCTAGAATTCTTCTTTCCCTTTTACATTTCATAAAATTTGATTAATTTCTTTTTTACTAGTATTTCAATACATGCGTTTGATAATTTTAAATATAAGGCACGTTTTGTTACATTATATTTTTATAAAAAGAGTGAGTTGGAAAAATATGAGAGAAGAAAAACGGTAAAAATGTGGAAAACATATAGTTACATTTTAAGACAAATATAAAATGTAACTCCCGCACTTGAATTAAGAAAAAAAATGAAAACTATTGAAAAACTAAAATCTTACGTTGGCCACCCTCTTTCTACAAGAAATTCCACATCAAATTGGAACAGCGACTGAATATGTTCATTGGCACTTGCCCGTGTTTCATTATTTTGTGTGGGGCAGTGGCGGACCCAGCTTTTAATATTTATGTGTGCACAATTGCTGTCCGATTTTTTTTTTTTAAGGAAAGTTTTAAATGCATTTAAAACAAAAGAATATGAACAAGAAAAGAAAACTTCAATTTAACATAGAAAAATAATAATCAATAGTCAATTAAGCTATTACAACAGAATGATTACAAAAGCATTCTTCGATTCTTCATTCCTTGAAAATATTGCATTATATCTCCATCATCAATCTTATCAAATGTATTACGTTCAACATAAGTGTGTCAAGAGTTCTCTAAAATCATGCAAGGTGAGTTTAAAATGTCTACGATAGGAGAATTAAATTTCTTCTTAGGACTTCGAATCAAACAAATGTATTTAATTTATAATTTTAAAAAATATATAAAAAATGGAAATAGTGGCTGGTTATAAAAAAATGAAGACCTTTGAATATTTTCTATATTATATAGCATTTCTTCACCCTTGTCTTGTATGATCAACGGTTCTTTTAATATGGTTTTGAAATTATAGATAAAAATACTGTTGCATGTGTTTTTCATAAGGAGTAAAATCTGAGAAAAAAAAAAAGAAAGAAAGAAAAGAAATCAGCTGCATGCTTGGAAAAGAAAAAAAGAAATCAGCCACATGCTTGGGAAAAAAAAGAAAAGAAATGAGTTTGGAAAAAAAAATGAGTTTGGAAAAGAAAAAAAAGAAAAGAAAAGAGTTTGGATTATAAAAGAAAGAAAGAAATGAGTTTAGAAAAAAGAAAAGAGTTTGGATTGAAAAGGAAAGAAAGAACGTTTGAGCAAAAAAAAAAAAAAGGAAAGAAAGAAAAGAAATGAGCGGCATGGGGCGCGCCTGGGTTCGAAATGGGGACCTCATTATATGAGTTCAATCACTCTACCACCAAGCTAAGGGTCCATTTATGCTAACAAGTTTCAGCTAAAACATATAGATATTTTAAAATCTTCTGTCTGCACTTGCAGACACCTGCACCAACGTGGGTCCGCCACTGGTGTGGGGCTTCATCGGCATTGGGCATTTCCATGACAACTTAATGTCATTCTCCCTAATTTAGAACTAATTGTATTGTTTAGACCATGCCTTATGCAAAATTTGAGTTAGGTGTTTTATAGATTTTATATTAATATACTATGTTAACTAATATACTCTCTCCAGCCGTTAATATATAACATAATTTGAGAGTTGATCTTAGTCCTAGAAATAAGATATATTTTCTATATTTATCAAATTTTTTAAATTTATTTCTAGAGATGCTCAACAATTAGGGGTGGAAATAGGCCAGGGGCCTGTGGCCTGACCTGTTAAAAGCCTGGTCAGGCCTGACCTGTCAGGCTAAAAGGCCAGGCCAAGGCCTGTTTTAAAGCCTATTTTGTTTTAACAGGCCAGGCCTAGGCCTCCAAATAGGCCTATTAGACCTGACAGGCCGGCCTGTTAAGAATAATTATTATTATTTTTATAAAAAACATTAATTAATATCCCTCCGGCATGTTTATATTAGGCCTGTTTTCGACCTATTTACATTAGGCCTGTTGTCGGCCTTATACTGTAGGCTTGTTTCCGGCCTGTTTACATTAGGCCTGTTGTCGGCCTGTATACTGTAGGCCTGTTTGCATTTGACTTGTTTTCGGCCTGTAAAAAATACAGGCCAGACTCAGGCCAAAATTTTAGCCTGTAACAGGCCACAGGCCAGGCTCAGGCCACTTCCTTGTATAACAGGTCTGACATGTTTCCACCCCTATGACAACAATGATCAAGTAATAGAGAGATTGATGGAATTAAGGAAGAAAATTAAGGTTTTTTTATAGAAAAAACATATTATATTAACCAACTTAACTAATTTCTTTAATATAATTAAAATAGGTAAATATGTTTTATATTAAGGGCGAGATGATTTTTTTTTTTTTGTCTTGGATACTGGATAGAAAAGGGGCGGAAAGACCATACAAAAACTGTGATCCATCACCTTGCCATCCACTCCCCTTTAACAATCTCATCCAGCAGGCCAGTACATAGCCTTAATATGGGCCACTCTCTGGCCCATAGATCCACAGTTCCACAAAAGTAGCCGAGCGAGCATCATAAACCCTTTTGGAAATATGGTCCGTATCAAGCACAAAAGCCCAAAAATACATTATAACAAGGGAAAATTACATTCAGGTCCCAAGGAAGGAAAAAAATTACAAAAAAGTCCCTTAAAATCACAAAATTACCCAGAAGTCCCAAGGAAATTTTTGTTGTAAATACATACTTTTCCTGTTGTAAATACACACATTTTCTGTTGTAAATGGTTTGATACTTTTTTTATATTATTTGTACGGAATTTTTTAAATGTTGTTGTAAATACATACTTTTTCTGTTGTAAATACATATTTTTTCTGTTGTAAATGGTCAGGTGTTTAAATGTTGTTGTAAATATATACTTTTCCTATTGTAAATGGTTTGAGACTTTTTTGATATTATTTGTACGGAATGAAAAAAGTCCCAAACCATTTACAACAGGAAAAGTATATATTTACAACAATATTTAAACACCTGACCATTTACAACAGAAAAAATATGTATTTACAACAACATTTAAAAAATTCCGTACAAATAATATCAAAAAAGTCCCAAACCATTTACAACACGAAATGTATGTATTTACAACAAAAATTCTCTTGGGACTTTTTTGTAATTTTATGATTTCAAGGGACTTTTTTATAATTTTTTTCCTTCCTTGGGACCTAAGTGTAATTTTCCCTTATAACAACGAACTACCTCCATCACCCTATATAAGGTTATTTCAACCATGACATAAGTGGTAAGCGGCTTGTGCCGCTTAAACAAGGTCTCGGGTTCGAGCCTTATAATGCAAAAAAACCCCTGCTGGGAGACTCTCCCACCAAAAGTCAACATTTTTTATATATAATTACAAAAATGCCACTGTTTTCTTTTTTACTTCTGTTTTTTAAAATAGGACGCCAATTAGGGAAGTAAAAGTCATTTTTTGTAGTAGTGTCTAATTCCTTAACTCTTCATAATGTCTTCTATATACAAGAATTTGGTTTTAACATCCTATCTATTTCTAAACTCACTTGTGCTATTCCTTGTTGTTTCACCTTCTTATCCTCTGTTTGTCATATTCAAGATCTTTCTCTTTGGAAGATGATTGGTATAGCTGAAGTTTTTGAAGGCCTCTACTTCCTCAATCTTGTACTCAATTTTCCTACCATCGCTATGACCACTGCACCAAATACATCATCTCCCAATTTGCTTGACGCTTCTAGCAATCCACCTGCAGTCTCTTTTGATTTGTGGCATCATCGTTTAGTTCACACTCCTCCTATCGCTATGACCATTGCACCAAATACATCATCTCCCAATTTGCCTGACGCTTCTAGCAATCCACCTGCAGTCTCTTTTGATTTGTGGCATCATCGTTTAGTTCACACTCTTCCTATGCCTTAAAAATTTTACGTCAACAATTTCCCTTTATTCATTGTCATACAAAACTGATTCCATGTGATGTATGCCATATGGCTAAGCAAAAGAGATTATCATTTCTTGTAAGCACATCTATGAGCAATAATATTTTTTTCCTTGATACATATGGATATTTGGGGTCCTTTTGCTATTACTTCTATTCAAGGTTTTAGATATTTTTTGACTATTGTTGATGATTTCAGTCGCTATACATAGATTTTTCCAATGAAATCTAAGTTTGAAGTTCGGGTTTATCTTTAAAAAAAATTCATTTTTGTTGAAACGCAGTATCATGCAAATATTTAGACTATTCGGTCCGATAATGGTCTTGAATTTTTTATGGAAACCTTTTATAAATCCAAAGGTATAATTCACCAAACTTCTTGTATCGAAACCCCTCAACAAAATGGTATTGTTGAAATGAAACACCAACATGTTTTAAATGTGGCTTGTGCTCTTTTGTTTCAAGCTAAACTTCCATAGTTATATTGGTGTTTTTTCATTTCTCATGTTGTCTTTCTTATAAATCGTTTACCCTCTCCTCTTCTTCACCATTCTACTCCTTTTTCATTACTATATAATAAAAATCCTTCCTATGATGATTTAAAGGTTTTTGGTTCCTAATGTTATGCCTCTACTATTTCAGCACATCGATATAAATTTGATTCAAGGGCTTTCAAATGTATCTTTCTTGGTTTTCCTGAAAATACCAAGGGTTATTTGCTTTTAAATGTTCACACTAATAAATTTTTTATTTCTCAAGATGCTATTTTTTATGAATCTTCTTTCCCTTACCATAGTAATACATCAGATGATCCTCTTCTCTCTAAAATCCCTCTTCTAGTCGATAATCCACCTCTTGATTATCCTTGTTCTTTTTCTCCACTTTCTCATTCTTTCTTTGTCTCTATCCCTATTGCTGTTTGGTGATCTTCTTCCTCAGAACCTCAACCTAATTCTCTCCCTGTTCCTCCACGGGTATCTAGTAGATCCCATAAGCCTCCTACTTATTTGCATGATTAGTATTGCTCGACCTTCACTACTTCAGCTGCCTCATTCTCTTTTGGTGATAGGTATCCTTTTCTTATTGTTCTTTCTTCCTCATTGTCTCCTTCATATAAGACCTTTTGTCTTAATCTTTCTTCTGATGTCCTTCCTACTACTTATCGACAAGCCTCTAAATATAACCTTGGTGTGATGCTATGGATGCTAAAATTAATGCTCTTGAACAGAATAAGACATGGATCCTCACTCTTTTGCTTAATGGGAAACAATCCATTGGCTGCAAATGGGTCTTTACTAAGAAATATAAGTTTGATGGTACTCTTTATCGATATAAAGCTAGGCTAGTTGCTAAAGGGTTTACACAAACATAGGGCATTGACTATTTTGATACCTTTTCTTCTGTTGCTAAAATGACTACGGTTTGTTTATTGTTGGCTCTTGCTTCTACTAACAATTGGACTATTTAGCAACTTGATGTGAATAATGCCTTTCTTCATGGAGATTTAAATGAGGAAGTTTATATGGTTTTATCTCTTGATCTTTATTCTACTTATTCCTCTCTTGTTTGTCGGCTTCAAAAGTCTCTTTATGGCCTTAAACAGGCTAGCCGACAATGGTTTCATAAACTTTCTTCTGCGCTTGTCTCTTATGGTTATGTTGAATCAAAGACGGATTATACTTTGTTTATTAAGGCTTCTGGTTCTAGTTTTACATCATTGTTGGTGTATGTGGATGATATACTTCTCACTAGAAATAATTTGATTGAGATTGCTCAAGTGAAGAATAATCTTGATCTTCTTTTCAGGATCAAGGATCTTGGTTTAGTTCGGTATTTCATTCTTACGTTCTTGAGGTTGCCTGTAGCACTTCTTGAATTTCTTTATGTCAACGTAAATTTGTTATGGGTCTTCTTACTGAAACATGGTATCTTGATTGTAAGCCTGCTTCTACTAGCTCCTATAGATTAGAAAGTCAAATTGAGTCTTCATTTTGGTACTCCTTTGACTCATATTACTTCCTATAGCCAACTAGTTGGGTGTCTTTTGTATTTGACTACCACTAGACCTGATATCTACACAACAATTGAGTCAATTTATGGCTACTCCTACTGATCTTCATCTTCAAGCAGCACATAGGGTATTATAGTATTTGAAATCAACTTCATCTCATGGTCTTTCCTTTCCTTCTACATCTGATTTTCCCTTCAAAGGATTCAATGGTAGTGGTTGGGCTACTTGCATTGATTCTCGACGTTCTATTACTAGCTATTGTGTATTTCTTGATTATGCCTTAATTTCTTGGAAATCTAAGAAGCAAAGTACTGTCTCTGTATCTTCTTGTGAAGCTGAATATCGTTCCCAATTGCTATGACTACAAGTGATATTCAATGGTTATTGTATTTGTTAGTTGATCTGCATGTGTCTCGTTCTCAGGCTGCCCTATTATACTGTGATAACCAATCTTCCATTCACTTGCTTCCAATCCTACTTTCCATACTCGCATCAAGCATATTGAGTTGGATTGTCACCTTATTCGAGACAAAGTTTAGGAGGGTATCATCCGGTTATTGCATATTCGGTCTCAAAATCAACTTGCCGATGTTTTTACCAAACTACTTGGTTCTGGCCCATTTCATTTCCCTGTTTTCAAGCTGGGCATGATCGACATTCATGCTCCAGCTCTAGAAATAGGAGTTGTTATTTTTTTTTTTTGCACGAAAATAGGAGTTGTTATTTAATTTGCTATTATTTGTTGTTATTGTTGTAACCACTTTGTGTTTCAGATGCCACTTGTACATGATAGTTAATTATCATAAATAGAGGACACATGTACACGGAGCAATAATGCAATATTTCTTTTCTCAGTTTTCAATATTTTCTCTGACTCTCGACTTTACTCTTTTTCTGTCTTCAACTTAACTTTATTTCCGTCTGATTTTTTCTTCACCTGTTTCGATAGTTCTCTCTCCATCTCTTGGAGAGCTCTCTCATCTCCCTAGATCTGTGTTGTTTCAGCTTCCCAAAATTCATTATCACTTGCATATTTCTTTAATTTTCTGAAGGCTGGACATACGATTTTGATACATATATATACTGGTATGTATAAGACAAAGCAACAAATATTTAACAACGTTTAGCTAGAAGCCAAGCATATACGACCCCCCAAAAAAAAAAATTATATGTAGTCGGTGTCAGATCAAGTTAATATTGTATTGACCTGTTAATATGACCAAGTAATAAATTATATATAGTCGGCGTCAGATCAAGTTAATATTGTATTGACCTGTTAATATGACCAAGTAATAAGGCATCACAAAAATTAACAAAGGTGATTAATATATCCGGACAACTATATATGACTATTCTCAATAATACTCACATCTGCTTGCTGTGACAATAGAGATAATTTTTTCAGTAAAAAAAGTATTGATATATGACTCCTACTATGGTTGATTGATTTCATTAGTCTCCAGTTGACCATCCAATTAAAATAAAGGGAAAATTTCTTTCAGGTTCGAAGGGACCAAAAAAATGTAAAAAAGTTTCAAAGGAAATTCAGATGTCGGAAAAGTTTCAAAGAGTTGTTAATTCCACAGACGAGAGTTGTTAATCTCATAGAAAGAGTTGTTAACGGGAGTGTTCTGATATCTGAATTTCTCTTGAGACCTTTTAAACATTTTTTTTAATTCTTTGAGAGCTAAAAGAATTTTCCCTAAAATAAAGGGTTCTGTATCCATTAAAATATGCTCTTTTGCCTAATCAATATATGCAAAAAAAAAAAATCTCATACTTAGACTTAGCGGCCGCATACTCCATTCACACTTTTCCTTATTGCTTTTATACTTCACCTTGTGAATCAATGTTGTCAAAAATTAGTTTTTGCGTAGACACAGAAAGGGTGATAGAAACGTAAATCGTAGAAACGACACGACACGTAAAATTTCTACTTTCTACTACTTAAGGTCAGAGCTCAAATTTTTTTTACACACACACATATATATATACATATGTATATATATACATGTGTATACATATGTATATATACATATGTGTATACATGTGTGTGTGTAAAAAAATCATAAATCAGTAAATCATTACTCAAAATTTAATGAAAAAAAATTCATAAATCACTATTCAATGAAAAACTGTATATTTAAAAAATATAAGTAATATAAATATATAAAACATAAGTCCAAAAACATCAAAATAATTCCATCTTAGCACACATTACGGGTAGAAAAGCATTGCCTTTGTTCTCTCCTAAACTAAAAATCATCTACAAGCAGTTTTTTAGCAGCAATTATCATCAGGAACTGCTTGTGGGCCGGGTTCGTCAGATTGAGAAGCAGATTAGGATGAGCAATCAACAAAATGACTACAGAAGTAGAGGTACATTATATCAACAAAAAAAAAAAGTAAAGGTACATCATTTAATAAGGGAAAATGGACTTTAAAAAGTGATGGCCTCGCCTCATATTATTACAAGTATAAGTAATAATAAAGTTCAGTATTAACAAGCACTAAAAAAAAAAAACTGTTTTTGCAACGGAAAAAATCCATCGCAAAATAGGGGTTTTCCGTCGCAAAATCGTTTTGCGATGAAATTTTTGATGGATTTCGTCCGTCACAAAAACCCTCGTCGCAATTGCGATGGATTTTGAAATTTCCGTCGCAAATTCGAAATTTTGCGACGGATACAAAATCTCCGTCGCAATTGCGACGGATTGGATATCCGTCGCAAAATAAAATTGATTTTCCCCAGCGTTTTTTGCGACGAAAATTAAAAATTACCGACGGAATTACCCACGAATTACGTCGGTAATTTCAGTTACCGACGGAATTCCGTGGGTAATTTTTACCCACGGAATTTACCCACTGAATTATGTGGGTAATTTTCGACGGAATTTTTTCTATTCCTAATTCCGTTGGTAATTCGTTGTTTTTTTTGTAGTGGTAACAATGTTTCCCTATTCCATTAAAAAACTAACGTTGACCATAAACAAATTAACGTTGACCGTTAACTTTTTAACGGAGATAGGAAACATTGCTACATTTGAAACTTTCGGAGCAATATCGAGACAAGAAAATCTTTTAAGGCAACATTGTTACTCAGTGAAAACTTTCAAGACAAATTTACTACTTAACCCTGAAAAAATCAATAAAAGTCAGAGTTAGTGGGATGATGTGATGGAGAGAGAATTGAAATATAGTCAAACTTGGGTTTGGTTAAAACAAGTTCTTCAATAATTCAAAAAATGCTTGTTTGGATGGCATCCTAAAAATGTTTATTTATGTAAACCGAGATAAAACCCATTTCACATTTTTATCTCGTATACCGTAAATCACGATTGAAAACTTGTTTTTAAGACCCCAATCACTATTCTAAATATAGAGATAAAATTCATTTCACATTCTTATCCCGTATACCGTAAATCACAATTGAAAACTTGTTTTTAAGACTCCAATAACTATTTTAAACAAACACAAAAGTTATTCTCACCACATGGGATTTTAGGAGCCACATGATCATTTCTTGTTAAATAATGTGTAAAATCAGAAAACTATTTTTTTTTAACTAGCTTGAAAATGTAACTTTTTGGGTTAAGTAGTAAATTTACATCGGAAGTACATGCCCAGGAGCAATTTTTTTCTGAAAGCTTTTTTTTGGCTCAATGTTGTCCCGAAATTTTAAAAACGTAGCAATCTTGCTATTTTCCGTTAAAAAACTAATGTTGATCATTAAAAAATTGACATTGACCGTTAACTTTTTAACGGAAAAGGGGGGGGTAAGATTGCTATGTTTTTAAACTTCTGGGGCAACATTGAGCCAAAAAAAACTTTCAGGGCAAAATTGCTCCTGAACGTGTACTTCCAGGACAAATTTGCTACTTAACCTTAACTTTTTTATAAAATCACAAGTTTTCATTCAAGCTTCCGAGTTTTTATCTAAGCGTAAAATAGCTGAATATATATGTGACTGCCACATACTGCACCAAAATCATTTTTTTATCTGTTTTTTCCCCTTTCCATGAAGCCTTATTTAGTTATTTCAATTAAAAAAGTTTCTCTATCTATATATATACCCTTGACAAATCCTTGTTTGACTGTTCAAAATATTACATTTGTTATAATTTTATAAAATAGGATGGAATCGGGCAGACCTCCAAAGAAAAGAAAGAGGACTGAAGAAGCACAAAGAAGAATGAATACTTCAAATGTAGAGACAAGTCAAGCATCTGGTAACACCCATAACACTGATCCTACACCGGCTCGTGTGGAAAGATTCAGCAGAAAAGGGTCAGTGTTGAAATGCAACTTTTGTAGAAATGAGGGACACAACAGAAGCACTTGCAAAGAGGTAAATTAGCTCCTTTGTTTGCTGTATTTGGGAATGATCATTATTAGTTCAATTTTGCTGCGTCGAGTATGTTTGTTTCTTCTTGGAAGAGATTTTGGCAGATGAGGTTAAAATTGGAACTGGCATGTTAGCTTCTGGATGATGTAATTGCATATTTGGCTGCTTCTTTTCACACCAAAAAGCCTCGGAGGAGTACAATTATATTATTGTTGCTTTCTCCTCTGACCTGACTTATTTATGTATTCTTTGGTTTCTGAATTTTTTTAGTTGGTGTGATTTTTTCTTTGGTTTCTGCATTTTCTAAAGTATGATAGTTTATGGACCCTAAACCTTATGTAATGAACCTTACTTGTTTCAGGCTCCCCCCTCGACCAATCCTCATCCTGGACGGAAGAGAAGAACACCTACTCCATGTGCAAGCACTCAAGGATATTCACATTCACCTTCTCAAGAAATGTCACAACTGTCCAATACGCCATGTACACAAACACCACTTTCAAGGAACGTCCCATATACTTCAGGGAACCAGCCCAGGGGAAGGGATCCTGTTTACAAACCTGCAAGCAATTATGGTTTTGGGATAATGGTTGATGAGGACACTGGACGAAGTGTTTATAATGTAAGCTTTATTGTCTTTCCCCCCCCAAACCAGTAACCCTGTTTTTTTATGTTGTCAATTTACTGAGTGCATCTGTTTTTTTTTTGTTAGCCTGGATTGAGTTCTGAAAAGATTATTGAGGAAGGAACACCAGCAGAGTTTGTGCATGCTGCCACCCCTCAAACTAAATTTCCAATCCCAAACGAGAAAGAAATAAGAAGATCTACGGCTGCGACGTCCTCCTCCCAGGAAGGTTCCCGGAAGATTGATTTCTCACAACCTACTGATTCACCATCATCATTGGCAGTGCAACCAACTAGATTGCAGTGGAAGGGCCAGCCAAGTATTAGCAGCTCAGAACTCCGGATACAAAGCCAACAGATTCTGACAAGACGAAGAGCGCAACTACAACAGCAAAGCGATAAAATTATGACTAGGAGAATGGCTAGTTCCAGCAAGTAGACTCTCTAGTATACTTTTTTTTTTTTGGCTGATTTCTTTTGGGCTATATGTGGAATCACCAAACTCTTATGTAACCTGGTGGCAAGACACACTCAATTTTTTGTGTTTAGGAATATGACCCTCTGTTGCAAGAAACTTGTGGGATCCCAACTTTTTGCCTTTGTGGAATGAGGATCCTATTGTATGTATATACATGCTAACAACTTGCAATGAGTATATGTACTTGTCAGGTGTAAATGAAATAGAAAGTGTTTATTATAATCAGTGCAATCAGTGCTTATTATTCCAAGTGCGTTGTAATATATTAGGGACCTTCCAATATATGCTTTATACTCTTTGCAATCAGGTGCTTTAATGTTCCAGGTTGAGATCCTCATATACTCTTTGTAACAGGTTTTTCTAATTTTTGGTTGAAGTGTCATATACTCTTTTTCTTAGTTAAAGTAAGCTAGCATGTATGTTGTAGGAGAGTACAACAATCAAACAGAGCAATGGAGAATGATATGTTTAGTGCTCCAATGGGCATGGTCACTGGCGAAATTCTTGTCTTACATATTCAAGCTTTACATGAAATTTCACAAACAGAAAATCCACTTGTTCAGGTCTATTCAATGTTGCCTCTCTTTGAATACATTAACAAGGTCACTACTTACACATAAAGCATTATGTAGTCTCATTTTAATTGCACAAGCATGGAATTGCTTTCCTTGTTCAACTGATGCCATTGAAGAAACACAAGTTTAATTTCCTCAGCTGCAAAGTAAATACATACAGTTTAACATGAAATAGATCCTAACAACTTCCATTACATAACTGATTCTAGGAAGAGCACCAAAATAAATAGCTCATGTTACAAAGTACCCATTTGACATTACATATAGCTATTACATCTTCAAATAGACTACACACAACCAAACCCTCAGCTCCAAAGTAAATACATACAGTTAAACATGAAATAGATCCTAACAACTTCCATTACATAACTGATTCTAGGAAGAGCACCAAAATAAATAGCTCATGTTACAAAGTACCCATTTGACATTACATATAACTATTACATCTTCAAATACACTACACACAACCAAACACATGTAATAAACAACAATGTCATTGCTACTTTAAACTTCTTTTCCACCTTCCTAAGTTGCCCATCATATAGCTCATGTCTGCGCCTAACATTCCTCAGGTCAATTTGTATGGAATCAACCTCTTCACTGAGTCTATGGCCATTCTCCACTCTTCGAAGAAAGCAATTTTCATCATATAACTTGTCAATGTCGTTTAAAAGCTCCTTAATCACAGTATTTGCCCTCTCACCAAATTCGTTATCATGCCAAGCAAAGAATCCACACCCCATCCCGTTGAAATACGTTCATCGGATACATATTTCACAAATACAAATTCGTTATCATTTCCACTTTGATTAAGCTTCCTTACCCGGTAGTAGTATGGGCGTAGTAGAACCTCCGACCTGGGTTTCCGTTAGTCCACGCCGTCCATCGCAACGCCACCATTCGGTGATAACAGTACCTCATCAGAGGTTCATATTCGACCTCACGACTGGGTTGTCGAAGAAGCACAACCCTACGCCTGCGTCTTGTCGTCGACGATGAGGAGGATGTCGCCATTCAAGCCCAGTTTGCAGATCGCCTTCTCCGTTGGGTTCCTTGAGTTCGATTTCTCTGAAGCACGTCAAGACGATTTGGGTGTCAAAAGCTTTTGTATTTCTTCATTTTGCCATTTTGCCCGTGCCTGCAAATTTCTATCAATCCACCTGTCCATTGACCAAAAAAAAAAAAAGGAACTAGCTGGCAGTCAAATGCCACGTGGACTTCGTTTTAAACGGAGCTAATATCAAACAAACGGTGCTGTGCGTTTTTCACCCATTTAATTGTTTGTTGGCCTTTTTGGTCCTTTTAAAAGTTATTTGTGCCCAGCGCTCCTAGCCTAATAGTCGGTTGGCAAAATTGCTCCTTCACCCTTTTATAAAATAAGATGGAATTGGTGGAGGTAAGTTTTTATAATTTTTTATTTTTTCAATATCAATCAATAATATAAAAACATTTATAAATTGTTTAGAAGCCAAGCTTATACCTTAACAATAAAAAAAATTCATTAAATGTTAAGATAACTTTTGTCAGTCCTCTTAAAAAGAACCAAGGCAAATTTAAATTTTGGACTTTTATAAAAAAGAATTGAAAGGAGTATATGACAGCCAACAAATATTTAAAAATGTTTAGAAGCCAAGCTTATACCTCAACAATAATAATTAAAAAAAACTCATTAAATACTAAGATAACTTTTGTCCTTATAAAAAGAACCAAGACAAATTTAAATTTTGAACTCTTATAAAAAAAAATTGAAACGAGTACATGACAAGCAACAAATATTTATTAAAAATGTTTAAAAGCCAAGCTTATACCTCAAAACCAACCACCCCCCACCCCGCGGCGGGGCACACGCACACACCCAAATTCTACGTTTGGAGCCAGATCAAGTTAATGTTGTATTGACTTGGTAATATGACTACTATATATGAACATATTCTCTTGCCGGCCTAATCAGTAAATGCAAACAGATCCCATACTTGGACTTAGCGGCCGCTTGCTGTACTCCATTGACAAATTTCCTCTTTCCTTTTTATTTTATTGTTTATATACACACACCCACACACCAACACCACTCGTCCTCATGGATTCAACTACCTTCCTTTCCATTTCCAACAGATCTATCCTCGCTCACTTCAATCCCACCAAATCTCTTAACCACTGCTGCTTTAAAGATTCTTCATTTCCTCATACTTTTTCTGCTTCATCAGCATCATCAATCTTTTGCCGCAGAATTGTTCTTAGGAGAACTGTTTCTGGAATAAAAGGATTCTGGGCACCAAAGACCGTGAAGACTTTGATTAAATCTTCGGCTTTGAGAGAGAGCAACAGTGGTGGAGGAATTGAACAAGAAACTCTCCTTGATGGGTCATCCGAATCAACTCCTTCAACCTTTGTGTTCCGCAGGGTGGAATCAATTATTAATGGAGTGGTTCGTAATATGTTTTACTTGTTCTCTCATCATGCCTGATATTTTACAATTCTGATTATTAGGATCTGGTTCTATCTGTGTGTATTCATACTTTTGAGTTGTCATATCTCCTTGGCCAAACCTTTATTGTCCAGGCAATTACTGTAACTCCAACGAGCTGACGTATTTTGGGGTTGTCGTTTACAGAGCAAATTGATAACAGGTATTATTGTTAATGTGTATATTCTATGGAGGCATGATGCAGAAACCCTTTGGTTTGCGCTAGGATGTGCTTTAAATGTGATGCTTTCAGTACAGCTCAAACAAGTACTAAACCAGGAAAGACCTTCTATCCTCAAATCTGACCCTGGGATGCCCTCTTCCCACGCCCAAACCTTCTACTTCATTGCCATGGTCGCAATTTTGTCAAGTAATTTCTCCCACTTCATAGAATTATCATTGTAATATTATTACATGCACTCTGCTAGTTTGCATGGTTTTCAGCATAAGTGATAATTAATACAGATGATAATAATTCCTCTAGTCCTTAATAGACATATTTGTAAGGTTCACTACTACAAAAAACTCAAAAAAGGTCTTAAATAAGACCCAATTAACGTCCTTTTTTAGAAGGACGTCTTGGAGTGAGACGTCAAAAATTTTGACTTGTGGCGTCCTATTAAAAATTCAGGACGCCTTATGTAAGGCGTCCTAAACTTTATTGAGGACGCCTTATTGTTTTTTTTTTAAAAAAAAAATTAAACCGCAAACCTGAAAGCTTGCCGCGTGTGGGGGAAGAACCGCAAAGGACTCACGAAACTGGAACAAAAAATAGAGAGACGGAAACGGTGCAGATTAAGAGGTTGTGTGTGCCCTAAATATGATCTGGAACGACACAACAACAGATCTAGAACAACAAAACAGTAGATCTGGAACAACAAAACAGATCTGTGGTCACCGTCGTGGAAGGAACTGTGTGCCCTAAATATGCAGATTAAGAGGTTTAGAGAAGGAAGAGCCGTAAGGAAGATCGATTAGCTCAAAAAATCAAAAAAAAAATAAAATAAATAAGAGGCGCAAATCCGAACCTGAACACAGAGAATTGACGGTGGCTGAGAAGATTGCAGCAGTTGGCAGAGGCAGCGTCAGCAAGGTCGGTGCTGGTGACGGTGACGTCGATGGCGACGCCATGGGAGCTACCAGAGAGAGAGAGGCGTTGGAACATAAAAGGTGAAGGAAAAAAAAATTGAGAGGAGTACGTGTGGCTGAGGGTGAGAGAATAAAAAGTCACCTTTTTATTGAGCCACGCGGGAACCTGAAAATTGAAACTGAAATTAGGTGTCCTGATTTCTATGTTAGGACGCTTAAATTTTAATTTAGGCATCTTAAATTAATATTTGGGTTGTCTAAAGTCTCCAAAAAAATCCTAAATGGCGCCAAATATTATATTTTAGGCGTCCTAAAATATATTTAGGATGTCAAAAATATTTTAGGCGTCCTAAATTAATATTTGGGTTGTCTAAAGTCTCCAAAAAAAATCCTAAATGACACCAAATATTACATTTTAGGCGTCCTAAAATATATTTAGGATGTCAAAAATATTTTAGACGTTCTAAATTAATATTTGGGTTGTCTAAAGTCTTCAAAAAATCCTAAATGGCGCCAAATATTACATTTTAGGCGTCCTAAAATATATTTAGGATGTCAAAAAATATTTTAGGCGTCCTAAATTAATATTTGGGTTGTCTAAAGTCTTAAAGTCAAGTAAATAATTACGACAATGTCACCGCCTTCACTTTTTACTTCCTTTATTTTTTAAAAAAAGACGTCTTTTAGAGTAGTAATATCTATATTTTTTAGTAGTGGTTGATCTTGGTTTTAAATATAAAACATAATTTTAATACTTGTCATAGTTTTTATATTTGTCAATCTTTTTCTAATTTGTTAGGAATCCACAACCTCTTCTAATTTATTCCTGGAGGAAGTGCATGGTTCAAAGGTAAAATAGTCTTAGTTTAATTGTATGAAGTCTTTATTTATTTATGTTATTCTAATTGTCATGAGTAAATAATTATGTGTATAGGTCTAGTGTGAGATAGAATGATTATCTATGATTAATATTATTTAGGAAACTTATCTTCTTCTCTCTATCTAGAATTGCATATTCTTGTTCTAGATATTCTCTCTCTCTCTCTCTCTCCCCTACTTTTCATTCCAATTTATTTCCGTTCCTAAATCCAAGTCCTATCAACTTGGTATCAGAGTAGAAAATTGTTGGACTTGTTGGGTGAACATGGTGAACACTCGTAATTCCTCCCATCAAACTGATCCTCCCATGTTCTCAAACTAGACCCTAGAGTCTTTAAAAGACTCTATTCCCTTAAACGAATCATCCCAACGTTCTCTTTAACCTCTCACAGATCTAATGACATAGCAGTTTGTTGTCGCCTTTTCAAAATTAAATTTGATGGATGTTGATATTGTTGATATGAAGAAATAGAAAGCTCCATTGATAATTCAATGCCACACCAGCAACTCCAACAAGGACAACTCTCTCGACAACTATGAAGTAGATCAAGATGGATCATGGTGGAGTTGGAATCCCTCCAAATGATCACACACTAAGGCGGATTTTCCCAAGTTTGAAGGAGGAAATCCCAAAGATAATAGGTGATGAAAGCGGAAAGGTAGTAGCCATGAATTTAGGAGGAGATGCCTTGGATGTGTTCCCATGGTTATTCCAATTGAACTATTTGCTTTTGGGAATATTTAATTCAGATTTTCCAAGAGAATTTTAGACCTGTTGAGGTTTTTTTATTAATAAAAAAAAACAAGTGACAAACATAAGCTTGAAATTCAAAATACACACCCCCTAAGACAAAGAACTAAATTCATCCCCAACAAGCATTTTGTCGAGTATGAAGCGAGTTCTATATCTTGGGTGCACCACGGGATAATTTTTAACTGCAAATCCACTGCATGCGCCTCTTTAGCCAAAATATTTGCGCATTCAATAATCTCCCTATTTGTGTGGGACAAAACAACATGCCAATCTGCATACAATAGTTGACGTGTAGCCTTTATTTCAGCTTTGAAAGGATGTTCCAATATACTATCTCTCAACAAAATATTTAGCACCTCCCAAGAATCAGAGAAAACCTATATTCTTTGGAATTTATAAAGTTGACAAACCTCAAAACCTGTCTTAATGACCAATACCTCTACGATTGTCATTGGATAGGTCCCAATATTCTTCATAAAACTTGTAACCCAACTTCCCCTTTCATCTCTAATCAAGCCTCCAACTGCTGCCTGGTTATACTCTCTTATTGACGCATCCACATCCAGCCGAACATATCCTGGATATGAGCTTCTTCCATTTGACCTATGTTCTTGCTGTCTCCGTGAGCAACTGATGTCTCCATCTTCTAGCCAAACTTC
Organism: Acacia pycnantha; assembly: GCA_025563575.1. Taxonomy (NCBI): domain Eukaryota; kingdom Viridiplantae; phylum Streptophyta; class Magnoliopsida; order Fabales; family Fabaceae; genus Acacia; species Acacia pycnantha. Next base: position 94,887 of record JAMWYP010000038.1, read on the forward strand.
TTCCCTTAAATGATGTTGACACTGATGAAACACCTCTTTTGAAGTAGCTGATTTACCTTCAAACAACTAAACACATCTAGCTTTCCACAATAACCAGCAAGCTAATTCAAACGCAACAACCGCAGCGATCTGCCCAACGCTTTGCGCACTCACATGGCAATGATGGGGGATCCAATTGGCACACGAATAAAAATTACTTGACACGTCGACCTTGGGGTACCAATCAGATTTCAAATCCGGAGGTTACAACTTATCCAAAATCGTTAGCAACATCAAGATCAACCAATATCCCAATAATTTCTCAATTTCCCACCATAACATTCTGAGCGACAAATCAAGAGGGAACAAGGTCTCTGTTTTAGATGTGGAGAAAAATTCATGCTTGGGCACCGTTTTAAAACTACTTCGCTCAGATTAATGGAGATCCCAGAAGATGCGGACGAAGAAAATATGATGAATGAGGGAGAAACAACTTTCGACGCTAACATGGTAGAAATCTCGCTACATGCAATTCTCGGAAACTCATCTGCCACTTCTATGAAAGTGAAAGGGGTACTCTTGGAACAAAATTTGCGTTGATTCTCATCGATAGTGGATCAACACACAATTTTGTTTCCAGCAGATTGGTGATCGAACTCGGTATTACAGCAGAAAAGCTTCCTCCTTTCAGTGTTCAAGCAGGAGACTACTCTATGATCACCTGTTAATTTATTTGCATACACCTTGAAGTTAAAGTTCATAGTTTGACAATCAAAGATGATTTCTTTCCTTTCACTTTCGGTAGTGTCAATATGGTTCTTGGAATTAAATGGCCAACATCCCCCAACACTGTGGAAGCTAATTGGCAAAGGATGTTTATGATCTTCTGGTTGATGGTCGTCGTGACAAACTTCAGGGAGTTCCTCAACTAACATCTATGGTTTCTTTGGGTAGTTACACTTGTATGGATGTTGTTCAAGAATTTGAAATTTTACAGGATCTACTTTAGACGTATGTTGACGTAATCGCAGAACCACATACACTACCACCTCTAAGGGAAAACAGCCATGCTACTCCATTATTTCCGGGGGCTATTCCTCCAAATATCCGACCTTACAGGTATCCTCACTCACAAAAGGATGAAATCGAAAAAAAATTATTGAATTTTTGAACTGAGTGTTCATACAACCAAGTGAGAGTCCATTTGCAAGCCTCGTTCCACTGGTTCCTAAAAAGGATTCATCCTGAAGATTTTTTGTTGATTACAGAGAGCTTAACCGCATTACAGTGCCATATAAGTATCCAATACCGACTATTGATGAGTTGTTTGACATGGTGTCACTTACTTTTCTAAGATTGATCCCCGTTTTGGCTACCATCAAATTAGGGTCTTGCCTAGTGACATACACAAAATAGCTTTTCGAACTCATAATAGGCACTATGAATTTATTGTAATGCCTTCTGGTATTACAAATTCTTCCTCTACATTTCAGGTTGTGATGAATGATTTATTTTGTCCATTCTTTCGGAAATTTATCTTGGTGTTCTTTGATGTCATCTTAATTTACAATAGAAGTTTTTAGAAGCTCTTACAGCATCTACACATTGTACTGTCCTACACACGTCCCGCAACAACATGAATTCTATGCCAATCCAAATGAATGTCATTTCCTTCAATTGAATATTTCATTCTTAGGGCATATCTTATCTGCTAACGGTGTCTCTGTTGATTCTGGTTCTAGATATTCTCTCTCTCTGTCTATCTCTCTTTTCTTTTAATTTCAACTTATTTCTGTTTATAAATCCAAGTCTTATCACAATTTACCTCTATTTTGTTGCTTTCTTAACAATAATTAAGGAGGAGAAATGATAAGAGAATTAAGGAAGATGACTAGGTTTTTGAAAAATACATATCATATTAACTAACTCAATTAACTTTCTTAATATAATCAAATTAGATAAATATGTCTTTTATTAAGATTTTATTAAGAATGAGAGAGAGTATAACAGTTGGAATCTTGTATTATGCAGGTATCAAACGGGTAGGGATGAATGAATTCACCATCACAATCAGCGGACTGTCACTGGCATTTGTTTCTTATTTAGTAAGTGTGTGCGCTCGTGTTGCTGCTGCAGCGTAGCTTCTTTTTCTAGTTTAATATAATTAAGCCTCAGTAACTATGATCCAGTATGATTTCAAGTTATTATCTTCTCATGCAACATTAAATTAAAAAGATCTATATGTCTGTCAAGTCCTCTATATGTACTTCGACGATGAAGAAAGAAAGGGACTGATATAGTAATAATGGTGTATGTGGTTATATATATATTTGCAGTCATATCTGAGAGTGTCGCAGCAGTTTCACACGATGAGCCAGGTGGTGGTGGGCGGAGGCATTGGGGTGGTATTCGGGTGGTCATGGTTTTGGGTTTGGAACAATTTGGTGGCCAATGTCATCGAATCCTTCTTCCCTCTTAAACTCATCCTTCTTTCTATCTCACCCGCTGTCTGCTTCGGTTATACCTTATATTCCATTCACCAATGGCTTCAACGACGACATGACTAAATTACTTTCCTCCATTTAATTTCCTGTTACATCAATATGTATGTTGTACCGTGTTTCATTTAATTCAGTGTTGAAAGACGATGTTCCTGGAAGAAAAGGATTGTGGGTAGCAAAGATGTTTACTCACATTAATTAGTTGACAGCTAGCCGTCACACATTTGCTAATAACACCTTTGAAAAGAAAAGGAACTCGCAAAGATTCTGGTGATGAACTTGTAATTTTCACTGTGTGGAATGAAGCCATGCCAAACACAAAAAAATCAAGTTTTCACTTCCGTTGGGGTTTTTTAGCATCTGATGGACTTTTTTCAATATCCGATGCCATCCCAAACAGGCCCATTACTCTTTTTTATTATTCTTATAAAAAGTAGAGATTATAACGGTGAAGAAAAAAAAAATTGAAAATGATGATAATCCAACATTTGATTATCTTTGTTGAATTTATATATATTTGATTATGTTTAGTGATTTTATATATAAATTCATATAAATTCCCATGTTATAATTAATAAACTATAAATGTTGGTGGAATTAATTTCCCTTATTTGTGGGTTTGAAATATATTGTAAACTAAATGTTGTCATTTTTTAAAATTAAATTATTTAATCATATATTTTTAATAGCTACTTAGTGGTAGAGGTAAACTTTTATGAGATTAAAAATTTGCTTAGGCTCATGAGTTTAATAACCTTAATTTTAAGTGTATGTAGTATCTTAATAAATTCTTGAAAAAATGAGAAAAATAACATTTGAATTACAAAAACCTCAAAATATTTACTATATTAGCAAAAGGACTGCTTTAAATATGGTTTTGTCGGTAGAGCTCAAGCAAATACTGAACTGAAAGAGCTTCTACCCTCAAATCTGAGCCTGGCATACCCTCTTTCCATGCCCAAACCTTCCACTTCATATTGCCATGCCCGCCATTTTGTCAAATAATAATTTCTCCCACTTCATAGAATTATCACATGTACTTTACTAGTTTGCACAGTTTTCAGCATAAGTGATAGCAGATTATGTAAATAACAATTGGAATCTTGAATTATGCAGGTTTCAAATGGGCAGGGATGAATGAATTCACCATTACAATCAGCGGACTGGCATTGGCATTTGTTTTGCTCAGCTGCTGCCTAGCTAGCTTCTATTGCATGTTTATTTAAGCCTTTAGTAACCTTAATATCCAATAGGAGTCGTTATTTTAGTTTTCTCTTGCATTAGCATATGTATTGTGGGTATTGGCTACACTGACCGTTAGGGTGACAGTATATTTGACAATAGATATCGAGCTCTTATACTCTCATGCAACATTAAAATAAATAACTTTAAGATCTGATTCTTAATATAAAACTCAATTGACTAATTTGAAGAAATTAAGGAAGCTAAATAAACTACTTTAAAATGTTTTTCTTCAAATATTTTGTATGACTTATAAAAACTAACATATAACCTATTGATATACATAAGTATGTCAAATAGATCACGTAGCATACTATAATAATTAAGTAATTTAGTTAACTTCATTAATCTCTCTAAATTAGTCAACTGAGTCTTAAATTAAAACCATGGGTAGTATAAAATGTCTATATGTATCTATCAAGTCCTTTATATAATATGGATAGTATTCGGTTGGTCATGGTTTTTGGCTTTGGAATAATTGGTGGCCAATGCCATTGAATCCTTCTTCCCTCTTAAACTCATCCTTCTTACCTTTGCCTTCAACTACAACATGACTAAACTACTTTCCTTCATTTAATTTCTTGTTACATCAATATATATGTCAGTGGCGGACCCACACTAGTGCCCATGTGGGCAAGTGCAGACACAAAAATTTAAAAAATTATATATAATTTGAAAGTATCTAGTGACAATATATTGGCTAATTTCTGAATTTGCTCCTTATTAAATAACTATTTACCAAAATGCCCCTGTTAGAAACCTATTTCCCAAAATGCCACTGTCAGAAACCTATTTCCCAATCTACCCCTGTTTAGTCGACTAAAACATTTGGTTTAGTCGACTAAATGGAGGGCAAAATTTTTTTGATTCCACATAACTTTTTGAGATCTATGCACCGATATAAAAATTTTCTTCAAATTTAATGAAGAGAAAGGAGGAAAAACAAGTGATTCTTTATTGCGCAGAAATACCAACAATTCATTAAATATAATCAAGTGATTTTTAATTATATATATATATATATATATATATATATATATATATATAGTTTTCTTTTTTATTAGATCATATAATATCTCCGGTACAATAAAGATAAGATATGTGTGTGTATACACAATTGATCGCGAGAGAGGGGCGGTGCTACAAGGAAAAGGAGATAGAGTGGGAAATGATGGTCCAATCCTAGGGTTTTGTCAGGATAGAGGAAATTAATTATATTTAATTGAGAGATATTTATTGTAAAATTAATTAATCATTATTTCTAATATTATTATCTAATAATAATTAATTGATCTTATTTTAGATTTTAATATCTTTACTTTTCTACCATGTATTTGGTAAACTTTGAATTTCAACGTAACAATTAATCTTGGATTTTAAAATACAATATATTCAAAATTGAGATTTTCTCTCCATTAATAATATGGATTTTAAAAGAAAAGAGAAATAGGAAAAATATCGACACTAAATTTGTGGGGCTTGATTTTAGGGGGATAACGGTGTTTGGAAGTTATGCATAAGATCATATGTTGTGATAGCACGGTAGTCAATCTAGCTAAAATCTAGGATCATAGCTAATATCTAGGATCACTAATATCACTATCCAATGAGACTCGGTAAAACAAATTAAAATGCTAACAATACTAACAATTCATTAAATATAGCAAATTGGGAAAAAAGCCCATGATATATATTTAATGAATTGTTAGTATTGTTGAAGTTAATAATCCCAACTTTTTCTCTACATGGTTCATGTCGTTGATTTCCGCACGTTCTTTGATTCCACATTAAGAAGGATTAAGTTATTTATTTTTAATTGTTTATTGTGTTGAGTGTGCTGATTTTTATTATATTATTGTAAACATGTGGTTAGCTATTTTTAGGAAGTAGTGGAGTCATTTTAATTTGTTTTACTGAAGTCATTGGTTAGTGATATTAGTGATTATATTTAATGAATATAAAACATCAAATAAAAGAAAACTATATATATATATATATATATATATATATATATATATATATATATATATATATATATATATATATATAATCACTTGATTATATTTAATGAATTGTTGTATTTCTTGCGTAATAAAGAATCACTTGTTTTCCTTCTTTCTCTTTATTAAATTTGAAGATAATTTTTATATCGGTGCATAGATCTCAAAAGTTATGTGGAATTAAAAAAGAATCGCTTGATTCGGACTCCAGAGCAGAGTTACGGCCTTCCGAAGTTTTAACTTTTTTTTTTTAATGATTTAGTCGACTAAATGAATTTTTTAGTCGACTAAAAAAAGAATCGCTTGATTCGGACTCCCGAGCCCGAAGTTACGGCCTTCCGAAGTTTTAACTTTTTTTTTTTAATGATTTAGTCGACTAAATGAATTTTTAGTCGATTAAATGGGTTTAATCGACTAAAAAATTTGGTTTAGTCGACTAAATGTCGAGGAACTGGAAAAATTTCTTGCCATGATTTAGTCGACTAAACCAAATGTTTTAGTCGACTAAACAGGGGCAGATTGGGAAATAGGTTTCTGACAGAGGCATTTTGGGAAATAGGTTTCTAACAGGGGCATTTTGGTAAATAGTTATTTAATAAGGGGCAAATTCAGAAATTAGCCCAATATATTTGGTTGGTGCAGTTGGTTAAGGCTCACACCATCGGGCATCAGGTCACCGGGTCAAGCCTTCCCCATCCCTTTTTTTTTTTCTTTTCTCCTCAGTTTCATACTCTGGAATCTGGATCATTATCCTCCAGATCTAAGCGTTCATCTTTCTCATATTCATCTATGGATTCCTTAACCTCCTCTTCGTCGTTTCTCACAGCAGCAGACCCATTTGTGATGAGATTCGCTTCTTCGGCCTCTGAAGCTACTTGGTTAATATCAAAAGCCATCTGATTCATATCAATACCTACTTGTCTCTCCTCAAAGTGTTTCTCCTCAACGACAGGCTTCTCCACGACAACGGGCTTCTCCTCAACGACCTGCTTTTCTTCATGCTTTACAACCTCTTGTGCAGAATCAAGATTCTGCTGATTCTGGGCAGCCTTTGGCGTTCCTCGGCCACCTCTGCCCCCTCTCCGGACCGCCGATGCAGCCCCTCTCTTCACCATCCTCGGTGGCATCGCTCAGAACTTTACTCAAATCAAACTACCCGAATAAAAAATTCTCAAACTTCTACGAATCAGTTTGGACCAGTTTGTGCAACACCTTCTTGTGGTGGTTTGTCAATGGCAAAGTACTACTGTAGTATTTGCAAGTTTTTTGATGATGAAAGGTATTTGGTTTCTCTATAATACCTTTCTCTCATCTCTTCCCTTGAATTGTCCAGTGATAGGGCCCAATAACCGTAGAAGTAAGAGGATTGATTGATTTATTTTTTTGAACTTAGTTAAAAGTGAGAGGATTTATTTACCTCAGGAAGGATCTTCATAGAGCAACTTCGTCATGTTGCTTGTTTATGTGTTTTGTATATGTCAAGCTTGTTGGAAATTCTACGGTCTTTTGATTTACTTATTTACCAAGTATCATGTAAATTACAGAACCCCAAACTGACAATAGAAGAATTTGTGCTTCTTTTTGTTAAATTGAGTTAAAGTCCTACATTCATCCTGAATCATATGATAATTTCAGAAACCGAGTTTAATACTTTGTTAATGGTCTTGCATCATCTGTGATACTAACAAAAATAACATGATTTTTTACAGGACAGTTTAGGCCAGAATGGATAGTAGAACTGGACTCTTCAACTGATGGTATGGATTTTTCTCTGTTTTATCTATGCTGTAGCTTTTTTGCTTGCACCTTTACATTCCCCTTTTTGTCCTTAATGTAGTAAAAGGAAGAATAATCAATAACTTGTGGCTCTTTATAATGATGTAGGAAACATGTAACATTCCATTTTTGATTATGAATTAGGGAGGCTCAAGGCCAGTAGTTCAGTAGTATGGGGAAATGGTGTAGAATCCAATTTTGCTTTATTGAGTATCGCCGTTAGTATCACTTGAGTCTAATACGTATGTAATAGTCTTATTGGTATTTTGTATTCTTTCCCTAGAATGATTGGCAAGGTTCTTTTTGTTATTTTGACTATCACTTTACATTGGACCTTAGGTTTTCCCTGCAAATTTTGTTTATAACGTTCATACCTGTAAAGTACTGCTGTGGCACCAAGTCTTATGTTTCAGAACGACTGTTTTATTACTTATTATCTCATACTAATCTTACCTGCAGAGAAGTTCTCTCGACATCTAATTATTCGCATACCAAAAACTGCTTTCAAGGATAACTCTCATGTAGGAGCATTTGTTTTTGAAGTAAGTATGACTGTCTAAGCATATTCATAGATGATATTTGATGAGGTTGACTCTTGATTATTATTTTTCTATGTTAAGTTGTAGTTTTCTTTTCTTTTATTGTTTATATTCTTTTGTTTTTTAATGCGTTTAAAACTTTCCTTAAAAAAAATTTCAGGGGCGCTGCCCCCGAACTCCCGAATCCCACCACTAATTGTGCACCCACAAACATAAAATCCTGGGTCCACCACTGATATATGTTGTACCATGTTTCATTTAATTCAACGTCGAAAAATTAGCTTTTTATTTATTCATCTCAGCCTTCGGCTGCTAAATAATCTTGTAATTTTCAGAAAGTTCAAGACAATTCATTCACAAGTAATGTACGTACGTAGTGACTAGTCATAATCGTAAATATCCAAGACCAAGAGGGTGTAGATGGAGCTGCATATATTGGTATTTCAAATGTTCATGATATTTTACGTTGACATTTAATTAAGATGATGTTATAGAAGAAAGATTATAAATTATAATATTGTCGTTTTCTTTTCTTTTATATATACGGAACTATATATAAACGAGTGACCCCATGATCAAATTTATTCATTCATAAACTGATAGTGCAGAAAAAAAGAAAAAGAAAACAGATCGTCGGTTGAAAAATGATGATGATCTTGACCTTGATGTGGGGGAGGCCTAAACCAATAAATGCAACAAGGAGATGAAATATAACCCGAATATTCACATATACTAAACATAATTCGCGCAGACCACGAATATAAAAACTACAAACTTATTATATTAACTGATTTATTAAAAAAATACATAAATATTGCATGCATGGATGTGAGTGTACGTGAATATAATACTACTCACCAAGAATAAAAGCGGGGATTATCATGCCATCTTAAAATAAAATGCATGCATGGAAACGTACGTGAAATGACAAATGGAGCCCATTTGGTTTCATGTTTATTCTTTTCGCGTGGAATATAATTGAGGTGAGCAAAAATGTTCCTGGAAGAACAGGACTGTGGATAGCAAAGATGTTTATTCACATTAGTTGACAGCTAGCCCTCACACATTTGCTAATAACACCTTTGAAAAGAAAAGAGAACTCGCAAAGATTCTAGTAATGAACTTGTAATTTTCACTGTGGGGAATGAATTTGCCTCGTCAGGGGACAACAAGATAAAGCTAATCTATTAAAAGCTAAAACAATCAGCACATGAAACATGAAAATAGGTTCAAGAAAAAGAAAACCTCAGAAACCTGGAATTTTAGGTGTGGCTGCTGTCATCATGTGTCTCATTTAGAAGGAACAAAAAACAGGTCTTGGGATAGTTACCCTGAAGCTGATGAATCCCTGATTCAATGGTTTAAACTCTCCTGCTCTGAAATCTCCATTTAATACATACTACCATGGGGGGCGCTGCATCACCAGTAATTTCTTTCCAAGTCAGATCCTTTTCTATCATTTTCCTCCTTTTTTACAGTTTTATATGTTATTGTTGATCTCCATTTTTACTATTGGGGATCACTTGACAATTGACATGGCTGAAAGGTGAGGAAGGGGGCAGCGTCAATCAATATCTCATGTTATTCAAGTTTTGACGCCACCTCTAGCACGATGATCTTACACATTATGATTGATGTCTGATGAACGTTTCTATATATCTTCACATTACAGAACTCGTATCTGGCCCCCATATCCATAGTTCTTGAGAAGCCCTTCATCTTGTCGCCAATTTTCTCTCACCTTCACTTCAATCTGTTTAGACAACCGTGCCTGGTAATTAAGTTCCAGTCCAGGAATAGTTCATATAGATATATAGTACTTAACTAACACTTGAAGGTTGATGAGATTATTAAAGGAAACAACAAAATGATGCAAGATCGGGCTAAACTGAGCATATGTATGTATGGTATAAGCATGCACCTCAAGATAAACTTTCTTCTGCAGGAAGTCTTCAATGTCCAGACGGGCAGCTGTCGCAAGAAGTTTCAAAGCCTTTCCCTCCTGAACAAGTTAAAGCACAAAAGTCAAAGGAACTACTGTATAGTGCTTTTTATGAAGCAAATAAATGCGTGTGTAAGGGGAAGAGGCATATTTTTAAAAACCATTTAGTATTCAATCTATTGGAACAAATTTTTTTGACATTTATGTATAAGATTTTAGTGTTGTGATCCATACCAAAATCTCTTTTCAGCCTATGTTTCTCAAATTCAGTGTTAGGATAGATCAAAACTCAACTGATGCTGAAGTGCCAATGCCCTCATTGTAGCATTTTTAGCTTTGTTGATACATTAAGTCTAGACCACATGAACCTCAGGACTTTACAATTGTATGAATAATGGAAATCTGATATGAGTAACATACTCTTCCAATAAGTATAATCTTCTGAGAATTTTTTTCAACAACAATCTCTACTTGTATGAAATACTTTGCATTGGGCCGAGCCTTGTAGCTTACAACATTCACCTGGACAATTTAAAATAAGACTTTTTAGAAAAATAAATATAAAAAACAAGTTGTTTCATTCATTGTTTTTCCTGTTTCCTTTTTCATTGAAATAAGGCAACTATATCAGAAATCAAGCATGAACTATTTGATGGTTACCTGGCAAGAATAGGGTATTTCCTTTCGGTACTGCATAAAGATCTTTTCTCGAATGATTTCACCCACAAAAAATCTTTCTGGGTGCTCACTGACAATGTCCTGAAGATTCATCAACAACACTAAGAATATATAACGAATGCCAGAGACATTCATCAATATCTATATATATATATATATATATATAACTCAAACAGCTATTCTACAGTTTTCCTGTGCTGATGGGGTTTTATGAATTTTCACATTGTGTTGGTTTTTGTCCAGAAAAACTGCAAGGTCGAAACCTAGTTTTGAGAAAAAGATAACTGGACAGATATTAAGTCTCTTCATATAATAGAGGTCAATGATTGTTACTTTAGAAAGGAAAAGGATTGCAATCAATAAATCCATCCGATGGCAACATTCCACAAACATCAAGAAATTAATAGAAATTGTAAATTGTACTTAAACATGTTTATTGAGGCCTTCAAGTAAATAACCAAGGTATCCAAATCCTCAAAGTCACAGAAAATCAAGTTTTCAGACACATTTCAGTAAAAGATACAAGGCCAAACTAAACAGAGCCATTAAACAGAGTAAGAATGAAAGAAAGATAACACAACATGATTGATTTATCAAGTTAAGGCTCATGGAAATTTTATAGCATAAAGAATGTAAAGCATGTAATGGTGTAATTTGTTTTACGACTTTAAAGTCAAGACTTTTACTAACCAAAATTGGTTTAATGTTCAGTGCTTTTTCCAAGAACTTGTGGACGGGGGAACTTTGGTTCTGATATAAGCCATAACCAATGGACGTAAGCCTTTAGCTTATTACTGTTAAGACATCCTACCTTTTACCATGATAGCATTGGCGGGACAGGTTTTCACCTAGTGTTTCCAATTTTCAGTTCAGTGAAGTATAGGCACTATCTAATTGCTACTGATAGCCTCCCCCACTGTCATCCCAACCCGTGTGACTGTCATTGTGTCTGCAATTGCATGTATTATGAGTAATGTATTCCCATAGGTGATTGATGAGGTATAAGACAACGATATAGGATGGAAAATTGATATGCTGATAACAATGATAATGGTGGACAGAAGTTCCCTAATGCAACGAAAGTTTTGACTTCAGCTGACTTATATTTTAGCTTTAGAATTAAATGCTTTTACTGGATTTTCATGGTTTCAGGCATTTAATAGCAGAAGAAACAATCATAATGCATGGGCGAAGGGTTAGATGGGAACAGTGAAATTATGATTTTCAGCATGCCTTTGGATAGTATGCTGGTCCATTGGGAAGCTTTGACAATATCCAGTCCTTGACATCTTCAATACCATGGCCATATTTAGCACTAACTGGTATAACCTCATCAACATCAGTGTATTTCTGATACCACTGCAAGGAATGTAAAATAATTAGGACATAAAACAATGTTGAAAGCACACAAATACAAGTAAATTCTCTTATACTTGTCAATATCTATACCAATCAATGAGTTCCAACCTCAAGTTTCTTTGCAATTTCCCCAGGTTTGATAAGATCCTTCTTATTAAGAATCAGTAGAGTGGGAGGCTTATCCTGGAGATCTCCCACGCCTTCCTTCAACACTTCATCAATCTACAAGTAAGAAACAATTAGAAAATGAAAAACAAAATCAAAATCAAAAACAGTTTTGTGAACTGTGAACCATACATTTTCAGGAACTTTACACGCATCAACAAGAATTAAAACACAATCAGCATTAACTGCAGCACTGCGAACATTCTTCATCATCATTGAGTCCAACAAGTGCATTTCCTTCTTGAGAACACCAGGTGTATCGTAAAGTATTATCTGTCAGTGAATCCTCGAGTCAGAGAAACACGGATTAAAAAAGATTTGGCTAGACATATCCAGTGACTAGCAAACTTAATATTTATTTAACTCGTGACAATTGAAGCATGTAAGATAACTGGACGGACTTGAGTTTTCTTTTAGGAAAACTAATTATCAATCTCATCATTTCCATTTCTTACATTACAGCACAGCCTTTTTAAGGAAAACACTGATATCAGATCATTTTTCACACTGCACAGTCCACTGCTTTATGAAGAGTCCAAAGTGGTCACCATGAATAGCGCATATAACATCAGAAAGGAAAACCATAAGCAACAAATTTCTTAATGGGTATATTTTAAATTGCTTCAACAATGGACTAATGTTCACAAAAATTTTGATCATATTTATCTTAGTTTTTTCATCGCAGACCAACTGCATATAACACTTTCAGAGTTAAGCTCTATTTCAGAACAGAACTAATCCTAGATTCAAAGTATGCTTCAGAAGTGTCTGAATTCTCCTGACATCAAATAACTTAAGTGAATAGCCAAGAGAAAGAAACAGTTAAAATCAGAACTCTGCGTCAAAATTTTGAACATCAAAGGACCATGCATGATAATGAGTAATGTATAACCAACCAGCTTACAAGCCGGCCAAATCAAACCAATAAGCTTCCACTAAGTCCAAACCTGATAATCTGAGCCAGAACATATACCAAGAATACGGTGCCTTGTTGTTTGAGGTTTCTGTGTAACTATAGACAACTTTTGACCAATCATTTGGTTTGCCAGTGTACTCTTCCCGACATTTGGCTTCCCAAGTAAAGTCACATATCCTTCATTGGAATCATTCAAGTTAGAAGCAAAAACGTTAAAGGCATATATAATTCCATCTTTACAAGCAGTGGCGGAGCCAGAAATTTAAGTTTGTGGGTGCACAGTTAATGATGGAATTTTGGGGTTTGGGGGCAACGCCCCGAAATTTTTTTTAAGGAGGATAAAAGGCAACCCACTCCTTCGTAAAGTTTAGAACTAGAAATGAGGTTCAATTGAAAAGTATTTATGAGGAAATCAATTTAAACAAATCTCATGGCATACGAGATACCAGATGTTACACAATCAAATTCCAAAGCAACATGCAAGGAAAAATTATTATGGTTTGTCATATGTGATAGGATATTAAAAAGTCAACTATCAACGAAGAAGTAAAGGAGTATAACAAATGCTATAACTCACCAGACTGTCCACCAGAGAGCACGGCACTTTTAATAGGTTCAACACCAAACACCTACAAACACTTTCTATTTTATACAGGGGAGTTGCTCTCGGAACTCTACAAGCCAAGTACATGTGACTGTAGAAATTTTTTTTGTTGTTGAGAAAACTATGTTGATTAAGTCTGATAATATTTATATTTAATTTAATCGGATAGTCGTATTAAAAAAACGTCATACTAAAAAAGTAAAACGTTGGCTGCAGCGTGGGTAGTAAAGCTTAGGGCCCATAAAAATAAAACCACCAATGGGCCTCAAAGCACTATATAATAATGTCCCATGTTTTGAGGGGGATTATGGGTGTTTATGTTAAGATATGTAGTAACTCAGCAGACAGGAAAAAAAAAAAAAAAAAACTCAGCAACCTTTATGGGTGCACTTGCACCCACTAGAAATGATGTGGCTCCGCCACTGTTTACAAGTCAGCAGAACTACTGCATCAGCTTCTCCATAAAGCTTTCATCATTTATACAACGGAAGGAGGAGGAGGAGAAGCTATAGCTATGTGTAATCATCAAGAAAGTCACATTTTTAGACTTTACAGTTGAACTGGGTGTTATTTTTGTAAATGTTAGAAAATTGTGTCACAATGTCAGCTTTTCAAGATTAGAAGTAGTCTGCCCAGCACCCACTGAATTTCACCAAGAACAAAATAGCAGGGGATGACCGAAGCATAAAAATAAAAATTTCTTAGAATTTGAAGAGACAGACCGCTTTGATGGTCAGGGTGGGAATCATAATCAAGCTCCTCCGCCTCATAATCGTCCAACAAAGCCAAATTCCTGTCAGGTTTCTCGCTGAGAGACAAGAAAGACGAGTCATCGTCCAAAGAAGAAGTCGTGTGTGGTTCCTCTGCTCCTTCGACTTCTCTGCTATACTCTAGTTCGCTTACCCTTGCTTTTTTACGGGCACATGCTTCAAAATGACCATTCCTATTTATAAAAGTGAAAAATTGGGATGAAAATTCAAGTGGGTTTCGAAGGCATATAGTTCTGGAGACAAGTCCAGGAAGTAGAGTTTGAGAAGGAAATTTCTTTCTGGGAACAGTTGGAGATAAGGGTGAAGCCACTAGCTCCATTGCCGGAGCTTCACAGTTCACAGCTGAAGTTCGCTGGCTCCTTCCCTCTCCTAATATTAATATTATCCGTAGATTGTGTCGCACACAAAAGAAAAAAAAAAAAGAGGCAAAATCAGAAGATAGTGAGATCTTCCCAAAACGACGTCGTATGACTACGTGGCCGATGCACGTATACCCAAAGCCCACATTTGCAGTCGGAATTCTCTACTGCTAGTCTGCAACAGTTCAACCCTTGCCTTCCCTGGCTCAACTCTCCTCGCTCTCATCTCCACCCTCCTTCTCTCCGGCCGGCTACTCTCTGAGTCTCTCCTTCTTCGCCTGTCACTGTATCAGTCTCCGCTTCTCTGGTCGCTCACTCTCACTCTCTCAGTCTGGACTCTCGAGTCTCGTCCCCGCCCACAAGATCAGATTGCCTTCTTGTAGTTTAATAGGTCTCATCCAATTCTCCTGCTGTTTCTTCTACTGCCACTTAAGCGCCCTGGATTTCTGTCTAATGTTTAAGTAAGTGTCAATGCTGAAATTATAAACAATTCATTGCTGAATGTTTGTTTCACTTTGTATTTGAACCCACAAGATGCTTTCATGCTTATGTATATCAGATTGTCTTCTTCTTCTTCTTTTGGGTGAAAATATCATATTTTCTTCTTTTAGTTTAATAGATGTTGCTTATGTATATCAGATTGCCATTATAGCCTTCGTTGCAGCAGAATACACTGCACTCATTTGATTTTAAGGACACAGTCTTATTGTGCAGGTGATATCCAAGCAAGAGGTGCATTTTAACCAAGGGCCTATGGTCTCACTTGTTGAAGCAGGGTAAAAAGCAAAGCACGCTACTTGAGAAGAAACCATAGTGAATGTGTCATCTGCACTTGACATTTAATCCTCTGAAATGAACAGTAATGTTGGGAACTCCAATATCTTCAACACTTTGCACTAAATTGCAAAGATTGAGGTTTTTGTTTGGGCTGACATGATTGTCTTGCCATAACAATCTAGGCGCCAATTTCATCCTGAGCAACGGAGATGATTCTCGTACTTGTTTTTTTCTATGGCCGCTTATACTTTTACTAATTTTATTTAGGTAAAATTTGCAGTTTACGGTATGATTCAACCAAAAATCAGATTGCCTTCTTGTAGTTTAATAGGTGTAATCCACTTTATTTTATGATGTAGTTTGGAAAATTTGAATTGAGTTATTGTAATTTAGGATTGATTTATGTAATTATGACCTATTAATTTTTGGCGTCTTTAAAGAAGGCCTGTTTTTTTTTAAATGCAAGCTTTTTTTTGGCATGTTAGCTTAGTTAATTTTTTTTTTTTTTTTAAATGCAAGCTTTTTAACAGGCTTCCGGCCATGCCTTTGTATAGGTCAGACTTAGGCTGATAAAAAGGCCTATAACAGGCTATAGACTAGGCTCAAGCCGGCATGTTGCAACTTGCAACTGAGGCCTGGCCTGGTCTATTTCTGCCTCTAATTGTGTACCATCTCTACCTCTCGGAGAGCTTGTTTTCTCTGGATCTGGCTACTTGGTTTGCTTTTTTTTTTTTTCTTGCCTTTGTTTTTCTTTTTGATTTTTTTGGAAAACCCTTTCAAGTATGGGAATGCCGACTGTGATATGGAACAGGTGCCTTTGTCCCTGGGCTACAATTTTGGTGTGAAGCAACTAGTATTTACGTTTGTTTCTGTTGCTGTTTTTGAATTTTCTCACAGGATACGGGAATTAGGTTTCTTCTTTGAGGCAACTTTGATCGCTAACAGTCTATGATTAAGAGTGCAACAGTACATTTTATTATTTGGACTGCTTTGGAAATTTGGGATTCTTTGTGACTCTTCCAGAAAGACCATGGATATGAGAAAATGAAATATGGGAGCCAAATTGTTATGAGAAATACATTTGTTTGGTATTTTTTGTGTTTAGTAAATAATTTGATAGTGTTCTGTTTATGAATTGAAGTTTTTGACATTTTGCAGAAAGGTAGATTTCATGAATTAAAGCTTGTGCATGGGATTAAAACTTGTTATTACATGATTCAATGCTTGTACATGAGGAGATGATGATGATGATGATGGTATTTTTTTTTTGTGTGCCGTGGGGGGTGGGGGTTCTCAGATTGCAAATATGGGCATTTTCTGCTTGTATTTGAATAGAATGCACTGAGGGGTAGTATTGGTAAATTGATTCTAATATGGAAACTGTAACTGGCTTTTTACGCCAACCGATGCTTTATGCTGATGATAGAATGTGGACTGTGCAGCACCTCGTAGCTTTTATTCTGTCGTTGAAATAAATTATTTTGTCATACATTGATATTTTCTTCTTATTTGTGTAGCATCTTGAATCAAAATAAAAGCTTTCATTCATCTGAAGAATAGATTGCAGTAACTTCCTATTGAGTATTACATATGAAGGAGAAAGCGGATTAATTGAAGACCGGGATGTTTCTGCATACACTAAAAAATAGTAACAGTAGATTTTATGCTGCACCATCTCTCCAATGCCTTGTGCGGAACTTCTCACTCTGGTCTATGAAGAAGGATCCAGATCTTGAATCAACTCTATCTCGCAATCGCCGCTGGATTGTTAATAATCAAATCAAGAACATTATCCTTCGATATCCTAATCAGGAGATACCTGTGAAAGTCCTTCAAAAGAAATTTAAGAACCTTGATCTCCAAGGCAAAGCTCTCAATTGGATAAAAAAATATCCGTGCTGTTTTGAGCTCCATCTCCATGGTGATGAATATCACTGCAGACTGACAAAGCGGATGATGCATTTGGTGGAAGAAGAAGAATCTGTTAAAGACATGCAGGAGCCAGTACTTGTCAGGAGGTTAGGGAAGTTGTTGATGATGAGTGTAAATAAGAGACTTAATGTTGTTAAAATTAATGAACTGAAGAGGAATTTTGGTTTTCCAGATGATTATTTAATCAGAATTATCCCAAAGTATCCAGATATGTTTCGGATTGTTAATTATAGTGGAAGACGAAATGCAATGGAAATAGAATTGTTATCTTGGAACCCTGATTTGGCTATTTCTATTGTTGAAGCATCTGCTCAAAAACAAGGAACCCACCCAAGTTTTACGTGCTCATTACCTTCAACTTGGGTGAAATCTTGGGAAAAATTCAATGAATTTAACTCAAGTCCTTATATTTCACCTTACATGGATCCAAAGGGTTTGGTGGAGGGATCAAAGGCGATGGAGAAGAGGACAGTAGCTCTGCTGCATGAATTGTTGTCATTGACTCTCTGGAAAAAGGCCTCAATTGTGAAACTGAGTCACTTTAGGAGGGAGTTTGTTTTACCAGATAAGTTAAACATTTTATTGCTTAAGCATCCTGGGATTTTTTATGTTTCAAATAAGTATCAAATTTATACAGTTCTGCTTCGAGAGGGATATAATGGCTCTGAACTCATTTATAAAGATCCTCTGGTAGTTGTGAAGGATAGATTTGGGGAACTGATGCAGGAAGGACTTCATGAATATAATCAAAGGCGTCGCTTTGTGAATTTGGAGAAGAGGAGAAGGGATGGCCTTCCTTTGGCTAGAGTAGATAAAAGAAAGGATAGAAGAGCTGGAATTTCTGACTCAGAGGATCAGGGAGATAAATTGGGAGGTTTGCTTGACCCAGAAGAAAGAAAACGGTTTTATAAAGTTCTATTTGATGATGATGCTTCATAAATTCCACCTAGGTATGCACGTTATGGACTTTATCTATTAATTGTCTGCCCATTTTCAATTCTGATAGATATTGATACTTTAATTCAAACAATTTACGGATGGTTATAATGGTTGTTTTAAATCAGATTGTGAAGTAGTCAAATTATTAGTTTCTTTGTCACCAATTTATTTATTTTTAGTTTGTGTTTTGCTTGATGTAATTGGAAGACTTCTTGTCCACCAAATTCTAACTTACAATTTTCTCAAGGAAAAGAAGGGAAATGACGGATTACTTGTACTACATAGATCGGGGAACAGAAGAATTGTGAACTTTCTTGCGTGTATCTTCCTGTAAGTGATACAAGATATCTGAATTTGGTTGTGTTATGCTCTCTAGTACTTAAAATTAGCTATTGTCCTGTGGAGAACTAGATGCCTCCTGCTCTCGAAGTGGTACCTGCCAAAAATGATAGTTGGTTATGAAACACTTTTTCTTGCTACAGTTTTTACGCTTTTGGCCAACCTGAAGTTGTCAGAAGTAGATCATCTCATTATCTTATTTTCTCATCATCCCTCATGAGCCCATCTAAACCATTAATTGGAAAGAGGAGATAAAAGTTGAAGGAGAGATAACGTGATGACATGACTCATTGTGATCTTTCAGATTAATAGGAAGGACATGATTTAAAGATTATGAAGGATAATAAAAAAATGAATGATAAGAGAAACTGAACTCAAAGTTGTCAGTTGGGCGTCATCCATTTACCCTTTAGAACAGTGGTTTTTTTCATGTCCAATCTTGGGGCTACGTGTATTCTTGAATGAAGGGCATTTAACTTAAACCAAATACATCAAATAACAGCTTAATCAGTGCATCGCCCTAAAGTCTTGCTCTCTTTGCTCTTGTCAGAGTTGCTGAATCTTACCCCAAAAAATGTCGTTCTATACCCTTGGTCATAGTTTCTGAAGACTCTACTTTTAGACTGTAATTGTCAAATGTTAAATTTTATAAAAAATTTCCATGAGTCAGACATTGATTACAGTTTTCTTTGATTTCTGTATATTATGTATAAATGCTTTAGTTATTTATTTGATTTCCATTTTTGTATGTAATCTTCAGTTCCATGTTAATATTACTATCAACTTCTGCTCTATATACTGTTGATGCGATTGGGCCTAATCATTTTCCAGATATCTTCTGAAGAAAATTAATGCTTTCTGCAACTATTGTCTGTTGCTAATTTTCATGCAAGATAATTTTATGTTTCTAGATTCATGGTGTAGATATTATGTTGATCTCTCAATGGTTTGAGATACTGTGAAATGGATCAAGTGGATGGGATAGCCGCGTTTATAGTCCAGGACAGATACAAAACATGAACTAAGAAGAAGGGATTGATTCCATTAAAAGCAAACGAAGAGAATAGAAGATGACTTTTGTTTCAAGTTAATTAAACATGTATGTATGCAATTTGAGACGATGATCAATTACTATTTCACTTGGTGACATACTTGAAGCGTTAAACTTGAAATTTAAAGAAGTACATACACAAGACAGAGAAGCTAAGGTATGTTACTTGTAATAAATGACAGGCCTATTAGAATCCAAATCCCACATGCCTCCTTCCTTGAGATAGTCAAGATACCTAACCATTTCAGGTCTGGCCGTGGTTTTCTTCTTGCCTGCAAAATCCGTGAAGCTGAAGATTGGATGGCTCTTCTTCTTTGTTGGATTCCTCTGCAGACTTGTGCTTCTCTTGAGCTCTTCTTTCACTGCCTCATCCCCAACACTTGCAGAAGCTTCTTTGCCTAATTTCTCATACTTGCCAGCTCCCCTCCCAGTGCATGCCGATCTGAACATGCCTCCAATCTCTCTCAAAACAAAATGGTAACAGCACAGTTGAGTGGGTCAGAGGATGGGTTACCATATAGTGAAGGCCTTAATATATATGTGCACTTATTTACCAACTTGCCACACAAATTTTTTTTTAAAAAAAAATGGACGGAAGGAGTATCATAATAATTATCCTCTTGTACACCGTTATTTATTCATGTAGTGCTGGTTTGAATTTTATTGATTGCAGAATTTCATAACCGTGGTGGATTTCCTTTTCCCCCTCGTCAATGAATCAATGGATCATCTCTAGTGGAAAATAAAATTTTAAAGAAGTATTATTAATGTCTGTGATATTTATATTATTATTTAATAGCATTTTTTGTTACCTCTTTTTCAAGAAAAAAAAAACCTATAACTGAATATGTATTTTTTCAACTCACAAAATAAGCTTTTTTTTACCCCTTAAATCATAAAAAAGCTCTAGAGATTTTTTATTTTCAAATTTTGTACAATTTATAAGCTCATTTCTATATTCTTCCTCAAATCATCCACCCCTCAAATTGTGATTAAAGCCTTCAAAAGTAGATTTTCAATCATAATTTATGATATATAAAATAAGTATTTAAGATGAGTTTTATTTGGATTTACATGAATAAACATTTTTGGGACCCAAAAAATGTGATCCCAAAGACAAACTTTTTGTTGACCTTTTCTGTGCCGTCTCAAACAATTCCATCAATAAATATAGAACCCATCCGGGAATTAAAAACAATTATAAGGACAACGATATAGTTATATTCAAAGTATCCGGACCTATATTCTAAATTTAAATTACCAGGCTTGAATGATTCAATTGAATTTCCAACAAGGAAAGTAGAAAAGTTTAGTTTGAACCGTAGTTCCTTTAATTGTTTTAAGTGGACATTATCTAGGAAGAATGATATTTAAGCCTAAAAAAAAAAGAATTAATGACAGTTAGGTCCTGAAATTTTTTTTCTTAACAATGAGTTTCAAATATTGATTTTAAAAACTACAAACAAAAATTTCAATTGCAAAATTAAGAGTTACATTTGAAATTTAAATATCTTATCTGTAATAAGATTCCTGAATTTGTAATTATCAAAATCAATATTTACAACTTATTTTTTTTAAAAAAAAAATGTCAAGACGCAAACTCATTAATTCTGTCGTTTGGGACCTTCTTGTTATTCTCCGTTATATATGCATGTCAAGACATTTAAAATAACTTAATGGGCAATGAAAAGAGAGTAGTACTCCCTCTAATCTTAATTATAGGAACACTTTTGTAGTG
The DNA here is from genome assembly GCA_025563575.1 of Acacia pycnantha. NCBI lineage: Eukaryota > Viridiplantae > Streptophyta > Magnoliopsida > Fabales > Fabaceae > Acacia > Acacia pycnantha. The sequence continues at coordinate 116,493 of JAMWYP010000038.1, forward strand.
CAAATTACACTACAAAAGTGTTCCTATAATTAGGGTCAGAATGAGTATAAGATTTCTTAAACTACAACAATGTATGGTGAGCATTTAAAATAAATAGATGAATCCTACTTTACTCCAAAATTTCAGCTATACCAGTTTACAAAGTATGAATCCTATCATTTAATCTGGACCACAACTTCTTTCGCCAAAATCTTCCTGCCACTTTGACAATGGACCCATTCTTGGCGATACAAGGTTGCTTGCGTTATATACATTAGACCACTTTGTTGAGTGACATACTTCCAACAACAACAAAAAATCCATATTCCATCATCTGGTCAAAGAACTATTATCTTCTAAGAGCTGTTTCATCATCATCCACTGGAATAATGAAGCCTATGAAACTCAGAAGATGGAATAATCAAGCGGACAAAGACTTGGCTCCTTGACAGGGGCCAGTGACAGTAATCCAGCTATTCCCAGCTTCCTTAAATAACCCTTTGGTGCTCATGATATTTCTCACTTCATCAACACAATCCCACCTACCAATGGCTGCATAATAATTTGATACAAGAACAACATTGCTAGCTTTACCTGGTTCCAACTCCAAGATATGTTTCACCGCGAATTCACCTCTTTTCGCGTCCATGTTAACACTACAAGCATTCAACAATGCTATCCATACTCCTTCAGTAAGCTTAGTACCTAGCTCAATCATGCTGTTATATACAGACCATGCGTCATCCATTCTACCAGCTCGACCAAGCATATCTATGAAGCAGGCATAGTGTTCTGGACCTGGTTCAAGACCGTATTTTTCCATTGCCAATCGGAAACATTTTCGTCCTTCCTCCACCAACATAGAGTGACCACAAGCTGATAAAACGGCTATAAAAGTTGCCAAATTTGGCAATACCTTGGTTCCGTCCTCACTCATCTTTTCAAACAGCATCACAGCTTCATGCCCATGACCATAGTTCCCATATGCATCAATCATACTTGTCCAAGAAATAACATCTTTTCGACTTATTCTATCAAACAACAATCGAGCATGCAAAATTTTACCGCATTTTGCATACATGTCCAACAGGGCATTGCATAATTGGGTATCAGAAGTGAAATCTTTACGTATTGCAACACAATGTATCTGCTTCCCTATCCACAAATCTGAATTCTCAGAGCAAGATGCAAGGGCACTGGTGAGAGCAACAGCATTAGGTTTCATCGTACGCATGACAGAGAATGCCTCTTCGTACCTGCGATTCCTCAAGCATCCAGAAATCAACGAGTTGTGCATCATGTCATCTTTTGTACAATTCAAAGTATAAAACACTTTCAAAACTTCGGTGATGCGGCCAACACTTGAGTAAAAGTCAATAAGAGCGGTGCTTAGTACCACCAAATCACGACCCATGGAGACCACCAGACCATGAACTTGCCTGCCCTGCTTCAAGGCCTTCAGAGAAGCACAGGTTTTAAGCACAGAACACAAAGTAAACTCATTCAATTCCACATTAACCCCTCTCATTGCTTTCAAAACACCAAGTGCTTCGCGAGGAAGATCGTGCCTTAGAAAAGTCGAAAGCAAGACGTTCCAAGTCATTACATCCTTGTATTCCATCTCTTCAAATACCTTCAACGATTCGTCCAGAAGCCCATATTTGGAATACATATCCATAAGAGCAGTTTCGATCACAGTTCCAGAATCAGAACCCATTTTGATCATCAAAGCATGGACTTGCTTGCCACGGTCTGGATTAGGCAACATAGAACAGGCACCCAAAACAGGAGTGAAAGTATAAACGTCAATGTCGGAACGCACGTAACGCATACGATGAAAGATTGCCCAGGCCGTGGCAGCATCACGTCGGCGAACATACGATGTGATAAAAGAGTTAAGTGCAGGAAGACAACTTTGAAACATTTCATCGAACATGTTGAGGGTGTGCGCATTGCGATTCTGAAAATGCATGTGTCCGGTGATGGGGCTTGTATGGAGGAAATGAAACGAACATTTTGAAGATTGAAGAAGCGAGGGCATGGAAGAGAGTGACTTTGAGGATTGAAGCCCCATTACTTGATTGGAGGAAAAATGTCCGATGGAAAAGGAGAGATGATTCCATTTTATCCAGAAGCGCGTCTGGAACACTGCCACACACGTACTGTTCATTACTTCATTCTTGCAGGAATGACTTCTCCTCCAGCAGAAAGGTGGTTCCTTTGGCCAGAGGAGGGAACGAGCTTTGTCACGATAGAAAGTGTCACCCAAATGCTGTTTCGCGTAAAATCTGAAAATCTCTGAAATGCTTTAACACGCTACTTAAAGGAGGCGATGCAGTTGAACAAAAACGACTAAGCCAAAGGAAGTTTTTTTTTTTTTGATAAAATAAGCCAAAGGAAGTTGCTATCGTCGATGAAGACGAACAGCTCCTCCCAAATGCCTACACACTACATTAAGAACCTTATTTTTTTGCCACAATACACTAAGCCCTTCGAAGTTGGTCTCTTCGTTGTTCGGATTTCTCAGATTCTTCTGCTGTTGATGTCTACTATGGTCGGAGTCGCCAACTTATGTAGGTTATTCACCCCAATCTAATGTTTCAGCCTATTTTTTTTGATAAAAAAGATGGCTTAAAGCCAATAGTATTAATTAGAAAAAGCTACAATAGGGGAAATACATCCCAAACATTCCTGGTCCACCCAGGTCCTCAAATACAAAGGACACTCGCTCAAAATATTCGAATTGGATAAACCAATTTTTGCTAAAGCATCCGCCACTCTATTACATTGACGGGAAATAAACTGAACAGAGATATTCCAATCGCGACTAATCATGGACTTAATCTGATCCATCAATAAGCTAGGATCATTACCATTACCATCTAACAAGTTGTTTATCAATTCCTGGGCATCGGACTCCAGAATCACTTTCCTATAACCCATGTCCCAGGCCAGTTTGAGACCTTCCAAAATAGCCCATTGCTCAGCAGTGTAGGCATTACAAATACCTAACTCTTTTGTAAAGCCAGCAATCCACCGCCCGAACTGATCACGAATAACCCCTCCACTTCCAGCTTTGGAGGAATGAAGGGTAACCGCTCCATCTACATTCAATTTCATCCAGCCTGCAGGAGGCTTCCTCCATGAAGTAGAAAGACTAGCACTTGAAACCGCATCAGCCACAGAAAAATCACCTTCCTGAAAATCAGAAAAAGACCGCCAGATACGCAAGATAACAGAAACAGGACTAGAAGGTTTTACAAAACCTTCCTCAAAAATAAAGGAGTTACGCCAACTCCACAATTTCCAGATGGAGACCCCAAAAACAATATTCTAGTATCCACCCAAATGACTACTCAATCTACTTTTAAGATTAAGAGAAAACCAATCTATAAGAGAAGCAGAGAAAAAGGAAGCAATAAACCTGGGTTCAATCATAGACAACCACAATTGTTTGGCATAAGGGCAGTCCCGGAGTATATGTAATATAGTCTCCGCCTCACTAGAGCAATACCCACATAATGGAGAATCATTCGTCCATCTGCTTCGTCGATCATTAGTAGGAAGTCTATTAGACACCGCCGTCCACATAAAGACACGTACCACTTTCCACCCCTGCCACTCCAAACTTCCTTAAAAATTCTGTTCCGAAGATGAATAGGATTCTCCTCAATTAAGAAGTACGCACTCCTAATTGAGAAAATTCCATTGCTAGCTCTTCCCCACACCATAAGATCATGACCAGCCCCCGGTTGAGGAGGAAGCACCGCAAATAGCCGTTGAATGATAGCAGGATCAACACAATCAGCTAGTTTATTAAAATCCCATAAGCCATCAGAAACCCAATCCGCCACAGTAGATTGCAACTCCTCATTAGAGAGAGGCCTGCTACAAAACTCCTGAATGCACCTTTCTTCCATAAGCCACCGGTCTCTAAAAAAATTAACCGTGAGACCATCTCTAATCTGCCACTTGGTTCCAGAGTCAATTATATGCCGCTGAGCACAGATGAACTTCCATAGCGGAGAGTCACCCGGGCGAGAAACTAGCAGCGAGGCCTCATCTCTTAACATGTATTTGCCTTGGAGAACTCTGACCCACAAATCATCAGAACCAGCAATAAGCCTCCATGCCAACTTGGCCCCACAAGCTTTATTGAAAGAAACAAGCCGCCTAAAACCCAAACCACCAAAATCTTTTGGTCTAGTAATATGCTCCCAACCAACAGGGTGATAATGGCGACTAGAATCGCTGTGACCCCAAATAAAATTCCTTTGCAACCTCTCCACTGCTTGACAAACACTATTAGGAATTTTAGACACTTGCATCGGATATAAAGGTATAGTGCTAAGAACAGATTTGGCCAAAGTAATTCTTCCAGCAGTTGATAAACAATTAGCTTTCCAAACTGCGAGCTTTGATTGGACCCTCTCAATAATATAGTTGAAGGTCTCCTTCTTCTTCCTATTTCTAGAAAGAGGAAAACCAAGGTATCTACCAATCTCACAAGAGATACTCATTTGAGACAGATTCCGAATAAGCTCTCTAGACTGAACAGAAACCCTGGGAGAAAAGTAAATAGAAGATTTAGTCCAACTAACCTTGCTCCCAGAAGCCTTAGAGAACACATCAAGACATTTTAGCATACATTGAGCTTGATCCACAGAAGCTACTCCGAACAACAAAATATCATCAGCAAACATGAGATGCGAAATAGACGGCCCATACCTAGAAGTAGATATAGGCTTCCAATTACCCTTTGCGACCTCGTCACAAATCAAGTGAGATAATTTGTCCATACATAGGACAAAAAGCAGAGGAGAAATCGGATCACCCTGACGAAAACCTCTCTTAGGCAAGAAGTACTCAGTTTGAGACCCATTCCATAACACGTTATACGATACGGAGGTCACACAATTCATGATGAGATTAATCAATCCTTCCTCAAACCCCGCCTCAACTAAAACAGTTTGTAAAAAATCTCATTTAACCCGATCATAAGCCTTCTCAAGATCGATTTTCATCGCAAGAAGACCTTTTTTGCTCCTATTAGTGCTCATAATATGCATTAGCTCCTGGCCAATAACAATGTTATCACGAATGTGTCTTCCACTAACAAATCCAGTTTGAAATGGAGAAATTAATTCCTTCATAATGACCTTCAATCTCTCGGGCCACCAACTTAGTGATGCACTTATAATGTACAGATACGAGAGAAATAGGCTCGAAATGCACAACCTGCTCAGGATGGTCCCTCTTGGGAATTAACGAAATGAGCGTCTTATTAGATTCCACAAGCTCAGAAGAAACGCCTTGAAAAGCATTCCTGACAAATTGACAAATCGAAGGACCAAGAGTATCCCAGTTATTTTTATAGAAGATTGGAGAGAAACCATCAAATCCGGGAGCCTTATAGTTTCCCATTAAAAAAACAGTCTTTCTAACTTCCTCATCATCAGGAGGCCTAGACAGACCTTCACCAATCCCATGCTCCATCAAAGTCCTAGGATAGGTCAAATCAGTTCTCATAGGCACGAGTCATGATCATCCACACCGCATGCTGTTTGCTTAAAATACTGAACAACCAAATTCCTTAGATAATCTTCATTATCCGACCACACCCCCTATCATCTTTAAGGGAAGTAATGTTATTACGCCTCCTTCTCATTTTAGTTTTAAGGTGATAATAACGGGTATTGCGATCCCCTTTAGTGATCCAATCTCCCCTAGATTTCTGGAACCACTTAATCTCTTCCAGCTTAACAAGCCTATCAAGATCCCCCTGTAATTCTTTTTCCAGACTACACAAAAAAACAGAATAAGGATAGGCAGTAGATTTCTGAATCCCACCTAACCGCCTTAGAATAATAGATTTCTGTTTTTCAACCAGGCCAAAAACCTCTTTATTCCAGGAACAGATAGAATCCTTAAACTTATACAAAGCTAAATTCAAATCCTCATTCCTCTCCCAATTTTCTGCAAGAAACTTGTTATACTGCTCATGCTTAATCCACATGGCCTCAAAACGAAAAGGGCGATTACAAGAATAACTAGTATTCAAAAAATCAAAACACAAAGCAATCAGATTATGATCAGAGAAATTGGTTCGAGGAAGTACCTGAACAAAGCACTTAGAGACTCTAAAAAGAAAGTGGGTGTTGGCCAGAGATCTGTCCAAACGCTCATACAGACGAGTATAATTAGCTGTGCGAGGCCCGCGCCAGGTGAATTTTGGCCCGAAAACCCCATATCAGACAACCGACAATCAAGGAGACGATCTTGAAACTTTCGCAATCTGGGAAAATTAATCTCCGCCCCTCCAATACGCTCCTCCACGAATAAAATATCATTAAAATCCCCCATGACCACCCACGGGCTCTGGATATAATCAGAGAATCCTTTCAAATCCTGCCAAAGTTTCACCTTTAGCTGCTCACAGGGCACCGCATACACAGCCGTGAGAAGGAAAGGAATAACACCATTCATGGAGAAAGAAAGATGAATGAACTGCCTATCTTTTTGAAGAACAGTAACATTAATAAGGTTCGACTTCCAAACAGCCACAAGACCTCCAGACCTGCCAACACTTGGAACAAACGTAAAGCCATCAAAATCGAGGGATTGTAAACAGCGAAAGTGAACCTCACTTTCCGATTTTGTTTCGACCAAAACCAAAGAAACACGGCTTTGGACCGAGAGTACTGGACAGAATATCTTGGAGAATATTTCTACTACAAGCTCTCTACAATTCCAATATAAAATCTTAGACATATGGGCAAGAAAGAAAATAAGCAAAATTTCGGCCCACTAAGCATCCACATTCAGATCAGTCTCACGAACCATGACACACGCATATCTTCACCAACCCCATTTACCAACAGGGCCTCTTTATCTAGATGTGGGCTTTCGAGTTCAGCCCAAAACTTCCTTGCACCTTGAAGGCTGATTCGGATCCCAGGGTCAGCGAGGAAGTGATTTAAATATATCCACTTCCTTGGGCATGTCAGACTGCGTCAGTCACTTCGGGCCCTACCACCAATTTTTGCTCAGCTACATCACCTTTCACATTGCTCACCCCATTCGAACTATACCCAGAGTCTTTACTTTTCAATTGATCCCTAACCAAATCCCTATTTCTTTTCTCACTCCTCCTTTATTGTCTATTCTCGTTTTGTCTCTTAGGACCCGTTTGTTACGCGGAAAGATAGCGGTGGAAAGGGAAAATAAGAGACTTCCCACCCAAAAAACGTGTTTGCTTCTCTCATCTTCCTTCGAGTACCTTTCCCGCCACTTCGAATCTTCCATCATTCATTGGAATTTGATTTCCCTCCTTCAGCCGCGGGAATGTTAAAATGTTGCTGGGAGAGTGAAAATGTCGGACAAAAAGGCCCCTTGAAAACACTGTACCTATTTATAAAAGCACGGCGAAGGCGCGAGCTGGATCGGGCGAAGTTTGTCGGTGAAGAAGCTTGTAGAAACAGTGGGTGTTTTTCGGCGAAGGAGAAGTTTAACCTAGGGAATAGAGCTGCATTTGAAGTCGGTATACATATTTAAAATAAATGTGTGATTTACCTGAGTACGTTTTTAGGAGATTTGGGTTTTCTGTTCATTCGACACAGGGCAATTTTAGGTAGACACACGCAGTTTTGAATGCAAACAATTTTAGGTAGACACGGTTTATATTCGTCGACGTTAGGGATAGAGACAAAGATGAGTGTAATGTTCTTTATATTCCTGGGCATAAATGAGATGCAGACACTGTTTTAAACAATGTTCACAGTGTTGAATGAAATTGCAATGAATGAAAATATGTTGTTTGTTTGTGTACAATGTGTTGTTGTTCTGTGAATGATGAAATTTGGGGAAAAAAGAAAATGAACATTACGTTCGAACCAGATGTGATGAAAGATACAAATTGTTATTGTTAAACGGTGATAGTTTGTAAAGAGGAGTAGTGGATTACTATATAAAAAGGAAATTGGTGTGGTTGAAATAGGTATGGAGCCACGCAGACGGGAAATGGTTGGATTGTTGGTGGGTCCTTAGCTTTGCTACTAGCGGTGAGGACCATGGTTGTGACGATGATAGTAGCTGTGGGAGCGAGTAGACCAAGGCACTTACCGAGATAGGACGTTTAGACTAGATTTCCGCATGCCAAGAGAGCGAATTTGAGGGCGATGATATATAGTAGTGACACCACTTGCTTCAACCAAATTAGGATGTACAGGGCAGCGTTTGATAAATTGTGTCACATGTTAGACACAATTGGCGAATTGAGAGCAACTAAGCATATGCTAGTTGATGAGCAAGTGGCTATGTTCCTTCACATATTGGCCCATCATGTGAAGAACGAGTAATTCAGTTTGAGTTTGGAAGGTCGGGAGAAACCATAAGTAGATACTTCAAATTAGTGTTCAATGCAACCATTAGAAGCATACAAGGGGAGGTACCGAAATAGAAAAGGAGAGGTAACAACCAATGTCCTTGGGGTATGCTCACCGGATGGGCAATTTATATTTGTTTTCCCCGGGTGGGAAGGCTCAGCTGTGGATGGGAGGGTTCTGAGGGATGCTATGAGGAGACCACATGGGCTAAGAGTACCGATAGGTACCAAGGTTTTTGGCTCCGTATAGAGGTCAAAGATACCACCTTAATGATGGCGACAAGGACATCAACCACAAACTGTGCATGAGTGTTTCAACATGCGACATTCTGCAGCCCGAAATGTCATAGAAAGATGCTTTGGCATACTAAAGCTACGGTGGGCAATATTGAGGAGACCATCTTTTTATCCAGTTAGGCTGCAAAACAGATACATCGTTGCTTGCTGTTTGCTCCATAATCTTATTCGTCGGGAGAGTGTTCAAGATCCCCTTGATGAGCAACTTGAGTCCTTTTGAATTTCAATTAACTTTATCTTTTCCTATGTCCGTGTTGTGGTGTGGTTTGTTACTACTTCATTGTTATGTTAACATTAACAATAATTGCAAAATTTTATCTTAATCAGTGTTTTGTTTAGATGGATCCATCTCAACAAGCATGTGGTTCGAGGATGAAAATGTGGAGTGCCGTTGAGGATAGGGTCTTGGTCGAATGCCTTGTTGGGTTGAAGTTGGACCAAAAGTTCATGGCCGACAACGGGTTCAAATCCGGATATGCGAATGCTTTGCGAGACCATGATGGAGGCCAAGCTACTGGATGTGGTATAAAAGCAACTCCCCACATCACCTCCAGACTGAAGACATTGAAGCGCCTATGGCAGACGGCCTATGACATCATTTATGGGCCTAACACCTCTGGATTTGGATGGGATCCGGAGACAAAACTTGTCACTTCAGATGAAGATGTTTGGGATGAGTATCTGAAGGTATGTGATGCCACAACTGTGTTGGAATTGTCACTTTACTTATGAATTACTAATCATCAGTGTCTTGAATTTCATAAACTCATCTACTTCTTAAACTGCAGGCTCATTCTAAGCACAAGGAATTCCGAACCAAACCTTTACCAAACTTTGACTCTCTATGCATGGTTTGGGGAAAGGACACTCCAATAAATCCAAGCGATGCATCATTGGGTCCAAAGAAGAAGCGCAAGGCGAACAATGCGAAGTCATAGTGAAGCCTTGCGAGATACGGTGACACAATTAGACAAGACCATAGGTCTTGCTTTTGACAAGCTAGGCAACTTCATGTCAACACGGGATAGGGAAGTGAACTTCTTGCCAAAGAAGCTGAACTTGCTGCCAAAGAAGATGCCCTGTTCATGGAGCTACTCCAAGTTGAGGAGTTAACTTGGAATGAGAGAAACATTGCCCACATGAAGATCCTTGCTTCTGACAAACTTCTGAAGGCACTTGGAGCGATTCCTCCGAGTTCAAGCTTTCATGGATCCGCACCTTGCTTAATCAGTAGACTATATGCATACCTAAATAGTAGTGTTGTGTAATGATGTTGAGTACATAGCTGGGTTTTTTTTTGTCACAACTGTTTTTGATTGGCGGGGGTAACTCGGAGGTGTCACAAATTTTGGACAACGATTTGTGTTTTGTAAATGCATTACCCCACACAGTGTTTATATCGTCTAGTGTATAGTCCATGGTTATATGCAACATGGCAAACTTTTTACCATGTTCAAAAGGTTCGGGAAAACTGAACATGGCATCAAGTTTGTGGGTAGCATCCTCTTGAAGTTTAATTTACTCAATGTATTGTAATTGAGCCCATTTGGTATATGCCTGGTGCAGGAAATATACTCACAATATTATCAATATATAAAACTTGTTACTACCATCTGCAATTGTGTTGGTCATTTGTTTCTATACCCCCTTATTGTAACAAATCACCACAATGAAATAAGTGTTCTTTGCATAATTGTTGTGGTTACTACTTACTATACGGTTCTTGTAACAAAGTTGCTGCATAATTGTTGTGGTTCCTAGTTACTATACCTGCTTCTTGTAACAAAAAAAGTGTTCCTTGAAGATTTGTTGTGGTTCCAATTTACTATACCTGCTTCTTGTGACAAAATAAGTGTTGCTGAATAATTGTTGTGGTTCCTATTTACTATACCTGCTTCTTGTGACAAACAAAGATAGCACATATTGTGAATGCTATTTCCTATTCAACATATGCATACCTAAGGTTGTTGCCCACTGGTATGATCCAAGGTTACTATGAACGTTTAGATGAAATCCCTCTGTTTTACCGAGTGTCACACTTGTCAGTCACGTTCGAACTTTGGAGTAAAGTTCGAACTTTAGAGTAAAGTTTGAACTTTGAAGTCAAGTTCGAACGTATGACTCCCTTGCAGCAGTTGAGTGGTTATTTAAGCGAAAGTGTTTTTAAGAATAAATTTTTGTTCCCAAGTCCATGTATTGGAGGCATCACATGACCATAGTAATTTTTGCAATGATATAATTTTATTTAATTAAAAGTAATGGGTTTAGGATATCCATTGTGATCATGACAGACGTTAATTTTTTTAATGTTAAATAACCCCTTTTAAGTACATTAGGAGCAGTTCGAACGTCGCCTAAGCGTCACCGCCCACTACTCTGTTCTCCATTGCCACACCTATGCCACATCAATGAATGATCGCTGCTTCCCCATGCTAGGCCAACCCTTTTCACATTTTGTTTTCACAAACCCCATCGTCGACCTTTCGAATTTCGAAGCTCTAACCTCAAACCTAGGGCATTGGACATCTTCTTCACCCCATTTTCCTCTGTTCTTCATCTCGAACCCGAAACAAGTCCCCAAAGGCAAACCCCGCACTCGAATCGGTAACCCAAGTGACCCTCCACGATTCCACCTTCGTGAGTGATTAGCCACGGCCGGATACATAACTCGTTGAAGATAATGGGAAAGTCAAAAAGAATCGATAACCGTTTAAAGGAGTTGGGCATAACAATGGAAGACGTTGAAGCCTTCGTAAAGCACGGGGCAACACTCAGACGGGGTGGCCGAGGTGGGAGGTTCAAGGATACGACCAACGACCCAAATGCGTATGACGAGTATGCGAAGCGCAAAGTGGAAAAGAGAGGTTGAGGCTAAAGAGACCGGAGAAGTAAACGGGCTGGCAAGAAGAAGCAACAAACTCCGGTGACTGGGAAGAGGAAGAACCCATCCGACGATCATGCCCACTCTGTCGACTCTTCTCCAAAGAAAAAAAACAAAGCCGAGAGGATCATAGAAAGAGGAAGGGCAAAATGGTTGATGTTAGTTCCAGTGGGGAAGACAAAGAGTGGGAAGCCACAAACACCAAATCAGGTTCTGACTCCCCTAGTGACGATGATGAAGAGAATGAGCCTGTTGATCAGATGAGGTCCAAATTTTATAAGAAAATGAAACAGCATCAGAAAGCAAGTGCCATCCCTGAATGCAAGTCCGACTTCAATCAATCGAAGCTTGAAGAGTATGACATGAGGTTAGTAGGCCATACTGTGTAAGATGAGTAGGATCAGTATGGATACATTTGAATCCGATTATCCATTTGGCCTAGACGACATTATTAGACCATTTAGGGGACTGTTAGAGCTGAATTTGCCTTATAGTGACTCCGTTGTGAAGGTGTTTTATTCAAACCTCAGATTATCTAGGACTAGAGTAGTGTCAACGTGTGTTAGGGGCCAAACCATTGAACTGAATGAGAAGAAACTCCTTAATTGGTTAGGGATTAAGACCGCATACCAACCGATACAACCTTTACCGGGAGGAAATGGATAACTTGTTGCTAGAGGGAGGGACCACGAGAGGATGGTGAGGCCTTGCATAGACCGAAGCAGCTGCCTTATAAGTATAGGGTCCTGCATTACCTGTACAGCAGGAACTTCGTGAACAAGGGAAAGCACTACACAACGATGAGCATTGAGGACAAAAAAATCCTCTGCTGCTTAATCAAGAGGAAGCCATTTCAGATGGCCAAGAGGATCATTGACACAATGCTGAAGGCTGCATTCCCAACCCCATATGGACTCCTCAATTTGATGACGAGGCTCACACGGAATGCAGATACATTGTCCGCAAACAGACCTCTAATACATCCGACTCTAACGGCAAACAGGGAAGGAAGAGTCAAGCAAAGGAAGCTTCTCCCGCACCTCGCACTGTACTGGTCCATCTTCAAGAGATCCTTCATTTGAGGAAGGAGTTGCAGAGGTGGGAGCCATGTTTGCCAACATTGTGGACGAAAAACTTGGCTTACTTAAAGGCGCCTACACTCAACCTTGAATGAGATGGAGTCGCGTCTACGTGCAATGGCTTTGGACTTGAAGGACGTTCGAGACTTCATTTACATCTATGCCACCGAGTTCAAGACCTTTTCGCATCCAGGGCAACAAAACATGACATGGCTGGTCCTTCTTCCAATCCATGGGATGAGTCATCAAAATCCAAAGAGAAGTCCCCACCCACTGATGACCATGATCATGAGACTGGGGGAGATAGCAGCACAATATAGGAAGGACATAATGAAGGGGATGGCGAAAACAATGATGAGGCCGACGATGATAGCAAGACTGAAGAAGGAGGAGAAGAGGAAGGGGATGGTGGCAGTGATGATGAGGAAGAGGATCATGATGAGGGCGAGGAGGACAGCAGCACACCAGAGGAAGGAGAGAAGGAAGGTGATGGGGTCAGTGATGATGAGCCCGAGGATGACAGGAGGGTTGAAGAAGAGGGAGACCAGGAAGGTGATAGGGGGAGAGGAGGAAGGGGATGATGAGCATGAGGGTGGGAATGACAGCAAGCCAGAAGATGAGGGAGAGGAGGAAGGGGATGATGAGCATGAGGGTAGGGATCACAGCAGCAGAAATGAAGAACCAACGAAAGGAAGGGATGGTAATGAAGTGAATGGTAACGATGTGTGTGGAGGCACAAAGACTTTGATGCACAAGTGGATGAAGGTGAGGAGTTGGATCCAATCACCCCACTGTCAATTGTTCGTCTGACATGGTTTCCATTCTGTCATGTAAAGTTGGAACTCTGTTGTTTGGTTTGCACTTTAACTTTTCTGCTGTTGTTGTAGAGTTCAATGATGTTTACTCTATGCTGCTGTGTGTTACCATTTTCTATGTTTATTTCATGTCTGACATTAGGTTTATGCTGATACTGTTTGGTTAGAGGGTGCACCCTTGTTATAAAGTTTATAACTAATTGTTGTGCAACATTTGAAAAAGCCAATTTCATTCATTTTATTTCCTTTCACCTACGGTTCACATGTTATGACAGATACTTAAGCTGCTGCAGTCTCGATTTACGGTGTGGTGGGAGTTCGAACTTTGTTGTTTCGTTCGAACACAAACCATTGTTTTTCCCCGTCACGTGGCGAAGGCGATGCTTATGTTACTTTCTATGCAAGTTTTGTGTGCCTCATGCAGGTTGTAACAAATTGGTCAATTATTTGTTAGACAGCATTTAAAAGAAGGCCAATTCCCGTCATTTTATTTCGTAGGACCATAGAGTTAACATGGTGTCAATTATGGTCGCTTATCGACTCGCCTCATGTTGTTGTCATGTCCACGATTCTTTCTTGTTATGCACCATTTGCAAAGGCCAATTTGGTTCATTTATTTTCGTTTTCGCTTTGGCTTTTGCTTTTCTTCTTGTCATGTCTTGGTTCAACTTTATTGTTTCGCGAGCTTTTACAAGTCTAGTTCCCATTTTTGTTCTTCGTGGCGTTCTTATGCGGCATTTCGAAAGCGAAATTCGTTTATTTTAGTTGGTTTCACTTCATTGAACATTATTTAAAAATTGCGATGGGATGTGTTCGTGCTTCGGATTGGTTCACTTGTACACTCCATTTGACAAAACCAATAATCTGTAAGGCCCATTGCATACATGTCATTGTCTTCTTCTTCATCCTCACTCTGCAATTTTTCTTACCTGTTTAACAGCTTGTCATTTTCATTATTGTCATGTGATGGTTCATTGTGCTGATTATTTTATAGTCACATGAACAATGCCATATTTTCCTCACTCCTTTACCGACACCTCTGTTTCCTAAACCCAACAAACTCCTTTTGAGCGACTTCAAACAGTTAGGGGTTTAGCAGTCTTTTTTTCAAAATCATTGTTCAGTTCTTTTACCATCGCCTGGGTTCCATGTTCAGATCTAATCTTCCCTGTTTATCTTTATATACTCGTCTTCGCAGCTCCTTTCATATAATTTCCTGGTTTCCCGGGCTAATTCCTTCCATCTCCGTCGTTGTCGTTCAATTCCTTCCATCTCCGTTGTCGTTCTAGCCACCGGAAGCCAGTCGTCGGCACTATTTCACACCCAATCGCCATCTACTTCAATCATCATTGCACTTTGGTTATAGGGTTCGTTCATGTCTCGCCAACCCAGTTCGAAATGGTCATCGAGCAACTTTTTTCCCATTTTTGTTCAGGGACAATTTCGGAATTTCACCCAATCTTCCCACTCAACAAACACTCAATTCTTCATACCAAACATTTTATTTTCCCTCAACTAACTTCATTTCCTTAGTCTACCAAACAGCTCACATTTTTAAAGTTCCCTCCTAATCTTCCTTTCCTTTCTTTTCCTTTCCTTTCCTTTCATTTCCCTCCCCAAGCTTTCTTTATAACAAACGGGTCCTTAGTGTCCCCTAGAGTACTTTGACTCTTATTGCTTTTCTTTTTTCTTTCCCCTTTCATCTCCTTACCCCATCGCAGATCAGCCGTACTCCCCTGCAAATTTCCCTCAGTAGGACGAAAAAAATCTGTACTCATGACAGGAGCAGATTTCTCCCTACCAACTTCCTTCTCTCCTTCCTCTAGCACCTTGAATCTTGAGCCACCTTCACCTGACCGGAATTTGCCAGACGCACAGCCTCCTTTCCCCCTTTCTTCGGCCGGCGGGTTTTCTGGACAACATGCCAGACATCTTGTTCCATCCTCATATCCGTTACAACACCTTGTATGTTTTCCTCCACCACCAAATTGCTATTCGACCGCTTCTTCAAAGTTTCTCCATCAAGGACTGCCATTTCCTTCATCTCAGCCCCTGTTTTACACTCTTCACTCCGATGACCATATATTCCACAGTTAACACAAAGAGAGTGCAGCCCTTCATATTCCAAATAATAATCCTCACCATCCAGAGAAAAACCCGCCATGAGTTGTTTGCTTAAATCAACAAGCAAACAAATTCTAGCAGTGTCCTCTCAATTGCTCCGAAGTGTGCATATCAATTTTGACAGTCTCTCCTATGCGATCTCCAATCCAGGACAAAGCTTCTTTATCATAGTATTCAAGGAAAACATTTGGCACTCTGACCCAGACAACAACTTTGTCAATGGAGGCTCGCCTTGGTTAAAATTGCGGTGTCCATGGTCTCACAGTAAGGTAATGATCGAAAATTAACCACGGACCTCCTGAAAGAGCATTAAAGTAATCTTCTTTGTTAGTAAACTTTACTACAAAGAAACCATACCCAATGTTGATTAAGCTGATAACCCCCTTTTTTGCCCAAAGGGACTGTAAAATTGATAGAAGAGCCTTGTATCCAATGCTTTTGCCTAAGAGCTTCACTATGAGAGCTTTACTCCATGCCTTATAGAGCCTCTTCTTCATTTTGTCTGAGAATGAGAACGTTGGGAAGTTCCTATTTGGGTCTTCAATGATACTACAAAGTGGCTCACTGTCCTCCTGATCAGATTCGTTCATGTTGTTTTCAGATAAAGAATCATCTGATAACTCATTCCCAAAACCATCACTTCGATCAGTTCCTCCATTACCATGAATACCTTTCAGTTTTTCAGCAAAAGTTTGCCCACTAAGCCAATGACTCTTGCTGGATTCCCCCAACTTAGGCCATTCTTCCTCATTAAGCAGACCACTAGCATTCTTTATTTTCTTTGAACTTCGATGAATCAGATCATCCTCTTCACTTGACACAGGGACGAGCGTAGTTTTTTTCGAAGAGAGAACTTTGGTTTTTGCCACCGTCTATTGGTTACTTGTTATGCCTCCCTACAAACAAATTTTTCTCATCGAACATTTTTTTCCAAAAAAAAAAAAACGCATAGTCAATTTCCATGAAAGATTATCTAAAATTTGACGTTAAAAAGAAACTGAAGGTGGATATTTTATAGTGCATCATTGGATGTAATACGGATAAGGTCGTCTTGTATTAATTTTAGTTTGCTCTGCCCGACGTGAATACTTCGTGGACAACTTATGATGGAAAGATAAAGAGGTTGTCGTGTTAAGGGAGCGTATTATGAACATGATAATCAATCTCAGACTCTCTGCACACTCAGTTAAAAAGGATCGAGGCTGTGTGAAAACAAGAAAAAGGAAAAGAAAAGAAAAGCGCACTGGCCAGGCTCAGAGCACATAATGCAATCGCTGGATCCAACGCAACAGTACGGTAAGCTGTTATGGCAGAAAATAGCAAAATTGTTATTCACCATTTGATGCATCAACACTTCAACAGTATTGGGCTATTACAAGTGAGACTATGGCGCATGGGAAGGAAAACAGGACAGCAACGTCTAATGAAACATTTAACACAGTAAAACATTGCATCTTAGTTGAATTATTTTTACTTTGAACACATGCAAAACAATTGAGAATCGGAGATTTGCAGATTTGTTCGCAGATGCCTGAAACCATATCCAGATTCCCCAGTCGTTATTATCAAGAAAGATCGAGTAGAGTTTCTAATTGACGGTAGAAAATGAGCAAAGCGGCGGATCAAATATTTGCATCATACTAGGACATTTGTGACGTCAGCGAGAACCAAAATTATTGGAAACAAAAGCAGCAGTCCTCTCCAGAAAATTGCAAATTACAGAAGGACGCTTAACACAGGTGATTTTAAGAGGCCTTTGGAAGGGGAAGCTCTGCTTGAGTTTCCCTGACATCACCTAGCACTGAATCATATTCCTCATCACGTCGAGCAAACTTCTTTCGGACAACCTTCTCAAATTCAGTTGCATCCAATGGTTTTGCATTTTCAGCAGCATGAGCCTGACCCAACTTGGTATAATTTAAAGCTGATTGAGCGAAGAAGGCCATTTCATTTTCTGTGAGCTTTCTCAAGAACCTTGCTGGATTACCTCCCCAAACCTACAATAATACCTTACTAATTTTAGCTAGTCTCCAAGGATCAAATACACAGGAGAATAACAACACAGGCACCACAAAACATCAAGCTGAATCCGTTTTAAACCATTCACTTGAGACCAACTTGGATCATTGGGAATGCCCTATATCATCAATCATACAAAACCAGGGCCCAGCCAGATCTAAATATTCAACTTCAGGCGGGCAGACCAGAAAATATTTTCTTCCCCTTAAAAAAAAAATCATACAAACCTCTCCATAGGGGATCTTTGTATTCTGCCTGACAAGGGCTCCAGCAGCAACCATGGCGTGCTTCTCAACATACACACCATCAAGCAAGGTAGCACCCATGCCAATAAATGCCTCATCCTCAACAGTACATCCATGTAACACAGCGCTATGGCCTATGAAGTTCAATGGAGACAGTAGTCAAAATATTCAGACAAAACTTACAATAAAAATATAAAATTATGCTCAACACAATCACAACATGATCACAATTTACCCATGACTCAGTCACTAACCTACAGTGACATTATCTCCAATGATAGTTGGTAAGACCTTCCCACTCAAATTTGACTTTGCCACATGGACAAGAGAATTGTCCTGTATATTGGTTCCACATCCAACACTAACGCTGTTAGCATCACCTTCACAGGTCCACACCAAAAGTATCATTAGATAAAAGGAGAAAGAAAGAGGTGGAACACATGTATTTAAAGAAGGAAGAGTGAGCAAAATTGGTACTCAACCCTGTCATATATGTAGTGAGTATTTATGTAAATATGTGTAAGATGGATAAGATGTTGGTCCCAGATACTACATAAATGCAAATAATTGAAGCAATAAATGGGATTAAGGAATTTCTTTCTTTTTTCATTGGTTGTCATATCTTATCTTATTTTCCCATAAGAGAAGTGAAGGAAAATTTAAAAGCACAAATATTTACTCCTTCCTTCAGACAAATATTAACTGAAGAGATATGGATTCAAATAAATCCTTCTCTGCATTTTCCCCCCTCTATTTTCTCCAATCATTTGTCTAAACATAATGGCCAAGTCATTTGGCACTACTTCCATGCTTAGTATGGTATGTTCAATACAGTATTGGATTAATATTAAGAACATAAATCTATATTGCTTGGACTTTTCTGCTCAAATATTTACACAACATACACAACAGATCAACAAATACAGTCCATTTTCCCAAAAAAAAACTAAGCAAATAAGTTTGCACTTGATTGTCTATCATATATTTTATCAAACCATATTTACCATACTAGATGGGAGAACTTAATATGAGCTTATTCTTACAGAGTTCAGGATCGAATCACATCAAGGAACCAAGGAGAATATCCACTCAAATTAAATAATAAATTGAGGTATCAAGAAACTAAAATTTTAGGTAACTTGGGAGCTTTGATGATGGTGAAATTTACCTCTCAGGACACATCCATACCATATGGAAGAACCCCGCCCAACCTGAACATCGCCAATGATGGATGCATTAGGGGCTACAAATGCTTCCATATCAACCGCAGGAGCTTTGTCAAATACATTCATGAGAGTCCGATGCCTAGACACTGAAAAAGAACCGCAGGTTAATAAAAGGGGAGGGGGAAAAGGCAAATGAAATTATGAAACGAGAGTATGAAAAGCCGTTGGCCAAGATGAAAAGATAGTTCAATTTTATGGCGGTGCAGCTAAATATATACTAGTATAATCTTTCAGCCCGAGTTACACAGTTAGGTATCACGAAAGACAAAACTGCCAGGAAACAAAGAATCTGTTGCCTTTAAGAGGATCATATCTGAGTTAAAACAGAGAGGATAAAAAAGTACCAAACAATGAAAGGCAGAAGAACCACGAGATTAAGGACTTTTGAAAGTCATTAAATTAGAGACTTTAAGCCGAAAGAGCAAAAAAAGAATTCTAAGTTTCGTCATTTTTTCTTCCTAGGAAACAAAATGGAAATAAAGGAGGGGCTTTATAAACACGTCTCCAGGCACATACCGCAAATAATCCAAATACAACCAGAGTGTTTGGCGGGGATAAATAGCAGAAAAATAAACACCAGATAAGAGGGAACGAGCTGAACTGAAAATGGATATCTGAAATAAATTAGGTTCTCTAGGGTTTCAGAAGAGTGAGGGGAAAACGGGAGAGACGTACGCTGTTCTTGGAAGTAGTAGTTTCCCTGAAGACGGGAGCCGAGGCGATCGAGGGCTTGGCCGGTCTCGCGGATCCAGAATCCGACAGAGTAGAATGCTCTACCCAATGTTCCCATCTGCCTGTGCTTGGAATCGAGCGGAGATTAAATTGATCAGTTTAGGGATTTGAGGAAGTGAGCATCAGTTGAGAACCCAAAGCATTGAGCAACAAAACATCAGCAGAGAAAATGGCAGGGAATCGAAGAAGTCGCAATAGGACTGGGAGAGTCCTCAGCACAAAACGCAGCGTTTGTCCACACCTATGACCTCGCAGAAACGAGCAGCGGAATCTCGCCACGTGTCTTGCTTTAGACTCCCTTTACAAGCGCCATGTCCTGCTATTGCTGTCTTGGGGTTTTTTTCTTTTGGCAAAAAAAAAAATGATAGAAACACTTTATGATCTTTGAAAGTTATTCTTTTAACCCTTGATTGAGAACAAGGGGTCAAGGAGCAAATAGAAATGAAATTGCTCTGGCATAATGGCTCCAACATTGGAGCACTTGTTCCTTTAAGCTTATTAAAAGATAATTGTCCAGGTACACAATGACGTTGGAAATTAAGCATCTTCCTTACTTCTTTTGGCGAAGTCCACTTATCTTTCATTTGTTTTGGAGTATTACACCTGCACCTGGGATTGCCCCTTTCCCCAGGTATGGTGGCGACTAGTGAGACAGGTGCAAGAGTAAGCGGTAAAAAAAAACAAGGAAAATGACATGAGAGAGATGGATACTTCTATGTTATATGCTTGTTTGGAATCATATTTGGGATCTCAAAAATATTTATTTATGTAAATCGAGATAAAACTGAACTCATACATTTACTTCGCATACAGTAAATTACGATTGAAAAACTCCTTTTAAGTACTCCAATCACTATTCCAAAAGAAACTATGAATTTTATAATTAGTATTCAAGTTAATATGTACTTATACATAGAGGTTTCTAATTTGAAAAAAAAAAATGGAATCTTTTTCATAGATAAATCTTTTAACCGCTTCTGAGTAGTTTTTGGAAACATAGTATGCCAAAAAAAAAAAAAATCCCATTCGGGTTAATTCAATTTTAATGTTGAACAAAGGGCACATGATTTAAGGCTAATTTCTGAATTTGCCCCTTATTAAATAACTATTTACCAAAATGCCCCTGTTAGAAACCTATTTCCCAAAATGCCTCTGTCAGAAACCTATTTCCCAATCTGCTTGTTTAGTCGACTAAAACATTTGGTTTAGTCGACTAAATCGCTGAGCAAGAAATTTTTCAGGCCCAGACATTTAGTCGACTAAACCAAATTTTTAGTCGACTAAACCCATTTAGTCGACTAAAATTCATTTAGTCGACTAAATCATTAAAAAAAAGTTAAAACTTGGAAGGTAGTAACTTGGCTCAGGAGTCGAATCAAGCGATTCTTTTTTAGTCGACTAAAAATTCATTTAGTCGACTAAATCATTAAAAAAAAGTTAAAACTTGGAAGGCCGTAACTTCGGGCTCGGGAGTCCGAATCAAGCGATTCTTTTTTTAATTCCACATAACTTTTTGAGATCTATGCACCGATATAAAAATTATCTTCAAATTTAATAAAGAGAAAGAAGGAAAAACAAGTGATTCTTTATTACGCAAGAAATACAACAATTCATTAAATATAATCAAGTGATTATATATATATATATATATATATATATATATATATATATATATATATATATATATATATATATATATATATATAGTTTTCTTTTATTTGATGTTTTATATTCATTAAATATAATCACTAATATCACTAACCATGAGACTCGGTAAAACAAATTAAAATGACTCCACTACTTCCTAAAAATAGCTAACCACATGTTTACAATAATATAATAAAAATCAGCACACTCAACACAATAAACAATTAAAAAATAAATAACTTAATCCTTCTTAATGTGGAATCAGCAACGTGCGGAAATCAACGACATGAACCATGTAGAGAAAAAGTTGGGATTATTAACTTCAACAATACTAACAATTCATTAAATATATATCATGGGCTTTTTCCCAATTTGCTATATTTAATGAATTGTTAGTATTGTTAGCATTTTAATTTGTTTTACCGAGTCATTGGATAGTGATATTAGTGATCCTAGATATTAGCTATGATCCTAGATTTTAGCTAGATTGACTACCGTGCTATCACAACATATGATCTTATGCATAACTTCCAAACACTGTTATTCCCCTAAAATCAAGCCCCACAAATTTAGTGTCGATATTTTTCCTATTTCTCTTTTCTTTTAAAATCCATATTATTAATGGAGAGAAAATCTCAATTTTGAATATATTGTATTTTAAAAATCCAGTATTAATTGTTACGTTGAAATTCAAAGTTTACCAAATACATGGTAGAAAAGTAAAGATATTAAAATCTAAAATAAGATCAATTAATTATTATTAGATAATAATATTAGAAATAATGATTAATTAATTTTACAATAAATATCTCTCAATTAAATATAATTAATTTCCTCTATCACGACAAAACCCAAGTTGGACCATCATTTCCCACTCTATCTCCTTTTCCTTGTAGCACCGCCTCTCTCGCGATCAATTGTGTATACACACACATATCTTATCTTTATTGTCCGGAGATATTATATGATCTAATAAAAAGAAAACTATATATATATATATATATATATATATATATATATATATATATATATATATAAAATTAAAAATCACTTGATTATATTTAATGAATTGTTGGTATTTCTGCGCAATAAAGAATCACTTGTTTTTCCTCCTTTCTCTTCATTAAATTTGAAGAAAATTTTTATATCGGTGCATAGATCTCAAAAAGTTATGTGGAATCAAAAAAGAATCGCTTGATTCGGACTCCGAGCCCAAAGTTACGGCCTTCCAAGTTTTAACTTTTTTAATGATTTAGTCGACTAAATGAGTTTTTAGTCGACTAAATGGGTTTAATCGACTAAAAATTTGGTTTAGTCGACTAAATGTCGGGGCTTGGAAAAAATTTTGCCCTCCATTTAGTCGACTAAACCAAATGTTTTAGTCGACTAAACAGGGGTAGATTGGGAAATAGGTTTCTGACAGTGGCATTTTGGGAAATAGGTTTCTAACAGGGGCATTTTGGTAAATAGTTATTTAATAAGGAGCAAATTCAGAAATTAGCCCATGATTTAATGTTCTTGCCTTTATGATAACTTAAGCTAGTGCGGCTTATTTTCATCATACAAAAATGTACTCAACGTCGATGATCTCATTTAGAAATGAGAATCTTGGATTCTGCTTCTCTGTCATACTGAAATTTTCATTCCCCTTTGATTTAACCGATTAAGATGAGAAGAGAAGTCCATTTCTGCTCACACGTATTGCCTGCTGACAAAGCTCTTTTTGTATATGCTCATAAACTTGGCCACAAATTCTGCAGAGAATTGCATTTCAGTCTCATTTAATAAAATAGTAAGACAATGTATATATTGTTACATGCAAAAATAACTAATTCTGGCGTCATTCGTGTTTTTTTATGACAGAGATTAGAAGGTTTTGGTTGTCTTTACCAGCTAACTTGGAAAAGGCTGAAGTTCCAGGTGGGAGTCTTTTGTCCTGCAAAGTGAAAGTATACGACTTGGTATTACTAATTTGGTATCAGATTGTAAAAAGTTAGATGAGGGAGGAGAAACTCACATAATATGCATGCCAATAGTAGAGTTCCCTTTTTAAGCTGTCTTCGATATTTTTCAGAAGTTCTTCCACTAGTCTCTGCACATGCCAGAACACAATCAATTAGAAAACGAACATATTGTTTTAGTAAAGTGTTGCAGGACATAAGATAACTGGCACATCACCCGAAGAATTAGTTTTGGGTGGACAAAGTCCTCCATAAGCTTCTGAAATTTTCCCCTTACTGAGATTAGGCTGATCAAACAACAGAAGAAAAGAATTAAAATAAAAACTATCTGAAATAAATATTACGGTCTTCAAAATATGGATAGAGATTTTCCTTTTCACTTTGCAATTTTTGTACCATGATTTTGATGGATCAGCTATGATCTCTAAAGCAATTTCTATAACAACATCCTCCCATCCAATTGAAATCGGCTGTTCTTCCAAAAATGGATATCTGCATAGAAAAATACAAAATTCCTCATCTGAGATGTTTTAGAACTAAAAAACTAACAATGCAAACGTGGGTAAGAAATGTATCCTTCTATATTTTATTTCATCATCTTACTTACTTGAATGCTTTGCATGCCTCAAGAGCCATGATAGCTTGCCTGAGATTCTGATTAGATTTTGCAGCAATTATAGCAGCCAAATTCTCTGGCAAATGAATATCCTCCTTCTTTGCTATCTCAAACAGAACCTCCATAATCTGTGATATTGGGGTTCCACATCAGTATTTACAGCACAAAATTTTGTCCCTCACTAATGTTCACTCTGGAATCCAACACTTAAAGTTCAAACCAAATAAAAACTGTATTGTTACCTGAGGAGTAGTAGGTGGATGAACTTGAATCACTTTGAACAGGTTCCTGACAGATTCAAGAATGTCAACATCGTCTTGGCAACAGAGTATTAGTTTGCATATTTGGGAGTGGCAGTTTATAATCCACGAGATTATCTGCTGGATATCCTGTTCTGCCTTGTCAACCTCATAGAGAACCAGCACTGAACACGAGATTTAAAATATGCAACTTGTAATTAATTAGCCTCACATACAGTTACAAGTAGACTACATATTTTTCGAACTAACCTTGGCAATCTGACTTGATATTAAGATTGGTGTCTTGGGGTGTCACTGCATAGATACAGCTCATTTCCTTCACTAACCCCATCAAAGCATACTTAGCATTCCGTTCCAATTTCACGTTTAGTTCCACATGATGACAGCTGAACGTTATTGGAACGCTTACTTTCGTAGGACTTCTTTCCTGTCATTTTCCCCACGCTTAGCATAGCATGGGAGATTCAGATATGGATTTCGATCGATGAATATAAATTGGGAAATCTGTACCTTAAAGGGAAAATATCTTATATTGTGGGATAACTGCATCAAAAAAGTGTTCACTAATTAAGTTGAGCTTAGGACTCAAGAAGATATACAAGAGAGAGGAGGTCAAGTCAAGATGCATACGTTTCCACACTCTTCGCCGTATATTTCTCGCAGAAGAGCCATTGCTAAGGCTCTTTTACCAGAACCAGAGGGACCTTTTAGCAAAATATGTGGAAGTTCATCAAGACACGCCTATTAGTCAAAAGCATCTCAATTAGAAGCTCCAGTATACCATGCGGGAATTATTATGAATAAATATTGTAATCAAACTCCTTATAAATTTTGATGAAAAATCTCTAAATAAGCTCTAGTTTTAAATCTGAAAAAGAAAGGAACCAATCAGGTAATAGAGTAGTACGTCTTGCAGCCAGGGCAGAGCATGAGAAGTAAGGACTACCTCCTGCCAGTTGAATTTTTTTTTTTTTTTTGAGAGATTAGATTTAATATTTATCAGGAGTATTATGAAAGCTTACTAATTTCTTGAGAAGTTGAGTTTCTTGTTTGTGGAATGAAGTAGGTTGGTACTTATCGGCCCAGAATTGAGGCAGACTCTCCACCACGCGCGCTCTCTGGATAATTGCTTCTTCATCAACTCTCCGATGTTCCGGTGATCTTCTTGAGTTCTTGCATGACTGTGTCCCAACTCCAACACAAGCAAACGATTTTTTCTTCTCCTTCTTCTTATCTGTTATCTTCCCTCCAGAATCGCTCTTGCTGCTCGTAGAAGGGGAGCTTGAAAGAGCAGTTATTCCAATGCTAGATCTATATGATGAGGAAGACGAAGATGATGGACTTTGGATCCTCCTGCCGGTTGGAGAAGAAAAGAAAATAGGAGCAGAGTGAATGGAGGCTGTGGAAGGTGTATGGCCAAGGGGATTCTTTTTAGAAAGTCTGGCCTCTGCGACCATTTCGTTGATTCTTCCTATTGAAGCAGTTGCATGCCTTGTGTCAGCAATTGAGGAAGAAGATTTGATTTCTTCTCCAAGACTTGCAGAATGCCGCCTGTGATGTGCCATGGAATTGTGAGGCTGAGGAGGAACCAACTACGTACGTACAAGTTATGAAGGAGGAACAACGAAAAGCAAGTGAGGCTATGAGAGAGGGATGGTTTCTAAAGGAGACACACTGTGGACGATGAGCACTAAAATTCTTGTGTGACTCGGAAATATGCCTTTTTCTTGTGATTTTGTAACTTGTCAAGAGTTTGTAGTCTCCGGCATACTTCTCATCCTCAATAATTAGAATCCTAATCAAGTGTCCATGCCCAAACAGTACGGTACAAAAGCTTTTTAAGAAAATAGGCAAGTATAGATGAATAAGAATCTTGCTATATTTGGATGGAGTGAAAAGTAGAGAATAATTTAGGTGAAGGGAATGCTAGATTTAAAAATCTTCATAAATGGTAAAAAAAAAATTATTATTTTTGGGAAATGGGGTTTTATTTTTCATCTTTTAAATCATTTAGTTTCTAGGGATGAAAAAAAGTGACATTTTCTTCTTTATTTTAATGGAAGGTTTTTTCCTTATGTTTGAAGAAGAGTGAATTTTTTCCGGAAAAAACCTATTACTCTATAAGGTAGAAGGATTTCTCTCATTGGATCAATCTATTCTCATTTTATATACAAGAATTTATCATTGCATATTGCTCACTCATAGTAAGACTTTTTAATAATTATATTCCTTCAATAAAATCTTAACCAAGCATTTTTAAGTATTCTGTTTTTCCACTTGGCTGAGCTTGACGTGCTTGATTTCAGTGGCAGAGCCAGGAATTTTAATGAGGAGGGGCGAAAATAAAAATTATTATATCATAAATAACAGTAATTGAAATACAATACAGAGCTAATATATAAAAAAATTGAAAAACATTTATCATATAATAGCCTCACTTGCATTGGACTTAGGCGGCCCTAATCCACTAAGAATGAACATTTTTAAGGAGTTAATTTTTGTCCTAAATATAAGACATAGTTTTCATATTTGTTAACAATAATCAAGGAAGATAGTGAATGAAAAAAATTAGGGAAGAAGATAACTATGATGCTTTAGAAAATACATGTCAAATTAACTTACTCAACCAACTTCCTTAATCTATCTAAATTAGATAAATATGTCTTATAACAAACAAAAATTAACTAGATTTTTAAAATACAAATGATGAAATACAATAGAATCAAACAAACTTAGCTTATTAAGCTTGTATATACATGTAGATATCTCCTTATATTTTGTTAACGTATGATAATTTCAAACTCAAAAGTTAAGGACTAAATGCAAGTTAAGATTATACAAAACAACTATATATTGAGATCAAAAGATAAGTAAGTTATACATAATAAATTTCTCTTGCACGTGGATTTGTTTATGTGTAATCAAAATATTAAAATAAACGTAGACAAAGAAAGATATCTCTTTATATATATATATATATATATATATATATAGGCGTGTGATCAAACCCGCCAGGAGTCTTTCTTTTCCGGAAGATGAAACTCATGGGCCATGGCGCTGGAATGGAAATACAAATCAATATTGCAGAAACTGAGCTTTGAAAAGGAATCAAAACGCTATGATCAGAAAATAATACAAGTATCCTCCGATCCTATATTTAAAAAAAAAAAAAAAATTAGGAAGGGCGGGGCCACCCCTAACCCCCCAAAATCGGCCTCTGCTTGATTTCATGGAGAGACTATTTTAGTTGTGAACCTCTATTGTTATATATTTACTGCATAAAAATCATGATTCTTTTGAGGGAGAAAAGTTAATTAATTGACTAATTATATTATATTCTTGTGTAATACTTTTTCTAAGCTCAGTTCGTCAAATGGCTGAGAGCTTAAAACTAAAGGCCAAACAATCCAAGACAATAACTTTTTTTTTTTTGGTCAAAGAGACAATAACTTATGACTGATTCATCTGGGTTTAGGTTCTCAAAATTTCTCATACATAAAAAAATATATAGTTTAGATTTAAAATTTTATAACATTATTATTTTAAACATAAATAAATTTAAATTATTAAAATATCATCAATATAATTTATAATTACAATACAAACAAAAATTTTAAAAAAATAATTTTTAAAATACTATAAAAATAATTTTATAATATTTAAAGGTAAAGATGAGATTATGTAAAGAAAAGAAAAAAAATGATTATAAGACTTCCTATATGTTCATAAGCTTATTATTATTTTTTTAAAAAAAATAGTTTAAAAATTTATATTTTTTTAATAAAGGTATTTTAATTTTGGGTTAAGTACCAATTTTGTCCTTGAAGTACGCGTCCAGAAGTAATTTTTCCCCTTAAGTTTTCGGCGGAGCCTGAAGTTTCAAAACGTAACAATGTTGCCCCTCCGTTAAAAACCCTAACGGTGACCGTTAGAGTTTTTAACGGAGGAACAACATTACTCCGTTTTGATACTTCAGGGCAAAATTGCTACTTAACCCTAATTCCTTTAATTTTCTGTGAGATTTTTGGTCTTGTTTCTTGCAAAGAGGATTCTTTGTTCGATGTACAAGTATCTTATCCGAAGCCGTGCAGATAACCCAAGCCTTTAATTTACATCGTCATATTGCCTTATGGCTTATTCCGAACTTTTCCCAACGCGTTTCTATTTTCTCGGTTCAATCATACTTTGATTCTTTTGTTCTTACTTCTTAGTGATAAGAATGCTGCTAACTCCCTCAAACCAACCGTCACTGCAAAGCAATGTGGAGGAGACCCTGAATCTGCTCGAGAGATGCTTAAGCATGAAAGAACTGAAGCAGATTCATGCCCAAGTATTGAAAAGCGGAAGCTATATTCCCCAGATTACAGTAACCAAGCTCTTAGCTTCATGCATATCTTCAGAATTTGGAAACTTATCTTATGCTCGAATGGTTTTTGACAGAATAAGATCCCCTAACATCATCATGTGGAACACCATTATCAGAGCTTACTCAAACAGTAATTGCCCAGAAGCATCTTTGCTTTTCTACCAACAAATGCTTCATCATCCAGTGACGTACAATTCCCACACTTTCCCTTTCCTTCTCAAAGCATGCTCTGCTCTCTCAGCTTTTGAAGAAACCAAACAAATCCATGCTCACATAATCAAAAGGGGTTTTGGTTCAGAGGTTTATGCTACAAACTCTCTCCTTCATGTTTATGCAAATTTCGGCAGTATCGAATATGCACGCCACCTGTTTGATCGGCTTCCCCGACCAGATATTGTTTCTTGGAATACAATGATGGATGGGTACATCAAATCTGGAAGCATAGACGTGGCTAAAGAGATTTTTCAAGCCATGCCAGAGAAGAATGTGATTTCTTGGACCACCATGATTAGTACTTTTGTCGCTAAAGTAGTCAATTAAACTAGGTCCTAAATTATTATGCAGTTTAGGGTCAACCTAGGTCATTCTCCCAAGGAGCAAGCTGTGGGTTTTCTTTAGATTGAATTTAGGTGATGAAAAATGAAATGGAATGAACTAAACTAACTAAATGAAAGATGAAACCTATATGAGAATGGAACTATTTTATATGCAAATGCAATTCTGGGGGGTTTTATGAGAAGAGAATTTAAATCCTAAGAAAAATATTGATTAAAATCAAATCAAATCAAATAACAAAAATCTAGTTCGATTATGATGATGAAGGGGACAACTTAGGATTCACAAGGAGTAACTTTCTTAGCCCAAATTAATTAATTAGACCAAAGGGAGATTGGAATTAATGAATTTAATTAACTAATTGAATCATGGGAAACCCTCAAGTTCAACAACACCTAATCCACTAGAAAACTCATAATGGAATGGGCGCTAGTTAATTAAATCCACTAAAACTAGTTAAAAGAGTTTTCAGATATTTTTTGGGAATCATGTTCACAATTGTCTAATTAAACAACTAGACAATTAACCAACCTAATTAAACAACTAAGAGGATAAACCTAAATTGGCAATTAAATCAATAATGAAAACTCAATTATTGATTTACTTGACAATCAAATGGTTTGCGAACAAAAATTCTAATAAATATTTTAGCACAATTCAAATCAAATTATCAATTAAATCGAAATAAATGATATGTATACAATCTAAAACTAGATTGTTCTCAAGGAAATAACTCAAAATTATTTAGAACTAAATAATTTTAAAGTATTCAAACAAATTGATAAAAGGAAAAACACTCCCATATGATCTTTAGATGTAAGCTCCTAGGCTGTAGCTTCCTCCATGCTCCTCCAAGTTGCCTCCTAAATAAGCTTAAGCTGCCATGTAAATATTATCCTCACGCTCCAAACAGGAACTCACGGCCATGGTTGATGAATTGATGAATTCAATTAATTCAATTGATGCACAGTAAGTCGTGGGTCCCGTAATTGAATCACAACGCAAAGAGGAATGAATGATTAATGATTCAATCCTTGAATCTGCGTTGCTGTACCAATATAAGAGAAGAGTTGAGATGCTGATCGATTTCTGGAGGTGGGCCCGCGAGTGGATCAATATAATGAATCAAAACTGATTCAATGCGTCTCTGCCTCTGCGTGTTGCAGCGTCTCTGCGTCTTTCGTGAATCGTCTCTCAGCGTGATTGAGTTTGGCGGCCAGCTCTCGGCTCTTAATTTCTGCGTGTGTGCGTCTTTTTGTTTTCTGTTTGCGGCAGCGTAAGTCCTCCCTGCTGCTAGGTTAGGTTTAATATAAAAGGGGAGAATTTTTGGGTACCAAGTTGAGCCCAATAAAATTTAGGAAGCCCAATGCAATTTCACCATTATATTTCCTTCACTTCCTGAAAAATCCTGCACTATACGATCTTCTAATATAATAAATTCGTGAATTAGGAAATATTATTTAATCATAAGATAACAATCAGAATATTAATAATTTAAGCCTAATAATCTAATAATTAATTCTGATTTATATTATTTCCTAAAATTGGCTAACAATCCAAATATTATCTAATATATCCAAATTAGCCTAAAATAATCCCCAAAATAAATGAATAAGGTGAGATAAAATATACAAAATTAGGGTTTATCAGTGGGCTTTTTAAGGTGGGACTGAACAAGGAAGCCCTGTCTCTTTTTCATGAAATGATGATTGCAGGAATCAGACCTGATTGTGTAACTCTGAGTTGTTCACTTTCAGCATGTGCAGGTCTGGGAGCATTGGACCAAGGCAGGTCGATTCACGCCTACATTCATAAGAATGGAATAAAAGAAGATCCAATTTTGGGCTGTGTACTTGTGGACGTGTATGTCAAATGTGGTGAAATGGAAAAGGCCAAAGAAGTGTTTAGAAGACTGGAGAAGAAATGTGTCTGCGCATGGACAGCTTTAATCGGCGGCTTAGCGGTCCATGGAAAGGGAAGAGAAGCTCTTGAGTGGTTTATGCAGATGCAGAAAACAGGAATCAAGCCAACTTCAATTACTTTCACAGCAATTCTGACTGCATGTAGTCATGGAGGACTAATTGAAGAAGGAAAGTCAGTGTTTGAGAGCATGAGTTCTGTTTATAAGATGAAGCCAAGTATAGAGCATTATGGATGCATGGTGGATCTTCTGGGTAGAGCAGGGTTGTTGAAGGAAGCAAAAGAGTTTATAGATTCTATGCCCATAAAGCCAAATGCTGCTATATGGGGAGCGTTGCTCAATGCCTGCAATATGCACAGAAATCTTGAGCTTGGCAAAGAGATTGGGAAAATCCTGATTGAAGTGGACCCTGATCACGAAGGGAGATATATTCATTTGGCAAGCATTCATTCTGCAGCTGGAGAATGGGATCAAGCAGTTCAAGTGAGAAGAGAGATCAAAGAAAGAGGACTGATGAATAATCCAGGATGCAGTGCCATCATCCTTAATGGAGTTGTGCATGAGTTCTTTGCTGGCGGTGGATCCTGCCATAGCGAAGAGATTTATGACGTGTGGGAGATTATTGCAAACAGAAATCTTGAACTTGGAGAGCTCTAGTTCTCAAGAGGTTGAGATTTTCACCACTTGATGCATCTCAAGATTCTCACTTCAATATATATATATATATATATAGGGTTTATCGTTTGTCATGTCACTTGACATAATTCAAGTGAGCCCAAAACTACGTCGTTTTGGGAGTTAAGGAAATTAATGAAGAGTATTTTTGTATTTTTGTTTTAGAATTTATTATATGAGTTTCACTAAAAGATCCTTCATTAATTTCTCTGACCCAAAACTACATCGTTTTGAAAGTTCATTAATTTCTCTAATCCCAAAACGACGTAGTTTTGGAGTGACTTGACATAACCTTATGTCAAGTGACATGACAAACGATAATCTCATATATATATATATATATATATATATATATATATATATATATATATATATAGATATAGATATATTCTTTCTCAAAATGTATAATATATGGTAAGTGGAATTGCAATTCCAACCGCAAAATTCAAGGTAGTAATTGGCACGTGTTTCTCTAATGTTTCTCTGAACAGATGCTCTTCACAAAATTTTAGTTGTCTGTTCAAGCACAATGCATGTGTAACTGCAGTACTCTAAAAGATCCTTTAAATTTCCCGGCTACAATATTGGGTCACATACATTCTAAAATTGAAAGTACATACAATTAAGGTTATTAAACCTAAACTAGTCGAGATAGTGGATCAAGAGTCAGTAAGAAAATGAAAAATTTAGGATTATTGATATGAAATTCTAAATATTTTTTTTAAAAAAGAAATAAATTATTTTTTAAAATAAAACATACCGAACCAGTCAAACTAGCCAGGTTTTGACCTGTTTGCCAATTTCCAGCTTAAACCAGCCGGTCTAGTCCGATTTTAATAACTATGCATATAACCCCTACTTACTAGACGAAAGTCATTTAAACCCATGACACGTAAACTGCCAAAATTAGCCTAGAATATATGATCGCTATGTAGGAAAGAAGATTCTCATCAAGTATTCTATACTTCGTGGTAAATCATACTAAAAGCAACTACAAACGTTTGCCATTTACACACATAAAATTAAGAACAGCCACGCTTAAGGTATCATGTTGTGGAAAGGGCGGAGGGCAAGAGAAATACAGAAAAGGAAGCAACCATGTTCAGAGTCAGAGACATCATCCAGTTATTTAATTACCTCTTTTATATATTTTGTGATTCAAAATGTGAAGAGGGAAAGGCACATGAAACCAAACAGAGACCTTAATACACGGTGAGTAAAGCTTAATCGTTAAGGAGAAGTAATGGTCGAAGCATATGGAGGCTAACTGCTGGTTGTAGTGTCCTTAAAGATTATACAAGGACAAGCATGAGATTAACTCAAGTAGTTAATGAATAGGAGTGAGACCCAGATTTGCAAAATAAGTTGGGTTAAGGATAAAATCTACATATATATGAAGTATTCTCATATGTATATCTAACACTATCTTCTGAATGCAACAGTACATATGAACATTTTCAAATGGAGAAAAATGCCATGTTCATCAGCTATCCTTAACATCCAATACTTTAGTTGCGTGGTGGGGCTCACTTGGTCTCTAGGCATCATAAAGTAATAAATGTTAACTACACTTAAATTAGTACTTGTTATAAGAGGGTAACTTTAATTTTTGTTGCAAGAAGCTCTCTGACGAAATAAACCTTGAGTGAAGAAATGTACGGCCATGTTTGGAAGGACATTTCTGCTTCACTTTCCATCCATTTCATCTTTCATTGGATTCACACTGCAGATCTATACCATTAATACATCTGTAGTGAATGATTTAGATTTAATTATTCTTGGTTTTTTAGCATTTTGCTATATGTTTATAAAATATTAACTTTTGTTACATCATAAATTTGACAATGTAGATTTGCAGTGAAAATGAAGTCGATCAAATATGCAGCATTGTAAATGAAAATGGACTTCTTAAAAGTTCATCTTCCACTTAAAACATTCGAGAGAATAAGGTTACGTCTTTAGCAGTACTGATGAATCAAGGTTGAATTTGAATTCCAAATGCCTATTACAGGTTTGGGTGCATGTTCTCGCCAATAATTTATTGTCATGTAAAGTCAATATAAAAAATAAAGAACATTATTATCATTATTTTTCATTGCAGGGTGAAGAATACAAGAGAATGCTTAGTCAAAGTAACAAGAACGAGTATAGTCTCTGGTTAGTTGGTACAATTTTGAAATTTTATTACATTATGATGACATGATGTTGGTATTGGACTTTTCTCTCTCATTATATCTCATCATAACTAAACTTTCTGCAACTTTTGCATGAAAGCTTAGCGCACAAACAACAACCAAATCACAACGAAATAATCAAATTACATTCCAAATGAATCCAAATTTGAAGCTAATTAACACTGTGGAAGATCCTTGGGCGGAGGCAGAACAGATTGATCTTGTCCCGGTCCATCTTCCACCACGAACGCTGTCTTCAACCCCCAACCAGTGTGCAGCTCTAAATGACAATGCATGAACCAAACACCTACACCGGCGTACATCGGCAATAAAAAATCTTTTCTATAAAATTCAAATACTACCTCTTATCTATATAAAAGTTAGTTGACTTTTTTTTTTTTAAGATATTAAAGAAGCAAAATAAACTACACTAAAGTACTTATATTTATCGTTTTTCTCTAAATTTATTTGTTTGAGTTATAAATTGATATACAATATTTATTATTATTAAGTAATTTATTTAACTTCTTTAGTCTCTGAAAACAAAAAAAAATCAACTGTAGTACATGGTATTACAGATTATTCTTATATGTGTGTGTATGCATGCATGTACCTGGATTATCGGCACGGAAACGAATTGCAGTCCATCCACCAGTGGGAACACCAACAGTGTTTCTCTCCATAGGATCTACCAGGTTATATTTTGCAGGGTCTTTTTCTGGATCGAAATTGCCAATTCCAGTTCCAACCACAAAGAAGTTATATCCATGGAGATGGAATGGGTGTGACTCAACAGTGAGCAGATTCGTGTCCTGCAGAACCAGTTCAACTGTAGAATTAAAGGCAATCTTGCTAACCCTCGTGCCCGCGGAAGTTCCAAGATTAGCCGTCAATGGTGCGCCGGTAAAGTTGAAAGTGGTCGGAGGCCGATCAGGGAAATCAGTTCTGAAAACCCCCTTCAGATTGAAGTAGTGAGCTTGAAGAAGCGCAGTCTTGGGCATCACGAAAGAGATGTTGTTTAAGGAAGCAAGTAACCTCGTTCCATTCACGCATGTAGGACACGAATTCTTGCCCAAACCAATAGTGTAAAACAGGTTTCTGTCAACATTGAGAGGAATATTAGCAGGGTACTGAGCAGAGTTCAAGCTTCTGAGTTTCTTATTGTAGCTCAGAGCAAAAGCTGTGTCATTGCTGGCTGGTAATTTTGGGAGGAGAGGGAGGACAGTGTTTGGGACACCTTTGTATTGAAGAATAGCTGTGGCTGTTTTGTTATCTACTGGGATTGGAGCGTCCATGAAGGCCCTAGTAGACATGAAGTATCTGCTTCGTACCTGGTTGGCTTTTACCAAAACGTTTGTGGTCTGTCCAGGAGCTATGAGAATGGCTTGAGTTGTGAATGGTTTCGTGTAAACTGCATCCACTTCCACCACTGTCATGTTGTGACCAGCAATCCCAAAGAAAAGCTCGTCGTTGAGCGCAGCGTTGATGATTCTGAGAAGGTAGGTCTTTCCCTGCTCAACCTCCATTGCAAATGTATCTAAGAAGCAAGAAAGCATACTCACGTATTAATTATTTGGGTTTCTTTAGAGTAAAGATATTAATTTCAGTCGTTAATATGGTCATAAATATAAGACATATTTATTAATCTTTTCTTAATTTATTTGATTGATACTCCCTCAACCATAATCAAAGATGAGAATGAACAAAAGAATTAAGAAAAATAACTAGGGTATTTTAAAAAATACATGTCATATTATTAATTGACTTAACTAAATTCCTTAATTTAATCAAAATTAGGCTTTCTAGTTATAGTTTCTTACATTTCTCAGAGCAAGGAAAGAGTGGTCCAGGCTTGCCATTGATGGTATGTGCATCAGACATATTTGGAGGCAACCCCATTTGGTTTCCTTGCTTTTCAATCGATTCCACATCATTGTTCCACCATTCTCCTGTTGAAAGAACTCAGTTTTTCTTACTTGAAAACGTCAGAGGTTTAACAAAATGAATGAGAAAGAAGAAATTAATGTGAGGTGTAGGTGGGGATGACCTAGAATGATTTCGAATTCTCTGGCTGGCTGAGGGAAAGGAAATGGAGTTCCAGGCTTAGGCATAATCACAATGGCACCATACACAGTAGCTCTCAGCCAAAGAATGTGTGCGTGCCACCATAAAGTCCCTCTTTGTCCTGTCACGTTGAAGTCATATGTATAGCTACTTCGAGTTTTGATAGGGCACTGTGTAATATAAGCAGGTCCATCAGCCCAGCCATTGCGATATTGCTTCAGTCCATGCCTGTAATAATAACCATTTAATCGTCACATTTTAATTAATATTTTTATATCACATAAATAGGAACAGAAATTGACTTTTTCATACCAGTGAATTGATAAGTTATATGGCACATGATTTGTGACGTTGATTTGCACTCTATCTCCTTCTCGGGCATAAATAGTTGGCCCTGGAAACCTCCCATTCACTGTTACTATGGGCTTTGCATGGCAGAGTCTACTCACGTTTGCCATTTGAATCTACAGAAACAGCCAAGTCTGATCAATATATACATCTGGTAGGACCATCAAATGATATATATATATATATATAGCATGTTTATATTACTCACATCAAATTGGTATCTCTTTATGGCTGCTTCAGCTGGAGAAAATGCCAAGCCCAGAAATAAAAAGAAAAAGACCGAGCAAGATATGGGACTTGAGAAGAGGCTCAAGCCAGCCATGTCTCTGTTTCTCCTGGAACTACTTGGATTCAATGTGTTGGCTTTACTTCCAAAGGATGAGACATGGAGGCAAAGATGTTTGAGTATTTATATGAAGTGTATGAAGGTAGATTGGAGAGTATAAGTTTATTTGAAAATGGTTTATAGGATCCTAAGGGTGATTAGGTGGCGAAGGGGTTGAAGATCAAAGCTTGTAAGCGATATACTGATAAGGACTT
This sequence comes from Acacia pycnantha, assembly GCA_025563575.1. NCBI lineage: Eukaryota > Viridiplantae > Streptophyta > Magnoliopsida > Fabales > Fabaceae > Acacia > Acacia pycnantha. Next base: position 153,400 of record JAMWYP010000038.1, read on the forward strand.
GAAGGCCATGTTGTGAACTGCCGTAGAGGTTGAGATTTGAAGGACAAGGCAAACGTTCAGAAATAAAACATGGATAGTTATTTTTGTATCGTCAAAAGTAGAGGTTGAAAATTCGAGCTTTAAGTGAGAGAGTTACATGAGACCAAACAACATCGAAAGAGGCAAAGCTTTATCGTTAAGGAGAAGCAATGGCTTAAGCGTGCAGTTATCGCCCCAACTCTGTTCTAGTCTTCGCAAGTTCTTTAGTTTAAGTTTAGTTCTCCAAGTGTGTAACATTGAATGGTTCTTATATATCGTCGTTAATTTAATGACAGAAATGCTCAACGTGACATCTCATCGCAAAAGACTATATGGATTGAATAATCATTTGGTAAATAAGACCTGTACGTAAGTTGTTTCGTTGTCTAAATATTCCAACACCAAAAAAAATTAATTCGATTTGACCGAGGCTTATGAAGATAAAATGGAGTTTTCTCTTAAAAACGAAAAAAGGACGTTCTCTAGTGAGACTCATGATGGGATGGTAATTAATAAATAATGCGAGTCTGTGTGCTAATGCCAAATGAATCGATGGGTTGTTTCATTAACTGAAAACGTAAATGAAAGAGGAGTGAGGTTGGTTATTCAGTTGCGTGGGAGTTGGGACCAAACTCAAAAATGTCGTTGGGAACAAATAAGACAAGTTTTAAGAAACTGCTACGTCAATCTCCAAGTTAAGCAATGGATGGAAGGACCATATCCTCAGTCTCCCTTATTTAACGACTTAATATAGTACTCCGTATAATGAAAGGCTTGCTGGGTCCAATTTTAACAACGTTGCTGAAAACACACAATAAGTATAAACAGTACTGAGAGGTGTTGTTATTCATATCTGCTTTTGAGGCAGTAAATTTCAGGTTCTGTGAGTTCGACGCTATATATATGGGACAGCAATTTGTAATCTCAAGACTTCAAAAAAGATTTTTTTTTTTTTTTTTTTCAATTCAACCATGCATAAGATCTGTATAATGTTTTATATATATGCTAAGTGAACGCAGTGATTTGATGGCTGATTGATTTTTTTTTAAATACAAGAAAAAATCATATTAAATGATGAATGTTTTACATATTACATACAATATATAAGAGATCCTACTAAAGAAGTAAAAGAAATACGAAAGCATTTGTAGGAAATTGTTTGAACACCAAGAGAGTTAAAATTGTTAGTATTTAGGTGTTCTAGAGACAATCTGTAAATATAGATAAGCACATTTTTTTACTTTGTAGTATTTTATTATTAATAAATAAACATATTTTATCTTTATCATATTTATGTTTGGCTTTTATTTTAAAGTAAATATATGTTTGAAGATAAAAGCCCTAGGAATAGAATATGTGTTAATCTTGAGGATCAATGATAGAGATCATAATCATAAGGACTTGAGAACACTGTATATCTATTACCTAAAACTTGTTCCTAGTCTTGAATCACCAAGAAAAGACATTGATGATCTCAATAAGACTAGTATGACATCATCTACTTGTATAGAGATACAAGGTAGAGACTTCATGGAATACAGGTATAGAGATGTCTTAGCTGATGTCGTGAGTGGATTTGTTGGAGAACAGATAACACCGAACAGACCCGCCGAGAGACTCCACAAAGATTATTCATTGTAGAGAGTATCATTGTATATGTAAAGTCTCTCATCGTTTGATAGTGCAGATCGTCCTAGACTTAAAGATGTCATCGAACACTATGTCCTAGGGTTGTACTTTGACTGTACAACTCTATCCGCCTGAAAATGGGGAGAACAATGTACTCTTGAGTGTAACTCGAATACATGAGTATAGATGGACATGCTGAGAGGACTCACAGTCCCCTACAAGGGATTAGTCATTCACAAGATCGGTAGAACTTGGATAACTTCTAATTAACTCGGAAGTCTGTGCGCACAGCAAGTGATCATGAAGAGTCATGGTCCGTTATAGATCTAATTTAAGAAGATTCCTAATTCTGTGAATTAGCTACATTTAGTCAATTAAGAGAGATGATACTCTATCTTTGCTATCGACTAAATGTGAATGACGATGTGAGGGATGATGCCTACACAGTATCCAAATATGAAAGGTAGACCACTTGATCAACTCAATTAGTTATAGGGCCGCAGAGCATTGCTAGTGTCCTACAAGGTCATTAAATAAATTAGGCCCATTAAAGGAGTTTTTAATTGGTCCAAATTTATTTATATCAGTGACTAATTGGGCCTAATGGGTCACACACAAAGGTTATTCCCGATTGTTTAAAATTAGCAAACTTAGACCAATAATTGTTATTAGGTTTTATCAAGAGTAAATGTGTAATTGGGTTGGAATGAGACTCCAAGCCCAATAAGGAGATTTGAATTTTAATTCAAAAGGTTAGGTTATGAAAGATAATTCTGAATTATCTAATATATATATATATATATATATATATATATAGGGAAAAGTATTTCTCCAGTCACTGGAGATAGAGTTATCTCCAGTGACCCCAAAACTACGTCGTTTTGAATTAATGAAGGGTGTGTTAGTAATTTTAGGTGAATTAATGAAGGGTGTTTTGATAAAATTTATATGATTAAAAAATAAACAAAATTACAAAAACACCCTTCATTAATCCAAAACGACGTAGTTTTGGGGTCAGTGGAGATAACTCTATCTCTTTACCCACATATATATATATATATATATATATATATATATATATATATATATATATATATATATATATCCAATAATGATTGGGTAAAGACAGGAGAAATAATAAATGAGAATTTATTTAAGAATGATTTTGAATTTTAGTTTAAGAGATGAATATGATTCATCATCTTAAATTATTATTCAATCAATCAAAACATGAATTTAATTCATTATGATTTGGATTTTCCAATTCAAGTTTGGATTGAGCCTTTCTTCTGATGACTTGAATTAGGGTTAGACTTTTCTAAAGTGCTGATTTTTTGTGTGCCCTTTTTATGATGTTTTTTTTTAGAAAAGAGAGAAAATAAATGTGATCCATCATGTTAAATCAATCCAACAATCAAGATATGAATATGATTCATCATATTAATTAAATTCAATCAATCAATCAATATGTGAATTTAATGTGATTTAGTTGACAAGTAGTGGACTTATTACCTAAAACCCATTTCTTAGTGCATAAGCTGAAAATTTCTAAGGCAATTAGGACTAGGAATTTTTGGCCCACCAATGCTATAAAAAAGGGAGGGTTTGACGTTTTTTAATACATCCTTATACTCTCTAAATTTCGGTCTTTACCAAAGGTTTAGAGAGGAAAAAACGTCATCCATAAAAGGGTAAGGTCCCAACCTTGTTCATCCTATCCATGACCTAATTCCAAGAAACTATGACCTTCTTGAAAAGAGAAAAACCCAAGAAAACCAAACATCAACCTTGTCTTCGCCTAGCAAGCATCCAAGGAGCGGGAGGTTTTAAGAGAAGGAGTTCTCGTTGCAATCTAGGGATAGCCATGTGGATCAACGTTGGAGGACATCAACAACCTTGAAGTCTTCGAGTGATCTAAGGTAATCCTAATCTCCAATAGTCATTTTATCAAATTATCTTAAACCTCAATAGTTGTTTTAACGAGTAATCCTAAAACTCATAAATATTATAAATTGTTATGAATTCTCATGAGTACCGTAAAGAGTTACGGATTAATAATTAATAACTAGTTAGCGTAATGAGTTAAGGTTAATAATTCATAAGGACCGTAAGGAGTTACAAATTTCCGCAACGATTAAACAAAATTTTCATTTTCAATCTCATAAAACTTTGCATGAAAGTTATGTAACAGGCGAAATTAACCAACAAAAATAATATAACTAAGATAGTATTTCATGCCATATATATGGGATATGGCTTTGGTCCGATGCAAAGGATCGTCCGCTGCGCTTTTTTGCCTAATAAATTAGTACCGCACGCGGTAAATTATTAAGTGTTTTTTGCGCAGCGGACGATCCTTTACATCGGACCAAAGCCAGATCCATATATATGACGCTAGTTAGATGTGAGGGATTAGCTGGAAGTTGTAAGAAGCATCTATTAACACACGTTTAGATACTATTAGGGTATGTTTGGTTTGAGGGAAGGGGAGGGGAGAGAAAAAAAAAGGAGAGGAGGGAAAAAAAAACATTTTCAAAATTTCAAAATTTCAAAAATTTCACAGCCTGAGAGTAATGTTATCTAAATGTATTTTTTCTCCCTCCTCCTCTCCCCCTCCCTCCCTCCCCTTCCCTCAAACCAAACATACCATTAGATCTGAATTTAAACTCCAAAAAAGTGAAGCTAATGAAACATTTAGATAAGAAGGTGATGTAAGGAGTGGACTGATTTCTCCATAGGAAGAGTCCCTTTCATGAACTCTGATGTCAGCAAAACATTAACATTCCCAATATATAAATATAACTGCATATTCCTTCTACATTAAACGACACGTTTCAAGTGGAGAAAGACCGTGAGATGAATCAAACGGCAAGAACATACACAAGAGGCATATATGGTAGAGATGGAGATTGATTGGACAGGAAAGAATCAGTTTTGAAGTGAGTGTAGATAAGTCTGAGCTCCAATGAATTCATCACACGTAAACACCACCCTGCTGTCAACCATATGTGGCAAATGCTGCAATATGCCTCCAAAGAATCAATCCACTCAACAACAAATTCTGACATAATAAAAGAGGAAATAAAATTAATTAAAGCTAGTAATTATAAAATGTACCTAGAGGTTGCAACAGCTCAATTGACCTCCTCCTTTTTTTGACTTTTTGAAAAATAGTCATCACATGTCCCAAACGTGCGTTCATGACTGAGGGAGTGAACAAAAACACATAAAAGGAGCTGATATAGGTTTGGAGGAGACTCAGACAAAAAGTTATTAGTACTAATGGATTATTACTGGTTGACTCAAATGCCACGTCATGTATCTGTTATTTTTTCGCTTCATTTTGTGAATTTTCTCATATTTTTTATTTCACACTACTGTCACTTGACAAGTTCTATCTAAATGAAGTATTCTTTTTCATTAAAATGAATCTCAGTTTTAGGATCGAATAAAGTAATCATTTGTTTAGCGGGGATGAACCCTTCAAAGTTGAGAATTCATGATTTTTTCTGAAATTTTCATTTTTTTAAAAAACATTTATATTTTTTAAAAAAAATATCATAAAAAATTTAAAATACGCAAAAAAAAAAATTCATAAAAATTAATGGGACATATGAGTTATTCCCGTTTGTTGCCCACTATGGCTTAGCGCATTCCATATAACATATCTAACTCCAGCCATTCTTTTTCCTGTGAAACATAGCCTTATTTATTTATTTATTAATAATTGTCAATTATTAATTTTTATCCAAACATTGAGATCGAACAAAACTAGAATGCAAAAAACGACAATAATAATAAAAACTAAAAAGAAGGAGCAGGGCCACGTGTAGGAAAGATGCAGTATGGATGGAGGCACTAGATTCCCTCCAATAAATTATGGTTCACTTTTTGCAAGAGATCGCTAAAATAAGAGATGGCGAAAAGATAAAGAACTGGATCCGATTTAACCGACCTATTACCATCCGAGTTCGTGGCGTTGGGGGTGCTGTTTTCGGCCGTCGGTTTCGCCGTTCCCGACGGATCAAGCTCCATGGGTACTTGATCCATTTCTTCGTGCGTCGTCACCTTTTCTGGGTTTTGGTCATGCTTCTCCCTTTTCTTTCCTGGATCCGGACTCTGCAGCCTTCCATTTTGATCTCTTGTGTGCCCGGTTAAACATTCTCTGCGATTTTCCTGTTTGCTTGCTCTTCCCTCTAATTCTTCCGGTTGGTTCTTCATTCTTACTTGTTCTGAGCAGTTTAAATATTTTGTAGGTCATACATTCTACTTGATTTTCTTTTTGTTTTAATTCTCCTGCTTACAATATTTCCGAGTATTCAACGGTCTCTGTATTTAGTTACAACTTGCTATTTCCGTTTTGCATTTCTGAGTTTGAGGCTGATGGGCAGTTAGTTTGAAACACATATAAGGAATTGATTCTGGCTGTTACTCGTTTTTCCATTTTTACTTTTTTATTTTCCTGCTTTTGGATTGTGCGAATAAAAAGGATTGTCACTTTTGTTACGTGATGGTTAATGAGAAAGCGAATTCATATGATGTTTTTGATTTTAACGTATTCTGAAGAACTGAACAAAAGCTTGCGCAAACCGCTTATGGGCAAGGGTGGATGGTGATGTGGGAAAAACTTGTGTTTTTAGGAAAACTAGGATTTTTACGAGATTTTCGTCCCTTTGTTATGTGCAAACTATTAATGTGACCATAAGGTTAGCGTGGGTTGGCTAATTTATAGGAGTTAGTGCAGGGAATCGGCTAACCCGCTAAAGATATGATTTCAATGTATTGAACCTACTGCTAAGTCTGCGTGCAGTGCGTCTCTCTTATGGTTAGCATTTGTATTTCTTATAATAACAGAGCAAGAGCTATGTCCTTAATCCCTGAATAGAGAAGTATTCCAATCCTGTTTCTGTTGGTGCAGTTTTGTGTTGGAAGGGAAATTGATATGCTGTGCAAACATGTCATTTAAAAGCATAGTTCGTGAGTTTAAGGAAATGAGAGATGGAATGAGCAACGAGTCAAGGCGAGGTGTAGAATTTAAGCAATGGCATAGTCGAAAAGCAAAATCACACATTGCTCCAGATGTCACCCTACCTCCAATTGATCCCATTCAACAAGGACAGTGGGCAAATCTGCCTCCAGAACTGCTTTTGGACATTATTCGGAGGGTGGAAGAGAGCGAGACAACATGGCCTGCACGGGCTGTCGTTGTTTTCTGTGCTTCAGTATGTAAATCGTGGAGAGCCATTACAAAGGAAATAGTCAAGACTCCTGAGCAATGTGGGAGACTCACATTTCCTGTCTCAGTGAAGCAGGTAGTGAACTATTTTCCCTGGTTCTAGCCCGATCCTTTTTATTTTTACCCTTGAGGTTTTTCTATTTCTCATGTTTTCTTTATTCTGTGGTTTGAATAGCCCGGTCCTCGTGATGCACCAATACAGTGCTTTATCAGGAGGAACAGAGAAACTTCTACATATTACTTGTATTTTGGTCTTGTGCCATGTAAGTAAAATGCTACATTCATTGTTGATGCATTCCATTTTATATTTTAATGAATAAATAACCCCATCTCTAAGTCATTCTTCAAACTGGAAATTTATGACTGTGGATGTTGACTTGTGAATTCCTTCCTATTTTGATCGTCAAAATAAGGATGCAACTGTCGTTGTCATCATTCTTTTGTGGATTTCAAATCCATCTTCATTCATCTGTCTTCAAACGGATTCCTTGGTACCTTATTGGCATGCCATCTTGTATTGATGCATAAGGAGCAGAATGCACTTTGCTTTGCATGAAGCGTTTCTTAATTTAGATGAAATTTAAAGCTTCTTAAATGGGCCGGAGATTGGAGTCAGCTTTTTAAGAAAAAAAATTAAACTCTTTTCATGATATTGACCTTATTGAAGTTTTTGAAATAATGTTTGAGAAAATTTGGTTGACTTCAAAATACAGCGGAAAATGAGCGAGCCAAGTTGTTGTTAGCTGTAAAAAAGATAAGAAAACCAACAGCCACGGAGTTTGTTATATCCTTTATTGCAGATGATTTTTCTCGGGCCAGCAGCACATATCTTGGTAAATTGAGGCAAGTTTTGATTCTCAGACACTTCTAATTTTCCTTTCATCATCTCTTTAATTCTCATCTTTTTCAAGACTTCATGGTGAACTCTCTTGGCAGGTCCAATTTTTTGGGAACCAAGTTTGCCGTGTATGATAGCCAACCTCCACTGAAAGCTAGCATTCAAGCGAATAACCATTCTAGTAATAAGTTTCACTCAAAGCAGGTATCTCCTAAAGTACCAGCGCGCAAACATAATGTTGCCACCATCAGTTATGAACTCAATGTTCTTCGCACAAGAGGTCCAAGAAGAATGCACTGCATTTTGAACTCCATACCTATGTCGGCTATTCAGGAAGGAGGCAATGCCCCAACGCCAACAACTCTTCCGCAGTTTTCTTCCTCACCAGCACCGAAGGGGAAAGATTCAACTACAGATTTAAACTCAGCAAACTTACTAGATCCACTGGCATTGAGTCAGGGCGTGGTTGAGCCTCTTGTTCTTAAAAACAAGGCTCCCAGATGGCACGAGCAACTGCAGTGCTGGTGCCTGAATTTCAAGGGCCGTGTCACGGTGGCTTCTGTGAAGAATTTCCAGCTTTGTGCTGCTGTTGATCCATCTCATGATGTTCCTGCTGCAGAACAAGAGAAGGTGATCTTGCAGTTTGGGAAGATTGGTAAAGACATATTCACTATGGACTACCGGTATCCTCTCTCAGCTTTTCAAGCCTTTGCCATATGCTTGAGCAGTTTCGATACTAAACCGGCGTGTGAATGATATCAAGTTGCTGGAGATTGTCATATTATGCTTGTCACCGTTCATCCACATAGTATCAACATGCAGCTTACAATCTTATATGTGCAGTCATTAGCATCTTTCCCTTTCATTAGCTGGTGATCATGAATGTGACCTGTATCAATTGAAATATTAAGATCAATGAGTTTTGGTTAATCTTGTAATATATTGTCCGATGATGTTCCTAGTATATTTTCTCTTGGTCTGCCGGAGTCTGTAATACTGAAATGTTTCAGCAATTCTCATATTCCGCTGAATCGTGATGACGGTCGTTGAAATCTTTGATGACTCACCTATAGAGGTGGAGCACATTTCTCTGCTCGTGTTGTACCATTATGTGCTGGGCGGCATTTTGGCCCTTCAAATAGGATTGATTTAGATTTATTGCATATGTGACGCAGGTTATCTTGGTGACTAATATTTATAAACTAATATTTTATTGACTATCATATTATTTGCCATTTCTTGATTTGTGTGTGTCATCCTTGCTCATGGGTCATGCTAATCTTCTCCGCACCATTTCATTTTTATCGGAGGTCCCCAAAGGGACCTTTATTTATTATTTACCATTTCGTTATAAACAATGCACATCTATTTATGTACTGTAACTGAGCTTTGACAAAAAGAAAAGGTTCTGTAACTGAGCTTTGACCTAAAAAAAAGGTCCTGTAACTGAGTGCGTCATCGGCCGTCCACCCCTCCAGGCTCCAGCTTTTGGGCTCGATGAGTTTTTTTTTTTTTAATTTAAAAAAGGTTAATGGATTGAGTACTGCTTTTTTATTTATATAAATTCGCTGGCTACTTTTTTATTTTAATCCCCGTGAGGCCGTGACAATCACTCATTCTTAAAACAAACCAGCATTCTTAAGACGCCAATAGAATCGAAGCAGAACAACAATAGAAGGACGCATATTCTAGAATGCATTGTAAAACTGAACACGCTACAGCCAAGCCCCAATAAACAAAAAGGCAGTAACCGCATTTCCTGTCGATCCATATATGAGATAAATATTAAAACGAAATATGATTTTGGCACAATACTTAACTGGTATTGTGCTTTCAGAAAATATTATCAATTGAAGAGCAGCAGCTTCAATCCACCGCAGATTAGTAAAAGGTTGGCTTTTTACATTCCTTCATGGTTGGTGAACTACGTCCCTCATCTTACAGAAGAGTAGGTGATGAACTCTCTAGAAGTAAATTGAAACGGCTGATGCGGAAAAGGGTTCCTGCAATAGAAGTTTACAATTAGTTCTTGATTAGCCATGTTTCAAAAAGAATTTAGAAGTGTAAGGGGACACACGGTCGAGGTCCATAAACTTTGATCTGCCGCACATGAGTATCCCTTCCATTGAGATGGTTTGACAGCACGGCAATTTGCAACATGAAAGTGTTGACAAAAGTTTCCCTGGGGCACAAACAAAAAAGAAAAGAAAAGAAAAACAATGTTGGTGAAATGCAATTCGAAAGTTCATCAGTGAATTTCTTGATCTATGAAGCGGAAGATAAGGGCTCCCAAATTCCATAGTCATACTACATGGAAATTTTGTTTCAGTTACCAACACTGGTAATACCAGAATAATATTCAGAGACTCAGTCCAAAACCCCAACGGTTTATCAAGAAATGTAGGAATTAGGTATCATAAAAAACGCATCTTCACAGTGTAAGATGGCATATGAAATCTAATCTTTCAGTTTAAGATTGAGGGAGTTGGTTTCTTCTTCCCCTTCCTTCACGGTTGGAGCATCACCCAGAAGAAAATTTCCAAGGTAAATCCATGACAGTCTTAAAGACCTCAAAGCTTGGCACAAATGCAGGACAGAAGGTTTGAGGAGCCAATGATGAGGGAAAATTTTGCCTAGTTGCAAGATTGACAAAACAACAAGTAATGTTTATATTGCTAGCTAGGAGCAGTAAATTAGTCCAAATGATCAATATATGAACATATAAAACTTGCCCTGGTCAATTGCACCACTGAGAGCATCTTTCAACCATTGATCTTGTGGAGTTATCATGTTACAAGAATTTAAAACAAACCAGAATTCATTTTTAATATCTAGGACTCAGGAGGATGCTTCATATGTGTTTTCTCAAGTTGCCTGGGGGAAAAGGCAGAAGAGTACATTTTCGACACTTACCGAGGATCAGTTCCAGATAATGATATATAAACCCAACCGGTTGGCTTGACAAGCTCCACAGTTTTTATCTCCTACAATTGTTCAGAGGGACAATTTGACTAATCAAATGGATTCTTAATTTTTTTTTTCTAAGGAAAGAACTAGAGAAAGAGCGAATTGGGCAAATTACCTTCAAGTTGTGGAAGCCGTCACCGGCACGGATGGAAATTTTGCTGGGCGTATAACTCTCATCAAGCTTGAAATCCACATACAGGACAACCAACTGGAAGGAGAAAACAAATCCACCACTCACCAACAAACCACCGATAAGGCACCAAGAAGCTAAAGTCGGATTGAAAACTATAATTAAAAGAAATAAGGAACATCATTTGATATTGCTGAAAGGAAATCAACGTTTACATACTTGTAGCTTGACCTTTTCTTGAAATTGGATATTGACCAAATGAGGCTGAGCACCATCAGATCTGAAACCAAGTAGAGCAACATTAGTATTTCTATTAGAGTGGTATATGCAAGGACGCGCATCGAAAAAAGAGATATCAGAGACGTGGACTGACTGCCAATAGGTTTCGAGGTTGTTGTCGCGAAGAGAAGAAACGCCATTGCCAGATTTGTAGGAGCTGACACTCCAAGCGGCCTTCTTGCCCATCTCTCTGAGGTCATCGTCGACGAGTAAGAGTTGGTTTCCGCCGGTGAGCTTCCCGGAGTCTTCTTCTCCCTCCGATGATTCTGCTGCCATTAGTTCTCTCTTGACCCTCAGAGGTTAAACCCTATTCCCGATTATGATGAACGACCACTTTGCCTTCTTCCAAGCTCTCTCCGTCCGCTTCCTTCTTTATTTGAAGTACTGCTCCCACTGTTAGGATGGATTGATCTCTGAACGCAACTTCGAACATTGTGAAAATTTCAAATAAATAAAGTTTGAATTTGGAAAACCAGATAATCTATTAATATGTGAAAATGACAAATAGGTCTGGCTAATCTGAAATTTTGAAATGATGTGTTTTTATCAAAATATTCTTCAATTTTTTTTTTTTCAAAAAAACAAAAGAACTATCGCCGGCACCAGAGCTTTGGTGACAATTTAAATAATAAGATTGAATATTTGAATTCCCTAAACCCTATCAAACGTCAGTTAAATAAAAGCAATGACAACTTGAATGTAGTCATTTAGAACCTCAAGAGTACAAGTTGTCAATCGATTTACTTAAGTTATTATTACATTTATTCAACTTATCAATAACATCGAATAGGGTTTATAGAGTTCAAATACTTAATTTCATTACTCAAGTTGTCATCAGAACTCCGACTACGGCGGCAAAACTCTAGCGTCGGCGATGATTCTTTCTTTCTTTAACCAAAAAAAAACACTTGAGAAGCATTGTAGTAAGAGCACAACATTTCAAAATATCATATTAGTCCTTTGAGATATATTTGTTATTTCCATATGTTAATAGACTTTTTTAGTTTTCCAAGTTGAAATGATATTTATTTGGAATTTTTACTGTGATATTTATTTTTTATATATAAATTATATATCTAATAAGTTTTTTTAAAAAAATAAACATAATGATTTGATAAATATTTTTTAATTTGAACTTTTTTAAAATGGATGTTATTAATTGGCTAAATTCAAATATATTTTCTCATGTCAACTGTCAAGTTCTTAAATTAAATCATATTATTCTTCAATTCCTTTTTGGCCATACATATCGTTCTTCAATCGAAAGATAACAAATGCATGCTTTGATTTTGTATATCTAATTGTTTGTAAAAATTGAGTCTTTGTCATGATATTACTGGAGACGTGAGGACAATCATATAAATAATTGCATATAAAGTTGATAAGGGGTGTGTGAAAAGAATTATGATCCCATTAATTTAGTATTTAGTCGTTAGATTCATTCGAAAAGTATTATTCCTTAAAATAGCAATGTTCGATTAAATTTCTCAAATTAAAAGATAATCAACTTTTTTTCTGCATTGAAGGGGTAACAAGACAAAAATAACAAGTACGTTTGGAAAGGGGATTAGGATCGCTCAAGTAAGAGATCCTAGCCATTAGACTGTGATCTAATAGTGTTACAGCTAAAAGACCTTTTGTTTACTTAAATGAGAATTGAACTTTTTCTGGCCCGAAAAAAAATAAATGAGAATTGAAAGAAGTTGGAGAAAATGACAATTGAAATAACAAATATGAAGCTCGAACTGAAATTAAAACCAGGATTGATGAAGCAATCAAGAATCAACACATGCTAGAGCCAGGGTTTACTTTGGTGGACAGAGCCAGAGAAGGGTTTGATACAAGTCCTAACTATATAGAGAGCCATGGGTAAGCTTGCAAAGAGAATCATCATCCAACTTTCTATCTAAGCCCCCAACGTCAGCAAGGCAGCCATGAGAATCACCCAAGACTCCACATCACCCAACTAACAAGAGTTATTGAATCTAGTGACACTACATAACAGATATTGAGTCTGAGAACCAAGCAATCAAAATCCCTACAACACCATTTGATGTCTCTTTTACAATCAGCAATCCAATATAGGCGTGTTCACTATATTTACAAATATTCAAAAACGCGAGCGAAGGGGTTGAGGGGACAGTGATGATATAGAAACTAAGCATTATGTTCCTCTGGAGAAAAGATAATTCTGACTACTTTTACAAACCCTCCTGGCTCAAGATGCTAAAAGAATGCATAATGCATCATCAACCCTATTATATTACTACGGAACTATACATCATCATACAGCCTGCAGTTACTCTACAAAAATCCCAAAGCAGACCATTGTTTGAATCAATAATTAGGGCTACTAATTGCTACAATATATTAGTAAATAGCAAGAGGCAGAGGTCAAGATCGATCTACCCATTTACAAAAGATGAAGGCTTCCTCTAAACAAGCCCCACCGTCTATCCAGCAAGACAAAATGCCTCCACTAAGCCATAATCTGCCATTCTCCATAGTAATGAACTGAGAGTTCAGCTTCACCTCTTGATTTTTGAGAATGGTGATAGTTTCTTCAGAAAACCAGAGGTCTTCGATGATTTCTTTTCTTGGGGATGATCATTAGAATCTTGAGTGTCACATCTTGGCTTCATGGACTCCTCTTCATATTGAACATCCCCCAGAAGACGAAGCAATTCAAATGCACTCACCTTTCCATTGTCACTTCCATTGATGGAGATAGTGACGAGAGAAGGGATAACACCCTCATACATGACTAACTGACAATAATCCTCACGCTGAGAGCATAAAGAGAGTAAAACAGAAAGTGCATGCTCCTGTTCCTCAACACTGCCAGTGTCAAGTATCTCAGCAACTGAAGCTATGCATCCATTAGTTCCCACAATAGAAACCCTGCCCACCTCAATATCACCAAGGTTTTTCAACATACATATACAGTATCTTAAAAGGGTCTGGTCCTTAAAATAGGGCAGCAATTTTGGGATGCACCCAAGAGATGCCATGTGGGAGCAATTCTCACTGTTGAAAGACAGATTATACAATATTCTGACAGCTTGTTCTTGGAACTCTCTGCTGTCAGAGTCCAGGATCTTTAAGATGGAAGTGAGCACACTGGATGTTGCAATTGTAGCTTTGTTGTGATAATTTGCAGATAGTTTTTCCATTATAGAAAGAGCTTCACCCATCACTTCCAAATCAAGGAAACTTCCCAACATGCCAAATGTGTCTTCTCTTAAATAGGACAGATCCTTTCTGCATGACAAACACAAATTTATTTAGTTGGACAACAAATTCATGTCTGAAAGATACTCTGAAAGAATATGAAAGTGATAAAGCAATGTCATAAACTAAGCTTATCAAATATGTTAATGCATTATGTTTACAAGGAAAATAATAAAGTTCTAAACACCAAGCCTTAAAAGAAAACAAATGTCAATCATTTTATGGATTAGAACTGTCAATCAATTCAGTTTTACAGTACAATCATAGAACTAAATCAAATTTAATTAATTAGCAATGTAGCAAGTACCACATTGACAGGGGGGAAATTCATACCCGCAGTTATTCACAAATTCCAATAACAATTGAGTTCCTGTTCTCAGAGCTTTGACATCTTGATGTTCATATGCACTGCTCAAAAATCTGTTGAGGAGTTCAACAAACTTTTCGGAAGGCAGAGAACAAGAAGCTTGGCAATTGCATTTCAAACGATCTTTCAGATCTTTAATGGCCTGGCATTGAGAATCCCATTCAAGGTCGGGGAATTTAGACAAAGTTATCAGATCGTTGTCGTGCACATGCACGAAAATTTGATGACTCCAAGAATTGTCAGTGGCCTTCTTTGGCATCAAATTGAAGTCATTAGTGTTCCTAGCATGTGAGGAATCAGAGCCTTGACTATAATCTAATGATCCAAGTGACATGCTGCTAAGATCTACCGGCAAGTGCAGATCATTCATAGAACTGCCAAAGCTCCTAATGGAAGTTGAAGAAACCTCCCACGAGTGAAATTCTTTTGCTAGCTTTTGGGGTTCAGCAAGTGTCACTCCATTCCTTCTGCACCACTTGGATATTAAGTCCTTCATAACAGTGTTTGGAGTCAACAATATATGGGCCAGTTTCTTCCCGGTTTTCGGACATGTATCATTGCCCTCGTCAAACCACTTTTGAATCCACATTCTTTCATATGTTGCTCCAGAAACAATAACAACAGGATCATACATTAATCTTGAAGATATTGGACATTTGTATTCCTCTGGTGGTTCTGCTCTACCCATCTCACTGTCGTGAGTTTCAAACTGATCATAATTAAAGCATCTTTCTGGTTCAACATAATGGATATATTGAGAGTGAAGACTGCGGTTCTCAGGTACAATTGGCCCATCACTATACGGATAGACCGCTTCCATCTGTTCTCCTGTGATATAGTTACCATACTTCTTCAATAGATGCAAGAGATATCTCAAGATCATCTTTTTTGTCTGATCGTTAGGTCCAACTTTATCTAGCAACTTCTTAATAGATCGTTTCTCTATTAAGATGGCCTTTGGGGATGTGATGTTAAGTTTTGACGCAGCAAACTGAAGAGCTTTAATTTCAGAAATTTCAATGGAGTCTGAGGTTGAAGCACCTTGCTGAAGTAATTCCTTTATAACCCTCCCGGTCTCTTCTTCAGTTGAATCCAATACAATAGTCATGCATGCAAGATTATCAATTATTTGAGAAATCTGCAAAGAAAGAACAGGACTATTAGAGCATTAAATAAGGTTCCAAATTGTAACCTGACACAGGTCAAAATAAAGAGAAGTGTATGAGACTAGTTATTGTGTCAACTCAGTTCCATAATAGTAAAATTCTTTAACATCATGCAGTTTATTTGTTGATTACTAAATTAAAACTTGTATGACATTCCAGTAGTCCAGTTAAATGGGTCAATCAGTGATGAAAATCCAACTGATTAATGAGAAACACCTAGTTCAGAGCAGTTTAAGAAAGAACTTCAGGTTTGTAGACAAACGAAAATAAATAGGCAAGGTAATTGGGCAAACCTCTGCAGCCAGCATAACTGGAACTACGCTCTGAACTTGGCTTAAGCTTTGCTCCAATGATTTTCTTGCTTTTTGGAATCTTGAGAGTACCGTATCTCCCGTCACAGCCTGAGAGTAATGTTATACCCAATTAAATAATCATGCAACCAGCTAGAATAACCCGTTCATAAAATCAATAACATTTTTGGTAGCTCAATTTTTTCCAATGTAAACTTAAAAAATAAACAACGCACATACCAGGTAGAGCTTGCTAGACTCGCAGCAATGCTGCAGAAGAAGTTTGGCTTTATCAACTGCATTGCTTAGCAAGCACAGAGATTGTATTCCTGATGAGCATCGAGGACGTGCTGCCTCAATATCTGGGAATATCCTAGAGATTCTATCAACTAATTTCATAAGCTCTGTGCACATTTTCCGATGGACCTGTCATCATGAAGAGCAATCAACTGAATATTTGATCTTAATATGCCAAACTAGTTTGAAGAAGGTTAGAAAACAATTGAATCAACAAGAAAATTAGAACCATACAGTTCGATTGCAAATTGTGGGATTTCATTATTTTTGTGTACCTTAAAGGAGCGGATATTTGGTACTGGCTCCACCACTTCACCACGATCAGTTCCCATTCAGGAAGAGTCCTAAAGCTGTAAATTAGCAGACAAAAGAGCATGGTTATACTTAATTCAGTTGCATAAAAAAATGCATACTGATAACTTGAAAGAAAATGGCAGCCCAATCTGCCAGATACAGAACCATATGCAATAACATTATGAAGCTTATTGAGAAGAATTCATCACATAACATACCAACACAAAGGTAAGCATAAATATGCCATACAAGATCTAGACTGGATTCTATTTCACAAGATATAAAACCATCCCCCTGACACAGACCGAGAGGCCCTTATGGGACCTCTACGTCAGAAGTGGATTTACCAACTACATATTTGCCTAATATTTCCTCAGTAAGCTGCAAATATGAGAAATTGTTATTTTAATTTTTATTGCTCTTTTTTCTGTAATAGTCGAACGAAGGCCAGATTGCAAGAGCAGAAGAGCAACAAAATTATCGTTTCTAGGAAATGATAGAAATTAGGCATAAAAGGCATGCATGCATGGTTTAATCATACATCAAAGTTGAACGAAACATGACAATGGATAAGGTTAATCTTTAAACTAAGCATATTAATCAGACAATAGCTAACAAATGAATACATAATTAACATGTATGCAGTAAAGAGAAGGATGGTTAGAAGCAAACACCTTGACTTAAGGCGACAATAATTACAACAGAACCCAAGTCTCTTCTTCTCAGTTCAACCGATAATATTGCAGCCTGACCACCAGATACTGTGAATATGTCCAAGCAGCCGTCAGTATTGAGTAGCTGCAGACAGAATTTGAAGCTTCACAGCGTCCCCCGCGAAGCTTTCCCGTAAATTAGTAAGGCGAATAGGAAGCGACGGATCCAGACAATCTTGGATGAGGAAAAGGACCAAATACCAGGGCTCATAATCGAACCCCCTATACCCTACACCACATGGATAATCAGTGCCCGAGAATGAAAAAGGTACAGAGGGATACAGAAAACCCCAAGCGACGGAAGAGGAAAAAGAGCACGCGGTACACCAAAAACACTATGATTAGCCTCAGAGCCTCTCAGACATGATTATAACTACCCACCAAATGGTCGAAGATTTGTTCAGTGAAAGCAAAGCAAACCCATAAAAAAATAAACAGTTGCTCTCGAAACAAAAGTCTCGGCATATAGGAATCATTCATGAGTTTCAAGAAAGAAGGGGGGGGAAATATCCGTCAAACAGAATATCTACCTTGAGAAAATTATTGGTTAATTCGATGACTATAGTCTATACGGATGGCCGGGACTCGGTCGACGAAAGAGGGAAGAAATAGCTTGGCCATTCGGGTGGCTGGTACAGACAAAGCAGCTAAAGCATCCTGAGCAGTCATCATTTTGGAGTAACGTGCCTGTGAAGTCTGTGATCATTGTACATCGTCCATTCCGTGGAATAAGGACACTCTGTGGGGTCCATGTTTGGATCAACGGTGCCTGAGGTGGCTGTGAGACTGAGAGGATGTTCCCTTGTAGTTGTTGCCTGCAACAGCTGATGTTTCAACTCGCAGACTATATTGAACGGCAGGGGCAGAACCGTAAATTGGCAGGGGTGAAGTCAAAAGGCACAAATAGAGAAAAGCATTCCTAGTAATCGGTGAAAATAAAAGGGAAAATTCTGAGCAAAAAAAAAAAAAAATAAAAGGGAAAAAGAAACATAAATACTTTAAAACTTTAAAAACTCCAAAATAATTTACTGAAAAGAGGAAATGATATTGAGGTAACCATGTAAGAATTTGGGTTTTAAATGTTTGGCTCAAATGACCAAACTACCCCTTATCTTCAATCTTCGTTCCTCTTTTTCCTCTCGTCACTTGCACGTTTGCAACCGAACTAGACTACGATTTCATCTTCCAATTATAGTGAGTCAAGTCTCAAATCGCTTAATTAGGTAATAGAAGATATGCATTACTAATTGTATATTTGACTTTGTTTCTACTCTTCTTCCAAGGTTAACTCGGATTCAATCGTTATCTCCAACAAAGATATGCATTGATGAATTAAATGATCGTGAACAATGATAAATGGCCCTCTCCCTCCTCAAATCTACTCCCTTGATATCTCCAATGAAGAAGATTAATAATAGAGTCGGCCTCTCTCTATCTCTCTACCACCACTAAAACCAGTCATTGGTACATCTCTCTCTTTCAACTCTTTTTCGGCGATACTGAACAACCAAGAAAAAGAAGATGATAAATCTCTTCACCAGCTGCACCTCTAATTCGAACTTCATCAGTCCCCACCCCTAAGAACCTCTCTCTCTCTCTCTCTCTCTCTCTCTCTCTCTCTCTCTCTCTCTCTCTCTCTCTCTCTCTCTCTCTCTCTCTCTCTATATTGACAGCACCTAACAACGAAGAAGAAGAAACATACATACTAACTATATGCATTGTAGTTGTTGTCATATAACAAATGTTCAATGAAAAGAATATGTTCTCTAACGTAAATAACAAGAAAACATTAGATGTGGGTGGAATCTTAATTTTTATCTATGTATTGAGAACTAATTTTTGTCAATTCTCATTATTCTCAGTACAAGTGTTGTTAATCGTTGAACTTTATGTTCCTTGAGATTGTGCAATTCTTGATTTTTCATGGAGTGTAATACTTAAAGCTGATTAAAATTTATAAGATACTTGTGCATTAATGATGTGGTATGCTTCTATGATGTGGCCACTCCTTTTGCCAATATCATTACACTGGTAGTTATTCATTTTACTAGAGTTGCCACTACCATTACAATAGTTGTCATTCCTTTTAGTGGATTTTTCAATACCATTACAATATGGAGTTATCAATACATTCACAATAGTAGTCATTCTTTTAACTAGAGTTGCCAATACCATTACAATATTAGTCATTTTCTTATTGATTTTGATAACATACTAAACAATTGGAGAATATATTTCAACAATGACGACTAAACATTACAACTCCTATATAAGTCTTAACCAAATGGAAAAGGAATTTTTTAATAGAATACTATTTTAAAGGGATTAGCAAATCATGTAGTATTGATTTTGATAGGTTTCATATCGATATTGACAACTTCTTTTGTCATGTGAAAAACTTTGATAGGTTTTCAGTTTTGACTAAACTTGTAAAGATATTGATAACATATGTTCATAAATGTACTAAAGTATTGGAGAATATATTACAACATTAATTATATACGTAAAGGTATTGACAACTCCAATCATGTATACATTGTAACCAAATGCGAAAGAAATTGAACCTTATAACACTAAAACAAATGGAAAATAAATTGTGAATTTGACTACTATTATAATGGTATTGACAACTCTTGTAAAATGAATGACTACTATTGTAATGGTATTGGTGACTCCAGTAAAATTAGTGACCACGTCATTGAAGCATACCAAGTCAAATAATAAGTGAACATTAAGCTTTCATCTATACCTAATGTTTTCTTGTCATTCACATCATAGAACATATTCCTTTCACTAAACGTTACTTAAAATAAAGATCCACCATTAACAACACTTGTACTGAGAATGACAAGTTCATTAAGGATATTGACAAATAACCAGATTGGTTATGACAACAACTACAATATATATAGTCAAATGACAAGTGAACATTAAGATTCCACCTACACCTTTTTTCTTTTTTTTTATCATTCACGCCAAAGAGCATATTCCTTTCACTAAACGTTACTTATAATAAAGGTTCACCATTAACAACACTTATAATGAGAATTACAAGTTCACTAAAGGCATTGACAAAAAACCAGATTTGTTACAACAACAACTACAATACATATAGTCAAATGACAAGTGGAACATTAACATTCCACCTACACCTAATTTTTTCTTGTCATTCACACTAGAGAATATATTCCTTTCACTAAACATTACTTATAATAAAGTTTCATAATTAACAATAATGACAAGTTCATTAAAGACATTGACAAAAAAACCAGATTCATTATGACAGCAACTACAATGCATATAGTCAGCATGTATGTGTTTCTTCTTGGTTGTTGCGTGTTGCAATGTAGAGCGGAGAGAGAGAGAGAGTGATGTCGGAGGCTGATTCTTGGGGTGGGGCTAACGAAGTCCGGACTAGAGGTGCGATTGGTGGAGAGATTTATCATCGTCTTCTTCTTGGTTGTTCAATACCGTCAATACAGAGTTGAGAGAGAGAGAGAGAGAGAGAGAGAGAGAGACGAAGATACATGGTTTTGTTGGTGGGTAGAGAGAGAGTGAGAGCCCGACTTTATTCATCTTCGTCGTTGGAGAAATTGAGGGAGTAGATTTGAGGAGGGAGAGGGCCACTTATCATTGCTTACGATAATCTAATTCAATACTGCATATCTTCATTGGAGATAACATTTGAAATCGAGCCAACCTTTGAAGAAGGGTAAAAATAGTGTCAAAAATGCAATCAATAATACATATCTTCCATTACCTTACCGAGCGATTTGGGAATTGGCTTGCCACAATTGGAAGATAACATCGTTGACTAATTCAGCTGAAAACATGTTCGTGATGAGAGGAAAGGAGTTTTGAGGAGAAAGATTGAAGGGAAGGGGTAGTTTGGTCATTTGAAACAACCTTCAACCACCCCCCCCCCAAAAAAAAAAAAAGATAACCCATTCAACTTTATTTAATTTTTATAATTTGTATCTGGTGGATATAATTTATAATTATTTCGTGACTTTTTCAGATTCAACGTTAAACAGTTCCCATCATATTGTTTTGTTGCCCGGCCAAGTCCATCGACATATAATTAATCAAACACTAACTTCACACTTATATGGTGGAAGGAGCGCGCCACCAAGTAATAACTCATGTGCCATTTTTAATTTCTGGCTTTTTCGTGAACCACTGGTGAAAAGTGTGGAACAAAAAAACCAAAAACGAAAAAATAAAATAAAATAATGGTGAATCGATTTTTTTTAATTATTATCAATGGTGAATTGATTGTATTTGTCAGAGTGAGTTGTTGGTAATTTCATAATAAAATGAAGTTACATTATTAAATTACTAGGTTTTGAAAAACATGCTATGTAAAATATACTTAAGACTTGCTTTCTTTCTTTCTTTT
Organism: Acacia pycnantha; assembly: GCA_025563575.1. NCBI lineage: Eukaryota > Viridiplantae > Streptophyta > Magnoliopsida > Fabales > Fabaceae > Acacia > Acacia pycnantha. The sequence continues at coordinate 175,254 of JAMWYP010000038.1, forward strand.
GGCCAACTTGCAATTTAACTTGTATAGATAGGCAAGAATTTGAAATTACTTTTAAGCATTAATTAAAATGTATTGTATACTATGGGTTTACTTTTCTTTTCTTTGTTTTTTTTTTCCGTCTAATTTTATTTTTGGCCTCATCCGTTGACATTTCAAACTATGGAAACCATCAAAGATACAATTAAGTACTACTACTCTGGTCCTATTTATAAGTCTTTTTTGATCAAATCACACATACCAAATAGAGGTAGTTAGCTCAATGATTATGAAGTGAATTTTCAACTTTGCCCTCATTTATGATTGGGTACATTTCAACTTTTTCTTATCTCTCTATTTTCTTTGGTACAATTAATATGGGCAAAATTGTCACAATCTCATTTATTTGGTCAAAAAAGACTTATAAATAGGACCAAATTTTTTGATCAAAAGGGACTTATAAATATGTCCAAAGTGGTACTACCTCCAGTCCTAATTATAAGAATATTTTTATAGTACAATTTACACTACAAAAGTATTCCTGTAGCAGTTTGTTGTGATGTGATAAGTTTAATTTAGTAACTTGCCGGCCTTGTGTAATTTAAGGAAAAAATGTCGCAAACCGTACAAAACATTGTAATCTTTGTGGGCTAGTAAGTTCCTGAATTTTATTTATATTTAAGAGAAAATGATATGTGACCTGACTTAATTTTTTACTTAAGTGTAGTAATTAAACTTCTAAGTTTGAATTTTAGGCTTAAGATCAAGAGGCAAAGAATCGATCAACTTCGTGTGCATGTTTAGACTTTTTATTGACTAATTTTGGATGCTTTATTTTTTTTTATATAACAAGCAAATGGGCAAAACCCAATATGAATTATATGTAACTTAGGTGGTGCTTTAGTTTAGTGAATAATATTAATTTCTTTTGGCAAGGGAAAAAAAGATCGGCAAAGATTTAAGTACTTATATATATATATATATATATATATATATATATATATATATATATTTAATATACTTGTATTCAAATAAATCGGAATAACCATATTTGAATATATTAATAATATTAATAACGAGAGTTTCTTATAAATAAATAATGTTAATAAAGACTATACATGTAGTCATGGTTGGAAATAAATATTTCTTGCATGGTCTAATTCAATAAATAAGTCTTTTTTTTCTTGCATGGTCTAATTCAATAAATAAGTCTTTTTTTTTTTTCTAATAAATAACTCAAGCTAACGCTTGTTTGTAAATGATCTAGGCACCAGGAATAACTACAGATACGAAAGATATTGTATCCTTATTATTTTCTACTCGCTTTATCAACAAATATTATTACACACATTCTACAATATATATATATATATATATTAGGGTTATCGTTTGTCATGTTACTTAATATAAAGTTATGTCAAGTCACACCAAAATAACATAGTTTTGGGGTTAGAAGAATTTTGATGAAGGGTCTTTTGATAAAATTTGTATAATAAATACAAAAACAAAAATATCAAAACAACCTTAATTAATTCTCCTAACTCCCAAAACAACGTAGTTTTAAGGTGATTTGACAAAACCTTAGGTCAAATGATATGACAAACAATAAACCCATATATATTTGTCCGCAACTATATATATATATATATATATATGAGAAAGTTTGGATGAGTATATATATATATATATATATATATATATATATATATAATAAGAGAAAGTTTGGATGAGTTATATCTTGAGACTCATAGGGTGATACATGCTTCTAGAAATAAAGAACATTCATATCAATAAAATTCTTATATAATCAACGTGATTTGAATTTCCGCCTATGATGTGGGTTATGACTCACCAACATTTATTACCATAACTAAATACTCTCTTTTGTTTTTAATAAAAAAACATATTTATTTAATTTGATTAGATTAAAAAATTAATTGGGTTAATTAATATGACATATATTTCTCTAAACACTCTAGTCATATACATCTTTTTTAATTCCCAATTTTTTTTCTTTTCGTTAATTATTGTTAAATAAATATCAATATAGGTAAAATAAGAAAAGATTAACAATTGTGAAAATTACGTTTATATTTGGAATCAAAATCAACTCTTTAAAAGGAGTACATTCTCTCACGTGACCTTTTATATCAAGGACGGTATTTTAATTTTAGAGTACTACTCTGATCTTATTTATAAGTCTTTTTTTACCAAAAAAATTGGTCCTATTTGTAAGTCTAGTTTTAGGATAATAAATAAGATTGTAACAATTTTTCTCATATTAATTGTATCAATGAAAATAGAGAGAGAAGAAAGAGTTAAAAAATACTTATTCATAAATGAGTATAAAGTTGAAAATTTACCTTATAATCATTGAACTATATCTCCTTGGTAAGTGTAATTTAGTTAAAAATGATTTATAAATAGGACTAAAGTAATAATTTGTAGTCTGGTGCCGTCACAGCTACGTACTAGGCATTGGCAGTAACTAATATGGAACTTGAATATTAAAGGTGGGTGCAAATACAATCATATCGCGCGCACACTAGAGCTTATTCTTGTGTCAAGCTGCTAATTAAAAACAAGCTTACATTGCATTGCTTTGAGTTGGTATTTGAAAACCACGTTTATGTAATTTAAAATAAAACTCATTTTACACACTTACCTCATATATCACAAATTACATTAAAAAAAATCTAATATATACTAACCCAAACAGGCACAATATTGTTCGCGTGCACATATATATATTCTCTCATGTAATGTCCCAAAGAGATAATAACTTTAAAATATTTGAAAAATTATACTTATCATTCCCATATTTAAATTTTATTAAGATGTCTAAGAGATGAAAAGTAGTACTCCCTCCGGTCCTAATTATAAGACATATTTAACCGATTTTGGGGAGATTAAGGAAAGAAGTTAAATTAGTTAATTTTACTCATTTTTCTAAAATATCCTTATATAAATTTAAAATGATCTAAGTGAAAGTAAATTAATAGCTCCTACTACATGCCTCTCCAACCTATTTTTTTTCCACTTGCTATCTAATTGAAATAATGGTCTTAATACACACACACACATACATATAGACACACACACACATACATATATATGTGTGTGTATACATATATCGACAGACACATATAGGCACACACACCCCCACACACATATAAACACACACACACACACCCATATATATATATGTGTGTGTGTGTGTGTGTGTGTCTATATATATATTTGTGCACACACACATATATATTTGTGTATAGACACACACACACAAAATATATGTGTGTAGACACACACATATATACATACATACATATATGTAGACACACATATATGTGTGTGTGTCTATAGTGTTTATAGATATTTGTGTGTAGACACACATATATACATACATAGATCAGATACACACACATATATATATCTAAAAGTTTTGTTGACTGGAAGAGCATACGCGTCCACATACATATACTCACAAAAAATCAAACACACTTGAGAGAATACAATAGGGGTATTTTAGGAAAAAATTGACAATTATTAGAATGTTGTTTTATAATTAGGACCAAAACCAACTCTTAAATGTTGTCTTATAATTAGGACCGGAGGGAGTACTGAAATAGAATCTAGTTAGGGAGTTGATCTTTTTCTATATTTGCTAATATTTTTTTAATTTACTACTTTTGATGTTGAATTAACAATTATCAAGTGAGAGTGAAATGGAGGGAGTTTAAAAAATTATTAGATTGTTTTATAAAAAACATGTTATAACTTAATTAACGTAACATTTTATTCTTAATCTAATGAAATGAACTAGATAAATACGTATTGCATAAAAAAAAAACTAGATAAATACGTATTGCATAAAAAAAACTAGATAAATACGTATTGCATAAAAAAAACTAGATAAATACGTATTGCATTAAAGGTTGGGGGGAGTATGAAGTTGTGAGGAACGTAACCTTATAAGCCTTGAATTCCCAAACTCAAACAACTGATTTTTAAGGAGTAATTATTCAAGATATGTTTTGTTAGTCAGCTAGCTTTGAGCCGTACGTGGTTCTCCGATGAACAAATACTCATTACAAAAGTTGAATAAAATTAAACATATGAAGAGAATCTATAATAATGTTAGCAACTGTTTCAGTTGAAAAGTAAAATGAACCGTGATTATTATATTGTTTAAAAGAAATGAATGATGAAGACAGATGCGCACACGAGGTTGACTGTTGCATTAGCCAACAAGCTAGGAAAGTGCCATGCATGCCCATCCCCATCTTGCAATTTGCAAACTCCATTTAATGTTCAGCGTTACGTACTTTAATTTCTTTCTGCTCTTTGTAGAAATAAGCTGATTTTTCTTTTTTGCCAGAATACTCTTTGTAGAATAAGATTCCTCATAACTTCATCACGTACAGGTCCAAGGTTTTCATATACAATAAATTATATTATTCATGACTCGTAACTTTTCTTATAATTCTTGTGCCAACCCAACGAACTTTTCTTAGAAATAAGATGACAAATATGTTTGATAAGGAAGGAAAGATTAGAGTATCTGATGATGTTGATAGGAGCAGAAAAAGAGTTCCAACACTTGAACGTGAACATGGACTTTAGTTTGTGTTGCCGTAGGGCATAAGTTTGCGCGTGAGGCTTGGTGAATGAAATGGGTGATTGACATTTGACACACATTCATCTCTCTTGACTGAGTAACAAGTGTACGTATGCCACTAGTACCATAAAATCTACTGTGATGATGTCACTGCTTCTATACCATTCTTTGAATTTGATCATATTTTCTTTGAATTTCATTTAACCCCACGTTTAATATCTCAGTGCCAAACGCAAACCCTCACTTCCACTTACTAACATTGACCCTTGTGGTGGTGGTGATGATGACGAAGGCGAACAAGTCTTCTGCTCAAAAACTCGTGACCATAAACATCTGGAAGCAAGGGCCCAGATTCATAAACATGCATTTTCAATGTGGGACACACATATATTTATACACTTACTTGCGAGTTGCGACTAGGGGACAGGGCATTAATTAATATGAGACGATGTACGTCCTCAAAATCAGGGATGGCTTTCCCAGTAGCCCAAATTTCAAGTTACCTTATTTGGGGCTACCATTAGTATTTCAAAATCCTTTTACACGCAAAATTACAAATATCTTGAAGAAACGTTGAAGTGTTTTTTGGGGAGTGAGGAAACATCTCGTTCTCTCAGCCCTCCCTCGCAACCATCATTTTTGGACTAACAACTTCATAGTCTTCTATCACACTGTGAATAGGATAGATTGTGTGAGTTATGATTAAAAGATAAAAAGGTAATGAGAGTTGCGACAAAATGAATAAACCTATTCAATCCTTTAATTTCTTCACCATTCGATCACCACACCTTTTGGTTGAGACTTGAGAGATGGAGGTTGATTAAAGAGACAAAAATTACCATCTAAAGCATGAGACATTGAGACAGTCTAACTCGATAATCAACAAGTGGTTACTTCTTTTGTGTAACCTTATCTTATACTTTTTTCATCCTATTTATTAGTTGCTTCAAATATATATGTTGAACTAAAACTAAGTCTACAAATTTAAAATTTAACTACTTTTCAACTTTAAACCTCATAATTAAGAATAAATTTTAGGGAAAATTCCATTAAAATACCAAATGAATTTGTAAAACCCTCAGAAGTCCTCCGAATTTGCAAAAAGACTTAGAGGTGATAAGGACTTTTGAGGGTTATGCAATTTCGTGGGAAAAGACCAGACTGCCCTTGCCTTAATATGTGAGAAGAAGATTTTGCAAAAAAATCATTCAGTGATATTTCCTATTTCCCATCGCAAGAAGACCAAAAATCGACCCCCACTACCGGAGCCCGCCTGCATCGTCTGGACGCGCCGCCGAGGAGCACCCACCCGCCGCCGTTGAAGCCGAAGCTCCGCCGTGGACGCCGCCGTTCAAGCACAAAGAAGAGGCAAGAATCGCTCATTGTTCCCTATTTATTAACATCCCTGTCTTTGTGAAGTTTGCAATAAATTTATGGCAGAGCTCCAGTGCTATGACAGAGTTTAAATGCTTTCTCCCTCCCTTTATGACAGAGTTTCTGTCTGCAATAAATCATGAAAACTGGGTTTTAAATTTTTAAAGTGCAGTCATAACCTAAACCCTCCGTTTTTTTTCAATGGAATGGAAGTATATTAATACGAAATGAGCAGAGTGTGTACAGCTGAAAAGTCAAAGAAACTATAAAAGCAAACTACAAAATAAGACTAAGCTTGCCAACTTTGAGTATGAATAGCTAGTGACTTGATATGGGCTACTACCCCTTCGGCATTGAACTTTTCATCAGAGAAAATTCTTCGATTGTGGACATCCCAGAGTTTCCAGAAGGTGAGACAGATACCTATCTTCCAAGATACATGAAGAGACTTGGACCAAAGAACTTGGCGCAACCAGGTGTGGACGAAGGGGCGGAAGAAATCAGCACAAAGGTCTGCGGGAAGGACTTTCCTCCAAACTGAATATGCCATACTGCAATCTTTAAAGATGTGATCCGTGGGACTGACAGAAAGAGCAAAGGTTGTCATCCGCCAGTCTTCTTTGAAACCTTTCTTCGTTAGTTAAGAGTTTGCCTTTTAGGAGTAACCAGATGAAAGTGCGAACCCTTTAAGCTTATCTTTCCCTAAACCGAAAATTTATTAATGGTCATGAATTAGATGAGCCCTTCCTCTGTCTCTTGGGTATGAAATAAAGTGGTGAGAGGCATTTGTTGATTTGTATATATAATTCTATACATGTTGTCTGAAATGAAATATGCAAATACAATTATCCTTCCCTTCTTTACAGCATATTTATTATAGTTGTCATTGACTGGTATGATGTTTGGTAAATGTCATTGTTGAACTTGTAATTACCATTGAGAGACATTGTAATTACCATTGTGAAATTCGTGAAAATCATTACAAACTTTCTGAAAACCATTAATATTATATATATATATATATATATATATATATATATATATATATATGGTGTAACATTGTGATGAAATATCTGTTGTTTGTTGCAGGTTGGAATGCAAGATGACAACAAATATGGCGGTAACACCTTCTCCAAAGTCACTAATTTGTTTTTTCCATGTTAGGGGGGGGAGTTCGTAGCCAACGGTGAAGGTGAAGTTAAATATAATGGTGGGAGTGTGAGGGTAAAATCGATAAAGGAGGGTATGAAAGTTGAAGAATTGAGGGTAATGATTGGACAATGGTTTGGTTTAGCTGGTAATGGGTGTGAAATTAAATACACTTTAAGCTTTGATGAAAAGATTTTAGTAGACATGGTTGATGATTATGAAATGGAAAATATGTTTAGTTATAATGAAAGAAGTACACATGTGTATGTAGGATATAAAGGTACTGATACTGCAGCAAGGGAGATTGATGATCAAGAAAGGTATGTTTGTTTGCTAGGACAGGTTACCTTAGGAAGTAAAACTCGTCTATATTTCAATGGCGAGAACAAAGGGTCTGAAGGAAGAATCACCTCCACAGGCATCAAAGAAGGCCAAGACGGAGGCCAAACCAAAGGAGCAAAAGTATCGGCCCAAGGTTCTTAATTAAGGACATGTTCCCTAAGCCAAAAGAAAAATGGATTCAAATCAACAAACCAGCAAGGCCTCAAACTCGATCAACCTCATCTTTACCTAGTGACACAGGAAAGGGGAAATGGCGTTATGAGCAATCAGAAGAAGAGATAGGGGTAGAAGCTTCTGTCAGCCACACGTCATCTGTACCTAGTGCCGATCAACAGTCTGAAGAAGAAGAAGAGGAAGAGATAGGGGCTGAAGGTTTTATAACTACTCCAATCCATATATCCGATCAAAAGTCATTTAAATATTACTTCGGTGAAAGGAAATTCTGCCCCACTGTGTATGTTGATTTGTCTAAATTGAAATCTCAGTGCAACATAGACTTGTCACCGTGAGGGGAAAGAAGATCAAAATCACTGCTGAGTCTATCAACAATATTTTAGGGGTTATAGATGTTCCAAATACGCCTGTGAAGCTCCTATCCGATGTAGACATCTTCTGCATACTGAGGCCAGGTGAACCTGTAGGAGAACTCAAGTTTGAACCTGCTTCTATGTGTGATACATTACGAGTGATATGGTTCATTTATACAAGAAACATGGTACAGAAGGGTAACAATTTTACCCATTTCACATCACGAGATTATCATCTGTTTGCTTCTATCATATCTCAGGAGCCCCGAAATGTTGGTAAATGGGTATTGGATGAGATGCTAAATTTTCTTAACAACTCTAAATTGACATCCACTATTCCGTTTCCCAACGTGGTTTCCTTTATTTTGTTCGCACATAACGTGTGGTATCTTATTGATGAAGAGAAACCTCAGAAGCCTTTGATGTTTGGTAAAGATCATATACACAGAATGCATATTTCTTTTCCTGAGGGTCAGTCAAAAATGAAGGTAACTAGTATGAAGCGAAAGGCTGATGCCCAATCTACTCAAGCAGCACCCTATCCAGCACCCTCCTCCTCTCCCTCCTTCTTTGAGACCTCCTTACAGTCTTATATCCAGGATGCCTTAAACAAGGTTGTTGAAACAGTGCTGAGATCTAATGCCTCCATTCTAGCATCCAACGAGTCCATTCTTAAGGCGAATGAGGTTTTTCTAAATCGAATGGAAGGGGCCACTGACAAATTAGTGACTACCGTGGAGGACACACTAAAGACCTTGGTCAGTCGCATTGATCACAACTTCCACGTAATCTTTCAACGGCAGGATGAGCATGAAAAGAGAATCAACAAACTTGAGAAGAATATGGATGAATTGGGAGATGGAGATAGGAGTCATGGTGGATGGAGGATTAAATAATTGTAGAGATATATGGGATGGAACAGGAGACTGGAGAAACTCAAACTAGAGGGATCTGCAAGAAAGCTTCACGTTTTGACAGTACAAAGCAATAAAGTATTGTAATTGAATATTAAGCATAACTTTTTAGCATGGTTTGCAAGTTTATGAACTTACTATCTTGGTAAACTTTTCGATTGTTACAAGTGGGGGCCAATAACTTTTCTGGTTTTGTCGAAGGAGCTAAATTTATTGAGTCCTTGAACTAAGACTTGGACATAGAATTAGATAGTGTACAGCTAAAACTTGAAATATTAATTTAACATAATTTGGAGCATTTTCACTTTGTAATTTCAAGAAATCCGTACATTTAACATTACATTTGATGATCAGATCGCAAGTGTTACGAATCATGTTCAATTAAACCAACAATAGAAGTAAACAACGATAGAAGTAAACAAAACAGCTTGCTTGCTTCAGTCTACTTAACACAAGAGGCCCAGTGATGAGGAAGTACCACTACGAGCTTGGAAGATAACTGCCTGCATCATGACTTTTCCCTTTTTCCTGGTATCAACTAATATGGGATTCATATTCCAAATTTAGAATATAGTATCTATGCATTACATAAACAAAAGACTTAAAAAAGGAAAAGTGAAAAACACAGGACATTTCCAACTCTGCAGCTATGATAAATAGGGTAAAAAAATGTGGCAAGTATAAATCAACTTGGAGAGATCCAATGAAAAATCGCATCAACTTTACATCCACCACACCACAACAAAATTGATAACTATCCATATCCATACTACTAAGTGTCAAAAAAGTGTAAAAAACTAAGGCTTTAACAATAATACAATAACGATCATCTCTTTCTTCTCCCTCTATTCTCGGTCGCAGAAGGAGGAAGGAGTCCCAATGCATCTTCTGTGGCTTCATTCAGTTCGTGGTTAACAAGCCACCACATGAGGTTGCATCTATACGTGTTCACCTCATCATCATCATACTGCATAATTTCACCAGGACTCCAATTGTGCAACCAAATCAACACATGAGCGACACAGTCTTGCCTATAGAATAGAACATAACTCATAACTCAGAAACACACAAATTATCAAATTTACAGCATTATTGATCTTGCCACAGAATGACGCTCACAAATTTGGTTGTTGTGGAACGGATGACCAAATAGCTTATGTTCTTGGCCTCTTTGCTTTGTGATTTGGGTTCACAAATTCTATGATGTCTTCAAAATGTTCCCTCTGACATACAACACACATGCGTTGCGTGCGCGTTATTAACTGCAAACTTAAAACTCAATCGTAATACAAGTAACTTACAATACTTACAATTTTTGCTATCGCCTTTGCCTGGGGACTTGCACCTGCGGTTTTCTTTTTTTTACTGGCCTGATTCTTGCTTATGTAGACCTTTGTCTTCATTGAATCCAGGACATAAAAATTCATAGTGCTTGGATCAAGGGCCATGCAGAACCAATGCCCAACAACCAACATCGGTGCCATTATCAAATCATAATCACACATATTGTAACCTATATATTCAGGCAATAGTTGTTGTTTCCACTCAGAAACTTTCCATCCCACTGGTTTTCTGTTCAATAAATTCTACATAATAAACAAAGGTTGAAGTCATGTTTAGGTATGTCAATGGGACAAAAATTATGAAGGTCCACAAATGCACAAATGGAGACTTACCATTTGATCAGCACTGAAAATGTGCCTCCTCACTTGGCCCTCTCACTTCATATCTACCATCAAGGTTTTACATACCACAGACATAACCTGCATGTTTACACACATGTTTAAACACTTCTGTAAGTGGGGTTGAAAACGCTGTATGAAAAATTTAGCTTTTTTAGTACCTACCCGGTTACTTAATCTGTTTCTACGGCCTAGTGTTTTTAGCTGCTCCCGGGTTATGTCTTCATCGTCTATTTGTATGAGAATCCTAAAAGAGAAACAATACATTAAGTAATCCAACATTAACTAATGGCAAAAAATTGTTTACTATTGAATATTCCTTGAAATTAGCTTTGTATATTGACTTACTGTTGTCTCTCATCGTCGGTGAAGGGTCCGGAGATAATGTCAAACAATATTTCCTTCTCTTCTTTGTCTTCTTTGGCCTTCCTTGCGCGCTTCAATGGCTTCGTCAGAATCCAAGGCGACTTTATTTTTGGCTTCTTCGGCCTCTGTGACCTCCGTGGTGCTGCATCCTCTTGTTGTGCACCACCCTCTTGTTGGTACAGAACAATGGATTGTTCTCCTTCGTTAGTCCCTCCTTTTGCAGTACCTCCTTTTGCAGTAGGACTTTCCCCCATCAGATTCATCAATGTTGATTGGTGTTCCAATAGATGCATCATCCTGATAAGCTTCATCCTCATAACCAGCTTCATCGCCATCATAATCATGATGACCATCACTATCACCTTCTTGGGCCTCATCATCAGCATGACCATCTTGGCTATCATCACCATCATCCTCTTCACCGACTTGCTGCTTCCACTTCCTTTCAATGTGAGTTTGTGCCTTTCGCAGCTTATCTTCCACAGAAGCAACAAGCCTTTTGTGGCCATCATTGATTATACCCATCAAGTTTGCATACAAGTCCTTTAAAACCTACATATGACACAATTTACCACAAGTCAATTCAAGAAATACAAATTTTAAAGAATAAATTGAAGTCATTACTAGAAGCACTTAGCACTTACTGGGTCTAAAGAAGCCACAAAATAACTTTCTGAACTGTCCTTCTTAGCCTTGTTGTCTTTACCGGTGGGATACAACACCCCAGAGTTGCTCTTCCTCTCTTTGTCAATCATCTCCTTCACCTTCTCTTTGGTCCAGAACTGAATTGGACTCTTTCCTACATGTTGGACTGCCTTGCCCAATGGGAACCGCTCCCCGAAATATATCTGCAAACAACGTAAAACATTTAAAACTTATGACAAAAAAAGATTAACACAAAACAGCTCATAATTCTTACTAATAACATGTAGATGCACCCTCTGACATAGGAGTTGCAATCTTTGTTTTGTCTTTTGGCATTGACATAATCAGAGAGCTCTGTTCGGATGTCATTGGCAATATATGTGGCCCAATCAAAGTGGGCAAATCCTTTCATGGTGGAGGTTAAAACCTTCAACAACTGCATACTGGGAGTTGTGCTTGATGTTGGGGTGAGAAAAGTCCCCAACATGTGCATCATAAATAAAATCTCAAACTGATCACCCGACTCCCCTGAAGTTATGACGTTTAGTATGTCGTCATACTTCATTTTCCCATAGTCTTTTCTAAGTTGCAGCAATATTGGATCTGTGTCACTGACATTCATTCTTACCTCCTCCCCACTACGTGGCACCCCAAGCAATTGAGCCATATCTTCTCCTTGTATTTCAAGTGTCTTCCCCCTTATTCGAAATTGATTGGTTGGGGGATCATAAGCTCTCATAATAGCCACTAACATTTCCCGTGGCAGTCTCAAACTTTGAATATGAAGTAAATGTCCAAACCCTAACTGTTGGACCTTAGCTTTTAATGTTACGTCGGAGTTGACATATGCTACAAGCTTCGAAAACTTGTTCATCGAGCACCTTGAGGGAAAAGATATGGTGGAGGTGCCCTTGTTCTTCTCATGCTTTCCTCATTTGGCTCTATTACTGTATAGTTTCTTCTCACCAACACTCAAAGCCTTCCATGCCTTTGAGGACTCCTTATTCATGTCATTGAAGTCAGACAATTTATTGTCTTTATTAAATTCGTTGCGAAACAACATGTACCCATTGCGACTATACATGTTGTTGGACTTTTGCTTTGATGCCACACTTGTTGATGTCATTGTTCACTGTAAATTGTATAAACCTGAAAAATGACAATGGTGAATGGTTTAGATATAATGACTTTAAATAGTGAATTTAAAACAATTTGCTTGTACCAATTTATGTGAATTGCTAGCTTTTCCCTGCAATAATTCAGGGTCAGCTCAACATGCATTTCTCTCTTATTTGAGGGTTATGAAAGTATGAATTAGATGGTCTAGACTCATTTTTTCAAGCAATCCTAAGATCAAAAGTCAGTAATAATTTGTCTCATTTTTATTGCTATGACTAACATCTGTCAATGTAGAAGTAAGCTACAGCAAAAATAAATAAATACTCGTAATACGTAACTCATCTATTGTAGATAAAACATAAAAACATGCCGAGGTTACTAAAGTCATAAGTTAAATAAATATTGACAGGGTAAAAGTGCAACTTACCGTGACATCATGCCATTATTGGTTATTATACTCTTCCATAGCCAAGGACAAGTAAACATGATCATGAAGTACCGGGAAGCTGTAGAAACTAATTTTAAAGGCAGAAGGCACAATGCAATTTTTTTCCCAGAAAGTATAAAGAAAATGATATTCAGTGTGCAAATAGTATATTTCCGCACTTCTTTACTTACTCACTTCTTTAGTTACTCAGGCAAGTGATAAAAACAGAATGTAGTACTTCTTTTTGCCACATACGAACTTAAAGGTTGACATGAGAGAACTAACCCTATTCAACCAAATGACCAAATGACCACATTACAGTACTTTAAGCCAGATAATAGATGAAAATAATAAAATTTCTTAACCATTACATTACAAGCAAAAATGAATAAAATATAATTGCATTGTGACATCCGAAGATTTCCTTCCCTTCTAACAATAATGCTCAACATACAGAGAATCAAAAGCATCCATAGCTCATTAGCTAACTAGAACAAAGAAAGGTGAATTTCCCAACTAACTGTGTTAATTCATACAACTACACCCACTTTTCATGGGATATCAAGCATATGCATAGCCAAGATAAAACCTAAACTCCTTTGATACCATAATTACAAACATCAAAAGAATTCATAGACATAGACATTTCCAAAATCAAGGAAAATTGAAAGGAAAAAAATCTATTAGACAACAGGAAAAGCAAATGACAGAATAATTGTGTACAAAAACTTTTGAAAGTTCAACAAGAACTAGCTTTTTTAGGTTAAACTGAAAACACCACAAATAAGTCGCAATGAAAACAGGAACTATTATATAGTTTTCAAATGCCATCAATCTCGTTCACCATCATGTAAGGAAACTTGTTTGGCAAAATAATAATAATAATTTTCAAGTTCATTCACATAAGAAAACAATTAACATCAGCAACCACACCACTTAACATATTCAAAGTAACCTTCCTCAATGGAACATTGCAGTTCAAAGAAATTTCATAGTCCTCCACAAGGCTCAAATTAAATATGAATTGGGAGAGAAAGTTAACACACACAAAAACCACGCAACCAACCTGTTCTGAATTACTCACCCTCGCAGGGAGTGCTGGAGGTAAAAAAGATAAAAATTGAACCCAAGCCATAAGCTTCCTGAGCAAGCGCAATAATAAAGCAACTCAGAAGCATCTACCCGCTAGCATTGAATAGTTTGAAACAGGAAAGCCAGAGAACTGCTCACAATGGCACCCCCTCCACCCCTTCTTAATTTCCCCAAAATACTAAAGTCGACAATACCATTACGAGAGAGGAAAATAAATGAGTGAGTGAATAAAGAGAGAGCGCACGAGCTGAATAATTACCATAAGAAGGAAAGCAGAAAGATTAAAAAAAAAAAAACCCCTCTGCAGCGCCTATGGAGTCTTAGAACCTATGGAGTCTTAGAAGCCCACTAAAACTAAACCAAGATGAAGAAGGCGCGCTACAGCAAGCAAATGGTCGAATGAAGAACGCCGCTAGGGCTGGCAAATCTGCCTCCTCACTCTACTGGGTTCGAACTTAGAAGAACAATAATAAAAAGAAAACAGAGAGGAAGAACATGTTGAGGGCAATGGGATGAAAAAAAAACCTGACGGCGGTGGCGAAAATGGTGTCCACGGCAACGGCAGCTATGGGGCGACGGCTGTTCCACGTCGTGATGAAGAATGCGAGCGAGGGCAGGCAAATACAAAAACTTGAATGAGAATGAGTGGTCCAATCGGAGAAGAGAGGGAGAGATATAATGGTTTTATTACTTAAGGGGCAGTCTGGTCTTTTCCCACGAAATTGCATAACCCTCAAAAGTCCTTATCACCTCTCAGTCTTTTTGCAAATTCGGAGGACTTCAAGGGGTTTTACAAATTCATTTGGTATTTTAATGAAATTTTCCCTAAATTTTAAAACTCTATATAATCATAAAGGGTTAAGGTGCATATTTACCAATGAACTATTACAAAAGGAGCATCTGCCACAAATATTAATTAAGGGTACCTTAAATACAAACAAACAATTAAAAATATACAGTCAGCACAACACTGTTAGAAAAAGATAATGGCGGTTATCTAAGGTGTAGATTGACCAACAAACTTTTATTTCAGGAGCGTCGAGCACAAAAAAGTTTTACTCAGAAGCGCCCAGTACAAAATTCTAAATTTCACTAAATTAAATAATTTTTTTCTCAATTGTTATTATTCAAAATTACTGGTATAGATATCTATGGACAAAAATTACTCATTTACTAAAATAAACAAAATTTTTGATTAAAAATATAATTATATGATTTAAAAAAACTCAAGGTGTTTTATAATTTATTATATATGTTAAACAAAAAAAATTATATGATTAATTTTTTTTTTTGGTAAAACATATGATTTAATTTTATTTTAGAAGAAATTTATGTAAGTTAAGAAATTCATTTAATGTTAATAAAATTTAAAAAATCTATCATATCCGGAAAGAAATGAAATTAGTTTAATTTTTATTTTTATAGAAAGTGCTTAATGGATATCAACGTTGACACTTAATAATATAAATCCGGCAACTTAGTAATATTTTTGTTAATTAAATAATCTATTGATTATATGAATATGAGACTTGTTGAATTTTTTCTTTTAAAAAAAAAGTCTCATAACTAATTTGCTGAGGCTATTCCAAGATACTTAATTAATAACAAATTTTTTTTTTTTCCAACAAGTCTCATATTCATATAATCAATAGATAATTTAATTAACAAAAATATCATCAAGTTGCTAGATTTATATTATTAAGTGTCAACGTTGATATCCATTAACCTCTTTTTATAAAAATAAAAATTAAACTCATTTCATTTCTTTCCGGATATAATAGATTTTTTAAACTTTATTAACATTAAATGAATTTTTTAACTCACATAAATTTCTTCTAAAATAAAATTAAATCATATACTTTTTTTTGTTTAACATATATAATAAATTATAAAACACCTTGAGTTTTATTTAAATCATATAATTATATTTTTAATCAAAACTTTTGTTTATTTTAGCAAATGAGTAATTTTTGTCTATAGATATCTATACAAGTAGTTTTGAATAATGACAATTAAGAAAAAAATTTATTTAATTTAGTGAAATTAAGAATTTTGTGATGGTCGGGCGCTCATAAGTAAAACTTTTTTGTGCTAGGGGGCTCCTGGAGTAAAAGTTTGTTGGCCAATTTACACCTTAGATAATGGACGTTATCTTTTTCTAACGGCGTTGTGCTAACGGTACATTTTTAAAAGTTTTTTATGCTGACGGCACATTTTTAATTATTTGTTTATATTTAAAGTATCCTTAATTAATATTTTTATTATATACTCCTTTCGTAATAGTTCGTTTGTAAATATGCACCTTCACCCAATTATAAATGAATGTTAAAATTGTACATTTACATTGAACATTTAATGATGTGACTTGGAACTAAGGTCAGGAAGTTTCTTCTCCATGTGTTATAAATAAAACCATAAAAAGTAGCATTTCACATACACAATATAATATGCTAGATTGTGTACTTCATGCTTTGAATAAAGTTTCAAATGATTCAACTTCATATATATTGATATTGAATAAATAATATTATTTAATTATTTAGTAAAAATATGATGTGTATATATATTGATAATTTATATTACTCTACAAAAGGGGAAAATAAAAATAATAATAAATAAAGGTGTTGCATTGTTATGCAATGTATGGCTGTTTAAATATTTGATTGACACATAAATTATGATAAAATAAAATGTGATAAATAATTTCAAAATTAAATAATAATTTAGTTTTACAAGAATTACAGAGAAACGATTCATGATGAAAATAAAGATTACCATTTTAATTATATATATCTTAATAAATATTATATGAAAATTTGTTCTAAGACAAACTGATTTGGAAAATAATAAATATATAAAAAAGAGAAAGATAATACTAATCTAATTAGTAAGGAGTTAGCTTGATAATACATAATTTATAAAATCATAAGTTTAAATTTCACTGTGGATGAAAAGACGTTATTGGTTGGTGAGAGATATACAAACATAGTCCACATTATAATTAATTTGAGATAATGAGGTATAAGCATATTTTTTTATATTTTTATTTAGAAAAATCTCTTTCTAAGATTTTTTACAAGTATCTCAAATTAATTAATTTTCAGTTCTGCATTTGTCTGTAACACCAGTATTATGGAAATTAATTAATTTGAGATAATGAGTGTAAAAAAAATCTCAGAAAGCAGCATATAATTTAAATCTAAATAAATACAATATATAAAAAAAATAAAAAAATATACTTATACCTCTAATTAGAGGTATAAATACCTAATAAATATATAAATTTTTTTTTTTGGGTCAAATATAAACATGAGTATAAACATATAAGGTGTACTCTATACAAACACCCTTATGAAAGTATTTTGCCTGCCCCACCATCACAAGGCGGAAAACATACGAGAGTCTCGTTTGCCAAAAACGAAAGGTGAAAAACGTTGACAGGTTCATAAATATAGGATTTGACAGGTGGCGTGGCGGACATGAAATTGTTATGTAAGCTATATATATATATACATATGATAGCTATATCTTTAATTAATAAAAATGTGCCTCATGCGTCAAGAAGATTACAGAACAAAGCTCTGCTAACGTAAACTTGGAAGAGAAGAAATTAATGAAGCTAGTGTCTGTTAAATCAATCGCTAACCACACACCACACAGGATATTTTGGAGTAGCAAGGCTCCAAGGGAAAAATAATTAATAAAGACTTGTTTTTCTTTTTGAAACATGACAAATTTTATGTTTGGATGGAGAAAAAAATGGGGGAAAAAAATAGAGGGGAGTACTAAAAAGAAAAACTGTAAGAAGTGGTTTTTTTAAATACTATTTTTTGAGTTTTTCTTCACAATATTTTGTACCACTATTTTCTCTTCATTTAAATATAAGGTTAAATGTGTTAATATTTAGGAGTCCTAGAGACAATCTGTAAGAACAAATCAATGGCATTTCTATGTTGTAGTATTTCATTATTAATAAATGAACACATTTTATCTTTATCATAATTATGTCTCGCTTTTATTTTAAGGTAAATATGTGTTTGAAGATAAAAGCCTTAGGAATAGAACATGTGTTATTCTTGAGGATCAATGATAGAGATCGTAATCATGAGGACTCGAGAACATTGGATATCTATTGGCTAAAACTTGTTCCTAGTCTTAAGTCACCAAGAAAGGGCATTGATGATCTCAATAAGACTAGTACGACATCATCTACATGTATGAGATACAAGGTAAGGACCTCATGGAATATAAGCATGGTGATGCCTTAGCTGATGTTATGGGTGGATCTGTTGGAGAACAGATAGCACCGAACTGACCCGCCAAGAGACTCTACAAAAATTCATTGTAAAGAGTATCATTGGATATGTAAAGTCTTTCACCGTTTGGTAGTGCAGATCGTCCTGGACTTAAGGATGTCATTGAACACTATGTCCTAAAGTTATACTTTGACTGTACAACTTTATCCTCCTGAAAATGGGGAGAATAATGTACTCTTGGGTGTAACTCGTATACATGAGTATAGATGAACATGTTGAGAGACTCAGAGTCCCTTACAAGGGATTAGTCATTCACAAGACCATAGAGCTTGGATAGCTTCTAATTAACTCAAGAGTCTGTGCGCACAACAAGTGATTATGAAGAGTTGTGATCCGTTATAAGGTTAATATAAGAAGATTCCTAGTTTTGTGAATTAGCTACATTTAGTCAATTAAGAGAGATGCTACTCTATCTTTGCTCTCGACTAAGTGTGAATGACGATGTGAGGGATGATGTCTGCACGTTATTCAAATATGAAAGGTAGATCACTTGATCAACTCAATTAATTCTAGGGCCGCAGAGCATTGCTAGTGTCTTATGAGGTCATTAAATAAATTAGACCTGTTAAAGGAGTTTTAATTGGTTTAAGTTTATTTATGTCATTAACTAATTGAGCCTAATGGGTCATACACAAAGATTATTCCTGATTGCTTATAATTAGCAAACTTTGTCAAATGCTAGTGTAATTGGGTTGGAATGAGACTCCAAGCCCAATAAGAAGAAAAATGGCGTAACATATATGGTCCCCAGTGGAAAATCAGTTTCTTCACAAAAGGGCCCAAATGTGTTGGAAGACCCAACGTGGTCTTAGGCCAAGTTGAATTTGGAATTCGAGTTTTGAATTTGTTATGGACCTGCACTAGGCCCAATAACGGTTGGGCCCAACAATAAAGATACGGCATATCAGAACCTATTTAATATAAAGGAGGATCCTAACTCACCTGTAATCAAGGAATATCTTTAGATGTGATATAGCGGTTAGGATGCTTGGGCTGAAGATCACGTGAGATCCACAATATCGAACCTAAGGTACACTCTATAAATACAGAGATCAAGTCCTAAGGTACACACATTCTATTCCTTGAACTGTTTACATTCAGTCACACTGTGCACATACCCCACCCCTTGGCGAAGAGCCTGGTTGTGTACAGTGATCCTACTTTCTCCTGGATGTTTGCTTCATAGGCATTCAAGGAGAGTCCATTGATCCAATATCAAAGCACCAGCCTACCGGACTGGACATCTGTGTTCTATACTAGAACAGTGCCGCCGATCGTGGGGACCCGTAAATTTTGATCCCCGTGACAATTGAGGGTTAACACAAGAAGTACAAGCCAGAGGCAGGCGGAAGAAGCACCGTTGCCTAACCAAGACCAACCACTGCGGCACCAACAGTAGCCTGAGGATTAGGTCAATCCCGTCCCTAATAATGGACAGGCGGGGGAAGATCAGGACTCACCGCCGCGACACGAGCAACAACTAGAGGAACCGACCAATCTCGCCCATAATAATGGGCATCTAGAGGACGACCTCTCAGACACGGTGTCCTCGGCAGCGCGAAAACCTAAACAAGCGGACGTTCACCAAGGACCGCAGTAGCAAAAGAAACCATACTAGATGCCGACCCCAACCCGGCACCATCCCGGTTAATAAAAAAGGCTGCGTTTTTAACCCCATGTTCTGCAACATAGGAGGCCAGCGGAGCTACGGAGGGAACCTTCTCGGCGGGGAGATCACCAGGGACGACTTGGTAGGAAGAGGAAGCAAGTTTTTGGTGATCGATGGTCCAGTACAATGGGAACCGTCATTCCACATCTTTGTCCTCTTCCCCCTTCAGAAACCAGGGTTGCTCCCTAGCATTGGCGACCACCTTGAAGAAGCTGTTCTTAAAGTGCTTGAAGGATTCGGAATAGGCGGTTAGAAGTTTCCTTTCGGGATCGCCTCGGAGGGAAGTCAACCCCTTCAATTTAGCAGACTCCCTACCCGAGCGAGGGGTGAAGGGACAGAAGAAATAGAAGAAGAGGGCGGCAGTACAAGGAATGAGGATTTCAAAGGAGCCGCACAAGCGCTCGAACGCCACAAGGTAAGCCCACCCATTAGGGTGAAGCTGAGAGGGGGCCAGATGAAGATGGTTGAGAGCAGAAATTCGGAACTCGGTAAACGGGAAGCGAATACCGAGTCGGGACATGTAATCCCTATAGAAGAAGAAAAAGTTGGTGCGTCCTGGCTCTTGAGTAGAGCAGATCGGTTCATCTTCATCAGGAGGATTCAGGAAGCACCCGGTTAAATTCGTCACACCTAGGTGGTCTACGTTGGTGGTGGTCATTAACGAACGCGTCATCAGGACTTCATGCGTGACCCAGGGGTATTTGTCAAGTAAAACCTGGGGAGGGTTGGCAGAATCTGATTCGCCGGCGTCGGATCGGGAATAAAGGGGAGAAGACGACGACTCCATATACCTATAACAAAAAGCAAAAGGCTAGAATCAGCATTGAGGAGTATACCTGACCGATGCATGCTACTGCACGAAGAAGGAAGAGGGGGTGGACCCGTAGAACGCCGACCCCCAGCAGCCGGACTAGGCTCAGAGGACGACCTATGACGATTGACGATAGGAACCTAATGTGCTATTGGCCATGGAATCATTGCCACTCATGATATACTGGGAGCTCAAAGCAATGCACTCCCAGCAGGGACTGAGGTACCCGGCAGGAAGGGATTCCGACCCTATGCGGCGGGGAGCCTCATAAAAATTAATGGGTTCTGTCGAGATGACCTCGGCTTCGCCCTGACTCTCGAGACCAGGCCTAACGTGGGTGGAACCAGGATGATGAGACCTAGGAACGAACGGCTGGGACCCCTCAGTACTCCTCCCGCCGGACCCACCTCGGAGAATGGAGGCTAATTTCTGTTCCTCAGAAAGGGGAGAGCCAAACAACCAAAAAACTAGCCCGAGGATAACACACACGCAATTCTTCCTCCTCTTCTGGGGTTAAACGCTGACTCGAAGAAGGTGGATGATTACCCTTACCCATCAATACCAAATGTTCAAACCTAGAAAGACAGAAAATGTCTGATAAGGAGGGGGAAACCAAAAGGGGACAAACTATGTGGCGTACACCCCGTAAGCAAAGGCGAACGGATATAGAATAGTAACCTAGAAGTTACCCATAAATGCTAATTGAAACTCACCCAGAAAACCCAAGGACAAGCCTACTAACGACAGGGGAAGGAAGAAGCGAGAAGCAAGAACCGATAAACGTAACCTCAAAGTAAGAACAAATAAACGTAGGGAAGAGCGGGGCATACCTGAAGAATTGAAATTTGGAGAAATGCAAAGTCATACAACCAAAGAGTCGTGGGAGCTTTTTGGTGCAAGAAGGCCAGAGGTTTGCAAAAGTGAAGCGGAAAAGGCCAAATACAAATGAAATAAGGAGAATGGAGGGAAATACGAAATGACACTCAAGCGACAGGGGTACAAGAGACTATTCACCCTAAAAGCAGGGGTGACGTATGGCAGGCGAGTGGTGTATTAAATGTGCACGAAAACCGGAGGCGGCTAGGTGTGGCGGTTGTAACCCGTCACCAATCCAGCTGAGCCAGGTGTTAGAAGGCCATGATGTCGAAAGCAGAGGGGTCACTACCCCGAGAACACGTGGGGCCCACGGCGAGTACCCCGGATCCTCAAACTCCTTGATACTACCTCGGAACTTTGGGTTTCGAGAACGTAGCCTCGTGCTCCGGCGAGACTGGGGTAGAGGCCGAGGTCGACGGAACCTAACCCAGTGGGTCATGGTATAGTCATAAGAGAGCCAAGCAGCCAAGGGCACATCAACCTAGCTCGGCGTACCTGCCCAAGTGCATAATACACCCCGGCAGCTCAAAAGCTTGAGCTACCGGGCTGGGGGCAACTGTTACGGACCTGCACTTGGCCCAATAGCGGTTGGGCCCAACAATAAAGATACGACATATTAGAACCTATCTAATATAAAGGAGGATCCTAACTCACCTATAATCAAGGAATATCTTCAGATGTGGTATAGCGGTTAGGATGCTTGGGCCGAAGATCACGTGAGATCCACAATATACAACCTAAGGTACACTCTATAAATATAGAGGTCAAGTCCTAAGGTACACACGTTCTATTCCCTGAACTATTTACATTCAGTCACACTGTGCACACACCCCACCCCCTTGGCGAAGAGCCTGGTTGTGTACAGTGATCCTACTTTCTCCTGGATGCTTGCTTCATAGGCATTCAGGGAGAGTCCATTGATCCAATATCAAAGCATCAGCCTACCGGGCTGGACATCTGTGTTCTACACTAGAATAGAATTTAAGTTTGAAATTTAATTTAAAAGGTTAGATTATAAAAGATAATTCTGAATTATTTAATTATATATATATATATATATATATAATCAAGAAATAAATGTGATCCACCATCTTAAATGATTGATTCAATCAATCAATTAAGATATGAATATGATTCATCATCTTAAATTCAATCAATCAATCAAGATATGAATTTAATTCATTATGATTTGGATTTTCCAATTCAAGTGTAGATTGGACCTTTCTTATAAGCACTTAAATTAAGGTTAGACTCTTATAAAGTGCTGATTTTTGGTGTGTCTCTCCCTTACACGTTTTACTAGGAGAAAAACAAGAGGTTTATGTACTCTCTAAATTTCGGTCTTCACCAAGGTTTAGAGAGAAAAGGGCGCTACCACAAGGGCAAGGTTCCAATGATCTTGCTTCTCCTATCTTTAACCTAATCCTAAGAAACCACAATCTTCTTGAAAAGAGAAAAACTCAAGGAAACCAAACCTCAACATTGTCTTCACCTAGCAAGCATCCAAGGAGCATGAGGTTTCAAGAGAAGGAGTTCTCGTTGCAATCTGGGAATAGCCATGTGGATCAACATTAGAGGACATCAACAACGTTGAGGTCTTCAAGTAATCTAAGGTAATCCTAATCTCCAATAATCATGTTATTAAGTTATCCTAATCCTCAATAGTTGTTTTAACGAGTAATCCTGAAGCTCATGAATATTATAAATTGTTATGAATTCTCATGAGCACCGTAAAGAGTTACGGATTAATAATTAACAACTAATTAACATAATGAGTTAAGGTTAATAATTCATGAGTACCGTAAAGAGTTGTGAGTTTCCGCAACTATTAAACAAAATTTTTGTTTTCAACCTCATAAAACTTTACTTGAAAGTCATGTAATAGACAAAATTAACCGACAAAATGTTACAATTCTTATCTATGTAAACACAGTATCTTTGTCCGCCATCCTGTAAGGTTAATCCTTACCGGTATGATTACAACTCGAATATACATATCATCTTATATGAAGCAACATACCGTCTACTAATTTTCATAGCTAAGCTTCTCATTAGTTTGACTTGGAGCGAAAAAAGAAAAAAAGAAAGTTGGATTCTTTACTTTTTAAAGTATCTTTAGTTAAAAGGGAGGAGGGGCAAAAGTCCTTGTCATCTCACAAACACACATCAAGGTTCTATACAACATCTCAGCCAACTATTCCATTTTCTCCGGGACTATATGATTGAGTCAAATTCTAACATTATCAAGGCTAATTAGGGTGGCTCTTCGAAAGACATTTTTTTGCATTTACATGCACAGATTCAAATTCAAAACACTGTCAAAAAAATTTCAGCTAAGATGAATGGTTGTTTTTAACTTTAAATATTCGTTTCTAGATGTAGGCCTGGGGGCAATAAGCTGGTCCACTTGGGGGCATGATACGACCCCTGAATAATTTTTGGTCATTATGTTAGGGGCAGGCTGAAAGGCGAAATTCTATGTGGGGGCAGCAGAATTAAAAGGAGAGTAGTAAGAGAAATTGCAGTATTGTATTCGGGTCAATGTGGATGATGCCCTCCATAGATCTTACAGAATATGAGGGACTATTTGCAAGATCACATCACACTTACAATGGAATCCATTGGGCCTTCCTTGGTTTTTTTTTTTGGTTATTGGAAGTGGACTTAAGGCGATAAGGATTCCATTGTGGAAATTGTTGGACATGATTGTGCAGCAACGGGCACCACTCAATCAAGATTCCCCGTCACATTTTCAACTGTCTCTCTCACCCAATTATGATTTTGTATCCAACCCAGATGGATTGGCTTGAGCCCCCTATCTCATCTTGTTTCAGGACCACCATCAGCATCAGCACAAATTAAAACAAGGCACAATAATATACTAACGGGGTTGAGTCTAGTTAGTAGAAGAGGCTAGTCTCTTACAATGTGGTGGCTTTGGTTTGAATCCCCGTGGGGGGTTGTACACACATTTAGTGGCTTACAGTGTTTTAAATAGGACTGTCTTCAATAAGAGGATACATGTGCCTAGTGAAAAAAATGCACAAGAATATGCCTGAAGTGCTTTTATATGCATGAAATAGAGCACAAGTAACTAATGTTATTAAAACTAGACCGGTCGGTTTAAGCCGGAAACTAGCGAACTGTGGTCCAACCGATCCATCAGGTTAGACGGGTTTGACATTTTTAACTTAAAAAATAATTTAATTCATTCTTTTTTAAATTTTATTCAGAATTTTATATAAATAATCATGAAATCTTCACTTCCTCACTGGTCTAGCTCCTAATTATCTCCGTTTTGATTTCGATCTGACTACTAACCCTTGAACTAGTATCTCGACTATTTTAGCAGCCGGTCCAAGTTTAATTAATAACCTTGCAAGTAACACAATTTTGTGGCCAGCAGTTTGTGTCTTCATTGCGTTGGCTTCAAATTTAAGAATTTGAGGTGTCTATGGCATACCAGGAAACAGCTTTTATTTCTCAAACCTAATTTCGTTAGTTGACCCATAAATCATTGTCCTAATTCCTGAGATCAGTGCACAAATATGCCAAAAATCCACTTGTGTAGTGGCAGTCCCCACATCTATATGTAATTGTTCTTTTGGTATATATGTAGCAACGTAATATCTCTTAATAAATTACTCGGCCCGCTCTCTAATTTCTTCGGGAATTTCGGTTAAACAAAGTTGCTACTTGGTAGTGGGAGAATCAAAAGCCAATTATAGTATATTTATATCACTTACTTTTTTCTTACCTTAAGTAGATAGTTAGTACGTACCATTAAGCCCTGCAACTGCAAGATTTACCTGCGAGATCACCATCACCATCACAAAAATAAATAATAAATAAAAAATTGTTCTCGTTCCCTTAAGTCAGCAAGCGATATATATAAGAAATATTTGCAGCAACTGATGCAGATGGCGGGTCAAACATCGGTAAGACTTGTCACAAACTTGGTTTCCCGGATCTAAAATCTTTTTTGACATGGAGCTGCCATGATAAGTAATTCCGAAGATGATGAATAATTAAGGATTTTGCAAGTTAATAGTGACAAAATGAGGGAGTATCATCTTAAATTTTACTAACAAAGAGAGGCATGTCCGTGGTAGATCCTGATTCTCTTCCACTTGCTGCCCTTTAGAAAGACATATATTCGATCTCCCAATAGGTTCAATGTACCTGTACCCCACCAACTCTTTTTCCCTCCTACTTATAAGGAGCTAGCTAGGTCTTCTCTTCCACTAACGAAGCAGCCATATATACTTTCTTTCTTTCTTCACTCTAGAAAGTCCTCCATATTTCTCCAAACAGCTCCTTCAAGTTATAGCTCTGTCCTTCACATGGCGTCGTCGTCTTGGACTCCGAGGCAAAACAAACTGTTTGAACGAGCTCTGGCTTTATATGATAGGGAAACACCTGACAGGTGGCAGAATGTTGCCAGAGAGGTTGGAAAATCAGTGGAGGAGGTCAAAAGGCACTATGAGATCCTCAAAGAAGACGTCAAACGCATAGAGCATGGTCAAGTCCCCTACCCCTACTGCAGTACTAATCGCACATAATTAAGCCTTCCAAAACAAACAGCTCAGGTATCACACACACACATATATTTTGCTCCACTTTTCCCACCATTTCCAATTACTTTACATTCTACATACATACATACATATATATGTGCATAATTGAACCACACCATCTAAGAAACAATAAAGAGTATTTCATAACAGTGATCTAAGTTTCCCTTGGCCAGTTTCATTTATATTTTGAAAAGCCTTTGTCCTGCAGTACTTGAAAGGACTATTTGTAGGTGGAGCCAATGGAATTATATAGAAATATGTGAATTGACAGCCTTAAAGTGCCAGTTCATGTGGTCCTTAGATTCCTCTGGTAATAGGCCAAATGCATGGGCATCAAACTATATATCCGATGGTAGTGAAGTAAGAAACAACGGTTATTCTATCTCGATGAAGATTCTGCAAAACCTGTCTTCAGTTTATTCTGTCCATAAAGTCCTCATTAAGATTTTGAAGCTTTTATCGTTCATCAATTATCTATATTAATTAGTCTTCAGTTTAGACCATCTACATATTCTTTCCCCATGGCTCCAGATCAGTTTTTATATTTAAAACCATTTCACTGACATGAATCATTTTCTCTCTGTGCTTGGCAGGCTCTTAATTAAGGATCCTAATCAAATCCAACTTAAGAAGCTGCAGCATGTTACTGATGATTATTAAATAAAGTTCATAAACCAAAGTATCGTCGTCAAACACACTGTACAAGCTAGAGTCCGACTGCACGCTACCATGTGATTATATTAGTGTCTTGTAGCCTGTTTGCCTCCCTTTATTTGGAAAACAATATAATACATCTGTATGTCTACGTTGAAGTCTTGTCGAATTACTTTAATGTATGTAAATCAATATTATTCTTTGTTCGGAACTCCGTATTAATTAATGAAGTAGTACTTTTATCCCTACCTACGAACACATGCTACGTGGAAATGTATCTACCACTTGAGATTCCAATCTTGGTGTGGCCGGTTTTCATCAGTAATGAATGGTGATGAATTTACATAATGATTTTTTAAACAAAGAAAGTATTGGAACAGCTAGTAGATTATTGAATAAGATCTACACTGATAAATAGACAAATTGAAGTACAAAGCTACTGAAAATGTGAGTGATTTTGAAGTGTATCATCACAAGCATGTCACAAACAAGCGATGATAATGAAGTAATTAATACTAGCATCAATCAGATTCAGGGCAAATAACCAAAAAAGGAAACAAAAAATAGCAAAGAAAAAAAAAGAATTGATGTGATTGTGATTGAAGTATAATGCCTTGTTCAACTGCCATGGATGCACATTGCGGTGGATTGGCATACTGGTCAATAAATGTTTTGTTATAGCTCATAGCCATTTCCATTTTGGAGCACAAACAAGCAGAGCTGGTTCAACTTAGACAGACCTAATAATGATGGCAATAGAAAAAAAACAAGGGTTAAGGTGCAGATTTGCCAACAAACTATTACTCGAGGAGCGTTTGGCACAAAAAAACAAATGAAGGGACCAAATTGGCCAACGAAATATTAAAAAGTGGGGAAAAAAATACAATTTTGAGCAGATTCGCCAACAAATTATTACCCCGTCACTGTCTTGGTGTCTCCGTCTTCCATTGACTGTCACAGTGTCGGCGACGTCGGCATCTCCAAAGCTTCCATTGTTGCTGAGTGTTCCACTCACTCTCTTGAACTCATCCAGCAGTCCACAGCTTTCGATCGGCACACGCCTTACACCTTGGTTGAGTCCCTCCAATGCCACAAGCAGCAACCGCCGCTGCCACAACGCCTGCTCGCACGGGTCCCATCTCTGTTGGTGTTTGCCTTATCCAACAAGAAGGCTTAACTGCTCTTTTCTCCAGCGTTTCCGCCACTGTCCTACGCCAGTGCCTCATATTTTAACGTAGTAGTGATAGTTGTTTTTTTAATAGTTATTTAGTATTTTTTTTTCACTTTTAATAGTTCGTTGGCCAATTTGGTCCCTTCAATTGTTTTTTGTGCCAGACACTCCTCGGGTAATAGTTCGTTGACAAATCTGCACCTTAACCCAAATAACAATAAAAAAGGTTGGGGATGTCCATTCATGCATATAGATTGGATTCCCCACTTTTTCCACTTGATATGATATGATATGAATCTTCATCACATGAAATGTTCTCCTAAAGAAAAGAAACTTATGAGAGGAATATTTTTAAAGTATATAATAAATAACAAAATATATTAGTTTTATTGAAAAATTATATTCTCATGACAGAGAGGGAGTGTTATCCTATTCTTCGTTTTCTTTTTAATTTTCATCCCGTACTAGAACGAGTCATCAATAAAAAACTAGAAAAGTCTCGCTGGGAGACTCATTCACCATAGCCAGGTGCGCAACCCGGGTCGGATCTGGATTAGTCAGGGCGAAGTTCTGGATACCGGATGGACCAAAAAAAAAAATCTTTGTTCCATACTTCCATTACAAGGATACATATGTTTCGAACACGTTTACTAATGATGAATCATATTAAAGTATCAAATTCACAAATTAATTATTAAAAAAGACCTTAAACTTACTGCTGGTAGAACCACAAGTATTTGCTAGCACAAATTTATAATTAAATGGATATTATTTAACACTATTTACTATTTAAATATGTGCTTTTAGTTGTCTCTTGTCTTTAAGAATAAATAATTTCTATTTTTTTTTTGAACACTTCTAGAGAACTTTCATTACTGGAAACAGAGAAATTACAAGCATATTGATGATGCGCAAACAAGAAGCAAAGACAAATCTAAAAAGACATAAGCCAGCGAGATTAAAACCTACAAGGAAGTAAATCAATAATGAACTAGAGAAAGACAACAAATCAACCAGGGTCGATATTAGTAGCCAGCATCGAGAATGATTCTTGCTGATGCCGAATTCCCTTCCTGTCTTTTTCCAGCAGATGAGACAAAGGGTGTAAGGGTAGACCTACCCACTCAATTGGGCACACCCCTTATTAGTAGATGCAGCAAGCCAATCTGCTGCTTGATTCCCCTGACGAGGAGTGAAGCGAGTTGAGAAACTGGATTCAGACTTTAGAGTATTTAGGATATCATCAAGGATGCCACGAGACTGCCACTCACACAAGGCTAGTTGATTATTCTCCACACAACACACAAGCAATTGGCTATCAGACTCGAAGATGACATTTTTATTCCCTAGATCTTGGGCTATCATTAAGGCTCGGTTCAATGCCAAGGCTTCGGTCATAAATGCCGAGATTGACTTTACTTTATCCACAAACGGCCATTGCATATGGCCCCACTGATCTCGACAAACAATACCGATTGCAGCTGATGCAGAGGAGGTCTGAAACGAGCCATCCAGGTTGATTTTCAGCATAAACTCATCTGGAGGTTTCCATCTGGCCGCACTTTTTGGGACCCCGCAAGCCTCCTCCATATTACACATCGGGTAATTAGCAGCCCAGTGGCTAACCAGTGATTGGTTAGCTTTTCCTATCACAGCGATGGGATCTGGTTGAACACCATTGAATACCTGATCATTTCTTCCCTTCCAAATGTACCATAGCACCCAGCAGATGAGTGCCACGTCATAATCAGTGAGGGGACAGCTTGGCTTCATAAGATCCATCCACCATTGCTGAAAATTGTGGATGCTACCGAAATGGGTCTTGAGAGTTAATCTACAACCAAACCAAACACATCTCGCCCAATGGCAGTGAAAGAAGAGGTGTTCCAGAGTTTCACTAGCTGCTTGACAGATCAGGCATATATCGGTGGGACTCCTCTTTCTTTTAATCAGCTCTTCATTAGTGGCTATGGCATTAGACAGAGCGCGCCATATGAAGTTAACAACTCTAGGTATGGTTTTAATTTTCCATATTTTTTTCCACACCTCGCTTGGGATATGAACTGAAGCTCCAGCCGACTGGGTTTGCATCGTGTGACAGATATCCGTAAGCTGGTATCATAGCTTAACTGAGTAGACTCCATTATTCGCTAGTGTCCACATCACACGGTCTTCAATGGGAACCTTTGGAAGCGGAATGGCTTTAATAACACCACTAGTAGAGTCATCAATGTTGCATCTGATTGGGGTAAGATCCCAAATCCTAGTGTTAGCGAAGATAAGGGAAGAGACAAGTTTATTCGATTCTTTGAGACTTTCCTCCTGGGTAGCCAATCTGCGAGTGGCTAAGGCAGGGATCCAATTATCCTTCCATATACGAGCAGACTCCCTGTTGCCTATTTGCCAGCACAAATCATCTTTGATGAAGTCTCGCCCTTCTAGTATGCTTGACCAACACCAAGATGCTCTGTGACCTTTTACTGCATCCATAAAAACATTGTTAGGAAAATAGAGTCTTTTAAGGACTCTTACCCATAGGTCATTAGGATTCTGGGCTAGGCTCCAGGTGGTCTTTGCTAGAAGCGAATTATTAAACTTTATAAAGTCACGAAAGCCCATACCCCTTCTTTTTTTGGACGTGTGAACTTGTGCCATGCCACCCAGTGGGTCTTGTTTTGTCCCTCCCACCAGAAATTAGACACCAGTCTATTGAGTTCTTTACAGGTTTTGACTGGAAATTTAAAGATTTCCATCGGAAAGATTGGAATGGCATTGATGACAGCCTTAATCATAACCTCTCTCCCTGCAAATGATAGATGTTTGCCGCTCCAGCCAAGAACTTTCTTGCTCATTTTCTCGTGGACATATGCAAGTGCCTGATACTTGGTCTTTCCCCAGACACTGGGGATACCCAGGTATTTGCCTTGATCCATGCTTTCACCAATGCCAAGTATGCCACAAATATCCTGCTTCAGAGGGTGTGGTGTGTTAGATGAGAACACAATACTAGATTTCTCCAAGTTGGCTGATTGTCCTGACGTCGAACAGTAACTTTGAAGAATGTCTGCCAAGGCTTTACAATTCTTAATATCTGCATGCATGAAGAACAAGGCATCATCTGCAAAAAAAAACTATGTGATAACTCCGGGCAAGAGTTGCTATGTTTGATCCCAACTAAGTGACCTTGCAACCGAGACATTAATCATGCATGAAAGGGCCTCCAGGGATAAAATGAACAGATAAGGTGATAAAGGGTCTCCTTGTCGGAGGCCTCTAACTGGGCTAATAGAAGCTATTTTCTCCCCTGCAATACATAAGTTAAGATGGACAGTTTCCACACAATTCATAACAAGATTGACCCATTTTCGGGAGAAGCCAAATTTTAGCATTACTTATCTTAAAAAATCCCATTCCACCCTATCATAGGCTTTACTCATGTCCATTTTTAAAACGAGTTCACACTTGTTACCAGTTTTCCTTCGTCTGAGATAATGGAACACTTCATGAGCAATAACAATGTTATCCTGGATTAAACGGCCTGGTACAAAGGCACCTTGATTCAGAGAAACACATTTATCAAGGCAACATTTCATTCTATTGGCCAAGACTTTAAAAATAATTTTGTATGAGAAATTACATAGGCCAATAGGTCTGAAATGTGAAACAGATTCAAGTTTGTCTATCTTTGGGATAAGAGTGATATAAGTCCCATTAATGTCATTAAGCGGAAGATTCATGTCAAAAAAAATCCTTTACCATTTTGACTAGGGAGTCACCCACTTCTTCCCATGAGAATTGGTAGAATTTACCTGGGAAGTCATCCGGTCCTGGGGCTTTTGACCCCCCAAATCAAAGACTGCTATCCGACTTCCTCTCGTTACAGGCCGAAGGAGAAGGTCATTTTTGGCTTCATCAATTTTTGGCTCAACTGAGTCCAAGGCTGTATCAAGCAGTCGAGGCCCTGAATGAGAGAAAATGTTAGTGAAAAAATCAGCGAACAATGTATTTATATAACCTTTATCACTGGTCCACACGCCGTTTCCATCTTTGATGCTTAAAATGGAATTTCGTCTCCTCCTAAGTAGAGTAGTAAGATGGAAGAACTTGGAATTTTTATCCCCGGATTTGAGCCAAGAGATGCGTGAGCGTTGCCACCAATGATTTTCTTCCTGATCCATAAGCTCCTCTATTCTGCATAGGAGAGTTGCTTCTTCCCTTTTACTTTCATCAGTTTGGTACCCTTATCTCACAACAGTTAGACAAGATGATAATGCATCTATCATCTTTTTGTGGTTGGGGAAGTTTTGTTTACTACAACTAATTAGATTTTTCCTGCAATTGTTTAGTTGAAGTGCAAAGTGAAGGATAGTTTGATTAGTCTCTGTAGCACTCCCTTCCCAACTATCATGAACTACCTGCATAAAATCATTGTGAGCAGTCCAATAATCCTCAAACCTGAACGGTTTTATTTTATTAGAAGAAACATGAGTAAAATTGACAAACATGATATGGTGATTCGATCCTAAAGGATCAATGTGAAAGACTTGAGCAAATGGAAATTTATGACAGAAAATATCATTGCCCATAACACGGTCAATTCTTTCTCTAATAGTTGCCCCGTCCTGTCTACGGTTGCACCATGTGAACCACGAGCCATGAAAGCCCAGATCAATAAGGGAGCAGTCAGAGATGAATTTCTGAAAGTTGATTATCTTCCGGATAGCCCTTGGATTCCCTCCCTGCTTTTCTTGATGTGATGTAATATCATTAAAATCACCCAGGCAAATCCAACTCTCAGTCCTTTGGCAAATAGAATTGATGATAGTAGCATACACAACAAGTCTGTCTTTCTCAGTCGGTGGTCCGTACACAAAAGTGATGTATTGAGGGAAAGCAACTGTCGGGTCGAACACTGATGTGTGAATGACATCAATGGATGAAGAGATGATGTTTACAGTAGTGGCTTTGTCCTAGAATAAAGCAAGGCCCTCGCTAATCCCATATATTGGGATCAACAATCCATTCTTCCTCAAATCCACACTGTTGCCGTATCCTGCTAACATGGGTGTTTCTTCCTGGTCTCCATGATGAAGACAATTTGGGGTTTTTGTTTATTACAGACCTCCTTAAGGTTTTTAACTGTCAGAGGAAATTCTAACCCCTGAAAGTTCCAAGATATCAGACTCATGGCGAACTGATGGCTGTTTGGTGAAAGCCATCGGTGGGTTGTAACAAAATAGAGACAACAGAGGGGAACTGTGAACAATCATGGTTTTTAGCTTCTAAGGAATTTAGCTTGTGTGGGTTTGCTTCTGGTGACAACTCCACTCTTTGATTAGTGCATTTACCCTTTTTGCTTCTCAGGGCATTTTTGAGGCTTCTAATATTCCCATGTGGTGGCCCAGTAGTCTTGACTTTATTATTTGCCTTAGCAGGCATCGGCACAGGGGGTGCTTCCAAAAGGAGAAGCCTCTTTTTGGTTGGGTTCAAAGAACTATCCTCCTCCTCAGGTTCTTGTTGCCGCTTCAAATGCATGCGATTGAGCCCAGTAGTGACTGTCGCAATTAGAGACAGTCCGCCGAAGGGAATAATAGACGTTGAGTGGTCATCTTCATGGGCAGGAAATTCCACTCGATAGGGCGGTGGTTGCAGCGGCTTGGAATCGGAGCAGGCTTCATGATCAAGATCCTGAGTGATCGGGTCATGATTCTGAGACGATTCGATCTTCTCCCCTGAGATCTTCCGATGATTAAGTTGTTGGGGCGAGATTTGCGTCACTGGATTAGTTGAGGCCGAGATAGTAGGTAATTCTTTAATTCGAATTTCCCCCTTATTTTGCACAATAATAAAATCTTCAGGCTTTCCTCTACTATTACCGGAATTCTCGGCCCTTAGGAGATCGTTGGCAGTGATTTGGCTTTGCTCTTGATTTCTCCTGAAACTAGCGGCGTCTGTACCCTGTGTCTAATTTTAGCCGAGATTAGGGATTTTGGAAAATGGTAGGCCTTGGTTATTGTCGAAACTAGCGGCATCTGTACCCTGTTTCTGATTGTTGCCTAGATTAGGAAGTTCACATATTGATGGGCCCTTGATACTGTCAATTCTGTTGGGGGATTTGAGGAGATTGAATTTCCCCTGATTTTGCGCATTGATTAGATCCTCTGGCCATTGTTTCCCGTTACCAGCTGTTACACGGTGTAATTTTGCGCATTGAATTTCCCCTGATTTTTCGCCTTGATTCCTGGATGTTTCTGTTCTGAGAGTCACCGCCGGTCGTTCTCTGATTGAGGGCCTGAACAGGTACCGGACATGGCTTTTTCTACAGGAGCTTCGACTTGTCCCAGTCCTTGTCGTGTACCAATAGCGCTTCTTCTAAGGTCTTCACGTGTGGTGTGCCCAGTCCATTCCCAACCCTTTCCTCTGTCACATTTTCATCTGAGTTATCCAACTGAAATTTACAGTTCCTGGCTTCATGGCCGATTCTCCCACAGTCATAACAATAATTCTGCAGACACTCATACCGAACAGTTACCCAAATCGGATCCCGGTGGGGTCTAGGGACCCAGAAACCTGCAAGAAGAGGGTTAAGAAGGTTGATAAGGACTCGGACTCTGATGAAGGTTCTGGAGAGTCTTCCCTGTAGCATTGGGGCTTCAACCATCAAGGTTTGCCCTACTGCATTACCCAAGGTAATAGCATTTTCACATTCAAAGGCGGCATGAGGGAGACCGTGAAACTGGATGCAAAATGGGCACCACTCAAAGTTGACCTCCTGAAGGACCATGTAGTCATCCCAGGGTTGGAGGTTTAATAGGGCGCTTTGTATAGACCACGGCCTGCCTTTTAGAACTCGTTGATAATCCTCCTATTTGGTGAATCGAAAGAGGAAGGCATTTTTATCAGGCATCTCGTGAATTTCCATCCCTTTGTCAAGTCCTCATCCTTTCTTAATCATGGTGATCACGATTCCTTTGTTAAGATTTTTGTCGGTTTCCAATCGCCCAACAAGGGCTCTTCCCTTCTGACTGTTTATGGAATTATGCAGGTTCAGATGTACTTCCTTGGAGTTCTTGATTCCACTGCTATTCGTGCCCATCTCCATTCACTGATTGTTGGATTGCAAGTAGAATAAAAAAAGAACCAGAAAAGCTGAGGATCACAAGAGTAGTAAATAGGTACAAGCTAAGAACCGAGATGATCAAAGCTTGGTGGGAGAGGAGAATGGGATCTCTCACAGCGGAGAGGGATGGCTCTCTCACAGAAGGAGAGGGAAGGTTTCTCTCACAGAAGGAGAGGATTTCATAGTTGATTTGCTCACTCTGTTAGAAATAATTTCTAAATTTAGTCCTTAGGAATAATTTTCCTTTGATTATATATACAGACACCTGCCTCACACTTTAAGCCAGCTTTTATTTTCTTTTGTCGGATGTGTATCAATAAAATTTATTAGAATGATTGTTAAAAGTAGGAAGATATATATCTTGCTTAAGAAAAAAAATTTACACGTAAGAGCAGAGGAGGGAATATATATTTTGAATATAGGGTTAAATATATAAGAAACTAGAAAAAGGTGAAAATGATAGGAGATACTAAAAATATGGAAGGCTGAGATTGACAGGACAAGGGGGCTATGGTAGTGATGAATTTGAGGAGCCGTACGAAGGTGAGCGAAGATCGGCCTCATTTCGTGAGTTTGGGGACACGTGTCGAAAAGGCATGGTTTCCACTTGATGAAGCCACGTAGACAGATGCTGAAACCTTATTACTATTTAATAACAGCAGCAAACGAAAGCAGAAGCAAAAGGAAGAAGAAGATGGGGAAGGCAAAGGTGTTGGCGGTGGTAGTGGTGGTGTTGATGGCGGTGAGCGCCAGAACGTGCCGGTGTGGGATTGAAGAAGTGGCCGATACGGCCCAACAGAAAGTAAAGGAGGCCCAGGAAGCTGCCCCAGCCGCCCTCCAGGGCGCCAAGGACACCACCGGGACTTGGGCCAATTGGGCTTATGACCAGTTCTCCGAGTACTCATTCCTCCCTCTTCAATTCTATATTATATTAATTATTTGCCATCATTTCCACTTTGTTCATTCGTTCTTGCTGTGTCAGAGCTATAGGGAAGTTGAAGAATGATGTAGGAGATGAACATGTGGCTCAAACCCAGAAAATCTCCAATGATGCTATCAATAAGGTTCGAGGTAAGTAAATTAATCAATCAATAATCACTGCTTTCATTCATATTCAGTATATATATATATATATATGAAATTATGAATTAAGTAGGTGTGTGTATGTTTCTATCAAAATAACTTGAGCCAATCTGATAATGACTTGCCTTAATATTATTTATTTCAAATGTGAGACTTAATCATTCATTCTGATAGGCGCAGCGACGGAAGCCTACAACAAAGCAGGCGAGCAGATGGAAACGGCGAAGGAGAAAGCCTCAGAAATGGCTCATAATGCCAAACAAAAGGCAGGCAATGCGGCGGACAAGGCGTCTGAAACGGCCAACGACGCAAAACAGAAGGTCACACAGGCCGTTGGCAATCTCTGAGCTGACAAAAGAGTTGTTGTGAAGGTGCATATATATATATGCCTGTGACCATCATCTTTGTTAGAAGGCCTTTCATTTTGCTTCCTACTTTCAAAAGTATGCTGCAGGTGGACGACCTCGGTTTTGTACCTTACTTAGTTCGTTTTTGTATTATTTATTGTAAAGTTCTGCATAATCTTATTTTCGGCCGCCATATGTTCAAACTGTACTCAGAATGAAAAGCGTTTTTATTTTAAACCGGATTGTTTGATAAGTTTAAGTATTGCTTCCACCGCTTCAGTTTGCTGGTATATATGTTATAATCTAGCTAGCTACCTGGCAAAACCTATGCATAAAACATTTAAATTTGTCATCTGATTGCAAGGCCAATGTTCTTTTAGACAGCAACTTGGATTGGATGATTGATTCATACAGACTGAGATCATACGTACAGTCAAATTAACAGTTAAAATATTCTATTCAAATACTAGTGTATATACTATACTAGTTTAGAATTGATAATAATGAATTTTCTCGTTTTTAGACATGTTATATATCTTCAAACCTATTTAAGTGATCATATTTTATAATTTAATTTTAATAAATGAGCTAGAACATAGTATTCTTCTGTTTGGATCATGTAGGATATGTTTGGATTAGATTGATGGCATGTGTTCGAATGTATGTCAATGCAATTTCACCTCTCACAGTGGGTTGGGAAAACCAACGATTACGTTTTCCCTCCCAATGAAACAAACACACTTATGGTTAGTTGGTGAGCTGCGAATTCTTTTCTTGCTTGGGATGATTTTAATTAGTCTGTTTCCAGAAGAAAATCTTAATTAATTTTAATAAATTCTTGAATAATTCCTTCCCTTGCCATTTGCTACGCCCCACAACGGAAACTCGTTTGAAATGTGATTTCTAAAGTTCAGAACATTGCAGTACTTACGTTGTTTTTGAAAATCTTCGGAGGAATCATCTTGAGTTCCCGAGGAAGGGACTACCAAGAAGTCCTAATGAAAATTGAAGAGTATGCAAGGACACATATATATCAATATAAGAAATGACAACTGTTTACTTGACATTATTGCTTAAAGGGAGACTCGACCATATTTAATTTGCTTGTCGATTTCAAAACTTTATTAGCGACTTTAATCAGTTGGCGAAAAAAACTAGCGACATTAATGTTTTACCTTCTTCCCTTCAATTTAATCTTTTAGTTTTGATCTATTTAATAGTAGATGATGCAAGGTTGCATATTTTGCTTTCTATTAATGTTTGAAATACATACAGACATGATCAAGCAATAAAAATAATTTCTCTCTTATCATTAAGAAAATCTTTTTCTCTGGGAGTGTTTCATTATTCGTAAATTTTGATTCAGGGTTCTATGGGGTCTTTGTGTGGGGCATCAATTGGAGAGGTTGGACAGACTTTTATAGCCACATATTTCATAGTGCCACACAAAAGTTACTATGCAGCTATTTCCTAGGGAATTGTGACCATCAAGATTATTTTGGGTCGATGATTTTTTATTTGTAAAGGATGAGGAAAATTATGGTTCATTAATTCAGCATTGGTAAAATGATGGTTTTTTTTATATTCATGTTCCAGTTGATAGTAAAATTTTAAATTCATTAGATTGTATATTAGAGAAGAACTCTTGAAATTATTCAAGTAAATATGCAGTCAGAGAAAATCTGATCTGAAGATATCTGAAAAGTAACAACAACAAAAAGTCCTTACAGAAATAAAACGCTCCCCTATATATAATCCATTTTGTTTTGTTGAGTTCAATGAATAAAAGTTTAACCGTTGCCCCTAAATTATATTATAACTTGGTCCAAATCGCAACATATATGTACATCATCCTTCTGAATTTCAGAGGACTTAATGTTTAGTTGCTAAGCAACAATAAAGATATGCTGATCTTATTTACAAAAATTGTCAATGAATACAATAAATTCTTCCTTTTTGAAAGTAATGACTAGAATCCCAAGACTTCTTGATGGCTTATGAATTACGGATCTATGTTAATCCTCTTACTTTGATGGTTTATGAGATAGAGATTTATGTTAACCCTTCTCCTTTGGGTGAGGACTTGACTCTTCTTTACACCTCTAAATCTCATACTAAGCGCTCTATTTATAGAGCTTTAACCAACTAATTAATACATTATTCTAACTCTCTCAAATACTTAATTGGCTCATTATTCTTTGAGCCTGACATTGCTAACCATTTCTACCCTTATTACTCAGTCTGAGCAACTACACGTGCGAATTTTCTCTAAGCTATTATGGTTTTGGTTTGGGTACACAAGACACTATACAAACTCAGTGCATAGTTGTATTAGTGGTAGAAGTTATTTTTTCAATATGATTTACAGTGTACAAAGTAAGTATGTGAAAAAAATTTATCTCGATTTATGTGAACGTACTTTTTTAACGCTGACTCAAACAAGCTCCTACTAATGAGAAAGACAACACAAGGTAAAAGCAGGTGATGTCTGCTAATTCATAATGTGTCGGTGTCCCAGGTCACATGGTCAGGTGGGATCTCTTGGCCCCAAAATTGTGCAAGAAAGTGTGTGGGTTTACACCATTATAAATTGGGTTTCACAATGAACCCAGTTTTCCATGATTAAAGGGTTTATATAAGACATGACAATACATAAGGTCTTCTAAGGAGATTGTGCATGAAATACTGTCACTGCCTAGCTTTTGCTTATAACAATGTCTTCAATCTCAGGTGATTAAGTTCCTAAGTATAGAATTTTACCCAAAAAATAGAAAAATAAAAGGGTCCAAAGTAGATACTAGCTAGTTTTGAAATTTGTCGTTATTATATAGATATCTCTCAATACTTTTGTTAAATCCTCAACCAGATGGGAACAAGGAGAAGGAAATGCATATTTCTATTACCATCTACTTTTAGTCAAAGAACACAAATTATTTCATATAACATATAGACGAGAAAATGAGTCAAATCAAAGTATTTATGCACACCTATAAACTATATATATTCGTTCACTGGGGAATTAATTCTAATAATTGCTATCACTATTATTTTTTTTTCCAAACAGCATTATTATTATTAATTTGGGAGATAGATAGAGGGGTCAATTGGCTTACACTTGGTGCAGCTTGGTCCTTTGCTTGTTGTTGTGCATCCAAATCTTGAAAACCTGCATCTTCACTCCCACCTGAGAACAGAAGTGCCGTACTTGTTGTTCCTCATTCTTCTGGATCTTCCACCCAATCTTCTCTGCATATTCCATCATCCTCATCTTCTGTTCTTGTGTAAACTTTGTCCTAAACCTCTTCCTCCTCTTCGACATTGATGCCGGCTGCTGCCTCCCTTCGGTGGAGGAATCCACAGGCACTCCTCCTCCGAAGGCCACCATCATTGGTGGATTAATCAATCTATTATGTTGATGATGAAGAGAAGAAGGGACGACTAAAGGAGGAGGAGCAATTCTATGTGGTTGTTGATCGTTGCTTTTGTTGGAATAATAATAGGTGTAATAATAATCAGAAATAGGATATTGTTGTTCTGGTTTACCTTGTGTTTCTTTCCGATGAAAATTCCGGTGGCATCCACAAGCAGCACATCTTAAAGATTCCGGGGTGTCTTCTTCTCCGTTTGGCATGAACTCTCCACATCCATCCACAACATGACTCCCCATGCTCGCTGCGTGATTCTTCATACATTCTCTGTACTTCACGATCGTTAAGCTTGCATATGGATCACTTTGTAGTTGATTCGACGGAGGAGGAAGATAAAGATGATGGTGTTGTTCTGGAGAAGAAGAATCTCTTTTGGGGTGATCATCATCATCTTCATCATAATTCTCCTGAGTAGTTGTTGTCATCTCTACTTTCTTATCTCGGTGATGACTGTGTTCTTCCATCTAATTAAACTGTACTACTGTGTATTTCTGAGCTCTAAACGTTGCTCTAATTAAAGGTGTTGTGGTTGTGTGAGCAGCTCAACCCTAATTAAATCAAAGATATAATTACTAGCTAGCTACCAGACACAGTGCACACCTACTATATATTATTCTTTTCTTTCCTTATTCTGATATTGACGTTCTGGGTGCTAAACCCACCCACCAATTTTACTAATTAACCCTATTCCCAGCGACATAAGCCAGTGAGCGAGTATACACTGTTTGAAGTATGTAATAAGGGAAAAATAAAAGTAGCTTAATTAATTTTAATAAAGCAAAAAAGATCACTCCACACAAGATACCAAAAACACAAAAGAGAAAAAGGGTTCAACCTGCACAGTAATTTATTGAAACATAAGTCTAGCCAGGAGCTGGGCCCCTGAAGAACCTAAAGAAGAGTCTGAAGATTAGAAAAGCTTGATTCTTATTGTACCAGCAAAAGCTGGGAGAGGGGAGAGAGAGAGAGGGAGAGGGAGAGAGAGAGAGAGAGAGCAAAAGGATAGATTGCGAAGAAAAAAATGGAAATATTACGTTAAGATAAGGATTAATTAGATTAAAGATAGAAACCTGGGATTACGTTAATATATATGAAATTGATGAGAGGGAGGGGCAAGAGTGTAATGTTTCCTAGGAGCCATCCAGCGCCATGGAAACCAACAGGAAGGGGTGGTTTACACTCAGAATGAGTTTGTCTTTCACAACAACCGACAACCTCATGTTAGTCCTCTGCCACACCCCCTCCCAACTTGGTCCTCTTGTTCATTAATTATTGTCCCCTCTTATATCCCAGGCCAACACTTGTCTCGTAAAATATTAGCCTTCTTCTTATGTACGAGCAAGAGATTCATATTCATTATCTATCAATGAAGTTTAACTTTGAAAGGAAATGAA
Organism: Acacia pycnantha; assembly: GCA_025563575.1. NCBI lineage: Eukaryota > Viridiplantae > Streptophyta > Magnoliopsida > Fabales > Fabaceae > Acacia > Acacia pycnantha. Next base: position 216,931 of record JAMWYP010000038.1, read on the forward strand.
GACTACATGCCTGAAAATCCAAATTAATAAGATGGTTAGGAATTCTGCTGGGTAATTAAACTTGAGTGTGTTTTGCCCGTTTGGGGCCACTGTAAGTAATTAAATGGAAACAGAAAATTTGGTGTTACTGCTATATACTGTTACTGTCAGATTCTTTACCTCTCTCAAATTGTGGCATGTTGTGCGGCTGCATTATTATGATTTGTTTGCATGCAATCCCCACTTTCTCCTCTCGGCTTTCTCTTTCCCTGTCTCAGGCTCACACTTATTTTCTGGTACCCTTCACTTCTAATTAATCATCCTTTCAAAACCAATCAGAGTGTGTTTCTTTGTTTACCTCCATCTTTCCCCAAATGATGTCAGATTGTCATGTGCCATGTCTCAAAACATGGCTTGTTCATACTTTTATTAACTTCTAAGATAAGGTACCATTGTACCACTTGCTCTCGGTATTTCCTTAAAGTTATGTTCATGATATTAATTCGTAAATTATTTTAAACTTTATCATGACAAAAAATGAACCATCTGCGCTGGCTACTTGATATTTATTAAGTTCTCACCATCCATAACCTAGATAATAATAATCCATCTAACTCGTACATAATACAAATTTAATTAGTTTGGCTAGCTAATCGTACGATTTTATTATCACGTTTTTAATTTGCACACGTACCCCTCAATCACATGCACTTTCTTGCTCTCTAAGTCCAATTAATAACACCAATGTCTCAGTCTTACCATCTGGCCGGGGAACAAAATATTTTCTGGCATCCATAATATGCTGTATTATTAATTAGTTGTTCTTTGTAAATCACAATAATACCATTTTGTCCTATAGAAAAAGTAAAAACTCCCCAATTAAGATCTTCAGAATCCTGGAGAGGGACTATTCATTATACTAATTTTCACTTCACTTGCATTAATCGCTAATAAACTTGTTCAGGATAACTAAATCTATGCTGGCCAGAACAGGAGCAGTAATTCATTTTATTTAGAAAAAAAATGACATGCTTAACTAAAATCTAGGGAAAATCTCACTCAGGTCCCAAAGACTAGAAAAAAATATCAAAAACGGCTCTGTGTAGATTCTTCTATATAAAAAAAAAAAGTCAATATATAGATTCTTTTATCAAAAAGTCATTAGGAATCTCAGTGACATATATGTGCTTGTCAATAATCACTCTATAACTTGTAAATATAATCACATACACTTGTTAACAAGGTAAGTTCACATTTGAAACTTTTTTTAAAGAAGAATCTACACTGTGACTTTTTTGATATTTTTTTTAGTCCCTAGGACCTGAGTGAGAATTTCTCTTAAATCTATGGCCGGCAACAATACTTAGGAATTCGGATGATTTTGGTTGAAGCTATACGAACAAGAAGCGTTTATCTTAATGAAACATTGTCGCTGGTATTGTAGGACATTTAGAAGTATGGTAAGTTTGAAGAGATAACGAGAGGCATGCATGGAAGTGAGTTTTGGTGAAATATACTAAACTGCTCCATTCAATTCTTGTTATAAATTTATATCAAGCATATTATTTTTTCCATGTAATATTCATAACTAAATAGAAATTATTTTCAACTAATAATTAACCAAACCCATCCCACACTAATGAATTTTATTGAAGATAATTTTGAGATCTTATATAAAAAATAAGAATAATGAAGGAGTGAAGAAAGGGAGAGGGAAAAAGGGAAAGGAAATGTAAGGAGGGGATGAGATTAGAACAAAGGGGGGTGGGCGGGTCACGTCAGAAAGCGCACGCGTGGACCTCGTGGAGTTGGTGTTTGAATAAGATCCCACTCCCCCATCCTTCCTTCAAATTTGGCTTTACCCTCTCTCTCTCTCTCATTCATTATGCCTTTCTTTCCCATGCATTTACCTATGGGTTAAATATCATTTTTGTCATAAAAGTTTAGTCTAAGGACACTAGTCATCCGAAAGTTTTTTTTAATACTATTTTTGCCATGAAAATTTGAAAAACGTAGCCTTTTTTGCCCAACCGTCACAATAACTCCGCATAGACTGTTAAAATGACACATGACTGCGAAACAGACACGTGGAGGCTGAGATGGAACTGGTGTTAGGGCAGATCATTCATCTCTCTCTCTCTCTCACATTCATTATGTCTTTCTTTCCCATGCATTTACCTATGGGTTAAATATCATTTTTGTCATGAAAGTTTAGTCTAAGGACACTAGTCATCCGAAAGTTTTTTTTAATACTATTTTTGCCATGAAAATTTGAAAAACGTAGCCTTTTTTGCCCAACCATCACAATAACTCCGCATAGACTGTTAAAATGACACATGACTGCGAAACAGACACGTGGAGGCTGAGATGGAACTGGTGTTAGGGCAGATCATTCATCTCTCTCTCTCTCTCACATTCATTATGTCTTTCTTTCCCATGCATTTACCTATGGGTTAAATATCATTTTTGTCATGAAAGTTTAGTCTAAGGACACTAGTCATCCGAAAGTTTTTTTTAATACTATTTTTGCCATGAAAATTTGAAAAACGTAGCCTTTTTTGCCCAACCGTCACAATAACTCCACATAGACTGTTAAAATGACACTAGGGTAGATCATTCATCTCTCTCTCTCTCTCACATTCATTATGCCTTTCTTTCCCATGCATTTACCTATGGGTTAAATATCATTTTTGTCATGAAAGTTTAGTCTAATGACACTAGTCATCCGAAAGTTTTTTTGTAATACTATTTTTGCCATGAAAATTTGAAAAACGTAGCCTTTTTTGCCCAAACCGTCACAATAACTCCGCATAGACTGTTAAAATGACACATGACTGCGAAACAGACACGTGGAGGCTGAGATGGAACTGGTGTTAGGGCAGATCATTCATCTCTCTCTCTCTCTCACATTCATTATGCCTTTCTTTCCCATGCATTTACCTATGGGTTAAATATCATTTTTGTCATGAAAGTTTAGTCTAAGGACACTAGTCATCCGAAAGTTTTTTTTAATACTATTTTTGCCATGAAAATTTGAAAAACGTAGCCTTTTTTGCCCAACCGTCACAATAACTCCGCATAGACTGTTAAAATGACACATGACTGCGAAACAGACACGTGGAGGCTGAGATGGAACTGGTGTTAGGGCAGATCATTCATCTCTCTCTCTCACATTCATTATGCCTTTCTTTCCCTTGCATTTACCAATCCTATATTCACTAATCACCATCCTCTTCCTATTTCCATACAAACCTCCTGCCCCGAAACAATGGCTTCAGGATTAAAAGGGTCACGAAAAGTCCCGTTCTTGAATTTGCGGGCTCAACCATAGCTCCCATGCTTTAGGATCTTCTAATGTTTTTTATTAAATACATAAACATAAAAAATAAAACTATTATAAATTTTTTAATTCAAAGCATAAATATCAGTAAGCTAAAGTCTAAGTTGAAAAAACCAAAACTATTTTTTTTTTTATAATACAAAGGGTTTCCTTTTTGAGGCTTTGAGCGCAGAGAGTTTTCACCTATTCCAACAATTGGCTTTACGGGATTCAAACTTATATTCTCTACCTTATGGGGGGTAAGCTAATAAGGATGCTTACCATTTCAACTAACAACTTGCTGGTACCAAAACTAAATTAAATCAAGTCGTTATCATGCAATTTAAATGGGTCATCATTGGCCCTATAAAGTTGCATCTTGACAGGTTCAAGTTTAAAAGGGTCGATTCTAAAAACCCACTTGCTTTGAATTTCTTTTAGAGTCGGTCCTCAATGTAAACGGGCGAGACCAAAGGGCTCAGCTCTTTCAGCTAGAACCCATCGGGCCGACACGATTACACCTGTTTAAGTCAAGGATCAGGCTCATGATTTAGAGCATTCAAAAAGAATCGAGCCTAAATAGGCTAGCCTTGTAGTGCCGCGCCCGGTTTAAGACTGCCAATTTATTTGTTTGCTCCTACCCCTCATATTGTGTTTTGTGAAGCCTCTTTATCTATTTACCCAGACTTTTTTGTTATATATGAATATTAGATTAACAAAAAAAAAAAAAAAAGGGAGGGGGGAGTTCATGAAAATTGATAGGGGGAATACATATATAAGAAGAGGAATAAGTCAATTCTTATCTCTAATTGACAGTGGGACATTAATTAGCAAAGAAATCAAAAGACGACGACGTTGTCATTAAAACAAAAGGCAAACAAGGAAAATAGTAAGAATGGGGTTGATCTGCCTGTAATGGTCGGAAAAATTAAAAAACATTGAAGCATAAAAGTGCATGTATTTACAAATTGGTTTTCACAGGACATGGTATTATTATACCGAAACAGTGGATTGTTTTGTAAGGTCGAGCATCTTCCAACGAATCCATTCTCAATATTGATCAACAACTTGCTTTCCAGTACAACTTCTAAACTTCCTTAACAGTTAATTCTTTCTAGTTTTAACTTCTAACTATTTAATATTATGAGATAGATCATTAAGATTAAGCATCCAGCTATATATATATATATATATATATATATATATATATATATATATAAACTTTACTAAGTCGTATGATTTATAAACCATAAATATCATTTAATAAGCCTATTTTCCAATTTAATAATATTTATATCTTATATTAGGAATTTTATTGTTTTGACTTAATTTATGTAAAAAAAAATGAAAATGATGAAAATATGTTAAACGGGCTCATGTTGGGATCTGTACGTACACACAACGGAAGGATTTCATCCATTAAAATTTTATGAATCCCAAAGAGGATCTATCAACGACGTTTAAATCGGGTTAGTTAAGAACCATACCTATACGAACTTGTATGCGTCTTTTGCGAACTTGTGGGCTAACGCCTTCTTGCTCGATCAATCTCTAGGAGCCGACTCTACGAATCCACTCCCTCTACCGGTATCCACACCGAACAGCTCTCCAACACGTACGGTAGCGTGCTAGCGCCTTCTTACTTTGCGTCTCACGTCTTTTCTCTCTAGGATTTCTTTCGTGGTTTGTCTCACTGATTTCAATACGACTAAAGCTTCACTTTATAGAGTTTCTAAAATCCTAATTGGGCCGTATTAAAATATTCAAAATTAATCTAAATCAATCTTGAAAATCGAATTTGGATTAATATATTAATTAAATCTGTCCAACAGATCTAATCTAATCTATTTATTTAATCCAAATTAAAAGCCTGCTGATTTAATTTATCTTTATAAATTAAATATGAGATATGATATCTGTCTATTTAATTAAATCTGAGATACTATATCTCAATTTAAATTAAATCAGATATATGATATCTCTTATTCGAAAATTAAATCTGAGATATGATATCTGTCTATTTAATTAAATTTGAGATACTATATCTCAATTCAAATTAAATCATATATATGATATCTTTATTTATTTTAGTTATTTAATTTATCAAATAAATTAAATACTATATAATAATATTATTATTTTCGAATTTAATATATATATATCCTAAATTAAATGTTGTATTCATTAAATCTTAAACATATTTAAGATTCAATTAATCTAAACACTATTGCTCGTGTTGGGCTATTCTTATCTGCGACCCTGTAGGCTCACATGAGATTGACAGTGGGTCAATACTGTACTAGCTCACAAGTCGCAAGCGGGCTCTAGCAAGACATTGCGACTACCCAATTCATATGGGGATTGATGATACGATACAACCTATCATACAACCATGTCACGTTCCTTTTGTCACGCGATAATTTGGTTAAGGATGAAGCATGGATAATGTCAACCTCCTGTTCTTGACTATTACTTTCTCGATTATTGAGTAGTCTAATAACTGAAATGGAAACTCCTTTTCATCGTAGTATGGCCATACATTTCTCAGACTCACTCATCGAGGGGTCCAATATTATCTTTCTACAAATGTGAGGGACAAATTTCATCTTGACCATTCACATTCCTTTGCATGAAAATCACTTATCCTGATCAAAGCCTTTATCATCACCCGGTCAAAGGTGACTATTAGGTCAAAAATCAACGACTCTCATGTAGGAATCCATGATGATCTCAGGTCAAAGGGCGTTGTGACGTGTAATACCCCGAAATTTGAATTAGGGAATTTAAGGGCCAAAGTGCCAAAATGACCAAAATACCCCTGGGAGGAGTAAATAACTTAGGAAAATGGTGAAAAATCCTAAAGGGCAATGAAATAATTATTTAAATTGAGAGAGCGTATATCTCTAATTTTGGTAATTTGATAAATTACAAACTTGGAGAAATTGAATAAGAATGCTCAAAAAGTATGGTAATGACCATAATGCCCTCACAAATTCTAAAATAAAGCAGAACACATGGAAACAGAAATGGCAGTGCAAGAATTATGAGGTAATGATGTATTCTAATTAAGAAAATTATCAACTAATGATAATAAAGTAATTAAGTAATTTCTGGCTAATTACTTAAGCATAAGTAAAGGAAATTCATGAATAATTATGTAAAGCTCAAAAATTAGTGGAAAATAGTTGAAAATTAGTAATAATATATTTACTAATTGATTGGAGATTTTTGAGAAAAATAAGTGAGTTTAGGTATTTTTAAGCCTAAATACAAGTTTGGACCAATAGGAAAATTATGTAAGAAATTATATAAAATAATTATTTTATATTAAAAAAAATATAAAAAAACGAAAATAATAAAAAAGGGATCAGATGTGGCTGCCGAAATGTTTGACAAACTTGGGAGGAAAATCTTGTAAAAATATCATGATATTATAAGTTGCAACTTGCATTATAATACTATATAATTAATTAAAGTAAAATTATGTGAATAGTAATTAAATAATTAGGAAACGGATCCTATCTAGAGAACCAAGAATGGGAATTTCAAAGTCAAGGTAAAATATTGATCAGTGAGTTTTTACCTTCAAGTGACCTCTTCCGGAAGTTAATTCCGAGGCCGTTAGCACATTTTCCTAATAAGACGAAATAAGGAAATTCTGAGAAAAGGCCAGATAGCCAAGAGGACGAAAAGGTTATGTTGTGACATTTGGAAAAGAATTGGGAATTTTCATGGACATAGTTGGAATCAGTGAATTTTTCTGAAGAGATTGATGTTTCCGAAAACAAGTTTCGACACCGGACACGTTCGGACACGTTTTTCGAGAAAACTTCAACTGGACTGTTGGAGCCCTGTATGGGATCAAAATTTAGGTTAACTTGGAAATTTCTAGTAAGTGAGGAAATGGTTTCAAAGTTGTAAATCCAGAATTTTGAGATTTCTCGAAATCACGCGAATCGGTACCGATCGGGGAAAACGGTTAGACCGGGCATAAAGCAAGCTCATTAATCATTTTTGGACCAAATATTGGCTGCCAAACAGCCCCTAGATGTCGACCAACATGGTTGAATGGTCAAGATCTTGGCTTCTTTCTCAAGTTAGATCCAAGGGTCCAAACAACTTGGAAAATGCCAAACTTGTCCCTTGAAAAATCTATAAATAGGAGGCATACCCCTTGAGAATTCTTCACACCTTCCTCTTGCTCTCTTGGCCGAAATCCTTGAGTGAGAAAGAAGAGAGAGAAGCTCTGGAGAAATTCTGCAGAAGTCTTCAACGGGTAAGTCCTTCGGTCTTCAGTTTTAGTTCGGTAGTTAGTAGAATTGTTAGATAGTTTTAGTAAGTAGGAATGAGATTCCTACTATTTTTTTTAGGCCTCATTGCATTGAAATATATGCCTGACGAGGTAGAAACATGGTAGGGATCGAGTCCCCGAAAGCTGAAGTCTTCGTAGTTCTTTCACAAGTAGGTATTATAATGCTAGAATAGCCTTTAAATTTTCAAGTATGATTGGTTATCATATGGGAGGGCTATTTTAGTCTTTATTTTCGAAAATCAAAATGGCGTCGAAGTTCTGGCAAAATTTCGGGAAGAAAATTTGTCAGAGTAACGAAGTGCTGGCGAAATTCCGCCAACTAGGGATATAGGGGCAAAATGATAATTTTTACCTAAAATGCCAGTTATTGTGTCAAATCACTAATGGAAGTGATATTACTCTTATAGGACGTCAGAAATCCTAGTTTTCCGCCGTTACGCTGTCCAACGTGCCGCTGTCGGACGAACCGCTGTTTTCCGTCAGAAATACTAATTTCTGTTAGACGTACTATTTACCGTCAACAAAGGTACGTCCGCGTACTGTAACACTAACTCTGATATTTATGGTATGCATGTATGTGCTATGTGTAGTGTATGTGGTAGTTGATTGCTCTGTGATATGTTATGTCTTGTTGATATGTTCACGTTTGCTAAGGGCCACACATTATATGTGCTATTGGGATTCGACTGCTATGGGCCAAACGTTGCTAAGGGCCACACATTTTATGTGCTGTTAAAATACGTTGCTAAGGGCCACACATCTGCCTGGGGGCTTATGTGCTATTGGAATGCGCTTGTTGTATGTGATACTTATGTTGTTAGTGATGTGAATGTATGTAATGCATATGTTGTGTATGTAAATATGAGATTAACCGTTACCTGAGGTCCGGATGCATCGGATCTCAGCTCTTAACCTAGCGTCGGGATCCGGAGGATCGAGGACCGAGGAGAGAGGCAAGCGGCCGAGTAGAAGACCCAGTGAAGACTTCCGTTTTGTTGTTCCAATGAAGCCTTTCTTTTGTTATATACTTTTGAACCACGCGGTTTCTGTACCGCCGTTGTAATTAGCCAGACTTACGGCGTTTTATATATACATATCAGTTACTCAATCGCTCCGGTGCTCTATCTGATCATTTTGAAATGATGTTTGATAAAAAAAAATTATACTGCTTTTAAAAGTTGGGATGTTGCATTTTGGTATCAGAGCAGTAGTCCTGGCATGAATTTAATTTTGTTATTACGGACAGTTTGGTGCTGAAGGCAAGGCTAGTCTACGTGGGTATGCCATTGAGTCGCCGTATAAGTCGGTGAGGCCCCCATGGTAGACACTTACCTGACCATTCTGTTCGATTAACGGAGTTTGGTTCTAAGCCTTTTCAAAAATTTTGGAGCATATTTTGAAAATGAGTACTGATATAGCCTAAGGTCGGTGTACCAGTTTGAACCGGTATACCATTCTGAACCGATGTACCACTTTCTGTTGGTACATTAACTCTGATAACCCTGATATCAGTATCCGATCACTCTGATATCAGTCTCCGATAACTCTGATATCAGCCTTTGATAACTCTGATAATCGCCAGTTTGCACTGGACGGTAACTTTATCCTAGTACATGTGGTATTTGACCCATATTGAGAACTTCTATCAGAGAAATTTTTGTTACGAATTTCCGTACTCTTCTGGAAACTGGATTTGATCCATTTTTCTCCGTATATGTTTTGAGAAGAAGAACCAACGAGAATCTGACGAAGGAAATGTTGCGGGTATCTGTCCGATTATGGTGTGAATACTAGAGTGATAAAAGCTGGGAGCAGTAAAAATGCTCAGCGCGATAGAGTTTAGAGACTAGTGTGATAAAGTCTGTGTTATGCGAAATGTCTTCCCTGTATCTAACGTTAACGTTTCCTCTAATCAAGGAACGCGACATGGCGAATTTGAGAGGAGCCGGAGCTCCTAGAGGCCGAGGCAGAGGGCGAGGTAGACGACCTCGGACGAATCCAGTAGTAAATCCGAAGCAGCCAAATCAAGAACCTACCCTACAAGCCGCCTTTCAAGAGGCACCGACGTAATACGTAACCAAGGAGAGATGATCGAGGAACTTCGTGCAGAAAGGGAAGCTGAAAGGAAAGCAAGACACGAGGAGGAAGAACGACGAGCTGAAGAGGAACGTAATACTGAAGAAGATAACGAGCTAAGAGATGAGCACGACGACGAAGATGATCGAGGAATCTGATAGATCGCAGTCACCTCCTCGACGGGAGAGGGTTGTGGAGACTACACAACACTGGGTCACACAGTTCTTAAAGCTCAAACCACCTGCTTTCCATGGAAAAAATGAGCTGGCTGAGGATTGGCTGATGAGCTTAGATAAAATATTTGAAGTCATGGAATGCCCAGAGAACCGGAAAGCCCAGCTGGCGATTTACAAACTCGAAGGAGATGCACACAGATGGTGGAAAAGCGTTGCTATAACGTTACGGACCCGGGTTTGCCCTGTCACTTGGGAGATGTTCATAGAAAAGTTCAATGAACAGTATTTTCCTCCCTCTACACAAGTGATCAAGGAGGCGGAGTTTCTTAGCATCCAACAAGGTTCTGAGGAATCCTTCGACGACTACTTTGCCCGATTTACGAATGCATCGCGATATTCATCATATCTGAAGAGTAATGTTAACGAAAGCTGGAAGGCAAATAGGTTGATTCATGGGCTAAAGTATGAGATAAAGAAGAGGCTGGTGTCTCAGCAGTTTCCTAAACTAGCCCAAGCGGTAGAATCTTGCCGACTAATTGAGCGCAACCGAAAGGAGCTGTGTAAACCCTGACACTTAAGCACTAGCAACATGGGTCGTGGCGAGGGTAGCCGTGAAAATTCCCCACGAAAGAGAGAAGCACCGTGGAGTGACTCTCAGAGAGAAAGTAAGAGACCATTCCAGATTAGAGAGTAGAACAACCCAGGAATGCCGGGAAGCCGACCATGTCCAAAATGCAGGCAATACCATCCTGGTGTTGACTGTTATATAAGGCGAGTTTGCTGCGTGAACTAGGTATTAGTTATTCGACTAAAATCGTGTGATACGTAGATTTCTTATGAGACGTAATCTATGTTTCTTCGTTAAGTACAAATCGACCGTGATCGTGTCATTGAGTAGGAGGTATTTTGTGTTATCATGGTGTGTGGGAACCATGGGAACATTTAAAGTATCTTGTGTTGCCATGGTATAGTCCAAGGAGACATTTTGGTATTTGTAGTATTGACCGCGGTATATGAGCCACGGGAGACACTATATATCAAGGTACGATATGACAGGATCTTTATGGTCAAACCAAAGCGAATTCTCGATTATCAAGAGGAGCGGCTGGCAGGCAAAGCAAGGATCCGACGTGTGGAGTCCAAAGTCCGAGTAGGACAGAGTTTGGTTAAGTACGGAGTTTTAGATAGTAGACTACAAATTTCGAGGACGAAATTTTGTTTAACGGGGGGAGAAATGTAATACCCCGAAATTTGAATTAGGGAATTTAAGGGCCAAAGTGCCAAAATGACCAAAATACCCCTGGGAGGAGTAAATAACTTAGGAAAATGGTGAAAAATCCTAAAGGGTAATGAAATAATTATTTAAATTGAGAGAGCGTATATCTCTAATTTTGGTAATTTGATAAATTACAAACTTGGAGAAATTGAAGAAGAATGTTCAAAAAGTATGGTAATGACCATAATGCCCTCACAAATTCTAAAATAAAGCAAAACACATGGAAACAAAAATGGCAGTGCAAGAATTATGAGGTAATGAGGTATTCTAATTAATAAAATTATCAACTAATGATAATAAAGTAATTAAGTAATTTCTGGCTAATTACTTAAGCATAAGTAAAGGAAATTCATGAATAATTATGTAAAGCTCAAAAATTAGTGGAAAATAGTTGAAAATTAGTAATAATATATTTACTAATTGATTGGAGATTTTTGAGAAAAATAAGTGAGTTTAGGTATTTTTAAGCCTAAATACAAGTTTGGACCAATAGGAAAATTATGTAAGAAATTATATAAAATAATTATTTTATATTAAAAAAAATATAAAAAAACGAAAATAATAAAAAAGGGATCAGATGTGGCTGCCGAAATGTTTGACAAACTTGGGAGGAAAATCTTGTAAAAATATCATGATATTATAAGTTGCAACTTGCATTATAATACTATATAATTAATTAAAGTAAAATTATGTGAATAGTAATTAAATAATTAGGAAACGGATCCTATCTAGAGAACCAAGAATGGGAATTTCAAAGTCAAGGTAAAATATTGATCAGTGAGTTTTTACCTTCAAGTGACCTCTTCCGGAAGTTAATTCCGAGGCCGTTAGCACATTTTCCTAATAAGACGAAATAAGCGGACACGTTCGGACACGTTTTTTGAGAAAACTTCAACTGGACTGTTGGAGCCCTGTATGGGATCAAAATTTAGGTTAACTTGGAAATTTCTAGTAAGTGAGGAAATGGTTTCAAAGTTGTAAATCCAGAATTTTGAGATTTCTCCGAAATCACGCGAATCGGGTACCGATCGGGGAAAACGGTTAGATCGGGCATAAAGCAAGCTCATTAATCATTTTTGGACCAAATATTGGCTGCCAAACAGCCCCTAGATGTCGACCAACATGGTTGAATGGTCAAGATCTTGGCTTCTTTCTCAAGTTAGATCCAAGGGTCCAAACAACTTGGAAAATGCCAAACTTGTCCCTTGAAAAATCTATAAATAGGAGGCATACCCCTTGAGAATTCTTCACACCTTCCTCTTGCTCTCTTGGCCGAAATCCTTGAGTGAGAAAGAAGAGAGAGAAGCTCTGGAGAAAGTGCAAGAAGTCTTCAACGGGTAAGTCCTTCGGTCTTTAGTGTTTTAGTTCGGTAGTTAGTAGAATTGTTAGATAGATTTAGCAAGTAGGGAGTGAGATTCCTACTATTGTTTTTAGGCCTCATTGCATTGAAATATATGCCTGACGAGGTAGAAACATGGTAGGGATCGAGTCCCCGAAAGTCAAGTCTTCGTAGTTCTTTCACAAGTAGGTGTTATAATGCTAGAATAGCCTTTAAATTTTCAAGTATGATTGGTTATCATATGGGAGGGCTATTTTAGTCTTTATTTTCGAAAATCAAAATGGCGTCGAAGTTCTGGCAAAATTTCAGGAAGAAAATTTGTCAGAGTAACGAAATCTTTGGCGAAATTCCGCCAATTAAGGATATGACTGCTATGGGCCAAACGTTGCTAAGGGCCATACGTTGCTAAGGGCCACACATTTTATGTGCTGTTAGAATACGTTGCTAAGGGCCACACATCTGCCTGGGGGCTTATGTGCTATTGGAATGCGCTTGCTGTATGTGCACGACGTCCTATTTTTAGCACATTTATGTTGTTAGTGATGTGAATGTATGTAATGCATATGTTGTGTATGTAAATATGAGATTAACCGTTACCTGAGGTCCGGATGCATCGGATCTCAGCTCTTAACCTAGCGTCAGGTTCCAGAGGATCGAGGACTGAGGAGAGAGGTAAGCGGCCGAGTAGAAGACCCTGAAGACTTCCGTTTTGTTGTTCCAGTGGAAGCCTTTCTTTTGTTATATACTTTTGAACCACGCGGTTTCTGTACCGCCGTTGTAATTAGCCAGACTTACGGCGTTTTATATATACATATCAGTTACTCAATCGCTCTGGTGCTCTACTCTGATCATTTTGAAATGATGTTTGATAAAAAAAAATTTATATTGCTTTTAAAAGTTGGGATGTTACATGACGCGGTTATACATGAGATAAGCTTATAACTAAATCCATGCAGCTTTCTCATAGTGGGTCGGTTCAGCACCTTGTACTCTTATAAGTGTCTATGACTTTGATTCGTATCTTCATGCTCATCAAAGTCATACTGGTCTTATTTTATCTTCACTCCCGCATAGATGACTGACCAGAGACATTTAGGATAATCTATAAGATACATCCAAGGATACAGTTATCACTATAAACATGCAAATGATATGATAACTAAACGGAGAAATACTTTAAATAATATAAACGTTTAAAATACAATGACTTGCCCCTAGGGTATAATTTCCAACAGCTCAAAGCCCACAGGTTGACCTGAGACCCACATGTTCATGAGCTGGGCTTAAAAAATGGGGCGTGTTTTAATACTTGGGCTTAAACAGGCCAACCTAGCATGTTTTCTCGCTATACTTTTAACCAACTCTAAATACCACGTAGCCCTCATCCTTGAGTTTAACTAGCAACGGGGTCGGAACACTCTCACCAAAGGAAGAGGGTTCGATCTTGGAGTTGGTCAAGGTGCTGTGGGAGATATCCTAGGCGATGTGAACTTGTGGAAACGCAGACTGAGGTGGAGACATGTGTACTTTTAGTCCTGTATGCCTTGGGGAGCAAAGTCATCACGTTCTGTCCTTAGACTGTAGGTGAGTCTAACCCCTCTCCTAAAATTTTAATAGCAAAAAAAAAAAACCTCTAAATACCACGTAGAAATTACCAAAATAATAATAGTAATATAATACTACTAGCTAATATTTTTCTAACAATTCATTCCTAATATATTTCCGCGCAAACTCTCGCACTTGTTCCATTCGATGGAGAAGATTACTCCAACGTTTCCCTCCATTCCTAATAATTCTTGTTTTCTTTTTCCTGCCTCCACCATCGTCCCCTCATCCTGTCAATTCAACAGCTCCTTCTGCAGCGTTTATTCATCACCCCTAGGCCCCAACAACACACTCGGAATAATTTTGGTGGCTTCAGTAATGCTTTCTTCACTTCATTATCACAAATCTAAGCAGCATAATCTGCAGATTTCTATGCAAGCCATCATAGGATCCCCAATTTAAATGGCCACGATTGGGTGTACTTCACCTCATTTGACTTGCACATCATTTAGTGGGTCTAATCTTAAAAGTGATCAAAGAAAGTATAGTATAGTATATTACGAATTTTATATATATATATATATAAATACAAACCCCTCCTATGACATTGATCATAAACTAAGTCAATGTTGTAATGCCATGTTTGTTGTTGGTTGAAGGGAACAAAATCCTCACTCACATGGTTGAGTTCGAAAGATAGAAGAGTTGAGAGAGGGTAAAAAAGATAAATGAGGTATTTTAAGATTTTCATGAACCAATGATTGGTTTTGTCATGAATATTTCTTAAATTGATGAAATTTTCACCATTTATCCTAATTATAGAATGTGTATTGAAAAAAGGGTTAATGTGCAAATTTATCCTGAAAATTTTTGTTGAGAAATAATGTTGTCCCCAATTTTTTTTTTTTTTTTTAGATTCAATATTTTCTTGTAAGTATTAAAATGAAGCAATCTTATCTTTTATTGTTAAAAAGTTAACTATGAATATCAATTTTTTAACGGTATGAGACAAAATTGTTACGTTTTGAAACTTACGGGGTGTCATTAAACCTGAAAAAGCTTCAAGGGCAATATTACATCTCAGCGAATACTTTCAAAGCAAATTTGCACCTTAAACTTTGAAAAAACATTTTATACATTTTCCTTAACTTTTTTCCTTTATTTCTCTCTACATTTATTATTTTCAATAAGTAGCTTATATTTGGAGTCATAAAAATTTCTTCTAAAAGAACCTTATAATAATGACCACCAGGGTGATATATGAAACAAGTCAATGAAGCTTTTTCACTTTTTAGGTTAGGGGGTTTTGTCGTCTAGATATTGTCTGATAGCGGGCGGGGGCATGTTTGTAAATAGAGAAAAGCTGCTGATGCCATATCAAATATATGATTCTGCCTTTTGTCTTTTTCTCACGCGGTAATGTCCACACACTTTTTTTTTTTTTTTTTTAATCCAAGTGGCATTAGAGACTAATCTTCCTGAGACCTAGAGATCGAGGTGGATTTTATCTCTCTCAATAAAACTTTTTCTATGCATACGACCTGATTTAAACTTAAAACATTATGTTTAAGAGATTCGGTAATCTACTGACTATACCAGATTTTTGTTGGTATGTTCACACTCTTTTTCATTGTTTGTGCTCGACCCTTTTTGCATGGTACCCCTTCCCTTCACATCACAATTTTAATTCTAATTTGAAAAACGTTGGATACTTCCTGCTGCACAACTGGCCCCGTTTGATTCCAAACAAAGATTCGTACCCAATTGCCAATAACTCTTGTACCTCTAATTGTCTAAATTGATGTTCGTAATACTTTAACTGTTATATATGTTATCTAAGTTGAACTCTGCGAATGATTTTGTACCCTGCTAATGTCATGTAAGTTCTCCTATAAATAAGAGATGGTATGTTTAATTTCGTTTGTAACCTTAAAGCGTTAACTCTTCTTATTGAAAAAAAGTTTAAAGTCTAGTTTTAAAGTTTGTGTGTTTAGATTTAGCTTCAGACAATATTTATTTTTTTGTCCAATCCAATTTAATATGACTGAAACCAAATGACCAAAGCCATCCAATTCCATAAACACCCTAGTATTAACTTGTGTCAAAAAGGTTTTACCACAACTTGAGATCATATTGGGCTTGGTTCTTTTAAAACGTGGAGTAGACTAGGCCTTTGTTTGTGCGAGTATGTATTACCACAGATATTTAACATTCAAATCACAAATTCATCAGTTCTCTCAACTGTCTCCAGCATTAATGGTTACGTGGCACATATCAAGATACAAGCTTCCCACGCTCTATAGTCTAACCTCAACTTGTGCTGTAATCCAGGCTCCAGCATACTGAAGCAGAGAACATCGTCCGAAGCATGCATGTAAAAGTAGTTATGAGCAAAGCCAAACCCCAACGATAATTACATCTTTATTTCATCCCCTAGTAAGGAAGAGAATAATAGGAACCATAATCAAGACTTGGAATTCTTTCAATGTAATAACTCCTCATTTTCAAAACACGATTTCATATCATGCTTTGACTTCCGCGCCACCTTTATCAACCTAGTTCAAACGAATCTCACTCTCTTTCCTTCTCTTCAATGCGCTCTTGCGGTGCCCCTCTGCAGTGTAATAAGTCCATTAACATCATAAAAGTTATGCATTTAAATTTTCAACACAAACCTTGACAAGTTATGCAAGTTCTGGTAGATGGCTCTATCTCCGTTCTGTTCTGTGTGCTTATCATAGCATTGGATCCTATTCAATTCGGTTTCACGGTAATATCATATCTTATTACATCCCTAGAATCAATGGTCATGAGAAATATCTCGATGGTTCCCCCTCTCAAATGCAATTACAGTGTTCCCATTATATCAGCATTTTCATTGCTTCGACGTCTAACTTTCTTACTTTATAAGATGTACCCGTGCTTTTTTAGGACTCGTCATTTCTGTTTATGGGGAGACTGTTGGGAGGGTTTGGAGTTGAGATAACCTCTTCTGTGGTCATTTTGAATTCTTGATGTACCTGTTATCTCCCATTCGTTGGAATAATAAGAAAGCTCAGTGAAACTTATGTTCTGGTCCTTTTTCTTGTTTAGGTGCCTGTTTATATAGCTTAAGAGGTAGCCTTGGATCTGTTAACCAGGTGTGGCCCTTAATGCTGCTTGATAAAATGTTTTTGAACTTTTGTTCCATTTAGATAATGATATATTGATATTCACACTAGTGTTCCTTTTATTTCAGCTCTCCATTGCAATTGGAATAATGCTGGTGTATCTGTTTTTGAACTTTTGTTCCAAGGCATTGGATTGCTTATGCTCCAGCAATTGAGAGGTATTAATTGAGTATTGTTCTATTCAACTATCATATTTCAAAGTGCAGAAAAAGTTCAGTTATTTTTTTTATGAAACTTTGCTATATATAATTTTTGTTTTTTGAATAATTTTGGAGATGTAGAGATTTTAAATCTTTGAAATGCCAAATTTGACATGATTCAAGAAGATTTTGAATATGTGATGCGTGCCCAAAGGTATATGACCTCCACTTTATTATCTATTAATATGTTATTGTTTCATGGCAAAAGTAGTTATTCCCTCTCTACCTTAATTATTGTTGAGGGAGTAAATTAGGAAAAAATTGACATATATGAAAACTGTGTCTTAGCACTTGGGATAAGTATAAAGGGACTGGCAGGGAGTGCAGCCACATTAGCAAATTGGCTGAGTTTCTTTCTGATCACAATGACCGCTTACTTGCTTCTGAGTTGGAGCAGGGGAGGTGTGTATGAATTATGATGTGCATGTTTGTGCGTACATTCATGTGATTGTGAATATAGTTAACGTAGTTGTGTCTTCACTGCAGGAACCTTCACAGTCTACGCACTTGTATCTGCCTTTACAGTTACATTTGCGGCAATTTGGATCCCTGAAACTCAAGGCAGAACTTTGGAAGAGATGCAGTCTTCCTTTAGATGAAACATGATCCTCTTCTCTTCTTTCCTTTGTGGAGTGAATGATGCCCCAAAAGTTTTTATCTTCCTCCTTTTTACGCCATTATTCTTTTAAAAATACTCTACAAGTTATGGGATGAATTGGAATAGGACGATAGGTGTAGAAGCAGCATAATGAATCTCCAATCCAAACCTTTGTATCCTTTAGATTTACAACTGCTGAATGAACTTAGAATCATAACACTGTACAAATTAAAATAAAAATATATGACATGTCAAGAGATCTGATGATTTGTAAATTGATTCACCATGTTGTAAGAGACCAGCCTCTTCTGCTAGATCCAACTCCCTGGATATGCTTTTTTTTTTTTTTTTTTTGTGGGTACGATGAGAAAATACTTTTTATTAGATGGGTTGGATTAAATTACTCAGTACTGGGCCAACCCATTTGGATTATGCGTTGGCTCATTTAACCCATATTTTTTTTGGTATTTGTTTTCCAGAATAATTTTTTTTTGGTATTTAGAAACTAAGGGAAACCTAGGGGCGGATGGATCATGTATAACGAACACCCCTCGTTTTTGAGTTCAACTAGTAAAGGAGTCAGACACATTCACCAAAAGAGAGGGGGTTCGATCGGGTGCACATTATGTGCACATAATTAGGTGCTCAATTATGTGCTCATACCTCTATTAGAGGTATGAGCATATTTTTTTAAAATTTTTTTATATATTGTATTTATTTAGATTTAGATTATATGATGCTTTCTGGAATTTTTTTTGCACCCAGTATCTCAAATTAATTATCTTCCAGTTCTGCAGTTATCTGTAACACCAGTATCATGGAAATTAATTAATTTTGAGATACTGGGTGCAAAAAAAATTCCAGAAAACAACATATAATCTAAATCTAAATAAAAATAAATAAATATGCTCATACCTCTAATAGAGATATGAGCACATAATTAGGCACCTAATTATGTGCACATAATGTGCATTCGGGTTCAATCTTGGAGTTGGTCAAGGCGCTGAGGTGGGCATCCTAGCCAATGTGAACTTGTGGAAACGCAAGTCCTTGGACTGCAGGTAAACCCAACCCCCTCTCTTAAAATTTATGTATAAAAAAAAATTTATAACGAACATGCTACGTAAATATGTTTTGTCCTTTAGATACGGTATTTCCAATTTCATTCTTGGTATGATTGTGGTAAGTTTATATATATATATATATATATATATGATGTGATATATTCAATGCAAGGTTTTAAGGGAGGTATGTGGGTTGTGTTATATATATATATATAAAAGAATGAAAAAAAATGTATGAATCCTATCCAAAGCTTACTAAAAAAGGTTGACCCAATCCAACATCGTCTTTATCTTTAATCCGTAAGGACCAACTATATCGCTATGGACTGGCCCAATTTCCTCCCTATAATGGAGCGCTGAAGGAATGATACGAAATATAATAATTTAGAAATGCTCATGGATCACTCCCTATATAATACTACCTCCGGTCATAATTATAAGAACATTTTTATAGTATAATTTACACGACAAAAATGTTTCTATAATTAGGACCGGAATGAGTATATACTCTATTTCATCATTTTGAATTGGTTTGTTCCGTTAGTACAAGTCTCTTTAGAATTGTTTGAACATTAAATGTATTTTTACCAATGTTACCTCTAATTAATTTTCCCTATATACTCTAATTCATCATTTTTCTTATTATTATTATTCTCTCTCTCTCTCTCTTAAGTCTTATCTAGCTACCCACTTATAAATATTTGAAAACAAACATATATTTTCTACATATTTATAGTTTAAACTATTTTATTGAATAACACAATTCAGTCAACAGAGCTTCATAAATAGGGATGGAGGGAGTAATTGAGTTAACGAAGAATAGACGAGGAGTAGCTATAGATTACATTATTTGAAGAATAGAATAGAATATGAAATTAATTAGGAGTGTGGAGAGAAGAAAGGAAGTGCTTGAGGCATCTGTTGTAGACGCAAGGCCTCTCCAAGTGAACAAGATGGCCTCCCTTCTTTATCCCTTCAAACGTTGCATTTTCTCCTAATTCCCTGTCATCCATCATTTCATTCATTCATTAATCTCACCATTCATAATTCATCATTCTTAACATATACTATATCACTATATATCTTAAAATGGGAGGGGCATATATATATGCACGTACTCTTTCATGTTGTGCGCGAACTCCACCTTGAATATCTGGTCATTCTCTCCCCACAAAAGATGTATTCTCTGCAAATAAAGCCTCAACGTTCTTATCTAACCAAATCAAATCAAAGCGTGTGTGTGTGTGTGTGCAAATTACATATGCATAAATTTTGGAAGAAATAGAGATAACCTGCTGAAATTTTGGAATGGTGATGTCTTTGTTGCTGATGACTAACCCCTCCAACAGCTCACCTCGCTCTTTCCTGTTTGTGAACATCACCTGCACACTCACATTATTGTGTTTTTTTCAATTCACCTCATCACATGTTTCATAACTCTGGGTTTCATTTAGTGTGTGAGTAATAGCAAATTGAAAATGTCTTGCATGCATCACTAGCTACATCAATTCCAGAATTCTATGCAAAACTACATTATTTATAACTAATCAACAATAATTTAACTTATTATTGTAGTTAAACATAATTAGCCCTGGGAAGAGATATATTTGAAGATAAAAACAAAAAAACAAATCGCTAGGGATAAAAATAGGACAAATCCCCTGATAGAGGTCTATGACCTAACTAGCCTATTTAATAAATAAGTCAGGCTCAGACCTATTTTTCATAAGGCCTAGTCTACAAGCCTATAAGCCTAACCTATTTAACTTTTTAAAATTTATACTATTATATAAGCATATATAATATCTAGTTTGTCCCAATTTATGTGGGAAAAGTAAAAGAGGTACGTAAAATCTAGTTTTACATGTTACTTATTATGTTTGGTCGATTTTAAAAAATATATCTAATTAATCAACAAATGATTAGTTTTTAATTCTTATTTATTTAGACAATTGTTGTCACGTACACTATAAACAAGCATAAAAGGTTATATATGAATTTGGAGGCATAGACTATAAAGGCTATTAAAAGCGCACATTATAAATAGGTATTTAAACAGGGTTCATGCCTAATCAAATCTTTTGAAGGCCCAGACTCAGGCCTAACAAAAACTACATATAGGCTTCAATTTTAAGTATATGTTGCATGCCAAGTTATATTTAAGTAAAGCCTAGCCTAGCTAGCTTATTTTCACCCCTACAAAAGCACCACCACATTTCAATTATGTTACAAATTTATTTATATACATTCAAAGTATAACTAAAAAGAAGATTTCTTGTATTTCCTTCGGTCTTTAATATAAGATATGTTCACCTAATTTGATTATATTAAGAAAGTTAGTTAAGTTAGTCAATATGAGATGTATTTTTTAAAACACCCTAGTCATCTCCTTTAATTTCTGTATTTTCTCCCTGATTATTGTTACAAGAGTATCAATATAAGTAATTTAGAAAAAAGATTGACAACTATAAAAATTATGTATTATATTTAGGATCAAAATCAACTCTGTAAATATTTCTTATATTAAGGACCGAGGAATATCTTAGAATTTATATACTCTATAAGATTAGTCAAGATACGCTCACTTTCATTTTAATTTAATTGAATATATAAATGGAAATGTGGAGCACCATAAATTTCGTTAGATGCAAATAATAAATGAGTGTGGTTGGTTGTTGAGGGGAAAAAGTCAGCGCTTGGGTTAATTAAGGATCCTACAAATTAAAAATGTTTATAGATGGATCCCTCAACTACTTGGCTATATCACCTAGGAAGTTAGATATTGTTGGTTGAGCCAACCCACTCCTCAATTTGTCTTCCCTGTCTTTTGCCCCCGTGATCTACGTTTAATTTCCATTTTATTCTTCTTTTCCTCCTTTTATCTTCCTCGATCAGTTCTATGTTTTCTTAGTAGGTTAATTCGAATCACATATATATGATATAGAGTTTATATACATCTCATATGCCCTGGTCAGTAGTGACTCTCTAAAGTTCACCCACTCCTGAAACAATGATTAACAGATATAAAAAACCATGTATATATGTCCCCATGCATCTTGACAGATCTTTTTCTTTTTGTCAATTATATTATCCCTGCAGATGCAGATGCAGATACATATATTCTAAATATAACACATTTTTTATATTGATCTATTTTTTGAGGATTTTTCTTATTAATACTCCATGAACAATAATTAAATACTCTCTCTCTCTCTCTCTTCTCTCTCTCTTAACGTAAAAGTTGGTTGACTTGTTTTGAAGAGATTAAGAAAGTTAAATAAGTTATTACATCTTTTTTCCTAATAGAATAAGTTACTTAATCATAGATATGTTATGTATCATTAAATTATATATATAATTTATAAGTCAAATAAATAATTAGTTTAGAGAAAAAAGATAAATGTAAATACTTTAATTAATGTGGTTTATTTAATTTTATTAATCTCTTTAAAAAAAGTCAAATGACTCTTAGAGATGAGAGAATTAAAAAAGATGATTAGAGTATTTTAGAAAAACATATCACATTAACTAACTTTTTTTAATCTAATTAAATTCGATAAATACGTCTTATATTAAAGACAAAAGAGAGTGCAATTTTTTCTTTAAGAAATAATTACAATCAAGAATACAAAAATAGAAATCTAAAACGTAGTCATCTAAATCCCGTCTGAAATACGTAAATGAAAATGAGATATGCATTGAGTTATGAATGAAAATGCAGTGAGTAATAAAAATGAAGAAGGTGTGAAGTGAGGACCTCAAGAAAGTCTTTATGGAGGCGATCAGGGAACCAGAGTTTCTTGTAAGCGGCCACCGACAAAAGAGCCTTGAGTCCCTTAACGGAAGTGGGCAACAACAGCTCCGACGACGACGAGAACCCTAGCTCTTGCAACGTACTTACACTTATGCTATCCGTCATGGCCAAAATGGAGCCTGATATCACCATCCCTCTCACCATCTCCGGCCACATCTCTGCCATCTTGAACCCCACCATCCCTCCATAGCTAAACCCCACCACCACACACTCCTCCACCCCCAGCTTCCTCAGCGCTCTCGCCAAACACTCTGCTTGAAACTCCGGCGACCGGTCCGGCTTATCTGTCGTTGAACCCCCGAAGAACAGCAGGTCCGGCACGTAGACCGCGTATTTTTTTGTAAGTGCTCCAACCTGGAACTGCCACGTCACTATTCCCTCCCCGGCGAAACCGTGGACCAGTACTACTACTGGTTTGGTGGGCTTGCCTATGATTTGGGGCGTTTCGTTGGGCTTTTTGGGCTTAGAGACGGTGTTAGCGGGAACCCAGAAGGTCATGACCGTGCCTGGCTCTATCTCCACCGTGTAGGGTGTTATGCCCGCCATCTTCATTAGCCCATGCATTAATGGTCTCTGTGCTGCTACGAGGTTGACCATGTCGTCGACTCTGTGATGAATGAGGCTATGTGTGTGAAGGACGAAGATGAGGGAAATTGAAGAAGATGGTGTAAGAGAGAGAGAGAGAGATTAAGTGTGTTTTTAAACTGAGAGGGAAAGTTGGGTTTGGTGATGGGTTGTTATCGCTTGTCGCAGAGTGAAAAGCCCTCCTTGACTTCTGAGGATGAATTTCAAACAAGCCACCGTCAACAATTGGCAAGCTACATGACCTTCTGGTTTTAGCAAAATGACGGACGGATTTGTACTTTGTGAATCATCATTTTAGTCCAATTTTAAAATGCTTAAAGTTATAGGGATTAAATTGCAATGAATCAAAATTCAGGAATTGAGTTACAACCTAGTTAAAATCAAAGGAATTGAGTTTCACTGAGTGAGTCAAAAGTGTAAAACTGAGACAAAATTATATGGATTAAAAGATTAATTTTTTCTAAAGATAATTGTGTAAATAATAGAATTTTTTTTGATAAATTAAATGATTTAACTAATTTTTGGCTCCTTTTTCTTGATATGTGTTGTGTGTTAATTTTAAGAGACAAGGATAAGAGGGAGTACTCTTAGCAAATATAATACTAGTATTATTTCATTTTGATTATTCTACAAATCAATTTTCTTAACCAATTAACTTTCCAAAACATATGATTATTCATTAACTAAATTTATTAGAGCAAATAATTAATAACACAACATCAGATGAAGGGTGAATTTGGTAATTGGGGAACACGTGGAAGGCTAATTAAGTGAAGGAAATCTTATCATAGGATTACAACTGATAAATGAAGCTAAAGGCACGTGATGGAGAGGCAGAAAAAAAGGTAATGAAATCTAATCAAAGGATTATACAGATCTCTTGCACGTAACCTCGTTCACCAAATTTGTTTATTAATATTATTTGTTGTGAAGCTTTCGTTGTCATGTACAATGTTGTTTCAGACTCAGTTTTGATCAGCTACCCGCTCTAACCTTCTCCAGACCCCAACGCTTTAATTTGCTGCTATTTTATTTCCACAGTCCCCTTAATTACCACTCTAATATACTTCCTCCGGTCCTAATTATAGGAGCAAATTACCAGAATTTTGAGGGATTAAGAAAGGAATTTAAATTAGTTAATTATGTGTCTTTTTCTAAAATACCCTTACCCAAAATTGTTTTAAGTAATTAGAGTTTGCTAGTAAAAATTGTTATATGCGGACTAATAATTATCCGGACTTGAATTGAATTTTGAAGGCCTACGGACTTGAATTGTTCAATTTCTTTAATTATCCAGGCTGCGGACTTGAATTGTTATAAAAATTGTTATATGCGGACTAATAAAAATTATTAGTCCGCATGCATTTTTATAATAATTAAAGACAACGGACTAATAAAAATTATGTGTGGTTTATGTTATATATGCGGATGATAAATTTAAAAATAAACGTTGTCTTTAATTATTATTGAAAAAGTATAAATAGGGGTATTGTAGGAAAAAATTGACAAAAGTTAAAACTTGCTCTTATAATTAGGACCAAAACCAACTCCAAAATTTGCTTCTATAATTAGGACCGGAGGGAGTATTTATAAGTCCATTTTAACTAATTAAACTGCACATGCCAATGAGATGTAGTTAGCTCAATGATTATGGGGTAAATTTTCAACTTTGTCCTCATTTATGAATGAGTATCTTTTAACTCTTTCTTCTCTTTAATTTCTATTTTCATTGGTACAATAAAATGAGCAAAATTGTCACAATCTCATTTATTACTTAAAAGATGATTTATAAATAAGACCAATTTCTTTTTATCAAAATAAGCTTATAAATAGGACTAGAATGGTATCTCCACCCCTCCATACTCGTACATAGACAATTTGATTTTATCTTTGGATCCATCATTTGTTTCTTATAGATTATTGATTTAAAGGTAGTAATATTTTAACGCTAACAACTCAATTTTGTAGTTTTATATTATCTGAACACCTTTGTTATTGTATGTCTAACATTGTCACCAAGAAAAAAGAAAAAAAAGAAAAAGAAAAAGATACTGTATCCAACATAAACTGAGTTCTGTATTTGGCCAGTGTATTCAATCTGATGAGTTATGCTTATAACGATCCTTTTGGACTGTCGTCTCTTAATTAAACTCCATCAATGGTCTTTTTTTTAAAAAAAAATTTTGTCAAAAGTGATTTGAAGAAACAGTGTACGTTTTAATTAAATAAGCAGCATTATTAATTTTCCTCCAAAGTTTTCACCATTCTACAGAATAAATTTCTCAAATCTGTAAAGAAACCGTGTACGTTTTAATTAAAATACTGAACAAAAAAAAGTTTTATTTTTGAAAAATAAAATTATTTGTCTCAATAATTAAATCACTGAATTACTTTTGTAGTTTTAAGCATTTATCCATGAGTGTTTTTAAAAATATATGATTACCATCAAATCAAATGAAAAAAAATACAGGACTCTAGTGATAATAGGTAAACACATTGTAGTATATTATTATTCCAAATCTCTTCCCAACTAGCTAAACATGTAAGTTTTTGTTGTTAGGTACATATATCCTTATATTAAAGATAATCATATTCAAAATACTGTCAAGTATTAAATGTGTACGTACATACCTCTTCCCATGATAATTTTTTTTTTGGGAAATATAGGCAAGTCAGGCTGAAACCGGGACTTGTAAGAAAAGAAAAAGGCCAGATTATTAAAATCTGACCCAAAATACAACAACTAAAGTAAAAACTAGAAACTGCAGGCCAGTTGGTCCTTCAACGCCATGGCTAGGCATCCTTCGGGGATCTCTGGTATTAGAACCTCACTCGTCTGAACGGGAACATTATGTCCTTCTTTTGCCATGTAGTCAGCACAGACAATGTTGTCTCTTGAAGTATGGTGAATTTTGACATCCCAGTCCCGCAAAAGAAGATCTCTGATATCCATGATAATGCCACGAAGCGGGTGATTATCATAGTAACAGTCTCGCATTAGGATGTTGACAGCGTGCAGCGAATCAGTATAGAGTAGGACTTTCCTGAAACCCATCTGATATCCCACTCTGAGTCCCATCATGATAGCATATAGCTCCGCTTCAATAATAGTATGGGTTCCGAGGGACTTGCAAAATCCCATCAACCAGTGACCTTGGGAACTCTTAATGACTCCTCCGCAAGCCGCTTGAAATTGCTGACGAACCGACCCATCCACGTCAATTCTGACCGTATCTGTTGGGGGCGGTGTCCAAGATCTTTCTTCATACCTGTCAATTTGAAATATTTGATGAGAGAATTTATGATTAACAGAGTTTTCCATAAGAAGATAGTGACATAAGTGAAGCATCTCCCTGGTATCCTGGATTTTGCCCTGAAACAAAAAGTTACATCTAGATGTCCAGAGGATCCAACATCCCAAGCTGAACACACGTGGCCATGAGAAGTTCTGAAAGCTTCCTTTTGCCGGCCTATGCTTGGTGTTCCATTGGAGCCAAGTCTGTAAATTCCCTGCAAAAAACTGAGAAAAATAATCATTATGTAAAATTGTTTTCCATAAATCCTTTGCTTTTTGGCAATCCCTGAGAACGTGGATCACATTTTCCTCATTATTGCATTGATATGGGCAAAGGCCCTCGTTTGTAAGACATCTTCTGGCTCTAAAAGAATTAGTGGCAAGCTTCTCATGGCCAACCTGCCACATAAAATATTTCACTTTTTCAGGAAGCTGCCATTTCCACATTAAAGACTAGAAATTACTTGTAGTTGCTTCCTCACGATCAGAGAGAAACCGATAAGCGGATTTAACAGAGAAGTCACCGTCTTTCGCAGCTCTCCAAGTGAAAGAATCGAGGGAGTTACTAGAAGGTGGTCGGGTTCTGGAAATAATATTGATGATGTGGGGGTATGATACCCTGCCACCTGCTAATGTTCCATCCCCCATGAGTAGAGAGCTGATCACGCACAGTCTCATCTTCATTAATCAGGAAGGGAGCCACAACGAATGCTCGCAGGGGGCGATCAAGAGGGAGCCAAAGATCTTTCCAAAATTTAGTCGCAGCCCCATTATTCACCTTTTTCCCCACACCAGATAGAAACTTCTCCCAAACTTGAGCAATTGCTTTCCAAGCGGACGATGAGTTTTGCTTTCTTTTGACTTTGGGAACGAGTAAATTACCGCAATTGTACTTAGACCAGAGGCATTGGACCCAAAGAGTGTTCTTACTTGTCAGGAGGTGCCATCAGAGTTTCATAATAAAGGCTTTATTTTGACGTTTGATATTTTTGATCCCGATCCCTCCTTCCTTCTTGGCACGAGTAATTTTGTCCCAAGCAATAAGATGTATTTTCTTAACATTCTCCTCTTCCCATGAGAATTTAAATCTCAATTTTTTTATATTGTGAGATATTAATCCATTCCGCTAGATTTAACTCGGTTGGTTACTTAGTACTACCTCTGGTCTTAATTGTAACACCTAGTTGACTTTCTTTAGAGAGATTAAGAAAGCTAAATAAGTTACTTAATCATTTCACATGTTGTGTGTCCTTAGATTATATATTAATTAGTTTATTAGTTAAACTAATTAGTTTGAAGAAAAAAATAAAAATAAAAATACTCTAAAGTAATTTAATTAGCTTCCTTAATCTCTCCAAAAAAGTCAACTAATTAGAACCGGAGCGAGTAATTAATTAGTGTGGCTTGCAAAGCCCAAAGTGTTGCGAAGACTTTTCCGACAGATACAACGTAACAAACAAACTTTTCCGAGATATATCGGAAATATTCTTAATTTCATAGAAACCAAACTATCATCCACCAGAGTCTGCTTTATATCCAAGTCTCTAATATAGAACGCTAAAAGTTTCGAAGTAACAAGGTAGTTAAACAAATAAAAGTTGAACAAAACCATATATATGTTTGTGGTCTTATTGTACAATATTTCAATTAATTTGCCAGCAAAGTCGTTGTCCTACCATCTCATCGACCCAACCCAATTCTCCATCCCACATGATGAATAAAACAAGCCACGATGCTAGGATATTAAAAGTTGTTGATCATCATAAGAATATACTACTCATTTTTATACGTTACCATTTACATTTACATAGAAATAAGCATTTCGAGGTACTAAAAAAGAAAGACCAGTAATCATGTTAGGTTGGATATTTATGATAAAAGTTGCCCCAGCCTCCACTTCTCCAAGCCAATACGCATTTCTTGCTCCTTTGAACTGTTAGATTCGATGATGCAGTCCAAAAAGACAGTTCAGTTTTTCTTACTGTTCTGAACCGCACAGTGTCCGGTTCAGACCCTGCTGTGTGATCCGATCCAACATTATATATTCATTAATTCATTGGTCGAGAAAAATACTTATTTTAATTACTCTTGCAGAATCATAGAGAATAAATTGATTTATCCATTTCTATCCTCCTCTCTTCGCTGAAGGTCCATGTCTGCTCTGTGCAATTCAGGAAAATGAATACTCCTACAAATCAGATTAACCATGTTTCTTTTCCACACATGCATGGAGAGAGAGAGAGTACTTAAACACTCAGTTTTTGTGAGCTGTTACATATATATATGCCTTTACTTGAATTGAACAAAAGGTCCGTATAATATCATGTTCATCAATTAATGAATGGATTTCAAAATAAATAAATATTGGGAAACAAGAAAGGAAAGTGAAGGAAACAGAAAGGTTGGTCTATATATGTAATTTGATTGACTGAAGAAAGAACTCAAAAGAAAAAGGAAAAGTAACTAATAGCACACATGTCCCAATATTCTAACTCCATCTTACTATGTGCGAGACGGAGAGAAGAAGCAAGCCAAGAAAAGGGGGAACGGTCAAAAATCAAACAGTAGGGAAACGAAAGGGGAATTTTTTTTTTTTGAAGAGACCATAACCATCGCCATCAAAAACATCTTCCTCAAATCTACATCATCATCGTAAAACGGTGACGTAGACCCGCATGATCTTGACCGTCGAAGAACTAGTAACTAGACCCTCTTGTCGTCATTTCTAGTTTCTAGTATATTGTAAATAAAAATGTTGCTCCTGTGTTATCATAGACTTCGAAAATGTTTTTCATCTTGTAAAGTCATGGACGAGGCTTGGTCTGTCCGTTACGTTGAGCCTCCACGAGAGGAAAGCCGCCATGCCGTTGTCGGAGTCTCCGTTACCGTCTTCCATCATTCCCGGTGAGTAACACGGCATTACCTGGCCCTGTGAGTACGGCGACTGCGCGTACCAGTAGTTGTCTTGGTGGCCGTACATCGCCTGAGACTCCATGACTCCGCCCGATGACGCAGAAGCCGTGGCAGCGGCGGCGGCTCTCCTCTCTTCCTTCTTGTATCTGATCCCACAGGCATTGCACAGTGACTGCCATTACCATTCCAAAAAAAAGACCATTAATTCCTTTAATGCAGAGTATATAGAAAAAAGAAAGAAAGAAACTGAAAGACCAAAGGAAGATAATTAAATTGATGAGGCAATTAAGTACCTTGGGACCTCTGGGGCCATTTCTCCAAAGGGGCGTGGAAGTGGTATCGCAATTGGCACAGCGACGAGCGAGAAGAGGATCATTGGAGGAGGAAGAGCCGCCTTTGCCGGACTTATTATTGCTACTGTGGGATTGATTGGACTGTAATGAATCCCAGCGCATGTTGGAGACAGAGCGACGTCGTTCGCTGCTGCGGCCGCCGCCGCCTCGCCTGTCTTCGTCGTGATGAGTCAAACGCGTGGAGGGGGTGCCGAGAGAGAGCGTGCAGTCGACGGAGGAGGAGGAGGGCGTGAAGGAAGAATACATGTCGGAATCGTCGTAGTCATAAGCATAGGAATTTTGGTTGTTAGTGTAGTGCATAGGGAAGGAATTGGTTTGGCTGTGAAACATGCCACATGCGCACGCTCCCATCACGTGCCCCTCGTAGCTGCCGCAACCAGACATGGCCGTTACCTTCTATATATGACTCCCTCTCTGTTTCAAACCTACGACACTCCCCGTTATCCAAAGGGGCTCACTGATTAATATGGAATTCAATGAATGAGAACAGAGAAGAAATGTGAGGGGGTTGGAAGAAAGTGGTGATTGGTTGGAGAGAAATGAGAAGCGGATATTGCTATGATGTGGGTGAGCTTGATAAGCAAATGAAATGGCGGGGCATATATATATATATATACCAGTCAGTTAGCAAGTCATCTGGTAGGCCAGGTTGTGGATCGGAAATAGCAAACAGAGACCGAGGGATTAAAAAGACATGGGAAGGAGGGACCCAGTAATAATAGTTTGAATAAACATCACAAAAAAGAGTGGCTTCCTAAGTAAGAAATACAATAAATCAAAGGAGCAAAATAGTGAAGCGGTCAGAGGGCGGGTAGGGTATGAGGCTATAAGCAAAGTGTTCAGAGTTTATGTAGGAGAGGCCATGAGGAGTAATGAGAGAGTACAAGCATTAAGTGAGATACATATATTAAAGGCGGGAGGGATTTCATTTGGTCATTTGGGTGGTCAAAAGAGGCCACGTGACCAAGAGGCAACAGTGTTGTTCCAAGGATCTGCCTTCTCCGATCACGAGGCTTTTTTTTTTTTTTCTTTTTCTTTTTGCCAACCCTCTAACCCAATTCATTCACCAAATCCTCTGTCACCCTCCGTATATATCTCTGCCCCAAGCCATATACTACTGCAATACTTGTCCCTCCCACTTGTTTCCACACTCTTGCATCCCTATAATAAAGCCCCTTCATATATATCAGTTATTATCCCCGTTCTCATATTCATTATTGGTTACCCAGCCGTAAACGTACACATATATCCCTAGCTGCTATATCTGGTTTTTTTTTTGGGGGGTCAAAATATCTGCTTTAACTACTACTGCTGCATACATATATTACCTGATTAGTATGTGTGTATATAATTAAAAGGAAAACTAGGGAAGGGGCAAAGTTTTGATTTTTGTGTCGCGCACTTTTATGATGTGTGTTGTGTGGGACATACACATCCAACGACCGCACTATATTGCCACCCTCAAATTACTTGTTACGTTGAATTACAATTACAGAATCTGAAACAAGTGAGTATCTTTTTTTGGAGGTAATCGATCTGAAATGGATCGTACCGTGGGGTCAGGTGAAGCATGCATAACAGGGCTTTCATATCAGTTGGTCATATATGGACTGATGAAGAAGCAAACCCGGTGGCTTTATTGTATGGTCCCAGTTTGCTTGTGGGAATAGTATTAGTAGCAGAGAATTGTAAGTATATATCACAAGATCCGGGCTTGGTGTATATTTGGATGAGAATATAAGAAGGAAAAGCGAGGGACAGGGAGAGGGAAATAAAGGGAGGTGCAATCATCAAAGCAAGCCCTTATTCTTGTGTTTGTGTCTACCACCTCCAGCATGGAAACTCCATTGGAGTTCAAAAACGTATCTAAGAATTAATAATTCTTACCAATGGGGGATGGGGGGGCCCTACAATCATAATAGCGAAAGCCAAACAAAGTACCATGGAATATTGACCCCAATTCGATCGAAAGATTCAAAAAACAGAGAGAGAGAGAGAGAGAGATTGAGAATCGGATCGTATGGAGATTGGTGAAGCAGAATTGGACAAAACGGGACGACCACCGCTTTCCAAAAGATGCTCTTCTCTCATATTGGCTCTTGCAAAACCTGCGATTCCCCCAACACACTTGGCGCTTCCTTCGCTTGATCATTCATTCCCACACGCCACCTCATTCTCTCTCCCCTCTAGGCACGTCACTCTCACGCGCCTGCCGTGTGTGTGAAGCAACTCCCCCCCACCCAGCACTCATCCAGTCATTATTAGCCTCAATCTTAATATTCTCACTCTTGCTCCTCTCTCTTATTCACTTGATGAGCTCCACACTCCCAAATTGGATTTCCTTAATTATACTCAATCTTCTTCCACTGCGTGCATGCCTCTCTAATTAATGCTCTTACATGCAAATCCCTTCCTTAATCATCATCCTACGTGGCTCCCAACCTCTCTTTGCTGGCCCCCCCATCACCTGCCTTCTGTTCTTCTCTGATCTTTTCCTCCCTAAGCTCTCTGCCTAGCTATCACAAATCTTTCTTTTTTTAGGGTCTAAGGATCTGATAAACAAAATCTCATCTAATTAAGTATAGCTAACCACTAATCCTCACATTTTCTTCTAAAAAAAACAGGAAGAGCGAGGACAGCCTCGAGTTCTGGATGATGGGCAGACAAAATGTAAGCTTTTTACGCACATTCGCATTCCTTTGAATCATTCCCTCTTAATTTTGATAGTTAATTGTTTTAGTTCACCAAAAATCTAACGAGATGCTTAGTTTAATATAATGAATGATGATAATAACATCAATCAAGTTGCCACGTGGGTGTCGGGGACGGATATGCGTCCATGCATGCATGCAAATGTGTCGAAGAATAAACATCGCCCGCGGATCCATATCTTAAATACTGTGTTATGATTTGTGCCGTAGGGCATATTAATTATAATATAGGTACAGAATAATATAATTAAAAACAAATGGGACAATTATGAGTAAAATAAACTTTGGGAACACATAAAATTACATCCCTCAAAAGCAACAAGATACAACTGGAATGTCTGTCTTTCTCTCACTTTGGGGCTGGGGATATTTCCCCCCCTTTTTTAATATAATTTGATATCTCCAGGAACCGAGAGAGAGAGAGAGAGAGAGAGAGAGAGTTAATTGATGGTGATGTGAATAGATCGAGTAAGGTTTCAAAGTGGCAAAGAATGAGGAAGAATATGGGGAAAGAAAAGAGAAGTATAGTAAAACGAGCTAGGGAGAGTGGGCAACAAACAACATAAGAAAAAGGGAGTATATATTAGGGAAAATCACAGTGAGTTCCCAAGAACCAGAAAAAAATTGCAAAAAAAGTCTCGTAACAGATTCTTCTATCAAAAAGGTCCCTAGGGACTTCATTGTGATTAATTCTAAATGTGAAATTACCTTGTTGCCACCATTGAATAAAAAAAGTAAAGGAGAAACAGGAGGAGTTGGCGCGCGTTTATTCTCATTCGTGAGAAAGAAAAAACATAGAAATCTACGATGGTGTGATCAACTTTGCAGGTCCAACGTTGAAGGCAAGCAAATGTCGTTTTCATCTCCTGGGAAAAGTTTAGAGTTTGCAGTTTTCATCTACTATCTTAGAGGCTAAACATTGATTTCTTTTTCTTTTCTTTTTCTTTTTTTTGTTGTGTATGTTCGCTGCATTCAAATTCAAGGGTTGGTCAAAGGTTGGAGCTTGGGCTCATTAGTAGACTATCTACTTTGACATATGTAGTTAATGCTAAGATTTTGTTAAATATATCATTTTGACCATTGAACTTGGGTTTCATTGTGTTTGGGTAGGGTTAATAATTTTCTAGTATGTTTTTTGGCATGGTAACAGAGGGATTGCTCTATTTTAATTAAGTGGGAACAGATGAATGTTATAAAGGTTTGTTTGCTTAAAAATGTTGATATGAGATACCAAAAGGTGGTGTTAACACATGCATTGTAGTTGTTCATATGGTTGTTACAATTGTTAATACATAGTGTATGTTGTAGATTGTCATGAATGATGGCTAGTATGTCGGAGAAAAATCTATTATGTTTTTTTCATGTGGGCGGGGAGTTTTTAAATTGTGGAGAAGATGAAAGTCAATATGTTGGTGGTTTGATAAGAATAAAATGCATAAAGGAAGGCACAACTTATGAGGAGTTTCGAAGAATCATATCATCTATAATTAGAAAAGAAAGTAATGAAATTTGTTTAAAATTCAAAGTTACCCTTGATACAACTACATTTGTGGATCTTATAGATGATGAAGGGGTACACCATTTAATATAGTTTAACGAAGAATATGATCATATTTACATTGAAGAGAATGAGAATAATAACATTAATATAGTTATATGAGTAGGTGTAAATAGCCACATACTCATATAACTTAATATTTGAATATAATATGATATTAACTTATCAAAGTAGGCAAATAAAGTTGTCAAAATAGGCAAAGAAACTTGTAAAAATTGGTACATAGGCTTGTAAAAATAGACACATAAACTTGTCATTTTATAACTTGTCAAAGTAGAAAATGAACTTGTTAAAGTAGGCAAATGAAGTTGTCAACATAGACAAAGGAACTTATCAAAATTGACACACAGGCTTGTGATAATAGCCACATAAACTTGCCGTTTTATAACTTATCAAAGTAGGAAAATGAACTTGTCAAATTAGGCAAATGAAGTTGTTAGAATAGGCAAAGGATTTTGTCAAAATTGGCACACATGCTGTGAAATACAAAATAGACACATATATTTGTCAATGTATAAATTGTCAAAATAAGGACATATCCTTGCCAATCTAGACACATAAACTTGTCAAAATACATAATATCGTTGGAGTTTATTGCATTCTGAATTACTTAGTATGATCAATTTCCTATATATATAATATAACTACTCCAAGGTCTCTTTCTTTCTCTTCCTTTGTTGGTTGCTTGCTACCATAGACAAAACCTTTTGGGCATGTATGTTCTTCTCATGCGTGACAACCCACCATAAGGATTCAACCTTCATCTGGCTGATTTGATCATGTGATAGCTTTGGCATGGTATACTCCTCTTTGTCATGGGCAGAGCCATCCCATCCATGTAACCATGATAGAACATGGACACCACAAGAATCCATGCAATAAAAATGTCAGATATACACTTGTCTAGTTTAAAAAACCTAATCATACAAAAAATTTAAATATCAAAGTGATGAGTTACAATCAACCAAAAATACTCATGTATCACATTGGACATGCACTTTTGCCTAGTTCACTTGGTTAGTTATTTGTTTTCCTTTGGCAAATAGTTGTGGTTTAACTCTACAAAGTATGTTATGAAATCAATCTCTCTACATGAACAAAGAATATACAATACAAAGTATGTTATGAAATCAATCTCTCTACATGAACAAAGAATATACAATTTCATTTCAGAACTATGCAATGACAACTTCACAGCTATCATTTACAATTTCATATGCGGAATTGACAACACAATGCATTTAGTTAACAAATAGTGTTTACACAGTAGCTTGCCAAGAATTCCTTGGCACGAAACTCTTCTTGTTGCTTTATATTCTTTTTCTTCGATTTATATGTTTGTTAAGCCCCTTTTATTGATCTTTGTAACCCTAGATTTGTGAGCTTGCCCACCAATAAGTCAAGGGCATAGAAACACATTGTCCTCATCTCTAAAACATAACAAAACCAATTATCAAGGTGCAGTGTAGGACCAAAAATGAAGTCGCAATTGCCAATGTTATATCCAATATGTTCAGGTAGGATCTTTCTGCTATGTGCCTCCCATGACTACTTCTAGGGGTTGGCCAACATTTTATGCATTAACTTTGTAGAAAAAATGTGTCTACCCATGAAGCCATATTTCTCTATTTCGTCTCCTACCAACGTCTTGGCAACTATTGATGACATCAACTGTGAACAACTAGAAAAATTCTACTAATGAACATAATTAAAGTAACTACTAGTGAACAGTTAGAAAAATGCTACTAATGAGCAAAATTAAAGTAACTAGTAATGAATAGTTAGAAAAATGTTGCTAATTTGAAATCTAGATCCTCCTCTCTTTCAATTAGCCATTTTGCTATTATCTTGTATGAGACTATCCCATACACTCTCTTGAATTCCTTAAATGATTCATCTTTCTTCTTGACGTATATTTCTTTCAACCTCCCCCCATCACATGATAAGCCCATCAATTATTTATATCGTCAGGGCCTATGTCAAATGACTTCCCTTGAATCGAAACATTCTTAGTGGGAGGGTCAAAAGCACGCATAAACTTACCACATGAATCTGAGGAAATTTGTGAGTAGCATATATTAACCAACTTATTAAATCTTATTTTCTCCATCGGCCCATCCTATCTAGTCTATTCTTCAAATTTTTGCAAAATTTCATAAATTGATTAGGGGCACAACGAGTGTGGAATGGAACAACATATTTTGGCCCTTAGCACCGAGTTCTTAATTTCTTTGCCCTCATCCTATATTTGTCCTTCTCTTTATCTTTTAAAGCTTTCCAAGCTTCTTTAAGTGACTGACTCTCATCTATAAAAGGCTTGAGCTCTTTATTTTCTTATTCTCTTTCTTGTAATAAGATTTTATGAACAATATGTACCCGGACACCTTTGGCTACCTTTGTCCATCTTAATCTTTCTTTTTTCTATTGTTGGCATATTCTTTTTTTTATTCATTGCCCATATGGTATCTAACCATGGTTTTGGGAGATAGGCAACTGACCATGGTTCAGAAAGGGACGAACAGGCCAATGAGCTTCACATGACTTCTCCAACGATGGAGTGCAGGGCTCCATGCCGACGACGAATAGTTTGAAGGAGTTCGATGCCCACGGTCACTCTACCGCTCAGTCGACTTCTCCTTCTCCCACGAAAATGGTGATAACAGCTTAAGTCCAGAGCAAAGCTTCAACGGACTTCTCCTAGATAACGATCTTCAACGTTCTTCGTGATCCTTATGAAGAGTAGAGAGTGAGAAGACAATCAACTTAGGGCTTTGTTCTCAAATGTCCGACTTAGGCCAATCTTCTCAAATGCTTGACATTTTGTTTTCAATTAGTACATACACTACAAAAAAACTATCAGTTCGTAGCGGTTAATTTGTACCGGTTTACACCAAAACCACTACAAATTTGTAATGGTATGACTCGCTCCAAATGGCATGCTGGTTCTTGAACGACATTTGTAGCGGATATTATAAAATAACCGCTACACAGTATGGCGCCAAGTTGGCACCAAATTTGTGGCGGTTATTTTGTAGCAGTTTATTTACACAAACCGCCACAAATGTGATGCCAACTTGGTGCCTTATGGCGCGGTATTAGTGGTGGTTTATATGAAAAAAAAAAACTGCTACAAAATACAAAGAGTCCGTATATTTGTAGCGGTTATACGCAAAAACCACTACAAAATATCAAGAGTTTGAAATTGTGTAGCAGTTATAGAAAAACCGCTACAAAATTTTACGATACATGAGGTAGAGTTTTTTCATTTGTAGCGGTTAAGGTAATGATATTTGTCAAACCGCCACAAATATGAACCGATTGTAGCGGTTTTCTAGTTAAATCGCTAGTAATATTACTACTATTAGGCTATACATGTTTGTTAAATGGTACTTTCCTCTTCGTAGGCCTATACCTTCTGACACACTATAATTACTAGGGAAAATCCGTACCAGGGCCCTTTTAAACTCTGAAATCCCAGTTAAGGCCCTAAGACCCTGACAAATTCAGAATAGGCCCTAGGGCCCTGATGGGGATTAAGTTCAAATAGAAAATGATCATTTTGCCCCCTTTAATTAAACGTGTTCGGCCAAGAATTGAGCAATCCAAGAATGAATGAAAGTCCTAAGAAACCCGACCCCGAAAGAAGGAAGCGAATTGTTTAAACAAAAAAATAAAGAGAGGAAGGAAGAAAGAAAGAAAGAAAACAGGTCTCGTACACACACATTGACGTGAAATCGTGTCTCTTTCAGACTCCTGATTTCATTTGGTTTCCATCGGCACGTTCAAGGCAGAGATTCCTCGAGCGAGAGTAAATACAGTAGAAGGAGAAGAAGAAAAAAGATGGGGTGCTCGTTTTCTGGGTTGAATGCATTGTATGACAACGTAAACGGGGCCACCAACGTGTGGATCAACGAGAACCGATTCCGCATCTTGAGGAAGCTCGGCGAAGGTGGCTTTTCCTACATCTACTTGGTCAAGGAGGTGGTCACCGACTCCTCTCCCGCCTTATCTGCGGTGGTCTCTCTAAGAAGCTCAAAGACTCTTCCCATGTCTCCTAGAAGATTTCTTCCTTCTTCACCCGCAACCCGCGTTCTTCGTTTCAAACGTTGAATTTTGTGATCCGGGGTTGATTTGATTGAAATATGGAAGTCTTGTGGGCTTCTAAGAAATAACTTATGCCATTGCTTTAGATTATGAATTTGTTTTCTCAAATGAGCTTTGTTGGGCCATATGAATGCGCCATCTATGTCATCTATCTTATTTTTTATCTATGACATTTTGTTCTGCAATTATTTCTTAGTCTGAGATGGCTTTGTATCTATTTTTCTTTTAACAAAATTTCGAGGTGGAATAAGTTATTGAGTTCTCACGTAATATGTACTTTTGAAACTAAAATGGCTGCAGCATAGACCAATCAAGAATATCTAGTGTAACGTTTCGATATTCCGCTTAGATCTATAATTCTATGAATTTCATACCCATTTCTATCAAACTTGTTTAACCATGACAGGCATATATACTTATAGATGAGATCTGTGGCCCTTTCTGCTATTTTGTCGGGTGCTAGTGATGGCAAAGGAAATTTTAGATTTTCTTTCAATCATGTAATGGTGATAGTTATATTTATACCATGATTTTTCTCATTATTGCTACAATATTCCTATTTCCACTTTTAAGTCATAGAATCTTCCCTTTTTCTTTATTAACACTAGAAAAGAAGACTTTGTATCTTACTATTTCTTTGGGCATTTGTCCGTAGACGATGGTACTTATGCTATGAAAAAGGTCCTCATTCAAAACAATGAACAGCTGGAGTTGGTGAAGGAGGAGATCCGTGTTTCATCACTCTTCAGTCATCCCCTGTATTCTCAACTTTGATGATGAAATTGAAGTTTTTATGTTGTTCTATTCCCTTCCTCATTTCTTGAAAGGTGTTTTGCATGCTACCACTAGTTTTTAGTTTGCAATGCTGATATTAACGCTGTTTTGACCTCCCAACACATGAATTTTCATATTGCAGTTTTTGAACAGAACGAACAACAATGAAACAATCTCAAAGGGACGTGAGATTCTCAGGTTACAACTTGTTAACAGAAGAATTCTTCAAGCAACGTGAGCAAAAACAAAAGGCAAAGGGGAAGGGGAAGAAAGGTCTAGGAGGTGACCAAAGAAAGCATAATGACTTAAGTCAACAAATGAGACAAGCATGGAAAAGGTTGGTCAGTCATCGAAACAACACGCATCGAGACAAAGTGTTGTCAATGATCGAGGACTCCCACAAGCGGAAGATGAGAAGCTAGGAAGCAAACGTTTAATTTAGTTAGGCTGACTTCATTTTAAGTGTATATACATCTCATCGGTTGTATGACATATTTTATTACAGCAATTGTGGAGAACACTTGAGTTCATATTCATAACAAAGTTTAGTAACTTTTATGATGTATGTGACATGACATTATATATATGAATGACAAAGACAATTGTTTCCTTCATCTCTGTCATTGTTAGTTTGTGTACAGATGCTGCAAAATGGGATATAATAAGGTACCCATTTACCAACATTATCAGGAAAAACTAACAACATCATCAGCCCCCACTAACAACATGATCAGCCCTCCTTAACAACATGATCAGCCCCACTGACAACATGATCAGCCCCATTAACAACAACATCAGCCCCATTTGACAACCAAATCAGACCCCTTTAACATAAACATCAGCAAAAAGAACAACCATATCATAAAAAAATGAAGAACCATATCAACCCCAACTATGTCAGAAACAAATGTCAACAACATCAACCCTCACTGACAACATGATCAGCCCCCACTGACAACGTGATCAGGCCAAACTGACAACATGATCAGTCCCCACTGACAACATAATCAGCCCCCACTGACAACATCATCAGCCCTCACTAACAACATGATCAGCAACTATTAACAACAACATCAGCCCTCATTAACAACCATATCAACCCTTTAACAACGAAATCATAGACCCTTAACATATATTTGTCAACATCATTTACAATTGTCTTACAATATGAAAATGTGTACATAAATGACACTTGGATACAATTGTGACAACAATATCCAACATTCATTTACAACACCAAATGCATGTACAAATTCATAATAACAACATCACACACCATCTCCAAAAACAATATGGGTGTGGATTTCTCTGTAAAAACATATACAACAAAAGAGTGTGAGAGGCAATGCCCAAAAAAAGAAGCCCCCAAGACACCATGAATGATCAGCTTGGATTTGGATTCTTGCAAGTCCTGATTGAGTGTCCCTCCTCACGGCATCTACCACAACGATAAACCATCTTGTCTTGGAACTGAGATTCCCGCCTTTTTTTTTGGCGGTCTACCTGTCGGCCTTGTAGTAATTGGAGGCTCCAAGAAAGTCTCAGTTAGCAACTCCTTGTATGTTGTTCCTTCCTTGATGTTTCTTGTTCTTACCATTCCACCAATATGCAAATTTGGTGCACTGGAATATGTAAATATGCACAAAAACCCCAAATTTAATTTCCAGAAGACCATGTGAATCATTATGTTGTGGCAACAAGAATTTCCTTTGCAAGTTGTTATGCTTCTTTCTTTTGCACTTTTTTCCTTCTATCTTTTTTTTTTTCAATGCCATTACACTAGTCCGGACTAGCAAAAGAAAAGAGGAAGAAGAAGAAAGAAACAGCTAACAGGGAGTGACATAAACCATCCAAAAGTGTTTAAAAGAGTTATATGAATAAAAGAATGAAAAACAGACCTCAGAAGTGATCCTTGAACGAGATATAACTTCATCTCTGAGCAGTGTCTTCAAAACCTACCAATATTGATAATGATATGTAGCAGGTGACGCAAGTGACAATAGGCTTCATCATAACCAATTAGAACAAAACACGACTAAGAAACTCGTATCATTCCAATTACCTCAGGAAATGGAGATTCAATAAAGTATCGATTTTTCTTAAGTACAAGCTTTACTTTGCCATAATTTGCAGTTGAA
This sequence comes from Acacia pycnantha, assembly GCA_025563575.1. Lineage (NCBI taxonomy): Eukaryota > Viridiplantae > Streptophyta > Magnoliopsida > Fabales > Fabaceae > Acacia > Acacia pycnantha. The sequence goes on from JAMWYP010000038.1 coordinate 258,230, forward strand.
TCCCGAATAAACTTAATCATCTCTTTAGGAAGCATTGTCTTGGATAACTTGTTCAAAACTGCCTGCAAACGGGTTCCGCAATGGCAATAAGGAAATCGTAAGCTTGTTTGTACAAGGGAGAGAAGGTCTCGAGGAATATCTGACCATTGCCGCAAGCCCAAAGTGGTCGATTGGCATGATCCTTTTTCAGCTTTAATTTGCTAAAATCTTTGGCCTTGCCTTCTTTCTCACCTGCAAACCATTCAAGTTCATGGTAAGCAAATGATTTCTAAATACTTAGAAACAATAATAACAATGATCTGTAACAGAGATATCATCTATAGATGTTAAATTACCATCATCATCATAACCATCATCACCCATATACGCATCGCCATCGTCGACGAATCCTTTTCGGGAATCGTCCTGCACATGAAGTCGATCGGTGAACACAGTGGGAAAACGTAACAAACCGACTTCTTGCCGCCTGTTCTTCTGTTAAGCTCTTGCGTTGCGCCACAGCTGGGGGAAATTGCAAATAATAATAAATTAAGGGTGATTAAAAAGAAAATGCAAAACTCGTCCATGCCATTCCTCTCTTCTTCTTCTTCTTGTGGCGCCAAAACTAAATCTGATCGTGTTTTTTTTTGGGAAACTTTTGCTATTGCTTTTTTAATAATGTGATGTTATGAGTTTATTAAAGGGGGCAAAATGATCATTTGCTGTTTGAAGTTAATCCCCATCAGGGCCCTAGGGCCTATTCTGGATTTGGCAGAGTTATAGGGCCTTAACTGGGATTTCTGAGTTTAAAAGGGCCCTGGTACAGATTTTCCCTAATTACTACTACTTTTATATATTTTACTCCTATTACCCCAACCACCATCACATGCAATTTGACTTATTTCACCTAGGGGCTTTTATTTAATTTATTTAAAAAAATGAAGTTTGTAGCGGTTTTAGTAGATAAACCGTTACAAAGTGTGTATTTTTTAAATTTGAATATTTCTGGTCATAAAACTTGTAACGGTATTTAGCAAATAACCACTACAAAGTGTAATATTGAAATTTGAATATTTCGAATCCCACCAACAGTCATAATGTTTGTAGCGATTTTAGTAGATAAACCACTACAAAGTGTGTCATTTTAAATATTTCATATCTTGCCAATGTCCATTAATTTGTAGCGGTTTTAGTATAATTGCTATAAAATGTGAAAAATAAAAGTTTATTTTTTTGAAAAAACAAAATACCAATGAATTATTGCAGCGGTTTTATAACCGCTACAAAAACTGTCACATAAACTGCTATAAATTCCGTCACATCAACCGCTACAAAAGTTACGCAACAGATCCTTATAAATATCCCCATCACACCTCATTTCACACACTTTTTCATTTCTTCCCACCCCTTCTCTCTCATTTTATCGCATCTGTAAAGGTTTTCTAAAGAGGTTAAGTGCTGAACAAGTTCATCAAATATGATAATTTTTTTTTAAATATTTGATTTCAGTGTTTTATTTATTTTTTTTCCTTCTTATAAAACTGATACTATTTTTTTTCTAATCCAGAATTTTAAGGACATTTCCTCAACATTCTTTCTATCATCATCAACATTCTTTCCATAATCAAATATCATCTAGTGGACAACATAATAAGGGTGTGTGCATGGTAACGCTCCCAGAATGAGTTTTTCCTTAATTTCTGTTCCCAGGAACAAAATTGGATAGGAATTGTGTTTGGTAAATCCGGTCTTTTTTTTCTTGTTCCCAGGATGAACCGGTTTCTTTTTTGTGCTAGGGAATAAAAAAAAGAAGCAGAAAATTTCTGTTGTTCTATTCCAGGGCACAAAGCCAAAATCTATTTTTCCCCTTCTCTCTTCCCCATCGCTGCCGCCGCCGCCGCCACCACCGCTGCCGCCATCACCGCCACAGCCACCGCACCACAACCACCGCCACCACCACCGCCACCACCATCACCACCGCCACCCCCATCGCCGCCGCAGCCACCACCCCCACCGCCATTGCCACCACCACACCGCCATTACCACCGCCACCACCACATAAATAATTTTTTGAATATAAAATTACATAAATAAAAATAAAATGTGTTAACGAACGTAATTCTGATTCTCTGAGTAAAAATAAAATGAGTTAACAAACATAATTCTGATTCTCAGAACTTTTCCCAGGCACAGAATCAGAAAAAACTGTTTCATCTCAGAATCAGTGCTGGGGAACAGAATGGTTCCCATGCACACCCTAAGTCTTTATTATTTACACATTCTCAATATTATACCTATAATAAGTCCTTAAGATAATATTTTTTTCAAATATTAACTATTATCATTTAATTTGGCACTTAAATAATAAAATATTCAACATAATATTAGAACAATTTTTCAAATTCACCTTAAATATTTGGCACAATTTTTTAAATTTCATCCAATATTTGTAGCGGTTGTTTTGACGCCAATTTTTTACTCAAAACCACTACCAATACAGTAGCGGTTTTATTACATGAATAACGGTTTTTAGCAACCGCTACAAAACAGTTTGCTACTCATGTCGTTAGTAGCAGTCATAACCGCTACAAATACGCACTTTTAACTGCTATAAAATGTCATTTATTTGTAGTGGTAAGGACAATAAGGTAATTGCATGTTTAGAATTAATCACAATGTAGTCTCTATGGAGCTTTTTGACAAGGGAATTTGTTATGGGACTTTTTTATAATTTTTTATTATCCATGCGATCTCACTGTAATTTTCCCGATATATTAAGGAGGAACAGCTCATAAGGTAGCCGTCCTACATTTATACATATACAAATAAAAGAAAAGAAAGTAGAGTTTGTTGTCAGTATCAAAAACACATCTGAGACGACACACTATAATCTCTAATTGTCTCCTCCAAGGAGGTCTAACCTTTTTGGTCAAACACTCAAAGTTGGTCATATACCACTGTGCATTATGTGTCCTTCTTAAAAGAATTCCCTTTCGCTTTTTCATTTGTTCCTGTTTATTCTTAACCCGTAGGATTATCCTTATAATGTTCATCGCATATATTCCTTGGTTCCCTGCCAAATTCGATCCCTTGCGTGCCTTCCACATTTTCTTTCTACCTAATGTTTTTCACGCCCCTTCTCAATCCAAGTAAATTATCTGAAATTAATTAGTGACTGTGTTTTAGTGGGATATTATTGGAATGAATGATTAAGTCCTACATTGAATGATTGAAAGATGAATTAAAAGTATATAATGTTAAGGAAAATCTTATAAATGAAGGCAAAAAATGAAGAGCCTCGGGACTCAAATAAAAGTATAAGCCCATGCAAAAAATTAAGGATCTCTTAGACTCAAAGAAGTACAAGCTTAGGTGAAAAAAAAAAAAATCAAATTGGCTTAAACTATCTTGATAGAAAGATAAACCTAAAATATATGTACCTAATTAATTCATAATTCTATTATATCAAAAAAAAGATTAATTCATAATTCTAAAATTAATTTGCTGCTACAAAACATTAAAATGGTGTGAAAAGTTTAAATCTGCTGCAGAAGCAACAGTAACATATTTTGCTGCTGTTTTAGAATAGTAGGCTGGAAGATGCTAAATTTTAGGCATGCGAGATAATTTAATGAAGGATTGAATAATAGTAAACCCAACCGGACTTCTGGACTGATCACTGACACACAAGTGTGTGTGTGTGTATGTTTGTTCTTAATATGAAGTTGATGGAAAGGATCAATGGCCCAAATATTCTTTAGCAGTATCTTTCAATGCATACTGCATAATGTCTGTCTGCAGTGTAGCTTTAAAATATGGATAAATATGGGAGTTTTAAGGAATAATAGGTTTGTTCATATATAACATGTAAAGTGGGTTTTGAATTGTACAAATGCGTGAGAGGATTGTGAGGAAGTGTGAAAGTTTGAATGAAGTGGGACAGAGGCGATGGCAACATAAACAGTATTAATCCTGAATGATGTGTTGTTTGTATGGACTTTCCGTAATATGGCTATGCCTTTTGATTGGCAGCCTCCAATTTTTAATTTTTTCAATAACAGTTCGTTGAACGAAAAGAATCTTGGTTTGGACCCCTTTTGTGGATGCTCCCAAAGCTCTTAATATATTATTCTTCTGTTTTTTTTTTTTTTAAATTATGTATTATTTTTTGCTATGTTGCTTATTACTAACTATAAACAATACCGCAGCATCTTTATTTTCTTTTTCCGTTTTTTTTTTTTTTGATGCCACCTTTGCTTCCAAATCTAGACTGAAACTTGATTTTTAGCAAATGGATTTGAGTAACATGCAAACTACTTTGTCCAACTAATTAGGGAGGGAGGGGGAGGGAAGGAGGAGAGAGAAATTGTTTCTCTTATCTTTATTAAATAATTCATGAAAAATTTTCAATATTCTAAAAATACTCTAACAGAAAAAAAAAAATATTGTTTTCATTAATGACAATTTAGCCAATATCCTCGGGTCTCTTCCTCTCTCATCCCCTCCCCTCAAACCAAATACACCCTTAAGTGAATTTATTGTTGTGTTTGACCTGTAGGATTGAGCTGATTACTTTTTATGACCAAACTCTGCTATTCTTGGCAAAGCTCCAAAACGTTACTGTTACAAAATTGTGCAGTGCTGTTCATCTTTCTGAGGCTCAATTCAACATATAGAACTTTAGCAAGTGGAGCTACAGAGCCTGACTCTGGGTCTCTGATTCTTCACTTTAGTCCTCTAAACAAGCCCTGGTGGAGCCACCATACCTTTAATGTCCTCATCCAATTGCCCTTCAATATTACACATATATAGCATCACACCAATCACTACAACCTTAACTATTGTCTTCATTAATATGGAATCATCGAATCTTGTAATTTTATGGATGAACCATAGCTGGCTGTACTAAATAGTAAATACTACTATAACAATTAGGGCCTGTTTGGATCATCATGCATCAGATGGAATAATAAGTTCATCAAGAGGAAAATCAGTGTTTGGGAAAGTTTCTTTTTTGACGGGCTTATTGGTTTGATGCTGACATTTTTTTGAAGCCACAACTCCCAGCTTATAATCCCATCATGGCTTCTCCATCAATTGCATGTGTGGGCCCCCTTTGTAAAATGACCCCCCGCCCCAGTTTGTGCTCCTCTCCTCTTTTGTCTTTTCTCCTCAGTTTAAATCCCATCCGATCTTCATCCCTCTGTAAATGCAAGTACTTTAATTGCAAATAGTTCAATTGCACTGACAATTGTCTGGATTTTTTTTTAAGGGTAGTTGAAAAATTAAAAAAAATGATTAAAAAAAATGCCTTTAAACTTTAAAATTCTGTTGATTAAAAAGTACCTTTAAACTTTTTTAAGGTTAGTTAAAAAGTGGTTTTTTTAAGGGTAGCTTTTTTCAATGGTAATTTTATTATTTTATTTAGCAAATTTATATTTATTTTAAATTTTTTAGCCTAAATTATCACATTTTATACAACACATGTGTGTGTGTGAGAATTTGATTCATGCCCTTTTCAGTCATTTTCCATCTCATCTATCTTTTTAAAAGTTATGTCAAACAAGTGCCCATTAGAAACAAAAGTCACTTCTACCACTGTTATCTCAAACACAAATCACATTAGAAAAAGTCCATCAGAAAATAAGTCCATCAAGAAAAGTCCATCAGAAACAAAAGCCACTTCTCCCACAGCTATCCCAAACGGGCCCTATACCTTTGAGTTTCGTTTGGCTCTGTTTTATTTTACTACCTCTGGTCCTAATTATAAAAGCACTTTTGTAGTGCAAATTGCATTACAAAAATGCTCCTATAATTAGGACCGGATTACTCAAGGAAGACAAAAAACATGGCCAGTCTCATCCTCAGCAAGTATGAGTCACTTCTCATTTAATATCAGTAAATAAATATTGGGAAATGAATAAAAAACTGAAAAATGTTTCTATCCACACTTGCTGGCAGGTCTCAATATATAGCATTCTTGTTGGTATTGCGTTACAAGAATTTGCAGAGGCAAACACGAATTCAAGCACAGAATGGATGTGCTGTGACATACAACTGCAGGGAGCACATGGTTTCGACCAATGTATATTTGTAATGTTGCAGCAGACTATAGAGCTTCCAATAAGAGTTTCTGCGTGAGAGCTTTAGAAAGTCCCATCACAGTATCAGTTGATCCAACCTACCAAAGTTCCAGAGAGAGAACTTTCTTTCAGAAAGCTAAGCAATGATAATCAACCCACATTCAGGGAAGAGAAGGCAAAACAGACAGCAGAGAATATATATCAACCCTGCAAATCTAGACATTTAAATCCATAGACGTGTATAAGGATATATTAGGAAATTAAAGAAGATTATTAGGATGTTTTAGGATAAGAGAGAATGAGGGAATTAAATAAGATTATTAGGATGTTTTAGAAAATCACAACTTAATCCTAAAAGACAATTCAATCTTCAAATACAAATATATAGCATTCAAAATAACATTTAATGAGTCCTAAAAGACAATTCAAAGCAAAGCATTCAAATTACAATCTTGAAATAAAATGGGATCTTCCTCTTCCTCTCCATCTTCATTTTCCTCTTCCTCATCATCAAAATTTGGTGACTCTAACTCCAAATCATTGCTAGGCTCAACCAAGGCCATTTTGAGTTGGCACCGAGTTGTCTACATCTAAGTCTTCAATATTAGATGGACTTTCATCATTTTCCACAATCCATTCATCATCAGAAGAAATATCATCAACATTATACTCATTCGCTTTTCTAGCCACCTTCTTGTTGGCCAATCTTGAATTAGTCATTCATTCATCGTTTTTGTTTCAAACGATCTCTTCTCTTTGTATGGACCTAAGCAAATATAAAAACAATTAATACAAAATACATTCTTGAAATGAAATATAATTCATATTTCATATTCATGAAAATTTACCATATCAAAGGCACGCTTACGCTCACAACCGGAGGCACTGCATGTCAAGCTCAAAACACGAATAGCAAATTTTTGGAGCTCCGGATGTTCATCCCCATATGACTCCCACCATTCACCGAGCTTTATTGTTAATTGCAATCTTGGCTATTGCTCTACCAAAAAACTTCCTTTGATACTTGAAATCTTCAAGTTGAGTATCAATAGACATTTCTTCTATATCATCCTATCCATGCAATCATATAATCCACGTTTCACTTCAATATCACCTTAAATGATTCAAGATAATGGAACTATGCCGATGAAGTTGCTTGTCCCATCTATCATCAATGACATCCCATATAGGCCTATAATTGAAGAATTAAAAAACAATTGAATTAATGTGGAGAACAAAACTACAAATTTAAAATTGAAATCAAACATGATAATTTACCCTCTTTCTAAGTTGTTGAAGGCTTGTGCAATGCTCTCTTTAGCCCGATCAATCTCCTCATATATGAAGCCCATGGCTGGTTTCACAGAATCAACTATACAGAGCACCCTCACTAAAGGATAATTCCAAAAAGCCTTGTCCAAAACCACATCTTCTATTCCCATCCTTTGTCTTTGCAAATGACTTCCACTCGTCGGAGGTGAACATCCGAATCAATGCTCCTTTGTTATCATTGAGGCACCCCAAAGTTAGGTAAGATGTGGCAAAGCATATCTTTTCCTTTAGTGAAATGGTGCAATAAAGTAATCAAAGCGGTTCTTGAATAAATGTAGGTTGTGATTTTTTTCCCCTTGGAATATATCATGGTGAACTGGTATCTTCTTTTCAAAATCCTCCAACATTAAATCGATACAACTGCACAAGGTGTCCAATACAATCTCTTTCTTTTCGCCATTAACACACTTTGTAACTTGCTGCATTATCTGTCACCAAAAACATGTTCTTCACCAACCTCTTCAACAACATCATCAATCATCTTAAAGATTTTATCCATGATCTTAGAATGTCGATGCATCAATAGACTTAAGGAAAACAGTTCCCTTAGGATTCACTAAGAAATTTATGATTCCAACCATCCTGTCATTATTGAGCATCCAAATTTCTTCCAATAAACTTTATGTTCTTCAATACCTTGCATTGTTGAGTCATATTTTTTCTTCAAATATTTAACTCTGATCTCATGGTAGGATGGTGGCTTGAACTGGACCATGTTTTGCAATTGATTCACACATTTTATAGAATTCCTCCGTCCTTGCCACATTGAATGGAATAGCATTATTGTAGAAACAAGCGGCAATGTCTTCACATGCTTCCTCTCTCAAATTCTTCTTGAATATGCTATTTATTGTAGCTTGAGTGCTCACTCCCCTTTTTAAAAAATTTTTCTCATGCCCACCATCCTCTTCACTGTTTTCTTTTTCACCAAGTTCATCACCATCAACTTCGTGAATGTGGTTGATTTCTTTATTAGTCTCTCTTGTAAAGTTGATACAATTCCAAGCATTTGTTTTCTCACTTCCTTGCTACAACCCTCCACATTCGATGAAGTTCAAATGGTGCTTGAATCGATAAACACCTCCCGATACGGTCTTCTTGCAATAATTGCATTGAATTTTTCTCCCACTTCCATACTTCAACAAAATGACCAAATACACTTGTTAGTTAATGCTTTATAAGATCATATTAATTATTATTTTCACCCACTACCCTTATTAATTATGGGCATACATGAAAAAAAATATTTAATGCTCTTTGGAAACAAACAAGTGTCTTATAAAAATGACCAAATACACTTGTTAGTTAATGCTTTATAATAAGAATCAGAGAGAGTATTAATTAATTTAACTAACTTCTTTAATCTAATCAAATTAGATAAATGTGTCTTATACAAACGACTGGGGGAGTATAGAACTTTAGAAAACCATTAGCATCAAGGTGTGTTGTGAAAGATTTTTTTTTTTATTCGTTAATCTACTGTTTGTTACTCTTTTTATACACGTCTATGGATATAAATGTCTGATTTGCAGGGTTGATATATATATCCTGATTGAAAGAGCATCAATAAGGATATATTAGGAAAAGATTGACTAATATAAAAACTATGGTTTACATGAACAACTTTCAAATGTCTTATATTAAAGACCGGATGGAGTGCTGTGCAAATAACGGAAGATTTGAAAAGTAACTAACCACCGCATCAACAAAGGGTAAGGTCAGAGGATGTTCCAGCATCAAACCCCCAGCAACATTGAAAGTAACTCCCTCGTCAATCTGAGAAGCTCCCATCAAGTAAGAAAACTTATACAGTATTTAGTGAGAAGAATTACCTGAAAGAAAGTATCAAAACATCTCATAATCTGAGGAACTGATTAAAGTACTCTTTTCACCTTCATGCTTGTCTCAGTGCAAGGGTGAAAAGTGTACTTGTAAAAAGCTTACCACCGCATCAATGACCTCATCCGGTATTTCGAGGAAATAAACCTGTCATCACAATAACAAATGCTAATGAAGTTGTCCTGTGGTGAACAGAAAAATATTGAATCAATGGATCATACATGTACAGCAAATATAAATATCCTCCCTCTTTCATTTTTATTGTTATTTAGACATTTTGTTTTGTTTCTAGACCCCGTGAACTATTTATTTTTTCTAGCTATACTATACCCTCATTTAATAATTTTATCTATTTCTTATTACCCCTCCTTTCCACCTATAATCTATATTTTCTATTAATCTCAATATATAGTAATATTTTGCATCAATTAAAGATTTCTTAATCTATGTGCCATAAACTAAACAACAATAGATATGGAATGGAGGTAATATTATGAATGGCAGGCATTTAAAATCACGAGAAAGGGAAGGGAATGGGGTGTCAAGGTTCATGTGAATAAAAGAACAGTGACTTTACAGCATTAAAAAGTCATGTTATAACTAGCAGCCTAAAAGTTAGGAATTAATGAACTTCGGATGTATTTAAAAACCTAAATGTCATCCAAGATTATGAATTTTACTGCCTCAGATTATGATAGGCCTAGACATATGCTCAATCAGCAGCAAATATTACCTCAGCGCTTTCCCATCCTCCGCATCTTTTTCCAGTCTTTAGGTTGGTTATCAGAACAGATCCTACCACAGCCGCACTACCACCAGAATATCCTGGAGCTTAGCTTTCAAGAATGAGTATGTAGCCAATTATGACATACAATCCCTAATAAGAAATGCTTGAAACTCCACAAGCAAACCTTTGATATATTCCCTTGCTTGTTCTTTGCTGATTGGTTTTTCCCTAATAGTTCCTTGGTATACCACAACCTACAGAACATGGGTAAAACCACATTTAATTTTGCACAATGTTTAGTACAACAAAAGACACTAACTTAAAGGTGAGGATACATGATATAGATAGTAACACAGCAGGTTAGGCAATAGTATATTATAGAATGTTAAAAAACTGAGGAAATGATGAACCATAAAGATATTATGGGATAAAAATGACAACTTCAAAAAACAAAAACAAAATCAAAAGACAGCTGGTACTAGTTGCACAAAGCGTCCAAATGAAATATGTGCACTGACATGTAATGAATGAAACTTGCATCATCAAAGTTCAATTACGGTACACTCTTGAGAAAGGTTATCAAAGTCATGTGTTCTTGTCAATCCAGGCACCTCTGCTGGAATTTATGTTTACAGAAGGTTCATGCTTTAATTTCTGCTATCTTTTGCCAAATGAATAATCTTGTAGGTTTGTAAAGATAAGAGGAAAAAGTCCCAAAGCTAGGGACAATCTTCTAAACAAGGAAGCCGTTCATATTATTGTATATAAAATAATTAATGGAAGGCGAAACTAAGATAAACTTCAGTCTCCGTGAGACAGATTTGGTAGATAGAAGCCTCTTCTCAAAATCAAATGACGTCCCTTAGAACTCAGAAATGAGACATAAGAGTCACAAAGATATAAAGTGAGAGGACAATCAGAGTCATGCCCTTCTGTTCTGCTATATGAATATGCATAAACTTTATTTTCCTGTCATAAATGCAGATGAAACAACCAAGTAAAGACAAAATAAAGATGCATACCGTATCTGCAGTAATTAACAGTGTTGCCAGAGCATCTTCCTTTAATGAGTTTTCCCCAGCAAGAAGCTTTTGTATAATAGCATCTGCCTAAGAATATAAAGGATGAACATAGAATATTTCAAGCATTACTTTTAGCCTGGAATAATCACACCATAAGAGGACTTAAACATCAATGAACTGAAGCATATAAATATCGAATGAAAACTCAAAAAAGTTATGAAGTTCGTCGATAAAAATCAGTTACAAGAAATCAATGCCTTTTGTTATGCACGTGCAACCGTTCTTGAGCCCCAGACACCGAGGGTCTCGTAGTTATATTTTGCAGAGGATAAAACGTACCAAAAAAAAAAGCAAGAAGAAGAAACCAAAGAACTCATACCTTTGCCTCAGCTAAGGCCATTACCAAGTCTTCCGGTTTTTCTCTTCTAATACCTTTCTCATCAATGTCTGCAGTCTAAAATATAAACCAAATAAGTTCTTCAATTGCACATTTCCATCTAGGACAAGCAACTTTACTTCAATAAACAACAAAATATACCACAATGGTGAACTCATATCCCATCTCCGCCAGAATTTCTTTGCGAGCCTTAGATGAAGAACCCAGAATTATCTGTGACGAAGCAATTCGCATCAGTATTAGTACCTCATAGAGATGGCCAACTCAAACACAGAACGTGCTCGCTTCTTATAAATAAGAGCTGAGAGTTTCCCAAAATGAAAAACCAATATTCGGTATTGTTTTAGTAGAATAAATACTCCAAAGTTTGTGGAAAATCACATTGCTTTTAGACACTAATCCTAGCAAATGCAAGAAAACGCCACTAGTTTTACTGAAAAAGGCAGTGAGCCAAACCTTGAACGGCGGATTTTTCGGAACCATCTCTATTGTCCGCGCATGCGTATGTTTCAGGCTCTTCCTCTTGACCAGATTCCTAAAGAACAGGAAGATATCTAAAAAAAAAAATATGTTTATTTTAAAAGGGAAATAGAAGAACAGCCAAACATGTCAGTCATACTTAGTCGGATTATGTAGGAAACAGTTGATGGAATGGGCCACGGCCCATGAAAAAGTGGGCTTCATAATGAGACCATTTCATCTCCCCCATTTCTGCAACTTGTTGCTCATCTACTCTCCAGCTAATGCAAGTTCATTGAAGTTTAGTGGCATGAACTCTTCTGTAGGTAGAAGACAGCGGATTCGATGCCGTTTGTAATCTCAAGCCAGAGTGCTTGACCTTAGAAGCACTATAAAACTGAAAACTCTCTTCATATACTTAATTTGTATATAAAAATCACTTTCGAAAACTAATTCAAACACCCTCTTTGTGATTGCTTTTGCTCATTTAATATTTCCATTATTACTGTTGATAAAAATGTATGGGAGACCTTGTCTTTCTATTGGTATTAGTTTCCCAATTTTTTATTTTTTGGTTTTCTGTGGCAGAATTTTACCTTGCATTAGCAAGCAATATATGTGCCATCTATATATGATCTTTTATAGTAGTATATAATATCAAATTTATAGAAATTTGCATTATTTATAGTACAGTTTGTTCTTTGAGGAAAAAAAAATAGTACAGTTTGTTCCAGATCTGATGCAGAATACATGCTCAACGGCCAGAATAGGTGAAATGCCCATACCCATATGCACGGCATCATATGTAACACTGAACTTTGAGAAGGAAAAAATAAATGGTAAAAAACTGAAACTAACGCCATTTTTTCTCCTAAGATATCAAAATGTCATTCATTTTGTGTAGAATCTAGTAGTACAAAGAAACAAGAAAAAAACATTTTTGATAAGTGGGGAAAATTGGTGGGCAGCAAGGAAGGCGCAACAGCTTCATAATTTTTCTGAATCAATCAAATGATGAGTACAGTAGGTTTGCATATTAGTACTTCATCTGAATTTGATATTTTTTTTAAGCCTTAGATGATGCAATAGTCCTAAATGGTGATTCTATTCTTCACCAACGATTGGAAATACGATTTTGCTGGACAATTGGTAACATATTCATTCAAAAATGAAGATTTTGGAACACGATCATTTTGAGCTGGTGTTACTTTTTTCTCACATACCTTGCCATATGCTGAGTGGAAGCATGAAAGATATTTATTACATACACGGATACACCTAAAGAAAGAGGAATGCCTGAAGGCCAACAATGCTTACAAGTGGTGAACTGACTACTCCAAAAACTATTTTCTTCCTTACTTATAATAAGTTCATCCTTCATTAGCTTAGAGTTTCAAGTTCCTCAACCTGCAGAGATAATGTGTAAACAAAATGAGTGTTAGCAAACAGGTAAAATTATGTGTTGACTATTGAATTTCTTTTTCCTTCTACAAGGAGTCAAAAAGCAAGTATTTCATCCTTGCAAATTATCCTCTGTTTTGGCTTAACAACCCACATAACCAAATATTGTCACAATGTTCCAACTTTAAGAACCAGAAAATGCATCCAAAGAAAAGTGGTTTACATGAAACATTTATCAAAATCAAAACGGTAAATGCTTGGACTATTATTATGATTTGAACTTTATGGTTAAAAAGCAAGGCATAGATGGTAATTAGTGAAAAAGCAGTGGGGTTACCTCTGCTCTGAGGTGGTGATGTCTGATCTGCTACAAGCAACATATCTGTTGTACAGAGGAAGAGGAACCTTGCCAGATTCAATTTGTTTGATGTCCTCCAAAAGGATCTCATATTGCCTCTTCACTTCAACTTCAGTGGTGAAACCAACATGTATGGCTATGTTGCGCCAACGATCAGGTGTTTCCTTATCATATATAGCCAAAGCATCTTCAAACAGTTTGTTCTTCTTCCCTGTCCATCTCTGGTTGGAGTCTCCAGAACATGAAACTTTGCTTTTGGATGCCATCAGAAGAGGATAATGGTTAAGGGATTTAAAAACAAGTGAGGCTCTAGGCAACTAGAAATCGCTTTAACTGTAGGAAGAATCTTTTGAGAAATGGATAAAAAGAGGGGGGAAAATGGAATAGGTGATAGGGAAGTGTAGAGGGTAGGACTATAGCAGGGTTAAATTTAATTTGACAAGTTGCCAGAAAACACAACTATTAATGCTATTTAAGAGTAAAATAATTGAGCCGCTGTAAAGAGTAGATAGGATTGGAACCAGATCCTTCTGGTTTCTGCTGGTTTTGCTTGCTTCCATTCTAAGTCTTATTTCTTCTATAAATTATAAAACTAAATTTAGCTTCATGACAATAGTTACAAGTCATTGGAATGTGGACTCCAGGGACTATATACGTGGTTAGCGATAAAGGTTATTTTTTCAACGTAATTTACAGTTTATGAGGTAAGTGTGTGAGATGAGTTTTATCTTAATTTGCATAGACATATTTTTCTAACGCCAACTCAAACAGACACTAATTTGCTATTTGTTTCATGTCAATCAAGATGTCACATAAAAATGAATTTAGCCGCCATTTCTATTTTCTAAGTTTTTTATTTCTTTTATCTTATACTCGCTTTTAAATTGTACAAGAAATTTAATTGAATTAATTCAAATATTAAAAAAATAAATTAGTTTATTTTGTTTTTCAATGAGTCAAAACCAATTCTATGAATTCAGTTGAAAGTGGCAATTTACCAATAAGGTTAGGTATAGGGGGAGGGATGAATCACTCACAACATTACAAACCAAAAGTTAGAAACTCATTAGGAAAGGTGTCCAAATTTAGTATATAATAATGCATCGGTTAACATGGCCTTTAATAGAAGGATACCTATGCCTAATAAAAAAGTGAGAATTTGGGATCAATATAATGTTTTAATAATTTTTGGTCAACATCAAACATATATTATGATTTTTTATATGACTATATGATTGAGTCTAATTCAAATATTATTAATTCTAATTGGGGATAACTCTCACAAATACATGTTTTGTATTTATATGGCATCATGTTTAAATGGTTAAAGCTCGTTCCATTAGAATCAACACTTGTTGGTGAGGTTTTAAGTTTGAATCATGTAAAGAAAATGCGAATAAATTTGGAAACTTTAAAAGTCAATCGTCATGTACATAAATGAATATGCTCGAATCTGTTTATATAAAGAATTGGATCAATTTGAAGTTTAAAATGATATTAAACCTATAAACAACTCATAGTTGCTGCATTTGAGGGGCTTCAAATCCTGGCGAAGAACGTCTTATCATCTTGGTTCCAACTATAACATGCGTGGGTGGTGTGGCATATTTTCCTATTGTTGGTGATGAGATTGCTGGAGTTTCACTTTTCAATTATCAAATGATGATGCTGATAGGCTAATAAGAGACAGAGGCCACCAACCTGTTATATTTGCGAAACTAGATATTATTATCTACCATTTAAGAAATCCATTTCTTGGGGATCTAAAAGAACCTACCTGCTGTCAGATTTCAAACTCATTTTTTATATGCTGACTCAACCCAAATAGCAGACAGTAAAAACGGTTTCCAACAATGTTTTAATCTAAAACACTAAACTCAAGCCTCACATTATGAACTGACACGTGGGCTTGTGGGATTGTCTACACAGATCTAAAAGCCAACAATTTAACGTACTTGTCTGGTGCATATACATAAATGGTCTGATGGTTTGCGGAACTTGGAGACAGAGAATTTGATTTAGCCAGTAACGTTTCATCCCTTGAAGTATAGAATGAACGAAAATTGATTCTAAACTGGGAAAAAGGTAAGAGGTCCCACCGGCCTAAAGTGTAGAAAGAATTTTAAACGGGGAAAAAGGTAAAGAGGTATAAAAAAGGTCCCACCGAGATTTGAACTCGGGTTACTGGATTCAGAGTCCAATGTCCTGACCACTAGACCATGGGACCGTTGCGTCTAATCTGAGTGCTCTAATATATTTATCACAAGATACTAATGCCTAAACTCAGTTCCGGAGTCAAAATAGTAGAACAGTCAATCTTCTGATTCACTAAAATGCACTAAAAATGCATCTTGTGAAATTGTATCAATATAGTATACTCGTATAGTCATACTCATATTTATGTATAATATTAATGTGATATGACATAGACATAGCATCAAATAAAAATGTTATTCTATTTTCATATTTGGTGTGTTGAAAAAGTACAAGTGATTAAAAAAACAAAGAACAAAAGACGAAAAAAATAACTATCTTCTCCTTTAATTTGAAAAATAATAATAGTAATATTTTTTTTCTTGATAGCTTAAAATAAGATCATACCAAATGCGTAGCATATTTGAATTGGAGAATAGCTTTAAGAGGAAAAGTTATCTTTGAAAATAGATTCTAAGCAGAATAGATTATGTGGAAAAAAAGTGATTTTGATAAAATAATATAGTTTTTAGATAATTGTTATAGAATCACCTTTTTTTTATGTTCAAACTATTAAAAAGACACTACCTAATGTGATAATTGCATATAAAAGATAATATTTCATTTCAAAGATTTTTAACATCAAATTTCATAATAAATCCCAAAAAAATTTAAAAAAAAAAAGTATCTGCAAGTAAGATTTTATAATATGCTTCAGAAATGGGTTTTGGTGGGTCAAGAGGGTCAGATGAAGTTGTCTCAAAAATGGCATCCACTATTATAGGACACCGAAATTTCCACACACTATATTGCCTAAAATTAAAGGTTTCATTCCCCAAACCCAGCTCCGTGGCCAGTTGTGCGTGCAGGAGAGGAGACCAAGGCATTGTGCCAAGGTAGGGGAATTTCAAAAATGGGTCAGAGCAAGATCCAGCATTTCATGAGAACGGAACAGCGGAAAAGAAGAAAGTAGTGCTGGGTAAACTTGAGAGAGGAAGGAAAAAGAGGAGGGTTCTACCAGAAAAAAAGTGGTTTGGCATCAAAGAGTGCTTCTAAAAAAATTTCAGTTGTTTGGCTATCTTTTTATTAAACCATGGTTTTGAAAAACAAAACTACTACCCGGCCCTAAATATAGGACGAAGTGGAGGGAGTACCTTTTTTAGAACCCAAAGACTCCAGCACATATAGGGACTACAATACCGATTATTGTTAAAAATATAATTTTATCATAATTTATTATCTATGCTTAACTTAACATTGAATTGATGACCCTAAAGATCAAAACATATCACAAAACCCTCAAATCAAATGACAGCCTAAACTTAGGACTAAAAAAATTACAGCTGACACCAATGCTAGGCCATATGAAATAATAGCCAATATGTAGTACATGAGATATAGGTATAGATTATCCTAACCTGCCTAATTTGGGGGGGAAATGCTGTAAAATATACAGTGCTGGAAGAAACAATAGTGAAATTCAATTCTTGCAGACATTATTTTTCTTCTTCTATCTGTTCTCAGTCTGGCAAGCAATTACAATTTACGAAGATGAAAATGACAGGTTAAGTGGAGTTTTATAAGGTTCCATGCACCAATTCAGTCAAAGTAGCTTCAGATATAAACTTCCATACTTGGCTGGATTTTATTCAGTACTTCAGATTCAGAATATACCCAATATAAATGCAATCGACTCTCCTGATAAAAAGTGTAGCCCCGTACTTCACAACGCTTGGAACATATAATTATAATGAAGATCAATCCATAGGCCTAGATGATAATAGACTACCGCGCCCTCCAACCAGAAACAGATTTTGGAACAAGGTTGATAGAATTGGAGGCCGCTTCAAGCCTGCATCATAAAACATGCACATATGCGTATGCACAATGCACACAGAAAAAATACATTGACTTGAATTTCAAAACCTTGCAAGTTAAAACGATATGAGGAGAGGGAGATGGGTGGGAGGGAGAGCACCTTGACAATTCTTCAATAGCCTTCATAACCTCGGTTGAACTTGTTTCCAAAACCTGGCCTCCAATGATAATCTCATCCAGAATAGAATGCATCTGCGAATAACATCAAATAAAAGGAAATTTGAGATCCATTTATTACTGGTAATCTAATAGGCTTGAAGCCTGCATGCCTTGTAATATTATGCATATGAGAGTAATTTTGATCCTCCAGGAACACAACACTAACTAAGGATGAAAATCATCAGCTTGTCAAATAAAGAGGGAAATTTTGATTTTGATTTTTTTTTTTTTTGAAAAAATGTTTGTTTACACCAAGACTATAATATGTAGAAGAACACAACACTAAATATTGCCAGCACTATAGTCCGTGTTTAAGCCAAGACTATAATACAAAGATTGTGCAGGAATACAAAGAAGAAAAAGTCTCCAACCTTGCTATAGTTGTACACTACGTCAAGTTCACAAACATTTCTGAAGCATTTGTCCAGTGTTTCAACAAAGACTGTTGGCAGAAAGATCATAGTAAGAAAATCACCCAGCCAATTAAGCAGTCCAAGAGTATAAAAGTGCAGCAGTACGAGCTCACTGTTACATAAAGTTCATGCACAATGTAGTAGAAAATACATGCAGCATATAACTGCTAGTCTGCTACCACCAGAATTCTTTGATTGAAGTGTCGAGCTAGATTATCACATTATCTACCACCACCACCCACTACAATTATTTGAAAGACAACACGTGGTCAAGAAAGAAAGATTTTCATTTTCATCAAAATCACATTCAGATTAATAAAATCCACTATTTCTCATTTTTACACAAGTTTTTCATAGAAAGTATCTTCAAAATTTAAAGCATTTTCCAGAACATGAGCTCAGAGCAACTCTAACTCAGTTGATAGGGATCAGAAGCAATGAGTTCCTTCCTGATGTTGAACAGGAAAATATATTACAAAATCCAGCCAACTTAAAGAAAAAGATGATAATGGAAACTCTAAATTTATATTTCATATCAACCATTATAGAAGATAATTAGATGAAGGGGGGTTGATTTGGGAGGCCACAGATATTTTTTGTCCACAATCCAGTCAACCGAACAGTTCCCATCTCATGTATTTCAAAATTCCCCCTCCCAACAATATTATAAAATTACACCATTTTCGTACTCCAAAGTTCATATTAAGTATACATTCTAAAGAAATAAAAATTCCAGATTCAAATAATTGGGGGGAAATATATAAAGCAGTAGTTATTTTCAATAAGAACTCTACCTTGTATTAAGTCCAGCATAGCCAGCTCATTTTCAGAACTATCAAATATGAACACGAAGTATAAAGTTGCAAAGTGCTTGTAGACAATGCGAGCATCCTGAAGGAAAAAGGAACAGACGGTCTCACAAGTTTTCTTTTCTTTGAGACATAGAGATGTTTGCAATATTGTTCATTTTCAAACGCTAGACATTGTTATAAAGAGCACAGACAATCAATAATTTCAGTACAGCAGGATTACAAATTAATTTAGCTCTAGTCTATTTAAGATGTAGGCTTCTATTCTCAATAATGCATACAGAAACACGTTGCAGCAGTAGAGCAGTCCTGCTAAGTTGGACCTTTTAATTACAGAAAAACAAGTTCATGATCATCCATCCTTCTTGTATTTAACTACTCCTAGCATCTGATACCAATAAAAAGGGAAGAAGAGAGCAAAGTAGAGAGCAGAACGTTAAATGAAGATAATACCTGACCATAGATGAACTCAGCATCCACAAAACTACTAACATTTTCAGCTCTACTGCACAAGACTGTATCAACAATCAACAATAAATAAAAACCAAAACCCACTTAACAGAAAACAAAACAAAACAAATTAGAACCCGAAGAAATAGGCTATCGACACTCAAGAAAATGTAACATCTTCAATAAAACATTGTGATCCAGTAAATGAATTAAAATAAACTGCATTGATCCATAAGACCAGAGAGAGAGACCTGAAAACACATTACGTATTAGTTCCTGTTGCTTCTCCACAGGCTGACCTAACACAATTAAATTAAGTCTAATAACATCATTAACAATCAAAGGAACTCGGGGAGGGAAGAAAAATTAAACTCTTCAAGTAGATGGCATAGGAGAAGGACCCGAAATTCATAAAATTTGGCAAGACGGGGCTTCCCCTGCGTGTTCAACACCAACACGGCTCTTATCATCTTGCCTCTTCCTGAAAGAAAAAGAGGTTTCCATTCGTCAGAGGATACAATGATTGTTGTTACGACATAACACAGTTTCACCTCACACGAGAGAAATTCAAACCGGTCTTTGACTTGCCAGTTACAGGACTGCTCGGCAGGAAAATGGGGAAATTGAAATTCGTTAGACCGCCGAAACTGCAAAGTGGTTGAAAGACAACTAATATCGACTACAAAGTTGGATGACACAGGTGTATCCGGTCAGAGACCAAAGAAAAAGCACCTCTACGATAGAATGATAGATCTACCGAGATCGGGTCGACGATAATTCTCCGATAATCGATCACCCAGGTGGATTGTTCGCGGTGTTTCACTAGGGAACGACTGCGACTGGGCTTGTAGTCCAATTAGATGGGCTCCGAACAAAAATAGAAAGCCCAATATCAAATAGGAAACGTCAATGGATGGGCCTGCAGTCCAGTCTGATCAAACAAAAAAATGCCTATATTTCAAAAAAACAAAAGGCCCAATATCAAATTGTGGAAAAAATTGGTCCCGGCGGGGCTCGAACCCGCGACCTTCGGCTCATAAGACCAACGCTCTAACCAACTGAGCTACGGGACCTTGATATTGGTTAAATGTTATTTATAATATTAATACATAAACACCTATTCCAATCTAATTACATTTCAAGTTATTGTCCATCATTATGGTTGTTTAATTTATGGCACGGAAAAAATATAGATTAGGTATACATTTTAGTTTTTTTTCCTATAACTTAATTCTCATATTTTTTTTTTAAAAAAAAAACAGAGAGTGTTGTTATAAATTTATCGTGGTAAATGTTAAGGAAAAAATTGTGATTCTAATTTTGTTTATACGGCAGTATGGTGTTAATGTTTAATATTTTTAAAAGACAAAATAAAATGTATAAACATCATCCCCAGTGAAAATAGAGTAAAAAAAGCGAGAGGAAGAAAAAAAAAGATACTCGCATTTATCTTGATGAGAGCCTCATAAGAAGTGGGTACAGACAAGTTCAATGTAATAGCAACAGGGTAATTTTGATACGATATCAAGTGGGGATAAGTGAAAGCTGACGAAAGTTCAGAAGTGTACAGTAATGAATGTCTTTAGTTTTGCACTTTCGGTTAGCAATGGATGGAAACAAATGGATGCTTCTTCACCTTAAAAAATATTAATAATCAACACACATGGTACTTGCTCAAATCGTCACTGATTCTGGCACTACCTCTGTACTAGAATGGCCATTCTCAAGTGGGCAATAGATTGTCATCAATTCCCCAGAATTTAGCAGTTTTTGCATCATCTTCTATCATCATCCTTGAAAATTCTTCATGGTCATACTTCAATGTTGCTTTTCCTCCAAACTCAGTGGGAAGATTTTCTACGTCAAACAGTGATTTCATCAGCTCTTCACTCTCCTTGTCCTTAGGATAAACAAATTTTACCTTCTGGAATGTGACGGGATCCAAGAAGTATTTCACAGCCTATCAGAAAAGCAACAGTTTCACAACCCAAAGAACAAGAACAAGAGCATTATAAAAAATACAGGAATAAGTATCATTTTTGCCATAAACGTTTAGTCTAAAGAGTGATCAGTGTAAAAATGATCTTAAAAAACTTCTGAGTGACCAGTACTTTTTAGTTTTTAGGCTAAACTTCTATAGCAAAAATGATATTTATATCAAAAATATATATATTCTCTCCGGTCCTTTTAATAAACAATTTTCTCTCTTTTGGGGTTTCTCCTTTTTACAAGCAACTTTGTTTTTGTGTCTCAAAATTTAAACTATTTTTTTGTTTTTCTACCCCTACATCTTTATATTAATTATCTCTCACTCACCGCTAATTCTCTTTCTTTCTTTTTCGGTTGCCCATCTGGTATCCAGAGCTTCGTCCTGACTAATCTAGATCCGACTCGGGTCGCGCACCTGACTATGATGGGTGAGTCTCCCAGCGGGGCTTTTCTCACCACTAATTCTCTTTTATTTATTCATTTATTACATATTTTATGCTCACACTCTCTTATATTTGTTACCCATTCTCTCTCCTATACTTTTTTCATAAATTAGGGTATGTTTGAAAAAAAATGATATTTTTGACACATTTATTGTTTTTAACTAATCTTAACTATCGTTTATATAAAAATTGCTCATTCAAAGGACCGACAGAGTATATATATATTGGAGAAACAAAGAACAAACCTTCCAAAATGCTTGAAATATCCTTGGAGGGTTGTACAAAAAAGCAAGACCAAGCCTATCAGGATAGTGATTTTGTAATATGTAAATGATATCACGAGCCGTTTTGACAGAAATGCTAGCGTTGAGTGAAAATCCAGTGAAGTCTATCAGCCACGACATCTGTTGTTGCCCTTCGGGGAGATTAAGGATAGCATTTTCCATGAGGTACACTAAATGCTTGATATTATCTTCTGGACATGACGTGTTCTGACAGATTAATAAATAACCAAACACCACAAGTTAAACAAACAGGTGGTACTAGGTCAGGTGTTAATTAGAATAACCTTAATCAATCCAAGTGATTGATGAAATAAACCTGCAATGATGGCCTCATTATAAGCACAGTTCTTCCAGAACGATCATGAAAATTTGCTCTTGATACTTTTCCTGTCTCACCCTCGTGTGCCACTTGAGGCTGAGAGTAAAGTGATATATAAGAAATGAGTTTTATTTTCAAACCTCTGATTATGTAGAAAGAACATGAGAATTAATTAACATACCCAACGGATTTCCTCAGGCTTATAAGTGGATCTCCATTTGAGTGTTTCTTCCAACATTTTCTTGGCTTTATCAATGTTCCAGTTTCTGGCTTCTAAATATCTCCTCAGGCATGCGTCTGTGCAATACTTTTCACTTTGCGCAAGAAATACCAACAATTCATTAAATATAATCAAGTGATTTTTTAATTTTATATATATATATATATATAGTTTTCTTTTATTTGATCACTAATATCACTAACCAACAGACTCGGTAAAACAAATTAAAATGACTCCACTACTTCCTAAAAAATAGCTAACCACATGTTTACAATAATATAATAAAAAATCAGCACACTCAACACAATAAACAATTAAAAAATAAATAACTTAATCCTTCTTATTGTGGAATCAGCAACGTGCGGAAATCGCGACATGAACTATGTAGAGAAAAAGTTGGGATTATTAACTTCAACAATACTAACAATTCATTAAATATATATCATGGGCTTTTTTCCCAATTTGCTATATTTAATGAATTGTTAGTATTGTTAGCATTTTAATTTGTTTTACCGAGTCATTGGATAGTGATATTAGTGATCTAGATATTAGCTATGATCCTAGATTTTAGCTAGATTGACTACCGTGCTATCACAACAGCCCAGATAATGGCCCCAGAGCTTTCCTCAGTTCAGCCACCTGATAATTTTGCAGATTTGAGCTAAACAAGTTTATTCTATTCAGTTATGAATCTTGTGTTGCTGTAAATAGAATTTTTTATCAGTTTAGTAAAAGTAATTAAAGGTAAAAAAACTCTTGTCCTCAGAACCAAGAGGATACGGGAGTGAAGATGTAATATAATTGACTAAAAACTACAAATTGAGGCATTTAATTATAAATGTTTGAAAGAAACATGAAGCAGCTGATATGTACCTTTGCATCTTTATGGGAGGGATCATTCTCCACTTGATTCTGGGTTTGCTTTCTAAAGAGGAACATGTTGGATCTCAATTATTGCAATTCGATTCAACCTGCACATCATAATTCTTCATACTCTTAATATCCAAATCTACCCGCAGAATACTCTGACAGAAATGTCCCACAGATTTAATGTTGGACAGTAGGTTATCGAGAAACAAGGAAAGGGGTTATGACAGATCAGATGAGCTAGCTCATTCCAACCTAAGATGAGGGGAGAGGGGCCGGGGGAATCAAAAGTTCCAGACTTCTAGAACCAAAACCAAACATTGAAAATATCAAAACTTGGATCCAATCCTTGGTGGTTTTGGTAGTTTCCAAAGTCTTGGCCATCCACGAAAGTCAACCTTTGAAACTTCATTTTTCTTGTTTAATCCCATCAAGCATGACACTTGCGACCAGCTAAGAGCGAAAGGGAGTTTCAGACGCGGATCACTGAGACCTTACATGCGGCCGTTGACTTTTTCTCAGAAAGAGAAACTACTCGGCCAATTTCGTTCATACCATCAGTGAAATCTAAACGATTACCATTTTGAAACTCAAGTGTCTCTGAGTTAGGCAGATTATGCAAAGAATCCCCGAACTCAAGCAAAAAAGAAAAAAGCACCAAATCTCAGGATATGGTTAAGCATTTCAAGTGAAGCAGAGCAAAGAGAAAGATAAACACGCATGTGAACAAAAAGGAAAGAGAATACTTGAAAAGTGAGAACGAATATGATTCCCATACAAAATACGCAAGTGTTGGGAGGAGAATATGAAAGGAAAAAGAAATCTGACAGACGCAATAGAGAACCAAATATGGAGGTAGGAAGAAAGAAAGAAGCAACGATAAAAACGAAAGTGGCATGATAATCAGTTTGAGTGGTATGAGGGAAGAAAAGGAGCTTAGTGACCTGAGAGGCTGAGAGAAAAACTGCCGCAATTCACGAAACCTCTGTTTTTGTTGGGAGCTTGTAAAGAACAGAGGAATCAAAAAGTGTGCTCCAGCTTCCCTTTGTGTAGTAATCCTGTTAAAATGCTCAGTTTAGTCCGAGTAATCTATTCTCTCTCTCTCTCTCTCTCTCTCTCTCTCTCTCTTTCTATATATATATATATATATATATTTAAAGGTCAAAATAATAATTATATATGTGCTGGGCCACGAGGAAGGCATTTAGCATCTGACCGAAGAGAGAGGGGGTATGAAGGTTGTGTTGTTCCGCCCTTCCTTTTTCATCACCTCAGACTGAGAGTTCCTCCACCCTCACATTTTTCTAATTTTGTTTGGATCAAAGCATAATTTTTCTTTGGGTTAAAGTGTAAAAATACACATGTACTTTTGTCAGAGGTGCGCCCAGTAACAAATGTTTTTTAGGTGCAAAAGTGACTATGTGGTCACAAAAGTGGAGCAAAAGTACACATGGACCGTTAGTTGACCGTTAGTTTGACCAAAAACATTAACATGAATGCTGACTCAGCAAATTTTTATCCTAGTTGGCAGTGAAAGAAGAAAGAAGAAATTAAAAAAAGGCTAAAGTATACTTTTGGTCCTTTATGTTTGCCTCTAGTATCATTTTAATCCCTTAAGTTTGTAAAGTACACGTTTGGTCCCTGAAAGTTAACACCGTTAGTTTAACTTAACGGAAAATACTAACTCAACAATTTTTAGCAATGTCTGTGCAATTAAATGAAACATGCTTATATGTTAATATTTTAATAAATTAATATTTTAAATCCAATTAGTTGAAAAATATTTAATCTTCACAGAGAAAAAAAAAAAAGTATTTAATCTTTACAAACAGTGAAAAACCGTATAATAGTCCGTGAAAATTAAATATTTTTCAATTAATAGGATTTAAAATATTAATTTATTAAAATACTAACATATAAACATGTTTAGTCAGCATTTAATTGCACAGTCATCGCTAAAAATTGTTGAGTTAGTATTTTCCGTTAAGTTAAACTAACGATGTTAACTTTCAGGGACCAAAGATGTACTTTACAAACTTAAGGGACTAAAATGATACTAGAGGCAAACATAAAGGACCAAACGTATACTTTAGCCTTAAAAAAAATCCATGTTTACTTTCTTCTCATCCGTCCTTTCTTCCTTCCTTCCTTCGAAAAAAAAAAACAAAGCCCTTCCCCTCCTTCAACCTCGCGACCTGAACCCCCCCCCCCCCCGGCGCTGTCGATCTAACCCCCCGAGAACATTGTCGGTCAAAGCTTGCGAAAACCATATAACCTTCCTCCTCTCCTATGATTCATCTTTCATAGCATAGAAATACAATCTTCCTTTGGTGCCACCAAATCTCAACAGTGATCAAGGATTCCATACCATCGATGTAGGCGCCGTCAATAAAAAATAGTGGGGGTGCGATTGTGAAGGTTAGTCGATATCCGCCACCTTCTCCAGCATCGATGGCGAAAATGGAAACAAATCCTGGATCAAAACGAGACCCATAATTAGATTTGGGGTTTCCATTAATCGGCATTTTCATTCTTGGAAAGATGAAGCACCTAATATGATTTTGTAGAAAGACTAAGAAATTTGGTTTCAATCAGCTATTCATCTTTTTTTTTAAAAAAAAAAAATTGAAATTTCTATATAGTTATAGTTCGATTCCAGGTTATTAGTTGACAATGGTTGCCCTAATTTTTGGGCGATCATTCTTTGTTTAAGAAGTTAATAAGGGATACACGTATGTCTTCTTCCCTGCTGCTATTGGTTGTATAGATTAAGAACTTTTTTTTTAACATTTGGTGAGCCTGTAATCGTGATTTGGTACCTGGGGAGTGTTTTCTTCTTTTCTTTCATTTTGGCTAAGATCTGTGTTTTATTGAAAAAGACAAGCCGACTGAGAATGTTGGTGAATTCTGATTTCAATGCTTTGCTAGTTCTTGTTTTACCGTATGAGGATTCTTGTTTCTAGTCTGATTTCTCCATGGCTAAAGCAGGCTGATGGTGGTGGTTTTACGGTGGAGGTGGGTGACGGAAAATAGAGGGAAGGGATGAATTGAGAGTTTGGGGGGGGGGCTCAGTCTGCGACTGG
This sequence comes from Acacia pycnantha, assembly GCA_025563575.1. NCBI lineage: Eukaryota > Viridiplantae > Streptophyta > Magnoliopsida > Fabales > Fabaceae > Acacia > Acacia pycnantha. The sequence goes on from JAMWYP010000038.1 coordinate 284,934, forward strand.
GTCTGTCTTCTGGGGAAGAAGGAGGTCAAAATCTGATCTAAAGTCATTTTGACCAGGGATTGAAATGAAACTTTTAAAAGTTCATGGAGGGACTAACTTAAAATTATCTGAAATGTGTCTGGGGCTGAACTGTAATTTATAACAACCCAGAAACCATCAACATCCACGTCATCATTTTCAGTACAAAAAAGGTCAACTAACGGTCAATGTGTACTTTTGCTCCACTTTTGTAACCACATAGTCACTTTTGCACCTAAAAAAACCTTTTCTATTGGGCGCTCCTCCGACAAAAGTACATGTGTATTTTTGCATCTTAACCCTTTTTCTTTTAACTAATTTATTTTGAACAATTGAGATTATCTTATATTAAGGTGATTAGGAAAGGAATTAATCACCGAAAAGTTTGAAACAACTGTGTAAGCATATAACGACACCTACTTTGCCATGGCAAGCTAGGCATCATAAATGGATGTGACATATTTTGGAATTTATAGTGTTAATTGAGTCCGGTTTCTCTTATTTTCGCCATCTCTCATTATCTTTCATTATCGCCATCTGGACCATCCAATTTTTGATCTAACGATCTAGAGGAAATTTCCGAAAAACCGCGCGCGGTTTTTCATAAATCCCAAAACCGCGCGCGGTTTTTTGGAAATCCTTCTGGATCGTTGGATCAAAAAATGGACGGTCCAGATGGCGATAATGAGGGATAATGAGAGGGAGGATGATGAGAGAATCCTCTTCCGGTGTTAATTACACCTTTGTAAATTACTCTATCCTGTCCTTTCTATGAAGAATATTCTCTTTTATAGAGATGATCTATAATATAAGAACAAATTCACTTTATTTATCTGAAATTTTAAATTGATTCTTTAATTTTTATTCTCATACTCATTATTTTTGTGCAATAAATTTTCACTTATTATTTTTTGTATATACTCTTTCTAAATAAAGGTATAATTAAAAATTAAGATATAAAAGTCATATATTTATTGCTTCTAACAAACATTTTAAACTATTTACTTATGGTGATTGTTTTTTTTTATTTATAAAAAGGACATGGGAGAGTTCCATATAGTAATTCTTTCATTTTCCTTTTTAACTTAGTTACCCTAGATATCGTAATATTATATATATATAGACACACACATATACATATATATATATACAAGGGTGGATCTAGGTAGATGATTGGGGGAGTGCCCACCCTTAATACATCAAGACTGTACTTCGTAATCGGATGAGAAATGAATGGTTGAATGATTGTTTAGTACCTTATATTGAAAAAGATGTATCGGATGAGAGATGAATGGTTGAATGATTGTTTAGTACCTTATATTGAAAAAGATGTATTTGATAGCATTGATTGAGACAATTATGATGGAATTCCAAAAAATAAGGTTTAGAGGGATGACATTGTAATTATTTTTATTGTAATATACTTTTGTTATTAAAATATATGTATTTAAACTTATTGAGTGTTCACCCTTCATTGTAATTTATGTAGCTACATTTCTAACGGCACTTAGCATTGCTTTTCTAAATGACAGGTTTGTAAAATAATTGTCTCTCTTATTACATCGTCAATATTCACTTGATTTCATGAATTTTTTTATTAATATTTTTTTCCTTGTTTATATTCTTTTGTTTTTTAATACATTTAAAATTTTTCTTTAAAAAAAATTCGGGGGCAGCTTCAATAATTTTTTGGATCCGCACCTATATATATATATATATATATTAAATTTTATTGTGTTAGTTACACATTTATGAAAAGTAAAAATGCCCTCTAATCTGAAAAGTTTTCCGCAAATGCATATCACGTGTCAAAAAAATTATATTCTCCTTTATGTCAATCTTCATTTATCTATGGGAAAATCCTTATGGGGCCCAAATAACAAAGAAAAACTTAAAAAATGCCCAAAGATTCTGTAAAATCCCAAAAAATGCCCTAGGGTATAATTTCATTAAAACGTTAGTTGTTAACGGGGCTGATATAGTTGTTAACAGTACTGATTTACTTGTTAGGATATTGTTGTTAATGATACTGATTTAGTTTTTAATGACCTACCCGTTAACAACTATATTAGCCCCATTAACAACTCACGTTTTATTGAATTTATACCAGAAAATGCGTTAGGGCCTTTTTGAGATTTTCATAATCTTTGGACTTTTTTAGGTTTTTCTTTGTTATTTGGGCCCCCATATGAATTTTTCCTTTATCTATCTAGGTGACATTGCAACTATTCTTTCATATTTGTAGGGCGATATTGTTCCATTATGCATTTTAGGAGCTTAAATACTCTATCTGGTCTTTAATATAAGATATTTTTTATCTATGAACAAAATTTTATATTAAAGATTAGTATTTCTTAATATGTTTGGGCTAAAATTATGCACCATAATTGGATCAGTCAATGATGGTAGTTTGGCCAAGAACACACATACTTGTGTGAATCTTCACACTAGTTCATTTTGAGGTTTTTGAATCACAACAGACAACACTTGAGGGGTCATTTTTTTAACGGAGCAAAGCCCCCCACTCTCCTAAAGATCCAACCCATCAATGAACTCAAACGCTTCTCCATTATCTATAAATAGGACCGAGAGAGTATTAAACTAATAAGCTTTTAATGAATTTATACAATTGTAACGCAATTCATTGGCTAGTTTTGTGGTGCCCATGTGCGCCTTGCGACCATCGTGGTGGGCGAAACTAAAAAATATCATAGGGATTGTATATTTAATTGTACTCTACAAAAATAAATAAAAGAGATCAAAGGGTTCGATGTTTAGCAAGGTTCTGAAACTCGGACCGGTTACTGAACCGGTCGGGGTATTAGGTTAAGGGTTAATGGGTCAGATCGGAGTCAGCCCGGAGTCAACTCGGGCCAGACCGGTGAGGTATAAAATATTGGAAAATAATTAATTTCTCATCACGCCAACCTAAATTTGACATACTATATATCATTTCAATATTTTAGATCAGTAGCAAAATAACCATATACTTCAATACTTGTGACATATTCAAATATTCCTAACAATTTTCTTTACAACCTACATTTGAGACAATATATTCATGGTAGTAAAATATCAAAAACAAGTATATGATGACAATATATAATTTCCATTTAAGTTGAATTAAAATTTTACCCTAGTATAGTTCCATCTTCCATGGCCATAATACAAGGAAAAAGAGAAAATATCATTATTTTAGAACAGCATAAATAAACAGATCAAGCCTGAAATTGGAAAATTTAAAAGTAGGAGACAGAATAATAGAAAGAAAACAACAAAGGAAAAAATGTAAAAGGCCGAATGAATAATTCTCTCTCAGGCCCTGCTTTCTTTGGGGTTGGCTACGGTTAGAGCTGGCAATCAGGGCCAGCCCGGCCCGACAGGGTCAGGGCCTAACAAGGCCGGCCCTACATGGCTTGAGGTAAGGAAAACATCTGTTTTTTAAAGTCCGGCCCGATAGTACCAGGGCCGGCCCTACAGGGCCTGAAAATTACTATTCCAAATTTTAACTATTTTTCCTTTGATTTGTTTCAAAGAAATATAATTAGTAAATTGTGATAATTAAAGTTTTAATCTATCAAATAAATGTTATTAACATTAATATCTAAACAATATAAATCATTCAACAAATAAACACATTCATTAATTTGTAATAAAAAAACAAATAAACACAAAGAATATGTTTTTTCCTTTTTTTCACAAAAAAATTAAACAAAAGAATTGCTTTATATATGCCCACGACAAAATGTATTTCCCTCTTGTAATTCTGTTTGTGTCTGCAGATTCCTTTGGTTCATGCATGATTTTACTCACAAGTAAAAATACTTATACTTATTTTACACAAAATATATTTATTATTTATCACTTATATAATATTGTAATACCAAAGTATGTGTTTATTTAATATGAAAACGTCCCTTCTTTAAAATTTATAATAACTAATTATGTGTTTTAATACAGAATAATAATAAAAATAAAAAAGAATTATAGTTTAAACTATAAAAATCTAAACAATTACAAATAAACACATTCATTAAGTGGAAGTCTAAGTAATTAATTATTTTTTTTAAAAAAAAAAGCTACAGTTAAACGGGCTGCAGGGCTGGCCTGAGGCCCTACAAGGCTGGCCCTGCAAGGTCAATTTAAAATTTCTGGCGTATTTTTCAAGCCCGAGCCCTACAGGGCCAGGGCTTAAACGGGCCGGCCCGATGGGCTTGACCCGATTTCCCGGCTATAGCTACGGTCCACTTCTTTTCCTATCCTCTTCTTCATCTCAGCCGTTGGATTGAAATCTTAACCGTTCAGATTTAATGTTTTATAAAAATATTATTTTTATATATTTTTTTAATAATTTATTAATATAATAATAATATTTTTATTAAACATTAAATATGAACGGTTAAGATTTCAATCCAACGGCTGAGAGGACGGGAAAAAGGATAAGAAGAGAAGTGGACCGTAGCCAAATCCACTTTCTTTATATGAAGGAATAAACAGAATACCCGCACATGATCTTGTGGTCCCAAATCTTAAAATGAGAGCTTTACACGTCCGTAACGTAAGATACATAAAGGAAAAATCTCTTTAAGATTCCAAGAGACTAAAAAAATGTCAAAAATGTCCTACAGAAAATTTTGATATAAAAGAAATCTCATTGACAACTCCTTCAATAAGTGATTAACAACTACATCTATAAGTTTTAACAACTCTGAGACTTTTTTTTTTTATATTAAAATTTTTTGTGGGACTTTTTTAACATATTCTTAATCCGTTAAGACTTTAAAAGGATTTTCCCCAATAAACAGTTGTAAGATTCCCTCTTTTCATCACAATAAATATTTTCTCAGCGTCAATTTTAAATTTGATAAAATTATATATTATTGAAAATGTTTTAATTGGAGAACGATATCACTCCTGAAATATAAATTAAATGTTTAGTGAAAAATACGAAATTAAACCGTACTACCTCTGGTCCTAATTATAAGACCTAGTTGATTTTTTTTGGAGAGATTAAGGACGCTAAATAAGTTACTTAATCATTTCATATGTTGTGTATCTTTAGATTATATATTAGTTTATTAGTCAAACTAATTAGTTTAAATAAAAAATTAAGAATAAAAATACTCTAAAATAATTTAATTAGCTTCTTTAATATCTCCAAAAAAGTCAACTAGGTTTTATAATTAGGACAAGAGGGAGTAATATGTTTTAGTAAAAATAAAAAATGTATTTCGAAATTACTGCATTATTCATGGCTTGATCTTTTATTTTCAAGTAATCAGGAATAGGGAATTGATACAAATCCATCACAGTAAGTGTCCCTTTCTTAATAAAGAGTGTGTTCCCTTGAAGCTGTGTTATTAGGAGTGAAGGGTGATTAAAGAAAGGAAGAAAAATAGAGAAATATCTATTTTAATTATTTGTATACAATAATTGAAATTTTTTTTAAAAAAATCTTCTTTTAAATAAGGAAAACAAAAATGGAACCTTTTCTCCTTTCATTGTCCTCCCAGACCAAACATGACCCAGTAGGGATCAAACAAGAGTGAAGGATAAATGATAGCCCCAAATCGGCACCTTCCAATTCCCTATTTTAATTTGACCAAAAAAAAAAATCCCTATTTTAATATTTTCATAATAACAGAGTCCCACTTGCAAATAAGACACCAATTAAGAATTTTTGGTAACCAAGTCTCGCTGTGAAGACAATACGAACCTGATTGACAGTAGCAATACCGATAGACAATTTGTTAATTCTTGAGTACTCCCTCGACTTTAAATCTTTAAATGTAAGATAAAGTTGGTTTTGTTGTTAAGAAATTAAATAAGTTATTTAATCATATCATATATTGTGTATCTTTATATTATATATTAGTTTATTAGTTATACTAATTAGTTTGAAGAAAAAAATAAGGGTAAAGATACAAAAATGTACATGAACTTTACCCAAGGTCCACCCAACACCAAATGTTTTTCGGATGTGTAAAAATATACATAAACTTTTAAAATCAAAGCAAAAATCCCATCAAAGTTAAATTCCCTTAACAGACTTAAGTACAGTCTGAAAATAGCAAAATACCACTAAACTCAGTGGCATCTTCTTCTCCTCCGTAGAGCTCCATTCACTGTTCACTGTTCATATATTGTGATTCTTCATGAGTTACAACTGAAAATGGTGGTTATGTAAATATGGGCAGAGGCGGAACGTAGTGCTGGTCAGCTCCCCCGACTGATCTTATAAAATTTGTTAATATGTATATGTATATATTATATGATATTTTATTTGGCCACAAATTTGGCCCCAGCTATTTTTTTATTTCTCTGTAAGGATAATGTTTGTTTCATTACTCATTAGACTGTGAGAGGAAAGTAAAATTCTTGTTTGAGATACCAAAAAAATTAGTATCATCTTATATATTGTTTTAATTTATAATTATCTGTTATTATTTGTTTGTATTTTTCAGGTTATTTGATACTATTTAGTAAATACTCCCTCTAATCCTTATTTAAGGAACCAACTAACAATTCTCACAAGTCAATAAAAACAGTTAAAGTCATTAAATTTGTCCTAAAATTTAAGTAATTTTTAATATTATCCCTATTAATTACACTAAACTCTAATATCATATTAATTATTACTCTCACTTACTACCTTTTTAATTATGGGTATACATGAAAAAAATATTTAATGCTATTTGGAAAGAAGTAAGTGTTTTAAAAAAAGAACTAAATATATTTGTTAGTTGGTGCCTTATAATAAGAATTAAAGAGAGTAATTCAATATGTTTATTTTTTTGGTCCGGGCTAAACTTTTTTTCTGGTTCCGCCACTGAATATGAGTTTGATAATAATAATGGTTGTGGAGCATGGAGAGGCGGAGTGAGTTAACCCAGGAAAGAATAAGATCACTTTATTAGTACAATCAAATTATTATTATTATTTTAAAATTTAAACTTTCAAATAATTGAAATAATGGTCTTCCGTTACATTTTTCAATTTTTGATTGTATAGGATCTAAACGGCATTTTCTCTTTCTAAATATAAATTGTAAAATAAAAATTTATGTACAAATAACTTTTTTTTTTAAAAAAAAAATTGAATATGATCAAGGGTTTTCTTTTTTGAGGTTCAGAGCGTAAAGAGTTTTCTCCTCTTTCAATAAGTGTATTTCTCGAAATTCAAACTTATGTTATCCTTTTTATGGGGATGAGGCTGCTTACCACCTCAACCAATAACTTGTTGGTTATACAAAGAGCTCTTTTAACATTTAAAACTTCATAAGAAACCAACCATTAATTATATTTGCAGAAAATCCCCAACCATATAAGTTGTTAATGTAACCCTACAAACTTTAGATTATACGTGCATATAAGTTTCTTGAACTTCAAAATAAGAAATGAACAAAACTAATAACAGGAGGTTATCTACATAGACATAAGAATTTTATTGTAAAGTTTTGAAGATGAAAAATGTTATTTGTACATGACAAAAGATTTAGAAAACTTGTATATAATTTATCCCAAATAAAATAGAAAATCGCATAAATCATAATAGAATGGACAGCAGAAGTCACACATTGAGGCTTTTTCACCTGTTTACTCATTCGGTCTTATTTATAAGGAAAAAAATTCATCTTATTAATAAGTCACACCATTAAATTTTTCATATAAATATGCTATTGTTGTGTAGAGTCTATTTTCATGGATATAATGTATATTAAATATGGATAAAGTTGAAAGTTGTTGAATTATAACATAAGGCCAATAAAATTTAATATTTTTTTTAAATTTTAGTAAAACACGTTAATAGTCACTAATAAATAGAATCATAAAGATATTTATCAATGTGAAGTCTATCCACCATAAGTCCAATGCCCTGACCTCGAGGGATGAAAATGGTTGGTGAAGTAAAAGGTTGAAAATGAGACGACCACTATTAAGGAGTATCAGTATTAATTAATTAACTACTTTCTGAATAATAATGAAACACCATTATATATTTCTATTTTCGGTATTAGAAATATAAATAAAACATTAGAAAACATTTTTTTTTGTAAATTCAATGTGTAGCATTTTCAAGAAATATGATGTGATAAACTGATTTCATCAATTTTACATGTAGACGAAGTTGTGAGAGTTTAAGAATAACATAAAGTTAGTTTAATAGTGTAAGACTCATTAATCTCGAGTTTGAGTCTCACTTGTGCTAAAGAGGCGGCCAACCAACTACAAACTCTAAAACTAAATTAGTCAATTATTTAGTTACCCGACAATAGAATCTAGACTGATTAATAATACTAGTATGTTATAATTGCAATGAACAACCTGAAGACTTGATGCATGTTTTGAGAGACTGTCACACTGTAAGAGAGCTATGGGTAGAAGTAAAAGGGGGTCGGATAGAGGATGAATTTGTTAGTCTGAAGGGCAAAGAATGGTTTGATAGGAACATAGCTAATGGAAAGGATGACTGGAATATGATGTTTGGTATTACTTGCTGGGCGCTGGCTGTTATGGTAGTGGAGGAACAAGGTGAGGTTTGAAGTTGGTTTTTGTACACCAGTTAACAGATGTAGAGTAGTGGACTGGTACATGAAAGAGATAAAGTAAGCGAGGCTGGATTTTGGAAGAGCCAGAGTTGCTAGAGTGGAGATGTTGATTCGGTGGGAGGCTCCTATGGAGGGATGGGTTAAGCTGAATATTGATGGGGCTTATAAAAGTGGAAGTAAAAATGCAGGGTGTGGGTGGCTATTGAGGGGAAGTGACGGTAGGTTCATTGGGGGATCTGCTAAGAAATTGGGGGTTACTTCAGCCATAAAGGCGGAGCTGTGGGCTGTTTTCAGTGGGCTAGAGATAGCTACAAGGTTCCATTGTGATAGTTTAATATAGGAATGTGACTGCTAGATTACTGAATAATATGCAGGGAAATGCTGGAGAGGTCCCGAGACTTATGACAGATATCAGAAATGCTGTTCAAGTTTTTAAAGAGGGGAATGCATGTGCTGATGTAATGGTTAATCTTAGTTTTGTCCAGGAAGAGGCTACTGTTGTTTTTGTTAGACCTCCTCAGTACTTAGTTCCATTTTTGTTCAGGGATCATGTGGGTGTTATGCATCCAAGATCTGTCCAGTTTAATAATTGAGAAGGGCTAATGCCCCCGGTTTCATACCAAAAAATAATACTAGTATAAAAACAAATTGAAGGGACTAAGAATTGGTCCAAATATTAAAGATGCGCGCATGCACATCTCGCAAATTGTGTAACAGTTCTAAGGTCCCCACCACAATGCACAAGTTTCCTACTCTGTCTATTCCTTCATCTACTCCATTTATGCTCCTCTTTTAGCCCCACCTCCTTAAAACCACTATAACTACTCAATTGTTGTTGGTGTGATATCTCTCCTCACCTTTCATTTCAAGTAGTACAAGAAACGGGCCTCAATTTAAATTTCAATTCAATTTATTTGAGCAACTGATGCTAATCATCACGTGCTGTTTCCATGCTTTCCGACACAAAATCCATACATGTTCTCACTTTTTTATCAACACTCATTAAGTGGAACTTATTTTTATAATTTTTCATAATTACTCTCCAACATCTTTAGGGTCTGGAATGGATTGACTCTCTAGATTCTAGATGACCCACAAAGACGTAGAAGATCACTCTTCTTTTGGGAGAAAAAAAATATCTTCCCAAAATATCTCCAAATTTGGAAAGACTTGACTGGGGCAATTTTTTTTCTTTATTTCCTCCCTCTCATTTTTCTCAGTAAAACTACAATTGCGCCTATAGGACTTATTTTATTCCCCCCCCCCCCCAAAAAAAACTTTATAAAAGGCAGATTCTTATATAAATCCAGCTGAAATACCAAAATCTAAATTTAGGCCTCTACTTTTAACAAATTTTTGATCAAGCCGACATGACCATATTGCCCCCTCAAAGTCATCTCTTATTTCCGAAATCACATCTATCATCTAATTCAATTCTCTTTTTATTCTTTGGTTTGTAGTTATGATTATTAGTGTATTAATTAAAAACTAACGAAATTTACTCCATGATTTAACATGTGATTAAAAAATGGAATAGGCTTATCAATGTTCACTAATTTTCTCTTAGAATTAGGGTTAAGGTAATGCCTATGTATTTTTCTCAAAAGAGCCATTAACACCATCAATGGCGGAATTGTAACCTGGCCAGCTGGGGCCTTGGCAAGGCCCCAGCTGACCTTCTAAAATTTGTTAATATATATATGTATTTATTATAGGATATTTTATTTTGACTAATATCTTTTCTATAAGGATAATACTTGGTTCATTACTCATTGGGTTATAAGAGGAAAGTAAAATTCTTGTTTGAAATACCTACTAAAAAGGTTAATATCATCTTATATCTTATTTCGATTTATAATTGTCGGTTATTATTTATTTTTACTTTTAATATTATGTGATGCTATTTAGTAAATAGATTAATATGTTTATTTTTTTAGCTCGGTTTAAAAAAAGAATTTGGTTCCACCACTAAACACCATAAACATTTTTAGGGTCAAAAGTGCCAATGAAAAGGGAGTAAAAATATCACCTCCATTAATTTTAACAGACGTCGGTTACTTTTTGATGGATGGGCTCTAAGTTATTATTGTTTTTTAAATGATTATTTAGAAATAAAACCCCTCCTTCTCTCTTTCCCTTCAGCCTATCTCTCACTTGATCTCTAAGGGCCCGTTTGGTACAGGGAACATTTAATCAGGGAAATGAACTCATAGGAGGGAAATGAAGATTGAGAGGGAACTTAACTGTTTGGTAGACGTCGGAATGGAACTGAAGTTGAGGGAAAATAAAATGTTTGGTATGAAGAATTGGTGGTTGGTTAAGTAGGAAGTTGAGGCAAAATTCTCAGATTGCCCCTAAAAATAAAAAACGCAGAAAAAAAAAAGGAATCAAAATTTGTTTTTTCCCATCGGACAAAAACGAACCCTAAACCAAATCGCGTCGTCGTTTAGATGGAAATTGCAATGCGACGTCGATGGGGAATAAACGGCGACGAGCATAACGATGAAGTGATGTTGGAAGACGACAAGCATGAAAGCATTGGGGAATTGAAGATTACAAGATGTATGGGGAAGTAAATCGTGGAACATTACCCAGATGCGGAATTGATAAACAAACCAATATAAATGGTGATAATAAGCAGTGACAAATCATTGGTAGTATGCAGTCGCCTAAATAAAATCTAGTATATGAGTAAGAAAAAACAGAGTTGGCAACTGAAATTGAGGAACAAGACTGAATTGCTTGGTGTATGTTAAAAAAGGTCAGTACAAGTGAAGCAATCTGATGCACAATAGAGTGAAAGCAATTTAAATTGTGCAATTTGACATTTTCAAATGTTGTATAACAATGAAGACAAACTTGCAATAATTGCTTATGTAAAAAAAAAAAGCTGTTAAACATGAGAACAAGAGAGGTTTACAATTTGATTAGATAATTTACAAGCTGCTGTTATGCAAAATGAAGTGGTGTTTCAGGACAAGCTAACACTCTGATAAATGCAGGAATTCAAATAAATGCAGATATGACAGAGCAATTTCATATGAACTGAAACCTTTGCCACACAAGGTGGCCTTTGAACAGGTTTGATGATGAACAACAAAAAAATGTGGGGTAAAACATATAAGAATAGGCAAAGTGTAGCACCCCATTTTGCAAAGCGGAATAATATATTTTTATCAGAGTAGAACATTGGAGTAGATAAGAGTATGAGTAACTGATAAGTATGTAACCAAAAACTAACTATGGTGTATCCGGTTGTTCATAATAGCGGTACATTTATTCGAGTATCCAAAATTCTAACTACATAGAAATATAAATACATTCCCAAAATAAATCTCCAGCCAAGCCCTTACGCGTGCTGCTTACCATTGTCATCGGCTCCTGATCCTCCGGATCCCGAAGCTATGGTAAGTGCTGAGATCCAATACTCAGCGGACCTCAGGTAACAGTTAACCTCATGCTCAAGTATAAAAAATATATGTATGACATATATTCATTACATTACAGCAATAACCAATACATAGCACACAACAAATGTAAGGTTACAATTAAGTTACAACAATACATAAGCATACAGTAGATGTAATGTCAACACAAAAACTATACATAGCACACAACACATGTAAAGTTAGCCACGTTTGCACTAACCAGTGTCCCGACGGCCCCTCGTGTCCTTAGCGCTAGGAAAACAACACTACGGCGTTAGCAAGACTATATATAACCCACATAAAGCTGAATGTATATAAACTGTGACCTAAGACCGAGTCTTAGCCACTCTATGAATCATCTATCACATATAAGTATACAAGAAGCATCAGGGTTAAAGTTACAGTACGCGTCCGTACCTCCGTTCGTGTAGCTAGTGGTACATTTGTCCGTTCAGTACCGATTCTTAATTCCTCGAATATCCTATAATGTTATCGCCGCATTATTTCCTTCAATAATAATATCGTAAGAGATACCTTAGCCACTATTGACCTTTTTTACCCCTGGTAGATGTGATATTCCAATTATACCCTACATTTTCTTAAAAATGGAATTTCAGTATTTCTGCCCATATTTTTCGGTAACTTTGAAAACTCCTAATTAATTCCAAAAAAATCTAAATGAGGTGCTCCAAAATTAGACATAATCCTTGATATGTCTATATTTGAAGAAAAATAACGTATTTAACTCGAAATCCCTGAGTCAATACCAGTTTTAAGTTTTCCAACCACTGTTCAGATTTTCTTCCAAAAACTGTGGCTCAACTTCAAGAATTTTTATCTCTTTCTATAGAACTCTAATTGATACTTATTTTATATCAATGGAAATCTATACATGTCTACTATAACCACGAAAAATTTCATAATTTTTGAAGAAGAATTTATACATAAAATAATACCCTTAGTCTGATTGACTCCAGAAAACTGAAATCTGGGAATTTTACCAATTTTCACAATATTGCTCCATTGATTCCAAAAATTATTTCCCAACATGTTTTTACTCCCATTTTGCGTTTTAAATGCAATGGAGGCCTAAAAACAATCATGAGATTTATTTTACCATTTTCTAGATTAAACTAACATTTTACTAAAAACTAAAGACTTTGCTCAAGAACTAGAGACTCACCCTTGACAAACTCACTCCTCCTTCCTCCTTCTCTTTCTCAATCCCACTTCTCACTCTCCAAATCAAAGGATCAGAGGTGATTGTGGTGGTGTGAGGAAATTTGTGAAGGAGGGATGTCTCTATTTATAGAGGAAAAATCAAGGACACAAAAGGAATTAAATTTGACCAAGTCTCACCTTAGCCATTGGATGGAAAATCACTTTTTCACAATTGATCTCTCTCATTCATTGTGCATGACGACATGCCTCCATCCCAACAGCCATTTAATGTTTTTTTAACTAAATAGTTTGATTATTCCATGAAAGAGAAAACAAAAATCCCCCCCATGTGCTATGCGCCTCTTATATTTGACTTTAGGGGTTGAATAATCTTTGATTAGCATTGAAATCAATTTTTTTTTTATTTCCTTTAATTACAATCTTTAATTGTAAGATTGGTTCATTAGTTAAATCATGGTCATTAGTGCTTTTATTAACCAAGCTTTATGCATTTCAACCTTTACTTATTTCCATGGTCTTTTATCAAATTGAAGGCATTTGCAAATAACCTTAATTAGCACAAGCTAATGTGTCAATTAGAATTTGCTAATTCACTTTAATTTACTTAAGTGTTTTCATGTTATTTTCTTGTCTCTATTAGTTAAATAAAAACCATGATTTAATATGATAATCATATCATATTTTATGTTCCTTATATGTAGTCTTAAAATTGGCATTTTGTTTATTTAATTCTAAGGAAAATTTTCCTAAAATTTACAAGTTACGTCCAGGAAGTAGTACTCATAGCAATGTGATATATGTAGGGAACCTGACAAATGTATGATTATAGTTTATAACTTTGGAACTTAGTAAACATTGTCCAAGTTAATAACCAGTGAGGTCTATAATATGCATATCACTATGAGGTTTTAGAAAAGGTCAGCAAAATTTTCAAAGCATTTACAAATGTGCAATTTGACCTTCTCAAATGCTGTAGAATAATGAAGACAAACTTGAATGGAAGGACAAAAAACAATCACACAGTGATAAAATGCAGCTAGCATGCACTAAACCAACATGTAGCAGACCCAACCATATGCATGTATAAATCAATGTAGAAAATGCAGCTTGAAGTGCACCAGAAGGTTAAATGACATAATACAAACATAACAGTTGCCAAAATAGCCCCCAATTAACAGTGAACCATAGTGATAAAATTCAACAGCAAAATTAAACAAATGTGCAAGTTCGAACTAAACAGGGAAGTTTGAACTTTCAATGGTCAGGTTCAAACAAAACAGGGCCAACAAACTGTGAGTAAACGTTCGAACTTTTTGATTACGTTCGAACGTAAAAACACAACATTGGAATGCAGTTCGAACGAATTACATGACAGCAACACATAATATGATAGCAGCACAACATCATCTGTATCAGAACAAGCCATAAATTGAAATAAAGTGCAAGTTTAGCATGTTAACAAACGTATAAAATACATAAATTCATATACATTGAGACAAACCCAACAAAAACATTCTGGTACATTGCATAGATGCCCAAGCATAACTACAAAATGGTGATATGACATTCCAGCAACTAAAATACATACACCCACACTGGACCTTTTATCACAAGGCTATATACAGATGGGCGGGACACATTCAGATTTCCTACTATTATATGTACATGTACAGAGGGGGATACAAACTTTATCCCATGTTCAATGTAACATATTTCCTTAGTTGAACATGGTCCAAAGTTTGTTGTCCTACACAAAAGGCATACTTGCTTACACAATATGGTCACACAACAAAAAATCACCCTTCCCATCCCAAAAAATACAGTTAACATTAGTAATCCAAGATCTATTGTTGCAGCAGGCTACAAATCTACGTTGGCTTAAACGCAGCAGGAACAGTTGCAAAGGCTTTCAATAGCTACACCTCCTACATAGAAGAAGAAAAAGAAGAATTTTCTGCCACTATACACCCATGGCTTCGTCATTTCCTTCCTTACCAATACGCAACCCACACACCACTTACTAGGCATGAATGCCAAGAAAAAGTACTCAAATTGGTTCCTCACTCATATTTGTAGTTGCTAGTTGCGTCCCCAGATGGCACAACCAGGCCATCGCCATTTTTTTCAACGCACAGCGCACAATGAACCAAGAAAAGCCATTACTCTTTCCTCCAATTGATCTTTGTTGCCTACTCGTTCGATTGAAGCTTACTGTCGTCTAAGCTTCTTTGGTCTACTCCTTCTTGCAGATCGAAGCTCGATTTTGGTTTCACAGGGGCTTTTCAATCAAAATAATTCACTCTCGTGGGACATTTTTCAAGATCCTTTCACAAATGGAGGGAGCTAAAATTCTCACGTTTGTGGGAACTTGGACGAAGACGGGAAGCTGAGTTCCCAGGAACTAGATGCGCCAAACGGTATTTTCGCGTGGGAACTGTATTAAATTCCAAATAACACTGTATTTAACAGAAGAAACTCAAGAGATAATGAGGTTGACAAAGGAATTATCATAACCAGCATCTAAAATAACTTGGTGCGAAAATCCCAGCCAATCCTGTCAAAAGCCTTTTCAAGGTTAATTTTTATAGCCATGAGTCCTTTTTTGCTTCAGTTCTTACTCATTATATGGAGGATTTCTTGACCTATAATTAATAATGTTATATTGGATATGTCTTCCCTTAATGAAGCTTGACTGGAATGGAGAGATCAATTGGTTCATTACAGACTTTAATCGCAGAGAAATTATCTTTGTAATGAACTGTACAAAGGGAGATTGGTCTTAGGTGGGAAACCAATTCGATAGAGTCCCTCTTAGGTCTTGTTAGACTCCTCCAAAGAAGTAAGACCTTGGAATCCATTTTTGACAAATGAGCAGAGGGAAAAACCTACTACATTCCGGTTGGTTTTGTAGAATAAGGGAGGGAAACCATCTGCACCTGGAGCTTTTGTGCATCCCATAGAAAAAATTTCCTTTCTAATCTCATCATCATCAGGGGTATTAACTAACCCTTCCAAGGATAAAGGATCAAGAGAGGGGAAGTTAAATTTCGTGCTTAGGGACTGCTTACAAGATTGTCAGAAGAATAGAGGGAGCTGAAGTAATTAAGAATAAGACATTTCAGATCATCCTCATTATCAATCCAACTGCCTTTTTCATCTTTAAGGGAGGAAATTTTGTTTCTGCTGCGTCTCATTTTGGTTTTCAAATGATAAAACCGAGTATTTCTATCCCCTTTTGTGATCCCGTCAACTCTAGACTTCTAGAACCACTTGATTTCTTCAAGTTTCAATAGCCTATCAAGATCACGTTGGAGCTCAGATTCCAAATTATTCAAGAAAACAAAATAAGGGTAGGCAGAGGGTTTTTGAATACCACCTAGACGAGCCAAGAGATGATGTTTTTGCTTTTCTATTAGACCAAAGACCTCTCTATTCCAGTGACTGACCAAGACTTTGAAATTAGAAAGGGATAAATTGCTATCATTCTCATTGACCCAAGAATTAGCAAGAAATTCTTTAAAATGATCATGCTTGGTCCACATAGCCTCAAAATGAAAAGGCGAATGGTTGTAAATTCTATTGCCATCATTTCCAAATCTCAGACAAATAGGATTATGGTCGAAAAATTGAGTTCTAGGTAATACCTAGATTGAGCAATCAGAGAAATGGAGGAGGAAAGTCTCATTAGTATCAAGTTTGAGTCTCAAATTTGACATTATATTTGTGCCAACTGCGAACTCTAAAACTAAACTAGTCGATTGCTCAGTCACCTAGTAATAGAATCTATACCGGTTAAATATATATATATATATATAAAAAGAAGAAGTTGCAAGTTTCGTGTTTGTTTGGAATAATGATTGGAGCTTTCAAAATCAATTTTTCAACCGTGATTTACGGTATACAAGGTAAGTATGTGAGATGAGTTTTATCTCAATTTACGTGCATAAACACTTTATCTCAAAAGTGATCCAGAATTAGTCCAAACACTAAAGATGCAAATCACGCAAATTGTGTAACAGTTCTAAAGTCCCCGTCAATATTCACAAGTTGTCAACTCTATTTATTCCTTCCTCTGCTCATCTCTTGTTCTTTTCCTTGAATTATGGCAGGAGCAGGTGGTGAAGGTGATAATAGATTGCTAATTGAAACCATTACAACTCAAATGCAAAGGATGATGAGGGAACACACAGAGAAGTTATATGAGAGAATAGAAAATCAAGGGAATCATGATGAAGATAGACAGAGAGAGAGGGATGAAAGAAGGAGAAGAAGAGGTAATGAGTATGATGCTAGAGAGGATAGAATTAAAGAAGTGAAGCTTAATATACCATCTTTTCAAGGAAAAAGTGATCCGGAGGCCTATTTAGAGTGGGAAATGAAGATTGAGCACTTATTTGCATATACGGGAGAATAAATAACTGCTGACTCACTTTTCAACAAATAACTGCCTTGAATCTAATCAACAATTAAATATATCTTATACGGAGTGATATCTCTCCTCACCTTTCATTTCAAATAGTATAAGAAACGGGCCTCAATTTAAATTTCAATTCAATTTATTTCAGCAACTGATGCTAATCATCACGTGCTGTTTCCATGCTTTCTTTGCTTTCCGACACAAAATCCATATAGTCATTTTATTTTAATATTTTTAATAAGGGTTTAATGTTTCTAACGGTAGAAATATTTTTTTGTCACTCACATAAAAATGAATGGGTCTTACTAATATTTTATTTCTCTTCTCTTTACAATAGCATCCACTCACTTTTATGTAAGCGTGATAGGAAAAAAAAAATTGCAACAAGAGTAGAAACATTAAACATTTTTAAAAATAAATATCTTTTTTGGTCTTGACAAAAAACACGGACCTTATTTTGGTCACTGACAAAAAAAAAATCCTTTTTAATCTATAAAAAAGACGAATAAGGATCGATTGGTGGACACTTTGATCCCTCACAAATTTCCAAAAGGTCATTTTTAGTCTCATTAAAAGGACGAATAAGGGTCATTTTTTGTCATTGACCAAAATCGGATCCGTATTTTTTATCAGGAACCAGAAAGAGTATTTACTCCATTTTTAATAAATAACTAGCTTCCTCCTATCCTACCAAGATTTGCTTCCTTCGCAGACATTGCCTCATAATCCGGCTTATACATGTTCTCACTTTCTATTAACACTCATTAATTATTTTTGTTGCTTTAGAAAATGTTGTTGAAATTTCTTAAGTGGCACATTTTTTTTTAAATAGTTTTTCATAATTACTCTTACATCTTTAGGGTTTGGGATGAGTTGACTCCGTAGATTCTAGATGACCCACAAAGATTTAGAAGATCACTCTTACATCTTTACCCACCATAAAAAAATGGTTAGGTGCACTTTGAGTTTTATCATTTATAAATGAGTCATAAATATTATATTAACTATTAGCGTAATGGTAAGCACCTCTCTTTATAAATTATAACAAATTTATATAAAAATAAATATTTAAATATTTTCAAGTAAAAAAAATCTGAAAAATAAATAAATTATAGTTTACAACAAAAAAGTCTTATCCTATCATGTTAGGTTGGCTACAAGCAATGTCATTGTGGTTTAACAAAAACCAAATCTTTACATAGATTACTAATCAAAAGATCACAGTTACTCATTCCAGTCCTAATTATAAGACCTAATTGACTTTTTTGGAGAGATTAAGGAAGCTAAATAAGTTACTTAATCATTTTATATGTTATGTATCTTTAAATTATATATTATTTTTTTCTTCAAACTATTTAGTTTGACTAATAAAATAATATATAATCTAAGAATACAAAACATATAAAATGATTAAGTAACTTGTTTAGCTTTTTTAATCTCTCCAAAAAGAGTCAACTATGTCTTATAATTAGGATCGGAGGTAGTAATAACCTCTTTGAGTGAGTGTTTGCTTCAGTGTTCCCTCATCCTCTTCTAGAATAATGCATGCTTCTTGATTTTAACCCTTCTCACATGCTCCTCCCTTCTCACATGC
This sequence comes from Acacia pycnantha, assembly GCA_025563575.1. Classification (NCBI taxonomy): domain Eukaryota; kingdom Viridiplantae; phylum Streptophyta; class Magnoliopsida; order Fabales; family Fabaceae; genus Acacia; species Acacia pycnantha. Next base: position 304,121 of record JAMWYP010000038.1, read on the forward strand.
TCATCCAATGGCCTTCATTAAAGGTGTCTTCTATTTGTATATTTTAAAAATCAATTAATTTTGTTTGTTTCAAAGTAGTTTTAAAAATTAAATATCAAATAATAAATTGAAATGGGGAAAAATCAATAGATAAGGTCAAAAAAGGGTTGGCTGAACCGCTAGCTGAAAAGTGAAGGCAATGGTGAAAGACCCTTTATGGGGGGGTTAGTTGGAGTGGCAAAACAGCGTCGTTAATGAGAGGGCCTTTTTTTTTAAAAAAAAAAAAAAAAAAAAAAATCTAAAACAGTTTTCTAAAAGGGAGAATCTTATATAAATCCAGCTAAAATAACCAAAATCTAAATTTAGGTATATACTTGTAACAAATTCGGCCTAATTAGGGATTTATGAATGTTGTTAAATGATCATATTACCCCTTCAAAATCTTCTCTTATTTCACAAATCATCTTATTTCACAAATCATTTCTATCCGCTAATTCAATTCTCTCTTTGCTCTCTAGTTTTTAGTTATTATTATTAGTATATTCATTTAAAACTAACAAAATTTACTCCATGATTTAAAATGAGGTATAACTACTTTCAATTTTTCTTTTTAATAATAGGAGGGTATCTAATCTTATTGATAAATCCCTACTTAAGTCTCTTAACCTCATCATTAACTTGTTAAAAATAAAATTTAAATATTTGAATTGGATTTATACATGATTCTCCTTTATAATTTTCAAAAATAAGTTTTGAAACCAAAAAGTTCAAAAAATTGTTTCAAAAATTGTTTGTAAAAAATATTTTTTGAAATGATATAGTTGCGTCTTTGTCGTAGGTTACTGTGGTGCTGATAATAAAAAAAATAAAAAATAAAATGAGAATTTAAAAAACACTTAGAAGGCTAGAAGCTGTCCTGTTTTTTTTTTTTTTTTTTTGAGTTCTAAAAACCAAACTTGCAATTATTTTTTTAAAAAAACGAAACTTATTGAAAAAGTTTTTAAACAATATTTTAAAAAAAAAATTAAAGAAAGAACTATTTTTAAAAACAAAAATAAGCCCTTATTTTACATTCCACCTCAACTAATACTAATGATCCGATCTCATGAACATTTTAAATGCTCAAAACATTTTCCAATTTAAACGTGTATTTCAAAATAAATCGACCCAACAAACCTAGTTTCCAAAATTATTGTCCTTGTTCACATGACAAAAGTTCATGTCCTTCTCCTCCTATAAACAATTTTAAATGGCTCAGATTCAATTTCTAGTAAAAAAAAATTTTATTGCAGTTACTTAACATTTCGCATATTTTTGAATTTATTTAATTTTTAAAAATTTTGATACTTACATTTATTAGTTATTTTATAGATCTGAACCTGCAGAGGTAATTGGGTAGAACTGTATGGGAAGCACAAGGGAGCAGATCCAAGTATTTATTGGATTTCTTTCTCATTATTTTGCTTGGATTATGGAATTAAAATTTGTTAACATCAATGCGCACTTCCATCAAACATTTGGTATGAAGAGATTGGGAAAAAGTCAAAAATCTTTGAATAGAATTTTCGACCTCTACAACACAAATCTTAACACATCTAACGAGTATACGATTACCTTGTTAAATCGCAACATAACGTCTAAACAGAGATCAAGAACATCTTCGACAGCACCTTAACCACACGAGTAATAACCAAAAAGCTATACATCCGGATGGCCATCTTCGGAATCACATAATTTCATCTGTATAAAAACAAAAGCAAACCAGCCAATATGTTAAATATGCCGTAACTTATTTACATCACGATTTAACACATCATCTCCAATTCCCATTCAAACTACGTTATATAAAAAACGTCAAATTTTTGTTAAAATTCCATCAATTCTAGTTTTATACTGAACCATACAAGAATACAATTTGTACATAACCATAACGCTCTGCTACAAAAAGATTTACTAACAAACAAGGGCATCGATAGAAATGGCAGTGGGCGACAAATAAAGTTCATCAGTAATAACTCTAACCACGGTTCCGAGCCATTGCTTAGAAATATTCAGCTTACGTATCACTGAATTTTTCAAATCTTTATCTACAACAAAAAAACAATTTCACACAACCAAGGAAAACCTTTTCACTGAAAAATTTAAGAAAAACTAAAATCAAAACTGTGAATGGCGCAGAAACTTGTTAAATCCCAATGTCACAGAGCCTTCTCACATGCAACTATAACAAGCTTACCAGGCGTTTCCCTTCAAGTAAAAGATATCAACTATGAAAAACACATTTAAACAACCATATTTAAAAATCTAACCCTCATTGTTATTTCTTATTTCACACCTCCCATGCAACAATAGGTTAAAACGCTTCTAAGCCTTCAGAGACATACACATGCCGATTAATGAAAATGCACAAAACTTGACTTCTATCTGACTATTACAATTTACTTCAAGGTTCTACTTATAAAGATTGGGGGAAAAATTTGATTAAAACCTAGTGCGAAAAAAAAAAAAAAAGTTTAAAGAAGAAATGTTTCGAGTCGTGAAATAAAAGTTCAAGAAAATTTCGACAATTCGGATGAAGAACACAATTTTCTACAAAATGTCCTTAAAATTTATATTCTAACATAAATAAAATATTGGCAAGTGTTCAATGCCATATATTGCAAAAATAATTAACAGTTTCATAAAATGTACTTACTCCTATTCACAACAAAGAAAATCGTACCCATCAACCATCCCACTTGCTAGAAGTGAATGCCGAAAATACCCGAGCAGAAGCTGATACTTCGGCAACACCCTAGAATTATAGACACTATTATCCGCTTATCATATGATCAGAAAACATCAAGTACCATTGCTAGCGTTTCATATTTAGGGTCCAGGGCGTCAAAAGAATTTAAGATCAAAGAAACGAACAGTAAGATTGAGAGAGATCAAGTTTCGAGTTAGAATATACACACCCGACTTCCGGGATGAGAGCAAACAGTAAACATAAATTATTTCTCATCATCAGCCTCCCAAATGAATCAAAGAAATACACATCATTAAAATTCCAGAAAACAGCAACAGTCGAGGAAACAACATTTAATCAGAACGAAGTACTAACTAACTCTAGCAAAATGTAAAACAATAACTTCTTCATAAACTTGATCTCCAATGAACGTATTCAATATGTAGTAATTGCTTAAGACAGTATCAACTAGCTCTATTCCAGAGCAATCTTGACTAAATGTTGTCATACAAATAAACTACAAGAGACTATCATCTACTATTGTACAAAAAATTGAAACTCCAAATAGATCAATATAATTCGACAACATTCTAATTAAAACAAACTGAAAGGAATCTTGCGGGGCACATACTTAGCAGTAACATTTTTACAGCGAATTGAACAGTATCGGATGACATTGTGACAGTATGTCTCCAAGTGAGGAACCAAAAAATGACAAAAACAAAACCGAGATACAATCATCATTACAAAATCTACAAAAACCTCCCCTATATCTTCTGAATAACAAAATTGCAACGTCGTCTTTGATTAGTATCATAATTTAACCTCAACAATAGAGTAGATGTACACAATAATAGTACAGGAGGCCATGACATAATTACATTACTACCGACACCAACCGTGGATAATGCAACTACATTTCGTGGGATGTATAATTCTTTTACAGTACATTCGGAGTATTTGAAATTAGAAGATGCGAAAAAGGCTCATGAATATTACTTACATTCATATTAAAAACTTGTCTCCTTTTTCTTCAAAATTTTCAAAAAAAATAAAAGCTGAACTGATAAAATTTGGATCATTAAAAAAGTCGATCTGAACAATTTTCCACAAGTAAGAAAACCGAAACCTCATTACCTTTCAATCATATTATCGAGGAACTCCAGAAAGCATTCTGCCAATAAGAATATTTTGCAAGAATCCAAATTAATATCACCATTGCTACGACTAGAGTAAATGAACGACAGTATTAACAAATTGAAGGTACGAGACCGACTTGCTGTTGTGAACCATTATTTTTAGATGCTTTTCTTTTTCGGGAACAGATTAGCTCAGTAAATAGACCAAAAAAATTTACCCTGTTGGAACGATAACTAATAGATCATATCGATAGATGATACCTTATTTGATTTGAAGAGTCACGGCAAATCTGTTGTCGTATGTCCTTCGCGACCAGATGGTTTAAGCGGCGAGCAAACGATGAGCGATAATAAACGCAGAATGAAAAGCGAAGCACACACCACACCAGAGGGAGATCCCGGGCAACTCCCGTGCGATCTCCCCCCAAACCAAAAAACTACTTTTTTTTATTAAGATATTGTGACCTGCCATGCAAGCGCACCCGTCATGGCAAAGGTCGGATGACAAAGATTATTCAGGACTCGGAGCCTACCGTACGGAGGCCCTTCATCCCGAAATCTTATACATCCATATATACCCTCAGAGCAACAACTAGATTTACAAATATCCGAGATCTGTAACAGTAGCATCTACAGGAAGACAGCACATAAACCCTCAAGGGCAATCAGGCATAGAGTATCCAACCGTCCATCACTGAAGCAATCCTCGTCGTGTGGATGGAGAAGAGGAGCTAGACTTCCAACGATACACGATGATTTGTTCGATCTTCAATCATACCTGCAGAATTAACATCCAGAGAGCCTTGACAAAGGCAAGATCCAGCTAATTTTTACGGAATAGATGCCGTATACAAGAACGAGGAGACCACACCTCGAAACGGAAGATCCGAGGCAAGAAGCTTAGCATACATCTCAAACCTACAACAAAAAAGGAGAAAAACAAGGATCAGGAACAAGAACAGCAGATAAATGAACCAGATCGAAAGATAAACATGAGCAGACCCCTTACCCCTCAGAAAAAACCATCGGCGTGTAGATCTCGACCCGATCCATTCAGATCTGAAGCCGAAAGTAGGCAACAACAAAATCAGAAAACTAGATCTAAAAAGAAGAGAGGAAGAAACCTGGAACAAGGAATGAGATGTACTCTGAACCTGTGCCTGTTATTTATAAAAGGATCTGAGAGGCGAACGGCTAAGATGCCTTTCTTTAACGGTGGAGATTACGTGACGTGGAATATTAGCCGCCTCTCCTGTTCTGTCGGCGAAGCGTTGTTGATTGATTTTATGAGCTAATTATTTTAATTTTTAATTTACTTAACCGACCTAATAATAGAAAATTCCAGATCATGAATTGATTAATAAGATGGGGGCAAAGGCGGTTTTTCCAAGCAAATGCGGTGTGGTGTTTTAAAAGAAAACGGACGGCGTTAAATAGCCAACAACTTTGCGTTGTTTGTACGCTCCACGAATATGACCGTTTCCAACACGCCTTTGCTATTTTTTCCACAACACGCCTTTCGAGTCTATCTCTACGATGAATCATCGCTGACGAATGCTTATCAACAAGACAGCTTTTTGGTTTTTTCCGCGCGCTCTTTTCGCACCACTTTCGAGGGGCTCTCATTCCATTCCACGTTTCAGTTGAAAAATTCAGAATAATTTTATTTTTTTCCAGCGTTAAGAATATTTTTAATTATTTATAAAAATTATTTTTAACATATTTATTAAATTGTTGGGAATTATTTATTATTAATGGGCTATTTTTTGAAAGAAACTTGCATCTTTGATGTATCTATGGATTTTAATTTATTATATTTTGTGTAAGTTACTTACATCTATAAATTATACTCCTTTAAATTAAAATTATATAGTAATGAGATATAATTATAATCCACCCAACATTGTTTGAAAGTGATTTATCTTTTATTATGAAAACCTTTTTAAAACATGACTTGTAATTAGCACCAAAGGTCATGCAATATATGCTTATTTATTTACTTTTCTTTTTCTTTTTCTTTTTCTTTTTTACTTTTTAATAATCTGAAATGGTGATGCTGTGATTGTGATTCCATTTTTGGCCCAAAAAAATAGTGATTCCATTCATTTTAAAAAAAACAATAATCAAACTGAATGTAGTTATGGCAGCTTGGGCTTTGGTACAGGCCCCTATCTAATTGGATGGGTGCTCATGCCTCATCTCCTCCTAATAAAAAAATAAATAAAAATAGTCCTCCTCCAGTCTTTAATATATAAGATATTTATTTTATTTTATTTTATTTTTTTTTAATTTGTCATTATAGATACTTCATCAACAATAATCACTAATGGAAATAATGAAAATGACTTATGTATTTTTTTAAAAAAAAAAACATATTAACATATCAACTAACTTCTTTAATCTAATTAAATTAGGTAAATAGGTATAATATTAAGGATCGAGAGAGAGTTTTAGTTTGTATTTGTGATTTGTATATCATGTTTCCGAGATGAACAAATTTTTTTTTTTGGACAAAACTAAAATATATGCATCAATATAATGTATAATCTCTAAGTTTTATTCATGTATGATTCTGCTTGCACAAGTTTTAATCTCTAAGTTTTATTCATGTATGATTATAAGTTTTGCTCATTAGACGTGGTTACTAATGTTTGGCATGTTTGGTACACGAAACAGGTGGGAAGAGAAAGGAAGATGGGTAAGTTTCCTTGTTAAGTACACTTTTTGTGTTCAATCTTTTTGGGAACTCAAGTTCTCAAGTCTACCAGTCTTCCTTTAAAGATGGGAAAATAAAATCCCATCAAAATTGGTAGGAACCCAAGTTTCCACGTGAATAATGACGCTTTCAGATATATTTACCCCTCATAAAATATATTTTCCTATAATGCAAGAAAATATGATTAAATTCAAACTTATGACATAAGTTCGAATTTGGCAGGAGAACATTTTAGATAAATTCAAACTTGACGGGAAAATATTGTAGACAAATTCGAACTTGGCAGGAAAATATTTTACACGAATTCGAACTTGGTGAAAGAATATTTTAGACAAATTCGAACTTGATAAAAGGATATTTTTTAAAAAATATATTTCAGAAAAAAAAAATTCCTTTTAATTTTGAATTAATTACTTTTGAAGGTAAAATAGTATTTCTTAATTCCTTATCAACTGCCACCCCTTCATTTTCTTTCCACCAAATAACTCACTCCCTTTCGCTCAAAATGTTCGCTTCCCTTCCTTTTCCTCCTCTAAATTCATTTCCCTCCTCAAATCTTCCATGTACCAAATGGGCCCTTAGGACCCGTTTGTTACAAAGAAATCTTGGGGAGGGAAAGAAACTTTAGAGGAGGGAAAGGAATGGAAATGAAGATTTGAAAGATGAGGGAAGATGACTTGAGTTGCTTGGTAGGAAGAAAATGAAGAGGTAATGGTGAAGAATTAGAAATGTCTATTTTACCCTCAAAAAAATTAATTCAAAATAATAAAAATATTTTTGCTAAAATATATTTTAAAAATATTTTATTGTTAAGTTCGAACTTTTGAAGAAAAAAATTTTCGCCAAATTTGAACTTTCATGAAGTTCGAACTTCGCCAAATTTGAATTTGAGGGGTAAATCGTCAAAAAACCATCTTCACGGGAAGATGGCGACTTTCCTTCCATTTTGGAGGAAAGCATCTTCCTCAAATAAGGAAAATGTCAATTCCGGTGAGTTCTTGACTGACTTTCACGTGTAACAAGCATTAAAATCCATGGGAAGATTGGGATCTTCCCTTTCCCTCCCCAAGCTTTCTTCCTAACAAACGGGTCCTTAGTGTTTTCACTTTATTTTTCTTGTTTACTACGGTATATTGTTTCGAAGTTACTTTGTATATTTGCTCAATCTCAGAACCTCTCAAGTCCTCTCTACATATGAACTTGATAAAATGTCTTCATCTATCTTTAAGAAAATTGCAATATATTTTATGTGATATTAACTTTAAAACTAGTATAATAAGACTCTGGTTCTAAATATAAGGATTAGTCAACTTTTTTTTGAAGAGATTAAAAAAGATAATTAAATTACTTAATCATATCATATATTGTATATAATTAGAAAGATATTCCTTATGGTTTAAACATTATATCTATTGCTATATAACCGTACGTTTAAGGGTATATGAACATAGGTACGCTCTATATAAAAATAAATAAATACACATAAACATATATGTGTGGGGGGTGGGGGATTGAGGGAGCAATGAATTTGAATAACACACACATAATACTTTATTTTTCCTCTCTTTGGTGTATTTGCTGTGTAATGTGATCGGGATCCACATCGGTGCTCCAGTTTCATGTGAGTACTTCAGCGAGCCAGTAGGATTCTAGGTACACTGAAATTCCTATATGGTATCAAAGCCAGTGATTTTCTTAATACTTATTATATGACTATGTGGGTCTTTATGCCATATTTATTTTGAACATAATTCACTTTTAAACAATGTTGGGGAGATTATAATTATATCTTACTACTATATAATTTTAATTGAAGGGAGTATAATTTATAAATGTAAGTAACTTACAAAAAAAATTATAATCAATTAAAATCCATAGAAACATCAAAGATGCAAGTTTATTCCTTTAAAGTATAATTTGTACGATTGTAATTCAATCTTTCTTTCAATGAATTTCTTTGTTGGTAAATTCTTTGTACTTCATTTCTTCTAATTTAAGTATTATTAGTAAAAAAATGCATAAATTGGTTCTAAAAATAGAACAATGAAAGGTTTCCAATAAGAGAACTGTAACTGAGTATGCATTACAATTATTCTGTTCTGTTGTGTGTGGTCCTTTTAAGTATGAGGGTAAGACACTTAGCTTGATATATTATTTTTGTTGATGATTTCTCATACTATAATTCACAAAAGTTTGAAGCTCAGGTGCTTTAGATGATATGTGAATGAAGTTTGAGAATCAATTGAATAGCAATTTTAAAGATCCTACATACCGGTTAAAGTTGTGAGTATCTATCAGACTAGTTTTAATGAGCTCCGTGAAAAGAATGGGTTAATTAGATAGATAATTATGACAAACCACTCCACCATCAAAAGGAGTTTATAAAGGCATAATAAAACGTTTTTAGACATGGTTAAACATATGATGGCTCATGCTAGCCCATCCAATATGAGTGGGAAACTATTATCTAGTCCACTTTTGGTGGATTAGCATACATCATTGGCTTCATCAAGTGTATGTGAACTTGAGTTTAACCATGTGCCCTCTAATATGGTCACTACAATACCCTATGAATGTTGATCTAAACAACGTAGATTTAAAGGGTCAGTTGCACATATCTAATTTGGTATATGAGTTTTTTCATAGACCACAAGGGTCTGTTGCAAATTCCCATAGTCATTGTAGATGAGAGCTCATTAAGGTTACGTTTTCATGAGGGAAAATGATGATAGAATTGTGACCTAAAAGAATTAAAAGGTACCATATTTGTTGTGAATTAGTTTTGAAACAAGGGTGAAAACTAATCACACTTTATCTCTTTGCGAGACATAAAGACAAGGTAATACATAACAAGCCAATGATCCTCAATCATCTTTGAGAGTGGAAGCTTACAATGGTCTATAAAGAGACCTAAATAAAAATAAAAAGGAATGCAAGAAGCCTCTAGTGAAAATGAGTAACTGTAAAAAATGTTCATGGTAATTCCATAGAAGGAGGATGAGTTGCATTATGTACAAGAAGTCTTGTAAAGGAAGAATGGTAGAAAGCAATGGAAAGGGAAATTAATTCTTTGTTATTGAATTTAGTTTGAAAATTAGTTGATCTACTACCGAGTTAAAAGGCTATTGGGAGCTTGTGAGTTCTCAAATTTAAGAGAAAAGTAAGTGGATCAATTATCGTGCACAAGACTCATTTGATTACAAAGGGGTATGCATAACAAGAAGACATCTATCTCACCTGTTGTGCATTTATATTAAACTTATTCTGACAATAGTTAACTGTTTGGATTTTAAATTTACATCAAACAGATGTAAAACCAACACTCTAGGTGGTGATCCAGATGAAGAAATCTATACACAGTGACTATTAGATTTCACTAAAAGTGATATTTGAAGTTTCACATTGTGGTGATTTTGTATGTTTTTACACAAGTCCTTTTATGGATTGGAACAATCATCCGGCCGGACACTAATGCTTAATGTTTGGAAAGAGCAATAATCTAATGTGTTTTCTAAATAGTTTAATATAACCATTGATAAATGGTTTGTGATGTTATTCATTTAAGTGGATGATTACTATTGGCTATAAATAGTTTGAATTTGGTATTGCCTATTAAAGAATGATACTAATAAAATTTGAAAAAGAAGTACATGGGTAAAGTAGTTGGATTTGAGGTCCAAAGAGATATAGCTTAAGAAAAGTAATATCTTTTATAAAAGAATTACATTAAGAATATTCTTAAGCGATTCAAAATGAGTACATACCATCTCATGCATACCCTAGTGACTTCAAGAGTGAGTTTGAGTCTTGACAAGTTTCTCTAACTGAACAAACCAATAAAAAAATTGAAAATAATTTGCATACAAATATTTTTGGGAGTGTGATGTATGTAGTGAGAAGTGTACAATACTAGATATTTCCTTATGGTAGGACTTATAATACGGTACTAGTCCAAACATTGTGAAAGACCATAGATGGTTTTCACAAAAGGGTCTTGAGATACTTGTAGGATATATTGATTGTGTATTCAAAGCATGTATCTTGGTACAAGTGGCTATATGGCTAGTAATATTCATGGAACATGTTCAATTTCAAAGTGAGCATTATAAGGTATTAATGCATTGTGAGTACATGTAGTCATTGCCTAAACAAAAGATCCTAAGCATCATAGCGAAACTATATGCAAATATATAACTTTATGAGAGATACTATAACACATGAAGTTGTTGTTAAATAACGCATTCCTATACAAAGTCCCCTAACTAAGCCTAATGGCCAAGGACATGTATGAAAAATGTGTTAAGTTTTAAGCCTAATGACCAATGATATGTATGAGTATTAAGTCCGAGTATGAAGTAATAGATACTTCATTATGGCTTTGAGAGTGTAAGTATACAATGTCTAGTATGTCTAATATGCAATTTATACTCCATGTGCTAAAGAACCGCAAATAGGAACACTACAAAAAAAAAAACCATCTTTTGTCGCGGTTTATTAGTCGCGGTCCAAAATAACCGTTACTAAATTCCATTTTGTAGCGGTTTTGTCCCTAAACCGTCACTAAATAGTAACGGAAGCCATGACGACATGACTTCGGCTATATTTGTAGCGGTTGACTCGAAAAAAACCGCAACAAATTTGGCGCCACCTTGGCGCGCAATGGCGGGAATGTTTGTGGCGGTCAATTTGCAGCGGTTATTTGAGTCTAACCGCTACCAAGTTGGCACCAAGGTTCGCGCCAACTTTGTTGCCGTGATTTTGTAGCGGTTTCTTCACCATAACCGCTACAAATAAACGAAAAGAAACAATTTTGTCGCGGTCACCAGGAAGAGCGACGTCAACCGCGGCACAAGCTACATTTTTGTAGCGGTTCCATAGTTAACCGCTACAAATTTCACATTATAAATAAAATATAGGGACCGTACATCAGTTATAAAAATTAAAGAAATTACTAAATCTCGCTTGTAATCGAATGAACTATCTCGCTTGGTCGTCGAAGACATGCACATATCGCACTCGATCTCCTATCTCGGGTGATAAGAGCTGCAGATATTGCCTCTCTCTTCCTTGCGAGGAAATTCGTTCGATGACAAGCGAAGGTTTACTCATTTCTTTGCCGTTTAGACTTCTACTCTTCCGAGAACAGTCCAACATGCGATTGGAGATTGGGTTCCATTATAGCCACCTTTGTCTCACGAAAATATCTCGATGAAAATGACTCGGCAAGTTTTTGTGGGAGATCGGCGGCTATACGAATCCGAATCCCCACGGACATGTTGGATTATTTTCGGTTACGTCATTATGTATAATTTATTAGTGTGGACACTTTTAGAAAAATTAAAGAAAAAAATAAATGAATTGAAGGTTTGGTTTTAAATATTTGTAACAAACTAATTAGTTTGATTCTTAAAGTTTATGAATCAAAATAATCGGTTTGAAAATTTTTTGCAAAAAACTCATTTTGTAGCGGTTAATAAGAATAACCGCGACAATATGTGGACAAATTGTAGCGGTTACAACGTAACCGCTACAGAATCTGAATGGTCTTCTTTTTGTAGCGGTTACATCATAACCGCTACGAATATCAACGGTCGGCTATTTTGTAGCGGTTGTTGTGGCGGTTATTTTACAACCGTTACAATTATGTAAACTCGTAGCGGTTCCTTTGGATAACCGCTACAAAATCATCTGACTTTATAAGCCGTGACACACCATTTTCAAAGTCACTTCTAACGGTTTGAGTTTTCACCGTTTCTACCTTAACAGTTTGAGTTTTCACCGTTTCTACCTTTACCCAACGGTTTGAGTTTTCACCGTTCTTACTGTTAAACTTACACCTTTCAACATTATGGATTCGGACGAGGTAAGGGAAAGGGAAAAGTGGCGGCCCACCGAGAAGGGGTTTAAGGGCGGTAGTAGTAGAGGGGACCGAGACGAGAGGGCGTGTGACCCGACATATACCTCCGCCTCTGCGGGGGTCGGGCGAGTTTGCCTCGCTCTTCGCCGATGAAGAAATTCCAAACACGGGGACCGTAGGGGGAGATCGAGAAGCAAGTTTGTCGTTCGACGATTTAGACAACGAGAATGATCGAGAGAGTCCCAGACGGCGTGGATCCAGATCAGTGGGCGGCTTTCATCCAATATAGGAGGGGTGCTGACGGGCAGGTACATTTTATTAAATTAATTAATTGTTTCACTTAATTGATAATTTAAATTGAGTTTAGGGTTTAAATTTAAATTTTGTTTCCTCCTCCTTGCAGGCTTTGTCGCAAAGGAACACAAGAAGCCGCACACATCAGAGAGTCCATCACACTGCAGGGGACCAAGACGTTTGCAGTGACATACGAGGAGATGGTATGTTATTATTTAACATGATCATTGTTTTGTTTTTGAAATAACAAAGTTTATATTGTTTTAATTGTTTTAGCGAAAGAAGGCTCAGGAGGAGAACACACACACGGACTATGGGAAATTGTGGACACGCACCCATAGACACGCAGATGGGACGCCGACCTCTGAGGCAGCAAATGAGATAATAGTAAGTTAAAAAACATTATTTATATAATGAATGTTGTATATTTAAATTGATCGTCCGTTATTTTATTAATGGTTCATGAACTCGTTGGTCGGCCGGATTGAGAATACCGAGGCGGAGCTACGGCGTCGCAGACCCGAGTCACGAGTGCCGTGAATCCCCGAGCCTCCCCCTCCGTTCCTCTTTGATGATTCCAGCCCACGTGCTGCTGATGACGACGAGGCTGTCAACTCTGGTCGTGGACCACCCCCTCCTGAGACATTTTTGTTGTATTTTTCCTTGTCTACTTTACAGGTTTCTTGGGAAACTTAAATCTTACGTGAGGAATAAGGCATGGCCTGAAGGTTCAATAGCAGAAGGTTATATCGGGGATGAGGTCTTGTATTTTGATTCCAGGTACTTCGATGACATTGAGACGTCATTCAACCGACCGCCTCGTGTAGACAATTGTCCTGAGCTTGAGCCGGAGCCGGAGGCAACAGAGTTGTTAATCCCTCGTGTTGGTAGAGCAGTTGGCGGGAGTGAGAAATTCAAACTCACGGCACTTGAGAAGTTTCAAGCACACCGACATGTCTTGATTAACAATTCGAGCTCTCGCTAGGCCCTCTTGACCACGCCCTAAGATATACGGCATACAATGTCAATGGTTTTAAGTTTTGCACCGTCGCACGAGATCGGGGATTGCGACCCAAAACTCGGTGTATATGGCACGTTTGGGACGAGGAGTTATGCGAGCAGCAGTGACGGGAACATGCGGTTCGGTGACGTCCGTATTATGGAAAGCCGCTTGATGTGGTCGGGATAAGTTACACGAGCCTTTTCACCGTGACGTTGTTCAAGTGTTTGTGGGCGAATACCACAACGTCCGGGGACTCACGACCGACGACTTAGGGATCACATCGGTGAATTTCTCCCGCCTATTCACGGTGGTCGATGCGAAGATGACGAGCCGTATATTCTTGCATCGAGGCCCATCGGGTTTATTATGTGGTAGATGAGAGGCACAAGGATTGGAATATGGTGGTTCACTTAAAGCCTCGGGACCTTTACGACATGGGCGATGGTGATAACGTCGCATACGATTGTGAGCCGTTCCGGCCCGCCGCCTTCGAAGACTTCTTCCCAGACGGCGATGACAATTTACCTATAGTTCGATACGTTTTTAAATTTATGCTTTATAAAATAGTAACATTTAATTAAAGTTTTAATTGTGTTCAAACATATTGACCTCACGCGTAACATTTTATGCAAACTTTCATTGTAGGGATGGTGAAGAAGATTGAGAGAAACACTTAATGCCTATCTTTGTAATATGAAATCTTTTTAATATTATGTTTAAAAAAAAACTCAGAAATTACTTTGTAGCGGTTATATAACCGCTACAAACACTTAAAAAAACTCAGAAAAAAAAAACCTTTAAGTTTTTTTTTAAAAAAAAGAACTCAGAAATTAATTTGTAGCGGTTATATAACTGCTACAAACCCTAAAAAACCGCGTCAAATTAAACCGCTACAGTAACCGCTACAAAAACCTAAAAATCGATACTAAATACAATAACCGCTACAAAAAAGTGAGAAACCAACCGCTACAAAATGATGCGCAAACCCCACCATAAATACCCCCACCCAACCTCATTTAATATGCCTCAACTTCTTTTCTACCCACGTTTTCTCTCAGTCATCTCAAATATTTTTACGTTTCAGAACATCGTGAGTTTGAAAGGGGTAAGTACTGTGTAACCGGATCAATTCTAATGTTTCTCATACTAATTTATAGTTCTTATACTAATTAAAGTTTGTTATTTTGCAGTTGAACGGGATATATCTTTCAACTTTCCCTATTCTTTCATATACATTATTCAATTGATTTGTACATATAATTTTTAAATATTGAGTATTGTTTTAATCACCTCATTTCTTAGTACTTATTCTACTTACATAAGCTTATTATTTTGTTTCTATACATGCACCTTATATATTTAAATTTCATAATTTACTACCTTTTATTTTTAATAAAAAGATATATTAATAATAATTACTGAATTACGCCGATAAATGATATTTTTTTTAAAAACCGTAATGAATTTGTAGCGGTTACAATAACCGGTACAAAATTTCAAATAAAATGGCGGGTTATTTGTAGCGGTTGTAGTAGCGGTTTGCAACCGCTACAAATATTCAAAAGCACATGATGGCGGGAATATTTGTAGCGGTTGCAAACCGCTACAAATATTCAGATGGCGGCAAATTTTTTTGGCGAAAAATGGCGGGAATATTTGTAGCGGTTTGTAACCGCGACAAATATTCAAAATAATAAAAATTTATGGTGGCAAAATTATCAACACATTATTCTGTAGCGGTTATGAAATCGTTACTAGAACCGCTACAATTTTATTTGTTCTGTAGCGGTTATGAAATCGTCACTAGAACCGCTACAATTTTATTTGTAACGGTTAATAACCGTGACTAATGTCTCGAAACACACGTCAGGCCCGCTCATTTAGTGACGGTTTTTTTGAACCGCAACAGACGTTGTAGCGGTTTATGTGTATGTAGTATCGGTTTTTGTTAACCGTTACAAATCGGCTTGCCACAGGCGTTTTTGTCGCGGTTCCTCTAACCGCTACAAATGTCGTTTGTCACGTCAAAAACCGTTACAAATAGGTCATTTTAACCGCTACTAATCATCGTTTTTTTTGTAGTGGAAGCAAGTGAATGGAGCCCTACTTCTTTGTTGTGTGAGTCCCATAAAGGTTAACCCTTTTAATAATCTCCTTTGACTTTGACTTTATCATGGAAATATGTCTCAACATCTGCTACTTTAGCATTTTGTTCTATGATCATGATTAATGCGATCTAAAGGTATTATGTTAGGAAAGCGTTTGATTCATATAAAAGTGATATATGAGCGAAATGAAGATTATTTCCTGATATATACACACTTATGATGTTGTTTAAGACCGGTCCATTATGATACTATTTTGTGAGTTCATAAGTATGGACACCATGCATATGAAAAAGGCAATCTAAGTTTTATACTGACTCAAGAGGGATTATATTAGCCATGAAAGAAATGTATATTTGGTAAGTCTAGGACATTTGGGCGTTATATCAATATCGAGTTGCACTATAGGATTATCTTGTGCTAATCTCTGAAAAAGGGATTTATAGTGCAAACGCCTAAATAGAGACATCATGCCCACGCAATCACGACAAAGCACCTAGTATGAAAGAAGTAAGAGAAAGAAACTTAAGTTATAACATCTAATCCACTAAGTGGGAGTAAAAGATGTTGGAATATATTAGTCCACCTTGGTGAATTATGGCCCAAAACCCAAATCAAGAGGGGTCATTTTGCAAATATAGAGAGATATTCCTTATAGTTTAAAGGTTATATCTATTGTCATATAACAATACGTTTAAGGTTATATCTATTCATATGTGACCATATGTACCCTATATATATATATATATATGATGTGGGATTGAGGGAGTAATGAATTTGTATAACACGATCAGAATAATGCTCCTCCCTCTAAAAGCTTCTCTCATAAGAATATTCTATTTTCTTCCTCTTTTTAGTGTATTTGCTATGTAACATGTTCGGGGTCTATATCGTTGCTTCGGTTTCATGTGGGTACTTCAGTAAGTCAGTCAGATTCTGGCAAATTCTTACAATAAACAACTCTAGAAGGACACACACACATATATATATATACACCTATCCCCACACAATTCTTGACAAGGTATGTATTTCTTCAAGTTTCACTTTATACATTTTAAAATTTTAGATTAGACAAATGAGTTGATTTTGTTGTGATTGTTTTGGATAGTACTTTGTTGACACATACTACAACAATATTATGATACTTAAATCGAACAAGTCTTTAAAGAGTCGACTATGAGTATTTCCTAATGGTGTGGGGGTTGCAAAATAAGTGACTTACCAACTATGTGAATTGACATTTAAGTTGTTTAGAGAATTGTGATTAGGTTCTAGATGGAAGATCTAATTTGGAAATAACACTGTACATTGTTAGATTTTATTCAATGTATATAGATATTGGATGCATTATAATTGTGTTTCTGGTTTTGTTGTTGGAATGATGGCGTTGGTTGACTATATAATGTTGTATAGCATTTATCTGACCAAAATGAATACACTATTATTTGACGTACTTTCACTTGTATTATAATTGCTTGAAGATGCTTTATTAGATGGCTAAAAGCCCTCAAAGTATAATTTTAGAGTTTAAATGACTATGCTTGAATATTTGACTGTTGTTAATGAAGCGAACCTTGTTGATTCTCATGATGAGTAGGCTGATCCGTTTGAATCTTGGAAGAAAACATTTGGTTTGCACCGAATCCTTCTTCTTCACACTTCACATTATCAATTAATTTCATCCCTCTCAGTATAATTAACAAATTCCAGAGACATATCTGAATTATCAATTGTGTGTGATGTTAGAAAATGAACTAATAACCCAGGTCTTTGTCTCTGGTTACTCGTGTCCCTGCTTGAAGCAAACTTGGATATTTTCATGTCTTTAATATATGTAGGCCGAGTTCTAATTCGTCAGCCACTAGTCTTAAGATAGGAAGACAAACATCATCAACATAAACCACGTCGGATTCAAGGGTGTTGATCCTAAGGTGTAGAACCAAGTCAATTTTATTCCACCATATTTAAGTAAAAAGTTGTCAAACTACTTGAAAATCCAAAAGTTAATAAACCAACAAAATGGTGCTTTGTCCATCAAATTTCCATTTCTCAGGTAGCTTTAATTAGTCCTAATACGAGCTCTTGAACATGTTAAATGATTCATGGCATCTTGCATACAGATCTTATGCATGCGTCTCAAAATGGTGCTTGGTTCATCAATAATATAAGATCTTATGTTTTGGGGATGTAATGAAGGTATTGGATTAATTGAGGCCTAATTAGGGAAGAAATTTGTAAAGTGGGAATCTTGAATGATAATCTGAAGAACTCTCAACACGCGCGGTTTTGGAAAAGTATGATATTAAACAGTAAATCAATTTTAGATAATGAATGCAATGTAAACAATACTCATTACTCAGCAAGATCGGCAAACATAAAATCCAGTATCAAGCACCAGACGCAAACTCAACAGCAACAAAAACCAGAAAAAACACCTTTTGAGTCTCAAGTTTGAGTCCCAGAGGAGATACCTGTGGTGAGAGGGGCAGTCATGAACTCCAAACCGGATATCAGATGATAATATTAAAAAAAAAAAAAAATCAGGAAAAACATATCACAGCAAAACAGAAACAAGAAACCAGAAACTAAAACGCATAAAACAAGAACAAAACTGAAGACAATGGATTCCCAGCGATCCTTAGATCATATTCTAGGACTTCTTAATAGTCCAAGAGTGGTCTGTAATACCCCGAAATTTGAATTAGGGAATTTAAGGGCCAAAGTGCCAAAATGACCAAAATACCCCTGGGAGGAGTAAATAACTTAAGAAAATGGTGAAAAATCCTAAAGGGCAATGAAATAATTATTTAAATTGAGAGAGCGTATATCTCTAATTTTGGTAATTTAATAAATTACAAACTTGGAGAAATGGAAGAATAATGCTCAAAAGTATGGTAATGACCATAATGCCCTCACAAATTCTAAAATAAAGCAGGACACATATGGAAACAGAAATGTCAGTGCAAGAATTATGAGGTAATGAGGTATTCTAATTAAGAAAATTATCAACTAATGATAATAAAGTAATTAAGTAATTTCTGGCTAATTACTTAAGCTTAAGCAAGGGAAATTATGAAATAATTATGTAAAACCCTAAAATTAGTGGTTTTGTTTTAAAATTAGTAAAAACATGTTTACTAATTAATTGGAAATTTTGGAGAAAAATAGTTGAGTTTAGGTATTTTTGAGCCTAAAAACGAGTATGGACCAATAGGAAATTTTGTAAAAATTATATAAAAATAATTATTAAATAATTATTTTATATAATATTAATTAATTATTAATTAAATAAAAACGAAAATTAAACAAAAAGGACCAGATTTTTGACCGAAATGTTGGAGCAAAATTGGATAAGAATTTGCAAAATAATATCTAGATATTATTGTTGCAAGTTGTAATATTTTAATATTATAATTAATTAAAGTAAAAATAGTGAATAGTAATTCAATAATTAGGAAACGGATCCTATCTAGAGATCTAGGAATGAGATTTCCAAAGTCGGGGAAAAATAATGATCGGTAGAATTTTGTCTTAGTTAGACTCTTACGGAAGTAAATTCTGAAGTCGTTTGTGCATTTCCTAATAAAACGAAATAGGGAAAAATGCATATAGGTATATTTTTGGATATAGAGAAAATAAATTCTAACTCAACATCTAGGCATGAGTTTGAATTTATTTTAACATATTTGGAATCAGTGAATTTTTCTGAAGAAGTTGATAATTTCATAAATGCGTTCTGAAATCGGACGCGGTCGAACACGTTTTTCGAGGAAACTTCAACTGGACTGTTGGAGCCCTATATGGGATCAAAATTTAGGTTAACTTGAACATTTCTAATGAGTGAGGAAGTGGTTTCAAAGTTGTAAATCCAGAAGTTCGAGATTTTTCCGAAATCACGCGAATCGGGTACCGATCGGGGAAATCGGCAGACCGGGCATAAAGTGAGCTTGAGTCACCATTTTGGACCAGCCAAGGGCTGCCACATCACCTCAATTTCGTCCAACAAGCTTCCATGGACATGGATTAACCACCATTTTTGCTTTGAATTTCCATGGTTAAGAACAATCTTGGTATTTCCCTTTGTATCCTTTGGAAAGTCTATAAATAGGCAAGTTCCCTCTTCAAAATATTCACACCAATTCCTCTCCTCTCTTGGCGAAATCCTTGAGTGAGAAAGAAAGAGAGAAGCTCGGAGAAGTTCGAGAAGTCTTCAACGGGTAAGTCTTTCGGGCTTTAGTTTTTAGTTCGAAAGATAGTAGAATTGTTAGTTAGATTTAGGAAGTAGGTGACAAGATTCCTATTCTTGTTTTAAGCCTTGTTTGCGTTGAAAAAATATGCAGAGGTATAAACATAGTAGGGATCGAGTCGCTGAAAAGTTGAAGCTTTCGCAGTTTTTCAAAAGTAAGGGTAGAATTTGTTAGAATAGCCTTTAAATTTCAAGTATGATTGGGTATCATATGGGAGGGATATTTTAGTCTTTATTTTTGAAAATCAAGATGGCGTCGAAGTTCTGGCGAAATTTTGGGAAGAAAAGTAGTCAGAGTAACGAAGTGCTGGCGAAATTCCGCCAATTAGGGGTAGAAGGGCAAAATGGTAATTTTTACCTAAAATGCCAGTTATAATGTCAAATCACTAATGAAAGTGATATTACCCTTATAGGATATCAGAAATCCTGATTTGCTGCCGTTCTTTGCCCGACGAGCGCATTGTTGGAGGTTTCACGATTTTAGTAAAAGTACAGTTTTCCATAAAACGTGCTAGAAATACCGTAATCCGTCAACGAATGTACGTTCGCGTACTGGTAACCTTAACTCTTGTGTTTATGGTATGCATATATGTGATGATATGATGTGTGAATAGTTTGGTGCCGAAGGCAAGGCTAGTCTACGTGGGTGTGCCATTTAGTCGCCGTAAAGTCGGTGAGGCCCCTATGGTAGACACTTACACAGCCATTCTATTCGGTGCTATACGCACCGTGTCTTTGGAATTGTACTTAGGTTTACTATATGTGATAGGTACATTCATGGATAGAGACTCTGTTTAGGGTCACCGACTCGGATAGAGGTTCTGTCTAGAGTCACCGACTCGAATAGAGATTCTTCAAAGGCCGAGGAGAGAAGCAAGCAGTCCGAGTAGAAGACCCAGCTGAAGACTTCCTTTTGTTGTTCCATGGGAAGCCTTCCCTTTTGTTGTTATACATTTCTTTTGAAACACTCGGTTACGAAGATCTTTATTGTAAATAGCCACCAGACTTATGGCACTTTATATATACATATCAGTTACTCATATGCTCCGTTGCTCTACTCTGATGATTTTGAAATGATGTTTTTGAAAAAAAAAATTTATACTGCTTTTGAAAAGTCGGGTTGTTACTTATGGTATCAGAGCAGTTGTCCTGGCATGAATCTAGCTAAGTTATTACAAACCTTTTTGGTGCCGAAGGTAGGGCTAGTCTATGTTGGTAAGCCATTTAGTCGCCGCTAACCCGGTGAGGCCCCCATGGTAGACACTTACACAGCCAATTGGTTTGAGTAACGGAGTTAGGCTCTACGCCTTTTTAAAGAGCATGTTTTGAAAATGAGTACTGATATAGCCTAAGTCGGTGTGCTATCTTACTTTGGTGTACTAGTTTGTACCGATATACCATCTTGGACCGGTGTACCACACTCTGTTGGTACATCACTCTGATAACTGCCAGTTTGTACTGGACGTTAATTCCATTCTAGCACAGAGCTCATACACGGAGCTAGGTCACGCCAGATGAAACTCCGAGACCAATAGAGATAAGTACATGCAGTATTTGACTCATGTAAAGGAACTCCCGATACGACATTCCGTACCCGTATCTGAGTAGACCGAAGCAACGAAACCCTAAACGAGGGAGATATTGCGAGTGTCCGTTCGTTTGTAGTACTAGTGTGATAGCTTCTGTGATAGACTAATCACTGTCTTTCTGAATCTAACGTTTTCCCTGACGAAGGAAAAAGAACGAGACATGACAAATCTGAGAGAATCCGGAACTCCCAGAGGTCGAGGCAGAAGTCGAGGCAGAGGCCAAGGTGGAGGACGAGGTAGATAACCTCGAGTGGGACCGATATCTGATCGTGACCCACGTTGCGGTGTATGGGAACCATGGGGATACCGTATATCAAAGTACGACATGATGAATGTGTAGTACGCGGTGTTATGGGTGCCACGGAAACACTTATGTACGCGGTGTTATGGGCACCACGGAAACGCTAAAACACTAAAGTACGCGGTGTTATGGGCGCCACGGAAGCAATATATATAAAGTACGCGGTGTCTTGACGCCACGGAAACACTATATATATCAACTTAAAACATGATAAAAACTTTATAATCAAGTGAAACGAGTTCTCAATCGCCGGGAGGAGCGGGTGGCAGACAAAGTAAGGATCCGACGCGTGGAGTCAAGGTCCGAGTAGGACGGAGTCTAGTTAGTACAAAGTATAGTGGGTTGGGTACAAATTTCGAGGGCGAAATTTTGTTTAACGGGGGGAGAAATGTAATACCCCGAAATTTGAATTAGGGAATTTAAGGGCCAAAATGACCAAAATACCCCTGGGAGGAGTAAATAACTTAGGAAAATGGTGAAAAATCCTAAAGGGCAATGAAATAATTATTTAAATTGAGAGAGCGTATATCTCTAATTTTGGTAATTTAATAAATTACAAACTTGGAGAAATGGAAGAAGAATGCTCAAAAAGTATGGTAATGACCATAATGCCCTCACAAATTCTAAAATAAAGCAGGACACATATGGAAACAGAAATGTCAGTGCAAGAATTATGAGGTAATGAGGTATTCTAATTAAGAAAATTATCAACTAATGATAATAAAGTAATTAAGTAATTTACGGCTAATTACTTAAGCTTAAGCAAGGGAAATTATGAAATAATTATGTAAAACCCTAAAATTAGTGGTTTTGTTTTAAAATTAGTAAAAACATGTTTACTAATTAATTGGAAATTTTGGAGAAAAATAGTTGAGTTTAGGTATTTTTGAGCCTAAAAACAAGTATGGACCAATAGGGAAATTTTGTAAAAATTATATAAAAATAATTATTAAATAATTATTTTATATAATATTAATTAATTATTAATTAAATAAAAACGAAAATTAAACAAAAAGGACCAGATTTTTGACCGAAATGTTGGAGCAAAATTGGATAAGAATTTGCAAAATAATATCTAGATATTATTGTTGCAAGTTGTAATATTTTAATATTATAATTAATTAAAGTAAAAATAGTGAATAGTAATTCAATAATTAGGAAACGGATCCTATCTAGAGATCTAGGAATGAGATTTCCAAAGTCAGGGAAAAATAATGATCAGTAGAATTTTGTCTTCCGTTAGACTCTTACGGAAGTAAATTCTGAAGTCGTTTGTGCATTTCCTAATAAAACGAAATAGGGAAAATGCATATAGGTATATTTTTGGATATAGAGAAAATAAATTCTAACTCAACATCTAGGCATGAGTTTGAATTTATTTTAACATATTTGGAATCGGTGAATTTTTCGAAGAAGTTGATAATTTCATAAATGCGTTACGAAATCGGACGCGATCGAACACGTTTTCGAGGAAACTTCAATTGGACTGTTGGAGCCCTATATGGGATCAAAATTTAGGTTAACTTGAACATTTCTAATGAGTGAGGAAGTGGTTTCAAAGTTGTAAATCCAGAAGTTCGAGATTTTTCCGAAATCACGCGAATCAGGTACCGATCGGGGAAATCGGCCAGACCGGGCATAAAGTGAGCTTGAGTCACCATTTTTGACCAGCCAAGGGCTGCCACATCACCTCAATTTCGTCCAACAAGCTTCCATGGACATGGATTAACCACCATTTTTGCTTTGAATTTCCATGGTTAAGAACAATCTTGGTATTTCCTTTGTATCCTTTGGAAAGTCTATAAATAGGCAAGTTCCCTCTTCAAAATCTTCACACCAATTCCTCTCCTCTCTTGGCCGAAATCCTTGAGTGAGAAAGAAGAGAGAGAAGCTCTGGAGAAGTTCGCGAAGTCTTCAACGGGTAAGTCTTTCGGGCTTTAGTTTTTAGTTCGAAAGATAGTAGAATTGTTAGTTAGATTTAGGAAGTAGGTGACAAGATTCCTATTCTTGTTTTAAGCCTTGTTTGCGTTGAAAAATATGCAGAGGTATAAACATAGTAGGGATCGAGTCGCCGAAAAGTTGAAGCTTTCGCGAGTTTTCAAAAGTAAGGGTAGAATTTGTTAGAATAGCCTTTAAATTTCAAGTATGATTGGGTATCATATGGGAGGGCTATTTTAGTCTTTATTTTTGAAAATCAAGATGGCGTCGAAGTTACGCGAAATTTTGGGAAGAAAAGTAGTCGAGTAACGAAGTCTTTGGCGAAATTCCGATTAGGGGTAGAAGGGCAAAATGGTAATTTTTACCTAAAATGCCGATTATAATGTCAAATCACTAATGAAAGTGATATTACTCTGATAGGATATCAGAAATCCTGATTTCTGCTGTTACGTTGCCCAGACGAGCCATTGTTGGAGGTTTCACGATTTTAGTAAAGTACAGTTTTCCATAAAACGTGCTAGAAATACCGTAATCCGTCAACGAAGTACGTTCGCGTCTTGGTAACCTTAACTCTTGTTAGGGTCACCGACTCGGATAGAGATTCTGTTTAGGGTCACCAATTATACATAACGGATAGAGATTTTGTTTAGGATCACCGACTCGGATAGAGGCTCTGTCTAGGGTCACCGACTCGGATAGGGATTCTGCTTAGGGTCACCGATTATACATACTGTTTTACACTTATGTTCATGCATCTGCTTATGCTCTTGTATTGTTTGAGTTGTTGACATTGAGGATGTCATTGGTTTGTATGTGTATATATGAACATGAGGTTAACTGTTACCCGAGATCCAATGGGGTAAATTGGATCTCGGCTATAGCTTTCAGTCCGGAGGATCAAAGGCGAGGAAAGCAAGCGGCCGAGTAGAACCCAGTGAAGACTTCCTTTGTTGTTCCATGGGAAGCCTTCCCTTTTGTTGTTATACATTTCTTTTGAAACACTCGGTTCTGATCTTAGTTGTTGTAAATAGCCAGCCAGACTTATGGCACTTTATATATACATATCAGTTACTCATATGCTCCGTTGCTCTACTCTGATGATTTTGAAATGATGTTTTTGGAAAAAAAATTTATACTGCTTTTGAAAAGTCGGGTTGTTACATGGTCCTTGAGAAGCAAACAATTAATCTCACAAAAGCTTTCCATCATGGCTTAATGAGAGCATATATATTACTTTACAAAAACTCTCGATCAGAGGATATGTAATACCCCGAAATTTGAATTAGGGAATTTAAGGGCCAAAGTGCCAAAATGACCAAAATACCCCTGGGAGGAGTAAATAACTTAGGAAAATGGTGAAAAATCCTAAAGGGCAATGAAATAATTATTTAAATTGAGAGAGAGTATATCTCTAATTTTGGTAATTTAATAAATTACAAACTTGGAGAAATTGAAGAAGAATGCTCAAAAAGTATGGTAATGACCATAATGCCCTCACAAATTCTAAAATAAAGCGGAACACATGGAAACGAAATGTTAATGCAAGAGTATAAAGGAAATAAGGTGTTCTAAGTAAGAAAATTATCAACTTGTGATAATTAAGTAATTAAGTAATATTGGGCTAATTACTTAAGCATAAGTAAAGGAAATTCATGAATAATTATGTAAAGCTCAAAAATTAGTGGAAAATAGTTGAAAATTAGTAAGAATATATTTACTAATTGATTGGAGATTTTGAGAAAAATAAGTGAATTTAGGTATTTTTAAGCCTAAATGCAAGAATGGACCAATAGGAAAATCTTGTAAAAAGTTATGTAAAATAATTATTTAATTAATTAAATAATTAATTTTAAAAAAAAACGAAATAAAGAAAAAAAAAATATATGCAGAAAAAAAAAATGAAAATGAGAATGAAAAGGGAAAAAAAAAAAAAAAAAAATATATATATATATATATATATATATATATATATATATATATATATATATATATATATATATATATATATATATATATATATATATATATATATATTTATATGTGCAAGTTGCCATATAATAAGAATATAATTAATTAAAGTAAAAAGTGATGAATAGTAATTTTAAAATTAGAAACGGATCCTATCTAGAGATATAGGAATGGAAATTCCAAAGTCAGGGTAGAATATTGATCAGTGGAATTTATCTTAGATTAAACTCTTCATGGAAGTTAATTAAAGCTGTTTGTGCATTTTCCTAATAAGACAAAATAGGGAAATTCTGAGAAAGCGGCGGATAGCCGGAGGTTGGAAGTAAAGACTTCAAAATTAGAGTTGTGACAATTGAGAAAGAATTGAGAAATTTTATGGACATATTTGAAATCGGTGCAGATCATGTCTATAAGTGGAACTTAGGATTTTCGTTTGAAACCAGGGACACGTTTGGACACGTTTTCGAGAAAGACTCAACTGGACCGTTGGAGCCCTATATGGAATCAAAATATAGGTTAACTTGGACATTTCTACTAAGTGAGGAAATGGTTTCAAAGTTGTAAATCCGAGAATTTTGAGATTTCTCGAAATTACGCGAATCGGGTACCGATCGGGAAATCGAACTCGTGCTTCTAGAAGGGCCACATGGCCACTTCCCATTGGCCAAGACACTTGGATTTTCGGCCAAGTGTGAATGCAAAAGGGGAAGGAAAGGGTTTTTGAAAAGTTGCTTTGATCCGGTCCGGATCGATTCTCACAAAGTTGATCCGAGTACTGAAATCCTACACCTTTTCTTATAAATACCCCCTCCTTCACTTTTCTTCACACCATTCCTTCTTTCCTATTTCGAAATTCTAGGGAGAGAAAGTAGAGAGAGAAGCTGGGGGAAGTTCTAGAAGTCTTCAACGGGTAAGTCTTTCGGTCTTTAGTTTTTAGTCTTTAGTTCAATAGTTAGTAAGGCTAGAGTAGTCTTTATTTTTATGATTTGGGTATCATATGGGAGGGCTATTTTAGTCTTTATTTTCAAGAATCATAAATGCGTCGAAGTTCTGACGAAATTTTGGGAAGAAAATAGCCTATGTAGTTTAAGCGCTCGGCGAAATTCCGCCAAGTAGGGTATAGGGGCAAAATGGTAATTTTTACCTAAAATGCCGATTATAATGCCAAATCACTAATGAAAGTGATATTACTCCTATAGGGCGTCGAAATCCTAATCTCTGCTTTGCCGTTACGCCGAAGTGCCGCTATTGGACGTTTTCACGTTTTTAGTAGAAAAGTACGATTTCCGACGAATTGCCGTCTCACCGTCAACGAAGGTACGTCCGCGCATCGTAACACTAGCTCGATGTTTATGGTATGCATATATGTGCTATGTGTATTGTTATGGTATGTTTATTGAATGCAAATATGTTAGATCAGTTTGTGTCGAAGGCAAGGCTGAAATCTATGTGGATCACCAATCGGCCGCCGTGAACTCGGTGAGGCCCCAAGATAGACACTTACCGGCCATTCTTCGGTTAATGGATGTGCGTTCGCATCTTTGTAACACTGTCTGATGGATATAGTATCTTTGTAGATGGTATGTGTGCGATGTGTGTATAATGTGTATATATGTGGGGTGTTGTTGGAATGCATATTATGTTAGAAAATAACTGTATGCATGCTGGGAGCGATATAGTTGCAAGGCTGTGAGCGATACATTTATAATGCTGGGAGCGATACATCTTTAATGTTGGGAGCGATACATGTGCATTGGTTGGGTGTGGTTTATATGTTATTGTTGTGTAACCATATGTGTAACTGTATACATGAGGTTAACCGTTACCTGAGATCCGGTGCGGATCTCAGCTCTCAATATAGCGTCAGGGTCGGAAGGACCGAGGAACGAGGAGAGAGGGAAGCAGCAGGTTCGAGATCCTACTGAAGACTTTCCATTATTATCCTTTACTTTTGGAACTCTCTATTACTATACCGTTTATGTAACTAGCTGGGCATTTTGAATCTATATATCGCTTACTTTTCCGCTCAAATGCTCTACTCGATGATTTTGAAATGATGTTTGACAAAAAAAAAAATTTATACTGCTTTTGAAAAGTCGGGTTGTTACATTTTGGTATCAGAGCAGTAGTCCTGGCATGGATCTGACTAAGTTATTACGGACAGTTTGGTGCCGAAGGCAAGGCTAGTTTACGTGGGTGTGCCATAAGTCGCCATATAAGTCGGTGAGGCATCTGTGGTATACCATCCCGAACCAATGTACCACCCTCTGTTGGTGCATCACTCGATAACTTGCCGTTTGTACTGGACGTTAATTCTATTCTAACTTTAGAGCTCATACGTGGAGTCTGGTCACCGGATGAAACTCCGAGACCAATAAAGATAGTACATGCGTATTTGACTCATGTAGAGGAACTCCCGATACGAAATCCGCACCGCTTCCGAGTAGACCAAATCAATGAAATTCGATCAAGGGAGATTTTGCGGGAGTGTATTCGTTTGTAGTAAGTGCGGTAAAAGCTGGGAGCAATGTGAATACTAAAGTGATAGAGTCTATATGCGGTATAGATATCGATGCAAGAGAATCTGCGATAGGAAAATTGCTTTCTTTATATAACTAACGTTTTCCTAATAAAGGAAAAAGCACGAGACATGGCAAATTTGAGAGAGCCGGAGCTCCCAGAGGCCGAGGTAGGGGCCGAGGTGGAGGACGAGGTAGACGACCTCTGGTAAATCCGTGCACTGCACCAACCGGAGCAGAATGAGATGCAGAGATGAGGAGAACCTTGCAAGAACAAATGGGCTCTCATAGATACACTTCTGGAAAGATTAATCGACAAGACCAAGAAGCCGAGAGACAACTGAAAGACGACAGTAATGAGGAAGAGCATAATGATGAAGAAGAAGAAGAAAACGAGCAAAGTGACGAGTACGATGAGGAAGTCGAGGAATCTGATAGGTCCCAGTCACACTCCACGACAAGGGAGAGCAAAAGTGCACCACACAACATTGGGTCACACAGTTTGCAAGCTCAAGCCACCTACTTTTCAGGGGAAGAACGAATTGGCGGAGGATTGGATGATGAGCTTAGACAAGATATTTGAAGTGATGGAATGCCCGGAGGACCGGAAAGCTCAGCTGGCAATTTATAAGCTGGAAGGGGACGCACACAGATGGTGGAAGAGTGTTTCCACAACCCTTCAAGGCACTGAACAGATTCAACGAGCAGTATTTTCCTCCCGGTGCGGGTGATTACCAGCAGGGAAATGAAGAATCATTCGACGACTACTTCGCTCGTTTCACCAACTTGTCTCGTTATTCTTCATATCTGAAAAGCCACGTGAATGAAAGCTGGAAGGCAAACCGATTAGTGACTGGACTGAAATATGATATAAGGGCGAGGCTAGTATCGCAACAATTTCCAAAAATGGCTCAAGCGGTGGAATCTTGCCGGATGACTGAGCGCAACCTGAAGGAGTTACGTAAGTCACGGAATCACAATGGTAGCCGTGCCGATCAAAGCGAGGGTAGCCGTGGAAATTCCTCACGAAAGAGAGAAGCACCATGGGATGACTCTCAAAGAGAAAGCAAGAGGCCATTTCAGTTTGAGCAGAACAACTCAAGAATAATTTAGGTGTCTCCGTTTAGTTTTTGACTGCTTGGCGGCTTTGGCATGCATAGGCTCAATGATTAGGAAGCCGGGGAACACAAAGCCTCTAACTTAAGGACCAAGACATTCTTAATTGAGGCACATACTGATTGTTTTAATCGTCGTGTCACTGATCCCTTTTTAATAAAAAATTCTAGGTTAAAGTGAGACAAACAAACTCATAATTTTAAATTCTTTTTAGGGAAAAATTTAGTTAGTCCCTAGAGAAGATATTTTATTTCAATTAACTCCAAAAAATTCTAAAATTTTTGCACCCTTGAGTTAAAATGAAATTAAGTTTTGTTATGTAAAATGACAATGATTCCCTTCCTTAATTTTTTTGGAAGAGTATATTTACAAAACAAATGTAGGCATTTAAAAAAAAAAATTCAAAAGAGACACCAGAGAGTTAATAAAAATATTTCGACCATTTACAAGACAAATAAAGGGATTTGAAAGAATCTAGAGAGTTAATATAATGTTTGATCACTATAGCTTACTTTCATTTTGGATTTAATCCATAAAGTTTGAAACTCATGCTTTTGGTTCCTCAAGTTTGCTTCCGTTTAAATCGTTAGTCTCTTTAGTTCCAAAAATACCCAAGTCTGAAGTTAATGGCATTAAGTTTGCTGATGTGTCACTAACGTCATCTATTTTGCTGATATGGCATGTTGAGTAGGAATATAATGTGTTAAAAAAATTATAAAGTTATTTTTTCTTGACATGTTATAGTATAATAAATGGGGAAAAAATACCAACATCCGGCAGAACACGTTAGTGGAGGGAAGAGGCGGATCCTGGTTGAAGAGAAGGGGGGCAAATACCCACCCTTGAATAATGAGGGAATTCCAAAAAATACGGGAATTAAAATTATGATGTATT
The DNA here is from genome assembly GCA_025563575.1 of Acacia pycnantha. Classification (NCBI taxonomy): domain Eukaryota; kingdom Viridiplantae; phylum Streptophyta; class Magnoliopsida; order Fabales; family Fabaceae; genus Acacia; species Acacia pycnantha. The sequence goes on from JAMWYP010000038.1 coordinate 334,513, forward strand.
TGATAGCATTGATAATTAAACAATTATGATGGAATTCCAAAAAATAAGGCTTAGAAGAATGACATTTTAATTATTTTTATTTTAATACACTTTTATTATTAAAATATATGTACTTGAACTTATTGGGTGTCCACCCTTCGTTGTAATTTATGTAGCTACATTTCTAACAGCACTTAGCCGTTGCTTTTCTAAATGACAAGTTTGTAAAATAATTGTCTCTCTTATTACATTATCAGTATTCACTTGGTGATTTCATGAATATTTTTTTTTAATACATTTAAAACTTTCTTTAAGAAAAAAAAAATTGGGGTGCTGCTCCCAAATCCTCCACTAATTGTGCAGACACAAATAAAAAATCCTAGTTCCGACATTAGTGTCCATCCTTCATTAATTTCTTGAATCCGCCACTGGTGGAGGGCAAAGGCGGAGCCACGTATTGGAGAAGGGGGCACGTGCCTCCCCTTGATTTTTTTTTTTGATTTTTTTAAGTTCTTTGTTCCTCGTGATTGCTTACCTTCTCGATGACATGAAAATACTTGCGAACAGTAATCAGTGTTTTGCTACACACAGTTCTTCTTTCCCCTGTAAAAATACTTGGGAAAGATCTGCTTCCTTTTTTGAGATACCTTCCTAGCATTTTGTTGCCTTTTCTCTGTATTTTAGGTGGATATTCCCAACAAAAAAAATTGTTTGGAGCATGTAGGTTCTAATTTTCTACCATGGGCGTTTTATGACTAACACTTGCTCTTTTTCTTATTGATGATGATCAAACTTGCAACTGATGACAAGTGAAAACCTTCTGAATCCTGTATTTTTTTTTGTGCTTTTGATGACAAGTGGAAAAAAATATATTTCAGGGCAGAACCCCCGAACCCCGCACCCTCCAGCCAATAGTGCCCACTTCCATAAATTTCTGGATCCGCCCCTGGTGGAGGGTGCTGGTCTATCCTCTTCTTCCTTGACATCTGGACCGGCGGAGTTGTGCCTGCCGTCGGGGGACCGCAGGTGTGCTTCTTCTCAGACAATGGAGGGAGGAGACCAGATGATCAAGTCTTTACCTATTTTCATATTCAGATCGTTAAGGGGCCCAAAAGACGGGCTCGAATTTGTGTCCCTGTTGTTCCAAAAAAAAGGCTTCAGCATACCCATGAGTAATATCCCTAGATTGATTAGTGACAATAGAATTTCAAATCCTGTAAAATACTGAACAAATACGAATTTGAAGTTTCACTGATTGAAATAAAGTCTCTTCTATGAGAGCTAGCTGAAGTGCTTGTTTGGAAGTGTGAGTAGTTTTCTTTTGATTTATTTCAATAAACATTTTTTAAGGGTTCCAAACGTTATCCAAACAAGCCTGAAATTATCTCTTCTTTTTAAGTTCTGAAAAAACTGAGTTCGACAGCCACAGCAAAAAGGCCTGTACAGTACAGCCTATAACCCAATCATACTGCTTTGGTATTGGGCCGGGCCTTTCATTGGGCTTAACTCTTCAATTTTAAATATAATCTTTATATTTTTTTGTCAATAGATAATTATTGTACCTATGAAATATTTTACTCCACACTTTAATTAAAAATAGCAAAATGAATATGTTGTTAAAAGATAAAATTTCTATATTAGCATTCAACGGTAGGTCTCAGTGAAAGTTTTTATTCGGCTAATATATTGGTGAAAGTTTAATGACTCTGAATAGGTTAAAATTTTGTAAGAATATAAAATAAATTGTATAAACTAAAGTAAAAAAGTAATAAAAAATTAATAACAAACCGTGTGATTTGACTGGCAAAACTAACTTATACCTGAATATCCAATCGGAACCAGAGGATAGGTAGGGGGAAATCGGTCCATCTAAGTTCTACAAATGAGATTTGCACTGTTGAAATTTAATTTTGTTTCTGGTGATTTTTAAATAAAAATATTTTTTGAAAAGATATTCATTAAGAGATTATCTTTATTTTACATTTTTTATCCTTTAAAATAATTTTGTTTGAAAAAAAAAAATCTAAGCCGTCTATATCTTATATAGACGGCTCAAATGGATGAAGTACATATTCAATCCTCAAACCAATGAGAAGGATAGACTTTGTATCCGGTCACCCGTTGGCATGACACATCTTCAAAATTATTACCCCCTCCGATCCTAATTATAAGAACTATTTATCAGAATTTGAAAAGATTAAAGAGAGAAGTTAAATTAGTTAATTATAATTATTTTCCAAAAATACCCCTGCTTAAAATTGAAAATTACATCAAGGCAAAATTAGCTGAATCGGTAGCCCTATATATATGGTCACTGTCATCGTATTTTGATCAACGACGGAATCGGATGGCTTTTGACCAAACCCATTTTTTTATTTGATTCCTGCCCGCAGTCACTACACTTTTCATTGCCTCAGGCATCATTTCACAAGATAATGAAGACCAAGTCTCTGTCTCTAGATGCTTTGGTTATATTATAAGGAAAAATTGATAAAAGTTAAAACTTGCTCTTATAATTAGGACCAAAACTAACTCCAAAATGTGTTCCTATAATTAGGACCGGAGGGAGTATTTTTTTTGTGAGATATAATGGTTTCTTTTTTTTATAATGGTATATTATTAGTTTTAAAAAAAATGAAATTTCTTGGCCCTATTGACGTGACATTAGAATTATCGTTTCCACGGCGACATTTTGGAGAATGAAAGATCCGGACAGCCTAGTTTGTGGATTTGGTAATTGGAAGGTAGCGACAATTGAGCTCAACTTGTGAATTTTGAGTGACTCATAACTTCAATATTTATCTGTTTTAGAAAAATACACACTTCAAGTTTTGATCCATAACGTGTATCTTCACAGACCACAGATGAAGCTGAATCATCATCATCATCATCATCATCATATATATATATATATATATATGAAGCAACTCAAATTATATAATTGCATCAGACAGCGAAGGTTAACCTGACCAGGAGGCCCCCATCAATTAACCCCTGCCTGTCATTAAATTGATGTGCATTATCCTGCTTTGTTCTTCATTGTGTATATGTCATAATTCTGTCTTATGATTGTGTACTACTCCCCTGATATTTTTTTTCTTACAAGGAACATATTCTCTCTCTTTAAGGTTCTTAATTAAGGAATAAATTCTTTTTGTCTGAAATTTTAATGTGCTTTTACTTTTTATTTCTTATTTCTCTTATCCTTCTGCATTCATAGGAAAAGAAACTAAAATTTGGTTTATTAGCTGTAGATAAGTACAATATTGGTCTCTTTCGTTTGAAACTTTATTCCACAAATTTTGTCTTGATAATTGGTTCTATCACTTGATCCAGTCGTCAAAATAAGAAATATGAGGTTTGAATATAGTGAATATTTGCCACCAGAAAAAGAATATAGTGAACTCCACCTTTTGTTCAAGAGCTGATGGTTGATAGAGGTTGTTAGGTTGTAATGAGCTGAGTACCAAATTGTAATTATACTAGATTGATACTCCTCTAATCATATTTATATGGCGTATAGGTTTTTTTGTCTTAATTATAAGTATGAGTACATTATTATATTTTTCATATAAATGTACAATTTTACCCTTCATATATTATATATTACATAGACTTTGTTTTATGGGTTATGATATACTCACTCTAATACACAATATATGTCACTTCGAGAAATTTCTTTGATTAACAATATAAGTCATTTTGAGAGTAAAAATGCTAATTTGTTAATTTTGCACTTACAATTAATACTTAGTTGAATGTGGCTCTCCTTGCATTATTATATTCTCTCTATTTTAAAACTCAATTAATATAAGTAAAGTTTTAAAAAAATCAATTTAAGAGATGCTTAATAAGTTAACTATCTACCGAAGTGAGTACAGCAAAAATCACTACAAAAAAAGCCTTGTTTTGCGGCGGAATTTTTCCGTCGCAAAACAAGCATTTTCCGTCGCAAAAATGATTTGTGACGGAATTTGCGACAGAAAATAGTCCGTCGCAAAAAATGTTGTCGCAAACCATTTTTGCGACGGAAAATATGCTTTTTCCGTCGCAAAATTCATATTTTGCGAGGGAAAACTATTTCCCTCGCAAATTCTGAATTTTGCGACGGAAATCTCTTTCCCTCGCAAATTCTGAATTCTGCGAGGGAAGTATTTTCCCTCGCAAAATCTGAATTTGCGAGGGAAAGAGATTTCCCTCACAAATTCTCAATTTTGCGAGGGAACATTTTCCCTCGCAAATTCTGAATTTTGCGAGGGAAATTTTTTTCCCTCGCAAAATCCTTTTTTTAAAAAAAATATATATATATATATATAAATTCAGAAAAAATACATAAAAAATTAGGAAATAAAAAAGATTTGTATATCATAAAAATAAATTGTAACAATCATAAGAGTTTACATAGCATAAACAAAATATAAACAATATTACCAATAAAATGAACTAAATAGCTATAGAATGAACAAATTAGAGCTTTGCATAAGGCCTTGGTCAAAGAGCACCTTCTTTGTGCAGTCGCTAATACCACTTGTGAGGAACAGAAATGCAGCTTCATTTACCTCCCCAAATTAAAACTTCAGGGACAACCATCAAGTCCAGTCCATTAGTGAAGCACCAGCGCCAGAAGCAGATGCATGTGCTTGTTCTTGTCCCTGGCTGCAATATTACATGGATAGACGATGATTCAAATATATGTGTGTAAATCACAATCATTTGCATTCTTCAAGCACATTTTCTCGATTCCAGAACCCTTATAACAAATTAAGCAATTTTACCATGGTATTCATGGACTCTCTCTCTCTATATATATATTACCCCCCCCCCCCCAAATAGAGCAAATTAAAGGCCATTTCAGATTTCATTGGATCCAATAAAGAATGTCATAAAAATAAATCCAAACCAGGAAAAGAATCCACAATTGAAATAAATCACATAATCTAGTAGTAAGCATTTTAGAAATTCAAATGAAGACACAGTGCCAGTGTTTAGTGCTCAACATTTGCATAATTTCTACCTTGTGAAAGGAAAAGGCCTTTCAGTTGACCATAAACTGAGAAGTACACCCACAAATGAAAACAATATAATTTTTACACTACAAGAAATATGAAAAGCAACTATAACAAACACATAACTGGGTGCTATAAAGAAGACCATTCTTATTCTAATATAATAAATATTCATCTATCAACCATATACTTTTGAAAAAGAACCATCATGATATAGGTAGCAGTGGTTGATTTTAAAGCGACACATTTCTCTTAGAGTGAAGTGCGAAAATATTCGCAAGTAGGTAGGAAGAGATTGATTGTTAACATTGAAGTATGTAAAAGGGGGGAGGATAAAAGACTCACAAGTACACCTTAAGTCCTAAGCCCCAGATTTTGCATTTTTTGGGTCTTGATAATTATTTATAGAAAGAACAAAGATGTAATTAGAGAGTAACAGGAAGAGAAACACACCACCCAGTTTGGAAGTAATGCTATTATTGTTGGGGAAAGGCCACGGTACATTCCCCTGAAACCTTCAGTCCTGACAATATCCTGCAAGCTTCAGCGATTGGAATAAAAACAGAAGAAAACAACACAAACGCAATAAAACTGAGCTCAAAATTGAACAAGGATCAGAAGCAGAGTAACTTACCAGCAGCAGCTCCATAGCACCCGTGTTGCAGATGACATCTCTGGTGCTTTGATTACCACCATGAGATTAACCATTACTACTCATTTTAAAGAAACAAGCTAAAAGACTTCATTGGATCCTACTACTCCTCTATTTTCACATTCTCTCGTTCTTCTCTATATGAATCTCAACGGATTGGTATTGTATATAATAAACCAGTAGTTCCATATGGATGTTAATAAAGAACGATATCAGATGCCTGATATCAAAACAATAAGCATGGAAAAAATAATATAGCGAGAAAAAAAAGACATGATTCTCGTATATTTTGAAATAAAAAAGCTATAAAGTTCTTCTTCAATCAAAAACGGAAGACAAGGACAAATAGAGCTAACAGCAATAAATTCATATGTGATACAACCCGGCGCTTTGGCCTAACCTGCAATTGAACGAAAAAAGGAAAAATTGAGAGCCTATAAAACAAATAAAGCCAGCATTTAACCCTCAATGACGATTAAAGGTCCCGGAGATTAAAGATATGTATATGTGTAAATCCATCCTAAAGCGACACCGAATCTCCCACTGAGAATAGAATAGATGGTGCTAGCATTCTTTTTTAACCTTCTAAACCAAATCGCATACATATTTTACCAATTCGTATTAGAGAGTAGTATATACAAGCACGCATCTCCAGCTAAGGATAGATCGTGCATACTTTCTTCCCTAACCTTCTAAACCATGAATCACATACATAGTATAAGAGAATATTATACACAAGCATGCGCATACTTGACAAGGATCAAAAAATTACCTATCCAGAGCCAACGATAATGTTGTTAATCGGGATGAAAATCAACTTGACGAAAAACCCAACAAACCCCATCACAGAGAAACCAATAGCCGTACGGGTAGCTACTTTTGTGAATTCTGCAGCAAAGTTTGAAGAATAGAAGATGGCCAAATATCAATACACAGAAAAGAAAAAGAAAACGCAAGAAATTAGAGGAGGAAGGGGCGACAGATATACCTTTGCGATCAGGCTTGTGGCAACATTTTGCAAGACGAACACTGTCCTTGGAATCCGAGGCGACGAGAGAATGAATAATCGGACATGGGGGAAAGGCTTAATTCGCGATTTCAAGGCTTAATTATCTCGCAAATTCCCTATTTTCTAGAAGTGGGAGGAAAGGGCCGGTGGTTTGCGAAGCGCTGGAGAAGGGGGCGGATCGAGGGGGAGGAAGGTGGTTCTAGTGACCGGACTGCGGCGGAACCAAGGGAGAAGAAGAGTACAGCCGACGACGGAAGTAAGGTGGACCGCCGGAGAGAAAACGCGCGAGAACGGCGTATCTGAATGAGAAGCTGGACCAAACTATGCCTAGGTTTAAATTTTAATCCCAATTTTTGCGAGGGAACACTCCTATCCCTCGCAAAAATAAGTAATTTTGCGAGGGAACCAAATTCCCTCGCAAAATCTACCTTTTTTTGGGAGGGGAAAATCGTTCCCTCGCAAAAAGGAGAAATGGGTAGTGGAAAATTTCTCCCCATTTTGCGAGGGAACAATGATTCCCTCGCAAAATGGTGGATTTTGCGAGAACTTTTTTGCCCTCGCAAATTGGCCCCATTTTGCGAGGGAAACATGTTTCCCTCGCAAAAATCACAACTTTGCGAGGGAAAATTATTTCCCTCGCAAAATCCACCATTTTGCGAGGGAAAAAATGTCCCTCGCAAATTCCGTCGCAAATATTGATTTTTCTAGTAGTGAATAGGAATAAAATTAAAAATTATTAAGTTTTAAGGGAAAGTAAATAAGGTTTGTAATTTTCTAATGCATAGGAATTATTGAAAGATTCTTAAAGGCGGGGCTGTGGTGAAATCATCCTTGGCCTTGTATCTACTTTAATTACTCAAATTATTACAAAGTCAAAAGGATTTGCAACTTGTGCCTGCGACAAGCATCATTAGTCTCACCCAGAAATAAATAAGTAAAAACCTACATTGTATCATCGTTGAATATATATATATAATACACATACATTATATTGGTTTTCTAATTTGTAGCATCCAATAATGAACCATGAATATAATGAGACTACATCTACACGCCAACTTGCACCATAAAAGTCTTCCCATACCATGATTCCATTCTTCGACTTTTCTGCATCTCTGCCTTTTGTGCATATAAAACCGTCTAAATCTAAGAACAGTAACATACGCTACAAAAAAAAACCTATTTTGTCGCGGTTAAATTGTCGCGGTTAAAAAAAACCGTTACAAAACAACAAATTGTAACGGTTTTATCCCATAACCGCCACTAAATAGTAACGGAAGCCATGACGGTATGGACCTCGGCTACCTTTGTAGCGGTTCACTCAAAATAAACCGCAATGTATTTGGCGCCACTTTGGCGCGCAATGGCGGAAATTGTTGTCACCGTGATTTTGTAACGGTTTCTTGAGTAGAACCGCATGATTTGGCGCCACTTTGGCGCGCAATGGCGGGAATTGTTGTCACTGTGATTTTGTAACGGTTTATTGAGTATAACCGTTACAAAAGTGGCGCCAACATTGGCGCCAACTTTGTTGCGGTGATTTTATAGCGGTTCCATCACAAAAACCGCTACAAATAAACGAAACGTCACAATTTTGTCACGGTGTCCAGGAAGAGTGACCGTGACCGCGTCAAAATCTATATTTTGTAGCGGTTTCGAGGGGAACCGCTACAAATTTTCACACTATAAATAACGTTCATCAACTATAACTACTAAAGGAATTACTAAATCTTCGACTTGTAATCGAATGAACTATCTCGCTTGGTCGTCCAAGGAATGCAGATATCGAGCTCGATCTCTTATATCGTGTGATGAGGGTGCGGATATTTGCCTCTCTCATCCTTGCGAGGCAATTCGTTCGACCACAAGCCAAGGTTTGCTCATTTCTTTGGCGTGAATACTTCTACTCTTCGAGAAGAGTCCAACAGCGATTTGGAGATTGGGTTCCATTGTAGCCACCTTTGTCTCACGAAAATATCTCGATGAAAATGACTCAGCCAGTTTTTCGTGGGAGATCGGCGGCTACATTGAGTCCCAATCCCCACGGACATGTTGGACTATTCTTGGTTACTTCATTATGTGTCATTTATTACTGTGGACAGTTTTAAAAAAATTAAAGAAAAGAAATAAATGAATTGAAGGTTTGGTTTTTAAATATTTGTACCAAACTAATTAGTTTGATTCATAAAATTTTTGAATCAAACTAATTAGTTTGGAATTTTTTTTTGAAAAAAAATCATTCTGTAGCGGTTCACAACAAAAACCGCGACAAAATGTGGTCATACTAATTTATAGTTCTGATACTAATTAAACTTTGTTATTTTGCAGTTGAACGAGATATATCTTTCAACTTTCCCTATTCTTTCATATACATTATTCAATTGATTTGTACATATAATTTTTAAATATTCAGTATTGTTTTAACCACCTCATTTCTTAGCACTTATTCTACTTACATAATCTTATTATTTTGTTTTTATACATGCACCTTATATATTTAAATTTCATAATTTACTACCTTTTATTTTTGTTAAAAAGATATATTAATAATAATTACTGAATTACGCCGATAAATAATAATTTTTTTTTAAAACCGTAATGAATTTGTAGCGGTTGCAATAACCGCTACAACATTTCAAATAAAATGGCGTTATGAATTTTTTTTAAAACCGTAATGAATTTGTAGCGGTTGCAATAACCGCTACACAATTTCAAATAAAATTGTAGCGTTTATAGTAGCGGTTTGCAACCGCTACAAATATTCAAAAGCACATGTGGCGGGACTATTTGTAGCGGTTGTAAACCGCTACAAATATTCAGATGGCGGCAAATTTTTTTGGCGAAAAAATGGCGGGAATGTTTGTAGCGGTTAGTAACCGCGACAAAATTATCAACACATTATTTTGTAGCGGTTATGAAACCGTTACTAGAACCGCTACAATATGATTTGTAACGGTTACGGACCGTGACTAATGTCTCGAAACACACGTCGCCCACCGATTTAGTGACGGTTTTCTTGAACCGCAATATAGGTTGTAGCGGTTTATGTGTATGTAGTATCGCTTTTTTAAACCGTTACAAATCGGCTTGCCACAGGCGATTTTGTCGCGGTTCCTCTAACCGCTACAAATGTCGTTTGTCACGTCAAAAACCGTTACAAATAGGTCATTTTAACCGCTACTAATTGTCGTTTTTTTTGTAGTGATATAATTGGAATAAGGTAAGATATATAATGCGAGAAACAATTCTTAGATTAATATTTGTGTCGACTGGCATACGTAATAATGTGTTTCCATTACTGAGACAGCGATGCTTGCTAGGACCAAGATCTATTCTCTCTTGACGGATAAGTTAATTAAACTAAAAAGCAAGGAAATGGATATATAATATATATGCATAAAGGATAATTAAGTATATTATATACATATGGTACAAAAGGGTAAAGGTAGATTACAGTGTGACGATGGAGATCGATGGATCAAAACAAAAAATACCATGATCATACATATATAAATGAGTTAATGTTATTAAGATATGTCCTGTCTTTTGGGAGGGATATATGAAATGTACAACGTTATGGTAGGTGCATGGTGGGGTACGAGGGAGTAGAAATTGTAAAAAGGAAGAAGAAAGTGCAGAGCAAGATGGAGGAATAAGTTGCTTAGAAGTGGTCCTATACGACCTTAATATGCTGCGCATGCCTGTGCATTAATTAACTCTCTTTTGTCTTCCCATTTGTTACGTTCATGCTAATAAAAGTCAAAAGGACTTGAAATTGTACCCTAATGAATCATCATCGCGATCGATCCAGCATCTTGGCTTGTCTCTGATGTAGGAAGAATTTGTCACTAAGTTCTTTCAACAAAAGCATGCCATGAAACGTACTGGTGTAACTTTTGCAATAAAATTTATTCGCACGATGTCGCGTTTTCATTTAAAGAACTTGATGGATATCATATAACAGATAACTAATAATAATCATCATCATCATCGTCATTGCCCTAATTCTGCAACTGTATACACTTATATATATGGCTTCATACTATGAATGGATCAAATCAAAGAGTGACGATGGACTTTGATGGGCAGGCCTTTAGGAAAATCAACAAAAGGGTAGACATAAGCTTGATCAGTCTCATCAGCTAGGTCCCACTGAAAGTTGAGGATGAGATGGTGAATGAACACTGCCATTTCCACTTTAGCCAGTTCCGATCCGGCGCACAGCCTCGGCCCTCCACCGAACGGCATGAAGATTTGGCTCGCCGTACTGTTGCTGCTACCACTTGGGCAAGATCCTTCAATACAAGTAGTACTGCTTCCATTATTGTTGTTCTGCAACCAAACCCGATCAATAATTATGTATACAAGGACTTGTCTATTCTGATACATGTATATATGAATTAAGATTCTTCTCTAATATAGTAAACAAGACAAAGGCCATATCCCACAATCTGAGGCAGAAGATGGATACATGATAGATTTGGTTTTTCTTCTGCTGCTTCTGGTGGTCCGTGTCGCTTTCATGCTGTTATTTGTTATAAATTGACATCCCGTTTTGGGCCTTTCCTGGCTTGCCACTAGCTAGGACTATAGCTACATGACTTGCGGGATTCTTAACTTTGAATCGTATTTTATTTATGGTAACAGTTGGGAAGAAAAAGAAAGGAAATTGTAGGGGGGTTAGGATCAGGGCAGAGAGAGAGAGAGAGAGAGAGGAAAAAGAGAAAAAGGCACAAATGCACGTGCACGTGAGAACCCCACTTCCACATGGGCATTAATGATCATCTGAACCGCCCGTGGCCCTCGCCCACACGTTCACAAAAAAGAGCCATGATCATTGATCATCATCTTCTTCTTCCTCGCAGCGCATCCATCGGGTCCCACATACCCCACAGATATCTCTATTTTATTATATGGCTCTATAACTAGGTTGGATTCAAGCATTACACGCTCAAACAGAGTTAATTCTCTCTATATTTATAAGTATTCAAACTCAAAACCTTATGTTTTGGTGGCTTAGGTATGTTTGGATTAAGTTTTGAATAATGGTTTTCAAAGAAAAAGTGAGCAAAATGATTTTAAATAATAGATTTTGAAAAATAACTTCTTAAAAGGTAGAAAAAAATTAGCTTCTGAAAAACCATAGTTTTCAACCTCAAAATCATGATTTTCATGCCAAACCATGGTTATAGAAAATTTAAGAGCATTTGGATACGTTAGTGTAAACCGATTAAAAGCTATTTTAGGTTTTGAAGAGGTGTTTGACTACTTCACTTTTAAAAACATGGTGTAGGTCAAAACTATTGTTTTAAAGGTGAAAACCAAACACAAACTAAAACTTTTTCACACAAGAGCACCTCGAGTTTGAGTGGTTAAAACCTTTCAGACGGACCAGACGCCTATTGGTCCCACACACATCCCTACAACTTTATATCCAAAAACCCTTCTTCCTCAATGATCATGACAGTTCATCTCAATGATATCGTAGCACAAATGTTAATAACACCATCCATGATCACCCCCGACTTCTTCTCTCTTTTTGGTGTTGTTTCTTGTAATGTAGCCCTTATCGCCATCCTATTTGTGATACACTTACCCTAACGGCCTCGACGAAGATGGCCCTGGACCCCACGAGCCCCACATCCCATGGATGGTGTTGTTTTCGCTGTGTACCCCATTATCAAATATACATCGATCTAGCTACTTGATTAATGTATATGCTACAAAGCAAAAGAATAACCCTAATCATTCTCTGGCCATTCCGAAGAAGATGCTTTTAAGAGGCATTAATGATTTGATCATGCCCTTTAGCTCAGTGACCACCTCAGATTTGAAGGTAGAATTCTAGACCTAGGATAGGAACTCAACCCTGGGTCATCAACAACGTTAGGATATGTATAGGAACTCATACTAGAGTTTGTGCGTTGGGTTGGAGAGTTTTTTCAACGCCGTACAACGTGTGTACCTACGTGAGAGGTATGAAACGCCGTACCCAATAAAAATCATGTCGTGTTCGAGAAAGGAAGAAGAATTGATGATAAGATAACTAGAGGAGAAGACTAGAACTACTTTTTTTTGGCAAAAACCCCAACCCCCTCAATTTTACCTGTTGGGGTGTCTGGTTAAAAGGCAGGGAATGAAAGGAGGAGTGATTTGGTGTGGGGGTCCACAGGGCAAGGACCAATTCAAGTGCTTGGGGACCTATGCTTCATCGAGTTGGCGTTGTGATTAATTTAACTTTGAATAGCTTTTAAAAAAACAAGTGAAAAAATAAATTAGAACATAGATATTAGAAAATAATTTTTGAAAATAAAAAAATTGGCTTCTCAAAAATCATGGTTTCAACTCCCCAAACCATGATTTCAAGAAAGAAAAAAAAAGTGTTTTTACAAAAATTTAAGATGTTTGGATGCCTTCTAGTAAAACCATGGTTTAGAGCTCAAAAAATGCTTCTTTAATACTACCCAAACACAAACAAGCATATAAATTGAAACAAAACTCTTCTATTTATCTTTGTATATTGTAAATCACTTTAAAAACCAACAATCAGGGCACTCAATCTTTTTATTCCCATGATTTTTTTGGGCAAAAGAAAAGAAAAGAAGCCACGGGGCTTTAGAAAAAGGGACAATAATTACAGAGAAGGCGTGCTGTCTAGAGCTATAAGCAAAGAGAAGGAAGTGACCTGCCATCTCCATGGATTGAAGTGTTGAGGTTGGTCAAAAAGTGAAGGATCCAGATGCACGGCGGCAACCACAGGCAAGACTTTCCACCCACATGGAATGTCATAACCTTAAAAAAAATCACAATTAGTATTGAACACTTTTCTTCTTTTTTAAAAAAAAAAAAAGAAAATCTTTGGATTTCACACCAAAGACTTTTCTAATATTCTTTGAATTATAACCTAAAAAAACAAAAGGCGTTGAAATATCCATCCTCCTACCTTTGTACCGAACATCCTTGAGAGCCTTCCTGTGAAGGAACCTCACAACGTTTCCCAGCCGGAGTGTCTCGTTCACCACCTTCACAATCAAGGTAGCAATTTACTAACTACGAACTGATATTTTTGACTAAACACTCACTTCTGACTCTAGGCAGTTTTTTTTTTTTTGGGGTCCTTACACAGTGGGTAAATTCCATGCTTTTGTAGTCTTCCCAAGTCAATTCCACTTCTCCTGCTTCCTTCTTAGCTTTCGCTATTTTTATGTGTTCTTCCTGTAAAAAGAAAAAAGGACTTTGAAGTTGCGTAACTAGATGGTTTTTGAAGCATCAATATCGTCGTACTTGCTTACCCTTAGTTGCTGTATGGCTCGAGGACTGCCGGGTAAGAAGTGAATAGCAAGAGCTATAGCTACAGATGAAGTTTCATGACCAGCGAAGAGCAAGCTCAGAATCAAGTCCAGAATCTGCTCTGTTGAGAGATTCGAATGCTTCAGAACCCAGTTCAGAAGATCATCATCCTCCAGATTTTCATTCTCCTCCATTCTCTTCGCTCTTTCTTCCATTTTCACCTCTATGAAATTCAGTATGGTTGACCGAGACTGAAACAGATAGATTAATAATGAATCAGTACCGCTAAGTTGTGCTCTAATAAGATTTCAAGCATGAATATTCATATTCGCTCACTTTTAAGGCCCTCCTGTACGCAGTTCCGGGAAAATTCAAAGGAGCTGAAACCACCCCTTTCATGAACGTCACATACTCTTTCTTCAATAGCTCTGTTTCAAGATTCCCAGGATCTAAACTCATAATATGGTCGGCCATCAAATTGAAGGTGAACTGCAAATCAAACAAACACAACTTTTTCAGTTTTCAACTCCTTTAGTTCACTCCAAACCCCTGGACTCGACGCAGAAACAAAAAAAGAAGAAAACTTTACCTTCTTCGCTTCATCTTGAGCGGAGAACGTACAATTTTCCTTCCATGAGCTAAGAACAAGCAGGGTATGCTTCTCAACCTCTTTCAACAGATGTGTTCGTAGCCTGGCATGGCTGAGAAAGTTCAAAGATATAGCCCTCATGTCTCTATGCATGTCACCAACCAACACCAACATAGACCATTTTCCCAGGATTCCTCCAATGCTTCTGGGATAGCTACATTCGAACAATTTCCCTTCGTTCTGTAATATATACCTGTTCAGCCCTGCATCTGCTGACACTATAGCTGGTTCCCCAAATAAATTGGACTTGTAAATCTTACCATACCTGAAAACCACAAGGCAAGTTCATGAGCCACACGAAGTTGTAAATAGACAAGTAGAGACCAAAATTTCGCACCTTGCTATGTGCTGCTCCATGAAGTCTCCAACAGTAGTAGCAGAATAAGGCTTGAGATAGCCAATGGTTTCACCAATAAAAGGCCAACCCATTCTTCCAGGAGGAAGGTTAAGCCTGGGGTGTTTTCTTCTTCTGAAGAAGATGATGAAGATGAGAAGAAGAGGAAAGAGAAGAGATATGAAAGAACAGAGAGGAGTCAGGGGTGAGTCAGACATGGAGGTAGGCTTGTCTGATGTAGTTGGTGATTCTATGTAATATGTGTTCTGATATCTCTCTGTTCTAAGCAAAAAATAAAAACAGGGGAGAGTGCAGTTGTCAATGAGGAGGGGAAAAGAAAAAGAGAGTGAAAAGGGGTTTTGATTTTGTGGAGTAATAAAATGGAGAAAAGGAAGGAGAGAGTGGCTTGAATGGAATGACTGAATGAGAGAGCTAATGAAAGCGTGAAGCCAATAGGGTGCTTTTATAAGCTTCTCTCTGTGTCTTTAGGCGAAAACAGCGGAAAGTAGGAACCCCCCAGATTGGCTTTACACTTGGAAAATGATGGATTTGGCTTCCTCTAATATCTTTTATTTTTATTTCCCCTCCTTTTTCTTTTTTTTTTCTCTATTGAATTAATATCTTAACAGTTCAAATTTATCATTTTATATCTTTAAAGTAAAATGATAATAATACTTTTATAATATATTAAATATGAACTATTGAAATCTTAATCTAATAGTAAAAAAAGAAAAATGAGAGTAAGTGGTATAAGAATGGAAAATGATGCCCCAGTGCCAATCACAAACCATTTAATTTAGGAAAAAATAGAATGGAAAATGATGCCCCTATGCCAATCACAAAACATTTAATTTAAGAAAAATTAGAATGGAAAATGATGCCACTCTGCCAATCACAGACAATTTAATTTAGGAAAAATTAGAATGAAGAATCCAAAGCATATTATGTTTATTGGGAAGCACAGTCAAAGTTATAATATATCACTCTAATTTTATTTATAAATCCAATTTTAAGGTGATAAATGAAATTATGACAATTTTGCCCATATTAAATTTACCAATAAAAATAGGGAGAGAAGAAAGAGTTAAAAAATACACATTCATAAATGAGGGTAAAGTTGAAAATTTACCTCATAATCATTGAGCTAACTACTTTTTCTTGTTATGTGTGATTTAGTTAAAAGAAACTTATAAATAGGACCAGAGTGGTTATTATTTAAAATAACCAATTATTAAAATAAAAATTAAAAAAATACTAATTTTTCCTTAATTAAACCATATACATTTTCTACCACATTCTATTTTTAAAACTAATATGAATATTCAAATTTCAATGCAATTTGTCTCAACTTTTTTTTTTTGATACAGAAATTTTAGGAAAGGGGTTGGGTTCACCCACGATCTAGAGGCAGGGCGAAATCTCCCTTCCTCCTAGGTGATACCGATGTTGGGCAGGGCAAGCCGTCTATTACCCTCAGGCGTTAACCTAGGCACCTACTAGGAGCTAGGGTGTCTCCCCCAGCACCTTGACCAACTCCAGGATTGAACCCTCCCTTTGCTGAGAATATCCGACCCCTTTGCCAGTTGAGCCCAAAGACAAGGGGTAATTTGTCTCAACTTTTACCACTTACGTTTATATCTATTGAAAAAAATAACACAACCATTTTCTATTTTTATTTAAAAATAAAAATTATATAATTTTAGCAAACTCAAAATTTTTTATGATTTATTAATGTTAAAGAAAAGTTATATATAAAAAAATTAAAAATATGGGTAATTTTAAAAAATTTAAAGGAAGTTTGAATATATTTTTTTACGCAGTTAAATGATAGTAATGATACAATATTATATATGTGTGTGTGTGATTTTCTAAAAAAAAATAATAATGTAATAATTTTTAGTAGGTGAGACAAAACAAATAAAAAAGGGAATGCATAAAACATACCAAATTAAGTTTGTAAAAATAAAATTCACTTTTACCAACATTAATTTAAAACAAACTCTGAATAATTTTTCCTATTTTTTTAAAATAATTTATTTAAGATTTCAGTTTTTTAACCTTTTTATACTTTAATATAAATTTTTAATATTAATTATTCTTTTTAATCAAAAGCCTATAAATTTGATATACTTCTAAAGATATATTAGATAAAAAGATATCAATTATCAAATATAGTTAAAAATTTCATAAAATGCTTTACATATTGAAGTATAGAACTTCGGAAAAAAAATATATGAAACAAATATAGTAAAATTTATACTTAATGTATTTATTTAAAAAAATTATATTGACATGTATTATAATTTTTTTGAAAAAAATTGTTCATGTGATTAAAATGAACTCCTTGTTGTATTTTTTCCCCTTACTATTATAGTTAATATATTTAAACTACATATAGATTAATCATATTTTCTCTTATTAAATATTAATGTTGATATACATGTGCGTGTTGAAAAATATAAGTTATAAAGAAAATAAAGCTCTTTAAAGATTTGAGAGTGCATTAAAGTCATTTTACTCATATTTTAAAATATTAAATTGGGTTATTGACTCAATTAGGATTTGTTCACATGATTTAAAAATTTCCTATTTTAAGTGTCTTTATAAAAGATTTTTCCTAAAGTTTTTTTTTTAACAACTAAGATATTTCATAGCAAATTTAAAATCTTCTAAATATGTCTATTTTACTTAGAGCTTATTTTACATAAGATTATATAAGAGGAAAATAAATTAATAATTTAAATGTTTAAATATATGCGTTAGTAATTAAATGATATATTGATGAGTTGATTATGTAGGTTTTAGTTAAAACTAAGAAAATGGTGATTTTGGCCCTTGTAATTTTTGTAGAAAATAAAATTCAAATTATTTTAAGGAGTTAGTCAAGGTGCTGGGGGAGGCATCCTAGGTGATGTGAACTTGTGAAAACGAAGGCTGAGGTGGAGGCATGTGTACTCTCAGTCTTGTGTGCCCTGGGAGCAAAGTCATAACGCCCTGCCCTTGGACTGTAGGTGAACCCAACCTCTATCCTAAAATTATGTTATCAAAAAAAATATATATATATGAGAGATTGAAAGAGAGATGATGAAGTTTAATCAAAGGTAATTTAATATTTTTAAATTTATATTTTGGGAATTGGTCATTCTCAATAATTACAACTTTTACCATGTTTTCCAATAAATATTCTGTTAGTGACTTGGTGATAACATAAAATTGGTAGTGACAATATCTTATCCCTTAATTTATATGTTTATTCCTTAAAACCCCAGTTTGATTAACTCCCCACTTTTTTATTAATTTATCTGTTTGTGTTTAATTCTACGTGCTACTACGTTCCTTCCCTCCATGAATGTCCCTTGTACTTTAGATTTTTGTGGTAAACCTTATTTTTTAATTTAAACCCCAAATTACACTTTACTCCCCCAAACACCCCCTCTGAGTACTATGTGCTTGTTTGTTTTTAGTTTTTTAAAAATATTTTTATGATTTATAAAGTAAGTATATAAAAGAGTAAATACCCTTTCTAATCCCTGACAAAAAAATCAGACCCCATTTTGGTCACTGACAAAAAAAACGACCATTATTCGTCCTTTTTATGGGACTAAAAATGACATTTTGGAAATTTGTGAGGGATCAAAATGTTCACCAATTGATCCTTATTCGTCCTTTTTATGGACTAAAAATGACCTTTTTTTGTCAGGGACTAAAATGAGGTCCGCGTTTTTTGCCAATGACCAAAAAGAGTATTTACTCTATATAAAAAAAAAGTTTTATTTTGATTTATGAAAAAGAACTTATGAAATAATTTTTATTAGACTAAAATACAATTTCCTAAAATTTTGAATTGACTTCTGTAATTGTAGGAGGCGGGGGCCACCCCTAGCACCCCCGACTCCACCCTTGCATCCCCAACCCTCTATCTTTGTTTTATAAAGGGAGTTTCAGCATTAAGCAGACTGATAAATACTAAGGGGTTGTTAATAACGTCAAACTGTTCATATCTAATATAAACCGTTCGTATTAATTATTTTATTTATTTAAAAAAATATTATTTTAATATGTATGAAATAAAATAAAAATATTTGTTTGATGATCAGTTTTCAAAAATAATAATAATTTTATATAAAAATTAGTATTGAAAAAAGGGAACGATACAGAAAAGATTGCATAGCCCCTATGTAAAGATGACACGCACAAAAAGAGTAGCTCAATACTTAAGGCCTCCCACTAATTGGGGTCTCGGATTTTCATTGCCTTCATTTTACAGAGCACCAACCTTTATTTTCCTGAATCCTGATGGTTTTAAAAAAAAAAAGTCAAACAATAATTGACTACAATAAATTAATATTTCCCTTTACTCTGCGTATTTTGATTTTTTTTTTATATTAATATCACAATAAGCCACACCATATGTGTGTGTAATATAGGATTAATGGTACTACTTTATTGTGGATGGCAGGCAAGAATTTTACATGTGTATCATATTGTTTATCACTTTTGTGTATATATATATAAGGAAAAACACTTCTCATGTTGTAAGAGAAGTGTATTCTCATGTTACACACACATGAAATGGTGGGATCCACACACACACACATATATATATATAATGAACATTATATATATATGTGGGTCCCACCATTTCATGTGTGTGTAGAAATCTTTTCATTCTCATGCAACATGAGAAGTTTAAACCCCATATATATATATGTGTGTGTGTTTTCTCACAATATAAACTATTTTCTTCCCAACTTGGTTTGGTCTAAAATTTAATCCAAATTGATAATATCCAGAACATTTAATATTTATTTCTCTATTTTGCCCTTCCAACATGTGTGTGTGTGTGTGTGTGTTAAAAATGGCATAATCAATTCTGATTAAAAAAAAGGCATCAATTCTCATGTTAATATTTTTATTGGTTGTTCTTGTAGACGTTTTAGAATTTTAAGGGATAAATATTTGGGTGAATTAGCTTGAAATTGTGGGTGTGTATTAAAAGCTATAAATATTGAAAAATAAATAAACAAAAGGTAAATGGCATAAAAAATACTATTTGAACTTCAAAATTCTATTGACAAAAACAATAATGAGATAAATAAGAACAGTAAAGCAATTGATAATTATTTTGTTGGAAAATCACCTATTTTAAAATTTTAAAATTTAAGTTTTTTTTTTTTTAGATTTTCTCCAAACAAATCTTGACCTGCTAAAATAACGAGTTCACTTCTCCTTTTTAGTTAAAAAAAACAAAGAAAAGTACTGCGGATCAGTTCCCCCTTAATTGGTTGACTTTGATAACTTTTTTGGCCGGATGACTTCATAAAAAATATGTAAAAAGAATATTTTAATAAAATATTAAATCTAAATTGTTCAAATTTTAATCTAAAAGTTGATATGAGTGATGGAAATGAAAAAGAGGAGAAGAGAACGGTAAGAGAAAATAGGAAGAGGATTCTCTCATAAGCATTTTTCTCATTATCTCTCAGTCTCATCCTGACCGTCGAAATCTTGATCCAAGGGTCCAGAACAATTTTTTAAAAAACCGCATGCGGTTTTTTTAAAAAATGTTCTGAGCCCTTGGATCAAGATTTTGACGGCCACGATTTGCAGATGATGAGGGATGGGCAGAAATGAGATAAGAAGAGAAACTGGACTCAAGAAAATGACGGTAGCCCAGTCCCAATGGTATTGTAATATATGATTATATATATCAATTATATTGCTTTCAATCCTATTTCAATATTCTTCTATTTCGGTTTATTCCCTTCCTATAAAAATATGAGTGTAACTGTAAGTT
This sequence comes from Acacia pycnantha, assembly GCA_025563575.1. NCBI lineage: Eukaryota > Viridiplantae > Streptophyta > Magnoliopsida > Fabales > Fabaceae > Acacia > Acacia pycnantha. Next base: position 355,229 of record JAMWYP010000038.1, read on the forward strand.
ATAACAAGACCAAGAATGTTATTGATTAATATCAAAGAATTATCACAGTATTTAAAATTCACATCTTGTTTTTATATCCATTAATTTTTTTTTCCTGTTTCTCTGTTACATTAATCTTGTTAATCTTTTGGGCATCTTTAATTAACGTATTATTTCTAACTAAACTTCATCCTAATAAGAAACTTCTCTATTATATGTTGAACTATCATCTAACTTCTAGCAAATGAAAATGAATTGATCAGAAAATTTAACATTGACCAACTCACGCCATGGATGAATCAGTTAAAATAATCGGGTTAAGGAGCGATTTTACCAACGAATTATTGGGCCAGGACTACCCAACACAGCAAACTATTTTTTGGACCAAAAATACAAATAAAGGTTTGAAATGGTGAAAGGAGCACAGTGACGTTATTCTCACTGAAAACGTCCGTCACTCATTCCCCTCTCTCATTCGATTCCTCTTTATCTCTCTCCCTCTCTCATTCACTCGATCACCCGCCACTATCTCTGATCCTCACCTACTCTCCAAGATCCGCAAACTCCTCTCCCACTCTCCAAGTTGCTGAAGCCAGATCGCTATGTTCCCTCTCCCACCAAGCATGAACTCGATCCTCTCCCACTCTCCAACCCAGTGCGAACTCCTTCTCTCCCAAATCTGCGTTTAATCTCGCCGCCGAGATCCGCAACCCAGCGACACCGGGAGCTTCCGCAGATGAAAGCCCTAGATCTGATTTCTTCTCGCCGCTGAGATCTGAGACCCAGCGACGCCAGAATCCGCCGTGGATGAAAGCCCCAGATCTAAGTTCTCACCGCCAAGATCCAAGACCTAGCGATGCCGGAAACCGCCGCGGATGAAAGCCCATATCTGAGTTTCCTCTTGCACGCGGTCACCACCTTGGTTACCTGATTTCATCACCGAACTCATATTTGTACAGATTTGTATCCTCACCAAACTCACTTTGAGTATTTCATCAGTTCCAGTTAATCTAATTTCTGAAATGTTTATTGTATTTTAGTTTTGGTTTTTCTGGGTTGGTTCTCTGGCATATTTGATTTTATGGGTTCATGTGTTTGTTTTGGTTTTTTCTGGGATTTCGTCCGTGTTCTTCTTCTCTGTTTTTCTCTGCTGTGTAGCTCATGGAGGTCATCGGTCGTGGCTTTGTTTTCTTGGCGGAGAACGACCCGCTGAGATGGAGCAAGTGTGTGGCCGAGTATATGGGGGCGATCGATGGTGGTGGTGGCCGATCCTCACTGTGCGAATTGTTCCAGAGTTTCGATCGTGCTCAAAGACCACGAAGATGCATATTGGATATTGATAAACAAGAAGACATAATTAAGGGGACGCACTAGTGACTAAGCGACTACCTAATTAGAGTTCGAATCAGGAACCCACGGGGACAAAGAAAGCTGGAAGAGGAATCGAATGAGAGGGAATGAATGAGAGAGGGAGAGAGATGAAGAGGAATCGAATGAGAGAGGGAATGAGTGAAGAATAACGGACGTTTGGCATGAAGTAACGGCACTGTGCTCCTTTCACCATTTCAAACCTTTATTTGTATTTTTGGTCCAAAAAATAGTTTGCTGTGTTGGGTGGTCCTGGCCCAATAGTTCGTTGGTAAAATCGTTCCTTAACCCTAAAATAATCTATCACTACGAAAGAAACCACATTTTAGTAGTAGTTATAAAAAACCGGTACAGATATCAGGATTTGTAGCAGTTTTTGGGTAAATCGCTACAAATTTGTAATGGCATGACTCACGCCAGATGGCACGCTGGTAAGTCATGGTAATTTGTAGCGGTTGGATCATATAAACTGTTAAAAAATGTGGCGCCAAAGCTAACACGACACTTGTAATGGTTGATGGGCAAAACCACTACAAAAGACAAAATGTTGCTAGTTTATAGGAACCACTACAAAGTGTCTCGAGATTTGTATTGGTTTTTCAGGTAATAACCGCTACAAAAAATAAAAGGTTGCTGGTTTCAAGGACGGACCTTCATGAGGACAATGGGGGGCTATGGCCTCCCTAAAAAAAATGTTGTTCAGTATTTTTTAAAAATATATATAATATAAAAAAAATATGTTATCTTATACATTAGAATTGTTAAAATACTTTTATTATACATTTGGCCCCCAAAATATTTTTTAAATTAGTTAATAGGTATATATTTGGCCCCCCAAATATTTTTTTAATTAGTTAATAGGTATACATTTGGCCCTCCAAATAATTTTTTTAATTAGTTAATGAGTATATATATATTTGGCCCCCCCAAATATTTATCCCAAGGTCCGCCATTGGCTGGTTTGTAGCGATTCATTGGAACCGCCGCCAAGGTTATCATACCTGAATCGACCTCTTAAATGGTCGAGGCAGTGGGCCAAAGGTCAATGAGTTAGCTCAAAGCCAATCAAGAGCTACACCAGTAAGGAATAAAAAATTAAAAATAATGTAAATTTTCATCATAGTATCATATTATCTAAAATCAATTTGATATCTTGAATCGCTAAGATAATAATCATATAATCTTCCAACATTCTTTACAATTTCTTTCAAATACTGACATCTAGTATCAATTGACCATCCAATGACACTATGATCAATAATCATAAATATTCTTCCTAGCAATGCAAATTATCAAAATACTCAGATGATAACAAAATATTCCTGCCTATAACCCTTTAATCATTAAATTAATAGTCATTAACACAAAAATTATCATTAACTTTGACTAATATTGTCATCTAACCCTAAAATAATAATAATACACACGCGCGCGCGCAGACACACACACACACACATATATATATAGGCAATCGGGTCAACCCAACAACTCGGTCGGGTTGGGATCAGGTCCCCCTAGGTTGCACAGGATTCTAGGTTATGGTCCTGCCCAAATCGAATTCATGGTGGTCGGGTCGACAATTTCTAGGCTAACCCAGCCAGTTCAGTCTGGGTTTGATAACCCATATCACTACAAACTATCATGAAGACTAAGGTAGGGTTTCATGATTTGTAATGCTTTTAGAGAAACCGCTACAAATAATGCAGCTATGTTAAGGTCGCTACCCTCATTTTACCACTTTCGGTAAAATCGTTCTCTATGTGCTCTCTGAGAAGTTTTCATTAGATCTGAGGTTCTACTCAAAGTTTTAAGGAATTAGGGAGTCGAGGTTAGTAAAATTACTAATTTTATTTATTTTTGAATTGAGTAGATTTGTTTTTAGTAATTTTATTGGGGATATGATATTGTCACTACCAATGTCACTACCACTTTTTCACCGTTAGATCAGAATCTCATTTACCTTTATTATTTCTCTCTCTTATTGAGATTCTGATCTAACAGTGAAAAAGTGGTAGTGACATTGGTAGTAACAAAAAATGGTAGTAACAATATCCTATCTCATTTTATTGTTATTTAAATATGCTTTTCTAATATTTATAAGTTTATGAGCCTATTTTATCATGCATAATCTTTTTTTTATAAAAAACTGTCACTACTATAAAAAAGCTTTATAACGTCATTATTTTTACCCCTTTTACATCCTTAATTTTGAGGACGTCTAACCAGGGGCGTACAAAGTGTAGAGCTAAGACGTTCCAAAACTTATTTGGGACGCCATATTTATTTATTTATTTTTTTTAAAAAAAACCCAAACCTCAGGTTCGAGGAGCTACTAAGTGGAGCGAAAGCCACGATTTGGGCGGAGGAAGAGCAGCGAAGATCAACAGAGAAAACACTCATACAAATCACAGATCTACAAACACAAATAGGCAAAGATCTAAAATAGAAAACACTTATACAAATTATAGATCTACAAATCACAAACATTTGAGACCTGAAATCTAGAAAGAGAAAACAACCTAGAGAAAAAAAGCCAACAGAGGTGATCAACAGACTTGAAATCACAAATAGGCAAAGATTTACAAACACTCATACAAATTACAGATCTACAAACACTCAAAGCAAAATCACAAAAATCAAAATAAAAAATTAGAGCAAACATCTGAGACATGAAACCGCAAATCGAAGAACTAGAAATCGCAAATCGAAGCTAGCAACCGCAAGCGAACGACGAGGGTGAGACAATGAGCGAGCACCGTGGGTGACGCGGTGAGGGTGAGACGGCGAGCAAGTTGTGGATCGAGATTTGTGAGAGCGAGAGGGAGAAGACGATGAGTGAAGAATGACGCTTGAATACCCTACTTTTGAAAAGACAATTCTTCAACCCGAAAATGACGCTGCATATATCATGTGATCTATTTTGGCGTCCTGAATATCTATTAAGGACGCCTAAATGTCAAAAATTTCCCCTGGTGCTAAAAAAATTCCTAAAATGCACCAAATAATTAATGTTAGGCGTTCCAACTACACTTTAGGACGCCAAAAAATAATTTTAGGGATCCTAAATCATATTTTAGGATGCCTAAAGCTAAAAAATCAAGCAAATAATTATGAAAATGCCACCGCGTTCACTTTTTATTTCCTTTTTTAAAATAAGGATATCATTTAGGAAAGTAATATCATCTCCCCTTTTTGTAGTAATGCGTTTTCTGTCCATGCGTTTTTAATTAGGTTTTAAAAGATATATAAAATTTGTTTGTCGAAGATCTGGTCAAATCAATGAAGAATATACCCTTTCTTTTGTAGCTTTCCTGTAACAAGACGTTGCAACGTCAGAAATAGATTGAAATATATAAACAAGGTAAATTAGGTCCTAGAAACTCGTTAGGGTCTACTTATTGAGGTCTTCACAAATACGTGAGTAGGTTATGGGACAAATGCTTATTAATTGGGCTAACCTCTGTTGGATAGATTTACAAATTTCTTCATTACTAGGTCAAAGAAAAATGTTACTACCTCCCATCCTTAATTGACGTATATTTTATAGGGTTAAGGTGCAAAAATAGATATGTGCTTTTTTCCGAGGAGCGCCCAGTAGCAAATGCTTTTTTCAGGTGCAAAAGTAACTATGTGGTTACAAATTAGATGCAAAAATAGCGTTTGACCGTTAAGTTTGACTTTTGACCATTAAGTTTGACTTTTTTTGCTGATTGGACGATGACGTGGCATTTCAATGGTGCAAAAATAATTTTAGGATCTTGAAAAAATATTTCAGGTATTGATCGGTACTAAAAGGATACTGAAAAAATATTTGAGTCTTGATTGGTACTAAAAAGTATTTTAGGATCTTGATTGGTACAAAAAAAAATATTTCATAATTTTGAAAAATTATTTTAGGATCTTGAAAAAATATTTCAGGTATTGACCAATACTAAAAGGATACTGAAAAAATATTTGAAATGTCACGTCATCGTCCAGTCTGAAAAAAAGTCAAACTTAACGATCAAAAGTCAAACTTAACGGTCAAACTCTATTTTCGCACCTAATTTGTAACCACATAGTTACTTTTGCACCTGAAAAAAGCATTTGCTACTGGGCGCTCCTCGGAGAAAATCACATGTCTATTTTTGCACCTTAACCCTATTTTATACTATAAATTGGATTGTGTATCAAGGAAGGCAGTAGTGTAAGGTACTTGTGAAGAATGGATAGGGGTAAAATTGTCAATATGTTGATGGGAGTGATTTCCATTTAAAACAAGTGTTATCTTATGTGTGGGAATTTTCACTCCCACGTGCCACACTTGAGTGACGGAAACTAGTTTCATCCTAGAAATAAAAAGGATTATGACTAATTTACCCTCCCTTATTTTTTGTTGTTGATGTTTTTTTTGAGTGATTTCCCTTTCAAGATTTAGAAGTAAGAGTTCTCAAATTTTCTAACAAATGAGTTTCTCGGGATTAGAACGTATGCTCTCCTCTTTACAGGAGTGAGGCCCCTTAACACCTCAATCAAAAAGGTTACCCTCCCTTGTTTCTTTATTTACTCACGTCTGCTTTCCAGCACCATTGAAGTTTTTGTACTTTTCTACGCATCCGAAACGTTAAAAAGATACTCCTGTCAAAGCTTGTTATACAAACAAAACGCCCAATCCAATCCTACGCAAGATATTTTTGTACAAGTTATTATTGGGCCAAAATGTAGGATAGTTTGTAGCTTTTAAAAGTTTTATTTTTTTTTCTTTACCAAAAAAAAAAAGTTTTATTTTTTCTTGGAAACATAAGTCATGCGAAAAACCCATCGTCCTTGGGTTCAACTGGCGAAGGGATCGAACTTCCTCACCTCAAGGGAGGGGGTTCGATCCCTGCGTTGGTCAAGGCGCTGGAGGAGGCATCCTAGGGGTCTAGAAAGCAGTGGAAACGCTAGTAGAGGTGGATACATATGTACTCTTTGTCCAGTATGTCCTGTGGACTAGGCTCCAAGCGCCCTGCCCTTAGATTGTGGGTGAGCCCAACCTCTTTCCTAAATTTTTTTTAGCAAAAATAAATAAATAAGTCATGCGAAAAAAATAATAATTAGTTTTTAAATTAAAAACTTATAATATTAAATTTTGTGTTTTATTATATTTTTATCGTTTGTAATTATTAGATTTTTTATTATTGGAAACTACAAATAATTGTATTAGCTAGTATCAATATTTTAAATATATTTTTATAAATGACATCCATTCTTTTTCGTAAATACAAAACATATATAAGGTAATATTTGGTTTATAAAAAACGCAAAGGAAATAAGGATTGCGAAAAAAAAATAATTAGTTTTTAAATTAAAAACTTATAATATTAAATTTTGTGTTTTATTATATTTTTATCGTTTGTAATTATTAGATTTTTTATTATTGGAAACTACAAATAATTGTATTAGCTAGTATCAATATTTTAAATATATTTTTATAAATGACATCCATTCTTTTTCGTAAATACAAAACATATATAAGGTAATATTTGGTTTATAAAAAACGCAAAGGAAATAAGGATTGCTTTCTTGCTAATTTGGTTGAAGCCATATTGTGTTTCAATGCTTAGATTTACTTTTTACATGTATCTCTTTTTGTTTTGCCAGAAGGAAATCAGTTTCTAGTTCTACATCCTGAACAAGGACCAACATTTTTTTTTTAAAAAAAAAAAGGTGCCATGGAACAAACAAATATAAAATATAACTTACCATAATCGAGTTATTGAGTGACAACTAAAGACAAAATTAGATTATATATTAGGAATTTGGATCTAATAGGACAAGGTATAAAACATTATAGGATGCCCATAATCTGGGATGGATCTTTCGTCTAAATAGTATGCCTTTCTTTTTAAAAAAACAAAAAAAGAAGCAGAATAGTATGCCATTATATTATTCACTTTGGTAATTTGTTTAATTATCTTCTAATTTTCATTTACTAAGACTTTATTTGGCATAGCATTCAAACGACTAAAAAGTTTAGTGGCGTCATCTGAAGCTCAATGCAGAAAAATTTGGTATTTAGAATGGCGTTGGGTTGTAACGGGCTTCTAGCCAATAAAACAACTTCTTAAGAAAAGTCAACATTTGTAGCTTTTGAAAAAAAATCGCTTTTGTTACCGCTATCCCAAATATAAATTACATCTATAATATGACTTTTAGAAAAAAAAAACCCATAAAAAAAATTCATTTCTACCATCGTTATCTCAAACAGACTCCAAGAATATGTCTTTAATTTTGTCAAAAGTCCACTCTTAGCCATTTGCGGGGACGGGGGCGTGTTTGTGAGACAATTTATAAATAGAAACCATAATTAACAATTCCATATGCATATATATATATATATATATGACTACTCACATGGTGTACGCCGAACAAAATTATTAAAATTTGAAAATCCAAATGATGTCCCATGCACGATCCATGATTACGACTAATCACAATTATATTATTCTTTATGATTGTTCAATTTTAGCATCTCTGATCTGGGGTTTTAATCATGCAAATTTAATACTATTATCTTAAAACGGTGTGGGTCCCAATTCTAGTTTGAAGGCTTTCCGTTTTGTCAAATTTCGTACATTAAAATCTGACAACCATAGTTCATGTCCTCCATAATTGAGTTGAAATCAAATCGTGATTGACTTCATTTTATATCTCCTCGTTGTTGTCTCTCTTTTTCTTTTTTTTTTAATAAATAAATGGTGGTAAGTGTGCAACCACTCCGGATACTGTAGTGGTAAGGACGACCCTCCCAACAGTGGTAGCTCCATACAAGGCGGATTACGAGTGATTTTACTGCAGTTCGAACCCTAAACCTCTTAAGGGAATCCAACGCCACATTCTGCTGGACCAATCACATGTTGATTTCTGGTTGTTGTCTTGATTTCTTCTGTTGTGAACAATAAAATAAATTTTTGAAAATTAATAAAATCGACTCTTTTAATTAAAAAAAAAGCAATTAAATAAATTTGTTTCACAACTACCATGCGCCATTGATCCATTTTTTTAGTGAGCAATCAATTTGCTAGAAGGTATATAATAGTGTCATTGTTCTCCTTAATTTGGATTAGTCACAAACACAAGTTTTTAAATTTTTAGAGGTATAGATATCTTCTTGTTCGATACAGTACTGTCCGACATTAAATGTGGACATTTTTTTAAAAAGAGAGATTCTAACTTTGGCTTACTACGTTCTACACATTTGATTGTTTGGAATAGCAATTAGAACTTTTAAAAATAATTTTTCAATTATAATTTATAGTATACGAAATGAGTATGTAAGAAATTTTTTAATTAAAAGTTGCATCTAACTAAATAATCTCCCGACTTTACTTTATCAAACTTTGCTTATTTAAGGCCAAGACCTTTGTTGTTTTTATAAATATTGCTAATTGGTTGCATTCAATGATTAACATATGGATATCGCTACCAAATGAATACATGAAACTATATAGTGGTATGATTGGTTTAGCGTTTAAAAAACATATTCACACAAATTGAGATAAAATCATTTTCACATATTTATCTCGTATACTATAAATCACGTCAGAAAAGTAATTCTCACTACTGATCCAAACAGACACAGGCTCATAACACTCTTTGTCTAATCATGGCTAATTTGAATATTGTTTTATTTGACGTCAACCCAAAGTGTGATGTGCATTATGGCCAAACAAACATTTATACAAGTGTGGTGCACATCTTGTAATAAAAAAATTGTGCATGTAGTTTCTCATCAACCACATTTTAATTACATATTCTATTCAGGAAAATCTCATAGCTACCAGCAAGATTTAATTTAATCTCTCTCGGTATCTGAGGGAGAGAGACCCATTTGATTATGAGATTATATGACATAAAGTGACTAAGTGATCGAGAGAAATAACATTTAGAACTAACATAAATAATAAGAAATATAAATGATAGGACCACTTTTCTGGCAATAAAATATAATCCCTTTTTAAACTTTAATTAATAGAACGATGAATTGTCAAAGTTTGAAAACTCATTATATATTTATCTGTATACGTCTAGCTATCATTTCAAACTGTTATGGACTCAAATAATGGGCCTGGCAGACATAAGGCCCAAAACGTGTACCATAGGCGAGAATCTCCCTTCAATTAGGTACATGATTAATTACCCATGGAATATGCCTATAATTGAAGCGCTGTACGGGTAATGAAGGAGGCACTCACAGGACGTGGGAGGAGAATAACAATGGTGGCAGGATGCAAGGCAGGGAGAACGAAACCCTAGGTAATCTCTATAAATAGGAGGTTGCCCGGCAGGTGTGTTGCCTACGTTCACTATTCTATTCTTTACCATTCAGTCTCACTGTGCACACATACCACCCCTCTGGCGAAAAGCCTACCCGTGTAAGCACAGTGATCGCTGAGTATTCTCTGATATCTCCTTCATAGATATCAGTGAATTATCCTTTCTTCTCCGGTGCTCTACTCTTAAGACACCGTTGAGGAAATCTTTGATCCGACATTAATACCTCCTAGCTCATTGAGGCTAGACATTTGTGTTCTACATCAGAACATTGACACCAAACTTTAAAATTGGCAAAAGTTTTCCGGATATTCTTATAACTAAAAAGTGGAAGAAATTTTGGTGTATTATCTATTTACGAATTCTATATCAAATCACATGATTGCATTATTGCTCCTCAAAAGTCTCATCTTAATTCCACCTTGCATTTACTAAACTTTCCTAAAAGGCAAATGCATATAGGAGCGTACGTTGAGCCAAAGAGAAAAATTGCCGTTATTAATAACAATGATAATAACCACCCCAACAACAGTAATACATTGCCAAATGCCCAGACTAATATGGATTTGAGGAATAGCATGACCATTTTTTCAGGTGGTGCTCTTATTTTCTAATATACTGTTATGTTTCCAAGTTTCGAGCTTGAGATCCTTAATTAAGATAGCACAGCCTCTACCAATTGATCTAAGTATTTGGTGGTTAGAATTGAAGAAAATTTGAATATGGAAAAGGTGATGTAAAGTTGTACTAAAATTAAAGGGTTAATATAATCTTTTGTCCTTTAAATTTACTCTTGTCTAAGTTTTGACGGGAAAAGCACCAAAATAATTTTTTTTTTTTAAAAAAAATATTTACCAGATTGAAGCACATTCAAAAGTAATTACTAAAGTAATGCAGTTGGACACGTTATCTAACACTACGCCACAAGTGGCGCCACTAAGACTAGCAGGAATGGTATTAATGGCGTGAGGCCTCACGCCATTAATTGCGTGAGAAAACCTCACGCCACTAATGGCGTGAGGATTTCTCACGCCTTTGTGACACAAATGTCCACTCCCGCTAGCCTTAGTGGCGCCACTTGTAGCGTAGTGTCAGATTACGTGTCCAACTGCATTACTTTGGTAATTACTTTCGAATGTGCTTCAATCTGATAAATATATTTTTTTTAAAAAAATTTTATTTTGATGTTTTTCCCAAGTTTTGACCCGTTAAATTTTATGGAGAATGACATCTAGGTTTAAACCAAATGAAATAATACATTAATAAGTCCTATAAGTTGTTAATGATAGCTGATTCATTTGTTAATCTCAATATTCATTTGTCAATGATGACTTTTTTTATATTATTATTTTTAGTTGGATTTAAAAGTCATGAGAAAAATAAAATAATTCAATTAGATTTAAAAACCTAAAGACTGCATTAACCCATTAACCCAATAACCCATGAGAACTCGAAGAACGAGGAAGGAAAACGAAACAGAAGGCCCCACACAATTCACAAACCCACTCGTGCGGTTGAGCAGGACCACCAATAATTGCTTCCACAAGCCTTTCAAAAGTGTAATTAATCTTTGACATCTGGCTCCTTCGCACGTGCGGCTGACATGACCATTTATTGTGCACCAACTCTGTAATTCATTTATTTATTATATCCCTCTGCCCTTTACAGCTCCTTTTGATTTGACTCCGAATATCCCCCACAAAACCAATCTTTTAAATCTAACAACCCTCTCGTTCCTGAATGCTGATAACTATATTATTCCAATCTCATTCTATTTAAAAGTTAGGGTTAAGGAGCAATTTTACACATGAGCTTTTCCTCCAGGAGCCAAATGACATGAACGCTGACGTGGACGCTGATGGTAGGAAAAAAAGAAAATTACCATTTTGCCCCTTAGTTTTAAATGAAAATTACCTTTTTGCCCTTAGTTTTAAATGAAAATTACCCTTTTGCCATTTGTTTTAAATAATAAAAAAACTAAAAATACCCTTCCACCACCGGCCCCACCACCGCCGGCCGACCACCACCGGCCGGCGGCGGCCGACAACCACCGCCGGCGGTGGTCGGCCGCCGGTGGTGGGGCCCACTCCCTATTTTTAGTTTTTTTTTTAAAAAAAAAAAAACTTAGGGCAAAAGGGTAATTTTTATTTAAAACTAAGGGCAAAAGTGTAATTTCACCCGAGTTACTGTTCATTTCCATCTAAGTTAACGGTTGACTAACGGTCAACTAAGCTGTCGTGGTCTTTGGCGCCCAAACGTAACCACGTGTGTACTTTTGCTCCAAAAAAAAGCACGTGGTGCTGGGCGCTCCTGGGGGAAAAGCTCATGTGTAAAATTGCTCCTTAACCCTAAAAGTTACTTTAAATAATCCATTAAATACCCCATCCGGATGATAATATTGATACGGGTAAAAGAATAAAAATACATATGTACTTTATCTTCGGGAGCGCCCAGCACCATATACTTTTATTGGGAGCAAAAATACACACGTGGTTACATTTTAGGAGCAAAATGCACATTTTTTGTTTATAAGAAAACGTTGACTGTTAAAATGCAACGTTTTGATTAACATTGATGACGTGGATGCTGATATGGCTGGTAAAGGAGTATCTAAAAAAAAAACACGCAGCCATGAGGATTTTGACATTTGAATATGGAATTTGCCCATGACTTTCGCAGGCAGTAGCGACGCGCAGAAGGGCTTGCGGTAGCGACAAGGAGAAGGGCGTGTGCCGGGCCGGGGCTTCCTGAAAGATCGGTCGCCGGAGGATCCTTCACTCAGCCATCACTTTCATCGAAGAATCTGCAAGTCTAAGACGTGATGAGGTGAAGACCGAACGCCACGCTGGAAATCTGGTGCGTTCCATTTCTCTGCTCAGATTTGGAAATCTGGTGCGTTTTTCTGTAATGCCTCGCCGATTGATGGTTGATAATTGATAAATTACTCAAAAATTATATGCCTTTGTTTCAATTTTTTTTGAGCTGTGCTTGGTTATTGCAGTTCAAAGGGGTGCTTGGCCGACAAACCTATGCTCCTCCGTTTCTGAGTTGTGCTTGGCCGTTCAATTTTTTCCTTGCCTCTGTCTTGAACGGCGATCATAGGTTTGTCACCAGGACCAAAAACAGTCGGTGAAGGAAGGAGAGATAAAGAAAAAGGTGAATAGTAAAATAAGTTTAGGAGGTTGAAAAATCCAGTAATGAACAGTAAATGCATTTGAGGAAGAAGGTGAACAGTAGATGGCTTAACTTTCGAAGATTATTTTCATATAAACTGTCGTTGAAAGTTAAGCAAAAAAAATAATAATAATAAAAAGTTACAACGACTGTTTTAAAAAAATACAGTTGTTGAAAGTACTTTTCATGACTGTTTTTTCAAAAATAGTCGTAAAAAACTTTTAACAACTGTTTTTAAGAAAACAGTCATTAAAAGTATTGTTTTTGACGACCTTTTTTTTTGGGAAAAAAACAGTTGCCAAAAGTACTTTTTTTTTTTTTACGACTGGGTTTCAAAAACAGTCGTTAAAAGTACTTTCAACGACTATTTTCTTAAAAACAGGCGTTGCAACTTTTTATTAACGATCATAACAGTCAACGTTTTCTTATTAACAGAAAGTGTGACTTTTGCTCCTAAAATGTAACCACGTATGTATTTTTGCTCAAAAAAAAAAAAACATATCGTGCTAGGCGCTCCCAGGGGTAAATCACATGTATATTTTTGTACCTTTACCCATATTGATACTATCAGATACTTCAACTGAGTTAGGTTCCACTTGATCCAATTTGCACCCTGCAAGGAAAGGAACATATCCCATTTTTCTTCTTTTACCATAGATCTCCAGCAATCCATGACATTTGAGTATCCCTCAGCATGTGCATCAAATCTGCTTCCCTCTCGCAACCAAAGGGACAAGTGGCAAACGTCTCCAATCCTCGTTGCATTTTCAATTTTGATGTGTGAGCCCTGCCATTTAGTGATAGCCACATGAAAGTTTTAATCATTTTTGGAACATACCATCCCCTCAAGATCTTCCATATATTATCTTCCACCGTACAAGTACCTAGAAAAAGAATTTGATATGCAGAATTTACAAAAAAAACAACCATCAATTGATGGTTTCTCGTATATTTTGTCCTCTTCTATCTCTGCAAGGGGTGGGAGCTCACTAACAAATCAATGATTTGGTAGAAAACTAGTATTCCATCTTTCTTCTATTCCAATCACCATTACCCAAAACATACTCAGCCACTCTCTCATTCTTGTCGATGAGATCTTCATATCCTGGTATCATATCAATGAGAGGAATATTTATTAAAAACCAGTTATCCATCCAAAAAAACGCAGATCTTCCATCACTTTTCTTTCTCTCTTTCCAACAAAATTTACATAGGGTAAAATTGAAAAACAATCATTAATAACCCTACTACTTATATTTAGGACCAAAATTTTCTTCTATAATGGACTCGAGGGGTAGCATACTTCTACTGGTTCACAATATTTGTTATATTTCAATTAATTCACTGAAATCATGAAATGATATTTAATTTATTAAATTTGTCTTGAATTGAAATTTCTATTTTATAACTTTACCCATTTTAAATGAGATTTAAATGGAGAGAAAAAAAATGCAGTAACCCTTAAGCATTAAATTATAAGGGAAAAATTAAGAAATAAGTATTAATTACTCTTCAAATTATTTATATTATAGAATAGTTTTTTTATTTAAAAAAAATGACTTGCATTGTGAATTATAAGAAGTACTCTAATTTTTATATTAATGGTTTAAATGAAAAGATCCTGGGTGCATAGAAAGTTTGAAGCTGATTAAGTGAATACTTTTAAGAAAAATTATTTTGCACGTAGCTATACTTTTTTTTTCATCCTCAATTGTCACCCTCTTGACAAGAGAAGGTCATGGCGTCCGGTTTCTCTGCCTATCTCTCCTCATCCTCCATCCTGACCGTTGAAATCTTGATCAAAGGGATCAGAATTATTTTTTAAAAAACTGCATGCGGTTTTTTCACAAATATTTATGGCCTCTTGGATCAAGATTTCAATGACTAGAATAAAAAATGAGGAGAGATGTGCAGAGGAGGGATTGAGAGAGAATCGACCCCGAAGGTAATGAGTTCTGTACCCCCAACTAGAACAACTAGGTGAAGAGAGAGCATAATAGGGTCATGAGTTCTTTACATCTTTGCATAATTACATGTACAGAGAATTTTTTGTTGTTGAATTTTTGAGAAAAAAGTGATGGATCCCGCTACCTATCTTCTCCCTTCCCTTTCCTTCTTTCATATTTTATGTTTTCAACCGAGTTGGCTTGATGGATCCCGCGTGGGTTCGACCTGTTGGGACTCCTTTGGTAGGCGATCTCGTAAGTCTCATTTCCTTCTGGGAGGCGATGCCGAACCCCTCCAAAACTTTTTCTTATAAAAAAAAAAAAAAATTTTATGTTTTCATATCCAGGAGAAAAGTGGTTTTCTCTTTTGTTTTTTCTTTTTTCCCTCACATCTTAATCAGGGATTAATTTCTCGGTAAGACTTCTGGCTCTGGTGCTTCGTTCCTTCACGACCATGCAACTTAGGGCTAGCATTCCACAGATTGGACGAAGAAACAAGGACGAGGACAGGGCAAAAGCACGTGTGCATAATGGGATGATCACTTTAACTTTACCACTAAAGAAAAGAAACAAAAAGATTATTCAAAAGAGAAATGAATGGCATGCAGGGACATTTATATTCCTTTTGCAGGTAAAAGACAAATGTGCAGGCCATGACCATGTATGGTACGAATTCATGCATTAACCATCTTCTAGCTACATCGTCCTTGTAAATTGTTTCTTCCATAGGTGAAAGCAAAACTCCATGTTTGATTTGGAGGGAGTAGAGTTTTTTTCTCCTTAGTATTAAAAGTCAAATATGACTATGTATCATTTTCTATATAAACATTTCACATCATGATTATATATAATTTTTCACATAAACGAGGTAAACTTTTGTAACTTTCCTTAAACCAAATACAACTTAGTATTCACACTTCAAACCCTAATCGACCCTCGTTGTTTTTAGTGGGTTAATACTCAAGGGCCCAAAAATTTGGTACAGAAAGAATTGAGCAAAACGAAGCTTAACTGGTTGGGGCTGCAGTGTTTGCAGCAGAAGGGTGCAGAACATGAGTTTGACTTGAAAAGTAATGAAGCCTATACTTTCTAAGTTGGCAAAAAAAAATTACACTAATAAGTTAATATAAAACCCTTCTCATCATACACTCACCTCATAACCTATAAATAACATTTGAAAAATTACTTATTGCACTGCTAATCTAAAAGGGCACATAGGGTGTGCATAGTTTGAGGGAGGGGGAAATCTTTTACTCCCTCATTACCAAAAAGCCCATGAAAACTTTTCAATATTTTAAAAATATACTCTAAAAAAAAATATTCCCTTTATTAATGATAATTTGATAATTTTTCTATTTCCCACTCCCTTCCCTCCCACCTCTCAAACCAAACACAACTACAAATAAAGAAAGTTAAATAGAGTATTTAAAACAAGGGCAATAAATAATATGATTTGGCCCAAATACAACTAGGGAGCTGCGGCCAACTAGTGATGTGATGTTGGGATACGTTTGACACAAACGAGGCGAGTCTGGAGAGAATTGAAGAGGAGGGAAGATAAAAAAAGGGAAAAGACTCAAAAGGGAGAAAGAGGTGAGCAAACCAAGGTGAGGTCAATGATTGCAGAATTGGATGGTCCAAGTAGGGAGAGTTGGGCATTTTGTCAGACTATAATCTTGCCTTCCCCAGATGGCTCTGCTTTTCATGTCTCAATCTTTGACTATTTCCACCGACATCCACTCCCTTCTACTCTCCATCTTCCTCTGGCTTGTTTTGGGAAGACCTTTTAATTATCATAAATTACTCTCCCTTCATGTACCATCAATTTTCAACTGAATGATTTTAAAAAACAATTAAAATTAGTTTTTTTTTTGAACAATTCTAGAGTATTTCATTAGTGAGAATAACAAAGGTTACAAGTAATCAAAGCAAAGATAGAAACATGCTAAAACAAATACAACAAAATAAACTAGATACAATATTAACCGAACACCGTACATTAAATATATAAGAATAGAAGTATAATCATGGACAAAATCGGCCTCCTCGATATCCAATGTTAGAAGTAACGAGCAAGAAAGTGTTGGTTGGAAAACCCACCCCAAAGGGCACACAATCTTATAAGCAATAGTTGCAATTAAGTCAGCTAAATAGGTACCCCATCCTGGGGTAAAGTGAGAAAACCCAACCTCAAAAGAAAGAAGACACTTGATGTCCTGAAGAACACTTCTACTCCTCTGATCAAACATATCCGGTGACCTCGACCACACACTAAACAACACCTCTTTAGATCTTCCCCCAATAACGCAGATCTGAGCTACCAAATGATAGTCGGATCTCATAACGTTCAAACAGCCAACCAACCAAGAGGATTTGAACGCAGATCTGACAGATCTGTTTATTTCCTGAGCCAAAAACACCTCCACAAAACCCAGTAACACAAAAAAAGAAACACAAAACAGATAAATCTCACATCTACAGATCAGATCTGGAGAAAGAGAGGAGAGGACTCGCCACAAGGACGAGGGAATGCCACATCTGACAAAACTCTGAGGGAGAGGATCATAACTCAAAGATCTGGACTCCAAAACATCAGGACCGCAGATCCAAGATCTGGACACCAAACTACCACTCAGACTCGTCTGTGGCACAAAAACGGTGCTCGCCGGCGGCTTGTGCATAAGACACAAACCGCCGGTGAGGGAGCAAAAGCGGTGGGACGAAAAATGCAGAGAGGAGAGAGGTTGGAAAAAAGAGAGAAGAGAGTTTTTAACAATTAAAATTAGTTAAATAAATAGTACTACTTAGATAGGACTCCTATTTATGAATGAGTGTGAGGGAACAACAGGAGAAAATGATAAAAAATAATGTATATAGTATAATAATTAATTAAAGGTAAAATAAAAAAACACATTTATTGTTAAGACAAACTCAAAAAAGATCTTATAGTTAGAGACAAACCTATTAAAAAAAGTTCTTATATATTGAAACGGAGGGAATACATAAGTTCTATTTCAGATAGTGTAAACATACTTTTGAGTAGTAGCTCCAAACAATCACTTAAATGTGGAAAGACAATTATTATGCCAGCTAAAGTGATTGTTTGAAGTTATTTTACAAACATAATTTAAAGTGTATGAATTAAGTATATGAAAGAAAATTTATCTCAACTTACATAAATATAGTTTTTAAATACAAACAATATCCCTAAGGTGTGTTTGAACCCTTCACTTGTGTAAATATGTTTACTCGGTCATTCCCAACAAACAACTAAATGAATGGGGTTGGGTTATCTCATTGCCCTCTTTCTGATTTTCTTCTCATAATTTCATATCTATTGTTAGATTAAAATAATACTCCCTCCGGTCTTAATTATAGGACAACATTTGAGAGTTGGTTTTGGTCCTAATTATAAGACAACATTCTAATTTTTGTCAATTTCTTCCTAAAATAATCATATTTTATTCTCTCAAGTGTGTTTGGTTTTTAGTAAGTATATATATATGGATGCGTAAGCTCTTACAATCAATGAAACTTTTAGAGATATATATATATCTGTGTGTATCTATATATGTATATACGTGTGTCTACACATAAATATATAGACACACACACAAGCACATATATATGTTTGTGTGTATGTATAAATATATGTATGTATATATGTGTGTGTCTACACACAAAAATATATAAATACACACACAAGCACATATATATGTTTGTGTATGTGTATACATATGTGTATGTATGTATATAGGTGTGTGTGTGTCAATATATATGTGTATGTATAAATATATAAATTCTCTTTGAGCAAAAAAAAAAAAAGTATACATATATAAATACACACACACATATATATCTTTTGTGTGTGCGTGCGCATATATATGTGTATAAATATATGTACACGCACACATATGTATGTATACATATACACACACATACATATATGTATATATAGCAAGACCATTATTTCAATTAGATAGCGTGTGGAAAGAAAAATTCTAGGTTGGAGAGATATGTGGCAGAAACTATTGATTCACTTTTACTTATGTTATTTTAAATTTATGTAAGGGCATTTTAGGAAAATGAGTAAAATTAACTAATTTAACTTCTTTCCTTAATCTTCTCAAAATCGGTTAAATATGTCTTATAATTAGGACCGATGAGAATATATTATTTAGATTCAATCTTTTTTAAAATTATTTTTATAAATATAAATAACTAAATTTAAACTCTTAAAACCTGATATATATCATTCATATTAGCAATCGATAAAAAAAATTTAAAAAAATTAATTTAAAAAATATTATAATAATAATTTTATAAAATATTAAATCTAAACCATTCATTTCATGACTTAAAGATAGAAATGAAATTATGAAAAGATAACAAAAAAGAGGACAACGAGAGTATCCTCTTCCAAAAGAATGAACTTTGATCCATTTTATCTCCCTCATTTAATATTTTCCCTCACATTTCGGACTTCCTTATTAATTTAATAATTTTACTTTCTTTCACTCTCTTTATCTCTAACATTTAACATTCTCGTACTCATTAAAATATGAATATTTTAGGGAAAAAATACACAAATTTTGCATTATATTCCCTCAGTTTCTAAAATACAGGGCACCTTTTAATTAAAAAAATTATTGGTCTATAAAACTACATATACTTGATGGATCAATAATAATGAACTTTTTCCAAACATTATCATTATCAGGAGAAGACTTCAAGTTTAAAGTTTAATGTTTAATGTTGTGTTTCTCTAAATTTTTAGATATGGATAAAGTTGAAAAAATGTTTTATTTTTCATAAAAAAAAAAAAGGGGGTTAGCTGCCCCTCCTTAGTTTTGGTGAATTAGTTAGAGGTGACTTATACTTACTCTAGTCCTATTTATAAGAGTCCAATAATCAAATTATGCAATTTAAGAAAGTTGTTAAAATTAGTTAAAAATAAAAAAAAAATGTTTGAAATTAATTTTTTACAATTATGAGGGGGCAAGTAAGAGAAAAAATAGAGTAAATATAGGTATTACTAATCTTATAATTAATGAAATATACTCGTACATAATTAATGAGGGGAAAATGAAAAAAAAAATTATTACATGTTCAAACAACTCTTGCCGGGCTTTTATAGAAATGATCAATGCAATTCAAATTTTGAGTTCTTGTATAGACAAAAAGAACAATTGCAGATTAACACCTTTACCGTTTTTAAGTGACATAATAAAGTTTATGTGAGTTAAGTCTTGTGGCATTCCAAGGTTAGGACATGCTGCTTCAAAACTCAGAGTTTAAAGAGGGACTTATAATTTGACCACGAACATATCCCTCACATTGCTAGTGAGATTAATTTAAACCCATAATTTTGTGAGTTATGAACCATTTCCTTATCAATTGGATGAGCTTTTATGGGCAAATAAACATTTTTTTTTTATAACTGAGATGGCATGGAATGAGTCGATGGATGAGGATTGCACTAATGCACTAATGCTCCTATAAAGAAAAATGAGGGAAAAATAAGGAGAAGGGAATATTAGGTTTGAACATTTCCATAACTGATAAAAAAAATTATTATTTTTAGGAGTTTTCTTTCTCCCATAATTTTCTCTCCATCCAACTTTTCTGATATACAGTGGCTTCCCCAACGTATATGTAAATCTTTTGTTGAACAGTTAGATGTACTACCCCAGTCCTTTTGCAATATTGTTGAGGTGAGTCTTACTGCTATTTATAATGAATTAATTAAGGGTAAATGTGTAAAAATGCATATATGACTTGTCTTCGGGAGCGCCCAATAACAAATGTTTTTTTTGGGTGCAAAAGTACCAATGTGGTTACAAAATAGGTGTAAAAGTCACATAAAACGTTAATAGAGGGGAACGTACGTTAGGTTAGAGTTAAATATCTCAGATGTTATCTGTTAAATATGCCAGGTGTTAGCTATAGGTCTATTTTTGAATCTGGAACTTGCCCATGGCTTTCGCAGAAGGTAGCGACGAGGAGAAGGGTGTGCGGAAGTGATGAGGAGAAGTGCGTGTGTTGCGCCGGGCTTCCTGAAAGACCGGTTGCCGGAGGCTCCTTCACTCAACCATCACTTTTGCCGGAGATTCTGCAAGTCTAAGACGTGATGAGGTGAAAAAGAAGAGAAGAGAATTACAATGGCAGATACCGCAAACACGAAAGAAGAAGAGAATAAAAGAGATTAAAAGGAAACAAGCAAGGGGTGAAAAAACAGCGAGTAGAGAATATGTGATCGGATGTGTCGCCCCCTCTATTTCTTTGATGGTGGTTTTTTTTCCCTCCAGATACTGATTTATCTGCCAAATCAGCATCCATGTCATCACTGTTGGTCAAAATCCTTAGTTTTAATAGTCAATGTTTTCCTATTAATAGAAAAGTGTGACTTTTGTTCCTAAACTGTAATCACATGTGTATTTTTACACCAAAAAAAAAATATTTGTTGTTGGATGCTCCCGAAGATAAATCACATGTGTATTTTTGCACCTTTACCCATTAATTAGTAAGAAAGATAAATCTAAGGAGCCTCTCAACAAGTCAGAGAGCATCAAGGTGGATAACGTAGAAAAATGCACTTTTAACTTGTCTACTGTAATAGGAAAGTCTTAAAAACAATAAGTTGTGCGTGTCTATATATATATAAATATAAGGGACAGAAGAAAATAGGAATAGGTACAAAAATAAAGGCCTTTTCGACCTCTCATTATATTTCACAATTTAAGTCACCAATCACTCAAATGTTTTGATCGATACAGCTGTTCCATGTTATCTATCAAAAAATCATTGCTAAATTGAATGTGTTGGCCTTGATATTTTTATTTACTTGACATTGTGAATTCACTTTAGATTACTCAATTGAGTAACATAAGTGCTTATCATGTTTAATACTAATTAATAAGGTTATGAAACTATATGATTAATCTGCGTGGGATTTGAAATGAATCCTTACTATACACGATGTATAGATAAATTGTTTGATTTTCTATGGATTTTATATAATTGTAATGGAAATAAGATAAAGGCTAGTATCTAAAAAATATGTTTCCTCCATTCCTAAATATAAGATAAATTTGATTTTTTTTTTTGAGAAATTAAGGAAGTTAATTAAATTACTTTAAATTATTTTTTTTTATTTTTTTTCTCCAAACTAATTTAGTTTGACTTATAAATTGATATATAATCTAATTATATACAACATATGATATGATTAAGTAACTTATTTAACATATTTAATCTATCTCTCTAAAAAGTCAACTCTATCTTATATTTAAGGACGGAGGGAGTACAAAATTGAGAGGCTAATTTATTGTTTTAAAAATTAATTTTAAAAAGATGACAGTGAGGCAAATCAACCTATCAAGCATGAATATAAAATATACAGTTTTAGAAAATGCAAAAGAATCTGAATCACAGATGGCGTAAAGAAAATAAACATGATTCAGTGGGGAAAAAAAACAAAGAAAAAAAGAAGCATGCCATCAAAAAGAAAAGAAGCATGCAAAAAGCTGAAGGACTTAGGCCTTAAAAGAGACCTCCAAAAAGGGTTTGAAGGGTAAGGGGTCCTTCGCTTTTTCTGTGTCATACTCTCACAACTAGAGTCCACGTCCGTGTGGCTTCCCTTCCCTTTTTATGGAATTAAAAAGAAGTTCACAACTTGTACCAAAAACGAAAAAAGTTCAATACTGATCGATGCAGCCAACAAAACGTTTACTTAATGCAAATAAAATTTACTTAAAGTATTGAGGTGCGAATTTATTTATACTGGAAATTTTTCTTGAGGAGTAATGTTGTTTTGAAAGTTTTTTTTGTTTAATTTCAACCCCAAAATTTCAAAACGTAGCAATGTTGCCCTTACCATAACAAACTAACTTTAACCATTAAAAAATGGGTTAAGGTGCAGATTGGCCAACAAATTTTTACTCCAGGAACGTCCAACAAAAAAAAACTTTTAAGTAAACCAAAAGACTTTAAAAAAAATGTAAAGTCAGCATAAAAAACTTTTAAAAATGTAAAGTCAGCACAATGCCGTTAGAAAAACATCAACGTGTGTTAAAATATAAACTTTTTAAGGGTTAAGGTATAAATTGGCCAACGAACTTTTACTCCAAGAGCGCCTAACACAAAATTTTTTTACTCCAAGAGCGCCCAGCACAAAAAAGTCCATGTGTAATCTACTCAAAATTCGACTCTTGTAAATCCTTGTCCGGACCCCAACCTGCATGTGCATTAGGGTTAAGAAAAGTGAATGCAACAAAAAATAAAAAATGTAATCAGTTGATTTCATTTTGAGTAAGGGTGATAAGTTTCCATGTGCAATCCACCCAAAATCCGACTGTCGTAAATCCTTACCCAGACCCCCTAACCATGTGCATTGGGGTTATAAAGAGTGAATGCAAAAAAAAAAAAATCACAAATGTAACGAGTAGATATTTTAAATCCACTTAAAAATCACAACCTGCACCTGCATTGGGCAAGTTTGAAAATTTACCACCCTTACTTAAAATGAAACCTACTCATTATATTTGTGATTTTTTGTTGCATTCACTTTTCCTAACCCCAATGCATATGGTTAGGGGGTCCGGACAAGGATTTGTGACTGTCTAATTTTGGGTGGATTGCACATGAACTTGCTTGGGTACGTTAGAAAACTTACCACCCTTACTTAAAATGAAATTTACTCGCTCGTTATATTTGTGATTTTTTTGTTGCATTCACTTTTTCTAACCCCAATGCACATGGTTGGGGGTCCGGATAAGGATTTGCAACAGTCGAATTTTGGATGGATTGCACATGGACTTTTTTTATGCTAGGCGCTTCTGGAGTAAAACTTTTTGTGCTGGGCGCTCCTGGAGTAAAAGTTCGTTGGCCAATCTGCACCTTAACCCTTAAAAAGTTAACATTTTAACGGACGTTGGTGTTTTTCTAATGGCGTTGTGCTGACTTTACATTTTTGAAAGTTTTTTGTGCCAACTTTATATTTTTAAGAGTTTTTTTTGGTATTTTTGGTCCATTTAAAAGTTTTTTGTGCTGGGCGCTCTTGAAGTAAAAGTTCGGTTGTCAATCTGCACCTTAAACCTTAAAAATTTTACGTTGACCATTAATTTTTTAACAGAAAAGGACAATATTGCTTGATTTTAACATTTCAGGAGTAATATTGAACCTCAAAAAACTTTCAGATAATATTACTCATAAGCAAAAACTTCTAAAGTGAATTTTCACTTAAACCCTTTGCTTAAATATAATGAAGTCCAACTAAGTGATCGTTCTTTTTCTTTTTCTTTTTGAATAATTGATCGTTCCTTTCATTACCTATACTCAAGCAATTGTTTAATAAGGCTTCATATTAAGCAAGTGTTGACGTTTAATAACTGTTTCAAGCAATTGTTTAATAATTAAGGCTTCATATTAAACAAGTGTTGACGTTTAATAACTGTTTCTTCTCTCTCTCACACACACACACAGTGTGGGGTAAATAATTGTCATCAACTATCTTATACAGAGTTTAGTGAGATAGAATGATTTTGACAAGAAATATAATACTACCTCTGATCTTAATTATAAGAATACTTTTATAGTGCAATTTGTATTATAAAAGTATTTTTATAATTAGGACCGAATGAAGTATTAAGATTCATCCACATGTTTCGTATGATTTGACAAAAGAATAGATATCGAGTTCCATTTTTAAAAACGAATCCTTTAAAGAATAAATATAATGAGGAAAATTGATTGCTCCGAATGCATTTTAAATGTATTACTGGCCAAAAATAATAATAAATGTATACTACATATTTCACAAATTAAAGTTTTGTGCGGGTCATATTATCTCTGCATAACAAATACTAAATCGATAATTAGTTTTGACTTGTTGAAAATAAAATCAAGTGAAAAATAATATTAATCAAATTAACACAAATAAATGTATACTTTCTGTTGGAAAAGTGGTTTTGAAGATGACTTCTGGAAAGGTCGTGACACTTAATGATGTGCTTCATGTGCCTGATATTCGCAAGAATTTAATTTCTGGATCCCTCTTAAGCAAGAATGGTTTTAAGCTTGTATTTGTTTCTGATAAGTTTATACTTTCTAGGAATGATATGTATGTTGGAAAAGGTTACCTTAGTGAGGGCCTTTTCAAAGTTAATGTAATGACTGTCACCAATAATGGTGCTATTAATAATAATATTACTTCTATCTATATGCTTGAGTCCTCTAATTTATGGCATCAAAGATTAGGACATGTCAATTATAAATCAATTAAAAATTTAGTTCATTTAGAATTATTGCCTAAAGTTGATTGTTCAAATAAAGATAAATGTCAAGTATGCATTGAATCAAAGTTTTCTAAGTTATCGTTTCCTCCTGTTGAAAGATCAACTGAGTTATTAGATTTAATACATACTGATATATGCGATATGAAATCTATACCATCTAGGGGTAATAAGAAATATTTTATTACATTTATTGATGATTGTAGTAGATATTGCTATGTGTATTTGCTTAATAGTAAAGATGATGCTATTATTGCTTTTAAACAATATAAAGTTGAAGTTGAAAATCAACTTAACAAGAAAATTAAAATAGTAAGGAGCGATCGTGGGGGAGAATATGATGGCCCCTTCGAGGAATTCTGCATAGAATCGGTATTATACACCGGACAAGCTGCTCCTTATGCTCCGCAATCAAATGGGATTGCAGAAAGGAAAAATCGGACATTGAAAGAGATGATGAATGCATTATTAATTGAATCCGGTTTACCACAAAATTTGTGGGGAAGCTATTCTAACGGCTAACTTTTCGATTAACAAAGTGCCTCATAAAACGATACAAAGCATACCATATGAAATATGGAAAGGAAAGAAACCTTCCTTGACATATTTGAAAGTGTGGGGGTGCTTGGCAAAGGTTGAGATTCCTAAACCTAAAAGGTTAAGAATCGGACCTAAGACAGTAGACTGTGTTTTTATTGGCTATGCACATAATAGCAGTGCATATCGTTTTTTGGTTTATAAGTCCGATGTATCAGATATCCATGTGAATACGGTTATTGAGTCAAGGAACGCTAGGTTCTTTGAGAATGTATTTCCGTATAACAAGAATAATGATAATAACAACACAATGATATCTCATGATTCTGGGACGGATGATAATCTGGAAGTGGAGGAACCTAGACGAAGTACTAGGCAAAGGACTTCAACATCCTTTGGGCCTGATTTTCTGACTTATCTGTTGGAAAATGAGCCTCGAACTTTTGGAGAGGCTATGGGTTCTCCTGAAGCTCCATTCTGGGAAGAGGCTATCAATAGTGAAGTTGATTCTATTCTGTCAAATCACACCTGGGAATTGGTTGACCTTCCTCCTGGCAATAAGCCACTAGAAACGAAGTGGATCTTCAAAAAGAAGATGAAAGTAGATGGCACTATTGATAAATACAAAGCTAGGCTAGTAGTAAAAGGCTACAGACAACGTGAAGGCCTAGACTACTTTGATACCTATTCACCTGTTACAAGAATTACATCAATTCGGATGTTAATCGCATTAGCAGCTTTAAATGGTTTGGAGTTACATCAAATGGATGTAAAGACAGCCTTCTTGAATGGTGAATTAGAGGAAGAAATTTATCTAGAACAACTTTGAGGGATTTGTTGTCTCTGGACAAGAACGGAAAGTTTGTCGCTTAATAAAGTCCCTTTATGGACTTAAACAAGCCCCGAAACAATGGCATGCAAAATTCGTTGAAGTTATGTTATCAAATGGATTTAGTATTAATGAATGTGACAAGTGTGTCTACGTTCGAAATATCGAAAATGGTTTTGCCATAGTCCTGCCTTTATGTAGATGACATGTTGATAACGGGTAGTAATAATCAAATGATTAAAGCTACTAAGCGATTGCTTACCAGTAAGTTTGACATGAAAGATATGGGTCTAGCAGATGTTATTTTAGGAGTTAAAATTCATAGAAATCCTGATGGGTTAGCTTTATCGCAAGCACACTATATTGCTAAAATTCTTGAAAAATTCAAGAGTTTAGATATAGCTCCTGTGTCGAACCCTATAGATTCTAGTCTTATTTGTTGAAGAATACTGCGAAGCTGAAAAACAAAAGGATTATGCTAGAGTGCTAGGCGGTCTTATGTATGTTATGAAGCGCACTGAGACTCGATATTGCTTACGCGGTAAGCATGTTGAGTCGGTTTACAAGTAATCCAAATGAGCTTCATTGGAAAGCTATGATAAGGGTTTTGGGTTACTTAAAACAAACTCAAAACTTTGCTTTGCATTATGAAAAATATCCTGCAGTGTTAGAAGGGTATTGTGATGCAAATTGGATCACCAGCTCTAATGACACAAGATCCACAAGTGGATATGTATTCACCCTTGGTAGTGGTGCTGTGTCTTGGAAATCATCCAAACAGACTTGCATTGCAAGATCAACCATGGAAGCAGAATTTATTGCTTTAGATAAAGTGGTGAAGAAGCTGAATGGCTTCGTAATTTTCTTGAGGACATTCCTAATTGGCCAAAGCCGATTACCGGCAGGTGTATACACCTTTGATAGCCAAGCGACTATTGGTAGAGCCAAGAATGTCATGTACAACGGAAAGTCTAGACATATACGTCGTAGACATGATACCGTTAGACAACTACTCTCGAATGGAATCATCTCGATTGATTATGTGAAATCAAAAGAGAATATAGCGGATCCATTGACTAAAGGGATTCCTAGAGTTAGTTAGAAATTTGTCCAAAGGAATGGGTTTAAGGCCGATCCATTGTTGATTGTCGCGTAACTCTACCTAGTAGAGTGGAGATCCCACAAACTAGGTTCAAAGAGACAACTAAGTCACAATCGACTGTTAACACTGTGGAGTTCTAAACTCATACTCATTCCTAGACAAAACAGTGCATATATATAAGGGTAAGTTTTTTAAGCTTTTAATGGTTTCTTAATCTGATGTGTTCAGATGATGTATGTTGACTTACATCACAAGGAATCACCTATGTGAGTGTGAAGTGTGTGCCGCTTCTATGAGAATTTAAAACGGCCAATTCTCTAGAACACTCGCAGAACCAGGCGGTGTCCAAGGCCAAAACGGACACAGCATGAGAACCAACGATGCTAGAGGAGCAACTGTGTAACTCCTATTGTCTCGGTATACACTATAAGGTCAACGGTTCAAGACAGCGCGTCCACTGATTAGGCCAGTATATCCGATAGGTTTTACTAGAGAAGGTTCAAAGGAAACCCCTACCTTTCTCGATGCAGTTGTTTCTCGTAGAGGAACCGCACTTTGCATACATACTCATTTGCATTTGGTCATGATGGAATTACTTCTTATCCATGTGGGGGATTGTTAGAATTTAAGGACAAAATCCCATAGGTTATGAATAAGAAGAAGGATGGAAAAGAAGAGGAACAAATAAGAAGGATTGTGTGTGTGGTAAGAAGTCCCACATTGCTTAGGTAGAGAGAGGTTGGAGGGTATATAAGCCCCAACCTTGCTCCTACTAATTGGCCCTTGGGCCATCCCACTTTTGTAGAGGGGGGAGGACTTAAGCAACCCTCGGTCCACCACACACGCGCGCGCACCGCCGCCGTCCGGCCGGCTCGGTTCGGTTCGGTCGGTCGCGCGTGTGAAATAAAAAATAATTTTTTATTGAATAATTTTTTAAAAATAAATAATCTTTTTATTTTTGAAATTCGGTTGTGATCCTCCGATATTTCCAATTCGTTCGCGCGTCTGTTAGCGCCAACCCAATGGCTGTGTCCGTGCGTCCGTCCGTTCGAGTTCGGCTGCAATAGACGCAAATCGCTTCTGTTCGTTCCGTTCTGGTGTGTCTTTTCGCACGAACCAGTTCGCAGAACAGACAAGTCCATCAGATCATTGTTTTCCAAACTCTATAAATAGGGCCCCCTAGTCACAGAAAAAATTACGTTTTCTCTTCTCTGCATACACTCTTTCTGCATATACATTCTGTGCGTTCCGAAAGCAGACTCGTTGGATTCGCTTGGGCTTCAGGCAATACTTTCATCTATCGATTTCTATGTCTTCTCTTTCCCTCGGTCACTTGAAACAAAACCATATGTAACAATCTAACTTAATTTGCTAGTTCAGTCCACAATTAGCACAAACAAAATGGATTAGATCGATGAATCTTCTTTATAATCATCTTTAGTTTTCATGAATATGGGCATTTTCATGGACGGGCCTTTTTTCAACTTACAAATTAAAGGAGGATAAGCGCCTGTCTAGGAAAGCGTCAGGGCTAAAAAAGCACGGTAAGAAGGGAAAATACACGGTGGAAGTTAAATAAGGTGTTTGTTTGAGTTGTCTTTCCCCCCCCAAAAAAAAAAAAAGACTTTTTAACTAAAAGCTACTTTTAAGAAGAAGGCACGTGCCTATTTGGATCAACGATAAAAGCTATTTTTCCAATGTGATTTATGGTATACAGGTAAGTTTGTAAAAAGAGTTTTATTTCGACTTACATAAACATGCTTTTCACAGTGCGGATGAGCTTTTATTACTGTCAATCCAGACATAAATCACATTTACAATATGACTTTATTCATATCTTAAGTTTGCAAAAGTCATATTAGAAAAAAAAAAAATCATTTCTACCACTACTATTCCAATCGTGCCCAAAATATAATGTGCGTATTCTTCTTCAAAGAGTACTTTTGTCCTAGAAACCCATGAACAAGATGGCTCATGTCTTTACAAATAAACTTCAAACTATGGTCATTCATTATAAAGATCAGATCGAAGAACCTCATAAATGGGTTTTTAATGTCTTTGAATGTAGTTCTCCCTACAAAAAATAAAATTATTTTTATTTTGAATGTAAATATCAAAATTACCTTTTTATACTTTTTTAATTATCATTAATAAGAATATTTTTATTTTTAATTCGTATAAAATATTATTGCTTTTATGTTTTTGAAGAGCATCTTTAAGGTTTTGAATTGTCAAGAAGAGCACAAGACTAACTAGGGAATCGATTACCAAAAATAGAAGTCACTCATTTCATGGAGGGAGAAGAATTCCATTCCCACTTACATCAAGTCTATTCCCATGCAACTAAGTCATATTTCTCCTAATGTCAATAGAAGGAGAAGGAAAGAAATGGAAGTCGACGATCCCAAACGCTCTCTAGTTCCTCCATCCCGCGAGGAAAATGACCTGACTATGCGCAGCACTGAGAAAATTAAGAATGGTGGGAAAGGTGATTCAAACAAGCTTCAGCTAAGTGACTGGCCTCTCCTTGGTTCAAAAGGAGGAGCTTTTTCCAAAGGAGGTATGTCCTTTGTGCAGAAACTAAAAGGGAATGCTGGGGAAGATGATTGCTCGGACGACAATGATGATAATGAAGGAAGGAAGCAGCAACTTTCTGAAGGAGATATGTCGGATGATGAGATTGATTCAGAGGACTGTCAGCCTTTTATGTGAGATAATAGAATACCCAAACTGGAACTTTCCAACCTTCAAATTTTCTGATAAGATAAAGAAGCGACTGTACAAAGCATGGAGGAAAGCTGTTATTGTCAAACTTTTGGGTAGAACAATTGGCTATAAGGCTTTGCTGACTCGTCTACAATCCTTATGGGCTAAGAAAGGAATCGTGAACCTGATCAACATTGGCCATGGGTATTTTGTAGTAAAGTTCACTAACAAAGAAGACTTGGTCCATGGCTAATATATGACCATTACCTGACTGTCAGACCCTGGGAGCATAACTTCATTCCAGCAAGGGCAAAAATATACAAGGATGCAGTTTGGGTAAGGGTTCCAAAAATCTCTCTAGAGTATTATGATTGGGAGGCCTTAACCACCATCGGAGACAGAATAGGGGATACCATTAAGGTTGATATGAACACCTCTCATCACCTGAGAGGCCATTATGCCAGGATATGCGTCCTAGTTGACATTAGCAAACAACTCATGTTGGGGCTCAAGCTGGATGGGGAAGATTATATCCTGGAGTATGAAGGACTCCACCTACTCTGTTTAAACTGCGGTATTTACGGTCATTCAGGCGAAACTTGCCCAAGTTGTCCTAAGGAGAAGGGAGACAATGGGAAAGAGCAGGATGACGGTCCATCTGATATCCCAAAAGTTGCGAATCATTAGAGTGTGCAAGTTTTGAGTGATTACCGGGATCAATGGCATGTAGTGCAATGACACCGGTGGCCACGGTGAACAAAGGACGGGAAGGAGGAACCACAGAAAAAAACATTACAGGATCACAATTTGATGTGCTGGAGAATACAGACGATTTGCAGCAGAAGGAGGCCGACAACATAGTCTTTTAGAGCACCTCGGTCCAGACAATAGCAGAGCGTAATACCCAGCAGCAGAACACTATGGTAGTACGGAGAAAGAAACGTTCGACCAAAAAAGAGACAGGGGAAAGGTCTGACAAGGCAGCTAGTATTAATAAGCAGGATCTTCAAGCCTCCGAAATCAAAAGGCCTGCCGAGAAACGCTCCAGAGGTATGATAAGTGGCGGAACTCTAGGGGTCATCGTAGCAGGTATGGATCAAGGGGAAAAGGACATAGGAGGCTCAAAATTCAAAGTGGTTTATAGAGAGGGGGAAAAGAAGTGGAAGTTGTAGGGGTCGGTCCTTTAGATGTTACTGGGCCTGAACTATTACAAGATATGAGCCATGTGAATGGTGAAGTGGGCAAGGAAGCCCAAATGTCTGATGCTCCTTTTAATCCTGGCGAAGATGGAGTCTTGGATGTGGGTTTGGTCATTGGGCCCTCACAGACCGCGCCAGCCTACATGGAGAATGTAGAGATGGACTCTTCTGAAATCTCGAATGTGCCCGAGACCCAATTTACTCAGTAAATCTTGTGGATCCACCTTTAATTTTTGGTTTTTTATGGATTTAATTACCTACTGGAATATAAGAGGAGCTTCAAACAAAAGCCTCCTTAGAAATATTAAGGGTATTTGCAATGGGCTTAGACCCAATATTTTGATTTTAGCTGAGACTAAATGCCTGACTGAAAAACCACTTCGGCCTCTTTTGTCTTGGGGTTATGATTCTTTGACTTTTGTCCCTAGTGAGGGTAGATCTGGGGGCTTAGCTGTGGTGTGGTAGAGTAATGCTGTGAGAATGGTTATTCTCCAAGATTCAAGGCAATTAATCCATATGAGCTGCGAGTTTAATGGACTTCCCTCTTTCCTCCTCACCGCCATATACGTTGTGCCACATTCGAACCTGAGAACGATTCTTTGGTCCTCCCTTTGCCAACTTTCCTTGTCTATCAATTGCCCGTGGGTTGTTTTCGACGATTTTAATGATATCCAATCTCCTTCAGAAAGGAGAGGTGGAGCCGTTTGTAATCAGTCCAGAATCAATTGGTTCAATGATCGAGTGGCTGAATGTGGTCTCTCCCACCTCGGATTCCAGGGTCCTAAATTTACCTGGAAGGGACCTAAGAATGCCGGATTTAATCGCTTGTTCGAAAGACTTGATCGGGCCCTGGGGAATAATCACTTCCTAAATGCTCTCAGCGACTGCGTTGTTAAGGTATTGCCTCGAACTTTATTCTCTGATCACAACCCTTTGTCTTTGTCTTTTGCTGTGCAGAACAGGAGTATTTTGCCTAAGTCCTTCAAATTTGAAGCAATGTGGTTGACGCATGAATCTTTTGAAGATTTCCTCTCGTCTTCCTAGGAAAGGAATGATGGCATGCTTGGTTCCTTATTAAGAGTCTCGACTGCCCTGGAATCCTGGAACAAAGACTATTTTGG
This sequence comes from Acacia pycnantha, assembly GCA_025563575.1. Taxonomy (NCBI): domain Eukaryota; kingdom Viridiplantae; phylum Streptophyta; class Magnoliopsida; order Fabales; family Fabaceae; genus Acacia; species Acacia pycnantha. The sequence continues at coordinate 387,777 of JAMWYP010000038.1, forward strand.
CCTTGCTGAAAAGAATAAGGGGATACTTCTGGCTCGGCTATGGGGTATTCTAAATTCCCCAAACTATCCTCATTCTTTTTATCTGAGATCTCTAGAATATTCCTTACAAAATGAATTGGATATCCTGCTTAAGAGAGAAGAGATCAAGTGGTTCCAGAAGGCTAGAATGGAGTGGATTACTAAGGGTGATAGAAATACTCGCTACTATCACCTCAAGACATCAATGAGAAGAAGACGGAACTTAATTCATCTGCTAAAGGATGATAATGGCATTTGGGTTGAAGATGAGCATAAGCTAAGGGAGATGGTTGTAGCTTATTTCCAAAACCTGCTTCAGGCAGAGGAAAGTGGCACAGGGCGATTAGCTACTAGGACTAGTTACCCGGAGTTGGATCAGGCCGTCATCTGTGATCTCAAACACACCCCGGTGGAAGAGGAAATTGAGAGTGCCCTGTTCTCTATAGGCCCCACAAGGCTCCCGGATTTGATGGATTTCCTGCCATTTTCTATCAATCAAACTGGAAGATTGTTGGACCGTCCCTGTGCAAGTTTGTGCAAGATGCGTTCGAGGGTAGACAGGATCTAGAGCCAAACAATAAGACTCTAGTTTCCCTCATTCCCAAGAGGGAGGTACCTGAATCTGTTAGACATTTTAGACCAATTTCGCTTTGTTCAGTCCACTACAAATGCATATCGAAAGTGATTACCGGGAGACTTAGAAGCCTTATGGATTCTGTAATTTCCCCCTTTCAAGCTAACTTCATCAAAGGTAGACAAATCCATGACAATATCATTGTGGGATAGGAGGTTTTGCACACCATGAAGAAAATCAGAGCAAGGAAGGGTCTTATGGCAGTCAAGATTGACTTAGATAAAGCTTATGATAGGATTCATTGGGAATTTGTAAGCCAAGTTCTAGAAGAAACAGGTATGGACTCACAATTTATTCGTCTGGTTATGAATTGTGTAACCACTGTCTCTTATAATATTTTATGGAATGGATCTCAATCTGAATATTTCAAGGCGAAGAGGGGTTTGAGACAGGGAGACCCCATTTCTTCCCTTTTATCTGTGTTATGCATGGATAAGCTTTCTCATTTAATATCTGATGAAGTGAATCAAGGCAATTGGAAACCTATTAAGCTCTCTAAGCATGGCCCAAGCATCTCTCATCTCATGTTTGCAAATGATATTTTACTCTTCGGTGAGGCCACGACAAGGCAAGCCATGTGTATGATGAATTGTTTAGATAAATTTTGTGCTGGTTCGGGGGAATCAACAAACAAAAATCCTCTATTTTCTTTTCTCCAAGGGTTCCTACTCATATCAGGCATTCTGTTGCTACTGTCACTGGTATGCATGTTTCCATTGAGATTGGAAGGTATTTGGGTTTTCCACTATCAAGGAAAAGGAAGCCTACTGAAACATTTCAATACATAGTTGATAGAGTTAGAATCAAACTATCAACTTGGAAGGAAAAGTGCCTCTCTAGAGTTGGGAGGATTACTCTTGCAAAATCAGTTCTTTCCGCAGTCCTGCTTTATCCCATGTAGGTGGCACATCTTCCAGTGTTTATCTGCCAAGAGATTGAAGGAATCCAGAGGAATTTTGTTTGGGGGGCATGGTGAAGCTTCTGGTGGATTCCATCCTAGAGGTTGGGAGCAATTAATTCGCCCGAAAGGTCAAGGAGGCTTGGGGTTTAAATGTCTTTCTTCCCTTAACAGAGCTTGTGGGGCCAAGCTAACTTGGAAACTTCTTACCGGTTCTAGGAGCCTATGGACGGATGTGATGTGGAAGAAATACATGTTGAGGGGTGATAAGGAGCTGTTTAATTCTAGAAATAGCGATTCCCCTCTATGGAAATTTATTGTTAAGCAAAAGGACCTTGTGGAGGATGGTTCTGGCTGGAATATCAGGAATGGTATGAGTGTCAAATTTTTCACTGATAAGTGGTTATTTAAAGACTCCTCCCTTAAGGAAGTTTGTATCAGGACTCTGTCCGAAGAAGAGGAACATAATACGATTGCTAACTGGGTATGCAATGGATGTTGGAATTATGTTCATCTATCTCGGCTTTTCCCAGGAAATGTGATCCAAAGATTAATCTCCATTATCCCGCCAATGGTTCATGCTGGGGATGATTCACTTATATGGAAGGAAACGACCAACGACATTTTCTCTGTGAAAAGTGCTTACAGTTTATTGGAAAGGTCTAGCAGCAGCACTGATAAGACGCTCTTCAAGAAGATTTGGAAGTGGAAGGGAGCTGAGAGAATTAAACTCTTTATGTGGATTGCTTTCCTGAATCGTCTTCCTACTCGGCTAAGGAGGAGTAGGTGGTCCCATGAATCTCCCATATGCCCTCACTACAGGAATGGACTTGAAGATGTTCTTCATATCCTAAGGGACAGTGATTATGCTAAGCTGATGTGGAATGCCTTATTGAATCCAAATTTTACACCTGAGTTTTTCAACTCCTCTCTAGAGAATTGGGGCTCTCTAAACCTTCAAAAAGATCTAGGACGCCAAGGTATTGGTAATTGGCAGCAGATCTAGGGGGTAGCAATATGGAGATTATGGTTGTAGAGAAATGAAGCAATCTTTAACGAGGAATTTGAAAAGCTTAGCTATCCTGCTGAGATCATTCTATTCTCCTGGAAAAGCTTTGTTGCATTACAAGAGGAGAACAATCTTATCTAAATTCCCCAACCCATCAGCTTGAGATGGACTCCTCCGGAGGCTGATTGGGCAAAACTGAATGTTGATGGAGCTGTCTCTCATTTTCTTTGTGAAAAGGAAACTATTATTATAATAATATTAATAATAAAATAACTTCATCTCTTTCTTTAAAGAAAAAATTCCATTATGATTTATTATTGCTTATTTCTTAAGTTTAAAAAAATTCTATTTTTATTTGAAATGCCACAAATGATACACCCAATTAATATATCATAAAATCTAAAAAAAATCTTTTAATTTAACAATAATAACTTTTTAAATATATTAAAATATATCTTAAATTTATTAAAAATGAGAATTCATCAACATCTCACTTATCAGATAACAAATCCCTAGTCTCGGATATAGCATCTCTAAATGGGATGGTCGAATATACCATCTCTCATCAAGCTATTGAAAGCATTCAAGGAGTCTGTACACGTACACCTTCTGGAAGCCACATTGTTGGCCAATTGCCATGGTACCATTTCTGTCTCCTAAAGGCGCTTTACTTTTTAAATATCTAGTCATAATATAAAATTTTAGCGCACAATATTTGCGTGTACATGCTTGATTAAAATAGTTATATCATAATTTCAACTAACCCATTTACTCTAAAAAGAGTAACTAAAACTTGTAAGCAACTCAGCTCAACCAACACCATACAACTACAAACATATCACCAATAGATTAATCAAGTAGCATTCCCATGCGCAAGAAAATGAACAACTTTTCAACTGGAAGACAATAAGCAGATGGGGCTTCTTCCTCCTCAGTGTTTGTCTAAGTTCTTAAGCAGAAAAGATCAAAGAGATGCCGCAATAATTCGAGGACATCATTCATACTCGACTATTTACCCAAAAAGAAGTCCCTAAAGACATTTGAAAGACATGTGTTGGAGGGCCATATACTCATCATTTTAGAGCAATCATGCCACCTGTGTGCCACCAAATGCAACCCCATTTGATTAAAGCTTATGCTACTTTTTTGGTTTTTCTTCACTTGCTTATGATATTCCATGCCTTGAGCAATATTTAAAGGAAAACATGACAAGATGGACCCCCAGGGGACCATAACAGCACTGCATATTACTAAGAAAGAAGGGCACCGAAAAATGCATAAACTTTGGACTTTACTATATTTGCCAGTATCTGCTTCTGAAGTTATACCTGTTCTTCTATTATCAGACACAGACATGGAAGATATTCAATAACCAGAGTGCCAACAAGAAACTTAAAAAGGTGAAAGCTGAGTTTGCCGATATGTACTTCTGAAGCTGTACCTATTTCTCTGTATCAGAAACAAGTATATAATACTGGCTGAACATAAGATACTCCACCGGTCCTTAATATAAAACATATTTCGGGAGTTGATTTTTATCCTAAATGTAAGACATAGTTTTCATAATTGTCAATCTTTCCCTAATTTAACCCATGATGCTCCCCCAACAATAATAGAAGAGGGAATGGGGAATTAAGGAAGATAATTGGGTATTTTAGAAAATACATAATATTAACTAACTAAACTAACTTCCTTAATCTAATTGTTCTGTAATAGAACACAGATGTCTAGCCTGTGGGGCTAGTAATGATTGATATTGGATCAGAGGTAGCGTCCACTGGTATCTATCGAGGAGATAACAGCAGTCGCTACTGGATCACTGTGCTACACGGGGTTGGCTTTTCGCCTGAGGGTAATGTGTGTGCACAGTGGGACTGTATTGTAAAGAATGTAATATTCAACTTGTGTCGTATCTGGGAGGCAACCTCTTATATATAGAGATTACCTAGGGTTTCTGCTCTCCTTACCACGGGTCCTTCCACTGTGATCGTGCGCGTTCCATGTCCTGATCGTGCGCACTCCGTATCCTGCATGATTGCTGGATTATCGGCATGTCCAAAGGTGACGGGCGAGTAAACTGCAGTGTGGGAGGTTTCCCGCCTAAAGCACTCTTGGTGGGCCTTCGTCTGTTAGGCCCATTATTTGAATCCATAACACTAATCAAATTTGATATATATGTCTTATATTAAAGACTGGATGAGTATTAAATAACCAGAGCGCCAATTAGAAACTGATAAAAGTAGCCGGACACAGTAATCTCTAAGTATGACAAGATGGACCGCTGGGGGACCATAATAACAATGCTCTAGATTAGTAAAGAATATGGACATCAAAGAACGCTAATACTTTGGACTTTACTTCGTTTGCCAGCAACTGCTGATGAGGTTATACCCATTTCTCCACGCTAGACAAACATGAAAGACATCATATTATGGGCAGAGTTTCGATGAGAAGCTGATATAAGTGGCCAATTATTATGAGTCAGTCCCACGCTAAGAAATCTTACAAGTGATATAGGGTTTATAAGTTTAAAGGGCACTCCCTCTTAATAAACTAGTCTTTTAGGATTGTACTTTCTTTTTGGACTTATGATCATCACATTTATGGCATTGTTGAGAGCTCAATGTTCACAAAAAGTGTTATCCATAGAGATCCTGATCGGTAGGAGGCCGACTAAAGTGTCATGGTGTGGATCTGCCAGGGACCTCTCCTCTTAAGAGGGCGGCATTGTAATGAGTCCCACATTGAGAAATCTCTTAAGGGGGCAGCTTTGTTAAACATCTCACAATGAGAAATTTCACAAGTAGAGTGTGATTTAAAAGTTTCTCTATCCTAATAGGCTAGTCTTTTGAGATTAGACTCTCTTTTTAAGTCACATTGAATTGTAAATAGTCCCACATTGAGTCAGTTCTTGAATGAGGAGTCTTATCAAGTTTAAGTCCCACATTGGGTAAGTTTCCTTGAATGATGAGTCTTATAAAGCTTTGGGTTTACCAACTTCAACAGCTAGCTTACAATAGCGCTTTCATTGAGAGAAGGCTAACAGAGAGGGCATCTAACTTTTAGAATGTGGTTCTCCTAGATGAGTTATGCCTGTTACACCAACCAACCTTATCTAAATTAGAACCACCACAACTATATTCACAATTTCTAAAATTTATCCGCGAGCTGAAAGAATATCTTGAAACGCGTAAATGAGGAACAAAAAAGATAATTGATGGAGGGGGTGGGGAACATTGTTTTGATTTGTCAAAACATACCCACCAAACTGTATTTTTTTTTGTATAAAAAAAACTGTAATTTTCTATTCAATGTTATCCCCAAGGAGAAAAAAAAAGGATCTAGAACACGTCTCTAGATCAAATTATCTTTTTTTTTTTTGCTTAGATAGATCAAATTATTTTTACTATGTTGATTATCATTTCAATCTATCATCTGTATTCTGTCCTGATCTTTCACTGTTTCCGTTACCAGGCCCATTTGCCGTGTACAATTGTAGCGTCCTTCCTCACCAAATGCAAATATCACTTTGGAACTTGTTCTAATCAACCAATGTGAGTTGACATAGATGGTAAGGGATCCAAGACTAGGTCCTTGGGTCGTGGGTTCGATCCCCTCTACCGTCGCTGGGACTCCTTTGGTAGGCGATCTCGTAAGTCTCCAGTAAGTGCTCATAGAGCCCGGGGCCGTGCCCTGGCCTTGGTGGGGGACTGATGTCAAACCCCTCCAAAACTTTTTTTTATCAAAAAAAAAAAAAAAAAACTTGTTCTAATCATCATCATCCAAGAAACGGTTCAGATTTGAAATCTTTTAACTGATGACTTTTAAATAAAATGATCATTTAAAAAAAATTGTTAGTTAAGAGATTATCTTTAATTTAAATTTTCTACCTATTGAAATATTTTTTTCAAAAATAAAAAAATAATAAATTTGGATGACCCAGAACTTATCTGAACAATCCATATGAGATTAAATCATGGTGCCCACTGAAACTGGTTCCGGACTAAACAAGTGCATACATGGACTTCCGAAATGACTTGGTGAGCTTTCAGAGGAAAGCATGTCAAAATTTGTCTTGGCCGAAAACAACTTAACCGGATCATAAATGAATAGAATATAAGTTGCAGTGACTTGACAATATTATCCTAAACAGCTCGTCTGCAAATTTCATATGGGACTTTCTTGTTATCTGTTCATTTCAAATTATTCATATTCGCACATTATACGGACTTAATCATTTTATCCAAAAGAAAAGAGTTACACAGCTCTAGACTATTCAAATATACGAGCCATCTCTTCATTACAGAAAATCTGGGCCTGATTCTTTGAGAAAATTTACAACCTGATCACAGAAAAAGGGAGGAGGAGAGGGAAAAAAAAAGACAAACCTGATGGTTGTTGACTGCGCTCAACTGTATGATCTGTGCATTTGAGAAAATGCGAAAGATAAACTCACTTGGGTATACAGATTCTGAAACTGAATATCATCTCTTAAAAAGTGGCAGGCAAATTGTCTTTTCTGTTCTAACTAGTAACCAGTACTGTCTGCTGAAACATCCATGAAAGACCAAATTAACTAAAAGCCATCAAACAAGTCCTTGTTGGCCTACCCAGGTGTGTTATACTAGATATCATCGTAATAAATGTTCATATGGACAAAGGCAGTCTTCTTTCTCTCTTTCTCGCCAGTGTTTGCCTAGAGACTTTTAGGCGTATAAAAACCAATATACTGAGGCATACCACAACCAAGAAAATCCAAAAGCGCCTGAAGTAGAGGGCTACAAAGGATAACGCTGTAAGGATGCAGAATAATAAGGCAAAAACAATTGCCACAGCAAAATCAACCCTGCAAGATGTTAATACAAATGTCAATTATAATTTCACATCTGCAATTATATGGTCCTCGATAAAATTACAATCTGGAATAATATCATTGAAAAGTCAAATTAAAATAGAAGGAAGGGAGAAGGGCAGAAGGCACTGTCAGCCCAAGATGATAGTGAAAAATATTAAATCCAATCAACCGACAAGGCAGCATGTCCAGGAAACAGCTTCATTATCCAGCTTGAATGCAAAGGATATTGATGAGTCTGGAATTGATAATACATATTGTATGTAATAGTGAGCCTGGCATGTCAGCCATGTTTATAGGAGGAAGAAAAACTGCAAATAAGAGTGATGAGCTGGCAGAAACCCTGGCAGGGGGGATAATCAGACATGCAAAGGTGGTGAGTGTATGTGTTTGGGGGGTGGGGGCAGGGATATGGAGGGTCTGCGAGGAGAGTGCTGGCTTCTCAAATGCTCGTGTTGGGTGAGGCCAGTGAATTTTCATTTTTTTCTTATGTTTATTGCTTTCTGTGTGTGCTAGGTGGCAAAGGTGTGCTCACTGGTTACATATCATCAATCTCCTACAGAGGTTAGTTATTTATTAGTAATTTTGTTTCAGTAAATACAGTTTAATCACAGCTGTGAATAATACAGTAGCAAGGTTCCATCAAATATCTAACACCTCGGTTAAATTCATCCATGCCCACTCAAATACATTTTCTCCCATTCTATATCTCATTTCCATATCACCTAAATCAGAATCCATTTAGCTCAAGGGCCAAAAATGTGATTTTAAGGGTTTCGTATGCTGCAAGAACAATGACAGCTCTTCAAGAAAGAATATTTAGACATACAAGAATTTAAACATGTTTTTTAAGAGAGTCATGGTAAGCCTTTTAAAGGACCAAAATTTAGCTTCCTCAACACCCAAAAAAAATGATTTTGGCTGTTTTGTCTAATCTGAATACTGCAAGTTCATGCCTTTTCCCAACTACAACATGCCAAGCCTGGCACTCTGATTAAACTAAAATATGTGATCAAGCCCAGCTCGAGCAGTTACAGATAGTTTTTTAGATATGATGTAAACTTAACGAGCCGGACAGCAACTTAAGGCCTGGCTCCTGAATTACATTTGCCTAATATCTTCTTCAAATCCATTCATTTGTTAAATAAGATAACCAAAACCAGGCTTTTCATGAGCTGAGTTCAGGTAACTCACGAGTAGATCAATAATCAACATTCACAAATCCTACTAACATATTTATGCATCTTGAATAGCTCATTATCCATTATATATTCTAGTTCACCTTTAGAACCCTAGGTTTAATTCTTTTGACATTCTCATGTAAACTGATGACTATATATAACATGGCAATTGATACCCAGGCTAGAAACTGGTTGAATGTATGCATCCCTTGTCTTCCGTTCGATGTTATATTCTCTATATATGAACAGTAATGTCACTCATGGTTCCAAATATAGTGTTCATTATAAACAATCCTTTACTCTCTCTCTCTCTCTTTTTTAATATTAAAAACTAGTATGCTATCACCCATAGACCCACATGATGTTTCTCCCTAGGTCACTAAGGGTAGTAATGACGTTTCAAACTTTCAATCTTAGATTTTTTTAACATATTTTTTGTGAAGATGATTGTTACGTGGCAAAAGAATAATAAGCCAGGGGTATTCTGTAACTACTTTTGGTTGTAGGTTATATCGGCTTAAGATACAATAGAATAACTATAAACACCTACACATTTACCCTATAGAATCCGTTGAATGAGAAATTACTCGGTTCTTCTCTCTCTCTCTCTCAACATCTAAGCATTACTTATGAAAGTAAAAATCCCAAAACCATCGTACAGTTGACAAAAGTGCACATCCTAAGCTCAATGGCCAAATAAATGTTGGCAAATCAAGGCATGGGCATGTTCACCAAGCTCCTTCATGTTTGAAACATAATGTTTGATTGTCAGGATAATGCGTGACAGATGCTCAATAATTGATTAGGAAAATAGTTACACCCAGTTGACAGCTATAACTTCTGTAAGCACTTTATCCTAATGAATCTAAGCATTAGTATGAAGTCTTGGATGGGTATAACTACAGATTGTTGGGAAATTCAGGTTCGGCTTATCAGCTATGTTCATCAACTCACATTTGGCATACTATTGATCCTTTGAATTGGTGTCAAAGTAAGGTCTGGGTCAGTACCTTGAACAGAAGGTTGTAAGTGGTGAAACTGTAGAATGATAAGAGGCTGGCCACCTCTTTCAAGTCGCATTTGGTAAGTGCTTAATCTTGGTGATTGATATTAGATCATGATCATGTGTTCAATTTCACAATGAGAAGCTGATAAACACAGATTTGACTGGGTCATAAATTCTTGGGATTGAACCATAGCACTGCTCATTGTAAAAATAGAGTTGGGCTCTAGCTGACAATAAAGTGTCTCTAATAAATGGAAATAGATTTAATTAACCGAATTCAGCTCCTTGGGTATGCTCCTCAATCGAAGTTCGCACATGACAGAAAATGAGCTCTAAAAGTGATCCTAACCGTCAGTAGGCCAAAATTTTCAACTATTAAACAAATAAACATATAGATGGAACGAATCAATCCATGAAACACTTTTTCAATGAAATGGAATAACTTGAACAGCGAGTAAGGCTATAGTTCAAAATGCCATCTCCCATCTATACTTACATTACAGGTAGAGCTAAATTAGGGATTTCCATACCATCTAATTAGAAACATCAAACCAAAGAAAAATGGTAGTCGAGTTCAGAATGGTACCTAGTATTGATATGGGGTTTGGGAGAGAAGACTGTGAAAGCAGAGTACTTGTGCTGGGATCGGATCTGGTAATCTCTGAGCTGCTCGACAAGTTTAGATCGGGTTATCATTTCCAGGGCCACAGGTCTACCTTATTCTTAACTTTCAATCAGAAACTTCGAAGACAGCGAAAAACTGGAAATTGGAACGGAGTTAAGCTTCGCAAGCTTATAAATCTGGGTGAAAACCATACCCAAGATCCACTCGTATGAGGAGAAACTGGTTTTGACCTGCAATTTGTAATGGTGAGCCGCTATTTGCAAATACGAATAAGATTCTTGGGCTCGAGCGGCTGTATTAGCCGAAGAACTGGCAATTTGGGAACGCAGGCCCCAGCAAAAGAATTCCCAAAAAAATGGAACATTTTATATTAAAATTTTATTTATTTATTATTATTATTATTATTATTATTTTAAAAAAAACTACTCCTTAATGCATGTTAGGAATTTTAATGAAGGGAGGAAAAGAGAGATATTAATATCACGTCGTTTGGATTAATAAAAGGAAGGAGATGGGAGGAGTTTTAATATTACTTGTTTGACTCAGAATGGAAGGAGAGAAAAAATATTTTTATGTAGACAACTTTGCCTATGTATTTTATTTTCATACTTTTGTTGAAATTTAATAAAATTAAATGTGAAATAACATTTAATACACAAAAATATAATTATTAAAATTATGTAAGTACAATTATAATAGCTAATATGTACAATAAAATATATCCAATGATTATAGTTTTACTTAAGTACATACAAATATATAAAATAATTATTATAAATATTATTTTGATAAAAAAATTAAAAATACTATAATTATAATATAAAGACACAATAAGAAAAAGGGAAAATCCGTACCAGGGCCCTTTTAAACTCTGAAATCCCAGTTAAAGCCCTAAGACCCTGACAAATACAGAAAAGGCCCCAGGGCCCTGATGGGGATTAAGTTATAAAATGAAAAGACAGGAATACCCTTATCAAAAAAGCAAAAGCAGAAGTTTCCCAAAAGGTAAACACACGATCAGATTGAGATTGAGTTTTGGCGCCACACGAAGAACGAGAAGAGAGGAATGGCAGGGACGATGCGAACGCAAGTCACAATCCTAAACCTTTATATTTGCTCAACTCAGCGAGGGGGAGAAGTTTATATTCCGAATCATCCACTGCGTGCTGAACTCAGGGGATTTAAATTTGCTGTTCATGAAGGATTTTTTCAGTTAGAAGGTTGGTGGCTGAAAGCTTTGAGCTTGGGCAAATTTATGTTATTATGAGATAGGAAATAGGCAAGAAATACTAAGATTTTGCTCAAGATATCATTATCACCATTCTAGTTGGTCTTTAATCATTGGTGGGTGGGGTGGAAAAATATGTTGCTCTGTTTTTTGGCATGAAAACAGAGGGAAAGGTGTAATGTGTTAATGGGATGAAGCTCCATTTGGTTAAAAAACGCTGAAATGGGATAGTTGTTAATACACTGTTTTAGTTGTTAATATGACTGATATAGTTGTTAAAAGACTGATCAAGTTGTTAATACGAATTTATGTTGCAGATCATAATTAAAGATGGCTAGTACTTCAAGGAAGAACCTATTATGTTTCTTCCATGTGGGAGGTAACATTGTATATGGGGGAGGACAAGAAAGTGAGTATATTGGTGGAATGGTAAGAACAAGAAACATCAAGGAAGGAACAACATACAAGGAGTTGCTAACTGAGACTTTCTTGGAGCCTCCAATTACTACAAGGCCGACAGGTAGACCGCCAAAAAAAGGCGGGAATCTCAGTTCCAAGACAAGATGGTTTATCGTTGTGGTAGATGCCGTGAGGAGAGACACTCAATCAGGACTTGCAAGAATCCAAATCCAAGTTGATCATTCATGGTGTCATGAGGGCTTCTTTTTTTGGGCATTGCCTCTCACACTCTGTTTTTGTATATGTCTTTACAGAGAAATCCACGCCCATATTTTTTTTGGAGATGGTGTGTGATGTTGTTATTATGAATTTGTGCATGTATTTGGTGTTGTAAATGAATGTTGGATATTGTTGTCACAACTGTATCCAAGTGTCATTTATGTACACATTTTTATATTGTAAGACAACTGTAAATGACGTTGACAAATATATGTTAAGGGTCTATGATTTCGTTGTTAAAGGGTTGATATGGTTGTTAATGGAGGCTGATGTTGTTGTTAATGGTTGCTGATCATGTTGTCAGTGAGGGCTGATGATGTTGTCAGTGGGGGCTGATTATGTTGTTAGTGGGGACTGATCATGTTGTCAGTGAGGGCTGATGATGTTGTCAGTGGGGACTGATCATGTTGTTAGTGAGGGCTGATGATGTTGTCAGTGGGGGCTGACGTTGTTGACATTTGTTTCTGATATAGTTGGGGTTGATATGGTTCTGCATTTTTCCGATATGGTTTTTTTTTTTTCTGATGTTGATATTAAAGGGGGCTGATGATGTTGTTAGTGAGGGCTGATGATGTGTTAGTTTGGGCTGATGATGTTGTTAGTGAGGGTTGATGATGTTGTTAATTAGTGGGGGCTGATCATGTTGCCAAAGGCGGCTGATCATGTTGTTAGTGGGGGCTGATCATGTTGTTATTGGGGGCTGATCATGTTGTTAGTGGGGGCTGATCACGTTGTCAGTGAGGGCTGCTGATGTTGTCAGTGAGGGCTGATTATGTTGTTAGTGGGGGCTGATGATGTTGTTAGTTTGGCCTGATCACGTTGTCAGTGGGGGCTGATCATGTTGTCAGTGAGGGCTGATGTTGTTGACATTTGTTTCTGACATAGTTGGGGTTGATATGGTTCTGCATTTTTTTTCTGATATGGTTGTTCTTTTTGCTGATGTTTATGTTAAAGGGGTCTGATTTGGTTGTCAAAGGGGGCTGATGTTGTTGTTAATTTGGGCTGATCATGTTGTCAGTGGGGCTGATCATGTTGTTAAAGAGGGTTGATCATGTTGTTAGTGGGGGTTGATGATGTTGTTAGTTTTTCCTGATAATGTTGGTAAATGGGTACCTTATTATATCCCATTTTGCAGCATCTGTACACAAACTAACAATGACAGAGATGAAGGAAACAATTGTCTTTGTCATTCATATATATAATGTCATGTCACATACATCATAAAAGTTACTAAACTTTGTTATGAATATGAACTCAAGTGTTCTCCACAATTGCTGTAATAAAATCTGTCATACAACCGATGAGATGTATATACACTTAAAACGAAGTCAGCCTAACTAAATTAAACGATTGCTTCCTAGCTTCTCATCTTCCGCTTGTGGGAGTCCTCGATCATTGACAACACTTTATCTCGATGCGTGTTGGTTCGATGACTGACCAACCTTTTCCATGCTTGTCTCATTTGTTGACTTAAGTCATTATGCTTTCTTTGGTCACCTCCTAGACCTTTCTTCCCCTTCCCCTTTGCCTTTTGTTTTTGCTCACGTTGCTTGAAGAATTCTTCTGTGAACAAGTTGTAACCTGAGAACCTCACGTCCCTTTGAGATTGTTTCATTGTTGTTCGTTATGTTCAAAAACTGCAATATGAAAATTCATGTGTTGGGAGGTCAAAACAGCGTTAATATCAGCATTGCAAACCAAAAACTAGTGGTAGCATGCAAAACACCTTTCAAGATATGGGGAAGGGAATAGAACAACATAAAAACTTCAATTTCATCATCAAAGTTGAGAATACAGGGGGAATTTTCCTTTTCCAGCCAAATTAGAGAGTTTGCAGCATATTAAATACTCATTTCAGCAGCTATACTTCATATAGTTCTATAGCTTATTTCAAGCAACCTACTATTATGTCATTGGAGAGGTGTGACACAGAGAGAACCAGGCTTCCAATGTGGCAGAAAATTTACATTTCCACATATGGAATAGCGGCCAACTGCAAAAAACTCAACCTCTTGTGGATTCCAAGATCTATGAATATCAATTTTGTTTCCACATATTATAGAATACAACTAGTCGCATGTCAGCCAAACCATGGCACTCGCAGAACAACTCGTTTGTTTTCTTGGATATACATTCCATCAATAATATCTGACAGTTGAGGCACACCAAACTTCTAATTAATAGTGGCCTAAAATCAACCAGACAGTTGAAATCTCCTGCAAGAATTGCTGTCAACAATCTAGCAACTTCCACCTGCGAGAGGTTTAAGGTTTTAGAGGAAGAGTTTGGCAAGAAGGGAACAAATGAATATGAATTACAACCCACACCTCTTTCAGATGCATGCAATCCCTCAAAATCAATACCTCAACCAAAGTCCCTCCATTGCTACTTCCAAGGTTTCTGAAAGATATTAAGAAATGATCATAACACATTAATATAATATCGGGAGGTCTTAAGAGAATTTGTCCAGTTACAATAACCGACCTTAAAAGTTTCCAGTGATTGAATAGGATGTAGAAAAATCAACATATTTCGCTTTCGAAACCCCCGCACATGTACAAGCAACCAAATTCAGAATCAGCAACACAGTCACTCTAATAGCAGAGAACAAACTTTAAGATTCTGGCATGAAGAAGAATATAAAATACTAGAGTCATGTTTTTTCATTTTTTTCATGGGTGAGGGAAGGGGCTGAATTAGGAGATTGTCTAGTTTTAGATGCTGGTTTCGATCACATATCAATAGGAAAAGAAGGAAAGTCTGCACACACATTTTTCTACTCAAGCATATACAGGTCTACAAAATTCTACCACGTCCAAGTTATTATTATCTAGACAAATGAAGTTTGGATGCAAACTATCAGGAACTCAGTATCATTATACAAATGTAAAACAAATTATCGAAGTCTATCAAAACTGAAAATGTACACCAACAACCATTAGCAGAGGTTCAAGCAGCGCATGAGAAAACCGCGGTCAAGTGCATATAAGTATAACAAGCTTGACTTAAAGATTCATTCCTACTCCTTCTCACGTGGCAGATGTCTTGGACAATTAATAAGAAAGTGTATATAGAGGTGGGGAAACATATACGGTTTACTGAATAAACTTCCTAAAAGACACTCCGTCCATTTCTATTTATAGTTCTGGCACGTGATTTGTTTCTATTTATAAGAAAAATTACAAAATTTGAAGAGCATTCAATATTTTTCCCTAACACGTCCCTATTGAATGTATGAAATGACTTGTAATTTCTTTCAAACTCCCAGAGAAACAAATTTGGGGCAAGAGATTTTAGCACTATCTACCAAAGAAACAAACCCTTCTTTCGAACTCCCTGGTTGCGTAATCGAAGCAGAGAAAGGCAAGAAAAACGATTCATACGCAGACGCAGAGAAAGAGAATCGAAACTCACGGTGAAACGAGGAAAACCGAATAGGAAAAGGAACAAAACTTACCTCAACCCTGAAACTCGCGTTCACCGTCGACGGGCTAAGAAGTCACCAGAGAGGAGGAGAAGCGCCTGGAAGAGAAGAAAAGGACGACGAGGTCCAGAGGTAGACGCAGAGACGAGAGTGTTGGATGAGACGAGAGAACCGATCGGTGATTTTTCCCTTCCTCTCTTGCGAGCTGCAAATCGATGAAGAATGTGATTGTTATGAGTAAATTAAAGGGGGCAAAATGGTCATTTGCTGTTTGAACTTAATCCCCATCAGGGCCCTAGGGCCTATTCTGGATTTGTCAGGGTCTTAGGGCCTTAACTAGGATTTCAGAGTTTAAAAGGGCCCTGGTACGGATTTTCCCTAAGAAAAAATGCAATGAGCTAGTACTTTGATGCAGACACACAATCACTATGTACTCGCACAAGTATACCTCAAAGTTTTGTAGTTTGTAGTGAATGGAGTGTGGCTCCAAATTAAAGGTTGCAATGAACGGACTGGTGTTGTAGACGAAGTAGAACTTGTTTTTTTATTAGAAAGAAAGGCTGCAGATAGTTAAGTTAAGGAAGAAGATAAAATAGTTTTCCAAAAAAAAAAAACCCCACGGTGGTGGGAGCAACGAAAGCAGCATCGGTATTGGTAGTGAAGAAGAAAAGAGGCTGGGTAGTTTGAGAATACTGAAAAGAAGCATGGGCAGAATGGTCAAGTCTGGGCAAAATATTGCCCTTCCCTTGGGGAGGTTTTGGAGGGGGGAGGAAGGAAAATTTCAGAAAAATTTCCTTGCCCTACTAAAATTTTAATGTTGCCAAATAAGAGGAGGAGGCCAAAATCCCTCTATACCCCTCCATTCCTCTCCAACCAAACAGATCCTTAGTCTTTGTTATCGTAGTTCCTTCTAGAAAGTAATTTTAAGCTCTTTTTACTTCACACACAAAGTACTTTTAATCTCTTTCACAAGGCATTTGCTAACTTTAACGAATATTAAATAGGGTTAAGTAGCATTTTTGCTCCGGAAGTCTACGGTCAAGAGCAATTTTGCCCTAGAAGTTTTCTTTTGAGCAATGTTGCCCCAGAAGTTTTTTTTTGGAAGAATGTTGCCCCTCCGTTAACAACCCTAACGGTCAACTAGTTGACCGTTAGGGTTGTTAACGGAGGGGCAAAATTGCTCAAAAAAAAAAAGTTGACCGTTAGGGTTGTTAACGGAGGGGCAAAATTGCTCAAAAAAAAAAACTTCTAGGACAAAATTGCTAAAAAAACTTTTTGGGCAACATTGCTATTTAATATTTAATTTTTCAATAATAACTCATTAATGAAAATGTAACCCTTATTTATCTCTACGTTCGCTGATTTATGTAATTCGGCCTGTTTAAAGTAGGCCTATTTTTTGCCTATTTGAAGTAGGCCTATTTTGCAGTGAGGTCTGTGACCAGTTAGCCTAATTATAAAATTTTTAAAAATATAGGCCTCCTTAACAGGGCATAGGTCAAGCACGGACTGAAAATATGCCCTCTAACAGGCCACAAGCCAGGCTCAGGTCACTTTGTTACCGAACAAGCCTGTTAAGGGTGAAACCTGGGCTGGCCTAGCCTGTTTCCACCTCTAGATATTATATAAATAAGAATTAAAAATATATGATATCATAAATAACATTTTTAACATTTTTTTTGGGTTAAGTAGCAATTTTGCCCTGGAAGTTATTTTTTGGAGCAATTTTGCCCTCCGTTAACAACCCTAACGATCAACTAACCGTTGACCGTTAGGGTTGTTGACTGAGGGGCAACATTGCTCCGATTTTAGACTTCCGGGACAACATTGCTCCAAAGAAAACTTCCAGGGCAAAATTGCTCCTGACCGTATACTTCCGGGGTAAAAATGCTACTTAACCCTATTAAATATATTTTGATGTATGCAAATATTTAATAAGAGTAATGTGATGGGGTAAAAATTATTATAAATATAATGTTGAAAAATCAATATAAGGATAGTAGTAAAAATCACTTAAATTTTATAATTGTTATGAAAATAAGAGATATCTGGGATAAGATAGATAGAGATAGAAGAAGAGAGAAATTCAAGAGAGAAAAAGGAGAGTAATTCTCATTCAATTGTGTGTGTTACAATACTTGCACAAAGTCTCTATTTATATGCCTTAATGAGTATTGCACCAAAAGCCACCATTAATAGGAAACTTGGAGAACAAGTATTGTTGAACTTGGAGAGCATATTTTGTTGACTTGGAAAGGAAGTAGAATAAAGATAAGAAATTATTAAACTTAGCCAAGTAGGTGCTGATTAGGATATGAGTCAATGGACATCCACATAATTAATATTCATAACACTTTCCATTGGATGTTCATTATGAATGTGTTTCGTTAAAAACTTTAATTAGGAAAAATCAAGTGGGAAAAGAATTTAGCCAAAGAAAAGAGTACATCATTGGTTGACACACTTTCCAGTGCTTCGTCATTAAAAACCTTTATAGGATAACCCAGTGGGACAAAACCTAGATAAGGAAAAAAGAGTACAGTGTGTATCAACTTCCCCTTTTGACAACATTAGTTGAGATCTTTGAGTCTCTGAAGACCGATGCTGTAGACAAGCTTTTCAAAGATTGTATTTGTAAATGACATGGTGAATAAATCTACTAGATTTTCACTTAACGAATTCGCTGAATATCTATTTCACCATCCTTCCGAAGGTCACGAATGATTTTTTTTTTTGGTGAAATATGCTTCGTTCTATCACCTTTTCTATAGCCTTCTTTAAATTGGGCAATTACATGCAGCATTATCTTCATATAGGACTATTAGGACCATTTTTCCTGAAGATAAACTACAAGTAGTTCGTATGTGATGTATCATTGACCTCAACCATACACATTCTCAACTTGCTTCATGTATTGCTAAAATTTCTGCATGGTTAGATTATGTAACTAATATAGTTTGTTTCATAGATCGCCATGATATAGCTGCACCTCCACATGTAAACAAAGAGCCTATTTGTGTTTTACCATTGTGTAGATCAGACAAAAATCCAGCATCTGCATAACCAACTAGTTCATGCTTAGATGCATTTGAGTAGTATAACCCCATGTCCATAGTGCCATTGAGGTAACAAAGAATATGTTTTATTTCATTCTAATGTTTTCTGTTGGTGAAGAACTATACCTTGCTAATAAATTAACAACAAATGATATATCAAGAGGTGTGTGATTAGCAAGATACATGAGTGCCCCAATAGCACCAAGGTATGGTACTTCTGGACTAAGTAGTTTTTAATCATCTTCTTCGCTAATTACTTGAGGTCTGAATGGTCTTTATCCGCCTGCAAAAACCTTACAATCATTGGGGTATATAATCAATGTGACTTATCCACGTAAAATCGTTCTAGAACCTTCCTTGTGTAAGCTTCTTGATATACAAAGATCTCATTCTTGAGGTACTCAATCTGTAATCCAAGATAGGATTTTGTTCTTTCCAAGTCTTCCATTTCAAATTCTTTTTTTAAATAATTAATTTCCTTTTGAGGCTCTTCAGGAGTTCTAATCATGTTGATATCATCAACATAAACAATAATTATATCAAACTCACTTCTAGATCTTTTCATAAAGATGCATAGATATATTGGATAATTTTTTATATATTTCTTTCAACAAATGTTTACTGAGTTGAATATACCATATGCTCCTGATTGCTTCATGTCATACAGGGACTTATTTAACTTAAATGAGTATTGTTCACGAGAACTTGCATTTGATGCTTATGGCACTTTGAATCCTTCAGAGACATGTGCTTTTGGAACCTAGAGTCCTTAAGGGACTTATGCTTCTGGCACTTGCTAATGAATTTTTGGCTCATAATCCTTATTATCATTCATGATTATCAAATGCTATATTATAAGTGATAAGTATATATTTTATGATTAAATAGGTGTATATTTTATGAGAATTAGTTGGATTTATTGATATTATATACCTATTTAATTATCGTTTATAAAATTTTTCATCACTGAATCAAACTTAGGATCAAGGAATAAATCGACATAAAATCTACCCATATCCTACTTTTATTGTGCAGGAAATATTAGCTGATTGAGAAAGGAGCAGAAAAAGGAAATAAATTTGAATTAATTGTGTGGTATGATAGAGTGAATTAAAAAATATTTGGAGGTGATTGGAGATCTCAAAAGGATATTGCATATCCTTTATTTAAGAAAGAAGCAGATCACGGACCAAGTCGGCCCTAAGGGAATTATTATATAAAGGAAGGGGCAGCACACAAAAGGGGAAGCACGGAAGAAAGAAAAAAACATCCTTATGCTCTCTAAATTTCGGTATTTACCAAAGGTTTAGAGAGAAAAGGGCTGAAGAAAGAAAGAAGGATGTGAGGAGCTGAAGAAAGAAAGAAGGACGCAAGAACAATTCTGATTTTCATCTCTTTTCTTTTATTTTGTTAACCAAGCCATGCTTGGCTAGTCTTCTTTAGTAGTTAGGGCGAGGATGAACCCTATGCGAATTTGAGTATTTGTTTGAATTCTCTACTGAACGTTATTTACCATGATTGAATTAATTATCTTTGCTTAAAGCTTTCTTAAAGACTGATCACCTTTTAGATTGTTCATAGGTTGGTGTATGACAATAGAGATGTTGGTGCATTTAACTAGAACCGTTAATTCATCGTAGAGTTGCATGACCTAGACATAGGTGACGAGTTTATGCGATCTCATAATTCTGGTTTATATAATCTTTCCAAACAATACTAAGACATTAGGTTGTTTTCAAAGATAACGGACTAAGGTAGCGTCAAGACATTGAGACTTAGTCTAATTTTAGAGAATTGATCGTCAATCATGGGAATAATAATCAATTAGGGATTTAATTCAAATACTTAGAGGAACATAGGGGAATTCTATGCCCTAGCTGCGTTTTCTCTATCAATTTTCTTTTCTTTTAATTAAATTCAATCTAGTTTTCTCAACTTAAACGAAATTGTGAAATTAATGCCTAACTAAAGTTTGTGATACTAAGTCCTCGTGGGAACGATACTTTTCTTACTTGATACGGCCCGTATACTTGCGGAGTTATAGGCTTTAAAGTTTTGCCCTATCAATAAGCTAAGCAAAGATGTCGTCAATGTTGATTTCATTTCGGTTCCATTAGACTCCATTTATAACATAATTTATTGAGATCTCATTATTTTCACACATTTCAGGTACCCAGGTCTCTTTTAGGACTGCAACATTCTCTTTGGGAGATATCTCTACTAGAGATAATGACTCTTCAGGAGATGTCTCTTTTGGAGCTACTAACTTTTCTTGATTATCCTCGACTTGACAATTGTAATACCCGGATTTTTATCTGGAATATTATGTATAAAAATTGGATATTTCTGATAAGCAAAATCTTGATCCCTAAACTTGTGTGATCATAGTCTATTTTCTAAGTAGGATTTCTGCGTGAAATTAGGGAGTTTAAGGGCCAAAGTGCCAAAATGACCAAAACGCCCCTGCAAAAGGGTAATTAACATAGAAAATTCATGAAAAATCCTAAAAGGCAGTAAAATGCCCAAGTGAATTAGGAGAATATAATATCTCTAATTATGGTAATTTAATAAATTATGAAATTGGAGAAATTGTTTAAAAGTGTGCAAAAAGGTAATAAAAGACCAAAATACCCTTACAAATTATAGAATAATGTAAGAGGCATGAAAATACTAAGATTAATGCAAGGGTATGAAGATAATGAGACATTCTAATTAAGAAAATTATCAACAAGTGATAAAGGAGTAATTAGGTAATATTGAGCTAATTACCTAAGCATAAACAATGGAAATTCAGTAATAATTATGTGAAGCTCAAAAATTATTGGAAATTAGTGGAATATTAGTAAAAATGTATTTACTAATTAATTGGAAATTTTTATGAAAAATCATTGAGTTTAGGTATTTTTAGGCCTAAATACAAGAATGGACCAATTAGATAATTTTGTGGAATTTTTGGAAAAAAATAATAATTAAATAAATAAATAAATAAATAAATATTAAAAAAAAAGAGATGGTCCAGCGAAATTTTCAAAGGAAAATTTAAAAAAAAAAAATGAAAATGAAGTAAGGAGCAAGTGGACAAGTTGCAACATTATTTTAATATTATAATTAATTAAAGTAAAAATTGTGAATAGTAAATTAAAAATTAGGAAACGGATCCTATCTAGAGATCTAGGAATAGGAATCCCAGGGTCAAGGTAAAATATTGATCAGTGAGTTTTTACCTTTAAGTGACCTCTTCCGGAAGTTAATTCCGAGGCCGTTTGTGCATTTTCCTAATAAAACAAAATAGGGAAAAATGCATATAGGCATATTTTTGGAAATAAAGAAAATAAATTCTAACTCAATATCTAGGAATGAGTTTGAATTTATTTAGACATGTTTGGAATCAGTGAATTTTTCTCTAGAGGTTGGTGATTCCGAAAACGCGTTTCGTAATCGGACCCGTACGGACACGTTTTTCGAGAAACTTCGGCTGAACACGGGATGCCCTGTATGGAATCAAGGTTTAGATTAGAATAGACATTTCTAGTAAGTAAGAGGAGATCTTCAAAGTTAGTTAACCAGAATTTTGGGATTTCTCCGAAAGTACGCGATTCGGACACCGATCGGAAACTTATCGGTAAGACAGCTTCTTGAGGAAGTAAGTGACATCACCACCATGACATCATGGCTTTAAATGATGATGTCAGCTGCCAAGTGGCCCGGTGAGGATCGTGACATGTGGCAAAGTGCGATCCAATGGCCGATATCCGATATGAAAAAGTAGTGAATAGTGTCACATTTTCTTCTATAAATAGCCAAGTTTCCTCTTCATTTCTCACACCATTTTGAAGCAAGCTTTAAGCTTTCATAGTTCTTTCAATAGTTAGTAATGCTAGAGTAGTCTTTATTTTTATGATTGGATATCATATGGGAGGGCTATTTTAGTCTTTATTTTCGAAAATCATGATGGCGTCGAAGTTCTGGCAAAATTTTGGGAAGAAAATAGTCTATGTAGCGGAAGTTTGCGAAATTCCGCCAAGTAGGGGTATAGGGCGAAATGGTAATTTTTACCTAAAATGCCGCTTATAATGTCAAATTACTAATAGAAGTGACATTATTCTCATAGGATATCTGAAACGCTGATTCTGCTGCCGTTACGTTGCCCGACGTGTCGTAGGACTTTTGCACGTTTCTCCATAGAAAGTACGTTTTCCGCCGGTAGTACCTAACGTTGCCAACGAAGGTACGGACGCGTACTGTAACACTAATCTTGCACATCTTAAATACTTATATGTCAATGATATGTTCGTAGACCGTTATACAGACAGTTATACGGGTTATAGTTTTGATAACGCCGTTTTGTTTTCCTAGCGCTGAGGACACGACTAATTATCGTGGCACTGGTGAATAGTGCAGGCTGTTGTTGTTATTTACCTTATGGGGCTTTACATATTGCTCTGTGCTTATGTTTTGTCGGCATAATGATCATGCATCTCTAGTATGCTTGTGATATCTTGTTGTATTAGCTCTTGAATATCTGTTGGCCATATACTTGTGTTGTTTGGGTATGAGGTTAACTGTTACCTGAGATTCAATGCGTTGAATTGAATCTCAGCTGTAGCTTCAGGGTCAGGAGGACCACGGTTTGTGGATCGAGGCAAGTACCCGGAGTAGGCGTGCAGCTGAAGACTATCTTCATCTTATCGTATTCTGTTATTACACTATTTCCTTTCTAAACCTTAGGATTACTGTAATCACTACAATGTTACACAATGGTTGATGTTTTGGCTAAGAATCCAATTACTCTTTCGCTCTATTGCTCTACTCTGATTGTTTGTTTGAAAAAAAAAAAATTCCGCATTTCAAACTTGGGATGTTACAACAATCTCTATTCTTAGCTCCTTTTTATTTCAAGTATTTTTATTTTTGGAACTGATGGCCTTGCCACACTTCAGGCATGCTTTAAATTCATTCATAATAGATTGTTCTTCAGGGACATAAATTCTAATAGAATCATTAGCAACTGAGACATATAACTTTGTCACTTTATTTGGGTCAGTAAATGCTTCTGGCATTTGATTAGCTAAATTCTATAAATAGTTTATCGTTTAAACTTCCATAAAATTCCAGTTCGTATTGTTTTGTACGAGGACCAAAATGAGCTATTGATAACTCATTCTAGCTGATCTCTTTACCCAAGCACTTATTTTCTCCCCTAATGTTGAGAAAAGAGATTCATCAAAATGACAATCGACAAATATATCGTGCCGTAAATTGTAACACCCCTATCGTCCTCACCCTTTCGGGTAGCGGATAGAGGGATTCCCTTTTTATAATTACCAAATATCATCTAATTACTATTTATTAGCATGCATCAGAGTTTATCGTGGTAGGGCATTTTCCAGTTGGATTTCATACAACATTGGTATAATTAAATGCAAGTGACAAAATATAATCCCCAAATGGTAAAATATACATTCATCTACCAGTGCCTACGAGGCCAAAAGAATATACAGTTATCTCATCTCAAAAATAAAATAAAAAAATAAATCTTCCTCCGCCACCAGCAACACCGACTACTCCAGCTCCGCATTCTTACCCTTCTCACCAGGTATAGTCCTTAAGGTACTTCCAGAAGCTCTACAAAAATCTGGGATTCATTAATCTCATAAGTAATGCATAAACAGTGTATGTATGTATCCATAATTAGGAAAACACCAAATAATAGCATTAAGTAACAAACGCGCAGTAACACAAATACAACATACCAACTGTACTGTGTTAATTGCAGAAGGACTACATGTCCTAGAAACAAACGCAGGACTGCTCAACAAAGCAAGCCCCGGATCCACAGCGCTAGGAAAAACAGAATAGTCGGGCTCCGAACCCATACCACACTGAATGCACACTGTAATACCCTAATTTTCATAATTCATATAAATATTGTATTTTGGCTAATAATTAACAAAATAACAAAGGTGAATATGTGCTTCAAAGAAATATAATCTATTGATTATATTTTTATCCAAATTGTGCTTTGGAATTAATTAACCAATGATTAATTATGAGACTACATTTAGGGGCTACTAAATGTGATAAAATTAGCACATAAAATGATAATTATTTATGGCTTAAATGAGCAAGAAAGTGTTATGTAAACAATTAAACAAATTAATGGAAATTAGCAACAATAGATGAACAATTTAGCTTGCACTAATTGTGATTAGTTGCATAATCCTTCAAGATGATTAGAGGCAAATTAGGATCATCAATGAAGGGCCATTATTTTCGAAAATAATGAGGGCCAATGGGAGATGAGATTTATCTACTAATAATGCTCTAATGACTTGGATTATGGAGTAAACCAACTAATTAATGTAAGATGCAATGCAAGGGAAATTAAGCATTGGATTAAGAGTTAATTAAGCCTTGTTAATCAACTTTGAAAAGTCAACAATTGCAACTAGGATCCAATGGCCAAGGTTAAACCTAATAAAGTTAAATCTAATGGTTCCAATTAATCATGTAATTAATCTAAATCCATGAGATAATTAAGGGACCAATGGGAGGCTTTGCACATGGGATAAGATTTTGAAAAAATAGAAGAGGATAGGAGAGAAGGAGGGGGACGGTTTTGGCTAGAGGTAAAGGGAGGATATTTTTGATTTAATGTATTTTAATTAAGCTAAGAGCACATGGGATAATGTAGCACATGCAAGTTGGAAGAGGATAAGAGAGAGAGGATGGATGGGTGAGATTAAAACTTCTTCATTAAGTTTAGATCCAATGGTTAAGGAGGAAGATGAGATGTTACCATATGGTTACCATTGGATTTTCCCTATAAATAGAGGGCTTCTCCTCTTCATTTCTTCACACCAAACTCAAACCAAATTGGTGAGTTTAAGAGAAGGATGAAGATCTTGGATCAAGGAGGAGGAAGGAATAATAACTTCTTGATCTCTAGCTTTTTAGTTTTTGTAGTTCTTAGTATAAATTGTAGTTTAATCTAGGAAATTGTTAGGAAAATTCCTTTACTTGTTTTTAGGCCTCCTTGCATTGAAAAATGTCTAATGAGGTAAAAACATGTGAGGGAATAAGTTTTGGAAAGTCATAGATCAAGATTATGAAAGTTGTAGGATTTTCGGTTGTTAAGCTTTGTGCAGCCAACGAAAAGGAGGCTATTATTTTATGTATCAAATGATCTTCAAAAATCATAACATTTTACAGGAATAAATTATACATGTATGGATTTCTAAATATATAAAATATGTATGGTTTTGAGTTCTGTACAAGGAGATAAAAATCTTTGAAGTTAAGCTATTTTTCTGGGCTAAAATCTGGGCAGCGTTGAGAAAATATTAAACTGGGAATGATTCTTGATATTCTAGGTTCTTAGAATATTTTTCCTTGAAAATAGACATGTCAAGGATCATGATGAAATTTTAAGCACTCAAAAAAGAGTTTTCTAGAATTAATTATGATTTTTCAAAGATGTTGAAAAATCTGCCCAGAAAATCCAGTATTTCGTTTTTAATAAAGTGTAATGATAAAAGTGGAATAACAAATCCACTAAGGGTAAAAAGGTAAAAATATATGGAAATAACCCTTTAGGATATTATTCTAAGCAATATGATATTTATCACGATATCATATAATAATCCGACGATAATGTATAGGATATCCGGGAAGTTCGGAGTCGGGTTCAAAGGTCGGGCAAGATAGTCATTACTCAGTGAAAGGTACGTTCGCGTACTAGTAACTTTAACTCTGATGTGTCTTGTATGCTTATATGTGATAGAGTTATTCATAGGGTCATGGACAGGACTATGTCTTGGGTCATGTACCGTGGCTAAGACTCTGTCTTAGGTAACTGTTTATACATTCAGCTTTATACGGGTTATAGTCTTGATAATGCTGTAAGATTGTTTTCCTAGCGCTGAGGACACGAGGAGCTGTCGTGGCACTGGTTAGTGCAAACGTGGATAACATTACATGTGATATGTATTGTTGTGTTGTTAACATTACATCTGTTGTGTGCTTATGTATTGTTGTAATCTTACATCTGTTGTGTGCTATGTATTGGTTCAATGCTGTAATGTAAATGAACATCTGTCATACATATACTATTTATACTTTTCATATGAGGTTAACTGTTACATGAGGTCTGATGGGTATTGGACCTCAGATTTGTCTGAATTCAGGAAATGAACCTGGAACTGAGAAAGCGTCGATGGACGGAGCCATAAAGAGGCACCGAGGGGCAAAGCCGTAAAGATGCACCGGCCGAGATGAGAGTCGGAAGAAGTCTAATAGGACTAGTTCTGGCATGGATCTGATAAAGTTATTTCAAACCAATTGGTGCTTAAACCAAGAAAGGGTTGTTCTATGTGGTTCAGTCAATAAGTCGCCGTGAAAGACAGGGAGACTTCCACTAGACACCCGGCCTGGCCAATGGGTTTGGTTAACTAAGTTAGATTCATTGCTACAAGTCTAAGTTAAGGCTTGATGTAAGAATGTATAATTACTATTTGAGAATTGTAATTATACAGTTCTTGTTTTATTGTATCACATGAATATTCCTTCGGGAAATATTTAATTTAACTAGCATATGTCAGGCATCATCATATGTCGGGGCATTTTATATCAGTTACTCATTGTCCAAACATTAGAGCATGCTCTCTGTTTCCGCATTACTCTGATGTAGCACCTCAAACTCTGTTGATTTTTCTAAAACTACGTGTCCACGGGCACACTAAATGGTATGGAATTTGGGATGTTACATAATGCACACAAATGCATGTCCTTTTCAGGAGACACGGATCCACAATCATGGAAAGACAGACATACAAGGTAACACAGAACACATGAGGATTAAGGTTACTACATGGTAGCTGACCGCAAATATCAGTAAATTTTTTCTTCGGGTGTACAAAAATCAAAAGTGACCCTAAAATAACCAAAATATGAATATAAGTAACCCTTCTTGAAATATTTATTTGATGGCTAAATATAAGCCTTCATCAACTTAAAAACAAATCTATTAATCCTATACTAAGATCCTTTTTGAACACGTTGAGAGCATTATAACCCACCAAAGAATTAGCTTTCTCACGTCCTTAGGTTGGCAAACACACAAACTCTCATTTTCAACAACCATTATTCTTTTATCGTAATAACCTTTCTTCCTAAACATCAAGCCTTAAATTCGATCCCTTATTCTTCTTTTTTATCTATTAATCAGACCTATTTTATGACCAAAAACGCAGGATACCACCCCTTTCCATTTTACAATCATGAAATCATAATGTAGTTAAAACGATCACTTTCTTGGTATCCCACTAGCTTGAAACTTGATCCTCAATGTTTCCTCTTCCCTCTTTCAACCTTCAACTCCACGCACCAAGGGGAAGTTTTCCTTAAAAAAATCTTGATTACCCGAAGGGAAGTAGAAGAAGGTGAAATAAATACCCAAAGACCTTATCTTCTTATTGGATGTTTTGTTTGGCTCACCTTATGTCTTCTACTAGTCTTCCTTCTTCTCCAAATTCGTGCAATGGTAAAAATGAGAGGAAATGAGCTCCCTTAAATTAAATAAATTAAAGTTCCAACCTATCTCTAGATCCCTCTTCTAAAAAAATATTTAGAGATTTTTTTCCTGATGATCTCTTTCTCTGGCCGGCACTTGGAGAACTCTGGATTTTTTTTTTTTTTTATTCCTCTTGCTCTCTCTCAAGTCCAGCGTTTTGGGAGGTTTGGAAGAAAAAAAGATTTTCTCTAATTCCATTTGATCTCCTTTCACGTCCGGCAACAATGGAGAGTTATTAGAGAAATGTTGAGTTTATTTATTTGCCTTTTCCCACATGCTCACTACTTCACTTCTTCATTAATTGTGCTTGGTCACATACATCAAGTATAGGAAATATTGGGGAAAATGTGTGTTTTTTTTTTATTGCCTTGTTCAACGTATACACCTCCATCTCCCCTCATTAATGTGGTCATGACTCATCTATCAATTCTCTCTCTCTCTCCCCCTCATTAATTGAGTTTTATCACATCCATCAAATCTCTCTTACATCTAAAGCTAGGTAATTATTTTCTACTTTCTCCTTCCTACTCGTTAAAGGTTGAAGCCAAGGGAAAAATATGGAAAAAATATTTTGTGTCATATAAGTCTCATCCAACGTTCACTTTTCTAAAGTAAATTAGATTTATATTGAAACTCTACTAATTTTTTTATCAGGATCTCCCCCCTCCTTTTATTGGACGAAAATTATGGAAATAATGAGGAAAAATATATATATTGAATTTAATTGACATTACTCATCTCCAATTATCCATAACCAAATTTAATTTCCACCTTTTCAAATAATTCATCATTATTTTCCAATAATTAATTTATATTGTCTGAAAAATAATATACCATTGGCCACTACTTGATGAAAAATTCATATATTCCATTAATTGTTTTACATGAAAATTGGGGATGTTACATAAATAAATTTTTTGTAGATGGTTCTACATATTTTATAATCGAAGGAGATACATACCCAACATATATTCTCATGAATGACCCATTTTGGTGGTTTGTGGTGATGCTACTGGCAAATATATTGCACACCAAAAAATCCTTAAATGGCAAATATTTGGTTCCTGACCAAAACTATTTGCAAGGGGAAAACCTTTAGGTAACTTATTGGCCTAATGCGAATTAACATTGATGCATGCAAAGTGACATGACCCAAAGCAAAAATTGGGAGAATAGATCTTATAAGTAAAGGTCTTACAATTAGTTGTAACTGTTTAACCAATGATTTTGCAAGTCTATTTTGCTTATGAATATGAGCTACAAGATGTTTAATATTAATTCTTTGGGATATACAATATTCATTAAAAAAAAAAAAATTCACCAGCATTATCAAGACGTATTCTCTTAACAAGATAATCAATGTAATGTGCTCTTAATCTAGTCAAATGAGCAAGCAATCTCGTAAACTCCAGGTTGCGAGAAGATAATAAGAAAACATGCGACCATTTAGTTGATGCATCAATTAAAACCATATAGTACCTAAATGGACTGTATGATAGGTGTATTGGCATACAAATATCTCCTTATATCCGTTCTAGAAGTGTGTGAGACTCACTTTCTACTTTGCTTGTTGATGGTTGAATAATTAATTTTCTCTTGGAACATGCAGTATGTAACATCTTAATTTTTATTTTATGTTTTAATTATATATATATTTTAAAAAATGTAGGATGAATAAAATAAACCGCTAAAAAAAAGAGAATTTGTAGCGGTCTATACTAAAACCACTACCAATCTGCAATAGTATGACTCGCGCCAAGTGGCACATGGGTTCATGAACGACATTTGTAGCGATTATAATAAAATAACCTCTACAAAATATGACGTCAAATTTGTGACGGTTATTTTAGAACAGTTTATTTATACAAACTGCCACAAATGTGGCACCAGCTTGGCGTTTTATAGCACTCTATTAGTGACGATTTATTTATTATGGTTTATATGAAATAAATCGCTACAGAATATAAAGAGTCCACACATTTATAGCGGTTATACATAAAAACCACTACAGAATGTCAATAGTCTGAATTTTTGTAACGGTTTTCTATAACCGCTACAAAGTTATTTCATGATGCACAAGGTAGAATTTTTTAATTTGTAGCGGTTGAGGTATTGATTTTTGTTAAACCGCTAGAAGTTTTGGTGCCCCGACGAGAATCGTTCCTCATACGTATTCTAACTTTACATCCCCATATCCCCTGTCTATCTTGCACCTTTCCCTTCCTCGGACTCTGTGACTGTGTGGGCTAACACCATGACTCACTTATCCTTTCAACTCTCATGTTTAGTCTCATGCTTTAAAGTGCCAACGCAACAACAACATCCCCATTAATTAATGCTTCTGCTCTTTCTATGTTGGCTCTTGCTTTTCTTCTCTCCACACTACTTTCTCTGACGGATGGATGAATCCATGTTTCTGTCCCATTTACAAATAGAAATTTGTAGTCGTTTTTATTTACAAAGCGTTACAAAGTATGTAATTTTAACCCCTACAAAATGTGGGTTTCTTTGTAGTGTATAAGCGCATAAATTTCAAATGAATGATTCATGTAAGCACAGCAATTGATATGGGCTGAAAATTGTTCAAGATTTTGAAAGAGATAAAGATGGTGGGAAGCTTGAGGTGGTTATTGACTGAGCAGGGCTTGATGCAATAGTCAAATCTTATTACATCATCCACATGAAGTTTTCAAAGGAGATGCATTAATTTGAGAAATTAGAGCACGATCGCAATATATTTGCATTAGGAAAAATATTAATTAAATCTAACTAAAATATAAAAATTTAAATTCGGGCCTGTACTTTTAACAAATTGCCTAATTATTAAGGATTTTCTTAATATTATTAAAAGATCATAATTCCCCTCTATAATTAAAAGAAAAATTCCTAATCCACTGTGATTTTATCAAGGCAATAGCATTTGCATATCAAAATTCAAATAAGATTTTTATATTTTCCTCAAAAAGACAGATATCTGAAGGATTAGTCTGCAATTTTTTCATAGACAAAAAGCACAGCGTGACTTCTAAATATGCCAAAGTGTTTTGTATAGCAACAAATGTTTTCTGCCATTCATTCATAGCATACAATCACAAAAAGAAGGCCTATAATTTCCATGCATCTATGACTAGATGGTCAGTTGAAAAAGAAAAAAAAAATTGATCGTGCCCTCCATGAATGCCGTTTGGAAAATACATATGAAGACTTTGTATTGATGATCTTATTCATATATAGGGCACTGACAATTTGACAACGAAAGCTTGATGCTTGATTTGGTTTTTTCAAATCGCAGAGAAATTAAAGGTCACCATTTTGCTGTAATGGATCCTCATGTCAACCGGATTTAAAGAGGATTTTCCTTTTCATTACCCTTTTCTTTTTTTTTTCCTCATGTCATAGTCTCAAGTCTCCACTACTTTTCCCACTCTTTTTTAATCATATCAGCAAGTTACGTTCTGACAAACTTAAATCGAGTTACGAATGATTACAGATGACAATAGAATTAATCTAGCTCCCTCAATGAATATTTAATGTAACTATGTACCTAAAACTCGAAATCAATAATTAAGCTAGCACATATAACTCGTTAGTTGCTCTACTAAACTTATTTAGGAATCCGACAAATTGATGATATTTAATATATAAGAAGCCAAATTCTATTCATGATCGAAAGGGGCTGTATATACATGGACTCAGCTTCTTTATAGATCCAACACTTCAGTTCAGATCGTCTACGAGTAGAACTAAACAATGTGATTAATTATTTGGCATTCAAAATTTTAATAGAAAATATGGACCAAGCGAACCCATGATGTCATAAACTATCAAACGTCATATAGATCTACAGATAATTTGTAGTGTTTGATATATATATATATAATTTTTTCTTTTAATTAACCACACACTGACACAAGTGGATTATGAAAGAAAGTAAGAAACCATTCAAATTCCCAAAGAAAAATCACCGAGATACATTCACGGTTAGAGACCACTTCGGGATTACCGATTATACATCTGGTTTCACACGGGTTATAGACTTAATGATACCGTTAGAGTTTTCCTAGCGCTGAGGACACGACCGATCATCGTGGCACTGGTTTTTGTGCAAGCTATTATTGTGTAGGACTTATACATACTGCTTTAACGCTTATGTTCTGTCTGTGTCACAATCATGCAATCATGCATCTGCTATATGCATAAGTGATATCTTCTTTGTTATGTTTTGAATATCTCGTCATCCGTATCTTGTTTTATTTGAGCATAAGGTTAACCGTTACCTGAGATTCAATTCGATAAATTGAATCTCAGTTATAGCTTCAGGGTTAGGAGGACCACGGATCGGAGATCGAGGCAAGCTGCACGAGTAAGCTCATAGTTGGAGGGCATGTAGCACGAGTGAGCTCTGAGACGGAGTTGTCACTTTATCGTTTTACGTAATTACCTATGAGAACAATAGGGTGCTGTATCAATACTCTGTTACACTATGGTTCAT
Source organism: Acacia pycnantha (assembly GCA_025563575.1). NCBI lineage: Eukaryota > Viridiplantae > Streptophyta > Magnoliopsida > Fabales > Fabaceae > Acacia > Acacia pycnantha. Next base: position 420,449 of record JAMWYP010000038.1, read on the forward strand.
GTTTTGTTATGATCAGTTACTCTTTCGCTCCATTGCTCTACTCTGATTGAAAAAAAAAAATTTGGCTCTGGAATTGGGATGTTACATTATGAAAGAGGGATAATGGGGAAGGTGGTTATACACTATTTTACCAATCTTATTTTTTCCTCAATAATTAAATATTTTTTTAATCAATAAACGCATTTGAATTTACTATTTTTTCATGTTTTAATCTTCAAAATTTATTTCCTAAAACAACGAGCAGAGATATATGAGATATAGTTAGAGATAATATAGGGATTCAAATTCCAAATAAATTAACTCAGATAATTCCTTATTTATTTGTCTTCTTATATAAGTAAATTTTTATTTTGAAGGACCGAAAAATTGTATTACCCTTAATTTTAATTTGGTTATATATATATATATAGGGAGAGACACTAAAAAACAAGGTCGTTATGAAAGAGAGATAATGGGAAGGTAGTTACACACTATTTTACCAATCTTATTTTTTCCTCAATAATAACTAAATATATATTTTTTACCAATAATCGCATTTGAATTTACTGTTTTTTCATGTTTTAATCTTCAAAATTTTTTTAGTAAAACAACGAGCAAGTATATGAAATATAGTTAGAGATAATATAGGGATTCAAATTTCAAATAAATTAACTTAGATAATTCCTTATTTATTTGTCTTCTTATATAAGTAATTTTTATTTTGAAGGACCGAAAGATTATAAAGAAATAAATTAAAATAATATCATGCCTTCATCAATCAGAAGAATGTTCATAAATATACAATAATACTTTTTTGCTCAAGAATATACAATAATACACATCATCATTATATATTATATAGAAGTATAGAACACACAAAATCAATAGTGGATTAAAAAAATTAGGTCACGTTGAACAGTGTTTTAATTGTACAAGAACTTCCATCAGCTAGAGCACAAAAATGGAAGGAAGGAAAAAAATTCTTGGCAGGTTGTGTCTACAATTAAAAGGATGTAATTAATTAATTCAATGAAGTAGATCATAATCAATCCTCTGTGTACGACAAATGTTGCCACTTTCAAATGATTAACTTTCGTGATGGTACAAGTTAATTTCATTTAAATAAACACAGTCCACTAAAGAATCTTCTTCTCTGAAGCTAGCAATGGCTGGATCTGATCATGATGAGCAAAATGGGCTATGTGTAAGGAGGACACGAGGGTCGATCGTCGATTCAAATAGCCTTCTTTCAATAAATTTGGATTTGGAGTGCCCTAAAGGTGTTGCCTTGGATTCTGAGCCACCTCACCACTTGATTCACTGCTTCCAAATTCTTGGGTAGCAAGAGCTATCTGCCTGAACCTCTTCATGTCAGCCTGATACGCAGTTGTATCGTAATCTGAGCTCGATGTAGATGCCAGATGGTGGCCATGCCCTGCCCTTGTTTCGTTCAAGTCGTCCAGTGACACATCTCCTTCCAGTGCTCTTACAATCTGCATGCATGTAACCACGTACGTATTGCATGCATAATTTTTACATATGTGCCCCAAGTTCTACCTCTTTTTTACTCTTTCCAGTCTTTAACATAAGACATATTTATCTAATTTGATTAGATCAAGAAAGTTACTACTATGATCTTATTTATAAGTCCATTTTTGGGGAAAAATTTGGTAGTTATTATAAGTCCACATTCAGAGTACTAAATGAGTGTATTATAATTTTACTCCTATTAAAAGTAGAGACAGAAAAAAGGGGAGTGAAAATATCCATTCATAAATGAGGGTAATATTACAAAAAAAATATCAATGTAGTACATATTTATTAGGGTAATTAAATTTCCTTGATATGTGAGAATTAGGTAATTTGGACTTATAAATATGATCAAAGTGATAGTTAAGTTAGTTAATATAACATACATTTTCTAAAATACCCTACTGCTATCTTTCTTAATATAATTCCCTCACTTTCTCTTATTTTTAATTATTATTAAGAGAGCATTGATATGGGTAAATTAAGAAAAGACTAACAAATATGAAAATTATATTTTATATTTAAGATAAATATTAAATCTTTAATTTCAGAGACGCCTTAATTACAGTCTTTTGGTTTTACGGGTTTCATACACGTACCTGGCTCATTTTAGCACGTTTCTTGCCGGAATGACGAATGCTAGCAGAAGCACAAGCAGCCATGCGTGCCAATTCCTGGTTATTGAAATTGCCTTCCAAGAACGGATCCACCAGCTCTTCAAAGTTGCCATCCTCCAGCCCTCTTGCCAGTAGTGGTCGAGCCTGATCCATACCCATATTCATCATATATATATATATATATATTAATTGCCAAAAAATTATAAACTACTTTTGGTAATGAACAAATAGAAACTGATCGATATTATAAGTTTTGGTTGAAAAAACAGCACTAACCCAGTCTACTAAGCTATCGTCTATAATATTTTGGATGTCTACAGGTCGCTTTCCTGTTATAATTTCTAATAACATCACTCCAAAAGAGAACACGTCTGACTTCTCGGTCAATTTTCCACTTGACGCATATTCTGGAGCTAAGTACCTGTGTTAATGATAATCAGATCCGAATCGAGCAAAGGTTTCATTAATTATGAGTAAGTTTCTTAACTGGATCAAATATTGCTGGAGTTGTAATTAGTTAGAGAGCATGTATTGAAGAAATAATTGTGTGTGCGCGTGTGTGTATACCCGAATGTTCCCATGACCCGAGTTGAGACATGAGTATTATTTTCAGTAGTCAACTTAGCCAATCCGAAATCAGCCACCTGTGATTAAATAATGCACGCATTAACATGAGGTTTTGTAATTCAATATGTGGATATATAATAAGCTGGAGTGCTTAAAATGATGCCTTAGCTTCGAAGCTATCATCAAGGAGGACATTGGCAGATTTGATATCGCGATGGATAATTCGAGGATGACCTGATAATAACAACGTATAATTTATCAATAGATTAAAGACGAGAGAGATCTAAATTAAAACTACCTATGACAAAAACAAAATGGCATAAAACTCACAGTCTTCATGAAGGTATGCCAGCCCTTTGGCAGATCCTACAGCAATTCTCATTCTATCAGGCCAAGCCATGGTAGGCAAACCCTTTCCTGTATATAACATATAAGACCACATCAGATATATAACTTCCAGTACGAATGAGATCTTATATTAAGGATTGCTTTGCGAACGAGATTTTATATTATAGATTGGATGTAGTGTAACAGTCTTAAAAGGAAGATTAAAAGGAAGTGCATCATACGTACCATGAAGGTGATGCTCAAGAGTGTCGTTGGGAACAAATTCATAAACCAACATTCGTTGTCCACCAGCAATACAGTAACCCTGAAGCGTCACGAGATGGCGATGATGAACACGACTAATAATTTCGATCTCAGCTTGGAACTCACGCTCTCCTTGGCCACTACCAGCCTTCAGGCTCTTCACAGCAACTTCTTTTCCATTAGGAAAAACACCCTTATACACGTAACCAAAACCTCCTTGTCCAATCATATTCTTATCAGCAAAACCCTCCGTTGCAGCAGCCAAGTCTTCAAAAGAGAAGGTCCCACAATTCAGCCCTAATGACAGTGGTGGGGACGGCGGCGGCGGCGGCCCCAGTGATGAGTAATTGGAGCTCATATCGGTGCTGTGTGGCGGAGGAGGTGGTGGAACTGGGCCCCACCCACCACTATCCGGGCCCATGCCCATGCCTGGCGATTGCTGCATCCTCACAACATGGTCATTCCCACCAGGGCGCCAATTATTTGCGTTATGTCCTCTGTTGTAATAATTACTTCCTGCACATATATGTTTTGGAACCATTAATTAATCTAATTATTAATTAACCTAATTCTTTAATTTGTAGGATCCACATTCTATTGGATCCTTAAATCCTTACATTCTTGTGCAAAAGAACCAAGGAAAGGAACCTTCATTTGATTATCAACATATATATGTTAAGGGTGGTGGCTTATTTATTAGGCTAAACAGGCCTAAAGAATCTCAGAATGAATTGTTCAAAACAAAAGTGAAAAAACTTGGTCTTTTTTTTTTTTTTTTTTAAAAGTGTATTTATAGATTTATCTATAAATTCTTAAAAGGATTTATCAATATAAGAGTTAATTTACTGATATGTATATATATAATTGTATAACATTAACCCAACCATTTAATATATATGCTCATTAAATTGTTGCTTGTTTAGTTTAACAATTTATTATATTATATAACACAGTAGATTATTATATATTGTTTTGTCGTATAACTAAAAAATAAGGGAAAAGTCATTTACAAAAATATATTATTTTCACAAATACAATTTGTAGTCTTGCCAAGATGTTACGTTAGTTTGGCCAATGAATAAATAAAATATAAAGTATTAAGCTATATCATCCATAAATTGATACACACACATATAAAATTTAATCAACAAATAATACGCCTGACTTCTTTGAATACAGAATCAGTGAGGGTGCACATCTATAAGCACAAGATTTGTATAACCAAAATTAGCAACTAAAACAAAATGGAGCACTTGATTCATCATATGAGCGCAGAATTAAAAAATTCAAGGATTAATTCAATGAATAATGAATGAATCGAAAACCATACCAGTTTTGCTGGGTTTGATATCGTCGCTATAATAATATCTATGCTTTCGCCTCTTCCTTCTGCAGCAAAAGATACAGACGGCGAGCATCATAAGAAGAACAAACCCTACACCAACGAGGGCTCCAATAACCGCCCTACTATCGTCATTCTTGTCGCCGCTGCTATTTTCGCTGGAACCCGATAATGCAGCTGGAGGCGACTGCTTGTTGCTCTCGCCAGAAGATTTGGGTGTTAAATTAGGTGTTGAAGATGACGACGATCCAGAGGATGGTGATGAACCAGAACCCGACGATTTATTACCATTATTATTATCCGGTGAAGGACTTGAAGATGGAGATGGCGATTTGCTACCAGAAGAGCCTTGGTTATTCGACGAAGAACCAGAATCGGAACTATTGGAACTGGAAGAGTTCTGGTCAGATGATGGCGGTGGTGGTGGTGATGCCGCCTGCTGGTCTGGTGGTGGGGGTGATGGAGGGCTTTGAGATGAATCTCCATCATTATTATTATTATTATCGTTGTTGTTGTTGTTATTGTTGTTAGTATCAGTACTATTACCAGAATCTGAAGATGGAGCAGTTTCAGGGGATGAGGAGGACATTATGTTTATATTCTTTTGATTCAGAACATGAAGATCTTGAGAATTCCGGCCAAATGTTTACAGGTCGCCGGAAGCTCCACCTTTCCCCTAGCTGCTCCTCTCACAAACACTGAAACAATAAATTAAAGAGAAATGATGACAAAGAAAATGAAGATTAGATAAGTGTTTGAAGAAGAAAGATTTTGGAGGAAAGGGGAAGGAAGATCAGATTTGATACCTGTATGGAGAAATGAATAAGTTCTCAAAAGAAAGAAAAGGAAAACGTGTTGCCTGATATGATTTCCTCATACTTTGACGGCTCATGCCATTCCTCAATGGTCTCCTACAAAGGAGGAGTTTTGTCTCTGCCACCTTCATTTCGTTACAGATTTTTGCCAATTTTTTAATGGTTTTCGTTTCCTTTAGGTCTATACTTACACAAACTCCACCCTTATTTATTTATTTATTTTTTCTTTAGTCATGCCTCTAAATATGACAATTTACAGCCTAAGATTATATATATTGCTCACCATCAAAAAGAAAAATAAAATTGCATTATTTACAAATTATTCATTTAAATAGTGGTGATATTGATATTTTAATTGATATCATTTATAGATATTTTGCAGATAATCAATTGGTTTTATATCTTATCTTTTCATGTTTGATTGCTGGATCAAGTAGCGAATTAATTTTATTATATAAATTCACATATATTTCTCATCGATCATACAAGTTATCTAACAAAGAGCTTTGATTTTCATCTAGGAAGGCCAGGGTTAACAAAATTTATTGCTCGCCTCGGTCAATATTTTTTAAAATCTATCCTCACATATAATATAAAATTTATACAAAAAAGGAAATATTTACATGTCATAAATAATGTAAATGATATTAAACTCCATACAAAATATGAGTTCATAATCTAATTAAATTTTATATATTTTGGAATTTATGTCGCAAAGAATTGATCAAGGATAGTATGTTAAACAAGAGGACATGAATGTGTGTGTGTATAAGTAACTTTTTAGAAGGAATATGTGAAATCCTTATTATAAATCACCGAGTAAGGTATCAATTATATTTTTATAAGTTTGCTTATATTTAATGTATGATGCAATTTTTCTTTTTCTCACTTCTCAAAATGTAATCCCTAGTTAAATAAGGGCAAATTTAGTTTTTTTTTTTTCCAAACAATTTTATTGACTTAACCACCTCTTGGTGATTGGGATCGATGGAGTTGTTTTTTTTTTTTTTGATAACAGGAGTTGTTAACATATAATAGGAACAAAAGTAGTAAAGTTATGGACCATATACAAATTATGTATGTCTCGATGTCTCTGTAACGTTATTTTCTTCATAATTTTATTTAGAGTTAAGATGTGCTCAACACTCTGAGATATTTTTGGCGGTACATTCAGCGTCCAAAAATATTTATGAATGCAATATTGTCCCTAAAAATTTAAAAAAGGAGCAACTGCCACCCTAGCTAGCTGGCAGAACCTTTAACTTTTCCGTTAATTTATTGGAAGTTGGTGAATTAGCCAAGATTCTTGAAGCATTTCCAAAGAGAAAGCCTGGGTTTGTTTGTGATGGTTGTGGATATGCGAGATTTGTGCCTTGTACGAAATGCAGTGGAAGTAGGAAGATATTTGATGAAGATGAAGGCCTTCTGAAGAGATGCTCGTTCTGCAGTGAGAATGGATTTATTTGTTGTCTAGACTGTTGTTCCTAAACTCTCGAATTTTATTGTTTGTTGCTTCCTCTTTTTGCACATCTTTTATAGCTGATAAATAATTAATCAAGTAGATTGTTGTTCCTAAATTCTTCTCTGAATTTTTTTGTTTGTGCCTCTCTCTTATCTGATGATGGTGATGAACAGTAAATTAACGGAAAAGTTAACAGTTCTATCTTTTATGATGGGAATTGCTCCTTTTTAATGTTTTAGGTGTGAGATTACACTCCTAAATATTTTAGGATGGTGGATGCATTTTCAAAAATATTCATATGATTAAGCTTTCCTTCTCAACATTACTGACTAGATGAGCTTCAATTTTTTTTCCCTACTTCTCTTCAATTGTATTTTGTTTTTTTGTTAATAAAAAGTTTAGGTGATGGCAGATACCGGTAACCCACCAGGGTCAGGTATACCTCTAAGCTCAAACAGTGTTTACAGAGATACTTACAGATCGCCCACCAACGAGACCCTCACATCGACCAGCGGGTCTCGAACCTTCTTCCTAACTTTTAGGGTGAAGACTGACATCTTAGTCAACTATGTCACTCCTCATTGACTACTTCTCTTCAATTGTAGGGTTAAGGAGCGAAAATACACATGTGGTTTACCCCCACTACGAGCTTTTTTCTGGAGTAAAAGTACACACGTGGTTACGTTTTGGGAGCACCCAGCACCACGGCAGTTAGTCAACCATTAGTCAACCGTTAACTTAGATGGAATGCTGACGTGTCGTTTATTTGGACTGACACGCTGACGTGGACGCTGACGTGGATGTTGATGGTAAGAAAAAAAGAAAATTACCATTTTGCCCTTTAGTTTTAAATGAAAATTATCATTTTGCCCCTTAGTTTTAAATGAAAATTACCATTTTGCCCCTTAGTTTTAAATGAAAATTACCATTTTGCCCCTTAGTTTTAAATGAAAATTACCATTTTGCCCCTTAGTTTTAAATGAAAATTACACTTTTGCCCTTAGTTTTAAATGAAAATTACATTTTTGCCCTTAGTTTTAAATAAATAAAAAACTAAAAATACCCCCTCCCCCGTGGGCCCCACCACCGGGGCCTACGGGGGTATTTTTAATTTTTAATTTTTTAAAAAAAACTTAGGGCAAATGAGTAATTTTTATTTAAAACTAAGGGTAAAAGTGTAATTTCACCTGAGTTACTGTTCGTTTCCATCCAACTTAACAGTTGACTAACGGTCAACTAACGGCTATGGTGCTGGGCGCTCCCAAAACATAACCACGTGTGTACTTTTGCTCCAGAAAAAAGCTCGTAGTGCTGGGCGCTCCTAGAGGTAAAGCTCATGTGTAAAATTGCTCTTTAACCCTCAAATGTAATTAATTACGGTAGCATTCCCATGTATGTTGTTTTCATGAGCTGATGAGTTAAAAAGTTGGTATTTTTATTTATTATTACTAGAATAAGATTACGTAAAAAGTTGGCTTATATCTTTACCTGTGTTTTTTATAAATTATTGGTCGGTCTCGTGTTTTTTATGAAATTAGCGAGACACACTATTTATATCCAATAGTAAATATGTTAATGCTTAATATAAGATATATATTTAGAAAATTATCTATGTAATAAATAATAGATTTTATATTAATTGATCATAATACCAAAAATTAATAACTCAGCCTTGAAATGAAAAAAAAAAAAAAAAGGCAGTTACTAGCAGCTGGGAAAAGGAAAATAGCACATTTGAGTTACAGAGCCACAGGGATCACTAAAAGAGAGAGTAAGGAAACAAGCAAGCATATCCACAAGATGAAGATAGAATTGGAGTGGTCCATAAATGATGGTAGCTAGAATCTAGCCGAAGCACTGATCAGCTGGGAGAGGACCAGGGATGTAACCTTGCTCCACATACTGCAGCCCAAACACCACCACTATGGCCACCACCGCCAAATACGACAGCCCTTCAACGGCACCCAATAAACCAAACGGTCCGTTGGGCAGACCCGAACCCGTCTTAGCCTTCGTGTATACGGACCACCCAACTATCCCCACCACCACCAGGTAGCTCACTCCCTCCAGTGCGCCGATCGAGCCGCCCGGTCCGGGAGGCAACCCGCACCCGGTTGTTTTGAGTGTGAAGAGAGACCATGCGATGACTGGCGTCGATATCAGCCCTCCTGCTATGGCTGCTTTCTCTACTGTTCCGTTGCCGCCGGCGTCGGTGTCCTCCTTTGCCATTGCCGTAATCTTGGGCGACGTCGGTGATTTTGGCTTTGTGAGAGCAATTGACGGTGAAGATCTGAACAGGCCCATTCGTGAAATGGAAGAGGGTAGTGGAGAGAGTAGTAACATTCTTGAGGCCTGCATGTTGAAATCTGAAGATTGAACTTACCTGATCTGATAGAGAGTAGAGGGAAGCAGAGCACGGTGGTCTGATTCCAATATTTTCCTTTGATTTGGTGGCTCAGATTGGGTTGATCACCTTCACTTCTTATGTATTGGCGATAGCCTATCTGCCCAACAAGTTATTTTGGTAATGTACTGGAAAAAGCTTATTTTGATAGTCTGCTTCTAAATATAAAATAAAATTGATTTAAATAAATTATTGAATCATACTATAACAATCAAATTATATATTAATTTATAAATTAGGTAAAATAATTTTTAAAAAAATGAAAAATATAAATATTTTAAAATAATTTAATTAATTTTTTTAATATATTCAAAAAAAGTCAACTTTATCTTATATTTAAGATGGGGAAGTATATGTTATTTCAAATTGCTTATAAAAAACTAAAACAATTTTCAAAACAAAATCTTTTTTGTTACCTTAATATCCACTCAACAACTTAAATACTATTAAACTTGACTATTATTTAATTTTAAACAAATTGGCACTAAACAATCCGGCCTCCAATCTTTCCTACATTTTTACACTACTTTTTATTTATTTATTTAATATATGGAATCAACTTTTCAATAGGGCACATTGTATGAACTTCATCGCTCAATAGAGCATATATAGTACATTTCTCAGTAGGTTATGGGTCGAATTTTAGTAGAGTCAATATTATTCTTGAGAATATTTTGGTTATATGCTAAGTTGACAACTCCTACTACAGGACGGTCCACCTCTTTATCACGAAATTAAAACAGTAGCAATTGATGATAAAATCGATAGGATTTTTCTATAGTCAAATTTTAACCCTTGTTTTTTTTTTTTGGGGGGTGTTGTAGCTGACAAATTTTATATATAAAATAAAGCCCTATAAGCTGTCCAATAATAATAAGGTCTCCAATGTCAAAACCATTATCCAGGCTATTTTACAGGAGATACAGAGGAAATAAATTTATAACCAACTTGTTCCAAGGATCCTTATGAAATGAGACAAAAATAATTATCCTTCAAGTTGACCCTGTCTCTCAAAATCTCGCGTGTCAATTTACTAACCTCATACTGCCAAGATTCTGAAATTGACTGCAAAACTGGGATGACCCATTATCCTAAATAGAATACACAATTTTTCACTTTTATGGAAGCATGTAAATCGTAGTAATACTTCGCCCATCAGACACTACCTTTTCACCAACTTCTGGTTGTAGTGATGAGCATTTTTCATGTACATATTAGATCACTTGGATGTTTCACAAATTCCTCACTTCTTAAGCATGCTTAGAGGTCACTGCTTCTTTTCCATTTTCAACTTGAACGAGGTTCTTGCTAAATTCCCTTGCTCTCTGAAATATTACAAAGACCAGGCGTTAGATTGTTCATTATCAAATGAATTTAACAAGATCATCAGAAGACGTTAAGTTCTCAATCATTGCATGAACAGCAACGATCATTCTTGATTTTGAAACTACCTGATTTTCACTAAACTTTAACCTATCAACAATAGCTATTGTCAGCCCTACAGTCATATTCTATAAAGGCAAGCCCAGAGATCTAAAGATCTAAAGATCTAAAGTACCTCTTTTTAATCATATACATTAAAGTGAGGAAGAACTAAAGATCTGTGGACAAAAAAAGTTTAACTGTATGAAGAACGTTTGAAGTCGGGTGTTCAAAATTTTCAAAGAGACTTTTTTTTCTCAGTTAATTTTAGTCCTCACAACAATAATTCTTCTTCACCATCACCATGTCTAATCTCTATATATCATTAGAATGGGGAAAATTTTCATCCTGAATGCTTCCCCTGCAGCCGAAATGCCCACTGTGACTGCAAAAGAACCCCATGTTTGGCTTGATGAGATCATCTTTTCTCAATCGAAAAAAGGATGATCACATAGCACCCAACTAAAATTACAAGTACTGGCTGTCAAATGGGGAAAAAAAACAAAGCAAAATGAAAGACCAACATTATAAATTAGTTACAAAAGGGAATGACCTCAGAAACCATCGACATCTTTTTCTTTCTACAATTTGCTTTACAAATACTGTCCTGAGGCTCTGAACCACAATATTTCCATATTGTCTCAAGTTTTTAGCCCACCTTCCCAATTCAGAAATCCACGCATCCAACAATATTGATCTAGCTTCTTTCAATTACATACAATGGAAGAGAAGGGGGAAAACGTGTCCATTACTTTCCACTGTTCTATCTGATCAGACAATGAATGGATAAGGAGTTCAGGATTCAGGACAAAGCACCCCCTTCCCCCTCCGAAAAAACAAGCAAGAGTCAATTACTTTCACTAATGGAAACCACAGTGAATGCAAGCCATCTAATTGAAGGAGGACCCTCACAAAGACTTCTCAGTTCATCATGATAACCTTATCCATAGCCTATTCAACGAATTCTGACTTCTAATTATGTAAAATGGTAAATAACCTCATTTACATACATAATTTTAGCATACTTGTAGATAGGAAAAAGAGATAGAGGTTATTATTAAGAGAGAGAAAACGAGAAGAAAACTAGCATAATTAGGAGGCACTCGCTAGTCATTATTAGCTCTTAAAGTTACTACAATGAAATAACTCATAGAAATTTTATGTAAGAATCAGGGTTGTTTAAACCACCGAAACAAGCCACAAAATGTGCAAGACTTTTTGAGATGCTCACTTTACAATAATTATCTTAATCCATCCAAAAATAGAGAATGAATGCAGGAAAATTAACAACCTTCAAACAATGTGACATGACCTTCTCTAGCGAAAATGTTGATAAGTCATTTGCACTCACGTAGGTGCTATCAAATGGTAAATATGGTTAATGTTGTATTGAAGACACTAATCAACTTTATGACCAGGATTTTTTTTGCAATTGCATGTAGTGGGACACTTAGAATCACAATATTTCCACACTTCGTAAACTTTAGCCCGACTCTTGTTCTGAGATAGAAGAATGAAATGTAAACTGAACCAAATCAAAGAATAAAATCAACAAAATTTGACAGTAGAAGTATTTTATTTGACATATAATCTCCTAAGCAATTTTCTTCAAGGAAATTTATAAGACGTAGACAAGAAGAATACATTAGAAAATATACGGAAGCCAGCTTTAAACACAAGATAACTGAAATTTTAGTAGCTAAGAAAACAAACAGCAAAAGTCATCACACACTTCAACATGATAGATAAGCTGCAAGTACATAAATCAATGTCAACTAGAGTGCAGGTGTCCACAGTCAAGGATGAATAAACTTTGACAAGAACAAAATGGGGCTCGGGCCTTAAGTTTGATGTGATAATCTGACCAAACTGTTAAACAGCAATTTCAATGACACAACATATCCACCGTTCAAAATAAGCAATTACTATATTGAATAACTTCATATCATGCGATCAAAATAAGAAATTAATAAAAGTCTGATTTCTAGCAAGCTACAGTTGGCGTCAGTATCAACATTATTGCAAACTGCAGTAAACCTAGTTGATAAAATGGATCAGGATCTATTTTCATAATTTCTAAATACTTCAATCAAACTGTCTCTGCTATCACCATATTAAGCAAAGAAACTATGAATATTATTACAACAGTATTTCAACAATGTAAGTCATTTCCAATTCCAATTTCCAAATTTATCCAGTCTAGGCTTGAAAGCTGATGAATTACTTGACTTGAAGGATGCATTAACGATGGAACTAGTCACTATTCACAAGTTAATTGGGATGGTTTGGAAATTGGGGTTTAGGGCGTGGGGTGGAAGAAAAGGATTTGGGAACCCATTATAACGTGCCAAACTGCAAATCATCCCCTTCACATGGTACAAGTCAGCCAACTAAATTTGCCCACCAGCATATAACACAATAAAAAGGGGAAATTAAAAAAATAAAATAAAAGAAGCAACCTCAGCTAGAAGCAGCTAAAATAAGAATTTACAAAAGAGATCTAACTGGAGAGTAAGAAGGACCCACCGAGGACTGTACGGGAGGTGGTTCAAAAACAATTGAGCTCACAGACATCTTGGCAATCTCCGTTATGGCAGCGTCTCTTAATTCGGGCACATCACTTGTCAGCGCTTCGTACGCAGCCTCAAATGCCTCCTGCCAGAACCGCGGCAACCTGATCCGACGGCTATTGGTGTATACATCCCACATGTGCTTCACCACCTTCTCCCTCTCCTCCATTTCCTGCTCCCAAAACAATTCATAATCAAATCCACGTGAAATAAATTTAACCCACACGGATATAAGCACGTATGTAAACACCCATTATCGGAGAAAACTTACGAGGACGTCGAGGTCATCATAGATTGGAGTATCAAGATCATTAGATAAGCTATTGAGACTCCCTGACCACCGAAGAGAGACTGTGCCGGTGAACATGGACCAAAAGGCAAGAAGCAAAATGGCAGCCAACGCCCAGAATTTATACTTCCCTTTACCGAACAGACCTGAATCTGCGTTTTCCTTCTTCGTATTAGCAGTAGTAGGAAGAGTGTCATCATCCTTCATCTCTTGGATTAGGGGAAATGAAATAAAAACGATGATAAAGATCGGAGAAAGATTTCAGATATCAATTTCGAGATCGAATTGTCTGTTTTTTTATTGCTGTGCTCGCTGCATATCACCGTCAGACGGACTTAGATTAACAGAGAGGACAATTTTCGATGAAGATTTGCGACCATGAAAGCGTGTTACTGAGATACGGTGAGGGGTGTAGTCGTGTAGATGAAGAGGGATTTTCTAATTTATTCTTCAGATTTGGGGTCACCGCACCGTAGAAGAGGGAGGCAAGGGTCACTAGCTTTACATATTGTGGGACACCACATGTTTATGAAATTGACTTCATCTGAGCTGGCACAATAGCGAGCGTTGATTGGCCTTTAAGAATAGACGTTTTATATTGTGAAAGGAAAGAAAATTGATGCCAAACATGCAAAGGGTACCGACAATCAAAACGGCAACGTTTCCCTCAGCTCAACGCCTCAACTAGGGGTGAGCAAATAACCCGCAACCCGCCCAACCGCCCGCACCCCGCGATTTTTTCTCCGGATTAAACCCGCCCAGATGGGGTCCGTCACGGGTAACGGGCTGCCCGTACCCGTTTTGTATTATACGGGCGGGTCATGGGTTGCACCACGGGGCACCCGTGACTACCCGTTACCTGTATAACCTATACCCTGTTCTATTTTTTTTTTATCCCTTCACATTTCAACTTCAGCGTTCTATCGAGAAAAAAAAAAAAAACTTCAGCGTTCTCCAGTCTCGACATATCAGTCTCAATCCACACTCAAACGCCACGGGGCAGTCTCAAACACCACTCAAAACGCTCGACTGGTTGGGTCTCTTAGGTCGCCTTGCTGCTCGCCGCTCTCCAGTCTCGACGTTTCTCCGTCTCTCATCTCTCGTCTCTCTCGATCTCGGCCAGCCTCTCGCCGTCTAGCGCTCTCGTCTCACTGGAGTGGCGGTCTCGGTTGGAGTCGCCAGTGATTAGGTCACTCACTATCTCCATCTCTCATGTCTCTCGGAGTCTCGGATCCCACCCAAAGATCAGCCTCTCAACATTTCTCTGTCTCGTCTCTCTCAATGCCTCTCACGCTTGCCCTTAACCCTGATGCTCAGCCTCTCCATTTTTGGTGGAAAAAGTTACTGTTGATTAAGTAGTTGTTGTTATAGAAATTATTGTTAGTGTGGAGATTATTGTCAAAATTGTGGCTGAACTTGATTCATTTGCTTTGCCATTATCCTTTTCTTTTAGATTTTGTGTTGTTGATTGGACTCTGACTCGATAGTTAAAGACATTTTTTCTTTCTTTAGATTTGCCTACTCCTATTAGAGTTATAAGGTGATCTTCCCCCATAAATTTGAACTACAAATTAGTAATCTCCATTGATCTCCATACTTATGCCTTTTTAATCTATGAAGGATCTTCTACTAATTAAAAAAAAAAAAACACGCTCTGTTCTTAAACGGGTTCCCGGTACCCGTTTAACCCGTACCCGTTTTACTACGGGTTAAACGGGTTTAAGCACGGGTAACCCCGTACCCGTACCCATGTAATATAAACGGGCGGGCCACGGGTTACCCCCCGGGGCAGCCCCGCCCGCCTGTTGCTCACCCCTAGCCTCAACCATCTTTGATTCCTCTTCTTGAGATGAGGGAGTATTTATCGTTAAACTACTCCTAGGACTCAGTTAATTTTTTTTTAAAGATTAAATAAGTTAAATCAATTATTTAACCATAGTTTATATTATATACCATTAAATTATATATAAGTTTATAAGTCAAAAAAATTAATTTAAAAGAAAAATGATAAAAATAAAAACTTTTAAGTAATTTATTTAACTTTTTTAATGTTTTAAAAAAATCAATTGAGTCTTATATTTAAACGGAAGGCAGTAATATAGTATTTTATATCATTGATTGAAAATTCCAAAAGAAAATAAAAATGCCTATAAATAACCTGAAAATGATTACCTCCATAAAATGAATGAATGAAAGATATTTATTTAGGTATTTTTTATAGACCTGGATAAATGCGCCATTTCTTTCGAATTTAGTTTGCCTGCTCGTCCTTCTGTATGGACGAGTTCCCTTTGCTCGTCCATTTCTTTTGGACTTGCAGAGGGAGCTTGACGATGAGCTCCCAGCATCGTCTAGATCCCCAAATCTTATATCTTTTATTTTTATTTTTATCTTTTTTCTACATGAAAAAAAATCATTTTTTGAAAAAATGTTAGTTCAAATATTAACTTTATTTTAAATTTTCTATCTATTAAAATGATTTTTTATTAAAAAATAAAAAATTTAAACCGTCTAGATCTAGATCTGACGACTGGGAACTCATTCGTACATAGAAGCTCCGAGCAGGCAAACCAGTTCCCTTTCAAAACTTAAGTATGCCCTTCATGGGCCATAAATGCCATTACAGAATAGTGTTTGCAGACGCTGAAACTTGTTAGACGTTAGATATTTAATTTCCTCCCATTTTAAATATAAAAAACAAATAACAACTTCATTAAAATTAAAAAACCCGTTATTAATTTTAAATATGTCATAAAAAGAAAATTATCTAACAAATACCTCTATTTAATGTTTAAACTTTATCTCATACTTAATGATTTTGAAGTACTATATATACTCTTAAATTAATGAAGAGTGTGATTAAATCAATATAGTTGATGCACCATACATATAAGCCTTTTGTTTCTTGTTCTTTTAACCAAAATAAGTTCTCTCAAAACTTTCTTATATCCATTTTTTTTTTCGCCCACATTCTTATATCCAAAATTAAGGAATAGTCATAAGTGAATGAGCTTAACTATTTTCTTTAAAAATATGTCAAATTAACCATAGGAATCAATAAATTGTACGCGTTGACAAAAAAAAAAAAAACAAACAAAGGAAATAATAGATCAATTGAGTTGTCAGTGAATGGCCAAGCTTATATCCAAAATTACAGGATAGTCAAGCACCTCTCTTGATTTTTTTTTTTTTTTTTGACCTTGATCACCTCTCTGATTGATCAATTATACCGCCTTATTTTCTTGTTGGTTTGAAGGGTCCATTTAAATTAGGAAAAATTTCAGAAAAAAATTATTTAAAATAGATAAAAGATAAATAAGAGAGTCCAATATTACAAATCTCAAGTCAAATATGAGGGAGGAATATAGAATTAGCAAATATTTCCAAATGATCAACCAATCTGCCTTGACGTTTCCGAATTATTACGCATATTTCTTTAAATACATAGGTATAAAGAATAACAACTTAAGAATCTCAATTAACAATTTCAGTATCAATATTGACAACTTGAATTTTTCAAACATTGTCAATCGTCATTAACTAATTATTATGTATAGAGAATAACAAGTTATAAATCGTAATTAACAACTTTAGAATGCATATTGACAATTTAAAACTTTCTAAATAACTAAGGGTTAAATTGGCCATTTGGAAAAATTGCTAATCCCATATTTCTTCCTAAGGTATGACTTGAGATATGTGACATTAGACTCCCTTATTTATCTTTTTCCTATTTTAAATGAATTTTTCTGAATTTTTCTCTTCATATTACCTACTCTTCGGGTCCATAATATAATGCTAGGTGCTAGTTGTAAAAGTTTAGTACTACCTCCGGTCTTAATTATAGGAATACTTTCACTACTACAAAATACACTTTTAACGTCTGTTTTTAATATACTTAGACGACTGTTTTCAAAGGGTCGTGAATGTAATGGTCATTAAAAGTTTGATTTACAACCACTGTTTTTTAAAAACAATCGTTGTATCTGCAACAACGTAACTGTTTTTAAAATAACAGTTGTTATATGTTTTTTTTTTTCAAATTGATGAGCTGTGGCAGAAAAGCATTCCAGCGGGAAAATTGGAAAAGCCAAAGATAATAACAACAGTAATAAGAAGAAGAAGAAGACAACATCAACAAATTAATTCCATAAAGACAACATCTACGTCCAATAAAAAAGATGTGGATACATCTTAAAATTGTCAATGTCAACTTCTGCTATGTTTAAACTATAAAATAGTATAGTAAAAACCAAGAGAAGAGAAAAATGGACTTACTATCTTTTTCATATGAAAATTGACATTCAGAGCAGTCCAAACTCCAAAATGCCAAAGCTCTTTAGCCTTTTCAACAATTTGTGTAGCCGTTCTTTTCAAGCTACAAAAACAGGGGGCAAAACGTCATTATTTCCTGCGAACAATGCAATTACATATCACTATCCACAAATTTAAAAACAAAAGAAAGTAGAATCGATGAGAGAAAATATAATGGAAGATCATACCCTAGGCGGTGAGGCGAAGAATGGGAATAGCAGGAGGTCGAGCATGAACAAGAATGAGCTTGAAGAGAGGATTAGAGCTTGGAGTGAAGAAGTGATCGAGAGTTAATGGAGGAGGTCGAGTATGAACAAGAATGAGCTTGAAGAGAGGATTAGAGCTTGGAGTGAAGAAGTGATCAAGAGTTAATGGATGATGAAGACTGCTCTGCGATTCGACCTAGCAGGAAGTAAAAATGACAAATTAGAAAGAGAGAAAACAACACCAGATGATAAAAAACAATGGCGGGAGAATCAAAATGTATTAATATTTACGCGGGCACCTTTTTATTTGTTTAGGTATAGAGAATAACAATTTAAGAATCTCAATTAACAATTTCAGTATCAATATTGACAACTTGAACTTTCTAAATATTGTCAATGGTCATTAACTATAATTATTATTTATAGAGAATAACAAGTTATGAATATGAATCGTAATTAACAACTTTAGAATGCATATTAACAATTTAAAACTTTCTAAATAACTAAGGGTTAAATTGGCCATTTGGAAAAATTGCTAATCCCATATTTCTTCCTCAGGTATGACTTGAGATATGTGACATTAGACTCCCTTATTTATCTTTTTCCTATTTTAAATGAATTTTTCTGAATTTTTCTCTTCATATTACCTACTCTTCAGGTCCATGATATAATGCTAGGTGCTAGCTGTAAAAGTTTAGTACTACCTCCGGTCTTAATTGTATGAATACTTTTCTAGTACAAATTACACTATAAAAATGTTTCTATAATTAAGACTGGAGGAAGTATTATGCTCTCTTCGCCTTTGAATTGAATCTCTTGGATAGGGCCATAATTTGTATGTTGACACTACATATATATTTTGGATCCCATATATTAACTAAAATATTAGATTCCGTTGATGGTATTAATTTGTAAGGATCCTAGTCTTCCTCTACCACGGTTGTTAAGTCTTCCATGTAATTACAATTCATTTGTTCTTGGTTTCTTTTCCTCCAGTAATTCATTTGTTCTTGGTAGGAATAAAATTTAACGCTACTTTTTTTGAAAGAAAACGTATGAAACTGCATGGATATATAAGAACGTTACGACTAACTTATAACAGGTAGGATTCATACCTACGTACTTGTACTGTTAAACGAACATTAATTGTACATAATTATTAAAAATAAATACGATGATTTTACATAAATTTCAATGAACTAATGAGAATTTCAACCATTAAAATTTGATCTAATAGTAAAAATATTAAAGGGAGAGGAAATGGAGAGAGAATGGAGACATTCTTTTCAATAGAAAGATAATAGCAAAAATGGAATCCACAAAGGAATAACTACTTAATTACGAACGATGTTCGTCACTAGGAGGCAAAAAACAATCCATGCTCAAACCCCAAATGTTAAAATCCACCTCGTCGATCTTCCATCTCTCCTCCATCTCTCTCTTATGATTAGCAGATTGCTCGCCATATCTGAGAACTGTAGTTCTGGTCTTCCCTCCATGGGCGATGTTGACTCCGTCAACGTATCTGTAATCCTCAATAACTGATTCCAGACTTGTTTCCCAGAAAATGTCGTCCAAGTCTTTGGTTCTCATCCCTATGAGCCTTGAGTCCTCAAACTGAACTAACAGACCAGATCGCTGGCTGAAATATCCCCATATGGTGTGGTGAATTATCTCATAGTTTGAACCACTTTGAGCTTCACGAATTGCAGGATTTGTCTCCACCTTTAGTATAAAGCAATCATCTCCATTTATTATTTTCTCTCCTATGCATGCTGCGCCCAAGAACAAGTTCGCCGTAGCCCTTGGATCCAATCCCTATCACACAAATGCCATTAATTACTTACAACATTCAAAGAGCTACAATTATAGCCAGCTCTGTTAGTATTTTATGTATTTGAGTGTGGCTCACAGATTACGATTAGGGTTTTTATTCAGTTGATTTAGTTATCAACAGCCTTGATCGGAGCTAGGTTATAAATAGTTGTAGGATGAGTCAAAGCATTGTCCAGAAAACCTAATTCAATTCCTTGTACGTTAAGAGTTCCTTGACTGGAGGCGGCTTTTCCTCAATTGACATCAATGTTCCCACACTAAGTGAAATGTATCATTGACATCCTTTTTCTTCTAATTGTGTTTTATGGTTTTAGTTGTCCGTATTTCACATCATGTGTAAAAGGTATTATGGCTTCAGATCATTTAGCGTGACTAGAGGTATTTTGATTTAAGTCTTCTGCTGTTACTCTGGTATTGTAGATATCTATTTTTATATGGTATGTCTTACCAGTTCAACCCAACTTTCAAGGCCTGTTTGAATTAACATTAGGAAATCACATTCATGCAAGCTGAAATAATCCTTCTCTCACATGCTTACCCTCAAATAATATAAATTACATTAGAAAAATAATCTCTACTGCTAATCCAAACAAGTATATATATGTACCTGAAGGAAACGGCGAAGAGGTCTAGGAGGGCCTTTGGAAGCGGGGCTTTGTTGATTAGAGGAATGACGCCATGAGACCTTGCCATTGCTGCCACTACAAACCTTGCAACCAGAAGCAAGCATCTCTAAGCACCACAAGTCGGGGTCCTTTTGCAACAACAAAAAAGCTGCAATCTCTTCTGAGCTTTTCTTCACTTCTCTGTTATCGCTTGTTTGATGAAATTCCGAGGCGTTAATCTTAATCTGCCCCATTACGCACATGCTTTGTAGAGCATTCAACGCCGGTGGTCCTCCTGTCGCCGCTATATACTGCTGCACTATATACTTGGCCGTCGACGCTTCCTACGTACGGAATCATCACCACTTACTATAATCTCTTTAACTTTTTCTTCAAAACTAAATGAAACTAGCTAGAAATGAAAATTTGCAAAGTTGGTTCTTACAATGGAAGAATCTCTGACCGGACGATGAATGGAATGGCCTAGCTGAACCTGAAGAGGGATGAGGGGAGATCCGACAAGATAGAGAAGGAAGCGAAGCTCGCTGAGACGTTTTGCGAATATAGGGGATGCTAATTTGTCTGGGGTTTGAGCCTTCATCCACGTTAACATGTTTTGCCATCGCAACGCCACGTTGCTTCCCATGCTTGCGAACATTTCTTCTGGTATAGGAACTTCTAGAACTGTCTCTAACCCATCTTCTCTATATAGATTCGGGCAGAGCCTTCTGATGGATGCTTTTGCATTTGCCTGTTTCATTTAGGGTTCCTTCAGGAAGGAGCTACGGAACTTGATTATTATGGGGAAGGGGGAAAAAAGAAAGAGAGCTATAGAAAGAATGAGGGAGTCAAAGTTTTTTTTAATTTTTTTGTGGGGACAGTGACTAACTTGGATGGGATTATCTCGGGAAAACGAAATAAGGCTCTCCTTGCTTGTAGGGGTCTTGTGGTATCAAGTTTTGATTCATTCAATTGCTTTGGTTTCTATTTTAAGGATCCAAATTATTCTCATTTGCAAATTGTTTTAGCCATGAATTATATGGGTCCCATTATATTCCCGGCTTCGTCTCTATGATGGAATATTATATCTATCGAGTGTAGTGCTATTTCCCTCCCTTTAATTTACATAATTTTCATGTCCGAAATTCTTTTGGTGCTTAATTAAAAAGGAGATCAGAGTGAACGGACATGTGCAAAATGATTGAATGAAGATGATCTCATATTTTTATTTTTACAAGAATAAAAAATAATGGATATATGGCAATGATAACAAAAATATAATTAAAAAATACAATGGATTGTTCTATCAAGATTGGTCAGTAGTATAAGGAACCATATGTAGTTTGTTAGGCGAAAAAATTTATAAATTTTTGTTTTCAAATGCGTACGAAAGTATCTTGTTAAAAATTATTTCCTAAATTAAATATTAGCAGTGATAAGAAGATTTGATACATTCAGCATATATAAATTAAGGATAAGATATTGTCACTACCAAGTCACTACCACTTTTTCACCATTAGATCAGAATCTCATTTACCTTTATCATTTCTCTCTCCTATTGAGATTTTGATCTAACCGTGAAAAAGTGGTAGTGACATAAAATTGGTAGTGACAATATCATATCCCTATAAATTATTTAACCTCCCTTTTCCTTTTGTCCTTAAGGAATTTATGTACGATTGAATAATTTATAAAAGGGTTAAGGTGCAATTTTACTAACGTAGTTTTTCTGAAGAGTGTACATCTGGCACAAATAAGTTTTGAAATGGGTAAAAATACTAATAAACAATTCAAAATGGTGTAAATTCACCAAAACCGTTAAATTTGACTAAACTATCGTTAAATTATACTCTTTCCTTAGCTAGCGAGCTGCGACAAGGTTGGAGATACCAGTTCTGATGATGGCAACAATGATGGTCATGGTGGCTGTGGAGGGAGGGAGAGGACTATGGAAGCTTTTTTGTTTGAGAAGAATAATCGGATGCTTGTGTTTGAAGAATTAAAGGCACAAAGAAGTAACTTTATGGAGAGATGGGTTAGAGTGAGAAGCTCCTCCTTCTCTCTAGCCTTTCTTCCATCCCTTGACCATGATTCATCCTGTTCCTTTCGAAAGCAATCCTAAGAATGATCCCCCGCCACACCCTGGAGAAGATCAATCTACCAAGCGAGTCAAACTTCTAGAATCCTCGTCGCATGATGCTGATATGGTTGAAGACCATTCTCTCGTGATAGACCCTGCAACTTTGTCTCCTGAACCTTACGTACCTGTTTCATTGGCAACAGACCCTGTTCCTTTGGCGGCAGAATCTGTCCCTGAGACACAAATGACAAACGACCTCCCTCCTGCTCAGGATGTCCAAATGGCAGACTCTAACGCTGTCTCTAGCACTAAGACCCCTTCCTTTAAGGATAAGCTGTTGAACTCAGACCCTAACAACCCTGCGAAGAGGATGAAGATATTGTCCTAAAACAGGGGGACGTTGCCATCGACTTTAATGGTAATATCCCAACTGTAAACTTTGCAGACCATGTCATTGAGACTCTTAATAAGAAGATGGGGTTGGCGGTAGTAATCAAACTGCTTGGCCGAAAGATAGGATATTGTCAGTTGCGCAACCAGCTGCATAACCTATGGAAGCCCACTGGACATTTAAAGCTCACAGACCTTGACGAAGATTGTTTCTTAGTGCGTTTTCAAGATGATATGGACTACCAGAACGCACTCCTGACTGGACCTTGGATGGTCTACGGCCATTACCTCACAGTTCAGCCTTGGACTCCCTCTTTCAAGCCCCATGATCACGTTATCAACCAAGTCATAGGGTGGATCCGTCTCCCCAAACTTCCAGCAAGGTATTACCATAAAAGCGTTATACGTTCGATTGGCAATGTCTTCGGTGAAGTCATCAGGGTCGACTACAACACAGATTCCGGCGACAGAGGCAAGTTTGCTCGAATCGCAGTCAGCCTTGACCTCACGAAACCTCTCACTTCCAAGATTCCGGTCGATGGTGAACTCATCTATGTGGAGTATGAGGGACTCCCGACTATTTGCTTCCACTGTGGGAGGTATGGCCACCTTCAAGGCACTTGCCCAGCACTGCGATCATCTTCCTCTGAAGTTCAGCCGGAGGCCACACTGGTTCCTGAACCAAACGCGCCAAACTTACACTTGCAGGCGCGTGAAACGTCTCAATTTGGTGCATGGATGCAAGTGCAGCGGCGACGTCGTCCACCTGCCAAAGGAGACAGACCGAATGAGACTCAAGGGGGCAAAAAGATAGTCAGCGCATCGAGGTACGAGGTGCTTAGCGAAGTTTTGGAGGAATAGATACCGAAGACGAACGAATCTGTTGGAGGAGATCTTTACCCAACAGCTGATGGGTTTATCCGAAAGAAAAAAGGACCTGAGTCAAAGGGTTTAAAAAAGCCACCTGTAGGTACAAAGCAGAAAGTGACGGCTCAACCACATTCTAATCCAGACAACATTTTCCAGACAAAGCAATATGCCGCCAAAAATTCCTTTTCAAGTCTGGACCCCAATTTCAATACTGCCATCCACATTGAAGATTCTAGACTGCCACGTAGAAGCAAGGAAAATAATGGGCCATCTTTTGGGCCTCCAGGACCGGTCATTGCTAAGTCCAAGACTGTGACTAGAAATGATCCACTTTCAAATAGTAGAGGGTTCAAGCTTTCTACTGGAGTGGCCATTCACAAATTGGGAGGTAAGCCTATTCCTGACAGTGCAGGCCCCTCAGATAGGTTAATTAAAGAAGTAGCAAGAGAATTACAGAGTGGTCAGGACGCCTCTGAAGTCGCGATGCATGATGAGGGAGTTAATCTTAATTCCAATTTTTCCTCTTAATACGTTTTTTTATGTCAATTATTACTTGGAATTGCCAAGGAGCTTCTGATAAAAAGTTTCCTTCAATATTCAGATCCTTTGTGGCTAATTACAAGCCTGATATTTTTGTTTTGTTGGAGCCAAGAATTTTTGGAGGAAATGCGGACAAAGTAATCAAAAAACTTGGCTTCCATCATTCCCATAGAGTTGAAGCAGCTGGGTTTTCTGGTGGAATTTGGATCTTATGGTCCTCTAAGGTGTCTCTAAATATTTTGGACAACCAAGTTCAATTTATCCACTCTGAGGTTACTTTTAACAGCAATAATTTGAAATTCCTGTTTACTGCAATTTATGGTAGCCCGCAGCAGCAATATAGGAAATTCCTTTGGCACGATCTGGAGCAATTAGCATCTACCATCTCTTCCCCATGGCTTCTTGCGGGAGATTTTAATGCCATTTTAAGCCAACATGAAAGGACAGGGGGTTCCCCTTATAGGGCCCGTGGTTGCAACTTGTTCAACGAATTTATTCATTCTAATGGCCTTATTGACTTGGGCTTTCATGGGCCCAGATTCAACTGGAGAAGAGGCACACTTCTCATGCGTTTGGACCGTGCGATCTGCAACTCTTCTTGGATCCAATCCTTCCCTAGAAGCTCGGTGGACCACTTGCCAAAAATTCTCTCTGACCATAGACCAGTCTCTATTAAATTGGGCTCATGTTCTCAGGCCCAATCGTTCTCTCCTCAGTTTAGATTCCTTGCCCCATGGCTAGCCCATCCGGACTTCTCCATGATTGTCAAGCGAATTTGGAATTCTGATCGTGAGCTTTTTCCCTGCCTCAACGCCTTTGTCTCTGAGATGAAGATATGGAATCTGGAAACCTTTGGGCACACTGGGAAACGGAAAAGGAAGCTCTTCCGCCGGATTAATGGTATTCAATCAAAGTTGGAGGATCAATTCGACGCTCCCTCTAACTTCCTGCTGGATCTGGAAACTTCCCTAAGAGAAGACCTAGAAGATGTTTACTTTCAGGAGGAATTGTTATGGCTTCAAAAATCTTCTTCAGAGTGGATTTGTCTGGGGGATCGAAATACCAAGTATTATCACATGAAAGCGCTAATTAGGAAGAAGAAAAATTTTGTCTCGCAACTCAAGATCACTGATGGTTCCTGGATTCAAGACGAAGATCATCTCGCTGCACATGTCAGGCAATATTTCATTGATCTCTTCTCCTTAGCTGATCCTGTATTTAAACCCCTCTCTTTGTCAGGAGTCTTCCCGTTTTATCTGATGCTTTACTTCTGGAGCTTGACAAAGCAGTATCTTTAGAGGAAGTCAAAAAATCTCTTTTCGAAATGAAGCCTCTCAAATCGCCTGGTAGTGATGGTATCCATGCTCTCTTCTATCAATCCCAGTGGAGCATCGTTGGACCCAGCGTTTTTACTTTTGTCAAAAATCTTTGGTCAGGTAATTCCATTAATCCTGTCTCTAATCACACTTTGATGGCTTTAATTCCCAAAGTCAACCAACCTTGTCTAATCAGTGAATTCAGACCGATTAGTCTATGCTCTGTTCTCTACAAGATTGTCTCTAAAACCATTGCAAACCGCTTGCGAGATGTCGTGCCTGTTCTGATTGGGCAATATCAAGCAAGTTTCATTCAGGGCAGGAGCATAATTGATAACATTATAATTGCCCAAGAGGCAATGCACTCCATGAGAGGGAAGAAAGGTAAAATGGGGTGGATGGTCATTAAAGTTGATTTGGAAAAAGCTTTTGATAAACTCCGATGGGATTTCATCAATGACACCCTCAAGGATGCTGGTATACCTATAAATCTCGTGCGTTTGATTATGGACTGTATTTCTACTCCTACAATGCAGGTTTTATGGAATGGGAAACCGTCATCTCCTTTCTCCCCTGAGAGAGGCGTAAGACAAGGAGACCCCCTCTCCCCTTACATTTTTGTGCTCTGTATGGAACGTCTTTCCCACCTTATTGAAGCTAAAGTGCATTCCGGTAGCTGGAAGTCAATTAAGCTAGGAAGGAAAGGAGTTCCCCTCTCTCATTTATTCTTCGCTGACGATTTGATCCTATTTGGGGAGGCATCATCTCATCAGGTCACTCTCATTAATGAAATCCTTCAAGAATTTTGCCTTTCATCTGGTCATCAAGTTAATAGAGCCAAGACTAAGGTTCAATTCTCCAAGAATGTTGCATCCTCCTTGTGTAGGAATCTTTGTAGCGAGCTAGGTTTTCAGCGTACAGACTCCCTTGGCAAATACCTTGGAGTTCCCCTCCTCAATGGAAGAGTCTCATCGTCCACCTTTGAATACATTATCAATAGACTCCAGATGAAACTAGCTGGTTGGAAAAGCCAATCCCTTTCTCTAGCCGGTCGGTTCACTCTAGCAAAATCTGTCTTGTCTTCTATTCCCCTTTATACTATGCAGAGCACCACCCTACCTTCCCCTTGCTGTGCAAAGATTGAGAGGTTAATCAGGAAATTTATTTGGGGATACTCAAGAGATCATCGGGGTGTTAATCTAGTCAAATGGAAGGATCTATGCCAGCCAAACCATCATGGGGGAATCGGGCTGCTGAATCTTGAGTCTCAAAACAAGGCCTTCATGATGAAATTAATTTTCAAAATTCATTTCCAACCTAATTCTCTTTGGGTTCGAATTTTGAAACAAAAGTATGATGTTCAAAACTTAAGGGAACCTCCTTATCGTGCCCGTATGTCCTATTTTTGGAAGAACTTGCTTAAGTCTTGGGAAGAGACTTCTTTTCATACTAAATGGAATGTAGGAGATGGCAGTAAGGTTAAGTTCTGGGATGATTATTGGGTGGGCAACCACGGCCCTCTCAAGCACCTATCCTTCTCCCCCATCCCAATTCAGGATGTCTCCGGCTCGATTGCGAAATATATAAATGATGATGGCTCATGGTGCTGGAATTTATTTCAACACCTCCTACCACAGGACATTTTGAATGACATTTCAGCCATTACAATCCCAAGCGATACCCCTGGCCAGCCATGCTCCTGGACCTTGACAAAAAATGGGGACTTCTCAACCCGTTCTGCCTATAGAGCCTTAGAATCTCTGAATTGGAATGATCACAAGCCCATTTGGACTCGATTATGGAAACTTCCTATGGCACAAAGAATTCGAACATTCACCTGGTTACTCCTGAAAGGGAAGCTGCTGTCAAATAAGGAACGCTTCCGGCGGGGTATGACATCTGATCCTACATGCTCTCTCTGCCAAGGCAATAAGGAAAGTTTGGACCATATTTTCAAGGGATGTAATATGGCTTCCAAGGTCTGGAGGAAAATATTATCCTCTGATATGTGTTCAGATTTTTTCAGGCTTGACATCAGAAGTTGGTTAACTCTTATCATCCAATCTTCCCATTTTGATAGCTCGTGGAAAATAGGTGTTTGCATCACTTCTGGAAGCTTTGGGATGCTCGTAACAAAAGAATTTTTACTGCTGAATATTTCACTGTAGAAGGGATCTTAGCATCTATTAAGGCCACGGTTGCTCACTCTCAGTCGAGCTTCTCTAGGTTTAATCTTCTTTTGTAATCTATTTTCTGTTAATCAGGCGATGTAAGCTGCTCCCTTTTGGGTCGTTTTTTCTGACCATTTATTAATGGAGTTCTCATTCATTCAAAAAAAAAAGGCACAAAGAAGTGAGGAGGGTTGGGGTGGAAATAGGTCAAGCTTCTAATAGAGGCCTACAACCTAGTCTATATAAAGCCTAATCTAATTTATTTAGTAAATAGATAAGGTTCAAGCTCAGGCATATTGTTAAGCCGATCTTTAAATAAATAGGTTAGACCTATTTTCATAAAGCTTAACCTATAGCCTACAGGCCTAGCCTATTTAACTTTTCTTTTTCATTTATACTATTATACAAGTATACATAATACCATCTAAATAATTTTATAAATTTACCAACTTAACCTTAATCCTTTTTTTTTTTTGAAATTTTACATCTCATCATCATTACACTCAATCCTTGCTTTCATATCAATCATTCACCCTTACCTCTATTTTCTTCAATCGCTCGAGAAAACAACGCTAACTCACTCTCCCTCCTAATTTAGGTCAACCACTAAAGCATAATAATTACTATCGGTTTATATTTTAGTACTAAATGAAATGTTATAATCTAAGTAGGAGGAGTTTGTCCCAATTTATGTGGGAAAAGTAAAAGAGGTAAAATCTAATTTTACATGTTGCTTGTTAAATTTAGTCAATTTTAGAAAACATATCTCATTAGTCAACAAGCGATTAGTTTTTCTTATTTTTACTTGCTTGGACAACTGTTATCATTAGACATTCTTTTCTTTTACTTACTAAGCCCTTATATTATGACGAGAATAAATATTATGTTTTTAAATTATGATGTAGGATTTTAAGTAATTGTGAAAGGTTATATATGAATTTAGAGCATATAGTTTAAAGGCTATTTAAAAGTCTAGATTTCAAGTAGGCCTTTTAACAGACTTTAGGCCTTGTCAGGCCTTTAGAAGGTGTAGTAGACTCAGGCCTATTAAAAAACCTACATACAAGTTCAGCCCTAGACTTAGGCTGCTTTAAATCTCTGTTGCAAGCTTAGATCTATTTAGGTAAAGCCTAGCCTAGCCTATATATTTTCATTCTAGATGAGGCGAAGAGTATTACTCTTTGGGCAAGAAGAGAATGCAAGATGGAGGAGCTTGCCGGAGATTTTGGGACAGAGAATGGGAGTAGAGATTTTAGGGAGGTTTCTTCTTTCATTAGAATGATTGTTGATTTTGAGAATATTACTTCTGCCGTTAGCTAGGTCGCCAGAAGAGGTCGTGGTTTTGGACCCTTTTTGTTAATGGAGGAGGGAGAGAGGGGAAGGATCGGAGAAGATGATGAGTTAGAGAGATGAGAATCCCTGTGGCTGCCATGTAAGTAACAAATTGGTTAAACATGAGATTCAACAGTCAAAATTGAACCCTACTAACCCTTTTTGTAATGTAACATTTAACAATTAAATTTTTGGGTTAATATAATGTTTAGTTCTTATAATTTGTTTTTATTTTAGTTTTAGTCCCTATAAGTTTCAAAATAAAGGTTTTGATCCCTCAAACTGTTTTTTTTTGTCAAAATCGTTAGTCCCTATAACTTAAAAAGGATTTGGAATGAAATTAATGGTGTTAAATATATTGATGTGTCAGTAACACTGAATTACACTGATGTGGCTAGATGATTAGTAAGGTAACATGACAAAATGAATTATAAGCTCGTAATTTTTAAAATAGTTAAATAAATAAATAAAAACTCTCTATCTCTTCGAGACTTGCGTTCCACCTCTCTTTCAGTTTTCAATCCAAGCTTTCTCCTTGTTGTTGCCAGTATAAGTCCTTCTCAAATTCCAAATCCATAATTTCAGAAGAGGAAAGGGCAATGGATCAAATCTCAAGGTAGCTACAATAAACCTTCCCAGTTCGAATAATGTGGTTATCAAAGATCACTAAAGCATGGAGGTTGTATTAAATGCAGAAAATACCACTTGAATACGAGTTGTGATGGGAAGCTTGTCTGCTTTACATGTCATAAGCCTGGACACTTTAGTAGAGAATGTCCTCAATGAACGGCGGAGAACATGCCTTAAAACCTGGGTAGGGTCATTGTATTGAGACACGTGAGGAGGCCAGAGAATCTCCAGATATGATCTAAGGTACAATCTTCTTAATTGGCAATTCTTTATAAGTTATATTTGATATGGGTACTAGCCACTCCTCTGTTACATATAATTATGTTTGAGGGCTAGGGATGAAAACTCGTTGATTGTTGTATGAATTGATTGTATCTATTCCGATTGGAGTTAAGTGGATAACTTATGAGTAGAAACCATGTTAGAATTGATGGATGTTGTTTGGGGTATTTTGACGTTGCTAGCCGCTGTATCAGCATAGGGAAAGATCTGGATCATAGAATATTCCCTAAGAAGTTATGATTGAGGAATTGTTCCTTGATGGAACTGTATGACAGCTAGAAACCTCACACATACCTCAAACAACCTACTGCTCATACAACATCAATCAATTCTAATAGCTCCATTTGAAGAGATGTTTGGAAGAAACATGCTAGTTGCCGTTTGTATTGGACAATGATGTCCGAAAGGAGGTTGTTTGGGTCAAATATAGTAGACCAAACCTCCTAACAGATAAAATTGAACAAGAAGAGGCTCCTTACAGCACAAAGCAGATATAAAAGTTATGATGACATGAGAAGGAGACCCCTATAGTTTGAAAAAGGAGATCACGTTTTCCTGAAAGTATCTCTGGTTACAGGAATTGATCGGGAAATCAAGAGGAAGAAGTTAAGCCCTTGGTACATTGGTCCTTTTGAAATTCTGGCAAGAATTGGACCAGTGGCATATAGAATAGCTTTACCCCCGAACTTGGGAAGGCTTCATAATGTCTTCCATGTGTCACAATTGAAGAAATACCAACTAGACCCTGAACATGTCATCGAGTACAAATATTTTGATGTAAAAGATGACCATACTTATGTAGTTGAGCCGGAGCGGACTATTGAACGCCAGGAGAAGCAACTCAGACATAGGAGTATTCCAATTGTGAAGGTGGTCTGTAAAGGACTATCCCTAGGGAAGCGACCTAGGAGGCAGAAGAAGACATGAAGAAGCAATATCCAAACTTTATGCCCTAAGGTATGTATCAAATTTCGAGGACAATATTTAATTTAAGGGGGGAATTGTAACATCCCAAATTTTGGATTCTAGGAATTAAAGAAAAATTGATATGGGAAGCTTGTCTGTTTTGCATGTCATAAGCCTGGATACTTTAGTAGAGAATGTCCTCAATGAGCGGTGGAGAACATGCCTTAAAACCTGGGTAGCGTCATTGTATTGAGACACGTGAGGAGGCCAAAGAACCTCCAGATATGATCCAAGGTACAATCTTCTTAAATGGCAATTCTTTACAAGTAATGTTTGATTCGGGTGCTAGCCACTCCTCTGTTGTATATAATTGTGCTAGAGGGTCAGGGATGCAAACCCGTTGATTGCCATATGAATTGATTGTATCTTCTCCACTTGGAGTTAAGTGGGTAATTTATGAGTAGAGACCCCATTAGTATTGTTGGGTACGGTGATGGCAGCATGTTGTTTGGGGTATTTTGAGGTTGCTAGTTGTTGTATCAGCATAAGGAAAGATCTGGATCATAGAATATTCCCTAAGTTATGACTGAGAAATTGTTCCTTGATGGAACTGTATGACAGCTAGAGCCTCAATAGTTACCGGTTATGGTCTCATGATTGAGACAGATAATTGTAGAGATATTGGTGGCTAATGGATTCCCTTAAATGTGGGAGAATACCCGATCGGGAAAGTTTAGTACAGTCATGGTGAGAATGTACGGTGGGTGATAGGGCAAAACTTTAAGCCTAAAATTCCGCAAGTATACGGGCCGTATCAAGTAATAAAGTGATGATAAAATTATCGTTCCCACGAGGACTTAGTATCACAAACTTCAGTTAGGCATTAATTTCACAATTTCGTTTAAGTTGAGAAAACTAGATTGAATTTAATTAAAAGAAAATCAAAATAACAAACTACTAAAAATATTAAACGAGCAACCTAGAGTCACTAATTCCTTATTAGCTTCATAAACCTTAATTGTACTAATTTAATTAGCCTTAATATCATTTTTGTTAATCTCAAGTATAAATAGCTATAAGTGACTGTCGGTCCACTTACAACCCTCTCTTAAGTATAATTTGTTATGTCTAACCTAATTACTCAAGAGGAAGATAAACAAACACACTCTTCAACAATTATATGGGGCCATTAGGTATATGTCTATCCTAACTACAAATTAGATCGTAATCTAATCCCATATTACTTAATCTAAGAGCTTAATTAAAATTCCCTTCGTCAAGGTAAATCCTAATTCTCAAACTCATATTCAATGATGGCCAATCACTAAATAGATAAATCTAAACAAGATTAAATAACCAAAATTAATATTAATTTTAATTAAACCATGACAATAAAATCTAATCTACTAATAAGTTCATAGCTACTCTAAGTTGAAAAGAAATTAGCCACACATGGCTAAAACCAAATCCATAACAAACAAATAAAAATTCAGGTTTAAAGAATAAAAGGAGTTAGGAAAGAAAGCTTCTCCGCCGTCTCCACAGTCCTCTCGTCCTCCTGTGGAGATGATGAAGATAACTGAAATGCCGCTGCTCCTCCTGCTGCTCCTTGTGCGTCTGAATTCTTGTTTGCTGCTATGCCTTCTCGTCTCTCACTGCTCTCCTTCTTGAATTTATTTTGTTCCTCAGTTTCGTGCTTCTCTGTGCGTTCTTGTGCTGTGCGTCAATGAATTCTTATCTGGCTTCTCAATCTCCGTCTTTTCGTTCTCTTCTTGCGTTGATGTGTGTGTACCATGTGCCTCCTCCCTCCTTCACACCTTTGCTGATATATATATAACATAGGGTTGCACGTGTTGGGCCGTTGGGTGTGATATATTATCTCTGATATGCTTCTTTTGTTCTTTGGATATATTATATCACAATGATATCATTCAATATCTAAACAGCCGAGAGGATTTCTTTGTGTGGGGTCCACACCATCTTTTGACCTTTTATCTTTAATTTATATATATATATATATATATATATATATATATATATATATATATATATATATATATATTCCCTTTTATCTCTTTCTTCATATAATATCTCCTGCACAATAACATAGGATATGAATAGATTTTATGTCAAAATCCTTTTATCCTATATTTAATTAAAAGATGGATAAATATATAAAAGATAATTAAATAAGTATAATATTAATAAACTCAATCCAATATATCTCAGAATCTATATTTATTTAATTATAAAATATACGCTTATCAGTGGGCAAGGAAACCTAGTGGATTGGTATATCATTAGGTTGTCAAAGTTTGATATTTGAAGCCCTAAGTCCCATGAGACTAGTATGTTCATAGGCTGGCTAAAGCCCACAAATAAGGCTCGTAGGGATTGCAAATCCCGATAGTTATGGAAAATGTCCTGAAACGGCCGAAAGGCTAGGATAGGAATGGACCAAATGTGCTTTGTGAATGGCCGAAAAGGTTGTAGAGCCCCAATTGTAAGGGTAATGTCTTGAAAGTGGCCAAAAGGCTGAGATAGAATGCGTTTAGCAGTGATGACCTTCTAAGATCAGTTGTTTGGTCCCAGATAAGTTTGAAAATTTCATATTTGAACTTGCCAATGCACCTACTAAGTTGTGGGAATTTTTGAAATTGAGATACCAACATTGTAACACCCCCACTATTTTGAACCTAGAACATAGTGGCATCTTCACCTATTATATATTCTGATGTATTATTTAATAAAAATTTAAACCACTAAGTTGGGTTTGTTCCCGAAAATGAGAGCCTTTTTATAAAGAGTTCAAAATAATATTAAAGTTCAAATAGGCTTTTCCGATATATTTAAAACATTTG
Source organism: Acacia pycnantha (assembly GCA_025563575.1). Taxonomy (NCBI): domain Eukaryota; kingdom Viridiplantae; phylum Streptophyta; class Magnoliopsida; order Fabales; family Fabaceae; genus Acacia; species Acacia pycnantha. Next base: position 454,376 of record JAMWYP010000038.1, read on the forward strand.
AAAACATTTTAACAGTGGTTCAAACTTATCATTAAAAGAACATCATACTTGAAAATCTTGTTAGATTTCATCAGAGTTTTCCTTATTTCTCCAATTAATCTAATGCTCTACTAAAACATTCATCACATTTTTGGGCTTGTTATATACAAGCCTGCCCCTACAGCAATAGTTAGCAACATATATATATCTTGTCTACTTCTACGTAATCATGTGTATCTAATTAAATATACATCTCAGTAGCCATACACGACTATCTCAAAATATTAATTAAGTCATAAGGTAATAAAAAGTGAAACCAAATGTTTTAACTGCATCTTCATCACCACCTTCTTCTCAATCTCAAGTAATTACTATGCCCTTGTTTCTTCCTCTTTGCTTACTAGATTGCCCACGTCCTGTATTTAAGGAAGGCTTTGAGATTCAAATGAATAAATCCTAAAGTAACAGGTTAATCTCAAATTCAAGCATATGCAGTATATATGTAAATCAACCAAAAAAGTAGTCCACACAATATATAAAGCATTCAAATTCAAATTCAAGTTCAAGAATTACATACCAAATGCAGCTTGCAGCTTGTAATACAAGAGTTCATTCAATGATTTTCAAATACCTTGGCGCAAGGAAATTCATTTTGGCAATTCAATACTAAAAATAATGAATGCACTAGGCCCTGCCTAGCCACCGGGAAGCTAACCCCATGGTCGGCCCTTCCGCTCAATCGAACCACGAGTGGTGTTGGCCATAAAGGCGGGACATACAAATATGGTATACAAAAACATATATAGCAATGCAAAGAATGTGAGATTATAGTTACTACCTGTTAGTCTTACCGACAAAACTCCTTCAACCAGATTCTTATCACTACGCTTGTCCTTCAGGCACGGCGATTCTCAGGTCCTATAAATAACATTTACATATAGAGATTGGTCACTAACCAATTCAATCTTAATAACATAATTAAGATTTAGCTCCTTTAGACCCACCCAAAATACTCATCTTTTCGTATCCTTATGACTAGGGATGTATACTAATTAAGACTTATTTAATTAGATACTATTCACTATAGGATAATTATCATCTCAGCCACTTAACCTTTCATTTTATCCAAAGAAACCTTTACTTTAAAGTTACACACAATTAACAACTTATGTGACTATTTTAAGACTTATAAAAAATTTAGCCTTTAATTTTTCTGAGAATTTAGAAAATTCATAACTCGACCGATACAACTCCAAATGGAGTGATTCCAATTTCGACTTACTCCTTGATAAGTCTATTTTCATAATTTAAAGTCACTAAATTGATTTATGGCTAAGAAAAATTCCCAAATTTCATAACATAAGCACATCAACTCTTTCAAAATAATTCCAACAGCAACACTATTTTAATTCTGAAAAATTCCCAAGCCTTAGAGATATTATCTTGACCATCGACTTGAAATATCTAGGCATGCTTTGACCATCTAAGATACATATTTAATACTTGGTAGCATGAGACAATAACTTCCAATCAGCTTCATCATTCACCAACTATCCAAAGAGCATATAACTCTAAGTATGATTCCTATGGCTTAAATAATCTGTTCCTTGTTTCCTTTCACATTTCAGAACCAAAATCCTAATCACAGATTAGAGTTCGGAAGAGGGTTAGGCCTACCTTGATTCCAAGACCGACGTGCCCAATAGATTAGCTTCTCCACGTTAGCCTCTTCCTTGATGAACGTCCGGCCTCCCTCTCTCTCTCAACTTGATCGCTCTCTCGCTCCCTCACTCCCTGTTTCTGCAAATGTCTGGACTGAGTGGGTGAAATGAGAATAGAGGGCGTTTATGTGCTGGCCAAATTGAGTGTTTGGTGCATGTGGGGCGTGAGGTGGCGGAAAATGAAGGATTTGGTGTAGTGATCTGTTGAAAGGAGAATGAGAGAAGGGTGATGTGGCGGAAAATAATGGAAGGAGGAGTGTACAGCTGTTGACCCAGGATATAAAACGCAAGAGAGGGAATTAATGGATATTAAAGTGTGTTCTGCTAATTGGGTTGCAGCCGAATAAATGAGTGTGTACGTGTTGGCCCAATTGGCTATTTAATTGAATGATGAAGAAAAGGCTATGTGATATAAATGGGCCAAGTGAAATAATGAAAACTGATGGAATATAAGTGCTGCAATGAACCAACGGAAGTTGGCATGGATGATTGGGATCCTTGCCCCTTAACCATCAGCTCTTGGGTTCGATCCCGGGGAGGATGAGAATGGAGTGTACTTCCTTGGGAGACCTCACCCCTTAACTGGCCCTGCAGTAGGTCGAGGGATTAGTCTCATGGCTGTCGGTTGTAGGGATACCTTGCGTAAGCAAAAAAATAAGTGCTGCAATGATCTCGCTGGGCCTAAGGAAATGAATCCTGAATTATATGATGGGAGATAAGTAAATGATAAAATAGACTTTGCTTTAGTCCAACTTCACTTCTAATTTGTAGTGGCAAAAATATCTATTTTACCCCTAACTCTTGGTTATCAAATATATTCCCGAAATAAATTCTTAATTCTAAATAAAGATTCTTTCTCAATTTATTTACTTAGGCCATAAAATATTATTTCCAAAAATATTTAGGCCTAAAAGTATTCCCAATTATTTGTCTCTAATTTTTACGGGAAAATATGCTTTTAATTCCATATAATATTCTTATTCCTAATTCTCAAAATTTGGGATGTCACAATTCTCCCCTTGTAAATTAAATTTCGTCCTTGAAATTTGATACATACCTTACGCATAAAATCCGGATATTGTTGTCTCATTTCTTCTTCCGCCTCCCAAGTTGCTTCTCTAGGAGATAACCCCTTCCAGACCACCTTCACAATTGGAATACTCCTATGTCTGAGCTGCTTCACCTGGTGATCAATAATCCGCTCCGGCTCAACTACATAGGTATGGTCATCTTGTACATCAACATCTTCATACTCGATGACATGTTTAGGGTCTGGTTGGTATTTCTTCAGTTGAGACACATGAAAAACATTATGAAGCCTACCCAAGTTCGGGGGTAAAGCTATTCTGTTTGCCACTGGTCCGATTCTCTCCAAAACTTCAAAAGGACAAATGTACCAAGGGCTTAACTTCTTTCTCTTTATTGCCCTACCAATTCCTATAATTGGAGATACCTTTAGGAAAATATTATCTCCAACTTCAATTTCTAGAGGTCTCCTTCTTTTGTCATTGTAACTTTTCCATCGACTCTGTGTTGCTAGGAGCCTCTTCTTGATTAAGCCCAAACAACCCCCTTTCTTACATTACTGTGCAATATAGGGGTGACTGGCATTTTCTTCCATACAGTGCTTCAAATGGAACCATTTGAATGCTCACATCAAGGCTTTGCACTGTACGTCTGTAAGATTTTAGAGTAGTTGTAGTTGTAATTATGGTTGTATAGTTGTTGTTGTAGTTGTAATTATGGTGTGGTTGTAGTTGTTGTTGTAGTTATAATTGTGGTTGTAGTTGTTGTTGTAGTTGTAATTGTGGTTGTAGTTGTAATTGTGGTTGTAGTTGTTGTTGTTGCAGTGATAGTTGTAGTAGTTGTCGTTATAGTAGTTGTAGTTGTAATTGTAGTTGTAGTTGTTGTAGTTATAGTTGTAATGATAGTTGTAGTGGTTGTTGTTGTTGTATGCAAATTTTGTCAGTGGGAGAATACTCGATAGGGAAAGTTTAGTACAATCATGTTGAGAATGTACGGTGGGCAAGGAAACCTAGTGGACTGGTATGTCCTTAGAGGCTTTTAGTGCAGGAGGTGATTCAGGCCTCTGTCCTGCAGGAAATATACATTGCATCCAAAATCCCCAGCATCATTCGAACCATTCCCTGTCCACACTCCATTCTCATCTATCATTTCTTTCCATGAACCAATTCACATAAAGTCTCATGACAAAATCCACAAGCCTACCCGACAGCCTCGTGGCTTCTTTCTTGGGCAAATTCCAGGAGGATTCTTCAACAAAAACATTAAAAAAAAGTAAGGCTCTTAGTTAGAAAAATAGCTAAGAATTAATTCAAACACATGGAGGCTGCAGGTGCATGGGTAACGAAGAAATGTTTCAGCATGATATCAAAAATCCCAAATAAGGAACTTTTGGATTTGATCATCTAATGGCATTGGTTGGTTTCGTGATGTGGGGATCCTCGTTTATTATTTAACACCTCCATTTGTTTGATTTCCCTGCAGAATGGAGGAGGAAGGTGGGCTAGGGAGTGAGGGGAAGGAACACATTGTTGGGCGGACCTACAGGGGGGCTAGGGTGGCCCTCGCCCCCCCTAAATTTTAATTTTTTTTTAAAAAAAAATAGTATTTGGGAAGGACGGTAATTTTGGTGGTGGCTATCTTGCGGTTTCAACCTTTGAGGGAGCAAGATTGGCATTTGGGATGGAGTAATAATTTTGGTGGCTAGCGGTTTCAACCTTTGAGCTAGAGGAGACAATGAGGAGTAATAATTTTTGGGGTTTGATAGTATAAACCACGGAAATCAAATCCAAAATCATAGGCAGATCCGAAATCTTAGGCATTAAATGTATAGGTGCTGGAATTTTATTTCAGGAATTTATTTTATTTTTTGAAATCTGATATGATTGTACATTCTTAGATTCATTTCCTTATTTCTCAGCTTCATTAATCGAATTAATTGGTTGAACCTCTATTTATTGGCCTCTTTTTCTTTATTCTAATCTCATTCTTCTTCTCTGGCATTCAATTTCTTCCTTTGTTTATCCCTTTCCCTTTTTGTTCTTTGTGTTTTGCCACGATACCTCACTGATCTGACGAAGAAGAAAATGAAAGACAGTCTTCTTCTTCTCACTAATCGCCATTTGATCTGGTGGTTTATGAAGAGATGCTAATGATAAAATATTTCATCTGGGTTTTGAAAATTTAGTCATTTCTTTAGGGTTTCCTTAAAATCTTTGTGGATTCCATCTCATAATAAGGGATGCGACATTGTGTTTGGACTTGACGCTCTATGCCTTTGGATCAAATACTATTTTTATTGTTGGGTTTTATGTATATAAAGAACTTGGTAATTAGGCTCTATGTAACCCTGTTTTAATTAGGCTCATCCAGAGTCCCAATCCATCCTTCGACCCTCGTGTAATACCCTAATTTTCATAATTCATATAAACATTAGATTTTGGCTGATTATTAGCAAAATAACAAAGGTGAATATGTGTCTCAAAGAAATATAATGTATTGATTATATTTTTGTCTATATTTTACTTTGGGATTAATTAACCAATGGTTAATTATGAGACCACAATTAGGGATTATGAAATATGATATAATTATCATATTAAATCATGGCTTCTCTATAAACCAAAATAGGCAAGAAAGTGTTATGAAAACACTTAAATTAATTAGAAGGAATTTACAAGAAAATAGTGAGCAATTAAGCTTTCATTAATTAAAGCAATTATGTAATCCTTCATAATTCATCAAATGACAATTAAACTCTTGATTAGCATGATAATTAAGAAATGCTAATTAAATGTTGAAAAGTCAACAAAGTGCAATTAGGATCCAACTAAAATGATTAAAAGGCTAGTAAAAACCCCTAATGAAGCCATGATTGTGAGATTAGTAAGTTGAAGAAGAAAACTTAATTAAAACTACCATCTTTTCAACTAAATCCTATAAAATCTAGATATTGTTCTAATCACACATGATAAAGAATTAGCCAACAAGTCTTGTAGAGAAATGGAAGAGGATAAGAAAAAAAGAGAAAGGGACGAAATTGGTGGAGGAGAGGAAGGGAAGATGGGTGATTTGTAATGAGCCACATATGCTTCATTAGAGCCATTGATGCAAAAGATGATCCAAGGGTTGAAATCCTTAGGCTTTTGCTATAAATAGAGGGGTTGTCTCTTCATAATTCTTCACACCAAAAAGAGTAGAGAGAAGTGGAGAGAAGCTAGAGAGAAGTGAGAGGCATGGAGTAGTGGGAGGAAGTTCTTCAAGAGGTAAGCAAGCTCTTAAGTTCTAGTCTTTAGCTTTTGTAGTTCTAGTTTAAAGTTCATAGCTTAGATGTTGTTTTGATTTTTAATCTTCCAATATATTTTTGGCATCATGTTTTATGGTTAAATATGGTTGTTATTTCGAAAAATGGATGGAGAAAGTGATATAGCAAAATTTTGGAAGATTAGAGTCAAAGTAGCGAAGCTCTGGCTGTAACACTAACTCTAATGCTTATAGTATGTTGATATATGACAGTGATATTCATAAACTAAGATGCCGTCTTAGTTCATTACTTTCACATTCAGCTTTACACGAGTTATAGTCTTATTAATACCGTTGAGTTTTCCTAGCGCTGAGGACACGAATGTACATCGTGGCACTGGTGAATAGTGCAGACCGGGATAACATAAATATGCAGGAGCTGTGTATTGTTATTGCCTTACATATGTGATTATATATTTCCTACATCTGTTATGGGCTTTTGTAGTGATTATTGCTGAAATGTCATGAATATCTGTCATACATATATTGTTTACATAAGCATGAGATTAACCGTTATCTGAGGTCCGATGGCCATTGGACCTCAGTCTTAACTAATAGTACAGGAAAGGATCAAGGATCAGAGAGGGTACCGGTAGATGGAGTCGTAAAAAGGCACCAGTAGTTTGAGGTACCATTGTCCAATTATTAGTGCATGCTCTCCATTTCCGCATTACTCTGATGTAGCACCTCAAACTCTGTTGTTTTTCTAAAAACTATGTTTTCTTAAACAATAAGAGGTATGGAATTTGGGGTGTTACACCTCGCCTTCCCAATTCTCAGCCAACTTGCGGCATTGGTTTGTGTGCTCAGGGAAACCGCAGTCTCGCTGTCACCCAGCTGCATCTCGCCCCCGTCATTAAAATTCCTAGGTCCGCCTGTTTCAAAATATTCATTTAAAAATGATAATGTGGGGCCCAAAAAGTAATGGAAGTTTAACTGTGTTAACAAAATTGGTATTTCTGCCCCCATTTTAAGGAGTTCATAGGCATTTTTATCCTAAAAATGTATATACTGCAAACACACATTTAACAAAAGTTCGTAGACATTTTTTGCCCTTAACCCAATAATAAATATAAGAGTAGTAGAGAAGTTGGATCAAGATTTTGTAAAAAACAAAAAGAAAAGAAAAGAAAGATCAAGATATATTATATTTATTAGGACCAAATTCAATATCTCAATTACTCTCTTTTCAGTCCTAAATATAAGATAAAATTAATTTTTTTTAGAGATTAAAGAAGTTAAATAAGTTACTTATTATTATTTTTTTTGGAAAAATTAAGAAAGCTAAAAAGATTTCTTAATCATATCATATGTTATGTATCATTAGATAATATATCATTTTATATGCTAGGTGAAATAGTTCGGAAAAAAAATATAAATATTTTAAAGTAATTTAATTAGTTTTTTTAATATCTCAAAAAAAAAATCTATTTTACCTTGTATTTGAGACGGGGAAGTAGCATTTATATTAGGGAGGAAGGAAGTAAGGTTGGGTAGAGGTAATAGAATTTCTAGCCGAGTTAAATTCAAAGTATTTATATATATTATTCATAAAAAATACAGAATTAAAGAAGAAGTTTTGGCAATAAAAAAAGGCAAAAGAACTGGGTTAGTTAACGAAGGTCAGGGCCAGCCAAAAGCAGCGCGACATTCTATGCGTCATTTTAGCTTCAATTTTAATTTTTGTGTATGACAGAATCTTCTTATATATCTCTCTCTGCAGCCTCCTCCTCTCTCTTTTTAGATTAAATTTTACTTTCAAGCGTTCAATTATTCTGACGATCATTCTTTTTGGCCTGGCTGGAACTGGATTCCCTTCAAGTATGCACATAGTTGGATCATAGTTTCTAACATAATAAAAATCAGGTAATCGCTCCCAAAAAAAAAAATTAATAATATCATTGTAAGCCTTTCAGCAATATGTTATTATGACATTGTCCCACCAAACTACAGTAAACAACCTCCTTTATCAAAAAAAAAAAAAAACAACCTCACTAAAAGGAAACATAAAGAGCGATACTTAAGCAAATTAAGCACTCTAAACAGCAGCAGTTTTTATTGTTCAAAAAATAAAACAGCAGCAGTTTCTGCAAGCAAATTAAGCAATCTAAACCGCAGCAGTTTCTGCATTCTTCCCCTTCTTGGTGAAAAGCATCTGAATCTCTTCCAAAGACTTGCCTTTGGTCTCTGGGCAGAGATAGTAGAAGAACACCCAAGCTATGACAGCTATCCCACCGAACAAGAAGAAGGTCCCACCGATGGTGATGGCCGTGTAGATGGAAATAAAAGTCATGGAAATGCTTGCGTTCATGAGCCTGTTGATTGCCACGGCTATGCCCGACCCTTGGGCCCTCAAATGGATGGGCCATACCTCAGCGCTGTAGACCCACGTGCATGGCCCAAGCCCACTATTGAAGCAGGCCACGAACCCGTATACGCCCATAATGCTCACCACCAAGGCCCATGTCAGCGTCTCCGTCGCACGACCGGCGGCCGTCAAGCTTATTCCCAGCACCATAAGTGTACAGATCATCCCTCCCACGCTGCCCAGTAACAGCTTTCTTCTTCCTACTTTATCAAGGAGGAATGATGATATTACCAGGAACAACACTTTCGTGAATCCTACTCCGATCGTTGCTCTCAAAAGATTTTTTCTTTTTGTGATCCCAGCTTTTCTGAAGATTCTTGGACTGTACAACATGACGGCTTCAATGCCGGTGGCATGCTCGAAGAAGTGAATTCCCAAGGACGCCAACATGACACGTCGGACGGTGGGGGTAGGGAAGAGCAACTCTCTCCAGACATTTCCTTCGTTGCCTTTTTTGGGGACCACAACAACGTCGTCTTTGCAGCTCTCGTCGATCCCTATAGCCTCTTTAATGCCGTTGAAACGAACTTCTGCCTCTTCTTCAGTATTGGAGGTCCTCATCAACACCTTCTTGGCGTCTCCGAGACGGCCATTAAGCGCAAGCCATCTTGGAGACTCGGGCAATTTAAAAATGACGAAGAGTAAAATTAATGAAGGAACTGCTGCTATGCCAAGCATCACTCTCCATCCCACTCTCAGAGGTAAGTTTGAGAAGAAGTAGTTTCCGAGGTATCCCAGGAAGATGCCGATGCCGATGCCGAGCTCCGGAAGGGAGGATAGGAAGCCGCGGGTTTTGGCGCCGGCTATCTCAGCAGCGTAAACTGGGGCTACCATAAGTGCGTAGCCCACGCCGATGCCGGCCGCGCTCCTTCCAGCCAGTACCGTGCCGTAGTTTGGGCCCCAGCCCATGAGAATTGAGCCCACCATGAAGAGGAAAGAGGCGATCGCGATGCTCCACCGGCGACCAAAGTAGTCGGAGGTTTTTCCGGCCATCAGAGAACCAAACAATGCCAACACGTTTAAGATGCCGGCCAGGACTTGCAGTTGCATGTGACTCAGGTGCAGTTCTTCCTCCATGAATAGCATCGCTCCACTCATCACTCCAGTGTCTACACAAAACAAAAAAGAAATACTCATCAGCGTCACGAAAAATCTATGTCAACTCACATATATTTGTTAGGAGGACTTTCACAAGTAACATGGACATGGTTTATCACAAAGAGATGGAGAATAAAGTCTTATATATATTACCATAACCAAAGATGATGGTTATCATGGAAGCCACTAGCGAAGAACCAAGAGCATAGTTATTGTAGCGGTCCTCTGCGCTTTTGGCCATTGGATCAGCCGTTGTCTCTTTCTACGTATGTTGTTCGGTTCTATAAACAAGAAACCAGAGCTAGTATTAGTGAAAGAGTTAAGATACACAGGGAGCTTAAATAATGAGAGTTGAGAGAAAACTGCGGGGATCGGCGTCGGAGTTATCTAACTGATAACCCTAACTTTTGGGATTAACGTTATCAGAAAAGTTCCAAACTTCTATTTTTAATTATTATTTTTGGATAAGATTACATTTAAATCTGACCTATTTGCTGATGACCAGGACTGTTCTTAATTATCTTTGAATTAATCTGATGAATTGAAACTAATTATATGAACCACACACGATCGTTAATTAATTAGCTATGCCTTCTTCATAATATTTCAAAACTCTAAATAAAATATTTCTCTATTAAAATTAGAAATATTTGACTTATTATTATTTAATATATTATGTAAGAATCTCTATTATATATCTTTTATTATTATTAGGATTTCATTTATGATTTTATGTTTTTAGAAGCTCTATAAAAAGGTTAGTTTTCAGGTGTGCTCTCACACCCTTATGTATAATATTCAGTATGCATATGCCCTCCCTCCCATAGGTAAGTCATTAATGAGCATAATTTGGAAACAATAACAATTAACCTTAGCAAATTAAAATAATAAAATTATCATTATATCCTCAGGTTTTATAATATTTAAATACTCCTATGCTAACAATTCATCGTTTTCACCAAGCTAACACCATGATACAAGTGAGAATGTGATTTTTTTTATGAGTACTCTCCTACCATTTCTCAATTCTTAATACTTTTAATAAAACCCTGTGAGCATGAGAAATTCGCTCGGTCTCTTTACCTTCTTTTTCCCTACTCAGTTTTCAGTTTTTTTAATCTTTATTATTTTTTGGTTTGTTCTTTTAAAATTTCCTTTCCCTTTTTTTTTTTTCCTCTTCCTCACTTTCTGCTTGCTCAATTGTTCGCCACAAATCTGGATATATATATATATATATATATATATATATATATATTAATGGGTTAAAGATTGTATACTTCTCTACCATTTTCAATTTTTCATGACCATGGCATTTTTAAGATGCATGGAATCAAGCCGATGTCTATATTCATCTTATTGCTGAAGCCTCTTCAATTCTGTGTGATTGTCAGCCAGTCACCATAACACTTACCGTTTTGCTATTAGGAGGAAACCAGAGCTGCTTAGTGCAAGAGTTGAGATACACAATCCTATTATAAGCTAAGGCACTTTAAATGAGTTGTTTTCTTGTTTTTGTTTTCTTATTTCTTATTTCTTATTTTTTTTTGAGGGTGCCATTTGTCTACTATCAACACAATACTAGCTATGTGCACCGACCAACGCTATGTATCTGCGTTTATATGTAAAGAGGAAACCAGAGCTGCTTAGTGCAAGAGTTGAGATTCACAAAAAGAGCTTAAATAAGGCAAGAATTAGTGAGAGTTAAGAGAAAATTGTGGGTAGATGTCCATCCAGGGAGGATTAACATTATCACAACATAATCCAAACTTCTATTATTATTATTTTTTGGATAAGATTAAATTAAAATCTGACCTGACTATTTCGTCAGATCGCCAGATTTACCTACATTTGCTGATGACCAGGACTGTTCGTAATTATCTTTGAATTAATCTGATGAAAATCAAGTCTTATCCACAAGAATTGAAACTGAACCACACACGATGGTTAATTAATTAGTTATGCCTCCCTCATAATTTTTCAAAACTCTGAATAAGATATTTCTCTATTAAAATCAGAAATATTTGTGTTATTATCTTTTAATATATTATGCAATCATCCTTATTATATTTTATTATGATTAGGATTTCAATATTTGAGTCATTTTATTTTAATATAGGGTAAAGAAGCAAAAATACACATGTGCTTTACCCTCGGGAGCGTCCAACACCATATGTTTTTTTTTTTTGGTGTAAAAGTACCCATGTGGTTACCAAATGGGTGCAAAAGTCACACCAAGTGTTAGTTGACCGTTAAAGTGGAAGTGTTGACTAACAGAGATGACGTGGACGCTAAAGTGGTGGATGTAGTAGCCAAGTGGAAAATAAATAATTGCTGACAGGGAAACCATCAAAAAGCCACGTGAAATCTGATATCTGAAAGCTTCACTTGCGATGAGGATTAAAACGTAGTAACCCTAAAAAACTGAAATCCAGTCTGGGCCAGCAATTCGAGCGAGGAAGAAAATTGAGTGAGCTTGCGAGGAAGAAAATGGTGAGTTGTTCTTCATGCGATGGGTGAACCACGATCGAGTGGGTTCTTCACAGCGACGAGAACGGAGGCTGAAAGCGATGAGAATGGAGGTCTCAGTTTCTGTTACGATCAGGTTTTGTAATGTATTTCAAATTCAAATTTGCTGAAATTTTAGCCTCTTAAATTTTTGGAAGTTGGTCACAGATGAACATTGATTTCTATACTGTGACTTTGCTGAACTGTTAACTTCTTTGGCTGTAAGGGAATTTTTACTGATTCCATCTACGTACTTAGTTCTTCAAAATTTTTATGAATAATTCTGTCTCTTTTTTATTTGTTCTGTCATTTGTGAAGTATGAACATGAGTACTTCAAAACAAGGGAGGAAAGGGATATTATTCCTATCAACTTTGTTTTCGCTCTTTGCAGGGATCCTTCAGATGTGGAAGCCGAGCAAAAACAGTTTGAGCAGGTTAAATAAAATCATTTCCTATTTTTAAAATGCCTTATGAACTTTGCAATTGTTTTTCCTCCAGACACTTATAATGTTGGTGTTCTGTTTACAAGCCATTAAGAATTCTCGGGAGAGGGACAGGAGAACCCTATTACGTGCTGTAAGATGCTAAAATTATTCTTCTTTACTTGTTTATCTTATGTCCTGCCTCTCTTTGTTCCTAAGGGTGCAATTTTGCTTTGATTGCCTTTGCATTGAAATATAGTACACGACTAAACATTAGCTTGCATATTTTTATTTGGAATTAATATGAAACACATCATTTTTTAATTTTTATTTTGGTGGGGGTTTGTTGTTTTCCAAATTGAATACCGTGGCACATAATTTAGCTCGTACGTCATTAGTGTCAAGGGGTTTCAATATACCACCAAATCCACTTTTCTTTCATTCTCTCTTGCACAAAGATTAAATAAAAATCTTATTTCGCATACAGAATCTAAAGGGGAAAAATTACAATTGCAATATATATCATTGCATCAAGAATCTCATCCTAGATTCCAATTTGTCTACGTTAAATTACAATACCAGCCAGAACACCAACAGCTGATTAGTAATTCTAATTTTCTAATAACAGCGAAATTTAATAATCATGGCCAGTATGCCGCAGGAACTATGAATTACAAGGCCTCGGCTGCAGAAGTAATTAAAAACAGTGTGACTAAGAATAAATCACACTAACGACTCCTATGAGTACATTTTTAAGTGAAAAGAACACCACTACGCAAAAGGATTGCCCCCAAAAGATGCAACTGGTCCCTGCGTCTGAATGTTCCTGTAAATGAGCAACTCGGCAAGTCAGTTGCATGGAAAAGTCATGGTCCAATGAAAAATGCTCAAACAAATAACTTCAACACTTCCGTCCATGACTATTTCAGAGTTTTATTTATTGAAAAGAATGGGGACAAACTGCTAGGTTCAAAAAAAAGCAGCAATAAGTACAACTATCATTATTTGGATTATTAAAGAAAATGCAAGGACATGATGAAACTTACGGTATTTGAGAGCTTGGTGGCTGCGCAGCCATGAACGTTAGACCACCACATTCATTTGAATAATTGCATTTACTTGTGCACACTAATACAATAGATGATTCAAACTGCAGGGGAGCAAGAACTCTGGTAATGATTGTAATTAAAAAAACCAAAGTAATTTAGTGATGTTTGAACTTCAAGTAGAAATCTTGGAAGAAAACCTTGTCCTGCAGAAGAAATATATGGGGTCACACTTTGCGGGAGCCATGGTTCCGCTATACCATTACCACCATGGTATGGAGGAGCCAACTGGGAATCTGGCAGAGCAGTTTGCAATGAGCTGAGATCAAGGAACTGCAGATTATAAGAGAAAACACGTTAAATAAATGCAGATGAAGCCTATCTCCATGCAAGTGAATTCAGTTCTAAGGCAAGGCATAAATTATACTTAATTAAGTTCAACATTGTGATTTAGTCAAGGTTATTAACAATAAAAGGATATATCATGAAAGACAATTCCATTAAGTGCACTTTCTCAGTCCTTCCAAGCTCAATTTACACAGAATTCAGAGCCAAAATTGAGTACTTTCAAGTTCCTGGAGAAGCAGAGTTTGAATTACTTAAAATGAGGGCAAAGAGGATAGAACTCCCAACACATATAGCTTCGACACAATGTCAAGATTCAAGAACCATTTCATTCGAAAAGCTTAAAGTTGTTAGGAAAAGCCTCAAGATTTTTCTTCTTTGTACCATAAGCTATTTCTTGGAGTTAGGTAGAGAACAAATACATGACACAAATCAGTCCCTTCAATTAAATGAGACAGCATCCGGTAGTCATTAATGAATGTCAATATCTGTCATCTTAATATTCTTTGTGAATATGTGTGATTCAACTACCTCTATTTTGCAAGGAATCAGCTTAGAACTAGGTGAGAGAGACTAAATAAAGGAAAAGTTCCTTCCTTCTCATCATCAATAAGAAACTCTTAACTCAAATCATCAAGCAAGCAAACAAGAGCTAATCATCAATTCATCTCAGCTACATATATCATCTGTTATTATTGTATTTGCCAACCAACTTCTAAGATGCTCAGCAAAAAGCAGAACACAGCCTATGAGATTGGAAAGATTTTTGCTGTGTCTCCCAAAATAACCAAGTTCGAAAATGATTTGCAGAAATAGGGAACCTGGGTCATTTCCCAACGAACTTGCAGCGGGTTTAATTAACAACAACAGCGAAACAGAACAGTAAAATGGGGGGTTTTGTTCAACAGATTAAAACGAAAATAAACTGAAACAGAATGAAATAAATGTAAACAGAGCGAAATATGCGAAATGATTAAAAAGATCAACCCAACGTTTAGATTCCGTAAACTTCCGTCATTGAACGAAATATAACTAACTCACGTTTGGTTCGGATGAACCGAAATCTCTCGCATTCATCCAAAAATCCCTCGACTAGACGATCGCCTAGCATATGTCCGAACAGTGGCGTCTCACTGTGCAATCGCACAGCAACATCAGTAACCTAGTTCGAACTCGGTCCTTGGGATGAACCAAACCGAATATTAAATCTAATATTCGAACTATTTTTAAATCGAATCCGATAAGATGAAAACAGAATCGAGTAAAGTTACCGATTAAGCACAATCTCTCTGGACGAATCATGGAATCCTCAACGTTGGGTTAATCACAGAAGTTTAGCCGAGCATGGCTGGGAAAAACGAAGAACAGACGAAGAACACGAAGAACGCAAAGAACATTTGAAGAACAGTTGAGAGAATTTCAAAACTTGTATTTTGATCCACCAAATGATAAAAACGTGAATGAATAATTGTTTGTGGCTGCCACTAACTTAAAGTTAACCTAAAAACGAAATGGGCTCTAATGGTTCAGCCCAAAACAGAAATAAAATAAAACTGGACTTTAATTACAAAATTCGAGTCCAAATAAAATCCAGAATTGTTGACTTCGGCTCCAAAATCGGCCACCCTCTTGTCCGAATTTGCTCTTTATGTCTTCATAACAATTGTAGCTCTCTGAATCATCTGAAATATGAGACAAAAATGAGGCAAATCCGATGTCTGGTTCAAGAGTTATGGTACAAATAGTGAAGCAATGTAAAACTGGAATTTTATTATTAAAAATGGCTAAAATATAATCTAAGGCCCAAAGCCCAAATAAGTATAAAAGCCATTATTTATTAACTAAAGAGTCCTAAATTATTAATCAAGAGATAAAAAGAAGTGTATAAAATATTCAATTATCAAATTCCCCCACACTTATCTTTTTGTACTCGTGAGCAAAATTCAAAGAAAAAGACCTAAAGGAGAAACTCTTCTTTACTAATAATTGCTAACAATGCAAAAATTGAATCAAGGGACAAAAAGCTTCAAAAGTCCAATCATTCAAGACCAAAATCATTTCATCTCAAATTACAAATCATGGCAATCTCAATCAATGATGCTAACCACAAAATATGGTCTCTCAAAGGATGCTCTCAATTAATCTCTCAAGTGTATAGGGTAAATTAGTGTATCGCTCAAATTCTACTCAAGAAAATTGTTCTACCATAAGCTTGCTCAACTTCTACGTCTCCACTACTCATAACACATACATGCACAAATCAAGAGAGCTTGTTATTAAATGTTGTAATGGGACTAGGGTGAAGGAAGGTAATAGTATGGAATGAGAGGCTAAGCACCAAAGAAATCAAAAAGAGCACTGATTAACACAATCATTCTCTCTATGTATGAAATTTTTTTTTCTTATATATCTCCTTTCTTTCTATATATTTTCTTTTCTTTTTCTTTCTTTCTTTTCTGTTTGTTTTCTCTTCTTCTTTTTCTCTCTCTTTTTTTTTTCTTTTCTTTCTTTATAATCACAATGACAAAATCAAATATCTCCCCCCACACTTAAACTGTTGCACTCCTGAGCAACTCCCACACTTAAACACAAAACATAGGTGAAACCAATGCTCAATAAATCTCCAAGGTGCGGAATAAAATGATTTTACGCTTAGGCTTGTAATGTGGTTTAGAAAATAATGAGTCAAAAAGGCACAAAGGGGCTAACAAAGGAACATAATGCAAGGGAAAGCTATTTGGCCAAAGTGGGGAAATTAAAAGAAAGAAAACAAGCTTCCATCATATTAATGCACGTAAGTGAAAAATGTAGCTTCAAAAAGAAAAAGGAGCAAGTTCTAGAGAACACAAATCATGAGAGATGCACACATGAAAGAAAGAATGGCAAAAGATGAATTCCATTCATGCAGGCCCAAAACCTCACAAGGTTAATACCAACTTAGGCAATCAACAACATCAAATCAACTACCAAGACATATAATCGAAGAGTCAAGAATTGTAGACCAAACAGAATGATCCATTAAAACCAAAATGTCCACGTTCATAATATGCAGCAATCATAGAAAGAGAGACTGTATTATTATTATTATTATTTTTTAAAAGCAAAGTACAAAAATGAAAACAAATAAAAGAGGAAGAGGGAAAGAAAGAAGAATACTCCCCAAGGGTTTATGGAGGGTAAGTGGCATTAATAAGGAGAATCTCTGCTTCCTCAGGCTGCTGCTGGGATCCCTCATGAAATTGCTTGAGGCGATGCCCATTTACCTTAAGGGTATGTTTGGTTGAGGAAAGGGGAGGGAGGGGGAGGGGAGGGGGGAGAAAAAAAAGGAGGGAAGAGGAAAACTTGTGGGCCCCACTACACTCAATTTTGAATTTTTTTTTCTCTCCTTTTTTTCTCCCCTCCCCTCCCCTTCCCTCAAACCAAACATACCCTAAAAGTTCGTCCTGTGGGAGGATCACATAGCTCAACAGCACCAAAGGGAAATATGTTAGTGATCACAAAAGGGCCATCCCATCTAGATCGAAGCTTACCAGGCATAAATTTCATACGAGAGTTAAACAAAAGAACTTTTCGGCCCACGTAAAATTCTTTCCTCGTAATATGCTTATCATGGAATGCCTTAGTCTTCTCCTTGTACAACCGTGAACTCTCATAGGCATCCAATCTAAGCTCATCTAACTCTTGCAAGAGTCTTGTAGGCGGTGCGATATGCCCACAAAGCATCATCTAGTCGCTTACTCCAATCTTTCCGGGTAGAGTTGACAGTTTTCTGAAGGATTTGCTTAATCTCTCTATTTGAGACTTCAGCCTGACCGTTGGTCTAAGGTTGGTCTAAGGATGGTATGCTGTGGAAATCTTATGAAGCACTCCATACTTGCGTAACAAGGCACCCATGCTTCGATTGCAAAAATGGGAACCCTGGTCACTAATAATAGCTCTAGGAATGCCAAACCTGCAGAAAATGTTAGACCTAACAAAGTCCACCACCACAGAAGAATCATTAGTCCGGTGGCTTTCGCCTCAACCCATTTCGAGACATAATCAACAACAAGAAGATGTAAGTATAACCATATGAAGCAGAAATGGACCCATAAAATCAATACCCCAAACATCAAAGATCTCACAAAACAATATAGGGTTTTGGGGCATCTCATGCCTACGGAAATACTCCCGCCCTCGACGCTTATCACATGACTTGCAAAACAAATGGGCATCATGAAACAGTGAAGGCCAAAATAAACCACATTCTAACACTTTCCTAGCAGTTCTTTGGGGTCCAAAGTGACCACCACAGGCAGAAGCATGAGAAAAATGCAATATGGAGTGAAATTCATGTTCAGGCACACATCTCCTAACCACCCGGTCACTACAAAACTTTCACAAATAAGGGTCATCCCAAACATAATATTTAGACTCACTTTTCAATTTTAAGGTTTGGGCCCTAGTGGAGTCTTCAAGAAAAACACCAGCTACCAAGTAGTTAACCAGATTAGCATACCATGGGATCTTACCTTGCAGCTGCAGAAGCTGCTCATCAGGGAAATCATCCCGACTAGAAGAGGGGTGAGAGGGAGAATGGGTTATGCGACTCAAGTGGTCAGCTACCCAGTTTTGTACTCCACTTCGATCTCGAATTTAAAGCTGCATGGTCAGAGAAAACAATGACTCTACTAGCTATCAGATATGACCTAAACTTATCAAAAGCAAATACAATAGCCAACAACTCCTTTTCAGTGGTGGTGTAATTAGACTGAGCAGAATCCAAAGTCCTGGAAGCATATGCAATGACATGGGAAGCTCTATCAACCCGTTGTGCCAAGATAGCACCAACCGCATAGTTGGAAGCATCGCACATCAACTCGAAAGGGAGGTACCAATTAGGGGGCTGGATCACTGGGGCTGTGGTAAGGCAATGCTTCAAGTGATTGAAGGCCGCCTTGCACGCATCATCAAAGACAAAGTCAATGTCCTTATGCAGAAGGTTGGACAAGGGTCGAGCAGTCTTGCTGAAATCTCGAATGAAATGTCGATAGAAACCTGCATGACCAAGAAAATAGCGAACTTCCCGCACAGAAGCGGGGTAAAGCAAAGCAGTAATTACATCTATCTTAGCAGGGTCTACCTCAATCCCTTTCTTAGACACTATGTGTCCCAAGACTATACCTGACTCAACCATAAAGTGACACTTTTCATAATTCAACACAAGATTAGATTCAATGCACCTATGCAAGACTTTAGACAAATTAGCTAAGCATGCATCAAAATCAGACCCATATATAGTGAAATCATCCATAACAACCTCCATGCAATCCTCTAGAAACTCAGAGAAAATACTCACCATACAACGCTGAAATGTGCCAGGTGCATTGTAGAGGCCAAAAGGCATCATTCGGTAAGCATATGTCCCAAAGGGGCATGTAAAGGTCGTCTTCTCCTGATCCTCAGGAGCAATATGGATCTGGAAATATCCGGAGTAGCCATCCAGGAAGCAGAATGAGACTTACCACCAATCGCTCTAACATCCGATCAATGAAAGGTGAGGGTAATGATCATTGCGAGTGGCTTGGTTGAGTCTCCTATAGTCGATGCAAACTCTCCAACTATTCTGAACTCGAGTAGGAATGAGCTCATTCTTCTGATTGGCTACTACAGTAACTCCAGACTTCTTGGGAACCACCTGGACCGGGCTAACCCATTGGCTATCAGAAATAGGATAGATGATACCAGCTTGCAGAAGCTTAGTGACCTCCTTCTTTACCACATCAAGGATAAGAGGATTAAGGCATCTCTGGGGTTGCCTCACCGGCTTAGAGTCCTCTTCCAACATAATTCGATGCATACACATGGAAGGGCTAATGCCAACTATGTCAGCTAATGTCCACCCAATGGCTTTCTTATTCGCCCTCAATAAGCTTAGCATCTTCTCTTCTTGATCAGGTAAGAGATTATTTGCCACAATGATTGGCAACTGTTCATTCACCTCCAGAAATGCATACTTCAGGTGATCTGGAAGGGATTTCAACTCTAGTTTGGGCAGTTGCTCAGTGGAGGGAAAAAGCTTGGGTGTTTGTTGCAACAACTCTGATGCCATCATACTAGAAATGCCTGAAACCACATTCAAAGAAGCAGAAGAAGAACGTGGCTATACGGCTCAATGTTAGCATCACAGCTCATCAAAATCGAAGCAAGCTCATCAAAATCGAAGATGCACATCAAGATCGGGATGAAGCTCAAATTGATCAACATCGAATCCACAAGTAATGCGTAATCATAAGCAAGTCGAATCACCAAATAATGCGGCCTTAACCAAGTTAGTGCAAACGAGCACCATTCATTATCAAGACATGCACAAATGGAAGAATCACTCACGATGTAAAATCGGGATAATCGAAGCAAGAACATCATCGTCATCAATCACATCAATACGTAAAACAGAATGCTCTTCCCTAGGATGTTTCATGGCATCAAAAATATTACAGATGAAGCTCAATGTTAGCATCAGAATTCAGCTCATCAAAATCAGAAGCAAGCTCATCAAAATCAGAATCAGGATGCACATCAAGATCAGGATGAAGCTCAAATTCAGTATCAACATCAGAATCCACAAGTAATGCAGAATCACTAAGCAAGTCAGAATCACCAAATAATGCAGCCTTAACCAAGTTAGTGCAAACAGAGCACCATTCATTATCAGCACATGCACAAATGGAAGAATCACTCACAGATGTAAAATCAGGATAATCAGCATACCAATCAGTAAGAACATCATCCACAGCGTCATCAATCACATCAATACAGAAAACAGAATGCTCTTCCCTAGGATGTTTCATGGCGTCAAAAATATTACAGGATGAAGCTCAATGTTAGCATCAGAATTCAGCTCATTAAAATCAGAAGCAAGCTCATCAAAATCAGAATCAGGATGCACATCAAGATCAGGATGAAGCTCAAATTCAATATCAACATCAGAATCCACAAGTAATGCAGAATCACTAAGCAAGTCAGAATCACCAAATAATGCAGCCTTAACCAAGTTAGTGCAAACAGAGCACCATTCATTATCAGCACATGCACAAATGGGAGAATCACTCACAGATGTAAAATCAGGATAATTAGCATACCAATCAGTAAGAACATCATCCACAGCGTCATCAATCACATCAATACAGAAAACAGAATGCTCTTCCCTAGGATGTTTCATGGCATCAAAAATATTGAAATTCACAGATATATCACCAAACTCCATGGAAAGAGTACCAGAATGCACATCTATCTTAGTCCTAGCTGTTTTCATGAAAGGCCTCCCTAGAATGATTGGTGACCTACTACTAGGAGACTCAGCTTCCATATCTAAGATGTAAAAATCAGCAGGAAATATCAAGTCATTAACTTTGACTAATACATCTTCAACTAAACCAGAAGGATGAGCACTACTCCTATTAGCTAACTGAACAATAACACCAGTAGGACGCAAGGACCAAGACCAAGAGATTTATAAACAGATACAGGCATGACATTAATAGAAGCACCTAAATCTAGCATGCAATCATCAAATCTATAATTACCAATAAGGCAAGGGATAGAAAATGTCCCTGGATCTTTGCATTTACGAGGCATGGTAGGCTGGATGAGTGCTGATACATTCTGGTTCAAACTCACTCGTTCATTCCCCTTCAGTCGTCTCTTGTTGGTGCACAACTCCTTCAAAAACTTGGCATATTTAGGAATTGAGTAAATACCCTTTTTGGTCCCTGGAAAAACACATTTGACCCTTTTTCGTCCCTGAGTAAAAGAAATGTCATTTTGGTCCTTTTTAGGGACTAAAAATGACCTTTTTGGGAATTTTTGAGGGATTAAAATGTGCAAAAAATATGATCAAAAGGACTAAAAGGGACATTATTTTTCCATTTTAGGGACTACAAGTGACTTATTTTTTTTCAGGGACCAAAAAGGGCATCCGTGTTTTTTCCAGGGACCAAAAAGGGTATTTACTCTTAGGAATTTGTTTGACTGCATCTAGGAGAGGAATGTTGATCTCTACTCTTCTGAATGTCTCAAGTATATCCTTCTCTTGTGATTTTTCTGCCAACCTCTTGGATTGAATTGCTTTCTGAGGGAAAGGAAGAGGAATGAGAATGTCTTCCTCTTCACCTTGCTGCATTGCCTTTTTATTTTTAGAGTCAATCTTCACAGCTTCTGACTCTCTTTTTGATGTGGAAGTCATATCTGCAGCTGGTTTAGGTTCCTCCAATTGTTTGCCAGATCGAAGGGAGATAGCACTCACATTCCCCTTAGGATTAGGAATTGTTTGTGAAGGAAGAGTGTTATTCCCCTGAGGTTGAAGCTGGTTCAATGATGTTGCCAACTGCCCAATCTGTGTTTGTAAATTCTGAATGGAAGTGTCAGTTTACTGTTGGAACTGCATATTGGCTGTGACAAATTACTTTATCATATCTTCAAGTGAGGAACCACCACCACCACCACTACTACTAGCCTGCTGTTGTGTCCCTTGTGGAGGTGCACATATGGCTGGTCGAGGAGGTGGTGCTGGCAAAGGCAAAGGAGGTGCATCGCTCGCTGGAAATTTCGTGGTCTCTTGTCTCTCTGGTAATTCCTGCACTCGTTGATACCGGTTACTCGGTTCGATTTTGGTTCCACGAAAGTTGGGGTGATTTCTCCAACCAGATTGTAGGTATTGGAGAAGGCATTATTCTATTGGTATTGTGGCTTTCCTGGAAAAACACCCACTGCAGCTATTGACTGGTCTTGGTAAGTAGGATCATGCAAGGTAGGGCAAGAGTCAGTAGAATGATAAGGGTCAGAACAAAACCCACAGGAGTACCCATGCTGAGGAGGGGAAGATTGTACTGTCTGTGTCACTGCCAACTGCCTCACAAGGGAAGTCAGATCATCAAGTCTAGTCTCTAATCTCTGAGAATCATACTGGTTTGGAGGTGCTTGAATATGGTAAACAGGAGTACTATTGGCCCTGGTGCCAAACTGCTGAGAGTTATCTGCCATAATGGTTATCAAGTCTCTAGCTTCTTCAGGTGTCTTGTTACTCATAGCCCCACCGCTAGAAGCATCCACCAACCCTTTGTCTACCGGCAGTAGACCATCATAGAAACAGGTAATCAAGTCTTTTTCAGATATCTGATGGTGTGGACAGCTTGCACATAACCTTTTGAACCTCTCCCAATACTCATGCATAGTCTCCCCAGTTGCTCTTGAGGAAGGGAAATATTTCTCTAGAAATAACCTCTGAATATCATTCCAGCTCCCAATAGATGAGGGCTGAAGGTACAACAACCAATCCTTGGCTCCACCGTCTAATGAGAAAGGAAAAGCTCTTAGCTTGATATGATCTTCATCAATGGCATGTGGTTTCATTGTGCTGCACACTACATGGAACTCCTTCAAATGCTTAATGGGGCACTCACCTGCAAGACTATGAAACTTAGGCAATAAGTGTATTAGACCAGATTTAAGCTCAAAGTTAGCAGCAAGGTTAGGATATTGGATGCACAAAGGTTGATAATTAACATCAGGTGCAGCCAATTCCTTTAAAGTATGACGATCTGCCTGTTCTTCTGCCATAATTTCTGAGTTAGCAAAATTGCTACTAGAATCAGTGAAAACAACAAGATTATCAGAAATACTATCAGAAGCACAATCAGAAAGATCAACAGAATGGTCACAATCAGAATGGTGAGAATCAGACTCCAATTGAGTGTCCAGTTCAGTATTAATCTTATGACTTAGCCTAACAACTCTTCTAGCAGTAAGAATTGTTCTTTCTATTTCAAGATCAAATGGCAACAAATCTTCTGGATTAGTAGTATTCCTGGTACTCATGCAGCATACACACAAAGCATAATTGGCAAACACACAGAATTATGAAACTGCCACCCAAAGTGGTAAAAAGCAGAATCTCAGAATTACGAAAATGCCACAAGAAGTGGTAAAAAGTAGAACAACACTAAGAGAACACAAAAACAAAGAACACAAAAGCAAAAACCTATGCTAGAAATTGACCAAAACAAGTCCAGAAAAACTATCAAATAATTTTTAAAATTTTTGGGACTTGAACAGGGCAACTCCTAGACTATTGGGGAACCTAAAAATGGAATAAAAAAACTTCAAAAATTGAAAAAGTGGTCTAAACGATGGAATTTGGCAAAACGGAGATTACCCCATGGAGAATCAAAGATTCTCAATGGGCCCTGTGAGATAGGGAAATAGGGAACCTGGGTCGTTTCCCAACGAACTTGCAGCGGGTTTAATTAACAACAACAGCGAAACAGAACAGTAAAATGGGGGGTTTTGTTCAACAGATTAAAACGAAAATAAATCGAAATGAATGAAATAAACAGAAACAGAGCGAAATATGCAGAAACAGATTAAAAACGATCAACCCAACGTTTAGATTCCAGAAACTTCCGTCATTGAACGAAATATAACTAACTCACGTTTGGTTCTGGATGAACCGAAATCTCTGCATTCGTCCAAAAAATCCCTTGACTAGACGATCGCCTAGCATCTGTCCGAATAGTGGCGTCTCACAGTGCGATCGCACAGTAAAACCGAAACCTAGTTCGAACTCAGTCCTTGGGATGAACCAAACCGAATATTAAATCTAATATTCGAACTATTTCCAGAAATCGAATCCGATAAGATGAAAACAGAATCGAGTAAAGTTACCGATTAAGCACAATCTCTCTGGACGAATCATGGAATCCTAAACGTTGGGTTAATCACAGAACTTTAGCCGAGCATGGCTGGGAAAAACGAAGAACAGACGAAGAACACGAAGAACGCAAAGAACATTTGAAGAACAGTTGAGAGAATTTCAAAACTTGTATTTTGATCCACCAAATGATAAAAACGTGAATGAATAATTGTTTGTGGCTGCCACTAACTTAAAGTTAACCTAAAAACGAAATGGGCTCTAATGGTTCAGCCCAAAACAGAAATAAAATAAAAATGGACTTTAATTACAAAATTCGAGTCCAAATAAAATCCAGAATTGTACATCTGACTTTGGCTCCAAAATCGACCGCCCTCTTATCCGAATTTTCTCTTTATGTCTTCATAACAATGGTAGCTCTCTGAATCATCTGAAATATGAGACAAAAATGAGGCAAATCCGATGTCTGGTTCAAGAGTTATGGTACAAATAGTGAAGCAATGTAAAACTGGAATTTTATTATTAAAAATGGCTAAAATATAATCTAAGGCCCAAAGCCCAAATAAGTATAAAAGCCATTATTTATTAACTAAATAGTCCTAAATTATTAATCAAGAGATAAAAAGAAGTGTATAAAATATTCAATTATCAGAGATATAACCAGATAATGGGTAAATTCACAACTTCTATCCAATCCAAGCAGCAAGAGACATTGGAACCACCACAATCACAGTATCAACATAAAGCAAGTTAACTCACACGTATAGAACCATGTTTCCATCATCAAAGTACATGGAAATACCTTGCTACGTTTGGTACATCGAAAATTCCTTTCTAGAAATGGGAAACAAAGTTAAACTTGTGTTTGTTATAAAATGATAAAGAAAGTTAACAGTAGCCCTTAAGATCAACATAAACCAGAGCAGAATAATTGAGGAATAAAACCTACATGTAGCCACTTAAATTCATAACAGAGGTTCATCTTGACTTATTGACACAACTGAACTAAGTACGCAGATGGAATCGGTAAAATTCCCTTACAGCTAAAGAAGTTAACAGTTCAACAAAGTCACAGCATAGAAATGGATGTTCATCCGTGACCAACTTCCAAAAATTCAAGAGGCTACAATTTCAGCAAATTTGAATTAGAAATACATTACAAAACCTGATCATAACAGAAACTGAGATCTCCATTCTCGTCGCTTTCAGCCTCCGTTCTCATCGCTGTGAAGAACCCACTCGATCGTGGTTCACCCATCGCATGAAGAACAACTCACCATTTTCTTCCTCGCAAGCTCACTCAATTTTCTTCCTCGCTCGAATTGCTGGCCCAGACTGGATTTCAGTTTTTTAGGGTTAGTACGTTTTAATCCTCATCGCAAGTGAAGCTTTCAGATATCAGATTTCACGTGGCTTTTTGATGGTTTCCCTGTCAGCAATTATTTAATTTCCACTTGGCAACTACATCCTCCGCTTCAGCGTCTACGTCATCTCTGTTAGTCAACACTTCCACTTTAACGGTCAACTAACACTTGGTGTGACTTTTGCACCCATTTAGTAACCACATGGGTACTTTTGCACAAAAAAAAAGCATATGGTGCTGGACGCTCTCGAGGGTAAAGCACATGTGTATTTTTGCTCCTTTACCCTTTAATATATTATGCTATCATCTCTATTATATATTTTTTATTATGATTAGGATTTCATTTATGATTTTATTATGATTTTCTGTTTTTAGGAGCTCTATAAAAAAAAAGTTAGTTTTCAGTTATGCTCTCTCACCCTTATGTTCCTTTCCCTTAGACTTAAAAAATAATATTTAGTATATAAAGAAAAGAAAAAGTCATTAATGAGCGTAATTTAGAAACAATAAGTATACGGTAAGACGCTAACTATTTATTCGCCCTATTAACTATCGTTATTATCATCGCGAAACAGAACTATATGGATGAGATAGTTTCGATCGATTGATAAACATGATGGGTCAGGAAAAAGTGAATTTGTTTAGCTACTAAGAGACAAGTGAGAGTAGTGTGCTTTTTTTTATAAGTGAATATTCTCCTACAGTTTCTCAATTCTTAATACTTTTAATAAAACCCTATGAGCATGAGAAATTCGCTCGGTCTCTTATATATATAGAGAGAGAGAGAGAGGCATGTAGGCTGCCGCCCACTAGCCCACAATAGGGAATTTAAATTACATTGTGTTAGTGAGCTGGATATATATATCCTTTGCATCCATTAAATGTCTCGACGCTGCTAGGCATCCAATTTGTATTGTAAGTAATAAATGTGTTGTGTGCTTCCTTAAGCTATAAATAGCCATACACCCAACACTTACGCACTGATGTATAAGAGAAATGAATGAGTATTGTTCTCAGATTTTCTCTCTAAATTCTTGCTCTTTTTATCTTATAGTTATTTTAGTTTTATAACACGTTATCAGAGAGCTCTAACTAAGTCTGAACCATGTCAAACCTTGCAAAAATTGAATTTGTGGCTCTTGACATTACCGAAAAGAACTATTTATCTTGGATGCTGGATGCGAAAATCCATCTGAATACTCATGGTCTGAAAGACACAATTAAAGAAGGGAATCAGGCATCTAATTAATTAAGATAAAGTCAAATCCAAGATTTTTCTACGCTGTCATTTGGATGAGATCTAAAAATTGAATATTTAACAATAAAAGACTTACTTGTTCTTTGGAACAATTTAAAAGAAAGATATGACCACCAGAAGATGTCATCCTCCCAAAAGCTTGTTGTAACTGGATACATTTGCGTTTGCAAGATTTTAAAAATGTGAGCGAGTATAGCTCAACCATGTTCAGAATTACTTCTCAGTTAAAATTATGTGGAGAAAATGTTACTGATGAAGATATGCTAGAAAAAACATTATCCACATTTCATGCATCCAACTTGCTCCTGCAGCAACAATATCGTGAGAAAGGATTCAAGAAATATGCAAAACTAATTTCTTGTCTCCTTGTGGCTGAACAGAATAATGAGCTTTTATTGAAAAATCATGAATCCCATCCAACAAACTCAACTCCATTCCCAAAAGCGAATGCAGTAACTAATGAATCTTTTAGTGGCTGAGGACGTGGACGTAAAGGTGGCTACAACCATGGACGTGGGTGTGGGCGTGGGCGTGGTCCAAATCGTGGTGGATCAAATTCCCGCCCAAAGTGGAGAAAGATTGATAAGAACCACAAAAATGAAACTAGTGGGCATAACAAACCATGTTATCATTGTGCATGGTGGCAAGGGTCTGTAATACCCTAAAAATCTAACTTATGATAAGAATCATAATTTAGTAAAATAATACCTATTGGAAATAGGTGAATATGTGGTGTCAAATTTATAGGGAATTTCTAGGCAATTTTCTCTAGAAAATTAGAAGAAATAAAGTGCCAAAATATCTAAAATGCAATTATGGGCCATGAAATGCCCTAAAAATATTATGATAAATCCTAAATGGTAATAAAATATTTGTTAAAAATTAGATAGTATGTTGTCTCTAATTTAGGGAATTTTTGGGATTATTTTCCTTGGAAAATAATAAAGAGAAATAAAATATTATTTTGGGGGACATAAGTTGTCCAATGATTTTTAATATTTTACATGGAGCGTAGAATACCAATGTCAGTCCAATAGTTGTGAGATAATAATTAATCCTAATTAAGAAAATTGTCAACAATTAGTAAGGGATTAATTAAATAATTAATGGCTAATTGTTTAAGCATGAGAAAATGAGATATTCAAAATTAATTATATAAAACCTCTAATTTGAGATTAATGACTAATGGAGAGTCAAGATTAGCAAGAGAATAATTGTTAATCAATTGGAGATAAATAAGAAAAATATAAGATGAATTGTATATGATTCCTAAAGCCTAATTAACCATAAAGTAATCCTTGGCAAAATGCAAGAACCAATGGGATAATTAGCTACAAGGTAAGTTGAAGTATATTGGGATTTAAATAAGCAAATGAAAAATAATAAAGAGGGAGAGGGGGTGCAGCCGAATTGAAATAATGAAGAAGGAGAAAATTGAGTAGAAAATTGAGTAGCAAACTTGTTTAGGAAGGGTTGAAAAAGTCAAAAGTTGCAACAACCAATAAGAACACATGCACATGGGATAGTTGCAAGTGGGAAGCAACATCTTTTTGCCAAAAAGATGCCATGTGATTCGAAAGAAATGAAGAGGAAAGGAGAGAGAAAAGTGCAAGTGTGAAAGCAAATACAAGTGGGAATAAAAGAATGATATAAAGGAAGATATTTTGTAGAAAAGGCAATATGATAAATGAGAATCAATATAAAATAAATCCTATCTTGAAATCCTTGGATTAAGTAGAAAACAACTGGACATATTATGAATCAGTGCATTTTTGTCCAGAAGTTGGTGTTTCCGGAAGTTATTTCCGTAACCGAAGACGTTTATCCGAAAATGTTCGGCAGGCAACGGAATACCCTGAATGGAATCAAAAATTTAGTTAACCAAGATATTTCCAAAGAGGAAGAATAGACCTTCAGGGCTATGTTGCCGGATTTCTAAGATTCTTCAAGATTACGCGATTAGAACACCGATCGGGGGAAATATCGGTAGAAATCCATAAAGTAATGGATGATGTCACATGCATGAAATCACAATTTTGAAGGTGACATGGGGGGAGGTCGGCACACACATTCCATGGAGGAGAATGAGTTTCAAAAAGTGCTTTTGATTTCATGGTTCACAATGAAAGATGAAGTTTGGTAGTTTACCGTTTTGCCCTCGCACTTTTTCTATAAATAGGCATTCAAGCCTTTGGAAAATTCACACCAAATCCTCTCCCATATTTCAAAATAGAGAGAGAGTCTAGAGAGAAGGAAGAGCTTGGAGAATTTGTAGCGAAGTTCTGCACGAGTAAGTTCTTCGGTCCTTAGCTTTTAAGTTTTAGTCTTTTGTTCGGTAGTTTTAGTAAAAATGTTAGTTTAATCTAGGAAGTAGGAAATGAAATTCCTATTCTTGTTTTTAAGCCTCATTGCATTCAAAGATGCCAGACGAGGTAAAAACATAGTAGGGATGGAGTTTCTGAAAGTTGGGAGTCAGAGTAGTGAAGCTCTGGCAAAATTTTGGAAATTAGTAAAGGTAGGGGCAAAATGGTAATTTGTACCTAAAATGCCTTTTATGATGTTGGATATTGATAAACGTGATATTATCCTTATAGGATATCTGTGATCAAGTACCGCTATTGTACCGCTGTCCAACGTACTGTTTTCCGTCAAAAGTACTGTTTTTCCGTCAAACGTACCGTATATCATCAACGAAGGTACGTTCGCGTACTGTAACACTAACTCTGATGGTTATATTATGCGTGTATGTGATGTGTGTATGGTGTGTTTATATGTGATGTGTTGTTAGAATGCATATTGATGTTAGAAGATAACTGTATGCATGCTGGGAGCGATATATCTGTAATGCTGGGAGCGATACATCTGTAATGCTGGGAGCGATACATCTGTGATGCTGGGAGCAATATATCTGCATGCTGGGAGCAATACATGTGCATTGGTTACGTGTTTATATACTGTTAATGTTGTTCTGTAACCCATATGTGTGTATGTGAATATGAGGTTAACCGTTACCTGAGGTCCGGTGCGGACCTCAGCTCTTAACATAGCGTCAGGGTCAGGAGGACCGAGGACTAAGGAGAGAGGAAAGCAGCAAGATTAGAAGTCCGGTTGAAAGCTATCTTTTGTTGCCACGGCATGGGTGTTGCCAGGGAGACACTTCTGTTGTTATTTTAAAAACTCTCGGTTATCGTACCATCTCTGTAATTAGCCAGTGGGCATTTTGAATATATATATCAGTGACTCAGTTGCTCCGATGCTCTACTCTGATGATTTGATGGAAAAAAATTATACTGCTTTTGAAAATTGTGATGTTACAGGGTCATTGGTCTTGTACCTGTTGTATGCCAAGGCACTTTGTAATACCCTCAAATCTGACTTAGGGTAACTTTTCTTGAAAATAGGTGAATATGAGGTCTCAAACACCTTGTAATGAGTTTACCATGTTTTTAGGGTAATCTCACTAGAAATTAGAAAATTTGCAATTAGGTCCCTAGAAGTTTGAGAATTTGCAAATAGGTCCCTAAGCACATTATGGGTTATAAATACCCTGTGAAAGCTATAAAAGAAGCAAGTAAAAATCTACTTGAAATAGGGAAGGATATTGTCCCTAATTTAGGTAATTTATTAAATTACAAACTTGGAGAAATTGTAGAAGAATACTCAAAAAGTAAGGAAATGACCGAAATACCCCGTAGATGCTAAGATAATACGTAACACATGGAAACAAATGTGTCGTGTAAAAGTCATGAGGTAATAAGGTGTGATAATTAAGAAAATTATCAACTATTGATAAGAAAGTAATTAAGTAATATTGGGCTAATTACTTAAGCATAAGCAAAGAAAATTCGAGATAATTATGTAAAGCTCAAAAATTAGTGATTTTTGTTTTAAAATTAGTAAAAACATGTTTACTAATTAATTGGAAATTTTGGAGAAAAATAGTTGAGTTTAGGTATTTTTGAGCCTAAAATCAAGTATGGACCAATAGGGAAATTTTGTAAAAATTATATAAAAATAATTATTTTATATAATATTAATTAATTATTAATTAAATAAAAACGAAAATTAAATAAAAAGGGGATCAGATTTTGACCGAAATTGCAAGTGGAAGAAGATAAGAATTTTAATCAATGTAACGTGCAAGTTGTAATATTTTAGTATTATAATTAATTAAAGCAAAAAAATGTGAATAGTGATTTAAAAATTAGGGAACAGATCCTATCTAGAGATCTAGGAATGGGATTTCCAAAGTCGGGAAAAATAATGATCGGTGGAATTTTGTCTTCCGTTATACTCTTCCGGAGAAAATTCTGAAGTCGTTTGTGCATTTCCTAATAAAACAAAATAGGGAAAAATGCATATAGGTATATTTTTGGATATAAGGAAAATAAATTCTAACTCAACATCTAGGCATGAGTTTGAATTTATTTTAACATATTTGGAATCAGTGAATTTTTCTGAAGACTTTCCATTATTATCCTTTACTTTTTGGAAACTCTCGGTTAATATACCGTTTATGTAACTAGCCAGTGGGCATTTTATATCAATATATCAGTTACACTCTTGTTCCGGTGCTCTACTCTGATGAAAAAATTTTATACTGCTTTCGAAAAGTTGGGATGTTACACACTTGATTGAACTTTACCAAGAATCACTTAAAAAGAATGGTAAAGGGTCAAAGATTGAAGTAAATCATGTTGAAAAGGCTGAGAAATGAAGATGTTGATATTACTCATTTAGATGTTGCAAATTTCTTAGTATAAATTATCTTTTCCTATTTCGAACTGTTATGTGTTAGTATGTTTAAACTTTCTTCTATCATATGTATTTATTTTAATTATGTTTTTTTTTCATGTATCTTTTAATGTAGAATGAATCTTATTGGCATCAATCCTAAAGATTTGTGTCTCGTTGATAGCACAACAACCCACACCATATTAAAAAATGATAAATATTTTTATTCCTTGGTAATGGAAGAAGCCAATGTTCAGACTATATCTGGTAGTATAAATTTGATTGAAGGCTCCGGAAGAGCTAATATTTTATTACCTGAAGAAACAAAATTATGCATTGATAATGCACTTTATTCTACAAAGTCTAAGAGAAACTTATTGAGTTTCAAAGAAATCCGCAAAAATGGATATCATATAGAAACAACAACTAAAAATAATCAGGAATGTCTTGCTATCACAGATATAGTTTTTGGTAGAATATGCATATTAGAAAGTTTTCCTGCTTTTTCTTTTGCTTTGTATTATACATTTATAAGCACAATTGAAACACATGCTATTGTAAACTAGAAGTTTACCAATACAGACCAAAAGTTTGCCAATGTAAACTAGAAGTTTACTAATGAATTTAATGTTTGGTATGACCGGTTAGGCCATCCAGGGTCAATTATGATGTGACAAATAATTGAGAATTCATGTGGACATACCTGAAATGTAAACAAATACCACAATCCCATGATTTCTCATGTGCTGCATGTTCCAAGGGAAAGTTAATTGTTCCTCCCTTACAAAGCAAAGTAGAGAGTGAGTATCTCACATTTCTAGAACGGATAAGGGAGACATTTGTAGTCCAATACATCCACCATGCTGATCATTTAGGTACCATATGGTTTTAATTGACGCATCAACCAAATGGTCGCATGTATGCTTATTATCTTCTCGTAAGCTGGCGTTTGTGAGATTACTTGCTCAATTGATTAAATTAAAAGCATATTACCCTGATTATCCTATCAAGAAAATACGTCTTAATAATGCTGGTGAATTTACTTCATAAGCTTTCAATGAATATTGTATGTCTCTTGGAATTGATGTTGAACATCTTATAGCTCATGTTCATACGCAAAAATGGACTTGCAGAATCATTGATTAAACGTCTGCAACTTATTGCAATACCTTTACTTATGAGATATAATCTCTCAATTTCTGCTTGAGGCCACGCCATTTTGCATGCAACAATGTTAATTCGCATCAGGCCAACTAGTTACTTAAAGGTTTCTCCCTTACAAATGGTTTTTGGTCAAGAATCTAATATTTTCCATATAAGAATTTTTAGGTGTGCAGTATATGTGCTAATAGCACACCTCAATGCACTAAAATGGGTCCACAAAGAAGAATGAGAATATATGTTGGGTATGAATCTCCTACAATCATAAAATATTTAGAACCATCTACAAGAGATTTATTTACGGCACGATTTGCCAATTGTCATTTTGATGAATTAGTTTTTCCAACATTAGGGGGGAGAAAATAAGCAGTTGGGTAAAGAGATTAGCTGGAATGAATTATCATTGGCTCATTTTGATCCTCATACAAAACAATGTGAACTGGAAGTTTAAAAGATAATTCATTTACAGAATTTAGCTAATCAAATGCCAAAAGCATTTATTGACCCAAAGAAAGTGACAAAGTCACATGTCTCAACTGCTAATGCTCCTATTCGAATTGATGTCCCTGAAGGACAACCTATTATAAATGAATCTAAAGCACGCCTGAAGCGTGGCAGGCCCATCGGTTCTAAAGATAAAAATCCTCGAAAGAGAAAATGAGCTAAGAATATAGATGGTCAAGTCGAGGATAATCAAGAAAAGTTAGTAGCTCCAGATGAGCCATCTCTTGAAGAGTTATTATCTCCAGAAGAGAATGTTGTAGACCTAGAAGAGACCCAAGTACCTGAAATATGTGAAAATAATGAGATATCAATAAATTATGTTATGAATGGTATCCGACGGGATCGAAATGAAGTCAACGTTGACGATATCATTGCTTATCATATAACATATGATTTTATGAATGATAATGAGGATCATGAGCCAAAATCCATTAGTGAGTACCGACAGCGAAAGGATTGGCCCCTATGGAAATATGCTATTAATGCATAATTAAAATCACTGGCAAAACGAAAGGTATTTGGTCCTGTAGTCCATACACTTGAAGATGTAAAGCCAGTTTGATACAAATGGGTCTTTGTAAGAAAAAGAAATGAAAAGGGTGAAATTACAAGATATATGGCACGTCTTGTAGCCCAAGGCTTTACACAAAGACCTGGCATTGATTTTAAATGGCTTTGCGAACCCTAACCAATTTTATCATTTTTTTAAAAATTACAAAATTTAATAAAAGATATAAAATTACAAAATGATAAATGCAAGAGAGCACCAAAGTCCTAATTAACTAATAGACCCAATCTGGGGAAGGATGTTAGGCTATAAAAAAATTAAAATGGCGATTGATCTACCAAATTGTTCAAATATAACTGGTTAAAGTTTTCTATTTATATAGATACGTAACATCCACAACTGGATCCATGTAAGGTCCAAATAAACTGTAAAGCCTGTGGGAATTAGGGAATCTCAAATCTTTGAGAGTAGTATCTAAATAATTAGAAACCCATCTAAGTATCTAACTGAAGTATCCGTGGAAGATGGTCAACTTTTTGCACATCCTCGTCTTTTTTTCCTGTTTATTCTCTTATCGTTTCAAAACTTCTTTGTTTCCATCAAAGGGTTAAAGTGCAAATTTTTCTTAGAAGTTTTCACTGAGAAGTAATGTTACCCTTGAAATTTTCTTTGGTGCAATGTTTCCCTAGAAGTGTTAAAATAGTGTAATATTGCCCCTTACAGTTAATAAGTTGTTAACGGTATGGGGCAAAATTATCATGTTTTGAAACTTCTTGGACAATATTGAGCCTAGAAATTTTTTTGGGGTGACATTGCTCCTTACTGAAAACTTCCAAAACAAATTTGCATTTTAGGCCATCAAAGGTGGGTAGCATGGATAAAAGATAGACTATTGCTTACAAGTTTAGAACTACTTTTATAAAATTAGAACCCCATACTTTCAAAATTAACAATAGACATATAAGGATGTTCAATATGCAAAATTCCATATCATATCATAGGGAGGAATATAGAATAATGAAATATTGTAAATTTACTTATATACCATTTTTTCATCTTGTCTCTCTCCTCTTTCCTCTCTCCATTTTGAAACAATTTCTCCTTCCTCGCCAGAAATCAATCTCACCTCTCCAACTATGGTCTTCATCTCCAGAGTCCACTATAGCTTCTCCGGCCGTCTTCATCTCCGTCACTGTCTTCCATCATCTGGAAAATCAAATGTCAGCTCCTATTCACCTTTGGCTATGGGTATGAGCTCAAACAGAGCCCTCCCCACACATCTAACTAAAATGGCATGTTTTTTCAGAATCAAGCAAGGAAGTTTCTCGGCACACCAAATCAGTTGTTTGAGAAGAAAAATAAATGGATGGCAATAAGGAATCACAGGGAAAAGCCACAAATAAATTGATTGAAGAAGCAATAGTCTAACCAAGTTTGGCGTATCCATATGCGGATTCGACATTCCACATCATCAGCCCCCAACTTTATGTTATCTTCGTTGATGGGCCTTACGCCTAGACCCTCCAACCTGTCCAATGTGGATATATTTTTCGCCCACACACCACTTTAACTGTATGAGTTTCACGAGGCTGTTTTTAAGGCAACAACGGCTAGATGTGGTCATGATATCGTGTTTGGGCATGGTGATATGGGATTTGGGTACCTGTCCACAAGCCCTCTATTGTTCAAGTATGCATTGTCGGATGCATACTCGCTCTACTAATGCCGTGATGGTATGATTTTAATGGATTTGAGGCAACAACAACATTGAGAACGTCAGTCTGGGCAAGATCCACTACTACAAAAAATCTTTTAACTTCCGTTTTTAAGCCTTTTCTATGTCCTTTTACAAGGGGACGCCTATGTGAGTGATATAGTAAAACCTGGGAACAACGTCTACTAAAAAAAGGATGTTGTAAGTCTAACTTACGATGTCCTTTTTTGTAGTAGAGACACCGTAAGTGCTACCTACGGCACACTTATGGCGTCTGTTTTTGTAGTGGGACGTCATAAGTTCTTACACGACGGACGTTGAATGCGATGATTTATTCATTCGCTTAATTGGAATTATATACAGATGCTAATAAGTAAATAATCTTCTGACCTATGTAGTTCCTATAATCTAGGGATTACAATCAGGAATATAATTACGAAATTCAAAAAACCATGATACTAAAACTTAATTCCTAAAATCTCTCTAACAACTTAATTAAGATGATTACAATCAGGAATTTAATTACGAAATTCAAAAAACCATGATCTGCTAACTTAATTCTTAAAATCTCTCAAACAACTTAATTAAGATAATTGCACAATATTTAGGAATTAATTAAAATCTCTCTAACAACTTAATTAATTCCTAAATATATAGAAGACTTTTAAGACCGGATTATAAAAGATCCGGTTTTAAAAGTATAACCGGTGGCAATTTCGTAAATAAATAGAACCATTTTAAGACCGGTTGTTTGAAACAACCGGTCTTAAAAGTATACTTTTAAGACCAGTTGTTTGAAACAACCGGTCTTAAAAGTGTAAAAAAAAAGACCGGTGACAATTTCGTAAATATATAGAACACTTTTAAGACCGGCTTTTTGAAACAACCGGTCTTAAAAGTGTTCTATAAATTTACGAAATTGCCACCGGTCAATTTTTTATTTTTATTTACACTTTTAAGACTGGTTGTTTAAAACAACCGGTCTTAAAGGTTGTTTCAAAAAACCGGTCTTAAAAGTGTAAAAAAAAAAAAATTCGCTAAACCTGTTAAGTCCGTAAGTCTGCTTTGTCTTCTTGGTGATATAACATTTTCTTAGTTATAGATTCAACGAGTGTCCCAAGAGCCTCACGGGTCAAATCCTCAGCAAGAATGTCATCCTCTTCCTCTAACCTACTCGCAATCTTTGTAAGTCATCCCAAGAGCCACACAATCAAATCCTTAGCAACGTTGGCGGTGAGATGCTTCGAGGGTTTTGCGATGGCGTCGACTCCAATCCTCAGCAACAGCGAAAGCGTACTACTTTGAGGATTCTGGACGACGGCAGCTCCTTCCTCTTCGATCTATGGCTCCTTCCACGCCGCCTTCGCATAGATCAGGCTTGAAATCAAACCCAGATCTCTTATTGTTTAAGTCTGTTTATTTCCTACCTTGACCGCTCCTGCTCAGATCTGGACTTCGATTTTGGTTGCTTGAAGCTTTGCTAGCACCAACAAGAAGATCCTGCTCAGATTTGGTTGCTTTAAGCTTGTAATTTTTTTGTAGATCTGGATTTCAAATTCGATTTTCATGGTGAATGATTTCTGTTTCTTGTTATTTTTTCTTATTTCTGGACTTTGTAATCATCTTTTTTGTTTTTCTTGTTGTTGTTGCTTCCAATATTCTCTTGGTTCTCCGTCGTTGATGACGGAGGGACATTCAAAATGTTGCCAGATCTGGTGATTTGGGATTTGGGACCGGTTTTTTCATTTGTGTTTTTTTTTTTTATTTTGAAACACTTTTAAGATCAGATGTTTAAAATGTCCGGTCTAAAAGAATTTCTTTAAGACCGGTTCGAGTCCGGTCTTAAAAGTGAGACTTTTAATACCGCCTGGAACAAGACCTGACGCAGGTCCGATCTTACGATGCCTCTTTTGTCCGGTCTTAAAAGCCTTTTTTCCACCCGTGATAGAGATCTGACGGTGGGAGAGGGAGGGAGTATGGAGGTTTGACGTGAGAGAGGAGAGCACAAATGAGCTACGGTTGAGACGGAGGGATGACAAAGCACTGACGATGGGAGAGGAGGGAAGACGGAAGTCCGACGATGGGAGAGGGAGGGAGTACAGAGGTCTGACGGTGAAAAGGAGGGAGCACAAACGAGCTACAGTGGAGACAGAGGGATGACAGAGCACCAACAATGAGAGAGGAGGGAAGATGGAGGTCTGATAGTGTGAGGGAGGAGGGAAGATGAAGGATCGACGATGGTGAGGGAAGACGTCTTGCGACTGTTTGATAAACAAGGGAGGAGGACAGAGCATATATGCAGGACACTTTAGGCATCCTAATTTTGAATTAGGGATGCCGAAAGATCACTTTTGGCGACCCTATTCTAAAAGGGAATCCAAAAGTAGTGCTCTTGACACCAAAAGCTCTACTCTTGGTGTCAAAAGCTCTACACCTTTATTTTTTACTTCTATTTTTTAAAAATGGACGTTTTGGGGGGATGCAATTCCCACTTTTTGTAGTAGTACTGGTCTTCGATTTCAGGCAGGAGGATAGGTCGGCAATCATCGATGCCATTTTTAGTAGGCCAAGGGTGGTATGTGAGTCACCGTCAGGAAAGTATCAAGAAGGAGATAGACAAGGATGCAAAGAGATTACTAGATTGACGTCAGGTATGGGCGATTCTAGTATATGTGAAGTAGTCTATAACGCTCTTTTGTGAGTATATGTAGTTGTTACCTAGTCTTGGGCTTTGATGGCTATCATTTGAATCCGAAGATGAAGACTATAGCCAGAGAGGTGAGATCGATTTCCGGCGAGGAAGGAGAAATTGTTTCTGAATGGGGAGAGGAAAGAGGAAAGAGACAAAATTAAAAAGAGGGTATATAAGTAAATTTACAATATTTTATTATCCCATATTCTTCCATCTTATATGACATGAAATTTTGCATATTAGGCACCCACATATATCTTTTGTCAATTTTAAAAGTGTTATGAATATTATATTTGTGGATGTTCATATCTCCCATTATTTCCTATTCTCCATAATTTCCTATTCTCACCCATTAATCACTATGATTATGGAATCACATTAATTGTATATTAGAGAGTTGTGCCTATAAATAGAAGGCATATGTTATGTATTTGTAACACACTGGAATAAGAATTACTCTCCTCTTTCTCTCTTCTCTATTCTCTTCTTCTTGTTCTCTATCTCTTATCCCAGATATATCTTTATATTTATAACACGTTATCAGCACGAGAGCTCTAACGAAGGTAGGATCGTTTCTTTAATGATTTAATCTACATTATTTAGTTATATGTTCATTTTATCTATCTGAGATAATCTAAACCACTATATGGAATTAAATAGATATTTTTACTAATTGTTTTATACATCTCTGGCTAAGATTGGAGATTATTACTGGTTTTATATCTTATTTTGATCTCCTTTACGAGTTCTTTATATTATTGATATTGTTATTTTAGTATGGCCAGAAGCCATACACTTCTGATTTTCATATTCTGAAATTATATGACCAGAAGTCACATTGTTATGTTTTCCTATTACATGGCTAGAAGCCATAGTCTTTTTATTCATACTTTGAGATCATATGACCAGAAGCCATATACATTTTGATTTATTATTTTGATATAAATGGCTAGAAGCCATATTCCTTTGATTTCTATTTTAATATTATATGGCTAGAAGCCATATTCATTTGATTCCCTATTATATGATCTGAAGTCATATACTTTTTTATCTTTTATTTTATTGGATGGCTAGAAACATATATTTAACTTTTATCTATCCTGAAGATAAAAGGTCAGAAGCCATATAATTCTAAATTCTCATCATTGGCCCGAAGCCATAAAATTTTGATATTATATTACCAGAAGACATATTTCTTTTGATCTTATTTTGATATTATATGACCAGAAGTCATATAGCTTTCATCTTCTATCTTATTGTATGGCTGGAAGCCATAATGTTCAACTTTTATTTATCCTGAAGATAAATGGCTTGAAGCCATAAAATTTTAATTTTGTTGCAATACTTTATGAATTATATTTGTGAATTATAGGATCTTGTTCACAACTAGAGATGAAGGGTGAACAAGAAAGTGGTATTGGATTGTTATTAATATTAAGGTCCCAAAGGTTTAATGTACCAAATATTGAATGATACAAATAGTTTTTAGTTATTGTCCTGAAGACAAATAACTTGCAAAGAATTATTCCACTCAAGAGTAATAATTTTAAGAGTAAATACCCTTTTTGGCCCCTGAAATAACACACGCTACCCATTTTGGTCCCTGAGTAAAAAAAAATGTCATTTTTAGTCCTTAAACAGTAAAAAAAAAAAGGTCCCTTTTAGTCCTTTTAGTCATTTTTGGGGGCATTTTAATCCCTCACAAATTCCCAAAAAATCCTTTTTAGTCCCTAAAAAGGACCGAAAATGACATTTTTTTACTCAGGGACCAAAATGGGTAGAGCGTGTTTTTCCAGGGACCCAAAAGGGTATTTACTCTAATTTTAAAGGCTAATAGTCCATGGAACTAATTAGAATATTTTACTCAACTTAATAATGCAAGAGGCCAATGTTTAAACTATATTTGGTAATATAAATTTGATTGAGGGCTCCAGAAGAGCTAATATTTTGTTACTTGAAGGAACAAAATTATGCATTGATAATTCTACCAAGTTTAAAAGAAACTTATTGAGTTTCAAAGATATCCACGGAAATGGATATCATAGAAAACACATGCTATTGTAAACCATAAGTTTACAAATAATAATACAAATTAGAATTTTTTTGCTGTAAACCAGAAGTTTACAAATAGTAATGCAAAGGATTGTAATTGTAAACCAGAAGTTTACAAATATAGCAAATGAAATGTTTGCTAATGCTGCCAATGAGATATCAAAGAGGAAAAGAGCTGCAAAGAAATATGTGTAAATTTATTTTGAAGCCAAGATAAATAACAAATAAGCCTAGAAGGTAATATAATGCTTCCTTTTGTTGTTATTGTTATTTAAATTTATTGTGATCACAATATCATAAATCTGTTGTCATGAGAATTTTCTGCTGGAGAATTTTACTGTGTGATTCTAAGTTATTTTGATTATTGAATATTTTCATATGTGGTGGACTATATATTTTGCATATATAAGTTAATTGAAGTATATTATTAATAAGTAATGAAATTATCCAGTGATGTAATATTATATGGTAGTTCCTGAAAAACTAACATAGATTTTCCTTTTGAGCTTTAAAAGGGTTTGAAAGTGATTTTGAAATATAGAAAGTATGTTTGTGTGACTCACACTTGAGGGGAAAATTGTTAGAACACAAGTGTGAGCTAATTTTTGAAAAGTTATATATTTCTCATACAAAGTCTAATAGATCTCCCAAAATGGATGTCACATTATGATTTAAATCATAATTTTATGGAAATTGAAAAGTTTATAATTAGTTGAGATATATGTTACAGTAAACCAAAAGTTTACTGATCCAAACAAATTTATTGTTGGCATGACTTGTTTGATCATCCAAGTCATATATATATATATATATATATATATATATATATATATATATATAATGAGATTATGTATTGACATCCTTTGAA
This sequence comes from Acacia pycnantha, assembly GCA_025563575.1. NCBI lineage: Eukaryota > Viridiplantae > Streptophyta > Magnoliopsida > Fabales > Fabaceae > Acacia > Acacia pycnantha. The sequence continues at coordinate 495,728 of JAMWYP010000038.1, forward strand.
GAACCAGAAGATTCTTCATAAATAATCAACATATGATTTATGAATTATGTGCTGCTTGTTCTCATTGATCATGATTAGTAATGGATATTAGAATTTCTGGAAATATATCAAACAGTATTATATGGGCCCATTGAAATAGCATGTAAACCATATGAATTTGAAAGAAACATCTATAAGATGGTTACAAGTGAGACTATTAGCTTGCAACCTGAAGTTTGCAATAATGTTTGAATAAATTAAGCGTACTATTTCCATATTATACGATCTAGAAATCATGTATTAAAGCATCCATAAATAGCTAGATCAATGCTTATGAGAACCAAATTTCTATGTTGGTATATTTGATCTTATAAATTGCATCATTTATATGAGCCAACCAAATTCTCCATGTAAAATTGGCTTTTCGTCAAGAGCTATAAAAATTCCATCTTAAAAGGTTTGGATATGCACGACAATGCACATAGATGGAAAAATGTTGTGTAAGGACCTCTTCCTTCTTGTTTGTCTCTAAATGAAACAAAATGATGTTTGTAAAGGAAACAAATGGATTTAGGAAACTTATACTCCATGATTAGTCAATTGTCATTTGACATTGTTTTTCTAACATGAGGGGGAGAAAATAAGCAGTTGGGTGAAGAGATTAGCTGGAATGAATTGTCATTGGCTCATGTTGATCCTTATACAAAATAATGTGAACTGGAAGTTCAAAAGATAATTCATTTGTAAAATTTAGCTACTCGAATGCCAGAAGCATTTACTGACCCAAAGAAAGTGACAAAGTCACATGTCCCAGCTGCTAATGTTTCTATTCGAATTGGTGTCCATGAAGGACAACCTATTATAAATGAATTTAAAGCATGCCTGAAGCGTGGCAGGCCCATCGGTTCTAAGGATAAAAATCCTTAAATGAGAAAAGGAGCTAAGAATATAGATGGTCAAGTCGAGGATAATCAAGAAAAGTTAGTAGCTCCAGAAGAGCCATCTCCTGAAGAGTTATTATCTTCAGTAGAAATATCTCCAGAAGAGAATGTTGTAGTCCCAGAAGAGACCTAGGTTCCTAAAATATGTGAAAATAATGAAATCTCAATAAATTATGTTATGAATGGTATCCGATGGGACCGAAATGAAGTCAACGTTGACGACATCTTTGCTTATAATATAGCATATGATGTAATAAATGATAATGAGGATCATGAAGGTGCAATATCACCTAGAGGGGGGTGAATAGGTGATTATGAAATTCTTTCGTTGATTACTCAAGAACACTGTCACTCACACAACAAATGTTAATCAAAGGCAAAGTAGAGATAGAGAAGAGGAGATTGACACAGAGAAATTATACTGGTTCGGTCCAACTCTTGACCTACGTCCAGTCCCCAGAAATACTCCGGGATTTCACTATCTTAATCTTGACTACACACTCTATAACTCTCGAGTAATCCTCTCACTAGGCCTTACTCCTCTTTACAAGCTATAATCAAAGATACAAACACAATTACACACTCTGCGAGATGATCCTTTCCCTAGGACTCACTACCTCTTATAAGTTGTAATTGTACACCCTCACTTAAGGTTCCACAACCTTAAGAATTACAGATAATCAGATAATCAAATAGTGTTTAGACTCCTCACTGACTAGATAAATGATAAACACTGAAGTACAAAAAATATCCGAAGATATTAAATGAAACTCATGAAACTGTAAATTGTAATATGTTCGAATTTGAATGCACAGCGTTTCTCTTCGTCTTATTGCGAATTCAAATGCTTCCAGTATTTATAGATGTTGCATTATATGTCCGTTGGTGAAGCTCGAATGTTTCCGTTGTGACTCTTGAATATTACCGTTAAACACAGAAGCAGGATGACTGGAAATATTCGAACGTTGCTTCATTAAATGCTCTCGGCGGTGACGACCTTGTGCAGAGAGATAATCAGAGTACAAGCTGGAATAAGTATTCCTCGAAAGAATGTTTTCGTCTGCTGCACTCTTTAATTCCTTATGTTGCTCTGTTTCTCTGTCTTGCATTTAATATACTGCCACGTTGGATCGCCTTTCGCTCGAATTCAAATATAGCATGGTTAATCAATCTAAAACTCAAACAAACAGTGATTAGATATGATATAAATGAGTTTAAAGATGATTAATAAACATTGGATGGTAACCCATGAATTTTCAGAAGATTTTAAATCTGCGTAAGTTCACTTTATATATTTCAGAGAAAGCATTCTCGAGAATTGATCTATCATTCTCGAGAATCAAGTTCAAGACAAAGAGTTGAGAAGGCAATCCTTTAAGTGTTCTCGAGAATTGATTATACCATTCTCGAGAATCCTATGTCCAGAGAACTTATTGTGAAGATTTATGATGCCATTCTCGAGAATTGAATTATCATTCTTGAGAATCAGGCGTCAATGGATTTTCGTAGATGGAAGGCATTCTCGAGAATTGATGTTGTATTCTCGAGAATCACTTCCATTCTCGATAATCAAATTGTCATTCTCGAGAATAGCACGTTGGGAAGCAATTAATCATTCATTGAGCATTCTCGAGAATCCTTGACTCATTCTCGAGAATTACTCCTATTCTCGAGAATCATACGTTCATAAATTTTTCGTAGATGGGCATTCTCGAGAATCAGCAACCATTCTCGAGAATCATGAACTGTTGAAATATGAAATTTGATGATTACGCTAATACTCAAGAAAGCAGTTCCATTCCATCGTATGCTTGGTTGAATCCCTTCATTCTTGATTTCATCACTTAGCCATTGCTTTCTTGCTCCAGCAAATGCCTCAACCTCGATGTCATTGTGATCTTGCTTCTGACAGATTTTGCTTCTGTCGTTCTTGATGTTATTTCAAACATTGATCACCTGAAACTTATACAAGAATGATAAAAAGAATGTTAAGAAGCAGTATAAGTTGATTTGGTATTCATCTGGACGTTCTTCAAAATCAACAGTATTTTCGGACACGGTGATTTGAAGAACAGAGAAGATTTTACTGTTCATTCAAGAATCCTTTAATCATTCTCGAGATTCACTTACTCATTCTCAAGAATCACTTATCCATTCTCGAGAGTTGTTCTGATTGAAGATGAATACTGACAGGGAGCAATCACGCACATACACCATAGGCACATTCTCGAGAATCTCAAGTTCATTCTCGAGAATCATATCAGAAGTTGATAGCAAATTTTTCAGACCACTCATGCTCAAAAAGATTTTCAAGTATTCTTCGTAATTCAAGAATAATCTGCTCCAAACTCGTTGTGTTATCATCAGATGAATACATGTTGATCTTGACCAGCGTTCTTCAGCATCCTGAACTGACTATCCATTTTCGAGGGCCATAAATATCTGGTATGAACTCAAAAGTTAGAAAATTATATATCCTTGGAACTCTATTGATGTCTACTTTCATATGCCACCGATTTCAGCTCAATCAGATTTTTCTTTTGTGAGATATACTCAAATTACCGAAGCTTGGTCTGCTGTGTGATGTTGATTTCACTGTCATCTTCCAAAATTCATATCTCTCTCATCCGACCTCCTTTGGACTTGAGTCTTATGTCAAAATGACTCATTGGAAGTCTAGTTTCAAAAAATATTGGTTTCACCTCAATACGATCTCTGGTTTGAGAGATATCCTTGAATTACCGGAGGTCGCCTGTGCTGAACGTGAAACAGAGCTGAACAGAGTTGCTTCATTCTCGAGAATTGCTGATGATTCTCGAGAATTGACGGGATTTTTGGAGAAAATCATTGTAGCAGAGTGCATCCTCGAGAATTAACTTGTCATTCTTGAGAATTGCTATCCCATTCTCGAGAATGCTTGTTCCATACTCGAGAATGGACGGGAATTAAGTGCAAATCTTCCTGAAGCTCGTTTTTACTCATTTTAACTCCGAATTGAGCCATTTCAACTTCTATATGATCGTGGAGACGTCAAGAATCAATATAAAGGCTTGAATAATGATTTTATCATTCAATTCATCAAGTTCTTCCATCTTCCATATCTCATCTTGATCATTCTTCATCATTTTCTCTTCATATCTTCTTTGATTTAATTTCTTTCTTTCTTCTTCCTCTAATTAGATACTTTTTTGTTGATCTTCTTCTAAATCATTCTTCATAAATAAACTCCACATCTACATTAAATATAAGAATTAATCAAAGTAGAAGATAAATGAAGTATGGAAACTTTCTCTTCTTAATATTGATAAGCATATTTGTCATCATCAAAACTAAGCATAACTAACAGATCATGAGCCACAATCTATTAGCGAGTGCCAGAAGCATATGTCCCCGAATGACTTAAGGTGCTAGAAGCACATGTCCTCGAAGGATTTAAGGTTCCAGAAGTACATGTCCACGAAGGACTTAAGGTGCCAGAGCACATGTCCCCAAAGGACTTAAACTGACAGAAGCACATGTCCCCGAAGGACTTAAACTGTCAGAAGCACATGTCTCCGAAGGTGATTATAGTATTTTACTCTAATCATTATTGTGAGTTTTCGCGGTGGGGCGTACATAAAATTCAATCAACTAACTCAGACACCCACATGGACAGGATCTTAGTGATTGACACAGCAAATACATGCAGAAAGAGAAGAAAAGCTGAATGTCCTCACACCTGATTGAAACTAAGAGCACATTTTGGGTTTACATTTCATGATCCAAAAGTGCTTATTTATATAAAGGGTTAAGGTGCAGATTTGCTAAGGAACTATTACCCGAGGAGCGTCTGACACAAAAAACAATTGAAGGAACCAAATTGGCCAACGAACTATTAAAAAGTGAAAAAAAAAATACCAAATAACTATTAAAAAAACAACTATTACTACTACGTTAAAATATGAGGCACTGGCGTAGGACGGTGGCGGAAACGCGGGAGAAAAGAGCGGTTAAGCCTTCTTGTTGGATAAGGCAAACACCAACAGAGATGAGACCCATGCGAGCAAGCGTTGTGGCAGCGGCGGTTGCTGCTTGTGGCATCGGAGGGACGCAACTAGGGTGCAAGGCGCGTGCCGGTCGAAAGCTGTGGACTGCTGGATGAGTTCAAAAGGGTGAGTAGAACACCCAGCAACAATGGAAGCTTTGGAGATGCCGATGTCGTCGACACTGTGACAACCAATGAAAGACGAAGACACCTGACGGGGTAATAGTTCGCTGGCGAATCTGCTCAAAATTGTGTTTTTTCTCACTTTTTAATAGTTCGTTGGCCAATTTGGTCCGTTCAATTGTTTTTTGTGCCAGACGCTCCTCGGGTAATAGTTCGTTGGCAAATCTACACCTTAACCCTTATATAAATCGAGATAAAACTCATCTTACATACTTACCTTGTATACCTTAAATCACAATTAAAAAACTTCTTTTGGAGACTCCAATCACTATTCTAAATAAGCATTTATGCTCCCACAAAACATAAACTCTTTCCCACCGCACCGCAAAATCAGTTTTCTTGTTTAGTACTTTGTTTAAAAGGAAGAGTTAAGCATATCTGCACACTACGCCATCCAAATCAAATTTGGATGGTTCGGATTTGATTTTAAAAAAATTGATCTTTTTTGAAAAACTTATTTTAATTGATTTAGAATCTAATATAAAAATAATTTCTCAAATATCATTTTTTTTCCTCAAAAAATGAATTTTTATTTAAAGAATTGCTCTTTTAAAAAATCAAATACGGATCATCCTGGAGTAGATATGCTTAGCTCTCCCAACCTGTTCCCAGTCCACCATGCAAATTTAAATAAAATGGGAATATCATAGGCAATTACCCATAATTATTTTTTTGATGCCTATTGCACTTTGAGCTCCAATCTTAATGGGCTCGGGCCTAATCCATTGTAATCAGTCTTCACAAAAGTTTATTGGTCTTTGGTTTGGAGGATAAATTTTTTTTTTTTGGTCATGCGGTTTGGAGGACAATTGGACAACAAGTTTTTTTTTTTTTTTTATAAAAAGGATGGCTGAAAGCCTACATTAAAATAAAAAATTACACATGAGGGAAATTTAATCACAAGAGTGCTTGGGATTAAATACCCCTCATGTGTAATTTCTTATTTTAATGTAGGTTTTCAGCCATCTTATCAAAAAAAAAAATCCTTGAATAATATTTATATATTATTCTCATAATTAGGAAAGTCATTTCTCATTCATATATACTACAAAAAAAACATCGTTATTACCCACGGAATTCCGTGGGTAAAAATTACGAACGGATTTCGTGGGTAATTTCAGTTACCCACGGAATTCCGTGGGTAATTAAAATTACCCACGGAAAATTTCCGTCCCAAAAAAAGGTGTGGCTTATTCAACGAAAATTTTACCACGTCCTTTTTTGGGACGAAAATTTTTCCGTGGGTAACTGAAATTACCCCACGGAAGTTTTTCCGTGGGTAATACGATTTTTTGTAGTATAACCCCTCCTCTAATTATAGAAATACTTTTGTAGTATAAATTATGGGAAAAACACTTCTCATGTTGTAGGAGAAATGTTTTCTCATGTCACACACACATGAAATGGTGGGACCCACATATATATATAATGTTCATTATATATATCTATGGGTCCCACCATTTCATGTGTGTGTAGAAATATTCTTCTTCTCATGCAACATGAGAAGTTTAAACCCCATAAATTATAGGGAGAATTACACTCAAGTCCCAAGGAAGGAAAAAAATTACAAAAAAGTCCCTTGAAATCATAAAATTACAAAAAAGTCCCAAGAGAATTTTTGTTGTAAATACATACATTTCGTGTTGTAAATACATACAAATATTTACAACGGGAAAAGTATATATTTACAACAGGAAAAGTATATATTTACAACAACACGAAAAGTAATTTTCATTCCGTACAAATAATATCAAAAAGTCCCAAACCATTTACAACAGAAAAAGTATGTATTTACAACATTTAAAAAATTCTGTACAAATAATATCAAAAAAGTCTCAAACCATTTACAACAGAAAATGTATGTATTTACAACAGGAAATGTATGTATTTACAACAAAAATTTCCTTGGGACTTCTGGGTAATTTTGTGATTTCAAGTGACTTTTTTGTAATTTTTTTCCTTCCTTGGGACCTGTATGTAATTCTCCCTAAATTATACTACAAAAGTAAAAGTGTTTTTATAGTTATGACCGAATGAATTAGTAGAATATAGTCTTTTTTATATTACTTCAGTTCCATTTTGAATAAAGAGGAGGTATCGTCCAGGTCGCCTCGTCTCTGTGCGTGAAAGTCTAGGATTTCTCCTAGGTTGTCGAAGTGGGGTCTTCGGTTATATTCTCTTAATGGTGATCGAGAGAGTCTCTGGAGATGGCTAGGGGCTTTGGCTGATGCTTGCTGGAAGTGTCGCCAAGCAAGGAAAGGAAGGTGGTCGGCGAAGGCGAGATCGGAGATCGGAGGTGGCTTCTCGACTTGCTAGGGCAGGGGTTTGTGAAATAGGAAAAGGGATTTCTGGATTTTGGAAGATGCGATTCAGAGGTTCTACGAGGTCCTTGAAGCTAATCAACTCGGTGGCATGAAGATCGCAAGGACCAAGATTTTAAAAGGGGTTGAGGAGTCGAAGTGGGTGTTTGAAGCTTTGAAAATGGTTGGGAAGAAGACTCTGATGAACCTGAGGTTTGGTGCGCTGAAGCTATGGAATGGACAGAGTTTGGGATCGAAGGAAGCTTCTCCGACGTCGACTTCCCCTCTGGTGATCAGTGGCTGGCTCAAACCCACCCACACACCATGAGGGCTACTTCTTGGTGCTACCAGAGGTGGTGGGTTTCTCTAGTAATGATTTTGGTGTCTTGGTCACTCCTATTCGTTATTAGGATTATGCTTTGTGATTTGTTTTTAACTTCCCTTAGTGGGTGTTTTGTTTATTATATTTTAGTCTGTTCTTGTGGCTTAATTTTGTTTGTGTTGGAAGCTTACATACTTCTGCCATGGTTGTTGGTTTCTTAGTGTTTGGCCTCAAACTCTAGATGGTCCTTCACCCTTCTTTTAAAGGAGGTGTGTTTAAAGCTGCTTTTGATTTTGTAGCATTATTAGCATTAAAGTTGGTGGGCTCGGGAGAGCATGTCTTTGAACAACCACACTCTCTATTGCTCTTTCCTCTGATGCTGGTAGAATGTAAGTTGGTCTCCTCACCTTCTACCTGCATGGTTTAGGCTTAGAATGTCCTTTAGGTATCCTTGTGTATGTCTCATATAGCTTCGTGTTCTTTGTTGGCTTTCGTTCCATCTGTTGTGCATTTAGTTTTGGTTTAGTATTTGTATCTGGTTTTCATATAATGAAATTCTCTTCCGATAAAAGAAAAGTTCCATTTTGAAGAGATACTGAGCCCCTCATAATAATCATACAATTGATCTTAGTCCCAAAGGCCGAAGCAGCATTGTTTATCATGTGGATTGAAATCAATGTTGTTTTTTGAAACATGCAAGAATCATTATATTAGGTTTAATCACCTTTCTATTAAATAGTTCAAGCCAATTTTATAAGACTTGCGTTAACATTATACATCTTTAATTCATTTTTCAATCATTGGATGTGGGACTTAATTAATTATTCTAATACGAAGCTCAATACAATGCACTAACAAGCATCAATGATCAAGTTTCCTTTTCAACTACCGATTGAAGTTAACAAGAACATATTACGATATATTTTCAAAAGAAGAGGATCATTCAAATCCATTTATACATAGCATTATACTAATGAATTAAGTGTACCACGCAACTAAACATTATTAGCATTGCACTGATGATCTGCAGGCTTCGATTTATTCGGTGACTTGTAATAATCCTGGCCAAAGATCATCTCGATGTCTTCCAATGATCGTCCTTTGGTTTCACGCAAGAAGAAATAGTAAAACAACCAAGCCAAAACTGTGAGACCACCAAGCATGAAGTAGGTCCCACCCATTGTTATCTTTTCATAGATTGAAATGAACGCCGTAACCAACACCACATTAATCGTCCTATTCACCACCACACCAATCGCCTGTCCTTGTGCTCTCAACCTCAGAGGAAATATCTCACAGCTATAAACCCAAGTCGCCGGACCCATCCCAAGTTGAAAGAAAGCCACAAACAAATAGGTAGCCACGGTGGCAAAGTATTGGGCCCACATCACCCTCTTTTCTGTACTCTCCACTATGGTCAGGCATATACCTAACCCTAATAGTGCCATTGCAGACCCTCCTGAACTAATCAACAGGAGAGCCCTCCTTCCAACTCTGTCCATTAAAAACGTGGCTGAATATGTAAATATAACTTGGGCTATTCCCATTCCAAGTGTGGCCAGATGAAGCGTGCTCTTATTAGTTATTCCTGTTCTCTGGAAGATTCTTGGACTGTACGATAAAACACCCTCGATTCCGACCGCCTGCTGGAAGACATGGAGCGCCATGGAGATTATCAGAATCCGGCGTACCGAAGGCGAAGGTTTACAGAATAGTTCTTTCAAAGCTCCTTCACCTCTACGAGTTTGGTATGGGACTACTTGGACCGAGTCTTGGCCGTCGTCGTCGTTGACAATACCGGCGGAGATTTTGATCTCCTGTAAGCGCTTGTCAGCTTCTTCTTTTGTGTTGGAGATGAGTAAAAGAACTTGTTTAGATTCACCAATACGACCTCGCATTACTAACCATCTAGGTGACTCTACTAGTTGCAGCATTGAAACTGCGAGAACAAGCGAGGGTATTGATGGTAGACCTACCATGATTCTCCATCCAAGTTTCAGGGACAACTTTCCGAAGAAATAGGTGGAGACATAGCCGAGCGAGACGCCCATAACGATGGAAAGATCTGGAAGTGAAGCTAGGAAGCCTCTATGTGAAGGAGGTGATATTTCTGCGCAGTAAACGGAGACAATGTTAAGGGAAAAGCCTACTCCGATTCCGGTGATACATCGTCCGATCATCAAGACGGCGTAGGAAGGGCTGAATCCCAGAAGAATTGAGCCGAGTAAGTAGATGATGGAGCAGAGGATGAGGGTGTAACGACGGCCGATGAAATCGGAGGTTCTTCCGGCAACCATGGACCCTGGAATAGCACAGGCGTTTAAAACTCCGACTAGGAGCTCCACTTGTAGGTCGCTGATTTTGAGATCTTCTTTTATGTACAGTAATGCTCCGGCCATTACTCCGACGGCTGAACATGCATCAAATGGCTTAGCACAAGTACTAAAATACCTAAATAACTAATTTACAGAGAGATTGAGAAAATTATAAATTAAAAGTTAGTTATTTGTATAATACTCCTCTAGCCACTTAATATAATACATATTTGGGAAAATGATCTTCGATCTAAATATAAGACAAAATTTTCTTATTTGTCATTAGTATTTTCCTAATTTACCTCAATACTCCCCTCAACAATAATTAAGGAGGAGAAAGAATGAGAGAATTGAGAAAGATGACTAAGATATTTTAAAAAATACATGTCATCATACTAATTAGCTAATTCAACTAATAACTTCCTTAATTTAATGAAATTAGAGTATGCACTATCAGCATGAGATTACAAGTTGGATCCTACCTGTGTCTCACTTAAATAAAAGTTTTTATACCACTAGCTTATAATATCATAGCCTCTCTACTTCTCATTAAATTCTAATCATGGCACTAGATTTGAAAGCTGAGATTTAACATTTTATTACAGTAAACAAAATGGAAGATTATTGCTGCGCGCGCTTTTTGCTGGAAATTAAACGCTCACCGTAACCAAATATAGAAGAGACGATAGATGCTGCCAAAACACAAGCAAAAGCATACTTATTCAGTTTCTGACTCTCACTTTCCCATTTTGCTTCAGCACCATTTTCTTGGCAATTGCTGTTTGCTTCTTCTTTTCCCCTCCACATTTTTGTGATTACTTCACTTGTGACGATTTTACATGGACACCAGAAATCTCAAGGATGCAATATATACACATTTACACGCAACCCCACGGCCCATGAGAATTTCTTACAGTGAAATTAATAATTTTTAAATAATTATGAGATAGCGATTCTCTTTCTTTGCGAACTCTCTCACAACTAGCTTTTAAAAAAACATATTTTTATATATTACGCTATTAATATTAATTTTTAAAATAAGGAAGTGTTACTTCACTCTCAGAATGAACTAAATATTGTCACAAAAAATGAAAGAACTAAATATTATATATATTGTGATTTAAAAAAAAAATTAGAACATTAACTATATGGAGAGCAGACGTAGTAATTTTTAAAAGACTGCCTCTTCAATGAACTCTTGCGGTTTCCAGAACGTGGAATATAATAATGACACCTCGATGTGATTAGAGGTTACCGTGTTAATTTTTTTCAGTACAAGGTTTGAATTAATTTTAAGGATTAAGGAATAATTTTGCTCTGAATGTTTTTCAAAAAGCAATTTTTTTCTTGGAAGCGTAAAAAAAAAAAAAAAAAAAAAAAAAAGCAATTTTCTCCTGGTCGTTATCCCAGTTAATTATTTTGACGGTTAATTAATCAAATATACAAAGTTGACAGTCTACATATCATCCACATCGTTTTTATTAAGGTGTAAATTTACCCCATATGTTTTAAAACTAACTTTTAAAAAATGAAGTAAATGACATACATAAATATAAAGATAAAAATTGAAAAAAGTAATGCTTCGTAAGTTTTCTAAAATGACTTACCAAAGAATATTATAACGTATAAAATGACCTTAAAATATGAATAAAAAGTTATATTATATAGTATAATTGGTTTATTATATTTCATCAAATCTGCCCCATCCACAAATTATATATAACCAAATGTAACGTCCCAACACACACACATATATATGGTCTGTCGTAGGCTAAATTAAAGTATTTTTGTATTTAATATTCTATGAAATCCAGACAACAAAAACCACAAAATCATTGCCAAATGTAGTATCAAGAATACATAAGGTTTACACGTGGCAAATATGGCTTCTTTTTCCCGTTCTTGAAGGGTCGCGTCCACGTTGTGATCAGAGAGTTACGATGTTAAATTTTAATTTCACCAGACTAGGTAATTGATTCAATAGATCAATAATTAATTACGTCAATAACTAATCTACGTTATAAAATTCACAATATAGTCTCTTATATGTCCGGAAATGCACCGGTGAAGTGGAGGGGGGAGAGAAATACTCTTGAAGAGGTGATTTAATTAAGATTAATTAAGTTTGATTATGGTCAATTCCAGAATTTGGTGTGGAGGCAATTATTCCCGTTGTGGTCAAACTCACGAGTTAACTCTCCAAGTTTACCGGTTTTATTTTTTTAACTTATAAAATCGAGTTAGTTTGTACTTAAACTTGTGTTAGCCATAAACTCGGTAAACTAATGAGTTTACATACACCAAATTTATCGTTTTTATGCTTTTACCTTACAAGATTTTGTCAATTCGCTTTTAAACTCTTTGTTATTTTTTCATTTTGATCATGTTCAATGAATTTATTATATATAAAGTTCATAGAAATTTATTTATTGAATATGATTAATTATAAATATTGATGGATTTAATTTCAGTTATTCATATTTAAAATATATTTAAATTAAATTATTGTCATTTTTATATTTTATTATTTTATTTTATACTTTTAACCCCTAGTTATTAATAAATATAAACTCATAAGGGTTTATGATTTAAGTTTATTATCCGATTTATATTCTTATCACGAGTTTACTTAAACTCGTGAGTTTGACAACCTTGATTATTACGGGTAATTTTTTTTATATAAAAAAAATAATGATGATGATGATGTTTTTTTTTTTTTTTTTGCTCAGAATGATGATGATGTATAAATATGCTGTGATTGAATGAACAACAAAAAATTATACAAAAGTGCAACTTTAGTCTTCTATTTAAGGTTTCAGTTTAGTTTCTTCATTTTTTTTCTTAAAAAAATTAGCTAGTCTTCTATTCCTAAATGATTTTTTAACAGTTATTGTTATTTTTAAAATTAAATATAACATATAAGCATTTAAAAATGTTTTGTTAGTATTTAAAATTTTAATATCAACATTTTTTATATGTGGTGTTAGGGTTAAATAAAAAAATTACAAAATTAAGGGACGATCAAAACCTTGTGTGAAATTAAAGAATTAAATGTATGCACTTTTTTTTTAATCAAACTAAGGGTGCACTATTACCTCATCCTTATTATTTTCTCTAGTTCTTATTATTATAAGACGTTTCTAACTAGCTAATTACATTTGAAAGTGATATTCAAGTTAATAAGTATGTTAGATTGGGGGGAAGTTTATTTTTTAGCCGGGCTAAAAACATTTTCTGATTCCGCCACTAAAAAGAATCAAAATTGTAAAAAAATTCAAGTTATTTTTAATATTACCGTTATTAATCACATTAAACTCCAACATTATATAGTCAATTTTTCTCTTTCTATCATTATTAATATGAATGTATATTGAGAAAAAAAAAATTAATGCCATTGATACTATCAAAAACCTCTTATAAAATGGATAAAAATACAATCTAAAATGTAGAATTTTTATAAAAAGGACTTGAAGGGAGAAAATGTGTAAGCAACCATATGAATATGTTGCAACAAGTGTTTAATTCCGAGAAGTTGGCGAAGGAGAATGAAAGTACGGGTCGAGAATGATGTAGTTTTGGGAATTAATCTTCAGAGAATCGAGTTTCTGCAAATTAAAATCCTAAATCTTGATCAATGACCTTATAGTCTAGTAATATAAATGGCTCTATAAGTGGGAGGTTACGGGTTTGGTCCCGCTTATAACTCAAGTCGCTAATGCTTATGCTTGTAATTAAAAGAAAAACCCTAAATCTTGATTTTGATTTTGATCTTGATCGATTCATAGTTTGATTCTCATTATAGCGTGGATGCGTGGCAACGAGGAGAGATCCGGGAGGAGGTCCAAATTGGAGCGTTTGTTTGACCCGACAAATTGGAGCCTATGGTGCTAGCTTTTGTCCCCAGAGTAATTTTACAAATCCTGTTAGAACATATCAGATCCAAAGAATAACCCATATATAAAATTTGAACATTTCAAAATCAGAATTGAAAAGTGAAAACTAGAAGCAACCAGAGATTGACAGGTATTGCCAGAGCTTGTCATGATGGGGACACATTGAGTGTAAAAATAGGCATTCCTCTTTCTCAAAATTTAAAAAACCATTTGAGTCTCTCATCAAAAGCACAAAGAAAAAAGGAAACACTTTTCCATGGAAAAACATTATTTTGTTCCCTTGGATCCCTCTTCTTGGGCGTCAACTTCAACCCCAACTTCTTTCTCCCCCTCACCCTACTAATTACAATTAGGGTTAAATACCAATTTTATTTCTAAAGTACGCGCTCAGGAGCAATTTTACCCCTTAAGTTTTCGGCGGAGCAATGTTGCCCCTGAAGTATCAAAACGGAGCAATGTTGCCCCTCCGTTAGAAACCCTAACGGTCAACGTTAGGTCGCAACATTACTCCGTTTTTGATACTTTAGGGGCAACATTGCCACCGTTCGGTGGAGCAATGTTGCCCCTGAAGTATAAAAAATGGAGCAAGTTGCCCCTCCATTAGAAATCCTAACGGTCAACATTAGTTGACCGTTAGGGTTTGTAACGGAGGAGCAACATTTCCGTTTTGATACTTCAGGGGCAACATTGCTCCGCCGAAAACTTAAGGGGCAAAATTGCTTCTGGGCGCGTACTTCAGGGGTAAATTTGGTACTTAACCCTTACAATTACCGTTAAAGGTGAATTTTTACTTTAAAACGTAGGTAACAGGTACACCATACACTTTTAGGATGTTTAAAAATATCTGACTGTTTAAAAGGAGAACAAAAATGATATGATAGTTAAATATAACCTAACACTGTTATTTTTTTGTTACGCTGCCCACATTATTGTTATAAAAGCATCAAAATGCTCTCAACTCACCCAAAAAAAAAAAAACCACCCGCTGCCAACCACCGTCCAACAAAGCTCGTTTCAGACCAGAAATTGAAGACAAAATTAAAAAATCAAGTTATGGATACACCCCAAGACAAGTATCAAGGTTGAAAATCACAAAAACATGGGCATCATCACAAAAAAATAAAGATATTAGTTTACATTTAACGGTATTGTCTTTTTTGCTCTTATTTTAAATGTTTATAAATATTTTTGCTTTTTTGAGAAACATAAAGTGCGAGATATATTTTCTATAAAAGTTTATAAGTATTTTTACACTTCCATTCTAATATTAATTATACAATTAACAGTTCAGTGTACGGTTGGACTGTGGGAGGATTTTAAATTCATGTTTACTCCAAACAACTCGCAAAACGGCAATTAATTTGAGATACTTCCTCCGGTTCAACTAGCGAAAAAATTCACCCAGGATGGTTCATACGTTGGTAATGTTAATCTAAATAAATACCAACTTCTTTCCTAAAATTTTCTTATCCAAACAACTCGCAAAACGGCAAAGGCTACGTACATTCCTTTTTCATGCAGGCGTTGGAGGGGGTGTTTATACGCATTACAATTTTAATACTATGTATAGAATGAAAGGACAAAAGTTGATATTCTAAATATAAGGCATTCGTTAGACTTTTTTTTAGAGATTAAGAAATTTAAATAAGTTACTTAATTATATCTTTAAATTATATATCAGTTTATAAGTTAGGCAAAATACTTTGGAGAAAAAATGACAAATAAATATATTTTAAAGTAATTTAATTAGTTTTTTTAATATCTCCAAAAAGTCAATTCTATCTCATATCTAGAGCCAGAAGGAGTATTGCTTTTCTTTTTGTTTCTATGCAACAAAATCTCCTTAATTATTATTGAAGATAAAGATAAAAGATACTATGAAGATATCTCATCAGAGAAAGATGAAATGTAAGGCGTAATAATGAAGATGACCACTCATGATCTCTCTCAGATATACAAATGTTTTCGGCTTTCCTTCTCTCGATAGTGTAGTGAGCTAAAAAAGGATTCTGAGATTCTTATGTTGCTTTCATTTATGATGGAGATTCTGTCATATCCTCAATGGGCCTTCACTATCGAAAATTTCTTTCCCTGCTGGATAAACAGCCTTCTGGCCTAGAATCCTAGCTTACATCTACACACACTCTCTGTATCAGGTGTACCACACATTCAGAAACACACTATTTGAGCCTTGGAATATTTTAATAAAGAAATTCATGTTTTATATATATACTTAAAAAATAATTACAAGTATAACGCATGTTATGTTTTGAATACATAACACGGAGAAAACACAACACAAATAAGGCACATAACAACTACGTACCTCTCTCTGTGTTTTTTGTGTTCTTGTCTTTCCTTTCTTTTTCACAGAAATTCAGATAAATAGCTACTTTATTATTGTGTATGCATGAAAATGCGTGAAAGAAAAAGAAAGTTCAGGGGCAGAAAGAAAGACAAACTGATATGAGTTCGGAGGTTACTTTCCAACGTGTTCACAGGGGAAGGGAACCAAAAACGTGTAATCCAACCTTGAGATGTATCAATGCCCAGAAAAAGTAAACGAAAAAACCTTAATTAAGGCATCATATATATATTTGTCGTGACTTTTTTTGACTCTGGCTCCAAAAAGGAACGTTAGGTTCGGTGATGTTACTGTAAGTTAATCAAATTGGATAGGAAAGAAAACGCTACTTCAGAGTTAATAGAAGTCAAAAATTTGAAAAACAGGCTCCCTGAGATGCAGCAGTTAAAAAATCTGGATGTATTATTCCTCATATGGTCTCCATCTATCTGCCAAAATAAAGAATCCAAGCCAACAGAGTACGGCAAGATACACTAACTGAGAAATTTTGGGTTTTTTCTTTAATTTTTTTTTTTTTGGTGCCCCTCAAAAGATTTACCATGTTCGTCGATTTACAAACTGAGATATATCGTAATGTATTCCATTATATTCTTACTCCTACATAGTCTATATTAAGCATCTCTTTAGAAGAAGGCCACTTAAGTAGTCCGTATCCTCAGCCCCTTTAATTTTATTTCAAAATATAGTTCATTACATGATACCCTTGCATCTTATAATATATATATATATAGACAAACAACAACAATCAGTCTTTATATTTTTTTATACATATAACTATCAGTCTTTAGCCGATTATCATATACTACCTCCGGTTCTATTATAGGAATACTGTTATAGTGCAATTTACACTATAAAAGTATTCTTATAATTAGGACTAGAGGGAGTACTTTTTTGTTGTAAGAGTGACATTGGTTTTTTGTTTTTTTGTTTGTTTTTATAAAATTTCAAAGTTTTACCACCAAGGGGTTTAATAAAGAGAACGTTGAGAATGGAATTTGGAAAAAAATTGTGTATTTTATTATCGTTTTGTTATCATTATATTATAAGTATATAATTTTTATGATTTCATAATTTAATGTTTTATTATTAATGAAGCGTAGATATTTTTGTTGGATAATAGAAAATAAGGCATATAACCCGCTGGAGTTGAATAGATGTAACCAATGTGACTAGTCCTCATAATGTATCAAAACGAGATACCAACCTTGTTAAGAGAGATGCCTACATTCATTGGCGATGCCCCCGAATCCCCCCTAATTGTGCCCCCCTTCAACATTTTTCTGGATCCGCCCCTACCTACATTTAACCCTTAATAAGTGGCTAAAAAGGATTACTTCTACCAATAAAATCACATTGCTTATGTGTGTGTAAGAATATAAGGCTATAAGTCTAGTCCTCGGTAGTGAAGTGCCCCATTGAGTCTACATTCTGGCGAATCAGAATATGCTATTGCTAATAGCGTTAAATACCAATGGATTAATTCAAAGAGCCCTAGGGTTGTGTTCTAACCTTAACCGAACCCACCTAAACCTTTTATTATAAAAAAAAATTAAATAAAAAAAATGTAGTTGAAGGGGCACAATATATATTGCGAAACAAGATATGAACTCTGTTGGAAGATAAGCCTATATTTAACTTTAATAATACCTTACAAAGATTGCCTCTAGTAACAAAATTACATTGAATATATAAAGATAGCCTCTTTATATAGGGACAATTTCAGATAAATACCATTTGAACTTATAAAACTACAAAAAGTATGTAGACACATGTAAATGACATTTAGGTCCTTAGGAAGGAATATGATATTTTGAAGTGCTATGTTTTTACCAAAATGCCCCAAACTTATGACAAGTTGAATAATAACAATGATAATTTGCATATAACAATTCACAACTATAGTATAGAGAATGAAAACTGAGGGAGCTCAAGTTATAATTTGTATATTCAAATTATCATTTTCTTTAATTTATTCAACTTGTTAGCAACGCCTAATAGAGTTTAGGGAGCTAAAGTTATCAATCTTTAAGTTAATCGCATTATTCAAGTTATCACTGGAACTCCAGCCATTGGCGGAAGTGAGCTCGGACAGCGAGGGGGAGTTGCCTTTTTTAAGAAAAAGTGAAGGGTATTTTAGTAAAAGTACAATATTTCAAAATTTCATATTCTTTTCTAAGGATTTATGTGTCATTTCCATCTGCTAACAGATTTTTTAGGATTTTTTAAATTCAAATGCAGTATTTGAATGAATTTTTCGCTTATATATACTTCTTTTTTGCTCAACGCTTATATATATATACACACACGCCAATAAAGTATAAAGAATACAAGGCTACAAGTCTAATACTGGTAGGAAACCTTGAAAAAAGTGCAGGAAATGATCAGTGCTACTCGTATTTGTTGAAGCGTTGAGAAACAGTATGGAATTGGCTATATAAGGAGTGAGTCAGAGACCAAGCGGCTTTCTCATCTACAAAAGAGCGATAATAAGTTGCTGTGCAGAGAATTGAAGCGCCTGAACATGGCCAAACGTTTCAAGTTTCGAATATCCCGTCTTATCATCCCCTGTTTCCGATCTTGCTGCTCCAAACACCCCTCCACCCCTCTCTCCCCCTTCCACGACGGCGACGACTTCCTCTGGAAAAAGGAAGACAAATGGCACGTCATCGACAAGGTCCACGACCACCACCACGCCACCACTCCTTCTCGCCGGAAAATCCACAACTCCTCCTCTGCCTCCGGCGACGCATTGCCACTTCCATCACCCAAACGGCGGTATAAGAAGAAGAAGAAAAGGACGATCACACCAAGAGGCCGTGGCCGTACAAGCCGTATCAGCACTTCCTCAGCTGATCGGAGCTGTGGTTTGTTCAGCAGCGACAGCTACAACGACGATGAAGAAGAAACGGAAGCTCTAGTTTCGTCTTCAAGAAGCGACACGCCGCCGCCACCTAAGAGAGAACACAAGTTGAAGCAGAGGAAGGAGAAGCCGCCGGCGTGGTGGGTGGCGGCGAGGGTGTCGGCGTTCGAGGGGATGATGGGGTGGAAGGTGGAGGGGAAGGTGAGGGAGAGCGTGGCGGTGGTGAAGAAGTCGGAGGATCCGTACCACGATTTCAGGAGATCGATGATGGAGATGATTGTGGAGAAGAAGATGTTTGAGCAGAAAGATTTGGAGCAACTCTTGTGTTGCTTCTTGTCTCTTAATTCCACTAAATATCATCCCATCATTGTTCAGGCTTTCACTGACATTTGGGAAACTCTCTTCTGCTTTTCTGCTTCAACAACATCTGAATTTCATTCTCACAGATAAAACTATGATGAGTAAAAAGCTACTTTTTTGCTTCATGCATGCGTTACTAATCACTTTTACAAGTTTTTAATGTGCACCGCGCGCTTAGTTTGTGAAACATCTGTGTTACGTTCCTTCAGCTCGTTGTTTTGGTTTAATCCTTGTTTATTTGAACGACGCTGATGAATAGTGAATAAAAACTTTCCCAGAGTAATTTTGTTTAACATCTCCGTAATCAGTTAACGGAAAATGCATTATTTACTTAGAAATTGCTTATTGTTTAGAATATTTCGCCTAGTAGCACGTGAAGTAACACTACAAGAAAGCAGGTTATTGGAGGCGGTTATATGAGCATTTAGAGGCGGTTTAAACCGCCTCTATTTGCTCGTGCAGGCGGTTGAAAAAGCGTCGAAGTTACGACCGTCGTGAGGAAAACTACGGCGGTTATAAAGAACCGCTGGCAAAACCGCCTACCTGTAATCAGAGGCGGTTCTTTAGGCGGTTAATAAATTTAAAGGCGGTTTACATAACCGCCGTGAAAATATATTTTGAGGCGGGTGTGTTAACCGCCGCAGAATGATATTTGGAGGCGGTTATTATTAAACCACCTTAGAATGTATTTTGGAGGCGGTTTTTGTACCCGCCTGAAAATTTATTTACGAGGCGGTTTATAGACTGCCTCAAAATGTCATTCTGAGGCGGTTTGCAGGTTTATGCTAAAACATATAAAATCAACGTTTTTTACTTTTTTATATTTTAAAATTTTAATCACGAAATGTAGTTAATAGGTGATTTTTTACAGTTTTAATTTAATAGTTCTTTTTCTAATAATGAAATAATAACTTGCTGTATTTGATGTATCAAGAAAAAAAAAATTGCATGCACTTCAAAGAGGTGGGACTCTCCTTCCTCCCGTCGCCCACTACAAACTTCCGAGGGCAGAGATTCTATTAGAGGACATATCATGATAACCAAAAAAATCTCCCGATGAGCGGCGTTCCTTTTTGTAACCACCTAAAATCCATCGATCATGTTTGATAATGGTTTGTGGATCGAACAACCATTAATGAGGAGGCACTTCAACACTCGCAGGAAAGATATATAAATTCACCACAAGATTAAAGTGTATGTTTGCATACATTATCCAAAATCATAGAACAAAATATGTTTAACAACCATAAACAAAGTCTCAACTGCTAAACATTGGATAAATTCCCTTGATAATGACAATACTATCCAAAATCAATATCTAAATAAAATATTCAAGGTTGTGATTGTGGTGATGGAGATGGAATATGAGGTGACGAATTCGGTCCGTCACAATGCGGGTCATGACTAGCATGAGAAGATCTTCTGAGCCCGGAGACCCCAAATTTGCATCCTGCTACATTGAAACAAAATTGAAAACAAACATCAAAATTTTTCATTGCATCATGGCATCAACATGATTATCAATTTAGCATATATCAAGCATAATACAAAGAAGAGTTTCAGCTAAGAGGCTAATGATTCAAACCGAATTCACAAATTTGATCAAGTTCCAGCTAAGAAGCTAATGATTCAGACCGAATACAAAAAATAAATTTTAGGAGAAATGATTCTAAAACTATGATTTTGTAGTTACCTAAACATGCAATTCATATTCTAATTTTAGTTTCATTATTATTTTCGAGTAGCATAATTTTAAGTACATTAATTAAAATGTTTGGGCCAAAAAAGTACATTAATCAATCCTGAGACATGATTAATAAATGGCATAGTATATCGAAATAGGTTCTCGTTTTGACAAATCAACTAACCCATTCATTTAAGGATGATCAAAACGTACGCAAAGGGCCCACCCATTTCCTAGTTAGAGAAACAAATCATTTATACTCACTCAGACACATAGTATTGGTCTTTTATAGGGCCACAACTACGACCTCACTGGACGCAGATCCTTTTTATTTTGTGAGTGTTAGTGACACTTTTTTGAACTCACTTGAAATTTGTCATTCTCTAGTTACAAAAAGCAACACATGAAGAGCAGCCTTTCTTGACATTTTAACATGCTTTTCTACGCTGCCACCGCCTTTCTTCCTTTTTTGACCCTCACTTTAATTTCCCTTCAAACCTAATTTTTCTTTTCTAAGCCTTTGACTACTCAATTGGCTTTCTTATTGACTTAAAATCATTCATCTTCCCTCTCATTCTTTGGTCTGTTCTCATTCATCTTGACATTGGGTTTAAAACAAAACATAAGGGTACTATATTAAGCAAACAAAAATATATGCAAGGCTATTCATAAATATACCATATAAACATGCCCCATATCACATCAACAGTATTAGAATTTTTACATATATGCAAGGCTATTCATAAATATACCATCTTGGCCACATATATAAACAAGTGATACACATGACTTATAATCCATACAAGCTCGACCATGTCAACATCCTAAATTTATTATCAATGTAGCGAGTCACCACTCCAAAGTAATCATATGAAATAAAAATATATACAAATAATCCATAATCAGAAAAATTAAATGATGACCAACATAGCCAACAAAGATTTAACCTACGATTTTAATTCCAAAGTATATATTTAATTACGACACAAGATTTACCTCATTGAAGGGAAGATGAGAAGGTTGTTGAACACCAATATGTTGCAAAAACATCCTTGTCTCAAAAAAGTATAAATCAGCTCTGTTTTAATCTGCCTAAGGTCAAAAAATTCTAAGCAGAAACAATAAGCATAATGAGACTTCAAACTTCATGAACATCGAAGAAAGAAATTAAGTTACACCAAGAATGCAATAACCACCAAAAGGATGAAGCAATTCAAAGTCCGAATCATAGGGGAATAGTTTGAGGGGTGGAGATTGAAACAATGCGAAATCAAAATAGTAGCCAAAATCGAAAGAAAATCGAAAACATTTGAAGTAATTGGGGATCTTTAATTATACTTCACTAAAAAATGCTTCCGTGTGAGTAGGGAGGGAGGCCAAACGAGGAAAAAATATTAAAATAACATTCCTAACGATTTTATGGAGCCATAATCTATATAAAGCAATTTGAAAAACATCTTTTTGCTTACTCTGAATCTCTTCCGAAGAGAATCTGATAAAGGGAAGAGAAGAAAGAGAAGGTGGGTCTCTTAGGGAAGGCTGATCACTGATCAGGTGGATCCACCTCCCTTTTGTTTATTAAGCTTTATGCTTTTGTCTTCATCTAGACTGTTCTTTTTTCTTTGTCGCCCAATGTTATACTCAAATGTAAAGAGCATAAGATCAGAGAATGGCAATAAAATTAGGACTAAACTTGCGTCCATTGCATTATCAAGTTCCTCCGGTTCCCCAATAGGAGAATGACACCTAGACTTTTTTTACACATCATCAAATAACACTGTTACTCTATTCTCCCCATCTTCGTTCAGTCGTCGTTCATTGTACACCCACGGACGAAGAAGTTTCTGCTTGAACCCTAATTGCAGCGAAGCATCTCCAGCGGGGATCAAGAACAGCATTACGGTGGCGAGCGTGGAAGGCATGATAACAGCGGCCGGTGATCAAGAATAGCATATACAGTGTTTTTATGGTTCAATTTATTCCTAAAATTAAATGTTGAGCTTGCATATTTCAAAAAAAATAAAGAAGGGGGAAAATAATCAAACTATACTTTTCATCACAGAAATTCTTTAAAATTTTGAATATAATTACAAGTATGAGTGGCAAAGTCCATTTTCATCATAAAACTAAACGTACAGTTTTTTCTCACAGCACAGTCTGCAAATCAAGAATAATGATGAGTAATCGGCATTAATCACCAAAACCATGCATCAATTGTCTTTTTTTCCCCAACACGAAGCATCAAGTTTCAAGGTGATGAAACTATTGGAAGTAGGGATAAGTAAGCAACTCGCAACCTGGTGAGTCCGCTTGTAACTCGGTGTAATTGTATCATTTTGAGCCAATCTAAAAATCCTCATAACTTACATGGGTAGGTTATGGGCACACTTTCGGGTTGTCTGTACCAGCCCATTTAGTTAATTTTTTTTTTAAAAAAAAATTAAATATATAGACTAAGGACAGAACATAGAGGATAGTAAGTAGTAGTGTAATTAATACCAATTTTTGCTTGATAGCTCAACTCTCGGTCTCTTTTGTTTTGTCTTTTTTCTCTGTGACTCTAACTTTTAATTTAAAAGTCAGAGTTTGAATATCAAGATTATGTTATGATGATGTTTGTCTAAATTTAAGTTCTTTTGTATTAATTATGATTATTGAACTTTGAAGATTCAAATTTTACAATTTAAAATGATAGATTTTGATGGAAAGACTTAACGCTTATGTATTTTTTTTTCAAAAAACAAAACAAGTCAATTGTAAATGGGTTACCCAAAACCCGATTAATCCACTCATTTATGTGCTAGCCCATGTAATTTACATAGGCTTAAATGGGTTGAAGTACATGTATGGGCTAGCCTATATATCCGTATAAAGTTAAATAAGTTGGTTATAGGTTTGAGCATAGGTTGCCCAATCCTTGCTCTGCCCAATTGAAAGATAAAAACAAACAATGAATTAGTGATGAAAATTTTAAATTTAATTGTAAATTCAAATTCCATCGTGGCTAAAATTATTAGCTCATAATTTTGACAATAAATTGATTAAGGATAAAGTATATTTTTAGTCATTTAAGTTTACATGAGGTATATTTTTAGTCCTATAATTTGAAGACCATTAATATTGTTAATGAAAAATGTTGACATAACAAACTCAAGTGATGCATATATAAGCTTAAGTAATAATCGTGTAATTAAATGATATTAATCTTAAATTTAAAATATGTATAAATTGAAAAATATCTATAATGAAGCCGTCAATATCAAAACCTCTATTGTAATAAAAAAAAATAGTTTAATAATCTAAATATCAAAATCTCGTTTAAATTTGTAGCGATTTGTCTACTTATTTTAGTTTGATAATATAAACATATTATATTAAAATTTAAATATGTTTTGTCAGCTGCACAATCATCACTTAAGTTTGTTGTGTTAATATTTTCCGTTAGCAACAGTAACGATATTAGAAATATAAAACTAAAAGTATATTTTATAAATTTAAAGGAACATAAGTATACTCAAGTAAAACTTAAAAGACTAAAAGTAACTTTAGCCATT
Source organism: Acacia pycnantha (assembly GCA_025563575.1). Taxonomy (NCBI): domain Eukaryota; kingdom Viridiplantae; phylum Streptophyta; class Magnoliopsida; order Fabales; family Fabaceae; genus Acacia; species Acacia pycnantha. The sequence continues at coordinate 520,508 of JAMWYP010000038.1, forward strand.
GTTTAATGATAAAAGTTTTGTTACTAAATTTCGTCATTAATTTATTGTTTTTTATAGTGTCACCAGCCATGTCACAAGTATTGGTTAATGGGTTGCACAATGGGCCTGGCTCCTCCATGTGGGCCTACTTAATCCAACTAAACAAAATCCTGTTCTACACCGTCCAATCCCGCCATCTTTTCCCCCTAAGGTTGACAAATCCATTTGTCTTTTTTATAGCAAAAAAAAAAAAAAATCCATTTCTCTTTTATATTAAGCTGAAAATATATGGACCGAACACTTCATTTTCCTTAGACCAAAAAAAAAAAAAAACACTTCATTTTCCCAAATATTAATCACCAATTTAATTTGTGGTCGCTTTAAGAATTGAAAATGAATTTGATAATAAATTGAATTAAAATTTTCGTTTTTTGGGCGCAGAAGTGTGGCCTCCTTTTTTTTCATTACAGGCTAACGGTTCTGTTTTATTAGTTAGCTGGGAGCCATCTGGGGGTTAGGTCGTTAGGCGCACGCGAATTAGGTCTCGCCATCGGCGGAACGAGAAGCTCCGACGGTGTAATACTCAGGCCATAATCGGAGCTTCTTCCTCAACCTCTAACATCTGCCGGCGTTTCCCATCTTTGCTTCCTGGTATAAGACTCTGTTTTCCATTTTCCTTCATAATTATCTCTTTCAAACTGAGGGAAATCACTTTATATTCCGAGCTATGATTCCCCTCAATTTGGTTTATCTCTCCAATTAGTTTGATTTCATAGTGTCATGCGCCTCCTTGCATTTATTTTCTGTGTCTTTGATGATGGTCTTCTCATTTCTCATATGCAATGAGGTGATTGACTACGCATCTCTAATCTCTGCATATTTATATGTTCTTTTGTATGAAGTTTATACTACGGTTTCAATAATTGCTTATTTTACTTATTTTTCTTCTCAATTTTCAATTTCAGAATTCGGTCACTTCATTTCTAATCTCTATATTTCAAAGCTATACACTACCATGTACTGTCGTCTTCGGGAAGGAATAACTCGGCAACAAGGGGTGCGATCTATGCTATATAGACATTCATCTGCGTCTCTTTCTTCACTTTGTTCAACTTCAACCTCCAAATCTGTACTGGGAGATGTTTGTGTCGATGATATGCACACTACCTGTAACAATAGGCTGGACTTCAATAAGCCTGGTGCTGTTTACTTTGGTGACAGAACCCGTAAAGGTTGCCTAAGAGCTCATTTGAACCTGAAAAGAAAATATTCATTAAATAGTGATCTTAATATTCAGTATTCGACTCTTGATGCTATTTCAAGTTTTCCTCATCGACCATGGCTGAGGAATTTCTCTACTACATTTTGTACTTCCTACTTTGCTCGGGCAGCACACAGTGCGTCATATGTCAGCAGCGCTTGTGACGAACAGCTAGAAAATTCATCCCCTACAGTAGACCTGTAAGTGTACTCTCTGTGCACTCGTTTGTATCAATCATAACTTTCAAATAATTAAAAGAGGGGCCAGTGTTGCTCTAGTAGTATAAAGTAGGAGCATATGGTGATGTATTAGGTGTCTTTTGATTGAATAGACCCTCATTACGTTTCTCATGTACCAGGCTACAATATTGCTTTCTCTTTAGTTTATTAATTTGTCTCTTATAAAAATTATTTAATCTTCCCTGATAACATTAGTTGTGTTACTTTCAGAACAATCAATGGTGGCGACACTTTGAAGCTATTTTCAGGATCTAGTTACCTGCCACATCCAGATAAGGAGGAGACAGGGGGAGAAGATGCTCATTTTATCTGCTCTGATGAACAAGCATTTGGTGTTGCCGATGGTGTAGGAGGTTGGGCAGAAGTTGGTGTTAATTCGGGACTGTTTTCTCGTGAACTTATGTCCAATTCAGTAAGAGCAATCCAAGAGGAACCAAAAGGTTCTATTAATCCACCGAGGGTGTTAGAGAAGGCTCACTCAAATACAAGAGCCAAGGGGTCATCAACAGCCTGTATCATTGCCCTTGCTGAGAAGGTTTTGCTTTTTCTATTATAAGTTCATACAAGCCAAATAATTTTGGTCAATCTTCTATAGAATAAGTTAAATGGACTCTAGATAGGTGAACTTTGCCTTTAAAGCATTTTAATGGCTCTGAATCTCCTCAAGGTTTTTTCGTGTTTTCATCTGTATCAACATGAAAGCTTTTAAGTTTTAACAATCGTACTGCCACTTCTGCAGTAGTTTACATTACTAATAACATTTGATCTCATATTGCCCAAACTTTGTGTGTTTGAAACATGATGTGCAGAGCACAATTTTGTACAGCTATAATGAAATCCTTATCTAAATTAGGATTCAGGATCATCATTGTGATAATGTCTTTGTGGATTGATGGCTTTATCATGCCAACATCCAAGATTTAATTCAAAAGGTAAATGGAATTAATGCATGTAGGAATTTCTGCTTGGGTCTTCTCTTTTGTGTTTTGATGACATTTTTCTTGACAATACACATGGATGCACATACATGCACATACTTTATCTTGTCTAACTTGCTTATGAGTTATGCACTCTTAAGATCGATGTCTGGTGGGTGTTCTATATCCTGCATCTTAATTGACTAAAGTGCATTCTGTGGCCACTTAATTGTTTGTTTATGTAAACTTGGCTAGTTTTTACCATATGTATACATAATTACATACGTACATATCTATATAACAAGTAAAATTAATTTTATTAATGTTCACTTCCATCCATTTGACTTCTTGGTCCAGGAGCTACATGCTGTTAATTTGGGTGACAGTGGATTCTTTGTGGTTAGAGATGGAAGCACCATTTTCAAGTCCCCTGTTCAACAGCATGGCTTCAATTTTACATATCAATTGGAGAGTGGCGATGGAGGTGATTTACCCAGTTCTGGTGAGGTAAGTTCACACACTAAGATCCTCACTTCTTGTTGGCATGACCTTGATCTTTTCAATGACCTGTTTTAGCGATATGGGAATTTCCAAAATTAAGGCAGTCTTCCTTCTGGTAGCCATTTTTTAAGTGAGATGTGGCCTGTTGGAAATGAGATTCTTTGATTATTTGATATAGGCTAGGGAGGTTTATCAGACAGACAGAGATTAGAGAGGATCGGGTATAGACATGAAAGAGCATTTGCGTTGTAAATTTTATAAGCTGTCCTGTTGCATGTTTCTATTTTCACCCTAGCAGACACTTAACGATGTTAGCCAACTGAGTTTCTTGTTTGTTCTCCCGAAAGGCCGAAACAATGATATTACTGCCAGTATTTTTCAACATCAAACCCTCATGGAAGATGAAATATATGTTTTTGAAAATGTATGTTGTTTGAATCTCTCAGTTTTCATTTCTTAATTTCTTTTCAATTTTGAAGAAAGTAAAACACAGAATACATGAGGCTGACTTAAGTGGTAGGTTTTATTTGAATGTGCGAGTCTGTGAGACCTACTTGAGTTGAGTGTTGTATCCCACACACTCTCTGCCTGTGTCTCTTTAACACTGACAAGAAATGGGAAGAAATAAAAATTCAAAGAATCTGTATAACTAGTGAAACCCAAAGGCAACCTAAGCATGCATGTTTCTTGCAATAATGTGAACAGGTGTTTACAGTGCCTGTTGCTGGAGGAGATGTTGTGATTGCTGGAACAGACGGATTATTTGACAACTTGTACATTACTGAAATTACAGCAGTTGTAGTCCATGCAATTAGAGCGGGACTAGAACCACAAGTTAGTGCGCAGAAGATAGCAGCACTGGCCCGTCAGCGAGCACAGGACAAAAATAGGCAGACTCCATTTTCCACTGCTGCTCAAGAGGCTGGCTACCGGTATTATGGTGGCAAGCTCGATGACATTACCGTCGTTGTATCATACATAATCTCAGCAAACTCCTGAGTCCTGAGTCCTGAGTCCATGTCCATCATGCTCTGGCTCTTGATGAGTATTTGTATGTCACGTTGTGCCTTGGCTCTCTGATTTTTTGTCTATTGGCCTCTTCACCCTTGCCCATTGCAATTTTTCTTCCACACGAGTTGCTCGTAAGATGTTTACTCGGGAAAGATATGAACAATTAGTCCTTACAAGTTACAATACAGGGATTTTTTTTTTTTTTTTACCATATACGTTTTTTTTCCCGTTTGCGCTTGAACTCCAGTCTCTCAATAATGAAAAAGGTTATACTATTACACTATAAATGATCTCTTATATTAAGAATAGGAGGAAGCATTCGAAGCTTTAGTATTATGAATTTTAAATTATATGATCTTGAAAGTAATTGTTGTATTTGCGATGTTGAAATAAAACTAATGGTATTATATGATGGGGATTAGCGAGTGTTAGAAATGAGAATAGGAGTAAAAGAAATAAGGCAAACCACTGACGAATATGGTATGGATATGAAAAATACGATTTGAATCGGTGTTTTTGGTGCTCATCGATGAAAAAGGACTGTTTTTTATGCACTCATTTGAAATAGCGATTAGGGCCTTTAAAATGAGGTAAGTATGTGAAATGAGTTTTGTTTCGATTTACGTGAATAAACAACACTTTTGAGACTCAAAAATCATGTCAAATATTTTTTTAGAGTTGGATAAATTGTAAAGAGAAAATATTTTAGTTAAGCTTTAGATAAACGGAAGAAAAAATAATTTTTTAATATTGGGAGGTGGCCTTCTTATAAGTTTTAATCTTTGTCTCTATTGTATTCTAATTAATTATAAGTCTCATTACAAAATTCTAGGTGCAATTAAAATAATTTTTCTTTCGTTATGTGCCTTAAAATAATTGTTTTGCATCAGTCCTTGTATGCAAAATGGAAAATTGACCAAAGGGGGCCACAAGGGATCCATCACATTGAGGAAAAATAGAAGATCCTTCAATCAGAGTAGCCACGTGATGAAGAATACTCTTTTGTTCGTTAGAAGTAATTTTGATTAATTTGAAAACAGATATAAAAGATTCCCACCTTATTGGAAAGAAAACTAATTAGTATTTGAGACCCGGACGACAGAAATTCCTTTTTTTCAAAGTGGACAACATCAGAGTTGGCAACATCATGCATTAATTGAAGAATGAAGACGCCTTTGTGTGTCTTTTTAATTTTAAATATGTACATAGGAGTATTATATATACATATATATTATAAAATTTATTAAAAAAATCACTATGTATGTATATAATCTATTTTTTTGACCACTATATAAGTTCTTTTTTAGTTTAACCTGGTTCAAAAAATAAGTCCACTTTAATGATATCTAGAGAATTTAATATCTTTTCTATTTTATCTTTATGTACAATTAAAATTTTTAATTAATTCATTCATTATAATTGATATTGACTTTTAACTAAGGGTTAAGGGACAGATTGACCAATAAAGTTTTACTCCAAGATTGCTTAACACACAAAAATTTTAAGTGGACCAAAAATACCAAAAAAAAAAATTAAAAATGTAAAGTTAGCACAACGCAATTAGAAAAAAATCAACGCCCATTAAAATCACAAACTTTTAAGGGTTAAGGTGCAGATTGGCCAACAAAGTTTTACTCTAGGAGCGCCCAGCAAAAAAAAAAAAATTTAAGTAGACCTAAAATATCTAGTCGTTACATTTATGATTTTTTTTTTTTCACTCTTTGTTGGTCAATCTATACCTTAACTTTTAACCAAAAACCTAGGGATAATAACAATGTTTTCTATCTTCAAACCCAACAGTCATTATCAGGCCGAATTCAGATGCCAGAGGGTCAGGTTGAATTCGTTGGGTGGGTTGGGCCGGGCATCAAGTCAATTGTGTCAAATATACGACTCTACCCCCAAACCCCAACCCGTAGATATAAATATTATTTTTAAGAAACATTACTTTTGATTTAAATTGATTTGTTTAACCATAGCTCACACCCCTAAAGTACTTTCAGAGGCTCAAGTTTACGGCCTCGTGCTTAAAAAATCTTTAAGAGAAGTATTTTGTGCCATTAGGTTACAATGTTCCCAAGGATTTAAATTGATTTTTTTTATTACTGTTAACCACAAGTAGTTAAATTTCACAGGGAAAAAAAGGAAAGGGATACATGATCTACACTTGGTCAAGGTTCGTCTCATTAATATAAAATATACATAGAGAGTTGATTTTTATTGTAAATATAAGACTTTTTTTTATATTTATCAATTTTTTTTCTAAGTTACTCTTATTGATAGCCCTCAACAATAAGCAAGAGGTGAGAGAATGAGGGAATTTAGAAATATGACTCGGGTGTTTTAAAAACTAGTACTCCCTCCGATCCTAATTATAGGATAATATTTAGGGGTTAGTTCTGGTCCTAATTACAAGACATCTTTTTAGTTTTTGTTAGTTTTTTCCTAAAATACCTCTATTTTATTCTTTCAAGCGTGTTTGGTTTTTTGTGAGTATATGGGTGTGGGTGTGTAAACTCTTCCAGTCAGTGAAACTTTTAAATTGTTGGATTTTAATTTATTTATCGATCAACTGATATTAATTTATCAATACACACACGCACACGCACGCGCGCAAACACATTGTGTATATCTTGTATGTATTGTGTGTCTACACACAAATATATATAGACATACACACTGTGTGTGTCTCTATATATATTTATGTGTGTGTAGATATATATGTGTGTGCACGCGTGTGCGTGCGTATATAATCACACACACGCGTGTGTGCATATATATGTGTGTGGATATATGGATTTGTGTGTGTACATATATATATATGTATATATAGTAAGACCATTATTTCAATTAGAAAGCATGTGGAAAAGAAAATTCTAGGTCGGAGAGGTATGTGGCGGGGTTGTTGATTCACTTTTACTTATATCATTTTAAATTTATATAAGGGCATTTTAGGAAAATGAGTAAAATTAACTAATTCAACTCATCTCTTTAATCTTCCCAAAATCGGTTAAATAGTCCTATAATTAGGACTGGAGGGAGTAGTACATAGCATATCAACTAACTTCATTAATATAATCAAATTGGGTAAATATATTTATATTAAGGATCGGATGAATTGAATATCTAAATATGTGTGTTCTAATTTTATGAAAGAATTTGATTGATGATAAAAAAAAAATATAAATATCATTAAAAAATTATTTTCAATTGGGGACACCCAGCGTGAAGTGACAAAAAGGTCAGGTGCAACATGTGGAGGAATCACACGCGGGAATTAAAAGAAACAAGCATTAGTATATTACAATTAATTAAATTGCAAAAAAAAGAAAATAGAAAAAAAAAAAAGAAAGAAGGGAATTTGGCAAGGAAAGCAGAAAAAGAAAACATATACTGAAGGATACCCCCACCAAAGCATATGACAAATAAAGAGGAAATGAAAGCTTTGGGTGTGTCGTGTGTGCCTGCCATTATTTATTTAAGGAAATATAAATGAAAGCAGAGATCCATCAACCACAAACACACATACTCATAATATCCTGATTCATGACATAGATAGAGAGATAATGCAAGCTATGTCTGTGTTTTTTTAAATTAAAAAAAAAAAAACATAACAGTTCCAAATTCCAATACTTCTCTGTAGATTTAAATTTGAAATTAAAATTTGAATCTCTTTCTTGTGTATTATTCTTATATATAGAGAGATTATCACATTGATACATACAAAAATCACAAATCTGAAGATACTGTTCAGTATAGAGGGGGCTAGGATATACTAACATGAGTTGTTCAGGTTGGAAGAGGCTTTGGCTACTTAAGCACGCTAGTTGATATCTTAAGTTTGAGTACTACTCTAGTCCTATTTATAAGTCCAGTTTGATCAAAAAATTTAGTTAAAAATTCATAAATGAGAACAAAGTTAAAAATTTACTCCATAATCATTGAGTTAAATATTTCCTTGATATATGTGATTTAGTTAAAAGAGATTTATAAATAGGATCAGAGTGGTACTTCCTTTGGTCCTTATTTTAAGACACCAACTATCAAATATATTGAGTCCTTTTTATAAGGCACTTGTTTGTTACCAGGGAGCATTAATCATCCTTTTCCATATATACTCATAATTAATAAGGGTAGTGGATGAGAGTAACAATTAATATAATATTAGAGTTTAGTGCAATTAGTAGGGGTAATATTAGAAATTACTTAAACGTTACGACAATTTTATTGACTTTGATAGTTTTTATTGATTGGTGAGAATTTTTAGTTGATGCCTTATAATAAAGACTAGAAGAAATATATCATCATGACAAGTTATCCAGTGATAAATGAGATATGGAGAGAATCTCCTTCCATAAATCTATGAACGTGCCACGTTTGGATATGTTCCCGGCTCAAAGATGACATTGACATATTTATATGTGTATTTAAATAGATTGTAAGAAAAAATTATATATATATATATACACACACGTATAAGTTAAAATACTTTTTTTGAAAAAAAAAAAAAAAAGAAGAAGAAGAAGAAAAGAGTGGGTGTCGATGGATGGGGGAGGAAATAAAAGGAAGGGCAAAAAAAAAAAAAAAAAAGAGAAATGGGAGGGGCACTTGAGAAAAACAGGCTTTAGCTTTAACTTTATGGCCGGAGTGAATGGGGACTCTCACTTTTTTTATTATGAAACTTGGAATCTCTCTTCTCTCTTTCTTTTGTGCCCTTCAAGCTTCCCTCAACCAACCCTTTCTTTTCTTCCTTAATCCTTAAGTCTCCCATCTTCTTCATTCACTTATTTAATATTATTCTCCGTCCTTTTTTATTTATAAAAAATAATTAATTAAAGAGATTATCACACTTAAATGCTCAAAAGAAATAGGAAATTTTAAACTCCCATATCAATATAGGCACTTCAATTTCTAGAAATCGATCCGTATCAATCCTCATCATCATATCAGTAATTCTCCAGTTTTAAATATAAGACATAATTTATAATATAATTAATTTAGGACAAGACGTAGTATAATTACACATCTCTATTGGTTTTATTTTGTAGACTATATATATATATATTTCATGTCTGCATGGGAATTAATTTTTTGCATTGGATTCCTTGTAACCATGCATTGTTAATTATGCAGAAGACGCGTTGTTTGCACATGAACGATATAAAAACAAAAGGAAGGATTAAGAAATAAATAAATATTAAATTAATCGTTAAAAGTGGATTGTGGAGCACATTTATAATTGAGGATGAAAAGTGTGCTGGCTGCTACATGCAGGAGCTAAAAAATATACTTACTTTTGTGTGTATTATTGGTCACTGATTGATATGATATTATGCTTCCAATACAGAGCAAATGGATCATAAAGACGCTTTTTAAATTTGGGTACCCTAACTTTTTTTGTTGCCGTTTATCTGGTATTCAGAGTTTCGTCCTAATTAATCCGGATGTGACTTATGTCGTGCATCTGGTTATAGTGGGAGAGTCTCCCAACGGAACTTTTTTGCATTTAAAAGACTTGAACTTAAGACTTTACTTAAGCGACACAAATCGTTAACCACTTGTGATAACCTCGTTGGTTGGGTACCCTAACTTTCTGCCAAGCTCCTCCCTCATCTCCACAGTATGGACTCCTTCCATTATTTCATATAAATACCCCAAGCATATTTATATTTCTGACCGACATAAATTAATATAATTTTTAATCTCTCAATTTTATCTTCATTTTAGTTTTAATTTATCAAATTTTCATTTCGTTCAAAATATTGGTTTTTATAATTTAATATAATAAAAACTTTGATTATTTTACTTTTTAAGGAATCTAAATTCATTTTGAAATTTTTTGACTAAAAATTGTATTAACCCTTTAAATTTTTTTTATCTAATTTCTTGTATCAAAAATTTCATAATTTGGATGATGTCTTTAATTTTTTTTTTAAATGATGACGTCTAAATTTGAATTTCTAACAAATAAAAAATAAACGATATCAAGGTTTTGTGGGAGGGTGAGGTACGGAATTGAAACAGGCCACAGAAAATGTGGCACGTAATTGAGGGAGGGGCGGATTCAACATCAAATTGGATGCTCTGTCGGCTGTCACCTCTCATTGGCCCTCCGCAATTCCGAACATATTCCTTTTCTTTTCCCCGTTCGCAACTCTTGCACCGTCCTCCTCACGCGCTGTCTTTACCATTTTTTAAAGGTCAAGGGGAAATTATGTTCTGTAAGTTCTTCAGCGGTAATGTTTTAGTTAATTTTTATTGTTAATTTACTAAAAATAATAAATTGATAATTCACATATTATTTACGTTATTTTTGTTATTGTACAAATTTATACCTTAAGTTTTAAGTCTAACTTTTTTTTAAAAAAGATGACATATTGACTTTCAGAATAAATATGTACCTTATATAACAAAAATAATATTGATAAAATGAGGACGATCAACTCACCATATTTATCCAACTAACAACTAAAATTAATCAAAATATCAACCAGGGAAAATTTACCCCTTAACCTTCTTTTAAGATAAAAGTATAGACAGGGACAATTTTAAACTATTATTGGTCACTGTCTTAAAGAGAACGACATTAGTTTAAAATTTGAGAAACGTACTTACTTATTGTGAGAAACAAAAATTCGTTTTACTCTAAACCGCAAAAAAGATTATTCTTAGGATGAAATAACAAAAATGATGAACCTACCACCGTTCCTATAAAAGTAGGCATGAAAATAGGCCAGATCAGGTCAGGCTTTGGCTAAATAGGTCTGAGGCGCAATAGAGGCGAAGGCACGAGCCTAGGTCGGCTCGATTCGGGCCTTTTCTAGGCTCGGGCTGAGCCTTCATAAGGCACGATCGGCGCAAGCCTTTTTAAAGGCCTACTTACAATGTAGGCCTTTAAAAAGGCCTCATATTACAAACCTTAGAGTCCATAAATAGGCTTTGTACACTTTAAAGCCTACCAAAACTTATATAAATATATCTTGAAATTATAATATAAGAATGAACGAGCCTATTGAGGCTGTTCTGGTGTAGAACTCAGATGTCCGGCCTACTGAAGGTCCGGTGGTTTGATATAGGATCTGGGTGCCCTTCCTGTATGCTTATGGGTCAAGCGTTCGGAGAGGGTATGATCACGGTACACAAGCGGGCGTTTCGCCTAAGGGGTCTTGTGTGTCTTAGTGTATTTGTATGTAAATAAGTCAAGGCTTAGAATGAATGTACACAGGCGCCGTCTCCTTCCTCTGTATATATAGAGTACACACGGTTAGTTAGTCCCTTGGCCGCCACGCCGTACGTGTCATGTGCGTGTCAGGGATCGTGCGCGCATGTCCATGATCGTGGGTGCATGTCCGGGATCGTGGGTGCGTGTCCAAGGTCATGGCTGGGTCCCACGGATGGTGGGTTGCCCCTGTACTAGCGGTGAGATAATGGGCCTAGGCTAGGTCGTAACTGGTTGCCCCAAGCTCGGTTGCTCGGGTCTGTGCGGTAGAGTTTAGATGTTCGCTTGAAGAACGAAAGTTCGAGTCTTTCTTGAAGTCTGAGTCATTGTTGATCGCAAAGTAACATGATGTCCTTGCCCCCCAGCCGGGTTGGCCAGGTCTTTGGTCAACCGGGGTGAACATGTTCTTGGATCCTCTAGTTGTATCGGAGGTGCCCCGTCTTACCTTGATAAGGTGTCTATCGAGTTTCAAGCAAGCTCGGAACTACAAGTCTTGGTTGAATTGCCCCAGACATGTGGTCGGGTTATGCTTGTTAAAACTTTGTTGTTCTTCGACCATCCGAGCTCGCTTCTTGCACGGTCGAAGACTCCAAATGCGGGTCCTTCCTCAGAGGTGATTAGCCTAACGAGCGAGCGGGATAATTGACTGTGACTCCTGCTCCTTGAGTCGGGTCTTGGGCGCCGATTCCTCTTCTACGTTATCATTTGCCTATGCCGGTGGCGTCCCTCGGCTGTCGTGAAGCCGAATTGAGGGTCTTGGCCTATACGAGCTTTGGCGTAATTAATGCACGACAGACGCGCATTAAATGAGAAGGTCACGTCATCCTTTCGACGGATGGAAAAGGCGCTTTTGCCCCGTCGATTGGGTTTCGAAAGGTTTATACCCGCCAAGTCTCCTTCCTTGTTATTTTATCAACGTTGCTTTGAAGAACTTCTCTCCAGACGATTTTCGCTTTCCGAAGGACAACTGTGTCGTGAACCATCTTCGTTCCACAACTTCCTCGATCATCTCCATATTCTAGGTAGGTATTCTTGTTTCCTTGCCTCTTTCTTTTGTTCTTGCTACGATCTGCCGTTTCCACTGTGAGATTGCGTCAGTATTTAGTTGAAATTCAGGTAAATTCCCTTGTTGAGTGGGTTTTCGCATAGTCTGTTTCGGTTCCTTCATTTGTGGAAAACTCCCCTGTTTTTCGAGTGAGTCGTTTCCTTTTCGTTAATACCTTTAGTAGAGTGGCTCCCATGTCAAAGGACATAAAGAACATGACCCCAGAAGGCGGCGGAACTACGCCACACCGTCAAGGGAAAAAGCCGTTGGTGGCTTTGGGCGATGAATCTTCCCGTCCAACGGCGCAATCCGTTGCTTTAACCGATCACCGTGGAGGCAAGGGAAGAACTTCGGTGGTGGGCCAACGAAGATCCGAGATGATGCATCGTCGGTTAGGGAAGTCCGAATGTTCCCTTCCCGCTTCTTCCTAATCCAGGGAGTTTAACCCGAGTTTCGATGTGTCACTTCTCGGACCTTCCGAATAGCCGAGTCTAACAAAGTGGCCGGCTCGGGTCCTAGAGCCGAGGTTGATTCCTATGTCGGGCCTTGCTACATTGCTTGTATGAGTGCTCCGACTTATTTCTTGTGGGGATTCCTCTACAGTATGACTTAATTTTGGGCTCGTGCCGACATAATTTGGTCCGGCTCCTCAAGCAATATCGCCGAGTCTGTTGACTTGGATTTTAATCTTACCACAAACTGTAGAGTCTCGCCTTCAATTATTGACATCAGGTATGCTAGGAAGATTCTGATCTCTTATATTTTTATTTGTGTTAGGTATAATGGCGTCGTCTTCTTCTTCTCACGCGGCTGAGTCAGAATCTGGAAACGCCAACCACGCTAGCCCCCCATTTCCTTTTTCCGAATTTCAAATGGCCACCCTTCAGTTTCTTAGTATAGCTCCTCGCAATTACACCCCGATGGATGGGGTTACTGATTGCCTTTGAGTGGTTTTGCATGAGCCTTGGACTGCCTTGCACCACTTCCATGTTCTTCTATTTCTTCAACCCCAGCGCCTCTCGCTCACGGGAAGGAACCGCCGGAGCTCAAGGGTGGACCTCCATTCGGGAATAGCCAATCGGCGCTTGTTTACCCAGTCTCGAGACTCTTTCAAACGCTTCAAGGGCAACTTTTTCAAAGTCGTCGCTAAAACTGGTACAACTCCTTGGTTCCTCAAAGGGCCGGACTCTCCAAAGGTCGACTGGGAGTTTAACTTGTATTGGTGTCAAGATCACCACAATGTGTCCCCTAGCGCCTATAAGGTGGAGCGGTCCAATTTTTGTTATATAACATCGGCGTTGTTCCGCGTCTTAGTATTGTATTGATCATCTTTGCTTTCCTAGTAGCTAACATTGTCTATGTGTTTCGTACAGGTCTTAAGATGAAAGAGCCTCAATACCTTTACGGAATCCCAGAGCTGCCGCCAAGGGAGAAAGAGGTCGGCCAAGGAGTTGGGCAAGTCGAAGGTCGGAGAATCTTCGAGGCCGGCCGAGCCAAAGAGGCCTAAGGTCGGGAGTCGTCAAGCCCCGAACCGAAGTCGGACTGTCTCTCCTATCCGAGCCTCCCGTCCCAAAATCGCCGCTTCCAAAGTCGGCCAGACGTCGAGCCCCTCTCCATGCACGATACCTCGGTTCCCCTCGTCCTTCCACCGTCATTCCCGTTCACATTTGTGGAGCAAGGGTATTCCGAGGAACTCGGCGTTGCACTCCTGCCTCCTGCCCGTTATCAAGAGCCGGTGGCCTTGCGGGAAGTAGGCGTACGAGAGGTCCGAGGCATTGGGAAATGCTTTCTTGAAAGGTCTTGGTTTGACCCAATCGTTTCTCACCTGCACCACAAATATGCGGAGGCGCCACGGAGGTGAAGCGTGCCGCACGAGCCGCGATGAAGCTGCGAAACAATGGCAAGTCGCTTGAGCGAGTTCCGGGCTCGTGAGGTCAGTGGAGAAAGTGGAGTTTCGACTAAAAGAGGCAGGGGCTCTTGGCGGACTCCAATGTAATAATCGAAGGCTTTAAGGCGGCTCAAGCTAGAAGCGAAGAGCGGTTAAAAGCCATGGCAGTGAGAGGGACGAGTTGAGCCGAAGTGGACGGGATAAAAGCCGAGGGAGGCGTCCTCAACACATCTGTCCGCGGAGATAACCGGCTCCGGGAGTTGCTCTGGGTTCGATGGTGGAGCGTTTGAGAATTCACTTGCCCAGATCCGGGCTTTGAACCGGGGATCGAGCTCAACACTACGGGGCATCATTTCCGGTCCTATGTGGCGAGGGCGGATTGTCCCTATGTGGAACCTCTGCTGGATCCGAGACCGGATAGATGGCGATGCGGCCGTCTTTGGAGGCGGCGGGGTGAGGAAGTCTCGGCCGCCCCAAGCACACGGATTGATCTCCCCTTTTTTTTTTTTTTTTCTCTTTTTAACTTGTATAATCTATCAGGTTGTTTTCAGCAATGACTTTATTTGAATAGATTGGCCAATATGGCCACTTTTGGCTACGATTAACAATAGATGGTAACTTAGCAACCATAATGCATCGTATAAGAATATAACTTTACCGATTATCGCGGTCGACACGGCCAAGGTCATATGAAGGTAAGCAGAATCTGCGAACGCGCTTTTTGGTCATAAGACCATAATGTTTTAAAGTGCTAGTGTTTGCCTTTGTTTATAAAATTCCGGTATAATGCTTAGGGTCATCCAAAGGTAAATGAAAATTGCCACTGCCGGGTTCGGTTTTGTCCGATAACGTCAGAGCATTTTGACTGATCGGGGTCGGCATGACATTTTCTATTGATACCCGGAGTAAATTAGCGTGTGCAGGCTGCGATAGCTATCGGACGCGTTTTCTTGGTGAAAAGCTAATAACAATTGAATCTTGAAAAAGACAATGTTGGAATTCAATAGATACCCTCGAACGAGAGTTTCATTCATATTTGGCACAACAATTGTTGCGAAGGGAAAAGCCGGCGGGCCAACGTTGAATAAAGAACATAATGGAAAACGATGCTTTAAGAAAAACAACGAGATAAGCCTAAGCTGAAATATGCCTTTAATTTGTCCGCATTCCATGTTCGCTTGATAGGGGTTCCATCCAAATTTTCCGAATGTAAGCTCCTCTCTCAAGAGTTTCCCGAGCGCGATAAGGTCCATCCCAATTAGCTGCAAGCTTGCCGTCTTTGGAGTTCTTGTTCCGATGTCGGCCCTTCAAGTACCAAGCAACCAGGGCTGGAATCTTCTTGGTCTAACCTTCTTGTTATAACGAGCCGCGATCAGTTGCTTCATTGCAATATCCAGACAATGGGAGGTGACCAGGGCCTCATCGGCGAGATCCAACTCTTTGCTAACGCCTCACTATTGGCGATTTCCCCTTGTGATAAAATGCTCTTTGGCGCCAAGACATCATCCCTATTTCCACGGGAATCATAGATTCACAAGTAGGCGAGTCTATAAGGAGTTTCTTGGGTGGATGTACGAGCGGTTGTTCGATTTCCCCGAAGGACAAAAGGTAGTTGATCGGCCCAGAGGTGTCGGCCTCCAACATACGTTTCTTCAAACCATCAAGGATGACCTTATTGGCGGCCTCGGCTTGCCGTTAGGCTGCGGGTGTTCCACGGAAGCAAAGTGATGCTTGTATTCCGTATTCGTAAATCAAGTCACGAAATCCGACTCCGGTGAGCGAGTTCGTTGTGCATTACTATCTCATTTGGTGCTCAGAGCGCGTAATTATATTAACTTCAACAAACCGCTGCACGCGAGCCGAGGAGATCGTTGTGAGAGGTTCGGCCTCAATCCACTTGGTGAAATAGTCTCTTGCCACGATTAGCCGGCGCGATTGCCGGGTGCCGTCTTGAATGGCCCAGAATGTCCATACCCCATTTGTAAAATGGCCGGGGCGTGATGGAATGAAGCTCGGTTGGGCGCCCAAATAACTCGGCATGTTTCGACAACTATCACATTGTCTTACAAGTGTCTTTGAATGCCTCCAACGTCGGCGTGTGCTTTGCTCGAAGGGTTTTCGGGCGAGCGCCTTAGCCCCATATGTTGACCATTAGCCCCTCCATGAATCTCGGCGGGACATACCCCGCTTCATTTGGGTTCAAACATCTCGGCATGGGAGAATGTAATCCTTTTCGGTAAAGTTGATCCTCCACCATTGTGTACTTGGCGCGTCACGAATCAACATTTTTGCTTCCATTGCATCGTGCAGGATGAGTCCACGTTCAAGGTAGTCTTCTATCGGCTTTTTCCGGTCGGATTCGGCCGAAATAGCCATCATGCATACCGGATCTTCGAGATTTTCTTTGGACAACCGTGCGATGACAACCGGCACTGCTTAGTGCTTGCCAATTTTGATAAAATGTCGGCTCTTGCGTTTTCTCCTCGGGAATGTGAGTAACGGTTGCTTCATCGAAACGACATCAACTCCTTTGCCTTTAGGAGATACTTGGCCATTAGCGGGCCTTTAGCACGATACGTACCCTCGATCGAGCCGCCACAAGGTGGGAGTCGGTGAAAACCTTAACTCTTGTGGCCTCATTTTCCTTGGCTTGAAGAAGCCGGCTATCAAGGCCTCGTATTCGCTTGATTGTTCGAAGTTGGGAAGTTGAGATGCAATGAATGCTCAATCGTAACCCCCTCGGACTCTCGATAATGACTCGGCTCCACTTCCTTTCGTGTTCGACGATCCGTCGACATACACCTTCCATTCGCTGCCGGTGTCTCGTCGGACTTAGAAGCCGGGGTGAGCTCTCGATGAAGTCGGCCAACGCACGTGACTTGATTGCATGGCGAGCTTCGTAGGTGATGTCGAACTCGGAGAGTTCTATCGCCCAATTAGTCATCCTCCCGCTAGGTCCGGCTTATGTAAGACTTGTCGAATTGGGCGGCTTGTTCTAACAACGATATGGTGACCACGGAAATAAGGTCTTAGCAGACGGGCCGCAATAAGCGGAGCGAAAGCCACTTTTTCTAGCTTACGGTATCGGATCTCGGCATTGCGGGGTTACGCGACAAAATACACGGGAATTTGTCCGTGTTCCGCCTCTCTTACTAAAGCATGCGGCTGCTTCCTCGCCGATCGACAAGTAAAGGAAAAGACTCTCGCCAGTGAGGTTTTGAGAGGGCTGGAGGATTGGCCGGACATTGCTTTATGTCTTCAAATGCGTCATCGCACTTTGAATTCCATTCCACCGATGCCTCCTTCTTTAAGAGCACGAACATGGGTAAGGCCTTCTCCCGTGATTTTGGCAAAAACCTAGTTAGGGCGGCCAATCTTAGGTTAAGCTGTTGGACTTCTTTTTATTACTCGGAGCCTTCATCTCCATCACCGCCCTACATTTGTCGGGTTGGCCTCAATGCCGTCCAAGGTTTTGACGATCATGTCATCTATATACACTTCCACATTGCGACCGATATGGTGTGCAAAGACCTTATTCATCATCCTTTGATATGTAGCTCCGCATTCTTCAATCCGAAAGGCATGACATTATAGCAATAGTTAGCTCTTTCGGTAATGAAGGCTGTTTTCACGATCCTCTCGGGTACATTGCTATCGATTATATCAGATACGCGTCCATAAAGGATAGGAGCTGGAATCTGAGGCGTTGTCGACCAGTTGGTCGATGTTTGGCATTGGGTAGGAGTCCTTCGGGCATACCTTGTTCAAATTCTTGTAATCGGTACACACTCTCCACTTCCCATTTGGCTTTTTACCATCACCACATTTGATAACCGGGTTGTATCTTGTATTTCCCGAATAAATCCCGCTTCGAGTAATTCTTGGATGTGAATTTCAGCGCTTTCCTTTTTCTCGGTCCGTGGTTTCTCTTTCTGCGATCTTTGGGATTGAGCCGGATAGACTTCTAGCTTGTGACAACAAAATTTTGGGTCTATTCAGTACACGAGATGAATCCCAGGCGAAGACATCCTGTTTTCCTTCGGGAATTCCTCAGCCGACTTCTAAGTTCGGAAGATAGGTGTTTGCCAATCTTGGTGGTGCGGAGAGGGTCTCCGTCACCGGATCTTCCAGTCTCCTGCCGGTTAGGCGAGCCTCATCGTCTCGGATGTCTAATTCCACAGTATTAACTTCTTCGTGCGGAAAATCCCGGTCCGAATGGTCCGGATAGCTGATTCTTTGGGGCTGCGATGAAGATCCGCCCTCCCAATTCTCACGGTTTCAAAATAGCAGCGACGAGATTCTCTTTGATCCCCGATTCTAGTGACCACGGTTCCTTGGTTGCCTATCACCTTGAGCTTTTGATGCTTTGTAGACACCGGCATGTCCCACTTGTGGATGGTTGGCCTTCCCAATATTATGTTATAAGGTGAAACGAACTCGGCCACTATGAACCGCACTCTTTCGGACTTAAAGGCGTCTTTGACTCAGGGTGAACTGAGGTCGATAAACCCCTTCGGACGAGATTGTTCTCCATTAAACCCGATGAGGGTTGTCTTGCAAGGCTTTAAGTCGTCCGGTCCAGGCTCATTCTTTTGAACGCTTCCCGGCTTAGTATGTCGGCCGAGCTACGGCATCCACAAATATCCGCTTGACTCGGCGGTTGACGCCCATTAGGTTATCACTAGCCCATCTTGATGGCGGGGACAACGTCCTTGAGGTCGTCTCTTGTGAAAAACAAAGGCGGTCGTGCCACCTCGGTGTGATGTTCCTTGAATTTAGGTCGGTCACGACGGACGGGACTTCTCGAAGGTATTTCCTTCGGCTTATAGTATCACCGCCACCGCCCATTGCTCCGTGATTACATTACGGTCGAATTCCGCTTACGGAAATTCGTCATCGGCTTCGAGGAGCCTTTCGTTTATCTTCACGCTTTTGAACTTTCGAGGAGGGTCCTACTGCGGTTCTTGGTCTTTCGTTTCCCACCTTTTCCTTGATGCTCGATGACGTACTGTTGAAGTTTGCCTTCCCGAACAAATCGTTCGATTGCATCCGGAGCTCGTAACATTCGTCGGTTGTATGGCCTCGACCATCATGGAACGAGCAATATTTAGGCTGGTCTATCCGGATCTTCGGTAGGATAGACGAGGCCGATCGACCTTCTTCATCTCGGTCGTTGCTACCTCCTTCCAAACTTGAGATCGAGGCACCGTCGGGCCGAATATTTCTCGTACTTGCTCCGTGATCAAATTTGCCACCTCGGCTCTTGCTTTCATTCCCCCTTCTCAGGAATCCCTATTCTGTTGTCGAGAGAAGTCTCGACCCACTGGGAGGAGGTTCTATCTTGGTCCGCCTCGAATTGGGATTGTTTGCCATTCGCATCGCTCGACGTCCAAGTACTTCTTTGAGCGAGATATGAAGTCGTTGAGATTCTTTGCCGCTCCTTTAAAAGGATTACGCCGGGCGGGACTCCTTATCGAGGCCGTCCACCAATAAGTGAACGTGTACGTCTTCGTTAAGTCCGCGCACTGCGGTACCGCATGATTGAAGCGGTCAGGTAACTTTGGAGCGGCTCTCCGCCGTTGTCGATTTTGGAGAGAGAATCGGGATTTTGGTTGCCGTTTGCTAGTCGCGAAGTGCAACTCAAAGGCCTCGGCCAGTCTTCAAAGTTGTGGATCGACCCAAAGGGAAGAGTGTGAAGCCATTTCAACGCCGGCCCCTTTAACGTCGCGGCGAAGATCCGGGGCACAATTGGTTCCTTGAGACCTCTAGCCGACATGTGAACGTCAAAGTCTTCTAAATGAGTCGTCGGGTCTTGTGTGCCATCATACTTTGTCAACTCGCCCAAATTCGGCTTCTCGGGGAATCGGGCGTTACGGATCTCCTTGGAGAAAAAGCTATTATGCATTTGGGTGACATACCTCCGTCGTTGGAAACCACTTGGGGGAACCGTCCTGTCACCTCGATGGTTCCTCGCACGAGGTCGACCCTCTTCATCCGGTCTGGTTCCTCCTATTGGCCCTCTGCTGTCGACGGTTTCCGCCTTCCGCTGTCGGTGCGATGGCCGAGCTCTCGTCATCGTCGTCCTCTCTCCAAGTTTTATCTTCCCGAGTCCTCGTTTGGAAAGGGTGTGGGTCCGCCTTTTCTCCCGCTCTTCCGCTCGGCGATAGTGAAGGGTATGGCGCTTGTCTATGTTGTCCACCCGTCTCATTATCGCAAGCATCCGGCTTGAAGAGATCGAAAGTCGGCTCGGCATGTGGGATGTCCGGCCTCCTCGAGTGGAATTACGTGGTCCACGGTCTTGGTTTCGTGGAGCCGAGGACTCCGTGTCGGACGGGTTGTCCTTTTGATGTCGTTCATTGTTGGGAATCAATGGTTCTTACAGTGAGAAAGCCGATCTTCTCCTTCTACGATGGTCTCCATCGTCTTGGTTGTCAGTGCTCATTACGGGGTGGTTGACGCGGTGGTTGACGGTTGTCCCCGCTTGATCCGCCTCCGATTGTCTTTGGCACGAAGCACGAGTGCTTATCCTCATGGTCACGGGAATAGAAGTTTATTGATCCCGCGGTCGGCGCCAGCATTGCGGTGTAGAACTCGGATGTCAGGCCTATTGAAGGTCGGTGGTTTGATATAGGATCGGGTGCCCTTCTGTATGCTTATGGGTCAAGCGTTCGGGAGAGGGTATGATCACGGTACACAAGCGGGCGTTTCGCCTAAGGGGTCTTGTGTGTGCCGTGTGTGGTGTATGTAAATAAGTCAAGGCTTAGAATGAATGTACACAGCGCCGTCTCCTTCCTCTCGTATATATAGAGTACACTGGTTAGTTAGTCCCTTGGCCGCCACGCCGTACGTGTCATGTGCGTGTCAGGGATCGTGCGCGCATGTCCATGATCGTGGGTGCATGTCCAGGATCGTGGGTGCGTGTCCAAGGTCATGGCTGGGTCCCACGGATGGTGGGTTGCCCCCTGTACTAGCCAGTGAGATAATGGGCCTAGGCTAGGTCCGTAACAGAGGCATTTTTGTGATGAACAGGGTTCTCATTGGGAGAAGCCACCTTTTGGCTGGTTGAAGTTAAATGTTGATGGGGCGAGTACGACCCAATCAGCGAATGCAGGATGTGGAGGAGTGATTCGGAGGCATATATAATATAAGAATGAAAATCAATAAATATTATCTTATTTATATGATATAAATATAAATATATTTATTTAATGTTTAAACAGGCTAGGCGCGAGCCTCTGAGTCGAGCCTTAATAAAATAGGCCTGGCCTATTTACATATTCAGGCCTTTAAATAGGCATTGGCCTGACCTTTTTAACAAACAGGCCAGGCCTAACCTGGCCCTAAATAGGTCAGGCTGTAGGCCGCTTGATAGGGGCCTGGCCTATTCCCACCCTTATGTAAAAGGAATCATTTTGCCACAAGGGCAATGAACCATGTGAGATGAAAATTATATTTTAAAACCTAAACAACTTATATTAAATTTAATGTAAAGTTAAAGGAGAAATTGCGTCCTCTAGCTCTTAACATAAAACCTAATTTATAACGCAAATTGTACAATTTACATTATAAATTAGATTCTACGTTTTGGACCAATGAGTATGTGTGTATATATATATATATATATATTGCCTTGACAAACACCATACATGATGCATATCCGACAAAAAGAAAAAGAAAAGGAACCACCTTATGGGGTCCACCACAGAGTCGGCCCTCCTGACTAATCACGTCACGGTTCCACGTCAAGTATGAGTACCGCTTCAATTAATGAGAGGCCATCCATTTATTAATGTATTCTTATATAAAATATCACTTAGATTATTAAGGTAATAATTAAAATATTAAATTAAATATTTAATAAATATCTAATCATTATTAATTTACAAAATATTATGTAGTTACCTTTTCTATTATATATATTTCATAATCTCCTCACTTTTTTCTTTTAATGTTTTGAGCCTACCATTTTATTGATATGTCTGTCGAGCCAGAAATTTTAATTGAAGGGCGAAAATAAAAGATACTATATCAGAATGTGAGGAAGATAGACCTGATTTCTGTATGGACAAAAAAAAAATATTTGTCATGCTCAAAACAAGTAATTCAACAATATTATTGTTCAACCTGCTATTTAAGTATTGCAATTGAGATCAATTGTAGCACAAAATATTTACCTATAAAATTTTTCAATAGAGAAATCATCTTGTTCATCCAACATATTTTACACTCATGTGTGGAATGTCAATGTCATATTTTATACAAAATTTTTGAACATGAACTAAGAAAGCATCACAATCTATCTCTCTTAATTTTTAAAGTAACTCTTTTTTAGTTGAAACCAAATGTGAAGCATTTGAAATATCTTGAGACTTTTGTTGCAAAACTTAACAAAGAACTCTAGCACTAAATACCCATAATTTCTTTCATTCAAGTGAGTCTTATAGTAATTAAGCACCAAAGGAAATATTATTTTAGCTAAGAAGAGGCTGAACAGTGCGTTTATAGTAAGCACCAAAGGAAATATTATTTTAGCTGAGAAGAGGCTGAACAGTATACTACGTGTATGTTGAGTGTAGAGACAGAGAGTTTCATGTAATTATAACAAATACGTGAGTATTAGCTTGGTCTGAGCTTAGAGATTAGAACATAACAGTTCATGTAATTTCTCATTTTTTTAAAAAAAATTAGGGGGTCAGGGGCCCACCCTGGCTCCGCCATTGGTCTGTCAGAAGACGCTTAGTGCTATACTTTTATATAGTTAAAATTAATTAGTGGAATATTAAAAAAAGGAGTCCAACGTGTTAAAAGGGTGGATGCTGCATGAATCGCAGAAAATTCTGTTATTTCCGTTTCCAAGTGTGAACGATCCATACGTTTGATTCTTAAGAAATGACAAATCCGATCTTCATTCAATTAATTAATAAATTAATGATTTCATAATATACTCGTCCTTTTGTTAAATATATTTAAAGAAGATTACGGGAGCTTCTTCCACAGAGCAAGCAACACGTACGAGTATAGACCCATGTTGTGTACCCTAGAAAAAAAAAAAAAGAGAGATTACAAACGATACCAGACCTGTGTGAATGTTTATTCTAAATTAACAAAACTTTAAAGTGTAGTAATATAGTAATTCTCTGGCAATTAAGTACTCCATCCGGTCTTAAATATAAAACAAAATTTATACTATCAATTACACTATAAGCTTTGACCTATGTTTAGGTCGAGAGGTAGTAACGCACTACCACTCTGATCCTATTTATAAGTCCAGTTTGACCAAAAAAATTTGGTCCTATTTATAAGTCCAGTTTCAAGTAATAAATGAAATTGTGACAATTTTACCCATATTAATTATACCTATGAAGATAGAGAGAGAATAAACAATTGAAAAACATCTAATCATAAATGAGGGCAAAATTGAAAATTTACCCTCATAATCATCGTGTCAACTACCTCTCATTGGTATGTGAGATTTGGTCAAACTGGACTTATAAATAGGACCAGAGTGGTATGATGCTAGCTAGGTAGTAGCTAGTACTTTTATCCATCAATATTATTATAGATATTACCTCTGATCCTAATTATAAGACCTAATTGACTTTTTTTGGAAAGATTAAGGAAGCTAAATAAGTTACTTAATTGTGTATCATTATATTATACTCCTACATTAGTTTATTAGTCAATCTAATTAGTTTGAAGAAAAAAATAAAAATAAAAATACTCTAAAATAATTTAATTAACTTCCTTAATCTCTCTAAAAATTTTAACTAGGTCTTATAATTAGGAACAGAGGGAATACTATAAATATATATAATATATAATAAATTGTGATATTTCAAATGATGAATAATGCAGTTAAGGAAGAAGGATCTAAAAATACTTCACAGGGGCAAATTTTTTTTTCCCTCTATCAAATGTGGCGGTGTCAAAACTTCGTCAACGATTATCCTTCTCAAACCTGAATTTCTCAAAGGTTTCTTTAAACTTTAGAATTTTTCTCTTCTCGAGTAATTTCTTCATCAAAGGAAATAATAAAGTTCATTTATAAACAAAAGCTCTAGCACATAGACGTCGTTTATGTAAAACCCTAATTAATTCAGATTTGATTAAACTGCTTTCTATGTTTCATTGAAAAAGATCCCCTCAAAAAGACGGAAATGATATTCAGCTTTTAACCAAAAGAATCGTTGAAATAAAATGTCAAACAAAGTTGGGAAAAAACAAAAGCTAGCTAACACTAAACACGATGTCATAAATAAAAATTTTTAAAGATAAAAAAAATCTGCCTCAGGACATGGGTGTATGTATTTCCACAGAAAGAATAAAGCTAACGAGACTTTCATCATACGAATCGATATGATTCAATCGAACATGCAGTGGCAAACCTAACGTAACACACACACACACATATATATATCATCTCAATTACACAGAGATACTGAATCCCACCATTTTTTTTACTGCTCATTGTTAAAGACCATCGATCACTTTAATAAAAATATTGGAGTAAGTCAAAAAAGCCAAGATTCGTGAGCTTATATTGGAGTCCCTTTAATGTTTTTTTGGAAGGTGGTGGTTTGATCGATCCTTTTTCACATTAGTTGGAAGAACAGTGCATGAGAGTGAGAGAGGTAATTAAAGGCAAAAGGAGAAGCATGCCAACATGCAAAGTAGTTAATAATGGACCTTTCTCAAAGCTTTATTTGGGAGGGTATAAAGAAAGTGGTATATATATTAGTGCGCTTGTCTTGGGTCTTCATTTTAGAACCTTTTGTGGGTCCATTTTTTTCCCCAACATGGAGCCATCCTTCACTATAGCAACTTTAAAGGTCATTAATTATTTGACTCTTTTGTCTTTTCACAATTCAAACCCTTCTTTGACGTTTTTTTTATTAATATTACCCCTAAAGTTTCTCAAATTGTAACGTTTTTAGTTGAAAAAAGTGCTTCAAAGAGTGAAAATGTAAAAGTTGTTCACTAATATTTACTGACTTTTCTGAAAAGAAAACGCTTTGAAGTCTAGAAGGTATAAACTCTTTTTATGTGAAATTAACCCTCATTTGATTTTAATTTGAGATTGAAGCTCGGAATTTTCTTTTCATTCCTCTTGTAAAAACAAATATTCCTCCAATCCTACGTGTATTGGTTAGTTAAAGAGTTTACTTTAATTCTAAATGCAAGACCTTACTCCAAAGATGACATTTTAAGGTAGTTATGAATAATTCATGAAATAGCCAAATACAACTTTGATGAAGCCTGGTAGGATGCCATGCCCCCTTTTAGTTTATTCTAGGAAGAGGACACTTGGCAATAGGGGAACAGTTTAGAAGTTAAATTCTTAGGGACGGTTATTTCATATTATCTAGGCTTTGGTAGTTACTTTATATTTAGTTATTATCAGTTATGTTTAGACTATATATATGTGTGTAATATCTGTTTTGTTATGAATTATCAGAGAATTATTAGAAAGTTAATGTGTCTTGACTAGAGTTTATAGATTCTAACTCTAAGTTTTTCTATCTTCTTTTACTGTTCAAACTTGCAGCAATCTGCAAGTACCATTGATTTCTTGAACCTATTAGACACCATGGTGAGCACATGAAACTCTTCTTATGAGAATGACCTGCCATTAAACCCAAACTAGAACATAGACAACTCCCAAAATACCAAACCCCAGAATGATCCCGCTGTGATTTTGGTGCAGCAAATTGTCTAGATGCACCATGATGCAAACTCGCAGCAATTCTTTCACAATTGAATTAGATAAATGCAGAAATCAATAATCTAAAGAAGCAAAAAACGCCAATAATAATTCAAGGGGTGACAAGTCATCATACCAATGTAGATCATGATGAAGGAGAGCCAGAAAATCCTTGGTGGAATCAAAACCCGTGCAAATGCCCACACTCTAAGGTGGAATTTCCCATGTATGAAGGAGGAGGATCCATATGGATGGATTATGAAGGCCGATAAGTACTTCAAGTATTACCAAACTCTTGAAGAACTTGGAGTAAATGTTGATGCAATGAACTTAGAAGGATGCGTTAGATGCCCTCGTAAAAATTCTTTGGTTACTACAAATGAGATTAATATTAAAGAAAACCTTTTTATGGTGTGAGTTCAACGAAAAGTCCAAGTATAGTTTTCAGTGTACTATATATATTACTCCCTCTGATCCTTATTGTAAGACATCAACTAACTTTTCTTATAAACCAATAAAAGTAGTTAAAGGCAATAAAGTTGTCATAGAATCTAAGTAATTTCTAATATTACCCCTACTAATTGCACTAAACTCTACTATCATACTCCCTCTGTCCTTATTATAAGGCACCAACTAACTTTTCTCACAAACCAATAAAAGTAGTTAAAGTTAATGAAGTTGTCCTAGAATCTAATTAATTTCCAATATTACCCCTACTAATTGCACTAAACACTAATATTATATTAATTATTACTCTCACCCATTACCTTTATTAATTAGGGGTAGACATGGAAAAAATAAGCAATGTTCATTGGGAACAAGCAAGTGCCTTATAAAAAGGACCAAATAAATTTGTTAGTTGGTGCCTTATAATAAGGATCAAAGGGAGTATTAATTATTATTCTCACCCACTACCCTTATTAATTATGGGCAGACATGGAAAAAAAATAATTAATACTCATTGGAAACAAGCAAGTGCCTTATAAAAAGAACCAAATAAATTTGCTAGTTGGTGCCTTATAATAAGGACCAGAGGGAGTATTAGGTTTTTTTTCAATCAAACTAAATAATTAGAATTTTAAATATGAATAGTTGGTGCGATAGAGTTTGATGCACATATAACAATTTTACCCAAAAAAAAAAAAACTAACCTGATATGATAATTCTAAAACTAAGTAACCGGGGCTTTTCATTTCACAAAAAGTTTTGCTTTGACGACGGAGAAAAAAGGCCAAATAAAATAAAAACAAGGAAAAAGACAAAAGATTGAAGGCAAGCTTTAGAGGCTTGGACTTGAAGCTTCGTGGAGATAGAAAGGGTTGCTCACAAGTTGATTAATATGTGCATGCTCATGCATATATTGACACTATTAATTGTACCCACACACACATGGCTGGCCTCCCCCACATATATGTAACCCCACTCTTCCCCTTTACGTGCACTCACTCAAAGATAATAAAGAGACGCGTCCCCAAAAAAAAAAAAAAAACCCCCACCACCATATCACCATCACCATCATCATCATAAACACGCACAAGCCTTCCTCTTCTCCTCTCACTTTCACTACCAAAACCACTCAAAGAACGTCTCTATTTAGAAGCATATAGGTATATCGTCTTCCCCTTCAATCCTTCCCCTTCCTTATTCCCTTAGCTATGAGAGTTCCCGTCTCTTCTTCCCCACAACCATCATCCCTTAAAGCCTCGCTCTCTAACTCCTCCACCACCGCAACCACCACCACCAACACAACCCTAAATATCTCTCTCCAGAGCCCTTCCCATATCAACCCTTCTTTGTGCTACGAACCCACCTCGGTGCTCGACCTCTGTCGGAGCCCCAGCCCTCCAGCAGTTATCGAGTCCGTGTCGAAGCCGCCGCAGACGGAGGACTCCGTGGAGGTGGACGAGCATGCGTTTCACGGCCTGGATTGGGATTCCATTATGAAGGACTTGGATTTACATGACACTTCATTGAAGAGTATTAATCCTCATCAGCCAAATCCATGTGACCCTCATCATCAGGTCTCCACCATTCTCCCTGCAGAGTTCCCTCATGCCCAGGACCCAGCACTGTTCGATCATCCTTCCGCGGATTTCAGCCTCTCAGATATTTACTCCAATCAAAATCTCGGATACAACGTCAACGGTCTGGATAATTTGGTTTACGATTTCAACCCTAACAGCAATTGGAGCAGTAACGGTTTTGATCTGATCGAAGTGCTTATCCGCGCAGCGGATTGTTTTGATTCAAACCAGCTTCATCTCGCTCAGGCTATACTGGACCGGCTTAATCAACGGCTCCGATCTCCCGTCGGAAAGCCTCTCCAGAGAGCTGCGTTTTATTTCAAAGAAGCCCTCCAATCTATTCTCTCCGGTTCGAACCGTACCCCACGCGTCTCTTCGCTGTTGGAAATCGTGCAAAGCATCAAAACTTTCAAGGCCTTTTCTGGAATATCCCCAATACCCATGTTTTCCATCTTCACCACCAACCAAGCACTCCTTGAAGCTCTTCATGGATCTTCCTTTGTTCACGTCATCGATTTTGATATCGGCCTAGGAATTCAGTACGCTTCGCTGATGAAGGAGATCGCGGAGAAGGCTGAATCGTGTAAAATCAACGCGCCGCTGCTCCGGATCACGGCGTTGGTGCCGGAAGAATACGCCGCCGAGTGCAAGTTGATACGAGAGAATCTGAACCAGTTCGCTCTCGAGCTTAGAATCCGAGTCCAAGTCGAGTTCGTGCCGCTTCGGACCTTCGAGAATATGTCGTTTAAGGCTGTGAAGTTCATGGACGGAGAGAAGTCGGCTGTTCTATTATCTCCTTCCATATTCCGCCGTCTCGGTTCAACCAATAACATGACGGCGTTTTTGTCCGACGTTCGAAGGATTTCGCCGAGCGTGGTGGTGTTCGTAGATGGTGAAGGGTGGACGGAGGCGTCCGCGGCGACGTCGTTTCGTCGGGGAGTGGTGAACAGCTTGGAGTTCTACTCAATGATGTTGGAGTCGTTGGATGCGTCAACTGCGGTAGGCGGAGGAGGCGATTGGGTCAGAAGGATCGAGATGCTTCTGCTGCGTCCTCAGATCATGGCGGCGGTGGAAGGCGCCGGAAGGATGGTGTCGCAGTGGAGGGAGGTGTTTTACGGTGCCGGAATGAGGCCGGTGCAGTTGAGCCAGTTCGCTGATTTCCAAGCCGAGTGCTTGCTGAACAAGGTTCAGATTCGCGGGTTCCAGGTGGCAAAACGACAGGCTGAGCTGGTGCTCTGCTGGCACGAGCGGGCCATGGTTGCCACGTCAGCATGGAGGTGTTAGTACAACTGGGAGAACATCACAATTCACAAGGTCAATGGCAGTCAGTAGTTTGATCGATCATAACTATATTAGTTAATAATTAGTTTATGGAAAATCAAAGGTGGGGGGTGAATAATTTTTAGGTGGTTAAAACAAACCTTGAAAAGTACATAAACATATATAACATGTATTTAGTACTCATCAGCCATTTTCTTTTTCTTTTTGTTCTTCTCTTTTTGGTATAATAGTGGAAAAAGGGTGGAGTGCTCGATCTTTGGTTAACTAGCTCTTGTTGTGTTAGTGATAACATTTGGTTACTGGTTTACCAGTTGATGTTGCATGTATCTTTTTAAGAAATGTTGCAAAGAAACTAATTAAGTAGAAAAGCAGAGTCTATGAATAAAGGCATATTCAGTACAAGAGGAATAGAAGCATGGTCTTCGTCTTCCATTCTTTTCAAGAGACATGATCACGCATCAGAGATCCTTATGGGTAAAGATATTCTGTAAGTACACGATGAGGGTGTGTCAAACATGAGCATCTCAGTATCCCAGGTGCATTATTATTTCAGATATGATTGAGACTGGTCCATATATGAGAGACTTCAAGCGTACGTGAACCCTTCAGCTATACGATTGTTTTATCAAGTGTAGTTAAAAAATGGAAGAGAGAGAGAGAGAGAGAGAAGATATCAGTAGTATGCATCTGAATGTAAGAACGAGCGCGCGCATATATATAGAGGGAGGATGGGGGAAAATGTCAGTGGCTTAAGTTGTGGCATTAAGTTTTTCTCATAAACTTTTTATCGATAATGAAAATTTCTCATTAAATTGAACCTAGCTAGGGCCACTTCATGCACCGAAAACAATCTGCATTAACTGAACACTTTTCCTTTGCCAAAGAAACAATTTTCCTATCGATCAGGGTGCGACCGGCGTGTGTGTTTGTGGGGATTATCGAAGGGGAGGATGGAGGGTTTTAGGGACATCGAATTTGAAGGATTTAATGCTAACAATGTCAAGTTTTAAGGGTTCTCCTTATCAATCTCTCTCTCTAGTTAGTCTCCTCTGCTATTAATATTCCTAATTGGTAGGCGGCAATTTTATTCACGAAGTTGTGATTGAGAGACAATTTTATTTTGAAAGTGTAGAAAAATAAGAAATTTTGCCCCAACGGTTATCTTAATTAATTTTGATTGTTAGTTGATCAAATATGTTGAACTGACAAGGTTTAAATCTAACTTCAAAAAATGAATTAGGTTTAGGGCATGGACTTCTAAGGAAAATTTTCACCCTAACAAAAATATATGGATGATATGTGGATTGTCAGCTCAACATATTTAATTACCTAACAATCAAAATTAACTAATATTACAGTCGGGGCAAAATTACTCCTTTTTTTTTTTTAACACTTTCAGAGAGTTCCCTTGATTTTGGTGTTTACCTGATCTTTTTTTGTTTTTGTTTTTGTTTTCCCTTCGTGATTTACCTAGTTTATGTTAGTTCTCTATGTGTTTTGATGATGTTTAAACAATTGTAATATTGACTATATTTTAGATAACTTAAGACACATGCTTTTCTGAAAGTAAAATTATTTTTCAAAGTAACATAACTCGAGTTGTCACTTAACAACTCGAGTCATGTATTGTACTTCAGTTATCAGAAGCAGTTGGCCCGATATCAGTAAAAAATTTATCTGATATGACTCGAGTTACTATAATATGACTCGAGTCACTTTGGTGCATTTCGTCTCTGTCCAAGTCTTTCAGAATATGAAGGAAAAATCAAGTTCAGAAAAGGACTTAATGAAATAAATAGCAAGGGCAAAAGTCTTGCTCTCAAGGCTGTCAATGAAGCCAAGCACTAGTGCAAAAAAGGGCTTTAAGACCGTCTCATTTAGACCGGATTATAGAGAATCAGGTCTTAAAAGTATGACCGGTGGCAGTTTCGTAAATATAAAGAACTTTTTGGACCGGATTATAAAAGATTCGGTCTTAAAAATATGGCCGTGGCACTTTCAGTAAATATATAGAACACTTTTAAGACCGGACTATAAAGATCCGGTCTTAAAAGTATGACCGTGGCAATTTTGTAAATATATAGAACACTTTTAAGACCAGGGCTATAAAATATCCGGTCTTAAAAGTATGACCGTGGCAATTCGTAAATATTGTGAGAAGACGCCGATCAAGTCTGAGAATGCGATGATTTATTCCTTCGCTTAATTGGAATTATATACAGATGCTAATAAGTAAATAAACCTAGGCAGTTCCTATAATTTAGGGATTACAATCAGGAATATAATTACGAAATTTATAAAACCATGATCTGCTAACTTAATTCCTAAAATCTCTCTAACATCTTAATTAAGATGATTACAATCAAGAATTTAATTACGAAATTCAAAAAATCATGATCTCATTAACTTAATTCCTAAAATCTCTCTAACAACTTAATTAAGATGATTACAATCAGAATTTAATTACGAAATTCAAAAAACCTTGATCTGCTAACTTAATTCCTAAAATCTCTCTAACAACTTAATTAAGATAATTGCACAATATAATCGTATACGCTAACTAATTAAATAAATAGAACACTTTTAAGACCTAATTTGTTTCAAACAGGCAGTCTTAAAAGTGTAAAAAAATAAAAATAAATATATAGAACACTTTTAAGACCGACTGTTTCAAACAGACGGTCTTAAAAGTGTAAAAAAAAAAAATTTATATAGAACACTTTTAAGACCGTTTGTTTCAAACAGACGGTCTTAAAATACTTTTAAGACCGTCTGTTTGAAACAGACACTCTTAAAAGTGTAAAAAAATATATATATATAGAACACTTTTAAGACCGGTTGTTTCAAACAGACGGTCTTAAAAGTGTTCTATATATTCTGCTACCACCAATCAATTTTTTTTTACACTTTTAAGACCGGTTGTTTAAAACAACCGGTCCTAAAATATACTTTTAAGACCGGTTGTTTCAAAAACCTGTCTTAAAAGTGTTAAAAACTACATTCGCTAAAACCTGTTAAGTCCGTGAGTTTGCTTTGTCTTCTTGGTGATATAACATTTTCTTAGTTATAGATTCAACGAGTGTCCCAAGAGCCTCACGGGCAAATCTTCAGCAAGAATGTCATCCTCTTCCTCTAACCTACTCGCAATCTTCATAAGTCATCATAAGAGTCGCACAATCAAATCCTTGGCAACGTTGGCAGTGAGATGCTTCGAGGGTTTTGCGATGGCGTCGACTCCAATCCTCAGCAATGAAGCGTACTACTTTGAGGATTACGGGACGGCGGCGGCTCCTTCCTCTTCGATTTATGGGTCCTTCCACGCCGCCTTCGCATAGATCCGGTTTGAAATCAAACCCAGATATCTTCTTGCTTAAGTCTGTTTATTTCCTACATTGACCGCTCCTGCTCAGATCTGGACTTCGATTTTGGTTGCTTGAAGCTTTGCTAGCACCGACAAGAGGATCCTGCTCAGATTTGGTTGCTTTAAGCTTGTGATTTTTTTTGTAAATCTGGACTTCATCAAATTCGATTTTCATGGTGAATGATTTTTGTTTCTTGTTATTTTTGTTTATTTCTGGACTTTGTAATCATCTTTTTTGTTTTTCTTGTTGTTGTTGTTGGTTCCAATCTTCTCTTGGTTCTCCGTCGTTGATGACAGAGGGACATTCAAAATGGGGTCCGGTCCTAATGTACCTGTTTTGTCCGGTCTTAAAAGCCTTTTTTCCACCCGTGAAGGAATCAGATGATGATGAAGAAGAAGATGACGAAGAGGAGAGCTGGGCATGTTGGTCCGAAGATTCAGGAAATTTTACAAGAATGACCAAGGCTACAAAAGATTCAACAATGGTAGCTCTAGCACCGAGACAAAGAAGCCGATCATATGTTATGAATGTGATAAGCCCGGCCACATCAAATCTGAATGCCCCCAATTGAAGAATAAGGACAAAGGTAAGAAGAAGTTCAATAAATTTAAAAAGAAGGCCTAAGTCTCAAGATAAGCTATTCCTGTGATGATGGTGTGACTGGCTTCCAATTTTCTAATATGGGTTAAAGTTAATGTCGGCTGTATTGTTTTTCTTTAGATAGTTTGGGGTCAGGGTTTCATGTTGTTTGGACATGGGGCCTTTTTATATTTTTGTGGACTTATTGTAATATGGTTTCTTTTATAAAAATAATTATTGTGCGCAAAAAGGACACATGAATTATGGAATAAGTTATATTATTGATGAGTTACATATAAATTAATTATAAAATTAATAGGTGATAAATGAATATTGGCATTGGTTTCCTCTGAAATTTTTCAAGTTTCCAGCATTGTAGAAAGATATTTTCATTCTTTTTTTTTTTTTTTTTGATAAAAAAATTTTAGGAAAGGGGCTGGGCTCACCCACAGTCCAAGGGCAGGGCGCTTGGAGCCCAGCCCACAAGGCATTCCACTGCTTCCTAGACCTCTAGGATGCCTCCCCCAGCGCCTTGACCAAGGTAGGGATCGAACCCCCTCCCTAGTGAGGAAGTCCGACCCCTTCGCCAGTTGAACCCAAGGACGAGGGGTAGATATTTTCATTCTTGTCATATAGATCATCTTTGAGGTTAAAAATCAGATTGCTTGCTGGGCTCAAAATCCTGGGGAGAAGAGGAATTTTTGTTTTTGTCCATAGAAAGACTGGTTTTTGTTGGACCCAATAAAGCACTGTCCCAACATTTCATTCCCTTGTCTTATTGTTGAATGACCCAAAATTTAAATACATTTTCCAGCTGACAATGAATGCTTCTTTCGGCCCAAACAAATTCATGCAATGATGTTTGATAATTATAGGAGTTCTGAATAAAATTGACCACAATTCTATGAATGATTTTAAATTGATAGAATTACAGAGACTGTGATTTAAATTAAATGAACTATAATTCTATGGATCAAAAAAAAAAAAAATTATAAGC
This sequence comes from Acacia pycnantha, assembly GCA_025563575.1. Lineage (NCBI taxonomy): Eukaryota > Viridiplantae > Streptophyta > Magnoliopsida > Fabales > Fabaceae > Acacia > Acacia pycnantha. Next base: position 554,512 of record JAMWYP010000038.1, read on the forward strand.
ATATGTATGTTTCTGTTGGAGGCAATTCTGCTCAAGATATTATCGTACACTAAATTTAGGCACATTTCTTAGTGAGATTTGAACATTGGTTCGTCACGCTGTAAATAACTAGTCTCTTCTGCTAGACTCAGCCTTATTAGTAATAGATCAAAAACTTCATATACCATCATTTTGTTTTTGGGTTAAAGGGTTATAGCTCAATCTTATATGTCACAGTTCTGCTATCGAGTCCAAACGTATGAATAAATGAGAATTAAACTACGAAACTGTAGCTAAAAAAATTAATCACAACAGCAAGCCTTTTACAACGTTCAAGGAGGCTGCCTTCAAGCACTTTTTTTTTTTGTTACATGCCTTCAAACACTTTAATTGGCACCAAAATCACTAAAAAAAATAGGAAATCACTGACAGAAATTACTTACGGAATTCCATCAGTCATTTTATTTGAGATAGAAATTAACGACAGAATTTTGTCGGTAATAAATTTCCAACGGAATAAAGTCCATGGCAGAAAAAACCGTAATAAAAATATTTACCGATGGAATTTTGTGACAAAACAATTATGTCTTAAATTTGAGAAGGAAAATACCGACGGATTATGTGGAAAAAGTTTCCATGGAATTTTGTCTACAATTCTATGAGTAATTAGCCATGAAATTGCAGACAGAATTGTGTAGCAAACAAATGGAACTGAAGAATAGAGAAAAGGAATCACAGTATGAGATAATGCATGTTGATGGGTTAAGATGGTCTTCACTCTGCAAATCAATCTTCTTTTCTCTTCTTCTATATGCTCATTCCGTTATACTTTTTTACAGCTTGTCTTTTTCTCTGGCAATAGAATGAACAAATATCCAGTTAGTAGGACCTCAGCTTTGGATCTCTAGAATGCTAAAAGGTCATATAATAGGGACGGGAGTAGATATCATAAATGTGAAGCAGGATGTCTCAAACAGACTCTAAAGTTGCACGGTCCATGTAAACTTGTGCTCAGCTTGCATTTCATGGAAATGACAAGTTAAGGAATAGAGAAAAAATGGAGGATTTGAAATGGCAATAAATATAGCAATAAGGAAAAAAAAAGTACTTTTCATTTAAAGGTTCATTTGGTAACACTTCTGGAGCCATCCACTCTGCCAGAAACACAATATACAAAAGAGTAACTAAATATATCCAGTTACAAACAATCTTGCATTGAAAAAAATGATTTAGACCAAGCAAGAAGAGAGAACATTGTAGGCAATGACAAATCATGTGCACTTTCTTAGAACAGATCAGATATACCATAATAAAATAATTTTAACCCATTGTCACTAGCACAAAAATGTCCTTTAAGACCACCACGTTTAGACCATATTATAGAGGATAAGGTCTAAAAAATATGATTAGTGACAGTTTTGTAAATATAAAGAATTTTTTATACCGGATTATAGAGGATTAGGTCTAAAAAGTATGACCGGCGGCAATTTTGTAAATATATAAAACTTTTTTTTTTGACCGGATTATAAAATTATGACCAGTGACAGTTTTGTAAATATATATAAGTTTTTTTAGACTGGATTATAGAGGTTTAGGTTTAAAAAGTATGACTGGTGGTAGTTTCGTAAATATAAAGAATTTTTTTTAGACCAGGTTATAAAGGTTTAGGTTTAAAAAGTATGACCGGTAAAAGTTTCGTAAATATATAAAACTTTTAAGACCGGATGTTATAAAGAACCGGTCTAAAATATTAACTTTTAAGACCTCATTTAAATAAAAACCAATCTATAAGATTTTTATTAGGCACGGCAAACAAAAATTGAATTTTGCACTCTCTCTTTCATGATCTTTTTGTTGCCAACTCTGTTTAGATTTCCCAAGATGCTAAATCAGCCAAACACAACACTGTGCAAATTTGGAAACCCGAATGGCCACATCGCTGCCTATTTCGACATCGTCGTGGGATTTGGCATCGGAGGCGTTCTCGTGGCTTTGTTGTTCACTTGTGAAAGAGATGGGTTTCCGATGTTCGACGTGGTCACGGGATTTGACTCTTGCATTTTGTTCTTTGATTCTTCTAATTTTTGGGGTTTTAAAGATTCCTAGGTTCGTTTGAAATTCCAGAAGTTGTTATCTCAAGTTTTATATCTTCATGTTTTTCTTCTTCTCTACAATAAGGTCAATTCTTTGTCACTTATGTGTTGTACTTTACCAAGTTGTGCCATTCTTCTCTACTCTTTGTTCTTTGTTACTGATTAGGGACATTCAAAGTTACCAGATTTGGTTCAAAAACCCACCGGTTGTTCTAGCTTCTTTTTTATTATTATTTTGAAACACTTTTAAAACCGGTTGTTTCACACAACCAGTCTTAAAAGTCTTCCAATTCTCACTTTTAAGATCGGTTATTTTACACAACCGGTCTAAAAATCTTTTTAAGACCTCATATTTTAAAAATTCATTCTAAAAACAATTTTTTAAGACCAGTCACGCATCTGGTTTTAAAAGTATTATACTTTTAAAACCATCTGTATTAAGACCGGTTCCAGATCCAGTCTTAGAGGCCTTTTTTCATCCTGTCTTAATTTTTTTTGGGTACTAGTGTGTCAACTTAATATATACTCCTTCTGGTCTTTATTATAAGCAACAACTAACAATTATCACAAACCAATAAAAACAGTTAAAGTCGATAAAGTTGACCCACACTTTAAGTAACTTCCAATATTACCCCTACTAATTACACTAAACTCTAATAATATATTAATTATTACTCTCACCTACTACCCTCATTAATTATAGGCAGACATGGAAACAAATAATCAATGCGCTTTTGAAACAAGTACGTACCTTATAAAAAGGATCAAATACAATTGATAGTTGGTGCCTTATAATAATTACTAGAGGAAGTAGTAGTAAAACCCAACCCAACAATACAATTTAGTACTGCCAATTCATATATGGTAGTCACTAGTCATCCCACAGAAGCCACGTCTTATCCTATAGGTGAACCTTTGCTAATTTATGCCTTCCACCATATTATTTACCTTGTGGAGAGGAGCACAAATGCAGTGAAACATGCATGAGAGGAAGAAAAGCCGGCTTAAACGATACAAGATGTTGAATGGGCATGTTAAAATGGCAATCACCATCTGCAGAGGAAGAAATCTACTCATACTGTAAGCTTAGAAACTAAAAAAAGATCTAATGAATTCTATGACAGTGTAATAGTATTACAAGAACCAAGATCAGAGGAACAAGTTCATTGAAGACTTTGTATGGTCTTGTCTTTGGATCCATCTCCAATTCTCCATGTCAAGGTTTGCAAAGTCAACAAGCAGATGAATACAAATATGAGATCCAGTCACGGAGCTTGGCTCTGATCATTAGAGTCTTGCCGTACAAGTTCAGGGAAAAAAATTCAAGAATTCAAAGACTTTGCTCAATTGAGTATACTGGTGGATGAATAAGCTGAAAGGCAGCAACAAACCATGTATACAGTCCCAAAATTTCAAAGTTGATTGCTTGGAGCCTTCGAGACTATAGTCATCAAGGTCCACTAAGAACACGATTAAGATCTCAGAATCCAAACAAACATAAGCTTATTTAACTACTTCATTTAAAACTTAAACGATGAACCAGAACAGTAACTTATATTTATACTGCATTTACATTCATTCTCTTACCCTCACTAGAAGCCATATTCCATTTTTATAATTTATACTGCAAAGAACAATTCATTCAACCAGAACAATAACTTATATTCAATTCTAGAGTATAAATTTAATTCAAGCACAAAAATCAGCTTCCAACCTTAAATGAAGCAAATATAAATCTAGCCAGAAGCAAGTTCCAAACAAAAGACAAAATCTACATCAAAATTAAGATAAAGCACAACTACAAAAAAAAAAAAAAGCTTTTTAGACCGTATAACAAACGCTTCTGAACTGCTCTCGATATAGCTTAAAAGTTAAAAGTCTGTCACTTTTAAAACCCGTTTTGCAACCAGTTTTATAAAGTACTTTTTAAACCAGATTTTTAAAATATAAAGTCCTAAAAGTCTAACTTTTAGAGACCATTAGACCAAATTGGAAAACACAAGCAACTCGTTGTAGTAGCAGTAGGAGGGTACCTTTATGTGAATCCATCAGTGAAGTGCAGATTTGAGGGAAGAGTCTGTGAGATTTGAGGAGTAGAGAAGACGATCCTGCGGAGGCACGAATTTGATAGACGAAGACAGACAATCCAGCGGAGGGAAGAGTCTGTGACATTTGAGGACAAAAATGATCCTTGAGATAACCAAATGCAGTAATATGAATCAATATCATGATTGAGATTGAGAGGTGTAGAGCGATAGCGATAGCACCTGATTTTGGAATGGATTGAAATTAAAAATTGACAAGAAAAGATTGAGCATCATGGCATGAACCATGACGGCGTCCTTGCTCGGATGCAACAAAAACAGAGTAACATCGCTAAGTGTTATAATTGCAGAATCCAGAGACGATATAGAAAAAACCAACGCAAATCTACCTTTCAATCTGTGCGCGAGAGATCGAGAGAGAGAGACAGAGGGAGGGGTGAATGGAGAATCTATTGTGAGCAGCGACAGGTCAAGACCCGAACCCTGAAGTGTTAGAATATAAGCAGTTAATATTATTACCAATCATTGTATTATGATATTATTGTAATTAGTGTGGTCCCAGTTGTCTGTTACAACAGCATATCAGGTACAAATTCTGTTATATACGCTTCAATTTGTACCTCCTCATACGTGTCCATTTTATATAAGTTCTGTTTGTTGGGATCCGTACACGCAGCGGAAGGAATCTCATCCATTAAAATTTTACGAATCCCAAAGAGAATCTATCAACGGCGTTTAAATTAAGGTTCGTTAGGAAAAACCGTACCTATGCGAACTCGTGAGCGACCTTTGCAAACACGTGGGCTAACACCTTCTTGTTCGACCTTTGCAAACACGTGGGCTAACACCTTCTTGTTCGACCTTTGCATACACGTGGGCTAACACCTTTCTTGTTCGATCAATCTCTAGGAGCCGACTCTATGAATCCACTCCCTCTACCGGTATCCACACCGAACAGCTTTCCAACACGTATGGCAGCGTGCTAGTGCCTTCTTACTTTGTGTCTCTTGTTTTTCTCTCTAGGACTTCTTTTGAGGCTTGTTCGTTCATACTTCTAATACGACTTAGATCAATATCTATTTATAGAGTTTCTAAAACCCTAATTGGGCCGTATTAAAATATTCAAGACTAATATCAATTAGTCATTGAATTTCGATTTTGGATTAAATAATTTAATTAAATCTGCCCAACAGATCTAATCTAATCTATTTAATTAATCCATATTAAAAGCCTCGAGATATGATATATATATCTATTTAATTAAATCGAGATACTATATCTCAACTCATTTAAATATGAGATACCACATCTTTATTCGAAAATCAAATCTGAGATATGATATATATCTATTTAATTAAATCTGAGATACTATATCTCAACTCAATTAAATATGAGATACCACATCTTTATTCAAAAATCAAACCTGAGATATGATATATATCTATTTAATTAAATCTGAGATACTGTATCTCAACTCAATTAAATATGAGATATCACATCTTTATTCGAAAATCAAATCTGAGATACAATATCTCTATTTGTTTTAAATATTTAATTTATCAAATAAATTAAATGTAAAACAAATATTATATAATAATATCATTATTAAATAATATTATTATTATTATTTAATTTCGAAATTATATATACACACACACACACATATATATCCTAGATTAAATGTTGTATTCATTAAATCTTAGACATATCTAAGATTCAATGAATCTGGACACTATTGCTCGTATTGGGCTATTCTTGTGTGTGACCCTGTAGGCCCACATGAGATTGTTAATGGGCCAATATTGTACCAGCCCACAAGTCGCAAGCGGCCTCTAGCAAGACATCGCGACTACCCAATTCATATGGGGATCGATGATACGATACAACCTATCATACAACCATGTCACGTCCCTTTTGTCACGCGATAACTTGGTCAAGGATGAGGCATGGATAATGTCAACTTCCTGTTCTTGACCATTACTTTCTCGATTCTTGAGTAGTCTAATAATTGAAATGGAAACTCATTTCCATCGTAGTATGACCATACATTTCTCCGACTCACTCATCGAGGGGCCCAGATATCTCTCTACAAATGTAAGGGAAAAGTTCCATCTTGACCATTCACATTCCTCTGCATGAAAACCACCGATCCCAATCCAAGCCTTTATCATCACCCTGGTCAAAGGTGACTTTTGACTAGGTCAAAGATCGCGACTCTCATGTAGAAATCCAAAGGACATTTAGGACAATCTATATGATATGTCCAAGGATACAGTTATCATAACAAGCATGCAAATAATATGATAACAAAAGGAGAAATACTTTAATTAATAATAACGTCAAAGTACAATGATCTGCCCCTAGGGCATAATTTCCAACACTGTTAGGATTATTTCCCTCTGTATAGATTATTCTGGAACAATGTATTGTTTGCTATATATATGAAATCATCTCTGAGTGCAATTCACTCAGCATTATACAATTATCTCTCTTTTCTCACTTGGTATCAGAGCGTTTTTGAGAGGTTACAATGGCAGACAATTCTTCTTCTTCAACCCTCGACTCTGGTTCACGTATGAATACCCGATCTTACTCCCTTTTCAGTTCTTCGAGCCAGACCTCTGCGATCAAGCTGGATCGCACTAATTTCCTAATCTGGGAATCCATTGTTCTTCCCCTAATCGAAGGCAATCTTCTGGATGGCCACCTAGATGGCTTTCTACGAGCTCCAGCTAAGCTCCTGTTCGGTCCACAAGGAACTCACCCAAATCCAGGTTACACAGACTGGTTCTCCGTCGGCAGGATGCTTGTAGGCTGGTTGCGAAATACTATTTCTCAGGAAGTTGGAATCCAACTCCTTCACTGTAAGACAGCTCAAGAGCTGTGGAGTGAAGCTCGTACCCTGACCTGTGCCTCGACCAAAGCAAGGGTCATGGTAATAAAAAATGACCTCCACAACACACGGAAGAATGCGCTGAAAATGGAGGACTATTTAAACAAGATGAAGAGCATCTCAGATGAGTTAGCTCTCGCCAGATCTTCAGTTGCGATGGATGACCTCATTCTGCATACACTTAACGGGTTGGATTCAGATTACAACCCCATTGTGGTCAAGCTGATAGAACAACCTGATTTAACCTGGGTTGACGCTCAAGGAGCTTTACTCTCCTTCGAATCGAGACTGAACCAGCTGAACAATTTTTCTACTCTCAGTATACACCCCTTTGTTAACGCTGCCCCTGCACCCCGCAATGATTCTGTCAATCGTGACTCCAACAACTCCCGTGGTGGTGGTCGAGGTAATACACGTGGTTACAGAGGAGGAGGTCGTTCATGAGGAAATAGACGTGGTGGTGGCGGACGTCCGTTCTGCATTCATTGTCAACGCCCAGGACACACCATCGCCACTTGCTATTATCGGGAGGAAAATAATGCTAGTAATTCCTCGAGTCCACAGATCCATTATGCAGATAGCTATTCAACTCCCCAAGCACATTATGCAGATCCTTATGTGGTTAATGATCCGGCTTGTACATAGACAGTGGCGCAAATTACCATGTTACCTTCACATCCTGAGCAACTCGATGAAATCAATCCGTCAGGTAAGTTGAATTTTATTACTACCTGCACTGGTGATCGAAGAAAAATCCTGGGTGTTGGTTCTACCAAAATACTATGTAAAAATCAACCCAGCTTATTGCTTAACGATGTGCTCTATGTACCTACGACCAACAAAAATTTAATCAGTGTTAACCGATTAATCCGAGATAATCATGTTGATGTGAGTTTTACTAATCATGGATGTCATGTGAAGGATTCGGTGACAAAAGACTTGCGAATACAGGGAGCTCTAAAGGAAGGAATGTACCCGCTGAAAGCAAGAAGGACTGAAGAACAACCGAGGGCTCTGTTTGCTTCCTGTGAACACCTAAAATGGCATCACAAGTTGGGACACCCCAGTGCTAAAGTTTTTAATCAAATCATGAATAAATGTAACAAAAGAGCTTTCACTGACTCTATATATGACAAAGCTGTATGTGAATCCCGCCAAATGGGAAAATCAAAGTTTTTACCATTTCAATCCTCAGTTTCACATGCCTCCTGTCCTCTAGAGTTAATTCATACTGGCCTTTGGGGGCCAGCTCCGTCACAGTCTAGTGGTGGAAATCGCTTCTATATTCATTTCTTAGATGATTTTAGTCGTTATACATGGCTATATCCGTTGAAACACAAAGGAGAGGCCATTCATGTGTTTAAAATCTTCAAAACACTTGTTGAAAATCAATTTGATTTGAAAATCAAAGCAATCCAATGTGACAATGGTAGTGAGTACAAGCCGTTCGTCCCTGTTGCACAAGAGGCTGGAATTAATTTGAGATTCACATGCCCATACACCTCTGTTCAAAATGGTAGGGCAAAGCAAAAACATCGTCACATCTTTGAGATGGGATTGACGCTGTTAGCTCATGTTGGAATGCCTCTGAAGTACTGGGTAGATGCGTTTCAATATGCTGTCTATTTGATTAACAGGCTGCCAACTCCAGTGCTTGATGACAAAACTCCTCTGTTTCGGCTCAAGAAAGCAAAACCAGATTACTTGAGCTTACAGGCTTTCGGAAGTGCATGCTATCCTTGTCTCAAGCCTTACAATGTACAGAAGTTCCAATTCCATAATGCTAAGTGTGTCTACCTTGGTCTAGCATCCCATCAGAAAGGATACAAATGCCTAAGTAATATAGGTAAAAAAATTTGTCTCACGTCATGTGGTATTTAATTCAGACTTGTTTCCTTTGCGAACAGGGTTTCTGCATCAGCCAATTGCTCCCAAGGATCAAGAAATGTCAGTTCCTTTTATAATTCAATCTGCAAAAACTTCTGATTTCACTGTTGAACGTGATAATGACGAGCCAGTCGAGCTCAGGGAAGCAATGGCGTTGTCTCCTTCATTGCCTACTGCTCCTATGTCTGAGCCCAACTCAGTTGATCATTCTGTGCAGTCTACGGCCATTAGTGAATCTGAGGTAAATGTTGAGAGTCCAATAAGAAATGGGCCAGCAAACCAACATCACATGTTGACCCGATCTAAAGCCGGTGTGACCCGACCCAAGGTTCCATATATTGGATCCCTAAACGGAAACATCCAATTTGCAAAATCATCATTGTCGTCTTCACAGCGACCACCGAAATCCCCATCGGCCTCACAAAAGACCCCATCCCCTAAGCCTCTATCAGCCCGACAAGCCTTGCTGTCCCCCAAATGGTCTGATGCTATGAAGGTCGAGTATGATGCGTTACTCAAAAATGACACCTGGGAGCTAGTGCCATACACAGGCCAAAAGCTCATCGACAATCGTTGGATTTTCAAGACTAAGTTCAAGGCAGATGGCTCACTCCTGAAACATAAGGCGAGGTTGGTGGCAAAAGGCTTCCAGCAGACTCCCGGTGTCGACTTCGGTGAAACATTTAGTCCGGTGGTGAAATCAACAACAATTCGGGTCATATTGTCGATTGCAGTAACCTTCAATTGGGTTATATGTCAACTGGATGTGAACAACGCCTTCCTTAATGGCTTTCTGAAGGAGGAAGTTCTCATGCGTCAGCCAGAAGGGTTCGTTGATCAACACCGGCCATCACATGTCTATAAGTTAATCAAAGCCATATATGGGCTTCAACGAGCTCCGAGAGCTTGGTTTGATCGTTTAAGGTTAACTTTTCTTAACTGGGGTTTTATAAATCTGAAGAGTGATATCTCGTTATTCATGTTGAAAACCTGTGATCTGACTATCTTTATACTGGTTTATGTTGATGATATTATCGTGACTGGAAATAATCCTAATGTTGTTGAAAGATTTGTCAAGCAATTGAATTTAGTGTTTTCCTTGAAGGATTTAGGTCCCCTGTATTATTTTCTGGGTTTGGAAGTCTGTAGAAACAGCAAGGGTATATTCCTGAGTCAAACCAAATATGTGATGGATCTGCTTAAAAAATTTGGCATGGCTGATTACGCATCTGTACCCACAGCTATGGTCACTGGTAGACTAATATCTGCTTTGGATGGTGAGCTATTGAGTAATCCTACAGAGTATAGGAAAGCAATAGGTTCTCTTCAATACCTCACTAATACTCGCCCAGATATATCTTTTGCTGTCAATAAGTTAAGTCAGTTCCTTGCTCAACCCAGAACCACTCATTTCCAGGCTGTGAAAAGAATTTTTAGGTATCTTAAGGGTACTAGCAACCTTGGTTTGCATATAAAGCCCTTTTCACAACTTCAGTTGATAGCCTATACTGATGCAGATTGGGCATGTGATCTAGACGGTAGGAAGTCTATGAGAGGAATGTGTATTTTCCTTGACAAAAATCTCGTTTCTTGGGCCTCTAGAAAGTAGAAGGTAGTTTCAAGGTCAAGCTCAGAGTCTGAGTACCGTTCATTGTCAGATGGCTCTGCTAAGGTTAAGTGGTTAAACTCTTTGTTGTCTGAGCTAGGAATTTTCATTAAAAGACCTACTGTAATCTGGTGTGACAACCTAAGTGCCAAGGCTTTAGCAGCAAACCCAGTTCAACATGTCAGGAGTAAACATATTAAGGTGGATATTCATTTTGTTTGTGATCTGGTTCTATCTGGTGCGATTGATATCAGATATGTTCCCTCTTCTCTTCAAATTGCGGATTGCTTGACAAAACCGTTATCTCAGTCTCAGTTTCAGTTCTTTAGAGACAAACTCGGATTAGTGGTCACTCCTCCTCGTTTGAGGGGGAATGTTAGAATATAAGCTGTTAATATTATTTCCAATCATTGTATTATGATATTGTTGTAATTAGTGTGGTCCCAGTAGTTTGTTACAGCAGCATATCAGGTACAGATTCTGTTATATACGCTCCAATCTGTACCTCCTCATACGTGTCATTTTGTATAGGTTCTGTTAGGATTATTTCCCTCTGTATAGATTATTCTGGAACAATGTATTGTTTGCTATATATATATGAAATCATCTCTGAGTGCAATTCACTGCCTCAGCATTATACAATTATCTCTCTTTTCTCACTTGAAGACTACAACGGAATCGAGTTTTGATCGAACCTCGAGCTGGGTGGCTCACCAAGCAAGGCGACTACATCAAGACCTGGCACCGCCGCTGGTTTGTCCTTGAGCAAGGTAAGCTTTTCTGGTTCAAGGATTCCTGTAGCGTCTCCAAATCATCCACCTCTCGTGGCGTCATCCCCGTCGATTCTTTGCTCACCATCAAGGACGCCAATGACATATGATTCTGCCATGGCTTCAAAAGGATTCAAGCACCACAAGATAAAACAATCTGAAGAGTCCCTGGGAGCGAAATTCAGTTTTAGGAAGATTCATCTTTTAGAATGATGATTAACAACCAATCTTAAAAGTAATAAATGTTCTATTTTTTATTTTTTCTTATCCTTTAGACCGGTTATTATTAATAATAGGTCTTTAAAGTTTCATATTTTAGACTTGATAAACATAACAACCAGTTTTAAAAGTATTTATTTTTTATTTTTTCTTATTTCTTGGACCAATTATTATTAACAACAGGTCTTAAAAGTTTCATCTTTTAGACCTAGTAAACATAACAACCGGTCTTAAAAGTAATCGACATTTTTTTTCGAAAACTTTTTAGACCGGTTGTTTGGGAAACATGCAGGTCTAGATAATATCTTTTAAATCTCATATTAAAGGAACCAATCTAAACATTTCTTTATATTTATGAAAATGCTACCGGTCATACTTTTTAAACTTGATCCTCTATATCCGGTCTAAATGTGGAGGTCCAAAAGCCATATTTTATAGTAATGAATAGCAATTTGCAAAAGATTTTTCAAAAAAAAAAGAAAAATTGACAGGATATGTTTCACTGCCAGAGGTGACGGTGCAACGCTGGACTGTGGTGGGGTAAGGTGCCGTTAACTTCTGCTAGTGATGAAGGAAGAACACGAGGATGAGAGCCAGACTAGAAACTTCGATGCTAGGCGTTTGGGGTGACGATGAATGGTAGAGAAGTGACAAGTGAGGGGTGAGAGGGAGTTTAAGAAGGCGACTACAATGGACAAAGCAGGCTCTGTCGTTGAGTCTCTAAGTGACGAGGGACGACTGTTGTGGTTGGAGGAGTGGAGGATATCAAGTCGCATAAGTAGATGGAAACCAGTGAAGGTGGACATTTTCTCATGTTCTTGAGTTTTTGATCAGAAAATGGGGGACTTAGGGTTTGCGTTCTCACGTTCTCTACTTCGATATGCTTCTGGCGACAAAATTGAAGAAGAAAACTACTATTTTGTAATTAATATTCACGGATGTAATTATCCACGGAATTCCGTCAATAAATTCCATAATTTTAAAAAAAAAAATAGTCAAAAATTTCTGAGATGAAACTTTCTGATGAACCTTATTCGGTCGGCAATTTGAGACTGAATTCCATTGGCAATCTCAGACAGAAAATGTCCATCGGCAAATACAAATGGAACTCAGTCTGAAAAAGCGTTAGACATTATACTAAAGGAATTACCGACGGAATTCCGTCAATAATTTCTGACGGACATTTTTTCTTCGGAAATTCTATCCTTGATCCGACATTTTTTTTTGTAGTGAATATTGAATATATATTCTATTTGTGCCTCCCTATATATCACGAATGATAAGAAAGTATAATCTCAAACAGTAAGCTTTGGCCAACTTTATATTATTTGTGTTAGAAATGATTGGATAGATCTTATCGAGGTCACACACACACACATATAGTTTCCTATAAAAGGACATTTGCTTATATAAGTGGGAGTGTGGGTAAATATGGCTCGATAGACGATAGCAAACTCAACAAGGCTTTTGTTACTGCATTTAAAAAAAATAAAAATAATAAAGGTGTATCCTTTTACCGATGTTATATTTCCTAATCTCTTCCATTATTATTGCCAACGAAGATGAAGATGAAGTTGAAGAAGAGACAAAGTGATCGATAGTTATAATGTTTTGCTGTAGAACCGCGGGGGCGCTCTAATATATACTCATATTCTAGTTGCTTTTGTTTTTGATATTATCATCTGCGATCTGATTCAGAGATTGTAGTTGTCCCTCCCAACACAAATGTCTCTTTTATAACGCAAACTCGAGAACCAGAGGAATCTGACGGAGCCTTATACCGCTAAACGAACTCTATGTTAATTGTTTTTGTTTTCTTGTTCTTTCAATTTATGAATAAATTTAGGATGGTCGGGTATTTGCACACAGTCTAATCATGGATCAATGGCCAATAGTGTTATTTATGGGATCTGTAAATAGTGCATTTCCATGTATGTTATATAATTTATATTTATATGATCATCATTTCTCAAATTTATTATTAATCTATAATATATTTAGATGAGTAGATTAATATAGCCTTATTTGTCTTTTTCTTTGTTTTTTTTCTTAAATATTGAGATCTCTATGTCTTTTTCTAGTTTTTTGTTTTCTACCAAGTCTTTGCGTTTGCTTTCCATAATATTAACAAAAAAATTCAAGTCATTGCCAAAGTTTTTGTTTACATTAGCTTTCAATTAGAATTTTTTCCTTTCTTACAAGATCTCTTTTTTGAGTCTTGATAGGTAGAAAATATAGAGCCTACGGACTTCGCCAATGCACGGGCGGTATCAAATAATAAAAAGTGGTTAAGATATTGTTTTTACATAGACTTTGTATCAACAATGTCGTTGAACAATGACTTTACACTTCAGCTTAAGTTGAGACAACACAATTTGAATAGAAAGTAGGAATAAAAGCTAACTAAAAAAAGAAAGAAAAATAAATCTAACTATAATTAAGACTAATGATAAGAGTGATTCTAGATCTTAAGCAGTGACTTAGATTATTATAGACTTGGTTATTTCTTAGTATCTAATTTCTCTATTTAATTGTATTTAAAGTTATATTTGCTAGTTTAAAATTCTTATTTACCTAAGAGTGTATTTTGATTCACTAAAAGACATTCCAATTATGTTAATCCCTTAAGTCTTAAGTAATTAATACTTAATTGGATTAATTTAAGTGCAAGACCATTGAGACTATGTAAGGCCAATAGCTATATGTCTGTCCTACAAGCAAATTAAATCCAGAAACCAAATCCTACATGATTCAATTGAAGGTTTAGTCTAAATTTCCTACATCTAAGCTCCTTTAGAACACCAAAATAATCTCAATAAGATGTTTCTTGTTTCAGGACAATCAAGCACACAATTAAATAAACAAATATAATAATAAATCAATTAAAAGAAGAAATCATCATCCACCAATCCATAATCGTACTAAATAATTTAAAACAAGGGTTTAGCTACATAAACTAAATATTATCATGATCAAAATAATAGTAAACCAGATACAAAATAAAATGACAAAAGAAAGAAGAGAAGAGAAAGGAAAGACAAAAATTGATCAACGCCAAATTTTCATCCGCGTTGTAGATCTACTGCATCTTCAAACTTTAAATCTCCCTCCATCTAAATTCTAAATACCTGTGTTGCCATCACCAATTAGGAAAATAGAACACACCTCCCTCTTCTTACGCTTATCATATATATATATATATATATAATCTCTTTATGTGAGTCTCTATCACAATATCTTAGTTTATCTCTCATTTTTTTTAATCTATTATCATATAATATTGATATATTATATTGATATTTGGATCTCACTTGAATCTTATAATATCTCCTACAAAAATAAATTAGGATATAAGTAGATTTTATATGAAAATACCCTTTTATCCTATAATTATTAAAGGATAAAAAATATAAAAGATAATTAAATAAGGATAAAATATTAATAAATTTAATCAAATATATATCAAAATCTATACTTATTTAATTATAAAATGTATACTTATCATGTCTAGGAATCTTATATTGTTGCATAGTTTGGGTAGAGTTTGGTAAAAAAAGTGAACAATACTAATCGTCTCATTGTAAGTGCCTATTTGAAAAACTACAAAATAATGGTTTTAGAAGCCCTTTTCCGCGATCTGAACAAAATCATTTACATACTTATCTCATAAATCATTAAAAAAAATTTTAAGAAGCTAAAATAAACATACTCTAAAACCCATAAAGACTACTCAGCCCCATTTGGATTGGCAGTAATAGAAATGGCTTTTTTTCTAATCTGACTTTTACAAACTTAAGATAAGATAA
This sequence comes from Acacia pycnantha, assembly GCA_025563575.1. Classification (NCBI taxonomy): domain Eukaryota; kingdom Viridiplantae; phylum Streptophyta; class Magnoliopsida; order Fabales; family Fabaceae; genus Acacia; species Acacia pycnantha. Next base: position 569,810 of record JAMWYP010000038.1, read on the forward strand.
AAGTCAGATTGTAAATATGATTTATATTTGAATTAACGATGATAGAAGTTTATTTATATTGTGAAAAATAGGTCTTAGTAGCTTCTTCTTAAAATTAGCTTTTGACTTAAAAGCCCATTTCAAAAAATGACAACCGAAACATCTCATTGTATTCTCATCGTGCTTTTTTTTCTTTTTACCAGGCTTCTTCAGCCCCACCGTCTTCCCAAATAGGACCCGCAACTTTTTATACAGACACTCTTATACGTAACTCAATTGAGCCAAAATGTTGGGCCCTTTTTTGTGGGTTGGAAACAAATTTCGCTTCCATTAATAAGTAGAAAGAAAAAGCAAAACACTCAAAATAGTGCCCCTTGGAGTCAAAAGGTTATTCATAATATTCTGGGATGATGTTTCCCATATCATAGTCAAAGCAAACATACAATAAGTAACCAGGCCATACTAGGCAAGGCATTAATTTACATTTAGACATATACTATCTCATCTCTGGTCTTAATTATAGAACCTATTTTATAGTGTAAAATATCTTCTATAATTAGGACTGGAGAGAGTATAATTGATCAATGATAAGTAATCACACACAAATGCATATATATATATATATATATGAGCTACAAACTAAAACAATCGTTTGAGCTTCACAAGTAAGAAATGAGCCATTCCAAGCCATTCATGTAATGATCTGTTGGGTATAATAAGACATCATCGGCTTCGTCGTAACCTTGGACTCCGAATTCCCCCAAAAAGAGTGGGTCCCCCACAGCTTCCATCGTCTGGGATGAACTCGGGCTATTCGTATTCGTAGTATCGTTTGACACCAATATCTCATCACCCCTCTCTAATAGCCGTTGGATCTCCTCCTCTGCTTTCGAAAGCTGCTCCTTTAGCTTCGACACCTGCATGAGTCAAGCCAACAATAGAGGCCAAAGGCAAGGGCGTTTGCGTCAATTCAATTCATCACCAGATAACATAACATGCAAAAGATGGTCACTTTTGGAGATAGGGGAGTGGAATGACACATGTCAAATGGCCACTGCCCAGGAACTGGGCCTAAGAGAAGCCCAAACTGTGCCACGTTAACGTTGTACGGATCATCTCGATGATTGATAAACACAGGGCATTTGCTGCCTTGTAAGGTAGCAGAATGCTGTTCCTTATCGAAACTATCCTTTTCAAAATACTGTCCCCCCTATCTTTTTGGGCCATTTTTAATGGCAAATAACTCCACAGGACAGGCCAAGCCTTCTTCGAGCCAAGAGCTCATCCACGTTCATATATGGTGGGGTCTGTTTTAATTTTTAGTTCCTTCTTTTTCTTTGCAATTCAGTTAACTACTCTAGCTCAAGCTATTCAAGAGCAGCAACATTAATCATCAAGATTTTAGGGACTAAAGTAAAATCAAAGGATATATAAAGAAAACAAAGGCTTTATAACTTAACGGTATGATGCTCTCATATAAGCGAGAAGTCGTGGGTTCCCAAAAATAGCTCTTCGTTGCCTCTGATTGGATAAAAAGGAAAACCAGGAAAAATTGAACCTCTTCCTTTTGGACTCTACAGGTCGCACTATCTCTTTCTCAGTTGCTATTCATTTTTAATAACATTATATATATATATATATATATATATATATAAACATATAACTCTTATACTGATTAAGGGAATGAAATTGACAAGTATATAAGCACCTGAGCTTCAAGGTGATATTTCTCGAGGAGGGTGGTTTCATGGAGTTTCCTGAGGCTGGAGTAGGCTTCTTCCAACTTCTGATTCTTCCATCGGGCCCTTCGGTTTTGAAACCACACGGCCACCTGACGAGGATCAAGACCAAGCTCCGATGCCAGCCTGTCCTTTCTCTCCGACTCTAATTTATGTTCGTTACCGAAGTTGAGTTCCAGAAGAGTCACTTGCTGCTCACTCAGCTTCCTCTTCTTATTGGCTCCCTCGCCTTGGTTCTTCTCCTTCTTACGACGTCGTCTTCGCTTCGCTTCCCCTGAACATATCAATAAGATGAAGAATTAATACTGAAATCCACAAGGAAAAAAAAAAAAAAACAGAGAGATGGTAATTAATTAAGGCGACCTTGTTGTTGAGGGATGATTTGAGAGTACGAAGGAGGTGGGCATAAGTGAGAGAAGAGGGCCATATGAGCTTCAATAGGAATAGGATGTTGATTCATAATGGTGTGCTGTGTCCCTCTCCCTCTATATTCTAAACTCCTCATGGTTAGAAGGGTATTGGAGGCCCTTATTTATAGCGAAAATGATGTGTCTCTTATCTGGGACTCAGTCTAATTTCTTGGGTTGAGTTTCTCTCCTCATCCTTTTCTCATTATCCCTCATCATCTTTAAATTATATCCGTCCAATCAATCACAATACTACTTTAACATCTCTCTCCTCTTTCCAATCAATGGTCCAGATGTGTTGAGGAGAAGAAAAGGAGAAAATGAATCATGAGAAAATCCTCTCCCCTAATTTCTTACTATTTGGCCCTCGTTTTGTGTTGGAATTTTCGTACCGCTGCCATTATGTTGTTTTCCTTGATCACATGCGCAGGCCAGGTACAGGTGCCTGCACTAAGCGGGGGGAAAGAAATAAATAACAAGACCCAGTGTACGGTCATTTAAAATTCTAGATGGCGGATAAGAAATGTCACCAGTAATAATAGAATTTCATGTGGACCATATATGAAATATGCACTCATATTCACAGCTCAGAAATTAGAAGATAAAAAAGCTTTTAGAACTTTTCTTTGCTAGAATGTATAAATAAATGGAAGGAGATCCTCTCATATCCTCTCATCATCTATTTTCTCATGAGCCTATTTAGGCTGTTGATTGAGAAGATGAGAAAAATCTAAGGAGTATAACTTGATGGTGTGAACTTTCAGATTGATTGAACAGACACAATTTAAAGATTATGAGGGATGATGAAAAAATGGATGATGAGAGAAACCTAACCTTAAATAAATTAGTTATATTAGCTATTTGTAATAAATATATGTATTGACCTCCCTTTTGACGAAACCCCTACTATGTGTACATAGCTAATACGGATACTTTGAAGGAGGCAAAATAGGTTGGCCTGTTATATTTAGGTTGAAGTACGAGTGGTGGTGGGGGTGAGAGAGAGAGATAAACTTATCTACACGTAACTAAATCAACATCAAGCCAGTATTAAATGTGCCCTTTTAATTTTGTAGCAGCTAAATTAACACAAGAATATGTGCATGATAGACAAAAAAATAAGGGTTAAGTACCAATTTTGCCCCTGAAATACGCGCCCAGGAGTAATTTTTCCCCTTAAGTTTTCGGCGGAGCAATGTTACCCCTGAAGTATAAAAAACGGAGCAATGTTGCCCCTCCGTTAGAAACCCTAACGGTTAACGTTTGACCGTTAGGGTTTCTAACAGAGGAGCAACATTGCTCCGTTTTGATATTTCAGGGGCAACATTGCTCCGCCTAAAACTTAAGGGGCAAAATTGCTCCTGAGCGCGTACTTCAGGGGTAAAATTGGTATTTAACCCAAAATATAATCATGAACTATAATTGCTTGATAAATGTCCAAATCATTTAGTGTTGCTTATATAAAATTAGTGAATTGAAACAAGGAGCTATGGGCCAATATATATAACTGATCAACCCCTTATCCTTGAGTTCTACTGGTAAAGGGGTTGGACACTCTCACCAAAGCGAGGGGGTTTGATCATGGAGTTGGTCAAGACGCTAGAGGAGGCATCCTAGGTGATGTAAACTTGTGGAAACGCAGGCTGAGGTGGAGGCATATGTACTCTCAGTCCTGTATGCCCTGGGGAGCAAAGTCATAGCGTCCTGTCTTTGGATTGTGGGTGAATCCAACTCCTCTCCTAAAATTTATGTGTATATATATATATATATATATATATATATATATATATAACTGATCAAAAATATATTAACAAAATTGCGTAATGTGGCAACCTAGAGTATATATAAACCTTCAAAAAGTTAATGTGGCATATTTGCGAGGGAGGTAATTAAGTAGAGAATGGAATAGTGCACAAGTCAATGGAGACTTAAAGATTGTTTAGAAAATATTAATTGAAAGAAAGTCAATAGTTTTCGAAAGAAGCGATATATGTGGGGGAAAACAAGAAATATAATGTATAGGAAAAGAGGAGCATAGGGGTTGGGGATCCCAAAGGTGACACGTAGAAGGGTGATTCAAGAAAATGGTAGGGTTAGAGTTAGGAGAGAGGGAGAGTTATATGAATGGTAATGGCGTGGAATTGGATACAGTAAGAGACAAGGATAGTAAAGGCTATAGGGTAAGTGGATAGGAGCATAAGCATTGGTGTATACATATAAAGCCAAAGCAAAGTTGTATCAATAGCTTAGTTGTTGTAGGCATGCGTGGCTCGAGGGATCCGGTTTCTCTCATTTTCCCTCTTTCTCATTATCCTTCATTGTCGCCATCTGGACCGTCCATTTTTTGATCCAACGATCCAGAGGAAATTTCCGAAAAACCGAGCGCGGTTTTTTTGAAAAAATTTCTGGATCGTTGGATCAAAAAATGGATGGATGGGATGGGCCTGTAAGAGATGGGCAGAAAAAGGGAAAATGAGAGGATCCGGTTCCGTGGCTCGAGATGAGTGATTGTTTAATTTCTTTAGCTTTGCAGTTTCACCTTTCTCTTGAGATAAAAATTATACTATAAGCTAAGCTAGATCTTATATTTCAGATTGAAAATGTATCTTTTATGCCCTTGTGTAAAATTAAAAGAAGGGTTTAATGTTTATGTTTTTACTGTAGAAAATTTTTCTGTTACACTCACATAAAAGTGAGTGGGTCACATAAAAGTGAGTGGGTCTCATTGTAAAGAAAAGAGATAGAAAATATTAGTGACACCTACTCATTTTTATGCGAATATGGCAGAAAAAAATATTTCTACAACAAAAACATAAACATAAAACCTTTAAAAGGACTAATTAATGAACTAAACAAAAGAAGCATTAGCCTCTCCTTTTCTCTTTCTTCCTCTTGCTCTTGATCTCCTTTTTCTCATCCTCACATATCATTGGTTCGGATATAATGTGTCAAGAAAATTCTGTTGAAATTTTAATCCTTTGGTTAGGATCAAGGGGAAAAAACAGAGGGAGATCCCTCTCAAAATAAATACTGTTGGTCAATAATGATAACTAAAGTATGATATTGCATATCTTAATTTGATGATAAATCATATTTTTTTTACACATGATATCTAATATTATTGGAGTTTTTTTTGTTGCCTATCCGAAATCCAGAGTTTTGCCCTGACTAATCTGGATCCGACCCGCGTCGCGCACCTGACTATGGTGGGAGAGTCTCCCAACGGGTTTTTTTTTTGCATTCACAAGGCTCGAACTCGAAACCTTACTTATTAAGCGACACAAACCACTTACCACTTTTGCTAACCCCGTTGGTTATTATTGAGTTATTTTGCTACATATAGTAAAGGTTCAAACTCTTGGGCCTTGACCTCTAGTACCACACTCATCCCAAGTGTAGTTTAATTTTTAATTGAATATATTTTTGATTTATTTTATTATAATATAGAAGAATATTATAGATGCACTCATATCATATTAGAATTAGAAGTCAACAATTTAGATATATTTCATTATGATATTTTTTAAAAACAATGAAAATTTTCGATTTAACATTTTTTAAGAAAAATAAGTTATCACTTCAAAAATTTAAAATGTAAATTTTAAAACACCTGATTAGGTGATCCTGGTTAAAATAAATCTGAATATATAGTTGGGGTTCCTATTTTATATATAGAGAAACATGACACTTACGACGTCATTGCTGACATCTTCATGTTTTGCTGCTTGAGAAATCTCCACTAGAACTGCTAGTTTCTTTCCTTCATTGCCATTATATGTATATATAAAATGTGATTGGGGATCCAAATGGAAGATAATATATACAAAGTGAGACGGATAAGGGGGATTGCGGATGCCAACGATGATGGAATCAACTTGTTTACTTATAATTAGATTTAATAATAATACCAACTACCACCTTTTATTTTCTTGTTCCTGTCATATCTCAGATTTTGAACCATAGTGCTTCCAGATGCTTAATAGCTAGGAGTGTCAAAATATGTTCCATTGGTTCTGATACCAACTTCCTTTGAGCATAGTTTTGAAGAGTTTCTGTTGTTCATACAATTTATCCAACGTGGCTATCTAAAGCAAGTTGGTATATCTCTGAGTGTGAGTTGAGAAACTTCTATTTAGAGAGAGTTGATCGATCATCCTGTGCAACTCCGATTGAAGCTTTTCAGAAAGTGAGGCAACAAAGGCATATCTGAGATTGAGATCTTACTACCTACAAATCTTATCAGAATGGTTTGGTTGGTGCTCTCTTGACCACTCTCAGTAATATAACGGTAGTGTCATCACGACAATATACATGACATTTTGGCATTAGAGTCGTCAAGTTTTGAACCTGGGACATGTGGGTTATTAAATGTTACATCTTGACACTCATATATTAAGCATATGGAAGCATTTTTGTTCAAAATCTAGGATATTGTGTCATGTCATCTTCTGAACTGAACATAAGTTTTCCAAATGCTAAATAATAGAGTACTTTTTTTGGTTTCTAAGGAAAAAAAAGAAGAAGATTGTGATTCCAAATCAAATTTCAAGATGTCACCTTTTTAATTTCCACCTACGTTTAGTGTTGGAAGCGTAATAAATGGCTGGGATTAATTATGTGTGATCGTTACTTTTACATAGTATTAACATGAAAACGTGAACCCTCTTGTTTTGGAGAATATATACAAATAACAAAGTAATACGTAGAGATCTAAATCTAAGAATAAGAATATATAGTTGATTGACGGGCACTTGCAAGACTGCAGGAAGCAAACAAGTCTTCATTTGTATAAAATTTTCGTTACGAAAATGATAACACATTGGTGGATACCACCCTCGGCCGCGGAAGTCATCAGTTCCACGTCAAAACTCATGCATTCTTTTTTCTTGTGAAACATAAGTTGCTGTTTGGTATTTAATGTTAAACCTTTGTCTCTCTTCATTTTAATTTAAATACGAAATCTCTATCGTAGCCATGCTATTGCCGCCAACAAAAATTGTTTTAATTTCCTTGTTATTATTATTATAACCCTCTTGTGACTTATTTCATTGAATTTTACATAATTTACATGCTACTATATAGTCAAATGCAAATAATAGGTATAATAATTGATTTACGGAATACGAGGTAAGTATGTGAGAGAAGTATTATATCAATTTATGTATATAAGCACTTATATACCTCTCAATCACTCAAATAAACATTACATTTGCCCGCAGATTGATTCCTAATTTAGATGTGTGAAGTTCTTACAGGACATATATGGTTTGTTGATTATTTTTGCCTCATCCTTTACGTTAAAAGAAAGGGTTAAGCTTGCTTTTAGCACCCAAAATATTTTTTCATGTTTGTCCAGTACTATAAAATAATTTGTGGAATTTTTTTTCTCTTAAAGTATTAATTTTTTCAGGAGAATTTTTCTCATCTAGTTTTTAAGAGCAATTTTAATCTTGTCATTAACACCTAAAGAGTCTTCTGAGTGAGGGTGCATCCAACATTTTAACATTTTTAAAGTGTTTTTTCAATAACAACTTTAGAATGCTAGATGAACTACAATGCTACAAAATACATTAAAGTGCTAAACGTATATAATATATATATATATATATATATATATATATCTAAGGGTGCTGAATTTGAACAACAAAATTCTTCAAATTACTCCCTCTGGTCCTTATTATAAGGCACCGACTAACAATTTTCGCAAACCAATAAAAATAATTAAAGTCAATAAAGTTGCCTTATAATTTAAGTAACTTCCAATATTACCCCTACTAATTGCACTTAATTCTAATATTATATTAATTATTACTCTCACCAACTACCTTCATTAATTATGGACAAATATGGAAACAAATAATTAATAATGCGCTTTGGAAAATAACAATTGCCTTATAAAAAGGACGAATCACAATTTTTAATTGGTGCCTTATAATAAGGACCAGAGGGAGTATAAGGCACCAACTAACTTTTCTCACAAATCAATAAAAGTAGTTAAAGTCAATAAAGTTGTCCTAGAATCTAAGTAATTTTCAATATTACCCCTACTAATTGCACTAAACTCTAATATTATATTAATTATTACTCTCACTCATTACCTTTATTAATTAGGGGTAGACATAGAAAAAATAATCAATGTTCATTGAAAATAAACAAGTGCCTTATAAAAAAGACCAAATAAACTTATTAACTGGTAACTTATAATAAGAATCAGAGAAATATTGAACAAATTTTTAGGTGGTGGAGGGATATCAACCCCAATAGAAGTACTGCATTGTGGATAAATAAACATGAGGACGATTGCTTTCGGAGACAAAAGAGGCAATGGTCACAGAAAAAATAATGTCCTACCCTGTAGGCCCTCCTAGGCGTGTCGCTTTTGGTAGAATATTTACCGTTGGTAGGCTGAGATGCGAAGATCCCACGGCTGTGAGCTGCACAGCTATGTTGGTGGGGCCCTCCAAAATTAAAACAAAAAAAAGTAGGGAAAAGTGATTGGATGGGATGGGAAGTCGAGAGGAATAAGGAGGCACATGGGGGGAGGGAGACCTAAAGACGAGGGACGCGTTTCTTCTTCCCATTAGTAGATGGGGGGCCCCCTATTCTGCCCCATCCCCCACGTGTAGCCCTCTCATTCACCTATACTCCTCACTCATTCTTCCCCCCCCTCCTCCGTCAAATTTCTCGTCAGCCTTGAATTAATATTTAATAGGGATATGTTTGAATTAGTTTTTAAAGTGTATTTCCTTCATCCTTATTATAAGACACTAATTAATTTTTCTTATAAACTAATAAAAGTAATTAGTCAATAAAGTTTTTCTAGAATATAAGTATCTAATTCTAAACTCTAATATTATATTAATTATTACTCTTACCCATCACCTTTTTTAATTAGGGACAGACATAAAAAAAAAATCAATGCTCAATGGGAACAAGCAAGTGCATTATAAAAAGAACCAAATAAACTTGTTAGTTGGTGCCTTATAATAAAGACTAGAGGGAGTAGCTTTTACGACCTATGAGGTAAATATGTGAGAGAAGTTTTATCTTGGCTTACGAAAAATGGCTTCTGAACCACAATTTTAAGAAGTTACCAAATACTATTTAAGTTAATTAATACTCCCTCCGGTCCTAATTATAGGAACTATTTAACCGATTTTGGGGGATTAAGGAGAGGAGTTAAATTAGTTATTAGTTAATTTTACTCATTTTCCTAAAATGCCCTTATATAAATTTAAAATGACATAAGTAAAAGTGAATTACAACCCCGCCACATATCTCTCCGACCAATTTTTCTTTCCGCACGCTTTCTAATTAAAATAATGATCTTGATGTATAAACATATGTGTGTGTGTATATATGTGTATACATATAGATCTATCTACATACATATATAGTCACACATATATATATAGATACAAACAGACCCATATATCTACACACACAGATATATATATGTTTATATGTGTGTGTACACACATATATATTGACACACATAAATATAGATATACATATATATGTACACACGCATATATACACACACACACACACATATAAATGCTTCTAATAATAAGTATAAATAGGGGTATTATAGGAAAAAATTGACAAAAATTAAAACTTGCTCTTATAATTAGGACCAAAACCAACTCCAAAATGTGTTCTTATAATTAGGACCGGAGGGAGTATAACATGTATTTTTTTTAACACTCTAACCATCTTTTTAAATTCTCTCAACATTTCCTTCTCAATTATTGTTGAAGAAGTATCAACAAGATAAATTAAGAAAAGATTTACATAAATATGAAAATTATGTCTTATATTTTAAATAAATATCAATTTTCTAAATATGTTTTATATTAAGCACTGAAAGGGTGTTATTCATTAAAAAAAAAATAGATTCTTCTGTGCCTGTAGTATATATATAATCCTTATACCTTAAAAAATAAATTTCCCTGGCTTTGTATAAGATCAGTCACATATTAACATATATACAAACTAAGTAGAAATTATAATCCCATATTGTGTGAGACCTCAAAGATATAAGTAGATCGTACCCAGAGGGAAGAACAAACAGAGGAGTACTTATCCCTCTTCCTCAAAGATTTTCATTGTTTTAACTGTAACTTATATATTTATTTTCATTATACTTAATATCAATATATATATATAAAAAATTCAGAATATTCGTAAGTTTCAAATCATCTCTCTCTCTCTATATATATATATATACATACATATATTCTATTTATTTTTAATATTCGCAGTCCCGCGTATACATGCTAAGTATAAGAGGAAGCAGACTCTATGTGGAAGAATAACATGTAGATCCCCCTATTTCAGAAACGTAACACCAAAAAATTTGTCAAAAGCGTAACAACTTTCTAATGTCGACACGTTATGAGAGAGGAATGGAATATTTTATAAAGCAACTATTTAATTCATGCTCCGCATGCATGAACAGAAAATCAATTAATTATATATATATTGACCAACATTCAACAATGCTGGTTGTCAAAAAAATAATGTTCACCTCACTATACAAGGCTTTTTTTCTACAAAGGACATTAGGGAATATAAGAGGGAGGCACTAATAGAAATATAAAATATTCGAATTTTGTGGACAAAACAATTATCACTAGATCGAAGAGCTTTACATTCATAGATATATATATACATATTTTAGCTCAACATGGATTAGTTAGAAGAGTAATAATATAATGCAACTTTCTATGAACCCATCGATCGTTGGAAATTAAAACATTGGTCTATGCGTGCATTTAGGGGATCTCATGACGTGGAAAGGATACGGTGAAATATTGTTTTAAAGGAAGGGCATGTATATACATTGAGAGGTTATTTAGTATACTTGAGGGAAACAAATAGAAATGAAGTTTGATTCAATGAACCATGCAGAAGGCTACAAAACATGGAATCAGATTCCCTGCCTATCCTTTGGATAAGCAGGGAGAGCCCATCCCATCTGGACCGTTCAGATGGGATCTGGACGGTCCAGATTTTTTTTAATTATTTTTCGTTTTTATTTTTTTTCTACATGAAAAAATCATTTTTTCAAAAAATGTTAGTTGAGAGATTATCTTTATATTAGATTCTCTACCCATTAAAATTATTTTAGATAAAAAATAAAAAAGTAAAAATATCAGATCTTGACCGTCCAAAGCTTGTTCGTACGGACAAGCTCTCCCTGCTTGTCCGTAGGACAAGCACTGAAACGGGGTCCTACGAAACATAGGGAGGGCGAAATCGTCAACAGTTGCAGGAGTTTTAGCAGCATTGGTTTGATCTGGTCAGATTTATGTATGTATTGTGTACTTTATTATCTGCTCACTTATTGGAAGCCTTTTTTGACCCAAAAGAAACTTATTGGAAGCCTTTAGAGGCAAAGTGAAAAACGGATATATACTAACGACACCAATTTCCGTTTATGGGGTGAAAGTTTTGGAAGTCACAGTTACGGTTCCTAGTGTCCAATATATGTTTTGTTCATATCGGGTAAAAGAAGCTAGATAAGCTTGCATTGTGGATATTCGAGATGCATGCTTCTTCAACTTCTCAATATATATTATATATAGTGTACCTGACTAGAGTTATATAACTAGGTTTGAAATATTATCAAATGAGGTAATTGAGGATAAGGATATATAAAGATAGATAGGGCAAGCTTGGTCATTAGTGAAAAAAGAGACTGACACAGAGGGATTCGATGTTAAGTTATGTAGGATAATAAACTATTCGATTTCCGAATATGATTATTAACTAAACTAATAAACCAGAGACCTTAAAAAGCAAACATATGATTTGTTGATACGTTGTCAATTTGATTAGCCAGGTTGGTTGAAAATCTTTGATTAATTAGTAATACCTGAAGATCTGAAACGAATTGAAAACTAATCAAAGTTGGTAGATGGGAAACAAGGGGCGGATGTGTTTGGGATAAACATGACACCCATTTAAGTGCTAATAATTGATTTGATTGTTATTATTATTATTATTAAACTGACAAAAACAACTCAAAAGCATAACCCTAAAGGAATCTCATTTTCGTGCCATGCGCATCTTCTTTGGCATATTATTTAAAAAAACATTAAAAAACCAGACACAAAAAAATGCTGCGTGCCAGCGTATAGTTTATTATCCTACATAACTTAACATCGAATCCCTCTGTGTCAGTCTCTTTTTTCACTAATGACCAAGCTTGCCCTATCTATCTTTATATATCCTTATCCTCAATTACCTCATTTGATAATATTTCAAACCTAGTTATATAACTCTAGTCAGGTACACTATATATAATATATATTGAGAAGTTGAAGAAGCATGCATCTCGAATATCCACAATGCAAGCTTATCTAGCTTCTTTTACCCGATATGAACAAAACATATATTGGACACTAGGAACCGTAACTGCGACTTCCAAAACTTTCACCCCATAAACGGAAATAGGTGTCGTTAGTATATATCCGTTTTTCACTTTGCCTCTAAAGGCTTCCAATAAGTTTCTTTTGGGTCAAAAAAGGCTTCCAATAAGTGAGCAGATAATAAAGTACACAATACATACATAAATCTGACTCAGATCAAACCAATGCTGCTAAAACTCCTGACAACTGTTGACGATTTCGCCCTCCCTATGTTTCGTAGCCTTCTGCATGGTTCATTGAATCAAACTTCATTTCTATTTGTTTCCCTCAAGTATACTAAATAATCTCTCAATGTATATACATGGCCTTCTTTTAAAACAATATTTCACCGTATCCTTTCCACGTCATGAGATCCCCTAAATGCACGCATATTACAAACAGTAATATGTGCCACAAACAGTAATCTCGCGTGTTTCCCTCATCCCAGCCTAATGCTCTTCACGGCTTATCCTCTCTAAACCTGTGCTTCAATTTCATTGGATATTACTCCCTCCGGTCCTAATTATAAGACTTAGTTGACTTTTTTGGAGAGATTAAGGAAGCAAATTAAATTATTTTAGAATGCTTTTATTTTTATTTTTTTCTTCAGACTATTTAGTTTGACTAATAAACTAATATATAATCCAATGATACACAATATATGAAATGATTAAGTAACTTATTTTGCTTCCTTAATCTCTCCAAAAAAAGTCAACTAACTAGGTCTTATAATTAGGACTGGAGGTAGTACATTATAAGAAACAATTGCCCGCACATGCTCCGTTTTATATTATAATAAATATTTAGGGAATGTTTTTTTTTTTTTACTTCTTACTTTCTTATTTTACCCTTATTTAATGTCAATATAATAAATTTTGACAACTCAAAAACCTATTACTTTTTATCATATTTATTTTCTTATTTTCTCTCTTATATAATCCTCCTTATCATAAAAAATTTCTTATTCTCTCTATCTCTTCATAAATAAGGATATTTTAGTCACACAAAAAGTTACAATTTTGACACTCTTATTGTTCTTAAACGCCATTTCGAACCGCGAGATTAGGTTAAGCGTTTCTTATAATAAGGAATAGAAGGAGTATTTCTACATGCATGTTTGGCAAACCACAAAACTGTGGTTGATGAAGTCTTTTTCCGCAAGTTAAGACAAAACTTCTTTCACATACTTATATCGTAAATCGTAAAAGTTATTTTTTAAAAGCTAATCTAAACGCGCACTAATTTTATACATACATATACATACACACATATATATGTTAACTTTATATATAGACCATATATAGTAGAGCCTTTCTTTATCGGGTATGTATATCCATTATTTTAATCCATTAATAGGCCTAGATTTCATCACTATTCCCTGGATTACGCCTTAATTTTAGCCATCATATATATATATGTGTGAGTGTGTGTGGTAACTTTGCAACTTAGGCTTTAGCTATATAGGTCGCTCATTTTATATACGTACAACATTCAAACTCTAACTTCAAGGTTTATTAAAAGGGCAGTGAGGCCACTTCAACCATCCTTCTTTTTGGACTTTGTCCAACCGTGGAAAAAGTCAGAAAATAGGATGGGAAACAGAGTGGAGCTCAATTTAGATTCATGAACCAACTCATGAAAACAAGAATATTGTGAATTTTTGTATAACAATACATCACACACACACACATATGTATAGGATGGCTTGTTTTCTCTCTCAAAAGATGAATGGTTAATTTATAGCAAGTGGGACTAGTGATCACTTAAAATTTAAAAATCCTACTATTGAATCAACTGGTCGTATGTTGTTTCAATTTAACCAGTAGCCTCGTGTTTAAGTCTTAGATATGCAATCATGAATTCATGATAATTACTTGGTGTTATTGAGGTTCTCTTTTTATGAACCTACATTCAACAAGTGTGTTGCTAATGCTGGCTAGTAGTACAGCATAGCATATTGGTGGGTTAACTTTAAAAAATTTAAAAACCCTATGCAGGCCGAAAAAGTGAAAAACTGCAATTACCATTGGAAGTTTGAGCCCTAGCTAGGTAGCAGGTCGCTTTCACCAAAAGCTGGTTACAAAAAAACACATATAAAGTGGGATTAATTATTGCGAATACTTTAAAAGTAAGAAATCTCAGGCGCACATACAGCTAATAAGTCTGCACAAAAGGTTTAACATTAAAACATACTCTCACACCACCTAACAAGTTTATTTGGTCATTTTTATAAGGCACTTACTTGTTCTCAATGAGCATTGATTAATTTTTTCCATGTCTACCCCTAATTAATAAAGGTAATGGGTGAGAGTAATAATTAATATAATATTAGAGTTTAGTATGATTAGTATGAGTAATATTGGAAATTACTTAAATTTTATGACTACTTTATTGACTTCAACTACTTTTATTGGTTTATGAGAAAAGTTAGTTGGTGCCTTATAATAAGGACCAAAGGGGTATATGATAATCATCAAAGATTCTGCCGGTCTTTGATTTGATAATAAAATTATGTAACAATCAAAGATGAAATGGAATTAAAAAATGGAGTGAAAGTACGAAACGTGGTATTGCTTCGTCCCTTGGTTTCTATGTGTCTGTCACACTCTTTAAGGGATTCCGAGCTGACTGTCCTTCCCTCTCTACAAAAACTACCATTGCCATTGGCACATGGTGGCCACTCATCTTGTTCTTGTCTTCTTTTTCCATGCATTCTTTTCCTTTTTCTTAGGTTCATGGTTTCATTGGTTTGTGTTCTGATGAATTCTGATAATGTACTTTTTGTGGGGGTGCGTGTCGATAATAAGTGATAGCCTATGGTTTTTTGTCAAAAAAATGATGGGGTCGATTGTGTCGTGTCGATCAAACACATACGGATTCTCGAAGCAAAAAAGAAGGATAATTAAGAAAACCAAACATAAAACTCTTTACCCCCGGCTTCTTTTGTGATTAACCTTCGTGTCATCCATCGATAGCTCTGTGGTTGTGTGGTCCTTCTTTGGGTCTAATTCTTATGTGTCGCCAGTGGTGGGAGGCCTGGGTTTAAATGTTTGAGGCATTTGACGTGCCTCCCTCTAAATGTGTTTGGTAATGTGTCAAACTCCTAATTATTTTTTTTATCCTTGTTCCGTTGTAAATTTTTATAATTTTGAAACTGTTCTATTGTAGAACATAAGTATCTAGCCCTAGATGGACTGATATATTGATGTAGGATCAAATAGCTCTCTCCCAAGGTATCCATGGATGAGATACCTGAGAGGATGAGTGATCTTCGCTCACACATGAAGGCTTTCACCAAAGGGGGTGAAGTGTGTGCTCTGTGTGGCTGAATTGTAAAGGAGAGAGATTAGAAGATGTGTACCTTGTAGGTTAACCTACTATTTATAGAGGCTACCTTAGGGTTAGAGTTTGGACTTGTTGGGCCTCTTGTGCCTCCAAGCCCAAATGTATTAGATGTCTCCTGTTGGGCCACACCTATGATGAGCGTAATATTTGATTCCATAACAATTGCCCCCAAGCTCGGTAGTTCAGGTCTCTGAGCTGCCGAGATTAATTGACTGCTTTCCGAGATCCCCTGATTCCGACTTTGCTTTTGTAGCAATTTTCCCGGGCTAATTGTCTGGTTTATATTCCTGCATTTAATAACATTTAAGCAAATCACAATAAATGAAAAATACTTACTGTTTGTGCAAATCGTTTAACGTGCTCATTTCGGATACTTGTCCGAGCTTGCATTAATCTTTCCACTTTGCATTAATGCCGGTTATTGATAACACGCTTTTCCACTTAACAAATTGTTGTCCACTCTGTTGCCCCCCAGCCTAGTAGTTCAGGTTACTGAGCTGCCAGGATGTGTTACTTTCCAAATCTGGACGAGGTGCTCGCGACGGTTGGGATTCCGTGTGTGCTGACCCGAGATTCCGGGTTTATATACTTTGAACCGAGATTTCGGGTTTATAAACTTTAACCCTGAGATTCCGGGTTGATATACTCTATCACCGAGATTCTGGATTGATATACTTTACCGAGATTAGGGTTATTTACTTTACGAGATTCCTGATTGATTACTTTAACACCGAGATTCCGGGTTATTTACTTTATCACCGAGATTCCGGATTGATATACTTTATCACCGAGATTCCGGATTGATATACTTTAACACCTAGATTCCGGATTGATATACTTTAACACCTAGATTCCGGATTGATATACTTTATCACCGAGATTCCGGATTGATATACTTTATCACCGAGATTCCGGATTATTTAATTTAACACCGAGATTCGGGATTAATTACTTTAACACCGAGATTCTGGATTGATATACTTTATCCCCACAGACGGCACCGATGTTCTGTTGTAGAACATAAGTGTCTAGCCCTAGGTGGGCTAATATATTGATGTAGGATCAAATAGCTCTCTCCCAAGGTATCCATGGATGAGATACCTGAGAGGATGAGTGATCTTCGCTCACACATGAAGGCTTTCACCAAAGGGGGTGGGGTGTGTGCTCTGTGTGGCTGAATTGTAAAGGAGAGAGATTAGAAGATGTGTACCTTGTAGGTTAACCTACTATTTATAGAGGCTACCTTAGGGTTAGAGTTTGGACTTGTTGGGCCTCTTGTGCCTCCAAGCCCAAATGTATTAGATGTCTCCTGTTGGGCCACACCTATGATGAGCGTAATATTTGATTCCATAACAGAAACATAAATCAAAATTGTACAATATTTTTAATGGCACCATTATATTACCATAAAATATTAAAAGAATTAAGATACAATACGTCTAGGAAGTATTTAAAAAGTTCCAATGTTGATTTTTAAGTTTTTTCGATCTTAATATCGTCCTACGAGTTTAAAAACATAGTAATGTTATATTTGATCATTAACGAATTTAATTCTCTGATTGTTAATTATTTAGTTTGATTAAAATAATACACGTGGACATGATACTCTTACATGATACACACACCACCTCATCATCTTTTGTTCTAAGTATTGTATTGAGTGTTAAATAAGAGTGACATGTGTATTATTTCAGACAAACTAAAGAGTTAACGGTTTAAATTAACTTTGTTAACAATGGGGGGACATTGTTATGGTCTAATAATAAAAAAAAAAAAAGGAAAAATATTTGGGAGGTAAGACATTATAAAGGGGAAAAGAGGAAGGCATATTGGAGGCGTTAGACAAAAGTAATGATTTCCAACCAAACTTAACACAATTTGGTCGAGTAAATTAAAAAGAAAAATAAAAACTACTAGTTGTTCGCTAATGGGAAGCGATTGAATCATCTTATTTGACTGCTTATTCAATTTATGTATAGGGATTTGGGTGTCCGAGTAGAGCTGTCAAAACGGGCCACCCCGGCCCGTTAGGCCCTAACCCGCGCGGGCTAGGGCCAAAAAGCCCACTGGGCTAAAAAGCCCGTATGTTAAACAGTCCGCACGGACCAAAAAATTATATAACTTTAAAGGTTAGGGCCAGCCCGCGGGCCAAAAATCATTTTAGACCAACTAAAACTTCAACAAATTTTGATCCAGCCATTTGGTAAAATGGAACTCCAGTTTCGCCAGCTATAGCCTTAGCAACCAAAGTCTACAAAAAAAAAAAAAAAAAAAAACTTAGCCATGTCCATGTCATTCTACTAAATAATAAAGTTTTTTACTGTCTCTTTTTTGTTTTCCTAAAAGGACTTCTATGATTATTTAGGTAAGTAATGTAAGGGATTAAAAAATTTTACTTTTTCAATATGGTTCTTTCAAAAAAAAAATTAATGTGAGAATGTAATAGAAGGATTGGAAATATTAAACTAAAAAACCACAAATATGTGGGATCACAGAGATAGATTCGGTAGGAAAAAAAAAATACTTTTCCAATTAATAAACGTATTCTTGGCCAAAAAATTAGTAAATGTATTTCGATTGTATATCCTGAAATTTTAGTAATAAAAGTTATAGTATCAGTTGTATATAAATTATAAAAATGAATAATATTTTTTGTATTAAATCATACGTTTTTTTTCATGTTTTATATTATTTTTCTTCAATATCTTATAGCTAGTTTGCTTACATATATATGCTGGACAATGAATACCTTTGTTGGGGTGTCGATGGATGGATATAACATAGAAAGGAAAATGTTATAATGTCTATCATTCATTTATAAACTTAATCATTATTCAATTTTAAAAAAAAAAATTTAGAGGTAAAATTATTTGTTTTATCATTTTTATACAAATTTCCTTTTATTTTCCAATAAAGATAAAGAAAATATTTTTTTAATAAATTTTCACTCTTTTATATTTCTTGCTCTAAATACACAATGCATTATTAATATCAAAATGGATATTACCTCCGCGTTTTAATATAAAAATTATTGAAGCAAAATAAATTAGTGAAATGTTAGAACCAATGGATAAAATGAGAAAATAAGGTGGCCTACGGGGTTGGCCCTATCATAACCCAAGAGGAGTGGGGTTATTTCGGGCTAGGGCAAAAAATAACGCCATTACGTGGGGGCTAAAAATAAGGGGGCTAAAAAATAGGGAAAATTCATTTCAGGGCCTTTTTAACAAGGAAACTTTCAAAAAATGCCCCAAAATTCTGACAATCCCAGAAAAAGGTCCCAAGGCCTTTTCTGGGATTTTTATAATCTTTGGTGAGTTGTTAACGGGGTTGATATAGTTGTTAACGGGGTACTGATTTAGTTGTTTGCAAAGTGTTGTTAATGATACTGATTTAGTTGTTAATGACCTACCCGTTAACTAGGGGTGAGCATGGTGCCTAGATGCCTGGTACGCCTGCCCAAGCCCGGTAAAAAATTGCCCAGCCCAACCCTAAAAAAGTGGCCCGAAAAATATTTGGGCAGGGCCAATAACTGGGCAGGGCTGGGCATTGGGCAAGGGGTCTTGCCCTGCCCATTTGGCCCTGCCCGGAAAATTAAATTTATTTAAATAAATATTATTCTATATATATTATTTTATTTAAAAAAATATTATATTATTATATCTAAATATATTATATTATACTTCATGTATTTCTAAAGCTTTGAAATTCTGTGAAGTGTGAACTAGAATCTTTATGGAGCATAGCAATGCGTCACTACTTGGGCAGGGGAAGCCCGCCCTGCCCAGCCCACCTTTGCTCAGCCCGAAAATGGTTAGGGCTTTTATCGGGCATGGTCGGGCATCGGGCTGCAAAATGCTGCCCATTCATTATTTGGGCTGGGCATCGGGCAGGGATCTCGCCCTGCCAGTCCTGCCCATGCCCACCCTTACCGTTAACAACTATATCAGCCCTGTTAACAACTCACCCAAGATTCTGAAAATCCCAGAAAAGGCTTTGGAACTTTTTTTGAGATTATCAGAATCTTGTGGTCTTTTTTTAAATTTTCCCTGTTAAAAGGGCCCTAAAATGAATTTCCCTTAAAAATAGGGCTTGATGGGCTGGCCCGCGGGGTCCAACCCATTTTGACATCTCTATGTCTGAGTATTAGATTATGTTTGGAAAGCCATAAAACCATGATTTCAAAAGTTGTATTATATAAGTTGAGATAAAACTCCTCTATTATATTTACTTCATAAATCAGAAACTATTTTTTAAAGGCTGATTTAAATATACACTTTAAGCTGACGCTTAATTCAAACTCTAATAATTTTCAAAGCCTTCGAAATATTTTCATGATCAAATTTTGCAATGTAGTCCAAGCCCAAATATATTGTAGCATGTGGACCCATTTCTTGCTAGTTTTTTGGGTACAAGTCGGGCCCGTTTGGGATAGCTGTGGGAGAAGTGACTTATGTTTCTGATGGACTTTTCTTAATGGACTTATTTTCTGATGGACTTTTTCTAATGTGATTTGTGTTTGGGATAGCAGTGGTAGAAGTGGCTTATGTTTCTAATGGGCACGTGTTTGGCATAGCTTTTAAAAAGATGGATGAGATGAAAAATGACTGAAAAGGGCATGAATCAAATTCACACAAACACACACATATGTTGTATAAAATGTGATAATTTGGGATAAAATATTAAAAATAAATATAAATTTACTAAATAAAATAGTAAAATTACCATTAAAAAATTACAACATAATGAAGTGCTTAAATAAACCTAGTCCCTACAAGTTGGTCTCTAATTTGATCACGAAGACGATTCATTTGTGGTGAAGATAATGATGAGGATGCTTCATCAATTGGATTATCATTATCAAGTGGATCATCTTCATCACCCATATTTCCTTCTTCAGCTTCATCAAATTCCATATCATTTTGGGAATATCTCCGGATAAAATTATGTATCGCCATTGTAGCGCAAACTATACGGACTTGTGTTCAAAATTTATATGAGTGCATATTTTGTAAGATGTGAAACCTATTCTTCCAGACTCCAAAGGTCATTTCTATCGTGCATCTCAAACTTGAATGATAAAAATTGAAGTACTCATTGGGATTTGAAATCCCGACTGTCGCTCGAATTCGGAAGGTGATAACGCTCACGTTTATACGGTCCAATATATCCAACTGGTGTTGGATAGCCGGCGTCGACCAAGTAATATTTTCCTGATAAATGTTGACATTCATTTGACATTAGTAAATTATAGTAAATGTGAAATAAAGACTGAGAAATTAGTGTAATTGAAGTGAGGATATCAGAGATATACCGTTAGGTGGATGGGGGAAGTTCATACGTGGAGTCTCGATCGCATTCCAAAAGACACGAGCATCATGTGCAGTACCCTCCCACCCTCCAATATATTTGTCTTGCTTCGATTGGCTTACCACGCACTGATGTGCGTTCCATCAATTTCTCCTATGCAATTCTCGAAAAATGGGTGATATCGTAAATCGGCAGCTGTTTTCCTGTGACACTGACGAAACTCCGGATCAAGTGGGTTGATATTTTCTGTTGAAAGACGGTACGAAGCTTTTAAAACCTTGTGGAAAATCCTACTAACAGTTTCGCCTGAATGTTGAAATCTTTCCTGGACAATTCGAGTTGCATGCATTGTAACTCGTTCAAAAATAAATGGGAAGGAAAAGAAATTTATGTAAGCAAGGAATTCTAGGCATTGTCCTCAATTAATGTAACTCGTTCAAAAATAATTGCTTAGTCATTACAGATTAAGCAAGGAATTCAAGAAGAAATTAAGATTCCTTCAAGCTCTCATTTTATTAGTGAATTTTAGAAATCAAATTCTAGGCATTGTCCTCAATTAATTCAGAAACCGCAGCTATAAAGGAATAATGGAAGATCAGATCTCAAAGAGTTCAATTCTCATTCTCAACACATGATCAATATAAGCATTAAGTTTCCTGGTCGAAATATGAGCAACCAATTCAAAAGTCACAAACTAAAAATGAAAGTTATAGTTCTTCCACAGAAAAGATCTTCAATTTTATGTCCTGGAATAACATAACCTGTCCAAATTATCCAATGCTCTCATCTCAACGCATACAATAAGTTAAGGCAGTAAACTAGCACAACCAACCAACTCCTACAACTAATTTATCAGTTACCTATATCTATTGGAATTCTAATTTTTAATCATTGTAAGAAGAGTAGATTCATCAAATCCATAGGCACCACTATAACTTTAATATGACAGAGCTTATCAATGTTGTCACCACCGACAGTTGGCCAAAATAAAACAAAATAACTGTCAACCTCCATATGCGTAGCATCACACAACCAAAACTCACTAAATATCTCAAGAAAACCCAGATTGGAAAACCCAAAAGCTCTGAATAATAGACCAAATATTACAAACAGAGCAGTGAACAAGGATTCGAGCAGTGAAAAAAAGAAAAACAAATAAAACCAGAACAAAATCAGAGCAGAACGATCTAAATGCAGAAAGGAAGAAGACAAAAGCAGAAATGGAAACAAACAAGTAAAGCCATCTACCTCGTGCCTCTCTGGTTTAAAGCCATGCTTTAAAACCGCAAGCCACGGGTTCGAGATCTGGCATTCAAAAAAAAAAGAAAGGAAGAAGAGCAAAGCAGAGCAATTACGGTATCGGCGAGATCGACGGCGACGCAATAAAGCTCTTCCTCACGGTCTGACAGAGATCCGGCGAGATCCACGGCTTAAGGAGACGAGGAGATGAATAGTTCAACCGAAGAGGAGAAGAGGAGATGAAGTACAGTTTAACCGAAGAGGAAACGAGGTAGGTTGGATTTAATGCTTGAGGGTAGCTCGCCATTAATTGCATTAATTGGAACAGGTAGATCACATTCAAGTTGGAGTTTAGCTTCGAATTCAATTTGGAGAGGGTGAGCAGTCGAACCAGAAAAAAGGAAAAAGAAGAGAGGAGAGAAGAGGAGGGTAGGACGGTCAAGAGAGGGGAGAGAACACTGGGGCCCACTTATTTGTTTGATGGAGAAGAAGTTAATGGGGTAATAAGCTCCATTAAGCAGCTTCCAAAAAACTACCCCATTACACTTATAAGTCCATTAGATTTTTAGAACATCCAAACACTCAAAAAAAATTTGATGGACTTATTACCCCATTTAATGGACTTATAAGTCCATATGTGGGTTTGCCAAACAGGCCCTTAATCTGACTAACAATTGAGACACATACACGATGTCTTCAGTGAGTTAAGTATGAGCCCAATTTCTTTGGGCTATAGGGCCCATTGAAGGCTATCATTGTGGATCACAGCTAAATGCGTTCTTAGGGCTGTTTGACATGAAGGAGGGGAGCAGAGGGAAAATTTTTTGAATTTGGATTCAAAAAAATTAAGAAATGAATTTTTAATTAGTTTTTTTTTTTTACTCTTTTAACATTTATCATCTCTTAATTAAAATTTTATAACACGCTTCTCCAATTTTTTTTAAATCCAACTCATAAAATTTTTATTTCCTCTCTGAATCCCTCGTATCAAATAGGCATTGCATTTTTTAATTACTGACCACTTGATTCTTTGTTTCACATAATTTATTTGAAGTGACAGGAATTCAGGATCAGTTATCATCCACTTGGGATAAAGAGTTTGGAGCAAATGTAATGTACTCCTCTGGTCATTAATAATATAAGATATAGTTAACTCTTTTTAAAAAAAATTAAGGAAGTTAAATAAATTACTTTAAAGTATTGATATTTATCATTTTTATCTTAAAATAATTTATCTAACTTATTGAACTAATATATATATTAAATGATACACGACATATAATATTATTAACTAACTTATTTAACTTCATTAATCCTTCTAAAAAAAATCAATTACATCTTATATTAAGGACGGAGGGAGTAACATCATTTTCTTTTTATCAATTTTTGGCCTCCAAAATTAGAAACTGTGCCTATAGCTTCCATGTTCATGTACTAGTCTCTCTGCTAAATCAATCAATCTCCAAAAAAAAAAAAGGAGTCTTTCCTTCAGACTTTTCAAACTTTATGTGCCCTGAAAATTCTCCCCTCTCAGCTGTAGTTAGCTTAAAGATGCGAATGAAAGGTGCGTCTAAACAATTCACAAAAGCTTGCTAGGGGCATAACACAATTGCTTCTAGAATTTGCCTCTCGTAGCTAAAGCTTGCATGCAACAAGAATCAATCTTTTCTTCAAAGTCATTAGTCATTTTCGTTATATATAAAGCATCACGCGTATGAGATTAATTATTCTTCAATTCCCAAAAAGTAAAATACGCAAATAAATTTGTAGCTTCATGGCATGAATATTCTCTTACATGTCAGACGTCATGAGTTTGGTCTGTTTGTAACATTAGGCTGTTAGTATCTCCCATTTAAATTGAAAAAGAAAAACTTAAACAAGAATTAATTAGTTCTATTCTTGTTATTATCAATCCGAAAAGGGAAAATAAGCTACAAGTACTACGGTCTGTCCATGTGATACGTATATAATACCAAGAATCAGAAGTAGGCAATTATCGTATAAATGCAGCATTGTGGTAATGGTTAGGTTGGTACGCGTCTTGTTATTATTATTTTGTCTCTATATTATCATTATCATGGTTGATTATATGGTAAGATTTGACTTAATGTTTTTCTGAGCCAATAATAATTGACTATAATGGAATATTAGCGTGAGTGACAATGCCAAATGGAAATTAAAATTATAATCAAAGGGTGTGACTTCTCAATTCGGCAATACAGTCCCGTAGTGGAAAGCTTGAACCCTCTGAGTTTCAGTCCTATCTGTCGCGCCCTTTCATAAAAGAAATTATCTTTTTTAGGCCCAAAAAGATCATCACTTCTCCAATTAATTCAAACCTCCTCGATTTGGATTAAATTCAAACTGTCATTGTTTTTTTAGAGAGATTGGTGAGATTTTTTCAGTATTACTGCTAGTGTTATCTTCTTGTTCTTGATGGGGAAAGGAGGAGGCTGCGTTCCCAGCAAGAAGAAGGCACTGTCAGGCGTCGACGATCCTCCCCGCGAACGCGCCGATGGGTCGGGAAACACGCAGATCGTAGCTGACGAAAACGTTCATGATGGCGATGCAGATACCAGCGCTACATCAATTCAAGAAACAGCGTCGCACTCGCATTCAGTATTGAAATTGAAGATTTTCATTGTGTTCTATTCAATGTATGGGCATGTTGAAGGACTGGCTAAGAGGATGAAGAAAGGCGTCGATGGAGTCGATGGAGTGGAAGGGGTTTTGTATAGGGTACCGGAGACATTGCCAATTCAGGTATTGCAGCAGATGAGGGCTCCACCGAAGGACGAAGCCATTCCGGAGATCACGGCTGCGGAGTTGCCGGCGGCTGATGGGCTTTTATTTGGGTTTCCGACTAGATACGGGAGCATGGCGGCGCAAATGAAGGCATTCTTTGATTCAACGTGGCAGTTGTGGAATATGCAAGAGCTCTCAGGGAAGCCTGCTGGATTCTTTGTTAGTACTGGGACTCAAGGTGGCGGTCAAGAAACTACTGCGTGAGTATTTTCCTCCTGTTACCACTTCGCTTCGTATGTGTGTCGCTTCACTGTGAAATCGGTTTCAAAGTGGCCATAGTTGATACATTGGTACAGGAAAACTGGGAATAAATGCGTATGTGTGTATAAATTACTACTATAATTATAGAAGTCTGCATTGAACATCTTTGATTCTGGCCTATTAATGCTAATTAGTAGAAATTTAAATTTCTCGTTGATTGCAAGGTTTGTGTCAAAGGTGTAAAAACATTGAAGTTACTATTCTGAACTACGTCCTTGTTGCATAGATGCTTCATTTTAATATGAAGGATCTGATGTAGAGAGTGACATCCCAAATTGGCTTCAATAGGTAACTTTACATGGCGTGAAACATTGGATTGTGGTAATACATACATGAGTAACATGGTCAGAGATAGAGTCGGCAACATGGTCTGGACTATTAGTGATCATGATATGAGTTTAAATCCCTTGTGGAATTGGATTGTTTCTTTTACGATTACTGACTATGCATACACACTTTTCTTTATCAGATAATCCATTTAAGATGGAAATAAACATCTATTGCAAGACTGCACATAATGTTCAAGCGTGCTTTGCTCTTCTATGTACTTAAGCAAATCTTCCATCCTTTATACCCTTCATAATCAATATATTTCATTGAGTATATTGCTTGTTCTCTCTTTAAGGTGGATTGAACATAGCTTCTATTTATACTGCATACGTCTCTGTTTTTGTCTCTCGATGGCACAAACATGTACACTCAACAATGGAGACACAGACATTGTATCTTGCCATTGCTTAGTATGGTTATTGTTGGGAGTTCATTATCAACAAAGTGATGTATAGTTAGTGTCCTCTACATGGGAAGCTCTAGCTTTCTCTTCTCAGGTATATTGAATGGCAAGGGTGTCTATGAGTTATTTTATACATAGGTGGCTAGGATAAGAATTGTAAGTTGTCAAAGCAAATACAAAATGGTTAATATGAAAGTTGGTGAAGCCTTGTCTAATTTCGTCATTCTCTGGGATGTACTAGTCAGTAGTCAAGATACTTTTAGCTTCGTGTGTAAACCTATGATGGTACATTAAAGACAGTATCCAACTTGGATTACTATGATGTTTGAGAATCACAGAAGCTTGGATGTAGATTATGGCGCTGATTACCTCCCTGATGGCTCTTTGATCTTGAAGAGGAGACATAGAAACCTAATGAATAATTGATACTTAACTAAAATTCAAATGTAATATTGGGATTCATGTAAGCCATAGAAACCTAATGAATAATTGATACTTAAATTCAAATGTAATATTGGGATTCATGTAAGCCACTGCTTATTTATGGGTTAAATCTTACATCTAAATGACAAAATTAACAGATTTTACGGTCATAATGTGTGAATGATGTCAGATGTAGTTTTGATTCAATTCAAGTTAATGTGAAAATCTTACCTTGGAACTATCAAAGCTTCACTTGAAGTAGAAGGAGGGATGCACTTTGCATCCTGAATTCAAAATATTACTGTAAACTTTCTTTTACATTTTTTAAATGAAGATTTTGTGGCATTTCAAGATGGAAAACCAGAACAGATCATTAGATTTTGATGGTTGAAGGAAATTACTGATTGCTTTGGTTTTTTCTTTTCTCATTTTTTGTTGCAGTTGGACAGCAATCACTCAGCTGGCACACCATGGGATGCTGTTTGTTCCAATTGGGTACACATTTGGACCTGGTATGTTCAAGATGGATACCATAAGAGGGGGTACTCCATATGGTGCAGGAGTTTTTGCCGGTGATGGCACAAGAGAGCCAAGTGAGACAGAGCTGGCACTCGCAGAGCATCAGGGCAAGTATATGGCTGTGATTGTCAAGAGGCTTGCCCGGTCTTCTTGATGCTTTCTTGATTTCATTGTCTATTCTTGTTGGGCATCTATATTTTTCCACCTCTCTGTTCTGTGGAAGATTGGTTTTGGCATTTTATTATTGTTCTAGGTCCTAGGAATATGATAGTCTGTTCCCTTGTCAATTCCCAAGCTGTTATCGGTTCTGCATTGTTGTGGAAGGTATAGATTTTTTTTTTTCCTTTTTTTTTGGGGGGGGGATGATAGCATAAAGAACAAATAATACTGTGAATTCGTGTATCTTCTTGTTCCCTAATTGTGGTCTGCTTTTATGGATGTATAGTGAAGATTTGGTCAAATGAAATTGATGATTTTTTTGAAGGACAATCTGATAATTCCTTACATTACGCCAGTCTTGAGTTTTGTGGATCATTGTTTCATCTCTAGGGTGACTCGACTGCTATGCGTCTGTATATATATAATATTTAAGAATGAACATTTTTGTTGTCAGGATATTCAATCATTTAAGTTGGGGATAAGATCAATCATGACATGTTTCTAAGACGTGCTTCACAAAAGCAAAACAAATTCATAATTAAGCTCTGTTGTGCAGAAAAAAGGAGGGTGATTGAGAGTTAAAAGCAAAATTAAAACGAAACCGTGCGAGTTATGCTAGAATATTATCATCTGGAATGTCCCTATGCCAAAAACCTGGTAGATACCATACACAGCCGGCCAAAGAACCGGTACGGGTAGTGAGTCAAGGGTCAGTGAGTTAGATCGGAGTCAAACTAAAACTAACCTAGGGCTAGACCAGTGAGATAGTGAACTTGAACGATAATATTTTTCAGAATAATTTTGGAATTTGATAATTTTTGAGGATCAAATGATAATATTTTTTAATGATTTTTTTTAACATTTTAGAAAGTAGACATATCAAGCTTTTCATAGAGTTTTAATTTATAATTTTTGGAAATATGTAGAATGAGAGATGAATTTTTGAAATCAGGAAATTCTAAATAAATATTGAACTGGTTAAACCGGTCGGTTGGACCGGTTAAGTGACTTGTTCGACAGTTTCGTAGTTAAACCAACTGGTCTAGTCCGGTTTTGATAAGCATGCCGGGAAGTATATGACAATTGATCCTTTTTTTTTTTGGTTTCATTCAAATTACTTTATTTTTTCAAGCCTTTTAGGCCTAAATTAGCTAATGAGAAGAATGACCAATTATATATCTTTTTCTCGCTTGTTAATAGAGGCGAAAACCTTTTACACTTCATAGTTTGCTGAAGTTATTGTTGCTAATTATATGTTTCTTATTTTGTTATCACTTTGATAGCTAGCTAAATGGTTAAATGTCATTTTTTCTTCAAAATATTAGCATTATATTTTGAGGCTATAATTATAAAAACATATAAAAGAAATACTGTAACTTTGTCACCCTTTTTTTTAAAAAAAAAAAGAAGAAGAAGATTGAAACATTGTATTGGATCCCTCATTGCAGGCGAATTGGTCCAACTTGTAATGATAAGCAACATTGAAAATGATTTTATGCATTTCATCAGCCATTAAAGGGTTTAATATGATTGCATTGCCATATTTCCTAATGTTATAAGTATCAAATAAGCCAACATCAAAGAATTAACATAAGGCCCTTTTCTTCATCTGTATTTGGAGATTTATTAAGGTGTTCATTTCGTTAATCAACCTTCAATTATATGTTTATTCTCTCTTGTGTGTCCACTGTTCATTTCGCTAATCGTTATTCTAACAGCAATTTCTCAATATCTTCATCAGTTTCATCAAATTTTGGAAACAGTGAGTAATGCTGGTAACTTTGTTTTGTATAATTCTTCTCCTTAACAAATTCTCCATTTTGATTGAAAAGGGAGAAAAAGTTAAAAAACTTTCCAAAGTCAAAAGGATTAAAGGCGCCTACATGATATAGAAATAATTATATGGTTTTGATTTTTGAAAATCATTTAAATACGACAAACATTATGATTGGCACTCCGATTTCTCATGAGCATCATTCATTCATTATCATCATCCCCAATTCTTTTAATGTCACTAAATGTTTGTCATTTGGTTTAATGATTGTGGATCTGATTCATTTGGTCAGTAAGATTTTAGGATTTGGCATCACAGTCACAGTTAATCAATGTTGTTGATCTATATATTAGTCAGCAAATAATTAACTCATTATCTGCTCCTCTGATTTCTTTTCACTTTCGATTCATTATTGAGGGAAAATACACTTTACCCTCATAAATTAAGTTATAATCACAAAATATTACCGTAAACTTCAAACTAAAATAAAATTGTTAAATTTAAACTAAATTTTGAGAAATTATGACTAAGTATTATGACAGTCAAAATGAACACTTGCTACTATTTTATATTTTTATCTTAATACAAAGCATGAATGATATTTTAAAAGTAACGCGCTGGGTTCAACAAATTACCCTAAATTGGAAACAGTTTTTGCTATTAATTTTATTCCTTATTTTAATAAGAACTATGAGTGATATTTTGAAACTTTTTTTTTTTTTTTGCCCTGATGAGTGATATCATGAAACTAATGTACTAGTTTCAAAATTAAGTCCAATTGAGCGAAGTGCTATAATTGTATCAATCCTTATAAACAAAATTATTTTTCATTCCGCTATTTTATCTTGAAAGTGTAAACCAAACAAGTATGAATTATCAAATTTTCGAAGCAAAATGACACAAAGTACATGTTTTTATATTCAACTGCATAATGTATAATGATAATGCTTTCTAAATGTCGCTTGAACTCTTTGAAGATAAAATCTCAAATCAATTCTAAATGTTTTCTTTTGTTAAAAAGTGTTTTGCTCTCAATTAGAAATTTGAACTTGCCTAAATTTTTTAATTAACAAAAGAGAGGGCGAGAGAAATAGTGGTTCGACCAATGAATCTTGTCTCTGCCTTGAACCACATCCAACTAATAGATCAAGATACAAATAGAGCACAAGTGTTCCAGTAACGTTCTACTTGAGTGGAGGATCATATCGTTTCAGGAATCAATCCCCTTACTCCACCGAGACGAATTACAGACAGGGAGGAAAGGAAAAATGTAAATTGGTAGATAAATTACACAAACCATGGACCTGAAACTTTGATGATATATTTTGAAATTTGAACAGCGACTCGAAGTAATCAACCAAAGATTACATACAGCGAGGGAAAAAGATTTGCCCCACGTACCCACCAGCCATAGCCCTCCTTACATTAGACTCGAACAATTTGGGATTCTCTCTCAAAACTGCAGCCGCATCATGATTGAGAGGGTCCTCATAATTTGGCTCCTGCACTCAGAAATCTAAAATATTAGAATCTTAAAAAGTCACAAAGAACAACCCATCATGGCAAACCAAAGTCATATACCGTGAAAAGATGATACAATCCATAAATTACTGTGTTTATATTCAGAACAGGTTTCCAATCTTCTCGCAAGATGTTGAGGCAAACATTTCCTTCCAAGTCGATATTAGGATGGTAGACCTGCAAATGGGAGTTGATTATGCACAAAAATTGATTAAACATGTACATAAAAAGAGCAACACATACAGAGACAAAGATATGCAAGATTGTCTTACCTTTGTCTTGCACTTGACTTTTGGTGCCTCATGAGGATAGATGGGAGACACTTGGAAGGAAAACGAAAATGTACCACCCCTGTAACCACAAACAAGACATAAAAGACATGACGGATCTTTCCTCCTTTTCTGTTTTTGCAGTGTGTATTCCTTTTTTTCTTTTTCCTGTTTCTGTTCTCAGAGATGTGATGCAGACCCAACAAGTTTAATTGCACAAAGAAAAAGGAATGGAATTTTTTTTTTTAACAAGATAAAATGAGTCAAATGAATGTTTTGATAAATTTCCAGATAACAGATAAATATGCTTACATATAATATCCTTCATCAGGCCGAATTGAAACTTCAAAGTTCATCAGGTCATCTTTACCATTGGGGAATTGCATGGCACAAGATTTTGGTAGATTCAGCTCACTTATATCTGCAAAATGTTACACTTCACTAACATAAACTGCTGTGAAAAAGAAATCACTTAAGCTAGTTCAAACAATGCTGTAATGAGTTTTTCATGAAGAGCAACTTATAAACAACTCGAGAAACAATATTATTGTTGAACTCATAGGTGACAAAGAATTACAGACATAGCAGTAACATGACCACATATCTTCATAAGCATGCAATGTTTACTAACCAAAGAAATAATCCTCCAAAAAAAATAACTAGGTGTGAATCACTAAATGTTCTAAGCATAAAGCCATTGATACCTTTTATTGGGGATATAAAGCCATTGACACCTTTTTTGGGGGAAAATAAAGCCATTGACGGTTGACAGCAACTGCAAGCCAAGAAAACAGGATGTGTATACACAGACTACTAAGGTATAAACCCAATCTCAGAGCACCTCACATATATCAGTTATCTTGTCCCCTCAACACAAACTACCCCAAGCCTGCCCAGCCTATGACTATGAGCTTATCTTATCACTTCTAGGAGAAATTCTTGAAGATCAATGAAATCCCCTTGCTTGACAGATTTTGTAATTTTCTTGCACCAGCTTTGGAAGTTCTGTTGACAATCCTTCTTATGGAGGCTTTGTCACATCAAACAAGAAATTTAGTGGTGGTTTGAAGGTTTATGTGCTAATAGGATGAAAATATTGTTATACGCTCTAGCCGATTATCAAAATCCATCAATGATAATACCTCAAATCCCCAACCCCCTAAAACTTCAGAATCCCCTGAACTTGTAAAGCAGAAGGTTTATAATCTCTCTCACAATCAAGTCTCTTAGTGCATACACTTGTAATTGTCACTCAAAAGTCAAGACAATAAGTTGCTTATACCTTCTAACAAAACATTTACTTTTCTAATAGCATGACAATGATCAAAGAAAAGAAAATAGAATATTAATGGTTAGGAAGTAGAAATAGTCATTCTGATCCACTACCTATGTCAGCCCTACCAAGTAAATGGCATTAAAAAAAAAACTTTAGAAACCAAAAAATTTACCAAAATTGATAATGAAGTGATGTAGCCTTGAAAAATTTCATAGAGTTCAGATCACAAATATTTTTTTTAAAAAAAATCACACAATAACCTCTGTACTATCTTCATCAATTTTGGCCTAAATCAATGCACATCTTGCTGAAATTGAAATTGCAATAAAAAAAACCTTTCATTTCACTAATGATTAATTAATTACGATAAAAATGTTTTAGTTATCTATTTCTGCATTGTCCAAGCCCCTCCCTCATTCCCAAACCACCCACAAGAGGAAAATCCATAAACAACTTTTATACATCAAAATTTTTCATCCAACTGTTGCTCCAACTGATCAAATTGATTTGCAACCAACATGCCTTTCCTTTGGGGAAGTGGGTAAAGAATTGCAAACAACATTTGAACATTATATAGCAGAGACCAAACAATATCTCCTTTTGATAGCAAGAAGAAAACCTTTGTGCAGACGCAACTCCCCAGCAGTTTGCTTCTTAATCGGTGCTCCACCACTTGCATTCTCTGCAAGTTCCCTCTGTTTTTCCTTTACTTTAAAAAGTTTAATCATATTCCTACATCAATAATGCCAATTCTAGCATTAACACAAATTTCTTAATAGTCTACAAAATTGTGCACGAAATAAGACATCAAAATCTTTAAGGAAGAACCACAATGAAATTAGAAAGAGCAGACAAAAGATGCCAAATCAAAAGGAGATGAAGCATATTCAGTTCTCAAACCTTACAGAGAACTAGAAAAGACCACACAAGTATTCAACTTACCTAGTTCGACCCCAAACCAAGGTTACGAAAAAAATACTTAATTATGCAAACAAAGATATAAAAACAGGATGAACTGATGCAGCAACAATTACTTGGATACTTTCGTTATAGACATGAAAAGAAGGAAGAACTAATCAGGTGCAGAGTGATAATTTGTTTTCAAAATAGTTCCTAGTTCAGAAATCATCCAACAGTTTGTACTCATCCATTTAGAGCTTTATTAGGGCGTGCGACATCGAGCTATACTTAAAAAATAATTAGCAGATCACGTTCGTATGGGTCACTGATTCAACAAGCGGCGCAAAAATCTAATAACAGAACAACAAATCTCTACCAATAGAATAAGGTAGCCTCGGATAGGATACAAACATAGCAGACAAGTATGAAAAAGAAAAATGCAAACAATACCAGAAGATTAGACAGATACATAATAGCTTAACTTAATATTGAAAAGAATTAAGCAAGAACCCTAGAATAAAAAATAATCCTACAAGATCAAGAACTCGCGAAACGAAAAAGGGAGAAGTCAAGGATCGGATTTGCAGAGAGAAATCTACGTACAAATCTGAGAAAAACGGAGAAGATATTAGCGAGTAACCGATATAAATACGCGAAAAGGGGAAAAGATTGAAGAAGAACCTGGTTTGACAGAGAAAGAGAGAAGGAAGAATTGGAGGATTTTGCAGCTGGCAGACTTCGCAGCAGCAGTAACTTATATTTTGTTGGACACAGAAAGCCGTCTTCCGCTTAAAAAGGCAAATTTTATTCTTATAAAAAAGGAAATAAAATGAAAAATAGATTAAAAAATCGTGTTTTTTATTTAAAAAATACATAAAAATAAAAAGTATAATTGATCTATTAATATCTATTATTCTATGCTGTGATAGTATTAAATGCTCTTTTTTTTTTTCAAGGATTGTGTTTAATTTTTATTATATATGTATAGATAGATTACAATTAGTAGAAAAATTCATGCAACTATGTGTTTGAGAACCTCTTCCTTATAATTGAATACTTTAAATTGGATAAAAATGGTTTGAGTAATTTAAATAGTAATTATTTTTGTTTTGGGTAATAGTAAAATAGAAAAATGAATTATTCAAAAAAAAATGCCAAAATGAATTATTCGAATGGATGATATAACAAGTTTCCGTGATCATGACGATGATAAGCGATATGATAATCTCTTTGTTGAGATGAAACCTACACTATCCAAATATAATTTCAAACGGTTTCAAATAATAATTTTAAAACAATGAAATCATTTTTAAATAATAATAGTTAAGATATTATCTTTATTTTAAATTTTATATCATTAACATTATTTTAAAAATTAAAATTAAAATTAAGGTCAAGAGACTATATGTTTTTGATATAAGAGAGACTATGCCACCGCGCACCCACCGCCGCCGCGACCACCACCACCGCCAACCCCACCACCACCTGCCGCCGCTTCCCACCTCATCGCGACCGGTGCCACCACCATGACTGCCACGCGCCACCACCACCACCACCACCTCACTGCCACCACCACTACCACCTCGCTCGCCGCGTTCCGCCGCCACCCCACCTCATCGCCACCACCACTACCACCACGGCCGTCACCACCGCCCCGCCACCACCCTCGCCGCCGCCATCCCCACCTCTTCGCTATTCGCCACCACCACCACCACATAAATAATTTTTGAATATAAAAATTACATAAATAAAAATAAAATGTGTTAACAAACGTAATTCGATTCTCGGAGTAAAAATAAAATGAGTTAACTAAACGTAATTCGATTCTCAAAACTCTTCCAAGGCATAGAATCGAAAAAAGCTCTTTATCTCTCGAAGCTTGATCTTTGAGAACGAATGGTTGCCATGCACACCCTAAATGTCATTGTTGTGTTTGTCACCTTTTCCGCCTGGCACCTTTTTATGTGGTAACAAAGAGAGGAAATGCGGCCCTTTTTATTTTTATTTTTTTTATAAGAAAGTTTAGGTAGATCCTATCAGGATTAATGCATGCCTTCAAATTCTACAGAGATACTTACCAATCACCCACTAATGAAGCCCTCACATCGACCAGCAGGTATCAATTTTCTTCATTTTAAAGTTAAAGTCGATACTTTAGCCAACTATACCAATCCTCATTAAAAAAAATGCGGCCATAATGGGTGGCTGGGTTGGGGTCTTGGGGGGCTAGGTTGCTTAGTGAAGACGCTGAATTTAATGGGGGTCGCCATAAGAAGTCTAGAAGTAAATACGACGGCGTTTTGCTGAGGTGGGCAGGAGAAGGAGAAGTGGGCAGGAGAAGGAGAAGGGCCCACGGGCCTGAAGGCTATGGGCGCAATTTGGTTCTTGTCTCACGCTACTACTGTCATTCACTTGGTATTGTTTGGCCTAACTCCAAAGAGATTGACATTGTGTAGTACAAATACAAAGCCACCTCTGTTTGTTTTTTGGGCTACACGACGCTCAGTACCACTTCCCTCTGCCACTTCTACCCTCATCATCATCATCTCATCTCTTTCTGTTTCTATCATGTCTCCTCTTTTCTACCTCACCCATTTTGCTTTCATTATTAATATCTCCCTATCTAATTATTAATTTATTATGATAATAATACTCCCTCGATCTTGATCCTAAATATAATGTATATTTTTATATTTTTAAATTTTTTAAAATTTAATTTTATTGATATTCTCTTAACAATAATTAAAGAAGAGCGAAAATAAGAGAATTAGAGAAGATGACTAGGATATTTTAGAAAATACATGTCATATTAAATAACTTAACTAACTCCTTAATCTCATTAAATTAAGTAAATGCTCCCTCCGTCCCTATTTATAAGAGTTTTTTTTTGAAGGGGCTTGTCCCTAAATGTATATCTCTTTTCAATGTTCCACACATCCTTTGTGCTATGTTTGTGTATCTCTCCTTTAAGGGTGTCTCACTTATATAGTCTAGGCACAAGAATCCAAAATCATCGTTTGTGCCCAATTCACCCAACTTACGATGCATGCACCTACAATAATGTCATCAAGGAATTAGTATGTATGTGTGCCTAAATGATACATTTAATGTATGTACTCATAGAATAAGATACTTACTTTAAAAATAAGGTCACCATTGAATTAGTAAGCTCCTATTTAGGAGCCATCAAGGACAATATATCCTTTGTATCAACGAAAATTGGTTGCCTATCAGGGAGGCCTACAATTTCACGATTTAGTTCCAAAAGATCGATTGAATACCATAAGGATAATCTTATCCTTGGCATCTAACTTAGGCTTGTCAACAACTTCAGAGGCTGGACCTTCAGGAGGGGTTCATGCCCTAAAAGGATTACATGAACACAAGAACATGTCACATATCAGCACAGGTTTTTAAGCAAACAAAAAAGGGCAAAAAAAACTATATATAAACTTACCAAAGCTCTTGGAGTAGTTCGCATCTAAAAAAATTGTTGCCAAGTATTTTCTTGAAGATATGTATACTTGTGGCAAGGATTAAGGCGAGGCTGAGCATCTTTCACCTCAACATGCACATAATTGTTAGATAGCAAGTTCTTAAACTTCCTTCAACAATCAGCACAATACAACAATGTCTTCTTTTTCAACATCTAACTGTTAGGAACATCGTATGTCAGACGGATAGAGTCCCAAATAATATCCTTTACTTTTTCCTTGTCAACATTTATCTACTCATCTATCAAGATGCTAGGCTTTTTGCGTGTTAGGAGGCCAACATAACTCCTATATGTGTGCCTTTTTATTAGGGCTGATAGGATTCCAATGTTTATCAAACTGAATCTCGATCTTTTCTCCGACAGTCTGACTTAGGGCAAGCTCTTTCAATCGTGTGCCTTTTCTACCATGGCGTAAAGGCCAGTTACGAGGTTCAATATGAGATGTACTAGGTGCGCTCTCATTCACACTAGTAACTGGCGTTTCTCAAACATAACTAGATTCGCTTTCTCCATTCATTTTTGAGATAGGAAGAGAGGTTGAGAGAGGTGGAGCAAGAGACGAATGCCTGAGTGAATGAGAGAGTAACAGAGGTTGGTGGAGGTGGTCAAGAAAGAGAGGTAATAAGACAGGAAGAGAGGTTAAGATAAAGCAACTTCAAGTTTTGACGCGAAGAAGAGAGAATATAGTGACTTTTTGACGCTGGTGCTTTCAAGACCGGATATTCTTAGAAGCCGGTCTTAAAAGTTAAACTTTAAGAATAGTCCATATTAAATTCCGGTCTTAAAAGTATTTAATTTTTTAATTATCTTTTGGATCAGCTACTATTTACGTCCGATCTTAAAAGTTTACTTTAAAAAGTAATCGAGATTTTAATTTTTTTTTTTAAAAAAACATTTTAGACCGGTTTTCATAAACGTTGGTTTTACAAGTTAATCATTTAAACTGTCAGGTATTAAAATCCGGTCTTAAAAGTAATAAAATTTTTATTTAAGTTTTTTCTTATATTTTGGACCAAATACTATTTAAATCTGGTCTTATCAGTTTTCTTTAAAAAGTAATTGATATTTTAAATTTTGTTAACATTTTAGATTGGTTGTATAGGAAACCAGAAATTAATATATTTTAGACCTGATTAAAGGATCTGGTCCAAAAAGTTCTTGATATTTATAAAACTGTCATCAGTCATACTTTTTAGACTAGAGCCTCAATACTTCAGTCTAAACGAGGTGGTCTAAAAGTCATTTTTTGTGGTAGTGAAATGTTAGTTTTTGGGATATGAGTTGTGAAATATGAAAGTAAAGTCATTAATGTAAAATTTGTTGTTATTAATATAGATACAGATCTTGTTATTGACCCTTGAAACTTGTTGATTTTAAAAGTATCCCTAGACAAGGGTTGGTTTTTAGGATATGAAGTTGTGAAACATGAAAGTGAAGTCGTTAATATAAAATATGTTGTTGTTAATATAAATACTAATGTTGTTATTGACCCATAAAACTCATGCCCTTAATTCAGGACAATTTGGTTAGAATTGAAAATAATATATTCTTACTTCAATTTTGATATGAGAATTGATAAATCAATAACACAATTTTATCTTTTCTCATTTTTATTTTCCCAAAAATAATTATAGAGTTTCAGTTTTTTTATTTCTCACGTATTTGAACTATTATATGATTATATCCTCCATAATTAGGGGTTTCAACTTAATCTTTCATGCTCATGAGATATATCTCGATCTTTTTAAACATGCCCATTAGCCCTTTAGATCTAGCTATATGCCTATATCCCATTTTTAAGACCCGTCCATTAGTTCTCCTTAGTGTATATAAAACTTATATAACTTGAGTTATAAAAGTCATTAAACCTTCATAATTTTTTGTTAAACATCTTTTTTTTTTTCTTTCAATTCCTAGCTTAATTAATAGATTTACCATCTCTTTCTTCTCATACGAGAGGATTGCATGTAATTCTGATTTAACAGACTGATTGTGTCATTTAGTTGGGCTTATGTAGTGTAAGGAGGATTCACTAGTGGAAAAAAGGCTTTTAAGACCGGACAAAAAAGGTACATTAGGACCGGACCCGCGAGCAGTCTTGTTCCAGGCGGTATTAAAAGTCGACCTTTAAGACCGGACTTTTAGACGGTCTTAAAGATTTTCTTTAAGACCCGGACATTTTAAACCTTCGGTCTTAAAAGTCGTACTAAATAAATCGAAATATTTTTGGTTCGGTCCTAAAACTCAAACTTTAAGACCGGACAAAAAGTCGACCGCTCTTAAAAGATCCAAATATTAAGACCGGACAAATATCAATCCGGTCCTAAAGATAGCGGACTCTAAGACCGGAGGAATAATTACCGGTCTTAAAAGCTGACTTTCAAGACCGGATTGTTTCAATGGACCCAGTCTTAAAGACCAACTTTTAAGACCGGCTTAACACCTTTAAGAGCGGTGTTATATATACATCCGGTCTTAATATTTGAACATTTAAGACCGTATTTTTATTTGCAATCTAAATTTTCCCGTATTTTTCCACTGTTTTGTTCTTCTGATCAATATATATACACAAATCCACCATACAAAACAAGCACATAAAAGTCGATATACTTTAAGCTACAAGCTATGAACATGAATAAATTGAATTGGGAAAAAGAATACAAATATTATCCACCATGAGTTATATGGCCTCTTAATTAAGTCTAAAACAACTAAAGTAATTTATAAAATAAGCTAACATATAACTAATTACAAAGGCAATGAGTTACAATACATGCGGCACGTAATTCAACATACAAATGTAGTCAATATATTATTCACCATGCCTTCATTTGATTCCCACCCAACAACGTAACATGCATCCTCTTTTATAACATGCCCCTTTGAAACGGATCCTGCCACAAAAACAAAACAAGAACAAATTCATATTCAATGATGACATTGTTTAATTAAGAACATAGATGGAATATAATAATAGTTAAAACCTTAAAGTTTTCTAAGAATCTCGCATATGAATATTAATTACCTTATGAATTGACACTTTTATAAAGTGATATCCTCCCATATCCCTTCTTGATGATCATTTCTTATGCGGGTTCATTATCTGCTTCATCTTCTTCGTTCATGTTCGGTAGACCCCTTGTAAAAGGAGTACTCTCAGGAAGATCACCATAATTTGAATGACTTTCCTCATCAATATCAATGACCCTCTTTCCTTGGAGAGCTACAGACCACATTTTATTTTCTTGATCGGTGATATAGAACACTTGTTTTGCATGATGAGGTTCATCTCCAAAACTTCTACTATTGACATCGACTAAAGTGAATCCTAGTCGATCGATCTGAACACCATTATTGACATTAACCCACTTGCATTTGAAGATGGGAAATCTAACTTTGACATAGTCCACCTCCCAAATCTCTTCAATAACCCCATAATATGGCATGACTGCCAATTTAG
The DNA here is from genome assembly GCA_025563575.1 of Acacia pycnantha. Taxonomy (NCBI): domain Eukaryota; kingdom Viridiplantae; phylum Streptophyta; class Magnoliopsida; order Fabales; family Fabaceae; genus Acacia; species Acacia pycnantha. The sequence goes on from JAMWYP010000038.1 coordinate 609,840, forward strand.
GCCTCTTGTCTTTCGAATTGAGAAGTGCATAGATTCGGCCTCTAACATAACACCACTTTGTTTCGGAGCTGTGCTCCTATCATCTAGGGACTTCGTGTAAAATGTATAACCATTGATCACATACGAATTCCAACTTATGACATCAAACTCGGGACCACGTGCTAACCATTTCATTGTCTCGAAACACATTCGGATCCCTCGACCTTTTGTTTGAACCGATTTGCAAAAGTTACATTATGCTCCCTAATCAACCTTTGTTCGGTCATTCGATGGTGGTACGCGTTCTTCACATACCCTTTTAGGAATTTCATAGATCTTTCAATAGGGTACATCCACAGTAAATGGATAGGGCCGCACAACTTTATCTCCCTCACTAGATGAACAATGAGATGAACCATGATGTCAAAAAATGAAGGAACAAAAGCTTTTCAAGGTGGCACAAGATAAGATATCCTTCATTCTCGATTCATCCAACTTTTCAATCTTGAAAACTTTACTACAAACCGCATTGAAGAAGAAACAAAGTCTAGTCAAAACGACCGAAGATCATATTCGGCGATCCCTCGAATAGCTCGGGAGTATTGTTGCATCAAGACATGACAGTCATGAGACTTTTGGCCTACTAATTTCAAGTCCTTCATCGAGACAAGCCTCTTAAAATTTGAAGAATACCCGAGGGAACTTTTTGTGCCATGTAAACACTCACAAAGCTTCGTTTCTCATCCTTAGACAAAGTATGAGAAGCCGGGGACAATAAGTTCTCTTCCCATATGGCCTTGGATGCAAGTCTTCGCGTATTCCCATTGCTTGCAAATCCAATCTTGCCTTCACACCATCCTTGAACTACCTTGTATGTTGAGAAGCGTGCCCACAATACTATCACATACGTTCTTCTCCACATGCATGACATCAATACGGTGTCTCACATCAAGATTGCGCCAATAGGGAAGATCAAAGAATACAGATCTCTTCTTCCATATATTTGTTTCTTTTCTACTCTTTCCATGCTTACAGAAGATGACACGATATTTTTAACCTTTTCATACACTTGCTCCCGATCAATGCCACCGGAGCTTCTTCATACTCTTGGCCACCAAAAAAGGCCTTCTTTAATCGACGATATGGGTGGCCCCGTCTAAGAAATCTCCTATGTCCAAGATACACCGTCTTTCTTCCATGTTGAAGTTGATGGTAGCATGTGCCTTCTTCACAAACCGGACATGCTTTATGGCCTTTTACACTATACGCTGACAAGTTCCCATATCTTTGGGAAGTCGTTTATAGTACAAAATATCATGGCTCTCATTCTAAAGACCTCCTTCTTGAAAGAGTCAAAAACATCGACACCTTCTTCCCACAACTCCTTCAAGTCTTCGATCAAGGGCTCTAGGTAAACATCTATGTCATTTCGGGTTGTTTTGGTCACGAAATCAACATAGACGGCATGATGTACTTTCGTTTCATGCATAACATAGGAGATAAGTTGTAAACAATCAGGACTACGGGCCATGAGCTATGTATCTTTGCTAAGGCTTCCATAGGGATTCATTCCATCCGTGCTAAGGGCAAGCCGAGGTTCCTAGGTTCTTCGCCGAAGTTCGGAAATAATTGATCGATCTTCTTCCATTGAGAAGAATCGGCCGGATGTCGAAGTTGTCCATCCGAAATCCTCTCATCTGCATGCCACCTCAGATTTTTGCATCATTTTCATTCGCAAACAACCGCTTGAACCTTGGTATGATTGGAAGATACCACAACACTTTTGCGAGGCCCCTTATCGACTTGTACAGTGGGGTTTCACACATCGGACAACTCTCGCTTCTCTTCAAACTCTTTTCTATATAATACACAATCATTCGGGCATGCATGGATCTTTTTGTACTCCATCCCAGTGGACAAAGTATCTTCTTAGCATCATAGTAGCGATGCGGCAACACGTTATCATCCGGAAGCATGTCCTTCAAAGCCTCAAGCAATTAGAAAAACTCTTGTCGCTCCATCCATGACGTGCCTTCAAGCTTACCAATTTCAATACGGCGTTCAACAATTGGTATTTTTACACCCACGGTATAGCGGTGTCTACGCATCATTTGCACATATTACCATATGCATGTGATCGCTCAAAAGCCTCTTCTCCTACATCACGGATAATGTCCTCTATGCGATCATCCATATCCGTGTCATTATCATCAAAGGCCACTTCCCATGTTGTTTCCCACTTGATGGCACTTGTTCACCATGCCATACCCATCTTTGTATAAGTCTTACAAAATCCGTGACAAATTAAATGTGTGCGTATAACTTGAGGACATAGTCGACACTCATTCAAACATTTTACACAAGGGCAATAATACTTCCCCCATCATCATGGGCATTTTTTTAGCAAATTCTATAAATTCCCTAACCCCGTTCGATATTCAATACTCGTTCGTAAAGCATCTATCCAATTGTGATCCATAGTAGAATTCCTATATATTATTTAGACGAATTAAGAATTACATTTGGTCATAAATGCATCACGGTGAATCGAAGAACCAAAATAAATGCAAGACGAGGAAATTAAATGCGGGGATGAAGGTCTTGTGGACTAACTTTGTAGCATATGCGTTTGCCGAGTCGTCTTACTTCTCCGCTCACGAACGTTGATGTTGCGAGCACAAGACGGCAAGAGTAACCTAAAAACACTTGTTGGTCAGTTGGGTAGGTCTAAAGTGCAAATATAATCTTCAAAAAACAATATTCGTTAACAACAAGAGAATACCCATAACAACATTACACCGATTTCGTTAAACCCATGAAAACCAAGAACGATAAGTGGAAAGTAATAAAGTTTTAACCGAAACATCTCTTACGCCTTCGTCATAGACGTTTAGCTAAGGAACCGTAGAGTGATTGTCGAGAAAGGTACGCGAAGCGGCGACGAAGCCGAGAGGGAAATTTCGAGTCGGAACCCGAGTATTCACTTTCGGCGCGACAAGAGTTCGAGAGAGGAAATTTAATTTTTCGCGCGACAAAGATACCTTATTTAGCTTTTTGGATTTTATTAATACCGGTTATTAATTAAATGTCCGGTCCTAAAGATACAACTAACATTTTAAGATAGGAGTATTAAAATTATCCGGTTCTAAAATTTTATTAGATTTTTAATTTTAAGACCGGATGTTTATAAAACATCCGGTCCTAAAATTCAAATTATCTTTAGATCCGTTACTTATAAAATAAAATGTCCGGTCTTAATGGCCTTCGTGATTGGTATATTAAATCAATAAAATAAATGATATTTTTTGGACAAAAAATAAAGCAAAATTGGAGAATAAGTTTCTTTAATGAATTGCGGAGAAGAGCCAAAAATTCATACGGTGTTCTTAATGTTTCTTACATTACTTGAGAATATATACACAACAACAAAAACACAAATGAAAAACAAGCTGAATATTATCATCCAAAAGAATCTGACTGAACAACCTCGGCGATTTCGGCGTGAAGAGCATTAATTTCCTTGGAGATCGGCAAGTTGTTGTCTTATTCTCTCCACCCGCAATATGAATGGATCATTACGGGAGGCGGAGAGGGTCGAGGTAGGCGCACGGGGCCAACGAGGTTGGAGAGGGGGATTACGAACATCCGCATGGCCGGCTTCAAGATGACGGTTGAACTCGGCAAGAAAGGATCGGCGAAGGATCGAGGGGGTGCGGCATGAGCAATCTCTTCATCATCCGAAGAAATAACAATGGGTCCAACGACCGAGAGTCTTCGGAAACAATACGGCCTTGTTGTCCATTTGGAGGAGGCGCACCATATAATGATCTAGCCATGGCACGAGAGTGAGGCGTGTATGCACCCCTACGAGCAGTTTGCTTGTATCTAACCATGGTTTGAGGATTTTGAGAAGTTGGGGCGAGCTAGGAAGTGAGGAGTTAACAAGGACAAAGAGGAGGTAGTGTGTGGAGTATATAAAGACGGATGGCGGGGAGAGATAAACGTCGATGATGAATTCGTCAAATTACTTTTATACAAACTTTTAAGGCCCGGACTTTTATCTTATATCCGGTCCTAATTTTAATTCAATTACTTTTAAGACCGTCCTTTTATCAAATATCCGGTCCTAAAACTCATTTAAGACTGATATATTACTTGGTATCCGGTCCTAAAACTAATTTTTAATTCAATTACTTTTAAGACCGTCCTTTTATCAAATATCCGGTCCTAAAACTCATTGTTGAAATGAAAGTTCATTCTTTTCAAGAGTCCCTTCCCCATTGTTGAAATGAATTCGAGTCTCTTCGGCTTCCACATAAACTTCCCAACTAGGCGTCTCCTCGTATTACGAGCAAATATGCGTCTCCTCGTTAATGTTTAGGCGTTTCACATTCTTGAGGATGGGTTCTCTATTTAAACCCGTTGTTACTTTCTTAACATTCATCTCCATCTCCTCCTAGAACCTCAGCAAGTAATGGCTTCTCCACCACGACGAGTCCTCCTGCAGGCGAAATCACGAGGCACCTCCATATCCTCCTCCGTTGCCTCCGCAAGAACTTCGCGGAATCTTTGGAGCACTGATAGCCGCGTCGATCATATAGACCGAAGCTTGGGCAAGCTGTTTCGGGTCTATCACGCCGTCAACAACAAGCTGAGCGGTACTCGGCGCCAATGACGTTGAGTACCATACCTCTGATGACGACGTCTCAGACCATTCCCTCCTCAGGCAACGATGGGGAGGATTAGAAATTTTAAGTTTTTTTGTCTGCTTTGCCTTATGAGCGACGTGAAAAAAAAATTATTAAATAAAATTTTTATTTCCCAATCGCCTTCCTTGTTTGTCTTTAACTTTATGTTCTTTTTCTCAGACAACAAGAACAAACAAAACATTGTCCTATTCGTGGTGATCAATCTTAAAAATTTGCGAGAATAAAGTTAACGATTGCGACCATACAAAACAAAACAAAAAAACATTATTTACCTTTTTTCGAATAAAAACAAACGAGTGACGACTATTCTCAAGTTTGGACCATCGTTGTCTTCCCCTCAACTTTTCGGATGTGATGAAAATTTTCGGTGTCGTTTTCGTTATCTTCTTTCTTTTTCCAACTAAAAGAAAAGGGACACGATGACGTTCTTCACATCCGAAAAGTTGAAAGAGAAGCTAACGAAGCACAAAACACTGAGAAGAGCATGAAAACATGGTTGCCTTGAACCTAACGATATGTCTAAAAATCGAGTCACCAACTCTATTTAAATGAAGAATATTAGGACCGGACGTATAAAATTCCTCGGTCCTAAAAATTAAACCTTATTTTAAAATTTAAAGTTAGGAGCGGACAATTAACAAATATACGGTCCTAAAGGTTTCGGCAATCTATTAAATAAAATGAAGACTTTTAAGACCTGACTACTAACAAATAAACGGTCCTAATAATTTAGCCGTATATTTTCTATACTTTTAGGACCGTACTTTTAACAAATATACGGTCTAAAAGTCTCTACCCAAATTTTTAGAATTAGACGAAGACTTTTAGGACCGGATATTTGTTAAATATACGGTCTTAAAATGGACATAGACCTTTAGGACCGTACTTTTAACAAATATACGGTCCTAAAAGTCTCTACCCAAATTTTTAGAATTAGACGAAGACTTTTAGGACCGGATATTTGTTAAATATACGGTCTTAAAATGGACGAAGACCTTTAGGACCGTACTTTTAACAAATATACGGTCTAAAAGTCGCGAATACTTTTCGAGCCTCATCGGCTCATTTTCAACATCCGCTTTGTACCTCAAATTTCAAGCACTAAATAGCTTTATCCACCATCCCATTCATTCAGAAACCCAAAATGGACACACACAAATTGTTCGAAAAAATAAACAAATTTATTATTGAATTACATTGCTATATTTACAAATGAATTAATTAGCTAGTCGAAAAAATAAACATATGTACGAAGGCTATTGTTGCTACTGGCATCATATATTATTTACAAATGAATTAATTTAGGACATTAATTATTGTCTTGACTTGGATTTTCTAAGACTAGTTTATACGAGATATTCACAAAAAACCTCGCGTATGTGCTCGATTTCATCATCATCAAATGGCTCTTCACGGGCAAACCTACGTAACATCAAAGACGAAACAAATTAACATATTATGTGCATATTTCATATGTAACATTAAGCCATCGAGTGGCGAATTCACCATAACATCTTACCCTTAAAGTGACTTTAGTGTTTCCCTTCGTCACAATATCATATAAGTGTTTCATGACGTACGGGCCACATAAGTTCGATCGTTGCGGTTGCCGACGGGTCTAAAAATAACAATAAATATATATAAGAGCATATATAGCTTCTTGACCAACTTGAAGGCAATTATGTCATGTCCAATTATGTACTAACCTTAATTTTGTGCCATTTAGGATCGTAGGTGAGCACCACGCTTTTTTACATCAACACGGAAGGTCTTCATGGCACTATCATCAAAATCGAAATTTATCGGTAATGTTCAGCGAAAATTCACAACGAGATTTCGAGACAAGGCGATCAAAATGACATTCTTACTTGTTGATCATCGGCTGCAACGTCGATGGATGGATTGTGAGTGGAGCATAAGAAGATAACATAATGCAACTCCATGTTCATGATGACCAGCGCCCGGTGGTTGCTGAAAATTCACAAAGATAAAGTACTCGAGTGATATATATATATGTAGCATAATTATATTAAGTGAATTGCGAGACAAGTATATATGTATACCAGAGCGAGTGTGGAAACAAGTACACCTTTCTTTGCACTTTACACAACCTATTTGATATGTACTCTGTCTCAATTCCAGAGTAGTGTTGTGCTTGCATACAGCCAGGCACAAGAATCCAAAATCAGAAATTCCGCCTCTTGAACCGGTTCTCGTGCATGCACCTACAAGAATGACATCGATGAGGGAATTAGTATATATGTATATATGTGTGTCTAAACGGTGCATTTCAATTATGTAATCAAGGAAGAAGATACTTACTTCATAAATAGTTGAACACATGCACTAGTAACCTCGGCTCCGAGGAGCGGCATGGACTCTACATCTTCATTATCAACTAAAAGCGGTTGAGGATGAGGAGGCCTACTACTTCATTGAAATGCCACGATTTATCTTTAAACCATTTTTGGCTACCAAATCTTTTATTTTTCCTTGGCCGTCAAGTTAGCGGTAGGGATGGAACTTGAGGAGGGTGGAGCTTGAGGAGGGGTGGAGCTTGAGGAGGGTGGAGCTTGAGGAGGAGTAGAGACATCTACAAGCTTCAGCGGCCAAGAGATGAAGGTTCCCTTGACATCGCTCACAACCTTGACTCATCGGTTGGGAGAGGGACAGTGCATCAAAGATCACCTCTTCGCGTGACACTCGACTTCATCATCGACCATTTGTTCGTGGTGTACAGTTGATCCCAAGTTGTGGGCAGTCCCTTTAGCAACCAATTGTCTATGACCATCACGATCCTCCACATACGAGATGACAAGGTTGCTCGACTCGATTGTCCAACAATGCGGCTCCCTCTAGTGCTCTGCGCTGCATAGGTTCGGTGAAGGTGTCAAGGGATCCACAGCTGGTCTCGGCGAGAGCTCGGGAGGAACTTCATTTTCTCCATCTCCTCCTTCATCTTGCTCATCTCGGTTGAAACATCCTCAATGTAGCATCTTTCGCCGGCGATTCCTCACTTAATTTGGCCGGCGTCGATCCATCTCCTCCCGGGTAACCATACTTTGTCGTGGCGTTTGGATTTACCAAAGTATTGCTTTAGGCCTACCGTCCTCCAATCCCCTTACACGCCCGCGTGATCAGTTTCCGGTCGCGGCGGTCGAACATCATTCCTCCGTCAGAGCGCAAAGATCCCTCTGCCTCTTTCTTTTTAAGATCTTCTGTAAGATACGAGATAACGAGAAGCTTAGTGATGAAACATGTTTAGTAAGTAAAAAATAACAATATCGATACTTACAATTCGTTCGGCAACTACACGAGTTTTTCACTCGTGTAGGCGCCGCTTGGCTTTTGCCGAATATACAACAGAGCTCCTCGCGACGTATTGGAGATGGCGGGTGGTCACTCTACCGTAGAAGGATTGGATTCACTTCATCTTCCAATCTCTTCCGTTTGGTTTGCCATCAAATCTTTTCGGCCTTTTCATATCCGCCGCGAGAAGCCCCTGTGTGGGCAATCATTCTTTCTCCCGATCTCGATATTTTTCCCTTATTTTACGTGAATCGGGATTGAAAACAACTATATATCAATTATGAATTCCAACCATGTCACTAACGAAATTAGAGAACTTACGCTTGATATGAACGTCAAACATTAGTCAAATTCACTTCATCAAGTTTCAACATTTTACTTAAGGAAGATGTAGCATTGTAGAAGAAATTGGGAAAACCAAAGGAAAGGGAGTTGCAGAAATGCTGCCAACTCGGTCAATTCATTCATTCATCATAAATGGTTCCTACACATATTAGAATAACTAACTAACTAACGACAACGTCTAACCATGGCCATTACACGGTTTACATATCAAACTTGCATGGAACTAGGACATGCTCCTCTCATGCGGGACAAAGGCGGCAAATGTATACTTCTATTCACACACCAAACCATTTAACTAACAGGATTAGATGTACACAATAACATTCACATATCCTCACAGGTTAATAAGCAAACAAAAGTGCAAACAAAACTAAATATAACTCACCGAGCTTCGAGAGTGGTCCGCTCTCGAACAAATTGTTGCCAAGTTTGTTCATCAATAAATTTGTACTTGTCCTGGGGTTGATGGTCGAGCTTCTCCTCGGCAAAAATATAAGTGTTAGCTTGAAAGGTCTTAAACTTCTGAACCGCTCAAAGACAATAAGACAATGTTGAGTCTTTGAACTTCTCGGACTCGGGGACGGTGAATGTAAGCGGGATAGTGTCCCACATAGGATCCTTTATTGTTTTTGGTCCACATTTTTCCACTCATCGGTCAAAATGCTAACCTTCTGCGTACTAGAGCGCAGACAAAACTAGTATATGTGCTTTTATTAGGGCCAGAAAGGTTGCAAATTTTCATCAAAATGAATCTCGAGCTTCGTCCCAGTATTCCGACTAAGGGATACTTCCATCATTCGTGTGCGCTTTCTACACGCCGGCGTGCACGGCGCCCCGAGGAGGCTCAATGTGAGATGAAGAGGGTTCGTTTGTCAGGCCCTCCCAGTCAAACCGATATCGGAGTTTCAAGAACACGAGTGGAATCGTTTTCACCGTTCATTTTCAAGACGGTAAAGAGAGGAATGCTGAGAAAATGAGGGAGTAACGAGAGGCTAACGGTACGCGGGCGGAAGAGAGGTAATGGAACGGGGAAGGGTTTCGCAACGTGAGCGGGGTTCTTCGGTGAGTATGAGAGTGACAATGTGAGAGTGACAAAAGCTTCAGCGTGAAGTTAACGTTTGGCGCTTCATTTTTAAGGCCAGGACAAATACACATATACGGTCTTAAAAGATAACCTTTAAGACCGATCTCTATATATGTCGGTCTTAAAATTAATTAATTTTTATTCAAACTTTAGTCAGGCCAAATTTTTGGTCCGTTCTTAAAAGTCTAACTTTTAAGGCCTGGTCATTCTGTAACTATGGTCTTAACATTTATTACTTTTTTATTTAAACTTTAGTACCGGACAAATTTTAAGTTCGGTCTTAAAATCAAAGTTTTAAGACCGGCTTTTATATATGTTCGGTCTTAAAACTTTAATACCTTTATATTTATATTTTTCAGTATTATTTTGGAGTGTAGAAAATATAAAAACGCCTTTGATGAGATTTCTACATAAAAGTATTTGATATTTCAATTTTTTATTAACATTTTTAAGGCCGGTTGTTATTTTAACAGTGCAGGATAAGATCTATGAAAAATTGATCGAAATAAGAAGTTCTTTATATTTACAAATATGCCACTTAGGTCACATATTTAGGACAGGTCGATAATTAGTCAGGTCTTAATGAGGCGTCCTTCATTGTGTAAGTTCTTTTTATTTACAAACACCATACCGGTCACACCATTAAGACCAGGTGCTTCGTTTATCCGCTCTAAATGAGGCGGTCTTATAGCCCTTCATTGTTTAAGAAGTTCTTTTTATTTACAAAACTGCCACCGGTCACACCTTTAAGACCGGTGCGTCGATTATCCGCTCCAAATGAGGCAGTCTTAAAGCCCTTTTTTGCACTAGTGATTACATCATTAATTTGATGTAATCAGGATTACAAAATGTAATCCTCTTTACACTACATTTACATTTTGTAATCCTGATTACATCATTTGATGTAATCGAAATTATACTATTAGGATTGATGAATGAGGATGTAAAAATTCTGTAATTAAATGAAAAAGATATTATTATCATTATAATTTGTTATCTTGACCAAAGTGCCCACGTTTAGGCTCATGATGATTTTTTTTTTTCCAATTTGTGCACTGTACACATGGGGTTCATATTAATTTTTTAATATATAATGATGGAAATATTATGCAGTGTACATGTTGGGTTTATGTTAATTTTTAAATATTTAATGGTGAGAATATTATTTAATGGGATATTTTAATATTTAAATAATTACCACCATTAAATATTAACAAAATTAATTAATAATATATTTTTTTTAAAAAAAATCCCCCCAATAAAGATATTTTTAAAAATTATATTCCTATATATTATCATGTTCGATGTAATCCAACTAAACGTTTTTATGCATATGCATCATTTTTCCTTAATGACAAACTAAACAAGTTCATGTAATAATTGTTATATTATATTCTATTATATTGCATTACATTACCTCCAATTTGAGCACTAAGCAACGGTATTTGTGAGTATTAAGAATTTAACTATATGGAAATGACTTATATTTTTAAACTCTAAAAAGATGGCTTGTATTTGAGATTGAGAATCATATTCATATTGTCACATCCTATCACTTCCTGTGAATAAAGTTATTGGAGGATGCTCTTGATAACCTAGAAATAAAAAAATGATCACTCCACTGCAAATAAAATTATAAATTGATAGGAGAATATTCTCGACAAATATTTGATGTTTCATGTCATCACATGCTCAATTTCATTTAAAACAAATTAATAAAAAGAATTGAGTCATCCTCTTATTTTTAAGCTAAAAGCTAAAAAAAGCTTAAAAAAAAAAGCTAAAAGCTGTTTGATGATTATATAAATTTTTTAGCTTAAAAGTTACTTAAAAGCTGAAATTAAAAATAAGTTGTTTGACAAAATTTTTGTCATAAGCACTTTTTTTAATAAAAATTATCATAAAAGGTATATTATAAGGGAAAGTCAATTTCAGGGCCTTTTTAACAGGAGAAATTGCAAAAAAGGCTCCAAGATTCTGACAATCCCAGAAAAGGTCCCAGGGCTTTTTCTGGGATTTTCAAAATCTTGGGTGAGTTGTTAACGCGGCTGATATAGTTGTTAAAGCTACTGATTTAGTTGTTAGCAAAAATGTTGTTAACGAGGCTGATTTAGTTGTTAAAGACCTACCCGTTAACAACTATATCAGCCCCGTTAACAACTCACCCAAGATTCTGAAAATCCCACAAAAGGCCTGGGGCCCAGGGCCTTTTCTGGGATTGTCACAATCTTGGGGTCTTTTTTGCAATTTCTCCTGTTAAAAGAGCCCTAAAATGAATTTTCCCATATTATAATAGGGTGGAGGCGGCGACGGTGGTGGTGGTGGTGGAGGCGATGGAGGTGGTGACGGCGGTGGCGGTAATAGTGTTCGATTGAGAGATTATGAGTTCTCTTTTCTTTTCTTTTCTTTTCTTTCTTTTTTTTTTAAAAAAAAGAGTTTAAAAATAAGCTCCTCATAGGAGCTTATTTTTAAGTTCTTTTTTTCTTCATTATAAAATAAGCTCTTATAATTATAAGAGCTTATGTAAAATTCTGTTTGGCCTAACTTATACTTATAAGTAGAAGATAAACTAAAAATAAGCTAGGCCAAGTAGACACATCTATAATTATTTCCTTCGACCAAATCGTGTAACACTCATATTTAAGGCACTGCAGTGTGGGTACCTCTCATAACACGGATTCAAACTTTGGTTGGCTACGTTATAAAAGACTAACTTCTTTTGGTAGACCAAACCTATAACAAATTTTGTATGTGGATAGAATCACATGTGACAATTTTATGAGAACCCAAACGGACAAAGTCCAGATTGAAGAATGGTTGGGTTGAAAGGGGGAAAATTAGGAAAGGCCCAATTGAAAAGGACTGAAACGAAAGATTATTTGACAGTTCGAGAAAAAAAGGCCAAATGAGTAATATATGGTGATACTCATTCGGTTTTGCTGGGTCTGAAATAGTTGTATTTTTCGGCCAGTATCAAATAATTCTAATTTTGCACCATTGTGCTTAATTACTTTCCAATAAATAGAAGTACATTAATGAGTTTCTTCAGCGATCCCAGTTCATGTGATGAAATTCCATGGTGCCAAACTGGGCACTATTGTTTTTGGCGGAACACTAGAACTATAAATACCTTTAACGAAGTGAAATAACTATCATTTTAGACCTTGTAAATACACATAATCACATCTAAATAAGTTATTATATCGCTATTTCTTTTTAAATTTAAATTCGCAAAACAAAACCTTGTAATGTACGCCCCTCCACTTCACAATGCCGTTCCCATAATTAAGCTTAGTGCTTGTATACTAGTATATTCTTTTTATAAGTCTAAATTAACTAATTTTCACATACTAAGAAGAATTCAATAATTCATTAATTATGAGCTAAATTTTCAATTTTACCTTTATTTATTTATGATTGTTTTGAAAAGTGAATTAATTCTTATTGTTTATTATAATTAATAGGGTCAAAAAAGTAAGATGTGCATTTATTATTCTACAACTGGACTTATAATAATGACAATTTTTTTTTTGTCAAAATTGATTTATAAATAGAATCAGAGTAGTATTTACTTATTATCATTAAATGACTTGAGTACCAACATAGAGTTGGTCTAGTCATGTAAGGCCCTATTATATCCCTCTAGATCTCAAATTCGAATCCTAAAGAAGACATTTTTGTTGGGAGAAAAACCACTAACCGAACCGTTAGATAATAATAAAAATAAAAATAAAAAAGACTAGAATATTGTTAGTGAAAAAGTGGATATGTAGTCCGATTCTTCATTATTCTTTTAATCATGTCTTGTCGCACGTTTAATTTCACGATGACACACACAATATCCGGCATGTCTTGCAGTTATGTCTTCACATCACCACCTTTTCAAAAATAAATTTAATTATGCAGACCTTTAATTAAAAACCTTTTTAAAAATTAGCAACAGGATTTTCGCACTAAAGTTAGTAAATAAATGCATAGCAAACTTTTTTTAGTGCGTGAAACAGTCATCTTCGACTGGGATAATTAACAAAATGTTTCTAATATGTCAAACCGCTCGCACTAATTCTTTCTTTAATCTTATCCTTTTTATCAATTCCTAACATTGGTGGTCACACTACTAGTGGACATGTGATTTCTCGTACTATATTTTAATTGGAGTGAAATATTGCACAAATGTATTATATTAGTATATTTCAAAATTTTTTAATAGTAAAATACACTAATTAACCTTTGTTTTACCTAATAAATAATTTCATAAAATAAAAGTAAAAGTTTATATTTAATACCTATTAGATATATTATGAGTAAAGTGTCTGTTTGGTTAAGTGGTAGGACTTTAGATAAGCGTGATTGAACCACAAAAAAAAAAAAAAAAACTTATAAATCTCATTTGTCTTGTTTGGATAATTTTTAAAAAATCTTGATCAACCCCGATGAGTTATGATTTCATCCTCCAAGCCCAAGGCCACACGTTCAACATAAGTAGGGGTGGTCATAAAGCCTAGGAGCTTGGTGCGCTTGCCTGAGCCCAGAGAAAAATCGCCTTGCCCTAGCCCCTAGCCACAAAAAAAAAAAAAAAAAAGAAGCTTGGAAAAAATTGGGTATAATCGGGTTAGGCATTTTTACAGGTAGAGTCGGGCATCGAGCAGTGTAACACTCCAAATCAGACATCCAAATACTTATTTATAGGCTTTTTACCTATATATATATATATATATATATATATATATATATATATATATATATATATATATATATATATATATATATATATATATATATTTTTTAAATTACCAGATTAAATCACATTCGAAACTATTTACCAAAGTAAGACAGTTGGATACGTTGGCTGACAGTACGCCACAAGTGGCGTAAGAAATCCCAACGGGATTGGGAATTTTTTTATGAAAGGCGTGGGAAATTCTCACGCCATTAATGGGATGAGGATTTCCCACGCCGTTGGGTCAGAATCCTGACATTAGTCAGGATTATGACGCCTTAATGGCGTGAGAATTTCTCATGTCATTAATGGCGTGACAATCTCTCACGCCATTAAGGCGTCAGGCGTGAGAGAAACGCGTTAATGGCGTGAGAATCTCTCACGCTATTAATCAATTAATGGCGTATCCAAACCCTACGCAACAGCGTTGTGGCGCCACAAATCTCAGCACCATTAATGGCGTAAGCAGTAGATTGAGAAATATTTTCAGAATAGCTTCAATTTGGTAATTTTTTTTTTAAAAAATTATTTTGGTAAAAAAGCCCTTATTTAGAATATGACCAATAAATAAAAACCTAATTTTACAAGGCCAAATTAAATCCCAAAAAATATTTCAGTAAATACAAAGCGGAAATTTATAGTCATGGCAAATATAAATAATATAATATGAGCTCTAGGAGTACAAAAGAGCTTTTAAGACTCACTCTATTTATAGTCATGGCAAATATAAATAATATAATATGAGCTCTAGGAATACAAAAGAGCTTTTAAGACTCACTCCATAGGTGCCTTCTCTTGCTCTCTATTAGGATATTCACCTGAAAATTAATGTTAATAAATGGTGAGATTTCACGTCTCAGTAACTACTGAAAGTTTCTACTGTACACAAACAAATCACATATGACAAAAGGAGTTGAACACACACACACACACCATAATCCTCATATAAATTATTACGAATTTACTCATAATTTCAATCGCATACTATATTATACAATTGTGCAATATGCAATGCCTTCTTTATATCATCATCCAACCTTATATTGCTGACTGGAGTCACAGGCTAACAAATAGTCCAATAGAAACTCATTCTTTTAATTGAATTGTCCTAAGCTCACCAAAACTTAAGATACACCCAGCTAAAGGTATAGAGTTTAAGTATGGACTATGACTCCCCTCCTTAAAAGAACACAACTAAGTAGGTGTTAGATGTCCCACAACTCCAATACAATGCAATCCTAGCCAGAGGAAAACATGGAAGAAGGGGTTATGACAAATATCATCCATTGTGTACCGAGTGGTGGCATAAATACATCTTATTATACAAATTCCTCCTTACTTTAACCCATCACAAATATAGCTGCTATGATAAATATATTTATTCAAGATTAAAGCATTAAATTATACTTCCATTTATATCAAATATCATCATATGAAAAATAATAAACCAACATATCATAAAAATTCGTTGGACCAATCTGTCATTTTAAAATTTGAAGGACTAAATTGTCATTTTGAAATTTGGGGATTGAACTAGGGATATCCATGGACCAGACTGGACCGGGTTGGGGGTCAACCCGAGGTCTGGTCCAGGAGGGACCTTGGGCTGGACAAGCCATCCCGAGGTCTTGTCCGATCTGGCACCAGCCCGAGTGGACTGCCTGGACTGGTCCAGACAGTCCAGGACCTATTTCATTTTTTTTTTAGTTTTTTTCACCACTTCTTTGAACCAATAATTAAACATTCAAACACGCAAACATCTTAAATCCAATCATACACAAGTACACATATAAAAATCTCCAACAACATTGAACAAAAATACAAAATAACAACATTCTATTGGGCCAGACTGAAGAAGAAGACTGAAAAGGGAAAAAGACTCTGGATATTTTTTTGCCGAAGAAGAAGACTCACTAATGAGTGATGAAGAATCATAAAGAAGACAATAAAGAAGGACAAAGGGTTAGGTTAAGTTGTGATATTTTTTTTTAAAAAAATAATATATATATCGGTCGGATAGGACCAAGTCGTGGGGTCTTAGACCCTGGACCGAAGTCTAGTCTGACCCGAGCAGACCAGTCTGGTCCGGTCCGCCTCATATGGTCCCAGACCAAATTTTTTTTCCAAAGACCGGGTCGGGTCGGACCGGACCACCTGGATTACTGGGTTTTTTGGACATCCGTAGACTGAACTATCATTTTTAAAATTCGAGGACAAAACTGTAATTTTCGGTTTTTAATTATAATAATATTAAAATTTACATTACATATACATATAATGCAGTCTATTTAAAAAAAATTAATCATACATAATTCACAAGTATATGGAAAAATATTCATAGTTTCCTATTACTCTATAGCTCTCAAATAATCACCAAAAAGTTACCACAAGGCTTTCAAATAATTACCACCTTACCCTCATTCTCTCTCACTTTCTCTTCTCATACCGCGTGAATGTGTGTGTGGGTGAGGAAGAAGAGAAGAGATGAGGTATTTATAGATTTTTTGGGTCTCAAGTATCACATGTCCATCTACTATTCAACTACCAAACACATGGCCATTTACTATCCAACTACTAAACACATGTTACCACTCTGGTCCTATTTATAAGTCCATTTTGACCAAAACACACATACCAAAGAGAGTTAGTTAGCTCAATGATTATAGGGTGAATTTTCAACTTTGCACTCATTTATGAATGTGTATCTTTCAATCTCTCTCTCTCTCTCTCTCTCTCTCTCTATTTTCATTGGGTATCTTTCAACTCTTTCTTCTCTCTCTATTTTCATTGGTACAATTGATATGGGTAAAATTGTCACAATCTCATTTATTACCTGAAAGAGGACTTATAAATAGGACCAAATTTTTTTTTGGTCAAAAGGGACTTATAAATAGGACCAGAGTGGTATCTACTATCTAACTACCAAACACATGTCTATATACTATTTAACAACCATATACTTATCTACCGATCAAATATCACATATTTATCTACCACATAACCATCTACCATTCAAGTTAATATTTGGTCTCTTACCCTATGGTTGCAAAGAATAAAAATACCGATTATCTTTTTACAATGGTAAGCGTAAGACTTTGGACTTCTAAAAGCTTAGTAGTCTTATTATCTCAGTCTTATTCCTAAACTCATTCTTCTAAAATTTGGGACATTACTATATTATATAAAAAAACATCTTAAATTCTACTTTTTAGAAAATTTACTCTCATACTGAGTAATTACATGGTAAATTTTAATTACCATAAATTAATTTCTCTTGAAGTATGAAAAAAAATTCAGGATGTTACAATCAGGGTGTGCTGCCCTTCTCATTTGGCCCTACTCGGTAAGTATATATATTATTATATTTTATATAAATATTTATTATAAATCTAGTGATATATTTCTTCGTTAAGACATATGGTAGTTTTTAAATTTTAAGACTCAAGTTGTAGACTGATTTTGAAATATCCCAAGATGTGGAATTATCGAATGTATTTGAAGTTTATATTACTTAGGCAAAGTTAAGACATATGGTAACTATAAGAATGTTAATAGAATTTAAATGAAGTTATTTTTTTCACATGTAGAAAAGGCAGAGTGTTACCACTTAGGTAAGGAAGCTCGCCCTTGTCCAATCTAAAATGGTTAGAGCTTTTACCAGGCAGGGCTGAGCATCAAGTTGCAAAATGCAACTCATTCATTCTTTGAGCTGGGTATCAGGTAGGGGTCTCGTCCTGCTTATGCCCACCCCTAGTTCTAAATACATAAGTGACAAGGGGTTGCTTGTGAGATTGAAAAATCCCTATGAAACTTCCACAATAAAATTTCTTTAATTTACCCTCTAATCCCTTCTCCAAATATTCTCTACACATATCTTGCATATTATTTGTCAATTAAATTACTTTAAATAATATTATTTTTCCCATTACTTAACATTAATTTTTAAATTATTTTAAATAATAACAATTATATAATAAAAATAATATTTAAATATTCATGTTATTTATTAAATCGTATTTCATAATAGTTATTAAATATTTAATTATCATTATCGTTAAATAAAATCATGCAAATGTACAAAACTTTAATGAAGAAATATACTTGATTTGATTCAGTTTGATATATTTCCAGAGATCCATTACCAATCATGAACTATTATATACTCATAATCATTTCTATTTGAGAACAATCAGCACATAATCTTATTTGCATTATACATATATATGACTCGGATGATCAAACAAGTCATGCCAACAACAACTTTATTTGGATCAGTAAATTTCTGGTTTATCGTAACATATATCACAAACCGATATCCATAACGATATCTTCTGGTATACAATACTATTTAAACCATAAACTGATATCCATTTTGGGATATCTATTAAACTTTATGTGAGAAGTATATAACATTTCAAAAATTAGCTCACACTTGTATTCTAAACTCACTTCAAAAATTAGCTCACACTTGTATTCTAAACTCACACTTGTTTTCTAACAATCTCCCCTCAAGTGTGAGTCATATAAACATACTTTCTTTATATCTATTTCAAAATCACATAATTTTATTACTCATTAACAATATACTTCAATTTGCTTATATATGCAAAATATATAGTCCATCACATATGAAAATCTTCATAATCAAAATAACTTAAAATCACATAGATGGTAACTTCAAATTAAATATCATATTACCTTCTGGGCTTATTCTTTCTTTCTTTCTTTCTCTTGACTTCAAAATTAATCTGACATATTTTTCCGCAGCTCTATGCCTTTATTTGCAGCATTGACAAACATTTGATTTGCATTAGCAAACTTTTAGTTTGCATTTACAATCCCTTGCATTATTATTTGTAAACTTCTGATTTACAATAGCATGTATTTCTTATATGATATCTATTTCTGTAGATATCTTTGAAACTCAACAAGTTTCTTTCATACTTGGTAGAATAAAATGCATATTCAATGCATAGTTTTGTTCATTCAGGTAACAAAATAATAGCTCTTCTAGAGCCTCGAATTTATACTACTAAATATAGTCTGAATATCAGTCTCTAAAATATACTAATTAGTCTCTAGGACTATTCGACTTTAGAATTTATTATGACATAATCTTTGCAAGTTATTGTCTTCTGGACAATACTTTTCCAAGGCTTTGAAAATCTTATTGTATCATACAATATTTGAAACACAAGCCTTCGGGACCTTGATATTCATTAACAAACAAATTTCACTTTCTTGTCCACCATTCATTTTTGAATGTGAACAAGCTCCTACATCCTTTTTGTGGGTAGAAGACTAAAGGACTAAATATCACATAAATTGTAATACTATGTACATAGTGGGGAGAGAGATATCATAGTGATATGATGATTTTTTTTAACATATTTATTATGCCCAATAGTTTTCCTTTTGTGGCTTTTATTAATAATATTTCTCCACTTGGTGAGAATTTGAACCATCATACGCATTGTTTGGCCATATGAGATCAAGGAATTAATTCGAGAAATTACTTAAAACCTCTCTCACAATATTACTACTTTAGAGCAAATTGGATATAATCATTTATAACAAACTTTTAGAAGAACAACCATCTTCGGTGGTTATACAATTTCCTTTAATTTGTTCTAAAGAACAAGGGGGGGTCTTTTAATGCCAAATATTTACAAATGATGCCATTTTGTCTCATCATGGCTTCAAAGCAAATTGTGCCTCCTCTTGACTTCTAGCCAACTTTCTCTTCATGAGAAACAAAAATGAAACTCCCACTATCATAGGTTATATGGCTTCAAGTGTAGAATTCCAAAAGACTCTTCTTGGAAGGTTATGGACATTCACACCAATATTGGAATAATCCCGTGATAATAATAGATCCTGTAAAATACTTTTTGAAATATACTCCAACATATATAATTTTTCTTTTGGTTGATATGTACCTTGTCATAAAGTTTTATGCCGTTTTTTCTTTTAATTTAATTTATTTTCTTTGTTAAATATAACTGTATAAAATTCATATCTTTAGTAATTATACATTCATAAGTGATTTAAATAAATGAACAAAAAAACATAATCGTAATTCTTAAAGTCACTTGTGGAAAAAAAAAAAATCCAAACAGAAATCATGATTGAACATGATTGACCAACAACACTTCTAATCAATGTCATTTATGAAAATTATTATCACGATTGTTCACCGCTAATCCAAACGGACACTTGCTAATGACTTCATGATATTGCTATTAAAAATATATTAAGCGCACTTGTTGAAAGATGTAAGAATCATTTACACTCTAAGCATCAAAAGGGGATACACTTCATATTATTCCCAAAACAAAACAAAAAAATCTAGGGAAAATTACACTTAGGTCCTAAGGAAGGAAAAAAATTACAAAAAAGTCCATTGAAATCACAAAATTACAGAAAAGTCCTAAGGGATTTTTTGTTGTAAATACATGCATTTCCTGTTGTAAATACATACATTTCCTATTGTAAATGGTTTGAGACTTTTTTGATATTATTTGTATGGAATTAAAATCCAGGTTTTTAAATGTTGTTGTAAATACATACATTTCCTGTTGTAAATACATGCATTTCCTGTTGTAAATGGTCAGATGTTTAAATGTTGTTGTAAATACATACATTTCTTGTTGTAAATGGTTTGACACTTTTTTGATATTATTTGTATGGAATTAAAATCCAGGTTTTTAAATGTTGTTGTAAATACATACATTTCCTTTTGTAAATGGTCAGGTGTTTAAATGTTATTGTAAATATATGCATTTCTTGTTGTAAATACATGCATTTCCTGTTGTTAATACAAATAATATCAAAAAGTCCCTTGGGACTTTGATTTACAACAGGAAATGCATATATTTACAAGAACATTTAAACACCTGACCATTTACAACAGGAAATGTATGTATTTACAACAGAAAATATATGTATTTACAACAACATTTAAAAACCTGGATTTTAATTCCATACAAATAATATCAAAAAAGTCCCAAACCATTTACAACAGGAAATGCATGTATTTACAACAAAAATTCCCTTGGGACTTCTGGGTAATTTTGTGATTTCAATGGACTTTTTTGTAATTTTTTTCCTTCCTTGGGACCTGAACGTAATTTTCCCAAAAATCTATGGGGAAGAATAATACCAACGGCGATTAGAAAAGTTGGACCAAGCGAGCAATTAAAAAATAAACCTTTCTTTTAATTACTGATGGCACTAAATTCAAATTTGTAGAAAATTAAATTAGAAAATGTGTGGTGGTGGTGTGGGACAAAGTCAAGATATTGTTTTGTAATTATGAAAAACATTTGACTCTAGCTATCTGAATGAAGCCATACATTACATGGTTGATGATAATTAGTTGCCACATTCAAGCCGCCAATATTTACATACAGACATAAAAACACATACGTAGCCATACATCACAACATACAAAAATTAAATAAGTTGATGATAACTACTCCTTCTAATCCTAAATATAAGATAAAGTTGACTTTTTTTGAGAGATTAAAGAAGTTAATTAAATTATTTTATAATATTTTTATTTTATTTTTTCCTTCAAACTACATAGTTTGACTAATAAACTGATATATAATTTAAGGATACACAAAATATGATATGATTAAGTAACTTATTTAGCTTCCTTAATCTCCACAAAAAAAGTCAATGGAAAGAGATTTGCCGTGTCTCCCAAAATAAACCAAGTTCGAAAACGATTTGCAGAATTAGGGAACCTGGGTCATTTCCCAACGAATTTGCAGCGGGCTCGATTTAATAACAATAGTCAAACAGAATGGTGAAATTGGGGTTTTAGGGTTTTATGATTGAGATTAAAACGAAATAAATTGAAATAAGCAGAGAAAAACGTTGATGAACTTAAACAGATTAAAAACGACCAACCCAACAATCGATTCCGAATCATGCATCATTGAGCGAAATATAACTAATCACGTTTGGTTAGGATGAATCGAAATCTCTGCATTCATCAGGAGAATCCCTCGCCTAGACGATCGCCTAGAATGCTGTCCGGACAATGGCGTCTCACTGTGCAATCGCACAGCAACACTAAAACCTAGTCCGAATTTAGTCCTTGGGATGAACCAAACCGAATATTAAATCTAATATTCGAACTATTTTCAGAATCGAATCTGATAAGATGAAAACAGAATTGATTAAGTTACCGATTAGGCACAAGTTCTCTGGACGAATCATGGAATCCTCATCGTTGGGTCAATCACAGGGGGTTTAGCCGAGCATGGCTGGAAAAACTGAAGAAAAGATGAAGAACGCGAAAAACCCTAAGAACATGCGAAAATCGGTAGAGAGAATTTGCATAAAATCGTGAAACCCTAATATCAAAATCCTGAATTCGTGAATGCCTACTGTCTTTGGCGGCTGCCTTACTTAAAAATAACCTAAAACGAAAATGGGCCCTAATAGTTTTAGCCCAAAACAAAAATAAAATAAAACTGGACTTAAATTACAAAATTCGGGTCCAAATAATATCCAGAATTGTGCATCCGACTTCGGCTCCAAAATCGACCGCCCTCTTGACCGAATTGGCTCTTGATGTCTTCATAAAAATTGTAGCTCTCTGAATCATCTGAAATATGAGACAAAAATAAGGCAAATCCGATGTCTGGTTCAAGAGTTATGGTAGAAATAGTGAAGTAATACAAAACTGGAATTTTATTATTAAAAATGGCTAAAATGCAATAAAAGGCCCAAGGCCCAAATAAACATAAAAGCCATTATTTATTAGATAAAGGGTCCTAAGTTATTACTCAAGAGACAAAAATAAGTGTATAAAATATTCAATTATCAGTCAACACGATCTTACATTTAAGATCAGAGGGAGTAATAAGCAATGTTGTTTGCCAGGTTGTTGCGCATAAATAATTTTTGTAAAAAAAATATTTCAATTCAATTAGCTAATTATATATACACTAGTGCAATCCCCCCCTATGCCTTTCTATGGTAGCTGTAGTGGGTAGAAAGTGGGAATGGACAGATGCTGTAATCATCCTAAAAAGATTACTCAAAATCCTCCACCACTAAAGATCCCTGATCAAGGACATAGGGTCTTACAAACTGATGCTAGTGATGATTATTAGGGTGCAATACTTCTTAAAGAAATAAATGGGATTTGTCATTATTGTGGTCATGGTAGTGATTAGTTTAAAGACCCAGAAAAGCACTACCATGCTACCTACAAGGAAATCCTTGTTGTCTATCGAGGAATTGAAAAAGTTTAAATTTCATCTGAACCCCTACCACTTACCCATCATAAATAGGGAATGAGGAGACTTATGAAGTTTTTAGGTAGCTGTTAAAATAATCAATGTAGACAACAGCCTCTACACCTATAAATATTCACAACTGGTGTAGAAAGATAATTTTTGTGGGGAAAAAAAAATTAGTATCAAAATATTATGTATAAGACTTATTAGTTATGTTTTGTTGTCTATATTATATATTCATACTTATCGGAAGATTTTTGCTTTGAAACTGCTAACTGTAATCAATTAGATTTTTGGGAGAGAAATCAAAATTTATAAAATTATATAAAATTTTGTTCTTTTTTTTATGGCGTTTAACTGTTCACTTGTACTATTTGCTTATCATCATCACACATGAAGTTTGCTCTGTCAGTTTCAAAGAGCACTCGCATAAGAGTATAACAAATTTTTGGTTTTTCTTCAAACAGGGAAGTTAGAAAAGAATAGAGGAGTAATTTTTTTTGGAAAAACACTTCGTACACTGGTGACATTAACTAATGGTTAAAATGTCTATTTTTTTTTTTAATATTTCGGTTGATATAAAGTACTCCCTCCGGTTATAAATATAGGACAAAGTTTATAGTATAAATTGTACTATAAACTTTATCTTGTATTTAGGACTGGAGGTAATACAATATTTTCTACAAAGACCGTGTCTGCACTAGCTAGAAAACCTGTGTAAAAAGACAATTTTAATGGGTGTTAAAAGACCCTTTGTGCACTAATAATGTATAAAAAAAAACTATATTATCTTGATCATTATAACCTAAAATCAGGGTGTGGACTATTTATCTTAGCTCTTGTGTTGTGATTAGGAGTGAAAATAGGCTAGGCCCTATCAAAGGCCTATGACTTAACCTACTTTAAGCCTAACTGTAACACCCCACTGGTATACCAACATACATCAGAGCACTTATGCACAGCTCAGTGGCCAATTATAAGAGTATTCATATGCAGTTCAGTGACAAAACATAAATAACATAAATATACTGATAAACTGTATTTGATTACATTACATAGGAATTCTCACAATGTCTATACATAGTGTTTACAAGTTCTAAATACAACTACAGATAGCTGACATAATTGCTCGGCCCAGTCCGAAATCTTCATTCGCCGAAATCCACAGTCTTGTCCTGGGAGCCGCGTCCTATACACTGCCCAATACAAATATAATGACAAGGGTTGAGATCCTGAAGAATCCTAGGGTAACAGTTAACCTCACATAAAATGTATGCATAGTATATGGTGGTTAACCATCAAACAATCCAATAAGCTTTTACAAAGCACATAACATAAACAATACTAAATATAAACAAAGATCACATATGGAACAACATGGTTCACACATGCATATAAAGCCACACATAGAGGGCCTGTTTAGCATAGCTTCAGAAGCTAAAGAAGTCCAGTGACAGCCCAGTGAAAGTGGAAGCTTGATAATTGGGTGTTTGAGATAGCTTCATATTTAATGGGCTTCAAGGTCTAAAGCCACTTTTTTTGTGAAGCCACTTCTCCAAGCTTCTAATTCCATCATAGCAGCTTGTCTGAACAAAATGACCGTTGCCCCCTTCACAATAATCGTCGCCTATTTCCTTCAAAAATCAATACCATCTGATTTGGTCTCGCGTGGACAAAGTTCTCGCTGATAATCTCCACTGTTTCATCCCGCTGGTTGCTGCCGCCACTCCCTTCACCCCCCCTTCTCCACCTCCTGGTTGGAAGTGGCGCCCCCCGCCGCTGTAGCAGCGTCTCCAGCATGCCAGAAAATCCCAGCCTTGATTTAGAACACAGAAAAAATCAATCAGAGAATTAAAAAAAACAAAAAAGAAGAATTTTAGCATCTGGGATGAAAAAAGGTGAACACTTTAATGGATTTATTTCACTTACGAGATTGAGAGAAAGAACCGAAGAAGCAAAAAAGTCTTTAGTGTGAGAGGATGGATGTTGGGTTATTGGATGTTATATTTATTTAGCAAATTTATATTTATTTTATATTTCAAAGATAGGTAATTTTACTATTTTATTTAGAAAATTTATATTTATTTTTACCTTTTATCCTAAACTATCACATTTTATAACAACATGTTTGTGTGTGTGTGTGTCTATGTGTGTGTGTGTGTGAATGATTCATACCCTTTTCAGTCATTTTTCATCTCAACTATCTTTTCAAAAGCTATGCCAAACAAGTGCCCATCAAGGAAAAAACCACTTCTGCCACTGCTATCCCAAACACAAATTACATCAGGAAATGTCTAGCAGAAAAAAAATCCATCAAGAAAAGTCCAGTAGAAAAAAAGGCACTTCTACTACCGTTATCCCAAACAAGCCCAGAATGTGAGAAAAGAGTTACCACCTGAACCCTTTACCAATTCTTGCTTTGACTCCCAATCCTTCGGTCGTCCTGGACAATTATCGGGTCCTATAAACACACATTGATGGACGACGGGTTATTATTTATCCAATCTCTTTATAAAACTAAAGGGCAATATTAACCCCAAGAGTTTATCTTAACCCTTAAACTTCACTTAATTACCTTTTTGCCCTTACATTTCTCATTTCCGTACAAGTAGTCAAAACTGGCAGAATTTTCAACCAACTTTAAAATTCATATCTCATTATTCAAATGTCCAATTGTAGTGCTTCCAAAGGCTATGTGACCATTAGGAAGTCTATGTTTAGGGAAAACTACCTCCCACAGTCAATCCCATACCAACTATTTCAGAATCAATATTTAATACACACTGGTCCAAAAAATGTTTCAAATTTCAAGGACAACTTCAAAAATTCATAACTCAGTATGTACAAGTCCCATTGACCTATATGACATATCAAATTAAATCTTACCATGTCTACTTTGATTTTGAAAATTTTCATAGCCATTAGATATCATTTTCTTAGTCAAAGGCACAACACAAGATAACTGCCTCCTTAGAAGCCTTAAATTGCTAGCATCAAGGGAAATTCCCTTAATAATATTTGTCACACTTCTGAACTTGGCTTAGTCATCTCCTTAAATAGGCTTATCGTTAAGTCTCTTGGTTCAAACTTTCGGGCACAGAACTTTGCTTTTGGCAAGCATTTCAAGAGATTCAAAGGTGCTCAATGTATTCCTATTTGTTTCTGGTGTCATGAATCTTTGTTGTCACTTTTGTTCTTGTGATATAAATGCTACTGATGTGTTTCAATTCAACATGTTCTAGCCATATCATGCTTGCATCTGGCTGCAATGTGCTTAGTTTTCCCTATTTTACATGCCTATGTGGTCATCCTTTGTTGGTTAGTGTAGAAAAATCTCTAATGACATGTTTATTACCTTGTCTTTCAAGTTTATATGTTAATACACAAGTATTGGTAAGGGATTCAAAGTGAAAATTATATCTATTTGTTCCAAACATTATGAATGAAGAGGTAGGTAATCACTTTCACTTTTGTATTACAGATGTGACTTTTAAAATATTAGACTATTACTTTTCTATTTTTTAAAATATTATTTTGCCTATTAGTTATGTTTCATAGCATATATAAAAGGTTGTGATATATGATTTAAACATATAGACCTACATCATCATCTTTTGAATTTCATATATATAAAAACCGCCACAGCCATCTTATATGTTTTTGCAGGTCAATTATAATTCCCAAGCCTTAGACTTGAAGTTGATGAACGGGGCAACTTTCATCATAAAAACCACACTTGATTGCTGTCAGTTTGGTATTCATCATCAGCTACAATATGATGAGTTCAAACAAAAGGCCCCATCCTTAAACATCATATATGCAGTGTGTTAATAGTCAACCATGGATTGAAAATGAACTAAGAGACTTCCATGCTTACTAAGAGAAGCATGGATTTGTTGAAGATATACGTTCCATATGATGGTAATGGAAATAGGAGGACAACAAAAAATGTTGTGTATAAGGAGATATTTATAAACATAAATGCATGATCTTTAATCATAGTTGTGTGTGATGTAATATTTATAAACACTTTATTATCGAATGGCTATAGACAAATGTGAGAGGCACCGTAGCAAAATCCAGCAAGTTCACTCGTGCGTTCAAAAACAAAAAATAAAAAAGGATTTTCTTGATCTTGAGGTTTTTTTTTTTTTCCTGATCATACTCTCCGTGCATATTAAAAGGCGGTAATTGAAAGAGATTTGTTATATTGTGATGTAATGCTTTCATGAATTAAAAAATAATTTTTTATTTATGTTGACTTAGATTGAAATAACTCCAAATGACTAATTAAGATTTAAAAGAAATGAGGTTCTAGAATGGAAGTCAAATTATATTAATGCATGCATTAGGAAAAATTGAAATAATACTTGAACAATTGTAATCAATTGTTTATTTTCAAAAGTGATCAATTCTAAAACAATTGTAAACAATTGCTTATCTTTAAAAACATTATACTCGAACAATTAGAATTTATTGAAACATATTCGTCTCTCAAGAACCTATATAGGTTATATTATGTTGTTCTATCGATTCTTCATATCAATTGAGTGAGTCATATTTTAGTTCTCCCTTTTTATTCAATTAATTGTTTTATTTTATAATTATATTGAATATAATATATTCAACTAAGGTTAGTGTGGTGGATTTACTTCAATGAAAAAAAGGTTTTTTCCTTAATAAAATTCTTCCGGGGAAGAAAAGCTCGTTAATACAATAACTATATAATCAAACTATACTTAGTGCATTGGCCTGCAGAACAAAAACTCTTTTTAGTGCGTTAAACAGTCACCATCGACGACTGGGATAATTAACAACCCACATAAGAAGAAATGTTTCCAATATGTCAAACTGCTCGCACTAATTCAGGAAAAGGCCTTGTGAATCACCATCAACAGACAAGCCTGCCAATGAGTGTTTATTTTATTTCAGTGATGCAATTCATGTATTGATGCAGTACGATTTGGAAATAATCTTCCATTGTTCATAGTGATGTTATGTCATCCTTCAATAACTAATTGCCATATAAAACTGACCATTTTCATGCATTATGATTCTAACTCATCTATATGACTAAATGAGAAACTGAGCATATCTCAGTCAAATATAGAGGAACCCACAAGTCAAATTAAATAATGGACTCGATCGTTACAACAGGAAGGCAAAAAAGTTTTACATTTGTCAAAATCAGCATTGGAAGCGCATGCCTCGATGAATTCAATGCCATGCTCAGTGAACCACTCCAAACAAGATCTTCGGGAATCCCAAGTTGGATCTGAGTCTTCATCCCCCAATAAACTAGTTCCTTCAGATTCAGATATTCCATACTCAGTGAACCCATCACAAGAATCAACAACAGAGTTTTCCAGTTTCTGTAGCCGTCTTCTGTATTCAGCATGAACTGGATGACCTGGAACCAGGTCCACTTTTCCAATACATAATACTATCTCAAAGTTTTGAACATCAGTGCGTAAAACCCAATCCTGGAGTGCAGCTAGAGAAGATAACTGCAAATAGTTTAGCAAGATCAAAGATGCGTTACATCAACATTTCATTGCTAACGAACATATATGCTCAAGGAAACTAAGAATATAGTTCAAGAACAGATTGACACATGATTAAGGATTACACAACACTTTGCTTTAGAATTACATAGTAACATTTAAAAAAAAAAACAAGAGTCAAGAGAAGGATGCTAACATCATTCATGTCAAAAACCATCACCAAAGCAGTCAATTGGTGAGATATGGGCAGGTTCCGAACAGAAAAGTCATCACTAAGATGAGTCATCCATACAGAAACATCAGCAGTATAGTACTTGGTATTGATAGTCCACCTGTTAATTGCATAAAACATACCCTGAGGGAGTTCAGAAGAGATATTGTTAAGCAATGAGATAGAGAAAATTATTCATGAGCAACATACCCATGGACAGATACATCAGAGGAAGAATCGGAAGCATCTTCGAAATCAATAGATAGCAATCCTAAAGTCAACAGAGTACATCAAATCAATTAGCGCCACACGAAAAATCAAATCCAGTAGTAATACAAGAATGATGGATTCAATAACATAGTTTTTTTTTTTGGATCGAAACAATAACATAGAATTAACATAAACATCCAGAACGTAAAAAGCACACCTCTGTTACGAATCATTCAAGTAAAAGTCATATCCAATCACTAAATATTTACAATGAGTTAATCTCATGAATTAGATGACAGGCATAGTTCTAAATTAAATATTCCAAGAAGCCAACAGGGGAAATTGATGAGGAACAGTAAAAATTTAATGCAAACCAAAGTGCAGCAAAACCTTATATACAAGCAACTTAGCTTAACTATTGGTTTGTCATGAAAAAACTAAACTTAATTATCGATATTAAAATGGCGGGGGCAGAATTAGGAGAGAAGAGATAAACTAACGGGATAAGAGTGTGCGTTTGCCAACATTGGAAGATCCGATCACAAGGATCCCGGGTCGATTCTCCAGAGCATTCGGATCCTTCTGAGAATTGCTAGTATTCATTTTCACAGCCAAAATTGAATTT
Organism: Acacia pycnantha; assembly: GCA_025563575.1. NCBI lineage: Eukaryota > Viridiplantae > Streptophyta > Magnoliopsida > Fabales > Fabaceae > Acacia > Acacia pycnantha. The sequence goes on from JAMWYP010000038.1 coordinate 639,793, forward strand.
CACCCCGTGAGAGAAACACTATTGAATCTCTCTGTCTAAAACCCTAGGGAGTGAGCTTGAGCTTGGATTGGAACTGCCTTCCCCAATTCTAGCACTGTTCCTGGCGAAATGGTTTCTCTCTTCTTCACTCAAATCTGGCCCTTGATTTAATCGTGTGGCAGATGGAACGACACGTAGAAAGCCCGTCTGACGTTGAAAGTCAAATAAAAAGAAACCACTTGGCTTTTTTACCATAATAATTGTTTAAAAAAAAAAAAATTACCAAAATAAATCACATTTCAAATTATTTACCAAAATGATGCAGTTGGTTGCGTGGTCTGACAGGACGGAACAAGATACGTAAGAATTGTTTACGGGACGTTTGCAATCTTTGATTAAATCATGTGGAAAACGTTTACGGAGCAAAAACGTGAGGTTCCATTACGTATCTTAGTTGCGTGAGGAAAGCTCACGGAGTAAGATGTGTGAGGTTTCCTCACGCAACTAAGATGCGTGAGGAAACCTCACGCAACTCAGGACTAAGTTGCGTGAGGATTCCTCACGCAACTCACGGACTAAGTTGCGTGAGGATTCCTCACGCAACTTCGTCACAGGCGTGAGATTCCCTGCTCCCCTCCTTTCTTCAGTTTCTCAGAACGACGTACCCTCTCTAGTTTTCCCGTGAACTTTTCAAAATGTGAGTAACTCCTCTTCTATATAGTCCACGTCTTTTCGTTTTGCTCTTCACTTTGCTTTCGGCTTTGCTTCTCTTCATTCATTCCTCTTCTTCTTCTTCACTTTGCATAAATAGCCCTCATCATTCATTGCTAACTCTTTGAAAATCTCTTCATCCACCATTCGAACAAAAAAATGAATGAAATTCGTTCATTTGTATATTGTAATGGTTCTAAAAGATAGGTCCAAACGGATTGAGCTTTGAAGGTGAAAGAAGAGGAATGTATATTGTTCGAGGCATGTCTGCTGAAGATTTACATGAAAAGATCCGTCGAAAGTTAAAGTTGCAACCAAATCAGGTAATATCATTAGTGACTGGTAGAGTACCTTGTGGAAACCGCAAATATGCGGGTTTTGAGATATCCGATGATGAGGATCTGGATGTTTTTCTACAAACATTTGAGGAAAACCGTACGTCCCAATTTCTTTGAGTTATGTGTGGATATTGAGACGTCAGATAATATGGCTCATTCTGGTACACCTCAGCCAACACAATCAACCGTTGCGCATGGAGAAGAAAGTGACTATATGCTAGATGAACTTGACAATGAGGAGGAGCAAGAGGAAGAAGATGAAGACCATTTATTGGATAATGACGATGAACAAAATGATAGTGATGCGAGATGATGAATCAAGAGGTAATGATTATATATTTTATTTTTATTTGTTACCTTGTTTTCGCATAAATTGTATTATGTGTGAGCATGCAGATATTACACCGCTTTGGAATGACATTCCACATTATGAGGCTGTACATGAAGATTACCCAAATGAGGATATACTGGATGAAGGCCGGGGACCGTGGGTTAGAGGAGATGGATTATATCTTAAACAAGAGTTCGCGTCCAAGAGTGATGTGCAAGCCGCAATAAAACATTATTGCATGAAGGAACATCATGAAGCTCATGTGGTTGAGAGTACTACAATGAAGTTGATAATGAAATGTCGAAATCATGAACAAGGTTGTGATTGGAGAGTAAGAGCAATTAAACCGAAGAACAACAACGCTTGGGTGGTAACTAAATGGGTTGGAAATCATAGTTGTGTGAGCCAAATTCTCTCCCAAGACCATAGACAACTTGATTCTGAAATTATTGCTGAGACCATAATAGGTATGATGCAGAATTTGCTAATTTGTGCATTTATTTGTGTTTATCAGTGCATATAACTAACATTCCTAGCGTACACTTTTTGTGCATCGGTTTTGCAGACATGGTCAAGGAAACACCTTCGCACTGTGGTTTTGATACAAGAAATGGTGACTGGAATGTTTGGTTATCATGTTTCTTACAAGAAGGCATGGAAGGCAAAACAAAAAGCAATGGCTAAGATTTACGGTGATTGGGAAGAGTCATATGCGTTCTGCCCAGATGGTTCGAGCACATGTTGAAATTTTCCCAGGATCTATTTATCATATTCAAGATGGACCGTATATTGTTAATCGGCGAGTCGTTAATGGGTACCGGGTTTTTCAACGTACATTTTGGACCTTCCGTCAATGTCGGGAGGCGTTCCAATGGTGCAAACCAGTCATACAAAGTTGACAGTACGCATTTATACGGTAAGTATAAGGGGACATTATTGATTGCCACCGCCTGAAGAAAACATTAACCAGATTAGGTAATGTACTCCAACCGATGTGCCGTGACGTTCATTCTTTCCATTACTACGACCTTATACTGTTGTGTCTCTCCGTCTTTTTACAGGATATGTTCCAAACAAGATACACTTCGATGCTGCATAAACCGTCATGTGTGTGTGAGGAACCAAGTCATGTACTCAGAGTTTGGGGAAATTGGCCCCTCCGATGGCTCAGTAGTCTCGATGCGCTCATGTCGCGTGTTCCACAACTGGATGAATCGATCCAGCTTGGCCTCCCAATCCTCAGTGCTCTTACCACGTAAGGTAAGATCATGAGCACCCTTAAGCGTGCGGCAGCAGGCTAGGGATGTGTTGCTGCATGCCAAATTGCCGCATGCGCGATCGGCCGATGGTACTCAACAATGTGGAAACAAAGTACGGGGTCACCGCTCCACCTCGTCCGTTGGTCAACATCTACACCCATAAACTCATATCCAAGGCGTCCCTATATGGCTCCCGGTTCACTGTACATGTCAACAAATGGTGAATTAGTTTACTATTTTGGTTTCCAAATGCCAAAGTTAGTATACATACATCATCTCGACCCATCCGGTCAAGATCTACCCGATATACAACGGTGACGTTTCCACAACTTCAGTTCAACATTGTTGAACCTGCACTATGTGAATGAATAAAATTAGTGAAACTTCCGCAAATAATAATATAATCGCTCCAATACTCTATACCTGCGTCCGTAATGATCGCCTGCGTCAGTAGGCGGTGGAATGGGAGGTGCAATGGCAGGAAATCTAGACCATGCCCATATTTGCAATAACAACAAACAACCACCCATGTCTCTAGCATTTGCTGACGTAGCCTGGCATAGCTCGCGAAACAGTATGGCGAGTACAGCTGACCCCCAACTGTATGTAGCAGTCTCCGCAAGGTCATCACCCAGTAGTTGTATATATCGGCAAGGGACATCTGAGCTGGACTTATCACACAACAAAAATCCACCAAAAGCCGCATCAGTAAGCACGTGTGTATGTGAAGCTGGTTTTCAACCGTTAATGAGTGCTCCTCCCAGCGGCCCCAATGACGGTCAAACCAACCCATCCTAATATTTCCGCCATTCACATCCTCTGGGGGTGGAGCCACTCCCATGTATTGCTGCATAACTGCTACCCAGTTGCCATGCGTCCGACCGGAAACCCCACATTTTGGGGCCGGGCTCAATATTGCGTGGACTTCGGTTATCCATTTTGACTAATAAAAATTTTAAATAACAAAACACATTATTAAGTCACTAATTATTATTCTCTAAATAATAAATAACTGAATTCATTGTTTGAGTAATTATTTTTCTCAAATTAATCTTATCTTAACTATCTTGGGTTACTATAAATATCAAATATTAAAACATATTTCAAAAATTTGGAATTAATTATTTTACAAAATATGAAATAATTAGACTATCATCTTAAGGTTTAATTAACATAAAAATAAATACTTATTCGAGTATTTAGTTAATTTACTAATTATTAGTCTTCTATCCTAAGGTTAATAATAAATTTTAATTATTTTAATTCCAAAAATGGTTGAACATTTTAAATATTTAAAATAATAAATTTGTATATTAAATAATACACAAATTTAAACCATAATTAGTCATTCATCTTAAGGTTTATAATTAACATACAAAATAAATACTTATTCGACTATTTAGTTAATTTACTAATTATTAGTCTTCTATCCTAAGGTTAATAATAAATTTTAAATATTTTAATTCCATAAATTATTGATTGTAATAATTAATTACTCTTACATATTTATTTATTAAGCATGTATCCTACCGTTATATATTTATTAATCCTATCATTAAACCATAATCCAAGCAAAAAAATAAATGTTTAAAAGTTAAATCCTATTATTTAACAATAAACATAACAAAAACATTAAATGTTAATCATCTATCCTACTCGTGATACATTTATTAAATATCTATAATAAATTAATGTATCTAATTAAAAGTAAAATCTAATATTTATTAAACAATAAACATAACAAAAAAAATTAAATGTTACCTGTTCCAACGTGAAGTGAAGTCAGTGAGAATCAAATTGAGCCTCCTTCTTCTCCTTGGTCTTAAAATTTCTTAGCTCTCTCAATATTAGGAAATAGGGATGACAATGGGGACGGAGTAGGGAATGAGGGAGAGAGTGAATGAAAAAAATTAAAGATAGAAGGAAAGTGGGGGAGACAAAGAAGAGAAGAGAGGCTGTGTTTTAAAAATGGAAGACAAGAAGAGAGACACAAAAATAGAAGACAAGAAGAGAAACACAAAAATGGAAGAAGGGAAATGGAAGAACGAAGGAACGAAGAGGGGGTGGGGGTTGACGACGAGGGGGCGTGGGTTGAAGAAAGACGATTTGGGGAGGGTCTCGCAACAAAATTTTTTGGGGGTGGCGGTGAGTTGAAGACGGAGGGGGAGGGGTTCGCAACTTGTGGGGGGTCGTGGGTTGAAGACAATGGGGAGGGGGTTCGGGAACAAAATTTTTGGGGGCTATCGGTGGACCTTGGGATGCTTTGCCGCACAAGCAGCTCTGTGGCTTGCACGGCAGCTCTGGCAGTGCAGAGCACGCCACCTTGGCAAGGTGGCGTGCGAAAATGTCACGGCACCAAGGTGCCGTGAACATTTCTTACGCGACTTTGTCGCGTAAGATATCTTCACGGCACCTTGGTGCCGTGACATTTTCCCACGCAACCCAGCTGCCCTGCCCCACCATCCTCAGCTGTCAGTGTTTAATACCAGTCCCGTAAACAAATGCTACGTAACTTGTCTATTACGTTCAAAATCCTCACGCAATTAGTCACGTAAGACCTAGTTTGAGAAATAGTTTGAAAATAGGTTTATTTTGGTAAATATTTTTTTTAAAAAAATTAATCTGTTCAAAAACCCGAAACCACTTTCAGGTTCTGCTATTTCAATCAAACAAATGCATATAGGTATTATGTTTTAGATCTTGCGCTCTCTGATCTAGCGTCCTTGCTTCTTTTGAGAGAAGATTTGCATTATTTGAGATTTGATAGAGGAAAATCTTCAACATGCGAAGAAGGGGAAGCTCATGCTCTGTATTTTTTCCCACAAGCACAACTAATTTTTCTATCGCATTTCGGCGCTCTCACGGCTGGGATCCAGACGACACCGTCAACTACTAAATGTGAGCAACCATACATACTTTCCTCTGATTTTTTTTTTTTTTTTTGGTATTAAAATTTTAGGAAAGGGGTTGGGTTCACCCCAATTCAAGGGCAGAGTGAGATCTCCCTTCCTCCTAGGTGATACCAATGTTGGGCAGAGCGAACTGTCTATTATCCTCAGGCGTTTACCTAGGTATCTAGGAGTTAAGATGCCTCCCTTAACGCCTTGAACAACTCTAGGATCGAACCCTCTCCCTTTGGATAATGTATCAATTAACAATTCTCACACACCAATAAAAACAATTAAAGTCAATAAAATTGTCCTACAATTTAACTAACTTCCAATATTACCTCTACTAATTGCACTAAACCCTAATATTATATTAATTATGGCTCTCAACCATTACCCTTATTAATTATGGGTATACATGGAAAAAATAATTAGTGTGCTTTGGAAACAAACAAATGTTTTATAAAAATGACTAAATATAATTGATAATTGGTGCCTTGTAATAAGAACCAGAGGGAGTACAAATTTGCAAATGACGTGATATATATAAATTATATTCTATAAGTTCTAAATATAAGATAGAGTTGACTTTTTTTTACAGAAACTAAAGAAGCTAATTTAATTATTTTAAAGTATATACATGTTTTATTTTTTTCTCCAAATTGATTTGTTTAACTTATAAATTAATATATAATCTAATTATATACTACATATGATATGATTAAATAACTTATTTAATTTTCTTAATCTCTCCACAAAAATCATCAAATATGTCTTGTATAACTATATCTTATATTTAGAATCGGATAAGTAATATGTTATTGCATTGTTAAATGGATACAATTTAATTAGTTATGAAGTCTTAAAATACACACATGTACAGACGACAAGAAGTCTACATGGAGATTGGGAATTACGTTTTAAAGATTTCTGTAAAAAAAAAAAACTCACTGACTCCCTCCATCCTAGAAAAACGAATCACAATCTGACATGACAGAGTCAAAACAAAATCACACCAATTATCCAAACAACTTCGTTCCTCATCAAATAATGAGTCGCATTTAATTTTAGATGTATTGTATCTGGAACATTTACGTAAAGAAAAGAAGATTTACATCACTCTTTTCTCAATCAAACTGCAAACTCACACGGGTAGATCGAATTGGACAAAAATTCAGTTTCTGGATCCAGCAAAAGTAGAAAGATCAGAACTAGGGCTAGCACCAAGGGCGAAGAACTCAGTGATGACTTCCAAAGGCATGCCTTTAGTTTCAGGGACTTTCAAGTAAACAAAAATCCAAGACACGACGCATCCAACAACGAACAATCCAAACACACCAGAGAGACCGAGAAGTTGAAGCAAGGAAGGGAAAACAGAAGTGAGAAGCAAGGTTGCAAGCCAGAACGAAACACAACATATAGAAATGCAGATTCCTCGAACACTGGTAGGGAAGATTTCTGCACACATGATGTTGGGGATCACTCCGAATCCCATGCAGAATACGCTTTCGTACACTATTACACTCAGAGCAGTTATAGCTGCGTTCACCATTGAACTTAAGTGCAATGACTCACGTACTACTAATATGACCAAACACACGATCAGAATGGGCACAGTCTTCAGCATTATTGACCTGGAAATTAATACACACCCAGGTGGTAGTCAATTAATTAATATAAAAAAATATGCAGCTTTTGAACTAAAATCTAATAATAAAGTTCATATAAACCCTCCAAAGGATTTGAGTCTTTTACATTGATTTATTATATGCACTCAAAGAAGGATAGAGAGAGAAAGTTACATAGCTTTTAATGTTTACTTTCATTTAAAAAAAAAAACTGCATATATGGTTTCTTTAAAAAAGGGACTGCGCTCTCACTAGATAGGGTTTGAAGAATGTTAGATAAGAGTCTTTACTTTTGCATGCAGAAAAGCTATTTTCGGGATTTGAACGCGTAATCTCTTAGTCACATAGCAATTTGCATAAATTGTATAAAGTGAATGTTATCGAGACTGTATTTTGCATAAGGAAAAATCAAGCAAGATGATCTGGTGAGAAATATTGTCTTCAAATGCTTATTTTAACTAACAAGCAGGACATCCCCCGCGCGTTGCGCGAAGCAACATTTTGGGAAACCTATAGGGAACTTTGAACATAAATTCTTTACAATATACAACTAATTGACTTAAGAAAAGAATTGTAGAAGGAAAGAATTGCATTTGAGATCGATTGAATGAGGGAGTTGAACTAATTTTAATCAATTATGCCACTAATACATTTCTAAATATTTCCTTGTACACGACATTGGTGGTTGTACATACTTCACCTATTTGTAATGGTTTTGTGGATGAAATGGTACATCTAAAGCTTGAGAATATTTGTCCAAAAAAAAAAACTTGAGAATAAAAATAGTTATCAGGCTATCTATAGACATAGTCATGCTTCTCCCTTTGAGTTCAGTCAGAAGTTGAAGTCTTAAAGAGAGTACTTTGTTCTCTCTGTTCTTACATTATAACAAAATATTAGTTCATGGGATAAACATTCTCAAGTAAAACAACGAATTTTATATATATATAAAAGAGAAGATTTAGACATATATACCTTCTGCCAGCAACGTCCATGAGCTTCATGGAAAGAGCTATACAAGGAAGCATAAAGAAAGTGATGACGACATTAACAAGTAACGAAGCAGATGTTGCAGTAATGCCCAAATTAGCAAGAAGAGCCCCTACTCCTGCCTTTTCCAGAACTTGAGGTCCATAGTACAGAAACCCATTTATCCCAGCAGCCTGCAATACACACACACACATTTCAACTAACCTTTCATCAACTTGCCCGTAAAATTCCCATGAAGTTCGAAAAGAAACTGATTCAAAAAGTAAATACTTCCTTCTGTTCTTAATATAGTTTATTTTTTTGGGAGAGATTGAGGAAGTGATTATATATCAGTTTATAAGTCCAAGTTAGTTTGAAGAAAGAATTATAAACATATTAATGTAAGGGATTCTTTAATCTCTTAAAAATAGATAAATTGATTCTTACATCAAGGAGAAGAGGTAGTATATGAATAGATAAGAAGCTATGTAAGCTTTGTAAGTTTGATGTTAAAGTTTTACCTGTTGAAGAACTTGAAGACCAATTCCAACAATCAAGGCACGCCTGACGCCGGCTGTCCAAGCACTGGGTTTAACAGCATTTATGTCTTTCATGGCTTTGGCTACGCCCTTGTTAGTCCCAATAGCCGACATACTCACCAGTGCCGCCGCGGGGAACGCCGCCGCTTCCCCCTGCATGGTCAAATCCAACCCCGAACCCGAAAGAAACGAAGCTCTTTGCGAATGTGAAACCCCAACAACCGCCCCTCCTCCTCCTCCTTCTGCATGCAAATACACTCTCTGAAACTGGTGAGGACCTGCTTCTTTATACATCAATTGCCATCCTCCACCTATATCTGTATTCTTGTTTATCACTGCCTCAGACCTGTCTGTAGTACTATCTTGATGTGAGAGTAACAATGGAGTATGAAGCTGAAGGTAGTCACTGGTTCCGGTGGGCTCAGAGAAAGAGAGATTGAGGCCGCTTCCCTGCAAGGCGGCGGCGGCGGAGTCGTCGCCGTGGATGCTTTCAAAGAGATTGACGATTGGGTCCTTGAGCATACCTGCAGGGCTTTGGATGAGGCTGGCTTGGCGAGACATGGACTGTGACAGTAGCATGCTGCTAATTCCCTGTACATTTAATGGTGCGGCCACCATTGATAAGGCTCCTTCGCTGGGCTCGTATAGTTTGAAACAATCTCTGGCGGCTTCCATGGCAGTCACTTCGCTGGCTGGTGCCACTATGTATTCTTCCAAGCTTGTGGCTTCACCTCCTGGGCTTAGACCCTCCACTAGCAAAGCCAACTCCCCTGTAACATCAACCACACACTCAATTCTTTGTTATTTGGAAATGTGTGTGTATTATTTTAAATATATACCAAATAACAGTGTAGCTATAAGGAGATGAAGAAGTTTATGTATAGACTAAAGAGAACTATACTACCTTTTATTCTTAATACTATATCTTATCTTCAATCCTTGATATAAGAGCCATTATTTTTTTTAAGAGATTAAAGAAACTAAATAAGTTATATTAAGTATTTACTTATAAATTGATACATAATGATACACAGCTTATTTAGCTTCACTAATCTTTCTAAAAAAAATCAATTGGCTCTTGTATTAAGAACTGGAGGAAGTGTAATATCTTGTTTATTGTATAAATTAAACTACTTACGAAATCTTATATTAACAACGGATACTATGTAGGGTCATAGGTTCTTTGGAGAACCTTAGAAACAAGTACTCAGAGTTGGGGAATTTAAGGCCTTAAAAGGCTCTCATTTAAGGTAATCATTTCAATGTGAGACTCATAGTCATGACAATCCTCTCTAGTTGGCCGACACTCAATAAAAGTGCCACTATAATGAGTACAAGTCTATGGGACAATCACTTTTTCAAAAGTTAGTCGTTAGAATTAGGGAACTAGAATGTTAAAACCCCTCATTCTTCAACAAGCATAGACTGTTGACAGGTTATATAGTTATATTCTTAGCAGAGTACAGTTGAGATGGTAAATAAAAGAAAACACTTCTTCTCTAAGGAAAGCTCATAGTCCAAGTGAAGTCTACACAATTTCATATGTTTAAAATAATCGAGCATTAGATCAAACACTACGTATTCACGTAAAAGAAGGAAATGGTGTATGAGTCTGAGGCTATGACCTGAAACATCCTGAGTGCCACGGATTCGTTGCAAGACAATCCTGGCATCACCAAGTCGACCTTTAGTAACAAGCCAGCGAGGAGATTCAGGAAGATAAAACACAGTAACAAGGAAATAAGCCAAAGCAGGTAGACCAATAATCCCAAGCATGATTCTCCAACTAGGTGACTCCATTAACGACATAGAAAAAACCATACAGTAAGCCAAAAACATTCCAGACGAACAAGAAAACTGCGTCACCGTCGTGAGTAGGCCTCTGACGTCCGGCGGTGAAATCTCCGATATGTAGAGAGGAGTGAGAGTGACGGCCAGAGCATTGGCACCACCGCTCAGTAACCTCGCCATTAGAATTATATAAACGTTGGGAGCCCAGAGGATAACAAAAGCGCTCAAGATAAACGTTACTGATGAGATTATTAGCATCGTACGTCGTCCGAACATGTCGCTGGCCGTTCCGGCAAGTGTTGTCGTCAGTGTTCCGGCGAGGAACGTCATGGAGACAATCATTCCTTCCATTTTGGGATCCGTTTCTAAATTGAATTCCTTCTTGATGTAAGACATGCCCCCTGCAATGTAATATCCATTAATTAAGAAGCAAAAGTAATATTGAGCTTTGATGCACATTTCAAAAGAAGAACAAGAAGATTATGAAGGAGATGAGACCTGCAATGCTAGAACTATCCCACCCGATCAACATATTCCCAAGCGTAGAAGAAATTGCGACTATCACAACTTCCCTCATCTCTTCCCTCTCTCAGAATCCAGAGTATCTCAGAGAAAAAACCAGAATTATGATCACTGCAACTTAAAGAATATCGACGTTGAGATCTGCAATTAATAGCAAACCCAGCGCTGCATCAAAAAGACGACGAGCAATCCACCAAATTTGAACGACACGCCAATTTCCAGATTTAATTTGGAAACACACATATTACGTACTACTCTCTGTTGTCAAATTAAACTCGACCTCTGATGCGTTCTCTCAATTTTCAACAGTAACACAGCTTTCATTCTGTTCAAGGTATTAAAATTAGAAGTCAAAGAAAGAAACCAACCCATGCCAAATTTATCACGAACCTCGTGCTTGCATGCGGGCGATTCTGTAGCTGAATCTCAGTTAAACGTTAAATTCGTTTCTCTCTTTTCCTTTCTTTTTGTTTGACCCTTTAAATTAAATATGACTATTTAAATGTTAATTTTATTGAAATTAAACATTTTAATCATATTTAAACAGACATGGAACGTGAGAAACTTAAAAGTGAAATATAAAAATTGAACTCATGCAAGCTAGAAAGATTTCCATCGTGCTCACGGGACGGCACCGAGACAACCCGGGCAACAAAAATTCAAGACAGTGCAATTCCATATCAACATGCATTACAATATAATTAAACATTCTGTATCTAAATATATCTTTACACTAATTTCTAATCAACTGCCTGCCTTCAATCTCCAAATAACCAAATGTAAAAGCCGCCAAAATTGATCTTATGACAGAAACATGAACCATAAAATTTATTCCTAGGGATCATAAAACTGAAACAACAATCAAAGAGGAAAGGACAACACTTTTTTTCTCTGGTAAGAAGAAATGTTGAACCATTTGCTCCCAGTGAGGCAGTCAACATTCAACCGTCTGGCAAAACTGAACACATATATATGAGATATCAATCAAGAATCATCAGATGCAGCCTCTTCAGAATCATCTTCTGCTTCTGAAATGTCAACCATCTTCTCAAGTGATTCCATATCACCAGCTTCAGAGACCGTGTGTATTCTGAGTGTGTCAGCATCTTCACTGTGAAAAAGAAGATTCTTCTTGAGTAAAGGAATGTTATTCTTGTTGTTATGCTAAATTACACATAACACCCTTGAACTATGAGTCATGCGCAAATAGAAACTTTAAACTTCAAAACTTGACAATGAATCCCCTAAACTTCTAAATTTGTGCAAATAACCTCCTGCAATTCATCAGCCCATCATTTTACTTGTAGAACATGACATGTTAAGAAGATACATTGCCATAATTATCACATTCTGTCTGTGAGAAGGTTATTTGCAGTCGCAGGAATTCGAAAGTTTACAAAGTATCATTGTCAAGGTTTTAAATCAAAAGAGATTTGCACAAATTCAAAATTCAAGAAAATATTGTACAAATTTAGCAATATTACTATTACAACTACTATTACTATGCTTCACTGTTGCAGCTTATGTTCCATTGGGCCCGTTTCTTATGTTGCAACTTGCTATTTCTTTTTTGTTGCTGTTTGGTTTGGTTGTTTGTTTTTTCTGTTTCATATGGACTGCCTGGTGTAATATCTCTTCATCTGTAATGCAGCCCATTTTATGCTGCAATCGTTTTGTTATATTTAATGAAATTTGATCATTTTATTAAACAAAAATAAAACTACTATTACTAATACTACTATGTTGTTGTTGTTGTTAATCCATTTTGCTTCAAATGGTTCAAGGTAATATGCTAATTACTAAACAGTCACAAGTCTGCTCGCTGTTTAATTCATTCAAACTATTTGTCAAAGAATAAAAGCAACTAAAACCAAGCATAGAGCATACTCTGTAACCCCAAAGATTTCCTTGACAATTAAGGAGCTATCTCTTGAACAGAACTCTGGCAGCTGAGACCAAAATGACAAACCAACAAGGAAGTTAGTTCAAATTTCAAATATTAAGCATAGAATAGGCACTATCAGTCACACTTAAGGGATATTATTATAGAAGTAAAGAACAATAACTAGCATAATTACTAAACAACATTCTAGGGGGGTTTTAATCATATTTACGGTCCAACTACTTACCTCAGATAAATAGAAGACTTTTCCAAAAAGAGCCTGAACAGCAAGTTTTCTCTTGAAACCCCTTTCAGTATAGCCTGATGCATCCATGACTACAGGGCCTAAAAACATTGAAATGCAATGTAATAAAAGTTAGAAAGATTAAAATAATAATAAGTCACAAATCCAAAATCAATAGGCACCACCCCAATCAGACACGTACTTTAGCAATAAAATCATTTGTAAAAGCAAGGCAACACCAGAGTAGATTATCCTTAAGATTACTATAATGAACCACCACAGTTTTAGCGCAAATTTTAGAATTCAACAGGAGGCAAATTTCCTGGATGGAAGCCAACAACCATTTAGGATGACATTCTTATATATGTGGCACTCACTGCAGACAAAACACATTTGACATAATAAAATCCATGTTAAAATTTTGTTCACTGCATCATAAATCCATTATATTTATAGCAGGACCTGAGGCTAACTCACAACTACTCCAATAACGTATGCAATAAAAGAGTATTTTACCATTGTCTCGCACAATTCTTCGTGAGATTTCATTCAGAATCTCCGCAACTTGGGAGTCACTTAGCATAGAAGCTCTCCTCAGGTGAATTAAATCAGCTACCAGATCAGGGTTGAATGGTTTCTCATTCAGAGCATAGCGAATATACTTGCGCAGAATTTCTTCCACATTAAAGGCTACCTGTATATTAATTTGAAATTGTCACATAAAATCAGTTCATCTTTGTGCACAAGCACACAAAATTCTGGGGAGCCACCAGCAAATAATCAACAGAAAATGACTTTCCAAATATAGTAAAAGATAAATCCTACAGATCACTAGCAAAAAAAAAAAAAAAAAAATCCTAGATCTAGACATAAAGGTAAAATGGCATGCTTAAGCTGAAGAGTACTTAGAGAGGATGAATCAGAATTCTCCAATTTTATCCAAATGCATAAGAAAGCAAGGAATTGTACAAAAAATGTAATTATTTTGTCATGTATGAGCAACAGTCATTTCATTAGTTCCCTATGTCCCTATTTGTAATTGTGTCTCCTAGTGTAGCCTCCCTTGTATCTATAAATACCATGTATTATGTTTCATTGCAATGTACGAGAATTTAAGACTCATGTCATGGTATCAGAGCCTCCAAGATTTGTCTCAAAAATTTCTATGGCTTTCATTTTTTTCCTCTACTAGCCCTCATTGCTACTATACTAGCCTTTTAATTATTCATTAAGTCTTCAAAACAACTATACATAATCTTCTGCCATTGCTTTTGTCTCTTTTAAACCAAAACATAATACACCACCGCAGAGATTTCCAACCGAGCTTCCCCTGTAGATGGAACCATCTCTACCCACTGCACAAGACCCTACAGCAATTCTTCAATGAGTCTCATACATCAGCATGTCACACCTTGTCTTCCATATGGGTCAGCCCAGAAAGCATTGCCAACAACTTATGAGGCTGGCCCAAGTGTTCTCCAACTCTGTTTAGGCTCCAATAGTGGTGTTTTTCCAATCATCAGCAATTTATTCCATTTATGACAGCTTTGTTCAATGTACTTGCTGATTCCTTATGATTTTTCATCTTCCAGAATATGTCGGAGGTCAAAACCAAAAACTCTAACTTTGGCAATCACTCTAATCCAACAAATGATTTCTCAAATATTCAGGCAGCATGCACGTTGAATGGATGGATCCTTTTCCCCCTCAAATAGACTTACATTGTTCACGCATTCCTCAAAGGACAAGGCAAACTAAGGGACACCAAATTTGATGATTTGGATGAGGAGGATTTTCTAGTACTGTCTTACTGGTGGAACTTTATCATCGAAGCTCAGTAACACATGCATGTTTCTACAGTCGGTTAAAAAGTTTAGGATGCTGTTCCAACAAAAATTTCGAGGTTCAGGATCCCACGTTTGTGAGCTTAAGACCCAAATCTCTGAAACCAACCAAGGAAGCCACTCAGTCAATATAGCGGGGGCATATCCCAGCTTGTGAGTTTCATTCATGCCACGAAGTGATCATGCACATAATAAGAACTACAAATTTTAAGTCAGAAAAACAGGATAATAGGAACCATAATCTCACAAGATAGCAACCAACAAAATAAAGCAACAATGAAAACCAACAAAGTTACTAGAGGCAAGTTTACACTTGATTCGTTAGTCATAGTATCACTACAATATATCATATGATAATATGCATGATAAATTTTATAAAGCATATTTTATATCACCTTACTCTCGAGTTCCTTGAGAGAAACAGGATTGACTTCATCTCTTCCTTTTTGAAACAAATCATCCAGGGACTTCAATAACGTCGCGTTTTTATTAACCTGAAATGATTTATTCAATTACACCAAGTTATATGCTTCTAGCCAACAGAGTAGCACTCTTATGTCAACTCAACAAGTTTTCCAATAAAACTTCAAGAGTGAATTACATTAACCTCAGATGAGCAAATCAAACCTACAAACATTGACCCAAATTTCAATTATTTTCCAGTCTAGCAAGCTATGGAATAGAGCATATTATAGTGAATGGCAGCAGCAGCAATGATGAGTTCACGGATTAAGAGTGAGCTTATGAAGAATAAGGGACAAACCAGTCTGCGGCGTTTTGCTTTGGGAGAAGTAAATTTCCTAGCGGCCTTGACAAAAGCAATAACAAAAGTAAGGCCAGCATAAGCCAGAGGAACAGCAAGAATCCAAGGCAATGAGCTTGTACCAACTCTAGGCCCAGGAATGGCCTGAGTGACAGAGCCAGTGAACTCAACCATGTCCAAGGCCTTTTCCTGAATCCACGGAACCTCCTCCTCCACTTCCACCTCAATTTCCTTCGTTTCCGAAGCTACTTGGTCATTTCGGTTTTTAGACTTCTTTCCGCTCTGAACTGTGTTGTCATTGGAATTGTTCTTCGATGCCGCTGCTACACAGAGCGAAGAAAACAAGAGTTGGTGCTGTGTTGGATAGTGAACACCAAGGAAGGGAAGAGCTGTGCGTTTGATGGAGTGAAAAACAGGATTCTTTGAGCGAGGAAGCAGCTGAGAAGCCAGAGAACAAGAAGCGGAAGCAAAAGCCATTGGAAGAGAAATGGGAAGTCTCGCTTCCCAGAGGCAAGAGCCTTCGGCTTAGGTTTACATCGGCTAGATTGTCCTTCTCTGAGCTTGATCTTGTCATCGTTTGTGTTTGTTAAATGTAATTTTTTTTTTTTTAATCATAATAGACATACACACATTTTGGTCGCCTTATACTACTATTTTTTATAATAAAATAATTTTTTATAGAGTAAAATACTCTAATACCCTCTATTTTGTTTATATTATACATGCTTCCCCTCTATTTTGAAAACCAATATAGATCTCTCTTAAAATTAAAATGTATATTATACAAACCTCCCTTATATCTTGAGATTCCATTTACATCCACTCAAACCGTTAGTTAACCGTTAAATTTAACTTTTAAACTTTTATTTTACGAAAATGTCCTTCATTAACATTAGAATTATTTAAACAAATATATATGCATGTGGGCAAAAAAAAAATTATACCACCAAATTTTTATCCTAATATATTTCTTGTTTAACTTTCTAATATGTTAAAAATTTATGATTTTTGAGATTATAAAATTTATAATTTTAATATTTTACCATATTTATTGAAATTTATTTATTTTTAGTTTCTTAAATGACTACAAATATATATCAAACACATTTTTTTCTATCACATATAATAAACTATATATGTTTCTGAGATTGTATTAAGTCATTTAAATTTGAATTTTGATATTTTTTTTAGAAACATTTAAAAAACTTACTTAAATTTTAAAAGCTTGTGATATTTACAAGTTATCAATTAAAATTTATGATTTAGAATTAACGGTAAATTAGTAAATAAATTTTACTTTTATATAATTTTCAATAAAAAATTATATTTTTAGAATATTTTTAATAGAGTTAACGATTTGGATTTAAGTGTATATTTTCAAAATAGAAGAGAATTTTCAATTAAATAGAGTTAACGATTAAAAAATTATATTTTTAGAATCTTTTTAGAATATTCTTAACAGAGTTAACGATTTGAACTTAAGTGTATGTTTTCAAATTATATGTTTTCACTCAAAATTTAGGATTTAGCATTAAAGGTAAATTAGTAAATAAATTTTACTTTTATATAATTTTCAATTAAAAATTATCTTTTTAGAATATTCTTAATGGAGTTAACGATTTGAACTTAAATTTATGTTTTCAAAATAGATGAGAGATCTATGTAATTAAGGTAAAACAGAAGGATGGTTATAGTATTTTACTCTTTTTATTATTATTGTAATGTAAACTTTTTCTTTTTTTAGCGTGACTATCTCAGAATTCATGAATGGCATGGCATTTTATAAACTTATAGATTTTATTGATTATTATTTGAGATTGTTACGTGTTTTTATTTTCATTTTTATTTCAAAATTGTTTTTTCAAATGAAATTTTGCAAAATAAAAGGCTAAAGTAAAAGGTAAGTGAAGAATATTCTCAAGCTTACTTCTTCTTTTTTTTTTTTTGCTCGATTCTCAAGCTTACTTAATGAGTCAAATTTATCGAAATCTTGAGTGTCTGATTATTAAGGACTAGACTGAATGATTGGACCACTGACCAAATTCCTTGAAGCTCCATTTAGACCCAGAAAATTGTTTTTATGATTAAGCCACGTCTTACCGGAGTAAATCCATCATTAAGTAGAAACATGAAATTAAAATGATAAAGAGAACATTTAAAAAAAAAAAAATCAAACAGATTTTGGGCATAGCGAAAAACTACTAAAACAATTATAAAAGAGTTAAAAAAAACAACCTAAAAAAGAAACCAATGAATTTTCATATCATATGGTGTTATTTCATTGGAAACTTAATGTTTTAGTGTTATCATGTTGAGAATTACACTTAATATTTCTCCGATCTTAAATATCGGACATAGTTTGTAGTGCAAATTGAGTTAAATCTGTCCAATTCTAATCCAGGTTAGGTGCTCAAATATCAGATAACTTCTTTGAAGTCAAGAGCAGATAGTCCCATTCAACTTTTCTTAGGAACTGAAGCTGACCTTCCATCTTTCTTTTCTGTTTTTTTCTTTCTTTTTTTTTTTTTTTGGATACTAATGATAACTTCATATTAAATTAAAGAGGGGTTACAAGGGGAATGAAATCCCATAATATCATTGAGATACGGGGTCCGTATAGGAATCGGACAAACATCAAAGAAGCAAGAAGTATTCAATCCTTCCTTAGCAAGTGCATCAGCAACCAGATTCCTTTCTCTAGGTACATATTGGATCTTCAGAGTCCAGTTCCTTCTTGCAACCATAATCTTTCTTTTCTGTTGATCAAATTGAGCCACTCGTAACCAAAACCAATTGATCTTACAGCCCAGTTCAAATCCTGAAGTATTTGTAACCATAGTCTGGGTTCGTCATTCCCTCTTCCCAATCGCCCATGCTCCGACCGCCGAAAACTACCTGTTGGATTCCCATATATCTGCCATAAAAAGTTAAACCTCAAGCATAACTTCAATTTCATATATTTTCTTTCCCACCAGTTTGGTCATTTCAACTTACTCTGAGCTTAAGGAAGTTAGGCAATTGAGGAGTACATCAATGGCGAAATAATCGCATGTGCCCAGGTCAACCCTGTAAAGAGATGTTCATGGTTTAATCGCGTTCTAAAGATGGTAATATACTAATATGGATCATTTTTACAAAAGATCAGTGTTCTGGAAGGGTATACCAAACACGTCCCCAGTTATCTTGGAACTCGATGTTGCTTATGTCATGGAAGGATGATGGCATCACTTTGAAGCCCTTCTCTGCATCATAGAGAGGATCATACTCCATGGATGAATTGGCCAGCTGCCAACAATTTAATAAGATGCTTCAATTATTTGTTAAAGGGTATCAGGTACAGGTAGGAATGGATAATAGCGCAAAGCTGAAGTAGTCAACTCTAACCCATCAGCCTTCATGTTGAGCAAAGAATAAAAGAAATTTTATGCAGGAGAATGTGTTATATTCAGTGTCTCCCTTCTTTTTTTTTTTGGAAAAGCAAAATGGTTCTCTTTTCTACTAGTTTGGAAACTGAAACGAAAAAAAAAAAGTTGAGATAAATATTACTAACTCTGGTTCCTTAAATACAAGAGTTAGATTGGAGGTTTACTTTGATCTTAAACATAAGTCCTCAATCCATATTGGCTCCAAATTTATAATTTTCTCTCCAAAATATTTCTATTAATTGCACATAGGAAGATGTTTCCATCAAGAGTAGTTACAGCGTATATGATTAGAGAGGGTATTATAGGCAAACCAACATATATTTGTTACAAATAACAAACATTCTTAATATCCACAAATTAGTTATTTAGCCCTTATATTAAAGGCCAGAGAGAGTACTACTAATAGAGATTTTAAAAAACTAATGTATATGCTAGTTACTGTCAACATGTAAGTAGGCAGTGTCAGATACCTTGGTGAATGTCCAGTAACAATACCAATACACAATACCACAGAGGCACAGACTATAAGGTAGTCAACATTCTCACGAATGTTACCAAAGCTCCACAGAAAGATTGCATTCAGAACAAGTTAGAAATATTACAGGATGTCCATTTCAGCAGTAAGAATCATCATAGGACTGGGATCATATCAATCTAAATTGTAATGAGAACATAACGGAACTATAAACATCCTCACATTTTAATCAAGTACACTTCGCAAATAACCATACGAAACTAAACCACAACTACAAGACAATTTAAAGCACATGAGTAAATTATAGCTGTCTCTGAAATCTACATTACATTGCAAGATCTAAAGCTCAAACATGACAGGTCACAAGGTCATAAACACAGATTCTGCTGCAATTCACACAGTTGTATTCCCAAACATAAAAAATTTCTCGTTGATACCAAAAATTACTCAAACCAGCAGAAAGAACAAAATATAGCTGAGGCACTCAGCACCACAATCAATACAACCTGTCCCATATATCAGGGCATTTATATTTGCCTTCAATGTGATGGAGACTTGATAATATGGGATACCAAGTCCCCCATTGAGTAGAATGGGATGCTCAATGGAATATTTAAGTGGGTTGGTTCTCCCACCTCAACAGTTGCATTTGAAAGAAATCAACAGACAAATACTAGTAAATCAATAGTAAGGGAAAGAAAACATGACCTTACCTGCAAATTAGAAGAATTGAAGGCGCCAAGGCGACCCATAAGATACCAGGATTGAATAACCTGCATGTTCAAATATATCAAACGGTAACATTTTATGAGTAAATGCAACCATATGGCAGCATCAAGGTTGCAATGCATATTGATATAAAGCATGACACCGCTCTATGCCAAAAATAAGAAGGGTAAACATGCTAAATTAAAAACTTACACCACCAATAAGATTGATGTCCCGATCAGATGGTGATCCAAACAATTCAAACCATATGAACGAATCAAGAGGATTGAAGCTGCAAGAGGCAAGGCATGAGAGTACCCAAGGAACATGAGACATAGAAGGTTCCAAAATATGCAAACAATTTTATTCCATAATACAGCTACCTTAGTCGTTATCTTTAAAAATAACCTAATGTCTCGTTGTTATTTAGAAAGATTATCTAAAGGAATTATAAGATCACATAAATTTGTAAGCCTATGTCTAGGTCATGCAAGTTAAGTGCACCAACATCTCTATTGATGCACTAACCTATGGGCAATCTTAAAAGTGATCGATCTTTTGAGAAGGCAGTAAATTTAACTCATTCAATATGGTAAATAACATTTAATAGAGAATTTCAAATAAATACTCAAATTAACATAGGGTTCATCCTCGCCCTAACTACTAAAGGGAATTAAAGCATGGCTAGGTAAAAATTAATAAAATAAATGAAAACCCGAATTGTTCTTTAGAGATTCGGGGAAGGTTGATCTCTACAATTGATTTGATCTTCTTTCTCCAATTCCTTCTTTCTATTCTCCAATTGCGTGCGCTGTTTCTCAAAAATTCCTCTTCTTCTCGGCGTCGTGTTCTCCTAAAAAGTCTGTTCTATCTTAATATATATTGCCTCCGTTCCCTGTTGCAATCTATTAATTTATCTTTGTTCGTGGGCCGCGTGTGTGACCTGTTTCTTTTCTTTTTCAAAGGATATATCATATTCTTTTCATTCAATCCATATCCTATCACCAAGGAACATGAGACATAGAAGGTTCCAATAAAATAGGATATCAATAATTTTCTGTTATGATATTCTTTTATCCTATATTTAATTAAAAGTTAGATAAGTACATAAAGATAATTAAATAAGGACAAAATATTAATAAATTCAATCTAATATATCTCAGAATCTATCCTTATTTAATTATAAAATATCTACTTATCCATAATACAGACAGTGATGCCTAAGGAACTCAACTCATGATATGTGTGCGACCATGTCATCTTCATTTGCTTTTATTTCTCTAGTTGGATTCCTCCTATATGTATGGTTGAAAAACCCTTAAAGAGCCATCAAATTACAAGAATTCCTTTTCAGGTACCATTTACAGCTCCCAAACAGAACATTGTTTTTTTCTGCAGATCACCTTAACTAAACTCCCATAGACCTTTAACCCAGCTGTTTTCCTTTCCTCTATCAATCCTTAAAGCTGGATCATTTCACAGATTGGTTACAACATTTTTCCTATGTACTTGTGTGCGTGCAGATTCTTATAAGAACCACTTTCACTTGAAATAAATATTAATTACAGAAACATGGATCTTCAATTTACCAATTCAAGGAGTCCAGTCTCATCTTTTCACTAGTAGACAGTTTGAAATGACAACACAAAAAAAGAACACACACATGCGGGTAGGAGATATATGAGCCAGAAAGACAGGAAGTTGAAGAGGTAAAAAAAGATAAAATAAAAGGAAAGAGCATATAATGTTTTTACTCTCTAAAGCTGACTTTGAAAGCAAGGACAGAGCCTGTTTTGGATTTACGAAAATCTCTACCCTTCTTTCGGACTCTATCTTCTACCTGTAACATATGCATCAGATTTATTTAGTTTACGAACACAGTACCAACAAAACAAGGTGTCTGGCAAGCAATGAAAGAAAATTCAACTCCTACCCACGAATAACCCCTTCTCCTCATAAAGGAAAGGGTAAATGGTGTTATCAACTTATATATAAATAAAAGAAAATTCATCTTAACGCCATCAACAGAAATACAGAATTGAAAGCTTAAAAATCGTCTGCTTATTGGATTGATACAAACACAGAAAACAACAATTCAAGTACTTGCTCAATCATCCCATTTAAATAGTGTTAGTACTGAGAGTCAAAAAAATCTATAACTAATGTTCACAAAATTTGCCAATCCCCATAAGTAGAACTTAAGCTATTGCAAGAACCACCATTATTTCCTCTATTTTGGGATGAAGAAGTCTAAGCCTCCTCGCCTTTTGGTCATAAAAGGTGCTGAAATACACAAAACACTGGCCAGGAGTACCCAATAATTAACATACCCGTTTCCTCATGAGTTCAGGGTTGCCAATACTGTCTCCAAGAACAGCACGGAGTTCAGTATCATCTTTACAAGCATCTTCGAGGACTCTGAAAGAAAATCAATTATTTGTTGAGGCAAGCACCAATAATTATTATGACTTTGAAAAGAAACGCAGGCAGGAAAGGAGGGAATGAGGACTTGGCCCAAGCAGGGTAATTGTGAATTCGGTCATGTTCCCGTTGCCGCTTCTCTTCACGAATTCTAAGCAATCTGCGACCCCTCGCACTAGTTCCTGAGCCTTTGACGTGTTGGTTACTGCCACTTGTAGAATTCTGAGGATTATCATCGGAGGAAGAAGAAGCAGAAACTTGAAGAGGCCTAAAACTTCGAGGAAGAAACTTAACAGAGAAAATGGAGGAGTGAGGCGAGAAAGATAAAGGAGAAACATAAGAGTTGGAATCAGAGTTGGGAAAGCAATGGCAGGAGCAAAAACCAGTGCTTGAGCTCATCTCTACGGATTATATGCACTCCCGGCGTAAGCTTGACTGCGTCTAATAAATCAACTCTGCAAAACTAAAGTATCACGACGCACGGCAAATGAGAGCATATTTTAGCTGCTTTCCCCACGGATTATTTGGCAGCCCCGTAAAATTTAGATTTTGTAGATTAAGTTCGAATAATTGTGAGGAAAGTCCAGATAAAACACATGGAGAAAATATAAGAGAATTGAACTTATAGGAAAGAAAAGTTAGGAGAAGGAAAAAGAGGCTTACATTTCCTCCCTAACTTTCTCTCTAAATAGGAAGACAAATTTATAAATTTTCTCTCTGAATATGAAGAAAATTTTTAGAAAGAAAATCATTCTTTCACGCTATTTTATTTGATCACGATATATGAGAATCACTTTTAAATTCATACATGGTGTTCGGAACACTCTCAAAAAATTATTTTGTGCTTCATGCATAATTCCTATCACATGTTTATTTCTAACATTACAAAATTACTTAACATAAGTTTAATTCGAATGACATGACATCTGCGATGATCACAAACTCAAAAGGAGAGACCTTTGAAATTATAACCCTCATTCCATTTATGAGATATGACTTCATATCACAACACTTCCTTAGGACCCTCCATGAGTAGCCCTTTCCATGAACATCGGGCTCTCAAAAAAAGAGTAAATATAATATGATTACAAGTACAATCCCAATACACTAGCCCATTAGGAGGGAGAGACTCTTGAACTCATATACTTCACCGTACTTATAAGATTTTCTAAGATGGGATTCATGATCTCTCCGGTCACTTGTGAGATTTCCCAACGTAGGATTCATAACAACATCATATATTTAAATATATTAATGCTTTGGCTAAATAATTAGGTTCAACATTGTCAAACAATGTGATGATTACAATCCCAATCCTAATAGTCAATAGATTAGTCTATTGGGAGAGATAACCCCTTGAAATTATAAACCTCACCCTACTTGTAAGATTTTCTTAAAATAGGATTCATGGAGTGCACATTAGGTGCACATAGCTTATGTGCTCATACCTCTATTAGAGGGATGAACCTAAAATATTTTTGCACCCAATATCTTAAATTAATTAGTTTCTAGTCCTGTATTCAGAAATATTTGTTTGTTACACCAGTATCATGGAAACTAATTAATTTGAAATACTAAGTACAAAAAACATTTTAGAAAACAACATATAATTTAAATCTAAATAAATATAATAATGTGCACCTAATATGGACTAGGGATTCATGAACCCTCCAGTCAAAATCCTTCATGGGTAGCCCTTTTCATAAACATCAAGGTCAAAGGGAGAGCCTAGTCACAAAAGATTAGCTTACTTATAGACTCCACTCCTCTTGTGAGATCAAAAGTTTAAGTGAGTTAGGTCCTAAGAAAACACTAGAACCAGGGCTCTTATAGATCACCAACCAACAAAGTCCCCACATTGACAGCGAGATTTGAACTTACAACCTTGTAGGTTATAAACTAGCTCATTATCAACTGAACCACCTTAATATTGGAGAAATGGTATGTAAACTAATTTGACTTGATTTGGACAAGTTAAATTACATATGAGCACCCCTCGTCCTTGGGTTCAACTGGCAAAGGGGTCGGACACTCTCACCAAAGGGAGGGGGTTCGATCCTGGAG
This sequence comes from Acacia pycnantha, assembly GCA_025563575.1. Taxonomy (NCBI): domain Eukaryota; kingdom Viridiplantae; phylum Streptophyta; class Magnoliopsida; order Fabales; family Fabaceae; genus Acacia; species Acacia pycnantha. The sequence goes on from JAMWYP010000038.1 coordinate 664,574, forward strand.
TTGGTCAAGGCGCTGAGGGAGGTATCCTAGGTGATGTGAAGCAGTGGAAACGCTGGGAAGAGGTGGAAACATGTGAACTCTCTAACCCAGTATGCCCTGTGGAGCGAAACCAAAGCGCCCTGCTCTTGGACTGTGGGTGAGCCCGAGCCCTTTCCTAAAATTTTTTTAGCAAAAAATAAAAAATTACATATGAGCTTTCTACCAATCAAGTGAGTTTGATTTCAACAAGACCTTAATCCATGTTTTAAAAAAAACTAAAATGGGCTTTAACAATAATTAATTATTTTAAACTGTCTTCAAATGTGATTTCTCTATATGTATTTCTCTTACAGACAATTGTGTCTTAATATTGGGCGAAATCCTTATGTGAACCTAATTTGCCATGTCATTTGTAGTCTAACTAATTAAAACGCAAAAACCCATGAGCTGATTTTGCATACCTCTAAAATAATAGTTGGCATTTTAATAAATTAAAAGATTTCATAAGATTTACTTTTTGTAACTTGTGAAATCTTAATTAAGGGATTTAGTTTTTATGAAAAATATAAATGTGAATCACATGAGTAGCCAACTATGATTAATATTGACTGAGTTGTTGTATTTTAATTGGTCAGACCGTAAATGACATGACGGACTAGGTTCACACAAGAATTTCTCTAATATATTTTTTTTTATATAAACGACAATTGTCATTAATCCAGGAAATGATTGTACATCATAAGTCTATAACCATACCGATACATGATTGCAGAGAATGAAAAACATTCTGATCAACCTACTTGACTCCACATATCTTACCAAACTCAAAAGATTCAAGAAGTTTCTCTATGTCCCTATACAAAATGTTAGTTGAGTTCTGCTTGGTCCCTTGTGGTGGCAAAAAGAAATTTCTAATGCAAAATACCTGCAGTCTTCTGGCAGAAGTGGGAGAGTAAAAAGGATACTTTGTAATCTAACGAAGAGTTGCTTAAAACAATGCAGTGAGATAAAAAGCTTTCCTAAAAATCTTCTCCAATTAGAAGATTGAATAGCTTGGCCCTGGAAGCACATCTAAGATTGGCAAATAGATCTTGTACCAAACTTACGTTTTTCCATGAAAATGGACCATCCTATATCTAGGATTTTAGCAACAGAGTTGGGTCGTAGTTGAGGCATTGAAGAAGGCGTTGCCTTTGAAACTTGTGAGTTAGAGTAAGCCAAAAAGCATAATGAAGCAGCAGAAAGAAGTTCCTTTATGACAGTTGTTGCCCTTTGATGAAGAATTTGATTTCTTTTCATCCAGATTATGTTGAGAAGTTTAATAATCTTTGTTACCTCCATGAAGAAACTATCCTTGTGTAGTTGTATGAGAGTAGTTTTTAGCCACTGCTTGAATGTGTCAAAAGATTATATGATGGTAGTCTCAATGAAATTCTACCATACCAAACAACCTTAATAAATAAACAGTTAAGAAAGAGATGTTTCATTGATTCAATGTCTGAGTAGCCAAATACACAAAGCCCATTAGCATTAAAATGATGTAAATTGAGGACATCAACTGCAGGTAGAGCCTCATTAAGCAATTTCTGGACGAATAGAATGTCCTTCATTGGTAGAGTAGAGACAAGGACCACAAAAATTTCCAGAAGGCATCTGATGATTGTGTTACGATTTGAAGATACAAGTTTGTGACCAATTCTAGTCAACTATTCACCCATGGAATTGAAGTTCCAAATAATTTTGTCCTGGACCTCAGTAAAAGAGAGAGATATTGACAAAAATGTCTCTAATATAGAGATTTCACCAGTGGAACATTCCATTTTACTAAGCACCAACTAAATGAAAGATGCAGTAATAGATCTCTAACATCATTCAAACCTAAAGGTGTTGTAGTTCCAGATTGCATGGACCACCACAAAAGGGTGGTTTAATGAAATAGATTTGTTAGAACCTACTCTCCATTTAAGATTATCACGAGTAATAGAAGAACATTGCTGAATACCTTTCCATAACCAAAATGAATTACATGGTTTTTTGGTTAATGAAGAGCTGTTTACATCAATATATTTGTTCAATAAATTTCTCTACCGGTAAAACCAATGTGAGAAAAATGCTAAAGGTGTAATTATAATTTGAAAATGACAAATTTCAGTCTCCTCTGATTTTAAATTTGAACGTGACGAAGACCTCAAGTGGCAAAGCGGCTTCCCATTCGACCACCTACCCACGCTCTCAGTGGAAATCCCAAACCCTCAACTTCTACCTAACCCGCTTCCTCTTCCTCTGGATCTGGCTTCCATCCTCTTCCTCATCTGAGCCGTTGAATGAAGATCTAAATGGTGGGAAATTTTTTTAAAAAAATTACCGTATGCTGTACACACAATGCATGCAGTCTAAATTCAATGTAAAAAATGGTAGAGTATGGTAGCCCGGTCCCCTTCCTCTTCCGCTCTGCCTCTCTCTGCAATTTCTCGCATTACTTTGTTTTCTCCGCCGCTACTATGTCTTCAACTTTAGCCACTGCTTCTTCCTCATCCTCTTTTTTCTCTCTCAATTTCAATTCTTCAAAGCCTTCATCTCCTCAAAGTCTTCGATTCTCATCGCCAATTCTTCGAACTTCTCCCTCCATTTCTCGAATTACCGTTCGCGCTTGTTCTCCCAATGGCCCTACTCGTGACGGTGGCAGTTGCCTCATTGCTCTTAAAAGGTTTGCCGGAGCTGCAGTTCTTTTTGCTGCTTCGGCGGCCATGATTGGGAAGTCCTTTCAGTTGCCTGCCAGGGCTGAATCTCCGGTTGCGGTTACTGAACAATCTCAGGTTCTCGAAGAAGAGAAGGAAATTAATGGAGGGAAGCAGAGCGATGAAGGCTCATCGCCTATGTTGGAGTTTCTTGAAACGAATGCCGAAGCTGTTGATGCTCTGAAATCTCTCTTGCAGCAGAAGCTGGAGAATGGTGATGACGAGGAGGCTTTGAAGATTTTGAAACGCTTGGTTTCCGCACAACCGGAGGAAACAGAATGGAAGTTCCTAATGGCGAGGCTATTGAGCGAGATGGGTGACCATGAGAAAGCTCGTGACCTTTATGAACAAATTTTGACTGTGAATCCCTTATCTTTTGAAGCATTGTTTGAAAATGCTTTGTTGATGGATCGTTGTGGGCAAGGTGAAGCAGTGATTAAGCGGTTGGAAGAAGCTTTGAGGATTGCTGAGGAGGAAAATAAGGCCAAGGAAGCTCGGGATGTCCGATTGATAATGGCACAGATACAGTTTTTGCAAAAGAATGTGGAGGAAGCTGTGAACATGTATCAACAGCTAACAAAGGAGGATCCTAACGATTTTAGGCCATACTTTTGTCGGGGTATGATTTATAGTTTGCTTGATAAGAATGAGGAAGCAAGGGAACAATTTGCCAAGTACAGGGAACTATCGCCAAAGAAATTTGAGGTTGAGGGCTACTTGAGATCACCATTGTCAAGGCTCAAACTTTTGGCACCGATGAGAACTAAATTAGAGATGGTTTGGCATTCAGGCTATAGAGGAATAATGATGAGAAGACATGTTTTGCTCCAAAGCAGTGTCTGAGTTTCAGGTGGTTCTACACCTTTGTTGTTTTCTATATTTATGTAGCACACTAAATGCTGGTTGGATTAGAGTTTACTGAGTTAGAAATAAGGATAATGAGATTCTATAGTTACGATTAATAAGACCTTGTGCTGGGGTGAAGGAACAACACCCTTTGTTTTACCATTTTTCTACTTGCTAAGTACTTTGCAAAGATAAAGGATACTCGTTTAGATGCAGATCACTTTTTCAAGTCTTTGGCTAAATGATTGATTGAAATGGAGAAAACCTAGTGAAAGGGCATTCCTGAATGACCTCAATCTCTGGCTCATTCATTTCTGTTCTTGTGGGAAAATATGCTTTAAACAAGTTGGCTTGTTTCTTATTTAGTGTGACCTGGCATCCTTGATATGTTTTGGCTGGTATGGTGTTTTTGGATATTTTAAAGGGGAAATTTGCAATGAGGTCCTAACTTAGACAAAATATGACACAAAGATCCTTGAAATCTCCAATTTGACAGGGGTCAAGCTTTTGGTGTTTTACTAATGGCATTTCCGATCTTTTCACATTTCGATTTTATTGAAATGATGGCGATCTTTTCACATTTCAATTTTATTGAACTAATGTCTATGGGACTTGCTTAAGGGACTTTGTCGTATTTTAGTTAGCTTGGGACCTCAGTGCAAATTTCCCATTTTAGAGTGGCTGATTCTGAGAACTTGGTTGGGATTTGAGATCGCTCACTGAACATGGATTGCAAAAGTTTCAGTTTTGCTTTAATCAACTCAATGCTACATGTCAGTATTCAGAGTCCAATTTATAGTTATGATTTTTATAATATAATCCTCCGAGATTCCTTCCATTCCATTTCTTTTAGTTGAAACTTGATAAAAAGATCATCAGACCCCGTGGCACGCTTACTTGTGTAAGAAGAAGTCCAATGTAAATTTTTTTGTAAACTAATTTAACAGAAAATAGAAAAAATAATTTAAACCCTTACGGTTATAAAAGTGTTTTTTAGTTTCCAAAATGGAGGGCAGTAACAAATGACTCATAATTAAGCTTTGGAACCTCCAGATCTCTGAATTCATTAACGTCCAACAACAAACCAATAGATAAACCTTACATCATATAATTTCCTTGGAATATGAACACTCTAACTTCTCCACAAAATTGGAACAGCATCATTCATCTATTCTGAAATTTCCAGATTTGAAATATACTCCCCAAAAGTTCAAACTCAACATGCAATACATTAATCTACTTACAGCACCATGAATTAACCGTACCAACCTTGATCTTTGCTTTTCACATTGGTTTCTCAACTTTCTCTCACTAGAATAAGATTTTTTTTTTTCCTTTCATCATAATGTTGCAAACTACTCATCAAATCCAGAAAAGAAAGATCGGATGTGAATCTGGACACTTACCTTAGTCTAGATTCACTCTTGCATATAAAGGATCTCCTCTTCTCTTCTCTAGCTCAACGGTGCTCTCTCACTCCCTCTCTCACGTTCACACTTCTGTTTTTTTGTTTTTTTTTAGAGCAGAAACAAAATGAGGAAAAGGGAATATGTGTGTTAACCGAAGGGATTAATCGAAAAAATAAGGGAGCTACATGTGGGTGAGATGAGGTGTCACATATAGAAGAGGGAGGGGGTGTGAAGTGGCGTTATTCACATGGAAACAGATGTCTTGCTCTTACTCTGTTTTGTGACTTGCTGAACTGATATAAATAGAGTGAAAAGATGAATGAATATAATGAATATGGGCCACATGAGTTTTGTTGGGTATATGGGCTGCAATGTTTTTAATGAATAATGAGAAGCTAATGAATGACTTCATGATATTGCTACTAAAAATCTATTACTTGTTGGAAGATGTGAAAATCCTTTATACTGTAAGCTAAGCACAAAAGGGGAAACACTTCATAATATCCCCCCAAAAAAAATCTATAGGGAAGAATAATACCAATAGCCACAAGACAAGTTGGACAAAGCGAGCAATTCAAAAGTAGGGAAAATGACACTTAAAATTGGTTTCGATCCCAGAAATATAGGTATATAGGAATCCAAATCAAGAAACCAAAACCCATTCTTATCAAATTGATCAAGAAAATTTTAAATGGAATGTTAGAATTAGCTCTGGATCTGCAAAAGCCATCAGTTAGAGATAATTCCTAGAACAATTTTGTATTCCCATTGTACTCTAAAAAATGCTCTAATGCTCTGAAGATTTGAGAATCGAGAAATTGTAAGGGTCTAAGGGATAAAATCGTTTGGTATGAATTTTCCACACCGCCTGGCAGGTCCTCATCCTCATATCAGAGAGCCATGGTGTTCACAATGGTGCCACTAACGACACTGTCGCCGTCGATGTAGGAGTGGGTGAAGGAGTGGAAGAAAATTCAGAAGCATGAACCGCCGAAAGCGAGAGGGAAGAGAGAGAGATGAATAAAGTGCTGACATGGTTACATGATCTGGCATATGACTCACTCTCCACTGAGTTTCTTTCCTAGCCATGTAGCATTTTAACGACCTAGCTACGTGGACCTTTCGTCATTTTTGGGCAAATTTGCTACATTTTTTATACTTCCGGGGCAAATTTGGTACCAAAAAAACTTTCGGGTGTTAGTGCCTCTTTATCAATACTTCCGTGGCAAATTAGGTATTTAACCAAAAAAAATCCAACATGGCAAACGTCTATTCGACCTTACGTAGTTTTGGGCAAATTTAGTACATTTTTCATACATCCGGAGCAAATTTGGTACCAAAAAAACTTCCGGATATTGAATACCCCCTATCAATACTTCCATAATAAATTAGGTATTTAACCCATTATGAAAAACATTTGATGGATTATATACGCAGCAGTGTTCGGTTGTCTATTAGTGAGAACGACAGACATATATATCCTGCCGTTTACTTGGACTTGTTATTTTGTTCAGTTGTCAAGATATTGTTTAATAATAATAGTTAATAAAAGTGTTGTATATGTTCTTGTAGTTGTAGTGTTGTACTATATTCATTTTTTTAAATATCCTCAACAAAGTTTTTCCTTCTCTGTTTTTTTTTTTTAAAAAAAAAAAAAGATGAAATATCACATGACGAATTAATGTGTCATTCGAGTTTAGCTAGTTAGAGTGTGATTATCACATGACGCATTTTTTTCAAAAAAAAAAAAAAAAAAAAGAAGTAAAACGTACTATATATTAAGAATATGAAAACTTCATTTTTCTTTTTAAACGCATTTCATGCATATATTTAAAAATTTCAAGCTAAAATTATTCTGCGTCTATAGATATTTATTTAATTTATTGCAATCATGCAATGACATGTTAGGTTGGGACAAATATGATACTCCCTCAAGTCATAAATATAAGACAAAGGTTGTAGGACAAATTGTACTACAAACTTTATCTTATACACTACTACAAAAAAGCTATATAACGTCCTTATTTTTACCCTTTTAACGTCCTTTTTTTAGAGGACGTTAAGAAGGGGACGTTGATTGTTCAGAGATATACCGTTCCAAAATTTATTTGGGGCACCATATTACTTTTATTTTATTTTTTTAAAAAAAACTCCCAAACCTCAGGTTCGAAGGTTCGGGGAGCTACTAAGCGGAGTGATCGCACAACAAGCCGCGATTTAGGAAACGAAGAGCAAACCGCGGCATTTAATTTGCTTTATTCCAAATTGTAACTTATGTAAAGAGAACAAACCCAAAAAAACAAGAAAAAAAAAAACACTTAAACCCTGAAAATCAAACAAGTAAGAGAAATCAAAATGTTCAAAATCGAAATATAAACCAAGATCCAGACGCAAGATGGAAATCAAAATCCAAACCAAAAACCCAGATGCTAGAGAGAAACTAAAACCTCGGATGAACAAAAATTATCTCGTCAGGTTTGCAGATCCGATGTGCAGATCCGGATGAACAAAAATCATCTCGTCAAGTTTGTAGATCTAGATGAACAAAAACCTCGGACGACGGCGAAGTCCGGTTTGCAGCCTTGGATCTTGTCATCTCGTGAGTAACTCGAGCAGGTCCGGCGAGCTACGGGAGTCGAGGAGCAGAATCAAGGCGGCGCCATCATCGCGATGGCGCCATGAACGCAGAACCTTCAATCATCAGATACGGCTATGAGGCGGTCGTCGGAGTGGAAGGAAGCGCCGGTAATAGCATCGCCGAAGAAAGAGATCGTGGAGGTGAGGTTGAGAAAGAGAGAACGTACAGAGATGGGTGACGCCACCACCGTCGAAATCTGAGAAGAAATGGGGGAGTTGAATGAAGGAAAGGAGGGTTTGAGAGAAAGAGAGAAGATGGAGGGTGAAATGAGAGGGTATAAAAGGAGAGAGGGTAGGTCACGGGAAAAATTTCACCAGGTGCCAAAAATCTAACTCAATTGGCGTCCCAAAATTTAATTAAGGACGTCAAAAAAATACCAAATAACTCATTTTAGGCGTCCCAAAAAAATTTAGAACGCTAAAAATTCATTTTAGGCGTCTTGAAATGTCAAAAATCCCAAAAAGTTCCCTAGGTGCCAAATAACTCATTTTTGGCATTCCAAAAATATTTTAGGAATTTTTGACGTCCTGAAATATTTTTGGGATGCCAAAAGTCCCAAAATTTTCATCAGGCGCCAAGAAAATTCCCAATGGGCGCCAAATAACTCATTTTAGGCATCCCAAAGACATTGTAGGATGCAAAAAAAAAAAAAAAAAAAAAATTAGGCGTCCTAAATTAAATTTGGAATGTCTAAAGTCTCAAAGTCAAGCAAATAATTACGACAATGCCATCACATTTACTATTTACTTCCCTTTTTTAAAAATGGATGTCCTTTAGATCAGTAGTAGTAGTATCCATATTTTGTAGTAATGATATTTATGACATAGTAATAGTTATATAGATCTGAGTTTATTACTTTTATTTTCATTCAGTCGTGCATGTTGATCGATCTCTTTGAAATTACAACTATTTTATATAGATTTAATTTGTCACGGCATATATAATATATTCAAACTTTGTTTTATTCTTCTGGACTAACTCATTGTTTTATTACTGAAAACGTGTTTGACTTTATCTGAATGAAGCCATACAGTACATGGCTTGGTTGCCACATTCAAGCCGCCAGTATTTCCTTACAGACATATAAACACATACGTATAGCCATGCATCACAACATACAAAAATTAAATAAGTCGATAATAACTAATATAAGGAACGCTGTTTGCCGCTGCGCATAAATAATTTTTGTTAACAAATATTTCAATTCAATTAGTGAACGAGGAGGCTTCTGAGTTTTTACAGAAGCTGTTAAAATACTTATCAGAAGATTTATGCTTTGAAACTGCTAACTGTGTAATCAATTAGATTTTTGGGGGAGAAATCAAAATTTATAAAATTATATAAAATTTTGTTCTTTTTATATGGTGTTTAACTGTTCACTTGTACTGTTTGCTAATCATGATCACACATGAAGTTTGCTCTGTCAGTTTCAGAGAGCACTAGTAAAAGATCCTTTGTGCACTAATAATGTATAAAAAAAAACTATATTATCTTAATCGTTATAACCTAAAATCAGGGCGTGGACTATTTATTTGAGCTCTTCTGTTGTGACATCAAACGAGAAGATCCTCATCAGTGTGTGTGTATATATTGCCGGATCCCCATCGGTACATATAAACGTCTTATCTCAGCTTATTTGTAGGTCTGGAGACATGAATCAAAGGTAAAAGCTTTCATCACCCTCACCCCAATTCACATTTGTCTCTATATACTACCAAAAAAAAAAACAAGTTGATTGGCGACGAAATTCTGTTATTAATTAACTAGTGACAGTGTATTTGACGACGGAATCCTGCAATTCCGTAACTAAATTCTGTATATAATCCAATATCCCTTGACTGATTCTATGAACGTCATTTCACTTTGTAGGTTGAAGGGTAAGGTGGCTCTTGTCACCGGAGGAGCAAGTGGAATCGGAGAAGAGACGGTGAGACTATTTGCCGATCATGGAGCCTTCGTGGTAGCCGCAGATGTCCAAGACGAACTGGGCCGTCAAGTCGCCGCCTCCATACCCTCAAACACCGTAACATACCAACACTGCGATGTAAGAGACGAAAAGCAGGTGGAAGAAACAGTAAATTTCACCTTACAAAAATATGGAACCCTCGAAATCCTGTTCAGCAACGCCGGAATACTAGGATCACTCTCCGGCATCCTGGATCTTGACCTCAACAAATTCGACAACATCATGGCCGTAAACGTCCGAGGCGTGGCGGCGACAATCAAGCACGCAGGTCGTGCTATGGTGGAGAGGAACATCCGAGGATCGATCATATGCACGGCGAGTGTGTCGTCTTCCATGGCGGGATGTGGGCCCCAGGCTTATACGGTGTCGAAGCATGCTGTTCTGGGACTCGTGAGAGCGGCGTGCTCGGAGCTTGGGGCTCATGGGATTAGAGTGAACTGTGTGTCACCTTATGCAGTGGCGACACCGCTGGCTTGTTCGGCCTTCAATAGGAAGCCGGAAGAGATTGAAGAATCTGTTTGTTCAAAGGCGGTGCTGAAAGGGGTGGTGTTGAAGGCGAAGCATATAGCAGATCGAAGCAGCCTTGTTTCTTGCTTCTGATGATTCTGGTTATGTCAATGGACTTAACTTTGTCGTTGATGGTGGCTACACTGTGGTCAAAGGTGATTTTCCGGTGACCCACGAGTAGGGCACATCTTTAATTTGCCGACCATATTATCATAATATATATCTTATCGATGACGACGTCATGGTGCTGATGCTCATGCGTTTCTAAGAGCATCATGTTACGCAACTGTTATTTATTAATTACTACCTGGATCCTAATTATAGGAACACTTTACACTACAAAAATATTTCTATTATTAGGACCGGAAGTACCTATCGTGAAACATTAAATAATTTATTGTTACTATGTTGAATAATAAATGTCCCTTTGACTTGTGATCCCCTTACGCTGTCCTTAATTTGAAGTTAATTAGGAGCAATCTACACTGGGCTGCAAAATTAAAGTGATATAATTAATATTATATAAATAAAATACATTGATGCTAGTTACGTGACCTGTACATATTCTGTTTTTTTGTGTGGCTCTCTTTAAGAAAATAACTTTTTAAAATAATAAAATTACATAAAAATAAAATAAAATAACTTAAAGGAGAATCCAAGACAAAAACCATATGAAATTTCAAAACCTCCAAAGGCCTGTTAACATTTGTAAAAAGCATAAAGCTGATAGAGATCACATTGAGATTTAAAAATGTTAATGAATTTACTATTATGCTCTCAGTTTTTAAATTAAAAAGGAAAAAGAAAAATGGTGGAGCAGAGTTAAAGGTAGAACAAAGTGAAAATGGTGGAAGATAAAGGTCTCCCAGGTTCAGGTATTTGTGGTGCTCCCCTGGTCTGAATCGTTGCCGGAAAAATGGAGGAAGGCGATAGTGAGGTCTTGAAGGTCGCTATAGCGATGATGGCCGGTAGTGGAGGTGGAGGGCACCGGCAACGATGAGAGTGCTTGGTGATGAAAAGGAGAAAATGGTAGTCTCTAGTTCTTTTTTTTGCCGCGCCTCTATCATGAAAAACTCCCCAACCATCTCATCGAAGGTGCAGATTTTTGAAGGCGTGGGTTTCAAAACAAAAATCTTCCTTCTTTCTCTCATATTCTTTTCTCTTTGCTTGGTTCAGTGGCTGGAACACTCTCTCCCTCTCATTAATTTGATTCTATGCATCTAGCGCAATGATTTTTCTTCCTATCTTGTTTTTATTCCAAGATCTTCATTCGATCAAACAAAAATCCAAAATCTTCATAATTTTTCTGTTATTGATTATTGTTTCTTGATTTATATCTTTCTGTGCTTTCCTTTGCCTTCAATCTCATTTGGTTTTAGAAGAATCAGACATCGATGTCTCATAAATTTTTATATGGTATTAACTAAATGTAAAACGAGCTTCAAAAAATTCATAATGAGATTAACAAATTTACTAAAGGTTTTGATAAGAATTGTAATAGTTTTAACAAAAAAAAAAAAAAAAAATTGCTGATGAAAACATCTAAGTTAGAATTCACCAATATTTGTGGCATTTCACCAAAAATTGTAATAGGATTGACAAGTTTAGTAATGGTTTTGATAAAAGAGTTTGCTGATGAAAACATGCAAGTCAGGATTTATCAACATTTGTGGCATTTCAGCATAATTCTTAATGAGATTGATAAGTTTAGTAATTGTTTTGATAAGAACTATATTGGTTTTGACAAAAACGTTTGTTGATGAAAACATGCTAGTTAGAATTCACCAACATTTGTGTCAATCTCATTACTCAATTGGTGTCAATTTTTTTACACATACTGTCAGTATTTACGGATTTTGTCAATCTCATTCCTGTTCACCTTCTTCTCCTATTCACCTTCTTCTTCTTCTTCCGCTTGGTTGCCACATTCAAGCAGCCAATATTTACAACCAAACATATAAACACATACGTAGACATGCATCACAACACACAAAAATTAAATAAGTCGATAATAACTAATAAGGAACGCTGTTTGGCGGCTTGCTGCGGATAAATAATTTTTGTTAAAAAAATATTTCAATTCAATTAGCTAATTATATATACACTAATGAAAAAGATGTTTTTTTTCCACATATTTCAATTAGCTGCAGTGGGTAGAAAGTGGAAATGGTGACAATGTCATAAATAGGGAATGAGGAGGCTTCTGAGTTTTTACTTTTTACGGTTACTGTTAAAATAATCAATGTAGACATCAGCCTCTACGCCTATAAATATTCACAACTGGCGTAGAAAGAAAAATTTTGTGAGAATTAAAAAAAAATATTTTCTTAGTATCAGTATATACGTGTGCCCTAAATGTCAAAACATTATGTATAAGACTTATTAGTTATGTTTTGTTGTCTACATTATATAGGGAAAATACGTGGAAGTCTCAAATAAGATAAATAAATATAACTAGGTCATTTAAAATCACTACATTACTCTGAAGTTCTAAAGAAATTGGTGATATTAATTTTAATTGTGAAATGATTATTTTACCCTCTTTCAATTTCTACTTTCCCCACCATCCATGAATCAACTCACATTTCCCTCGGGACAGTTGCAGATAGAGCTGAGCTGGAAACAGAGTTGAGCACCGCGTACGCGGACACAATCGACACGCCTCCGGACCTTAACCTTCACTCCCTCCAGTCATTAACTTCCAGAGCAAGCTGCCTGGCTTCACTTCAAGCTCAAGTTCGCTCCTTGCAACTCTCATGCTTCTACTGAGTTTTATTCATTCCGAGAAAACCCAGTTGCGGTATACTCGTTGTTTGTCAATGGCTTCCTCCTCCGAGACGTCTTGGTTGGGCACCAGAAAAAAAAAATCGAAGAGTACGGATATGGACAAAAAACAAGCAGGTCATGACGGCTGCCGTCGGAAGAGGATGTGATACTTTCATTTTCTCGCCACAACATCGACAGCTTGCCACTGACTGGTCATGTGTGTACTCTGCATTCTTAATCTTTCGATTTGTTATCTAGAAGAGCGAACTCCTTTTACCCATTTGTTATTTTGGGCCTCTTGAAAGATGAATCACCATGTCAATGAAGCTGAATATGTGTGTTGAATACCAAAATTTTGTTCATGACGGGTACAGCGCGCTATTGAGGTAATATGCCCTCTCTTCATTGGCGAGGGAGAGATTTTTGGATGGCTGATGAAGACCTTTTATCGTTAGCCTTAAGGTCCACAATCAACAATTAACCAAGGATTGCGTATAGGCAAACCTAGGATCGTTCTCTCTTTTCGAGGAGCCTTTTATTGAATCCTAAGTAATCTAAGTGTCATGCAAATGAAATGAAAACAAGGGGGATTGGGTTTTGATTTTTAAATTAATAAACTAAAATAGAAATGTAATTTAAATGAAGCAAAGATAAAATAGAAAATAAGAAAATGAGATTAATTAGATAAACAAACGATTAACCCAGAATTGGGATTCCATAACATTCATCGGACAAAAAGATAATAACCAAACTCGTGATTGATTCTAGACAAACCGAAATCTCTGCATTTTTCCAAATATTCCCTCGACTAGACGATCGCCTAGCATTTGATCGAACACGTGGCGAGCTCGTTGTGCGATCGCACAACGCTTTCTTAGAACCTGGTCCGACCTATGTCCTTGGGATATCAATCTAGGTATTAAATCTAATACCTAATCTGCAATTATAATCGGATCCGATTAAAATAAACAGAAACGAATTACGTTGTCGCTTGAAGCGCTGGCCCTCGGATTCACGAATTCCCAATCCATGGGTCAACCACAAAAGCTTAGCCAAGCATGGATAGGAATAACACAGAAGAAAAGATGAAGAAGAATATATAATATTGAGAATGTGTTTGTAGCCACCATCTAATCCTCCTTATATAGGAGAGATGACTAAACAAAAATAGGAATCCCTTAATAATAGGAAACCTCTAATAAATAGGAAATCTCTAAAGATTGGTCTTTTATTACAAAATTCGGGCAAAATAAAAATCCAGAAAAATGCATCTGTCTTTAGCTCCAATTTCGTCCATCTTGTTGTCCGAATCAGTCTTCCAAGTCTTCATAACAATTGTAGATCTCTGAATCATCTAAAAAAGGAAAGAAGAATCAGGCTAATCGGATATCTAGATCAAAAGTTATGGCGAAAATACTAAATCATTGTAAAACTGGAATTTAATCATAATAAATGAGTTCAATCCAATTAAAAGCTCAAAGCCCAATTAAGTAACAAAATTCATGATTTATCAATCAAACATTCCTAAATTTATTCACCAAGAGATACAAATAAGTGTAATAATATTCAATCATCAAATTCCCCGCACTTATCCTTTTGCACTCTGAGCAAAATTAAAAGAAAAAAACTAAAAGAAAAACTTCTTCTCTCTAACAATTGCCGATTTTAAAAATTGAATAAAGGTCACATGGCTTCTCAAGATCAACCAATCAATACTGAATTTCTTTCATTTCAAATTACAAACCCTAGCAATCTCAATCAATGATGCTAATCACACAAGATGGTCTCTCAAGGGATGCCCTCAATCAATCTCTCAAGTGTATAGGGTTAATAAGTGTATCGCTCAAATTCTACTCAAGAAAATAGTCCTACCATAGGCTTGCTCAATTTCTACTTCTCCACTATTTATAACACATGCATGCAAAAATCAAGAGAGCTTGTTATTGAAGGTTGTAATGGGGCTAGGGTAAAGGTGTGAATAAGTATGGATATGATAGGCTAAGCACCCAAGAAATTCAAAGAACATCAGTTAATAATAGTAAATCACCTCTATATCATTTCTTTTTATTTCTCCTTCTTTACATTGCTTCCTCTCTCTCTCTTTCCTTCTTTTCTTTTCTTTCTTTCTTTTCTTTTCTTTCTTTTTCTTTTCTTTTCTTTTCTTTCTTTTTTCTTTCTTTTTTTTTTCTTTTTTTTTTTTACAATGACCAACATCACACGAAAATCAATGCCAAACGATGAATGGCACAAAATCAAATATCTCCCCCACACTTAAACTGTTGCACTCCAGAGCAACCCTCACACTTAAACACAAAACCAAGGTGAAACCAATGCTCAATAAATTTTCAAGGTGCGGAATAAAATGGTTTTACACTTAGGCTTGTAATGTGGTTTAGAAAAGAATGAGTCAAGAAGGCACAAAGGGGCTAGCAAAGGAAATTGAATGTAAGGGGAAAGACTATTTGGCCAAAGTGGGAAAATAAAAGAAAGAAAACAAGCTTCCATCATACTTATGCACGCAAGTGAAAAATGTAGCTTCAAAAAGAAAAGGAGCAAGTTCTAGAGAACACAAATAATGAGCAGATGCACACATGAAAGAAAGAATGGTAAAAGATGAATTCCATTCATGCAGGCTCAAAATCTCACAAAGGTCAATACCAAATCATGCAACCAGCATCCCAAAATTAACTACCAAGAAATATAATCCAAGAGTCCAGAAATTCAGCCCAAATAGAATGATCCATCAAAACCAACATGTCCAAGTTCACAAGATGTATAGCAATCATAGAAAGAGAGTGAGTTATTCATAAAAACTTTTTTTTTTATTCTACCTAATAAACTACATTATTTCTACTTTTTCTACTGGATTGTGTCCCCCGTACTTATCTTCCTCATACAACAATTAAACCCAAGTAATCATATGAATTAGGAAGAAAATAAGTGAGGAAAGAGACAACATTTGTTAGAGTATCTTGAGTCGCTTGAAGGAGAAGTTCTCATCACCAATGAGGATCATGCATTGGTCTTTAAAAATATATTCTCTTCTATTGAACTTCCTTGGTGGAGGCGGTTCAGGATCTATTGGAAGAGGTTCAAGAATGTACGGTAGAGATTGACTCTCCTGACGATCCTTCCAACAATGTGCCTGCAAAGAAGACAAGCAAATAGCAGCATCCCATCCAAAAATAGCAAGATGAAGAGATTTCAAGTGAATTAAGGGCATGTTAAGTTCCAAACTCTCCAAGTAATTATCACATCCAAGGAAATCAATGATACTCCCATCAGTAGGAGTCAAGGAACAAGTTATATTGTGAAAATTCTCTTGTGCTTGCAAAATGGAAGGTATGGAATCCAACTTAGTGTTGGAGTATACTACATCATCGTTGCAATCACAAGAGAGGGAAGGGAAAAGAGTGGAAGAATGAAGATAATTTTTCAAATCATCACCACTGGAATGTGTAAAGGTTCAAAACAATCATCTTGTTTTTCTAAATCAGTGGCAAATCACAAGAAAGTACTTGTTGGAAAGATTCATCAACATGCAGGACTTTATCAATCAAAATTTCAGAATCTTTGTCACCAACAAGACTACAAGGAGGTAATCCAATGAGAATTTTATGCATCTTACATTCTAGGCTATGACTGTTCTCACTCAAATCATGAATTGCTTCAAGTAGTCAAAGTAATAGGAGAGTCTACTTCTAAAAGTATAGGATCATTACCAAATGGGAGAGAAGACTCTTCAATGTGCTTTTGTACTTGCTTCACTTCTTGTGCATGTGTGACCATGGGAGAAGGATTTTCTTGAAACATCATTTTAAACATTTGTGATTGCTGCTCTATTTCTTTTCCTAATTTCTCATTCCTTTTCGCTTGGTCTTCCATAATTTTAAGCATAGATTTTATTTCTTGATGAACGCTTTCCTTATGTGACCACTCCTCATTTATAGCCCAAGTCGTTTGATTTTGGAAGTCTCCAATGACTTCACAAATGGAAGGTTCTTGGTTGGGCACACATGGTTGAGAATGAGGTCCATAAGGTGGCTCAAATGGGTATAAGGATTCATGAGATGGATGGCATGGTATGGAAGTGGGATGAAATGAAGGATGGTATGGTCACTACAAAAAAAACGACAATTAGTAGCGTTTTTTTTTTTGATCATGACAATTAGTAGCGTTTAAAATGACCTATTTGTAACGGTTTTTGACGTGACAAACGACATTTGTAGCGGTTAGAGGAACCGCGACAAAAACGCCTGTGGCAAGCCGATTTGTAACGGTTAAAAAAAAACCGATACTACATACATATAAACCGCTACTATATACATTGCGGTTATGATAAACCGCTACAAAATATTGAAAAAAAATGGCGCCCAAATTTTGTAACGGTTGTAAAACCGCTACAAATATTTAATCCGAATTTAAATTGAAATTTGTAGCGGTTGTTGTAGCGGTTTTACAACCGCTACAAAATATTGAAAAATTGAAAAAAAATCGTAATTTGTGTCCATTGTTACAATATTATATTGAATATTTTTATTATTTAAGTGACAAATTAAATGATAATAGTTAATATTTAAAAACTGATTAACTTAAGTTAGATAAGTATAAATATTATGTAGGTATAATATTGAGAATATGTAGATAATAAGGATTTATTGTGTTGTCCACCTCTGAGCAAAAAAATTATGTTGTGCATTAGATGATATTTGATTATATAAAGAAAGTTGATGATGATAGAAGGAATATTGAGGAAATATACTTAAAGTTCTGGATAGGGAAAAAAAATAGTATCAATATTATAAGAAGTAAAAAATAAAACATTGAAATCAAAGATTTTAGAAGGAGTGGGAAGAAATGAGAGAAAACGAGAGAGAAGTGAGTGTGAAGAAATGAATGAGTGTGTGAGATGAGGTGTGGTGGGGATATTTATAGGGATATACGTAACATTTGTAGCGGTTGATGTGACGGTTTTTGTAACGGTTTAATGTTTTGTAGCGGTTAAAAACCGCTACAAAAATTCATTAGTATTTAAAAAAATATATAATTTTCAAATTTTGTAACGGTTACACTAACAACCGCTACAAATGAATGAACGTTGGCGGGATTCAAAATATTCAAATTTCAATATTACACACTTTGTAGCGGTTGATGTAACAGTTTTTGTAGCGGTTCACATTTGTAGCGGTTTTTTTTGCGTTTTGTAGCGGTTTCAAAACCTCTACAAAAATTCATTGGCATTTAAAAAAAAAATCAAAATATCAAATTTTGTAACGGTTATACTAACAACCGCTACAAATATGAACATATTTTTTTTAAAAAAAATAAACTTGGCGGAATTCGAAATATTCAAATTTCAAAATAACACACTTTGTAGCGGTTGATGTAACAGTTTTTGTAACGGTTCACATTTGTAACGGTTTTTTTTTCGTTTTGTAGCGGTTTCAAAACCTCTACAAAAATTGATTGGTATTTTTTTTAAAAAAAAATTCAATATATCACATTTTGTAGCGGTTATCCTAATAACCGCTACAAATATGAACATATTTTTTTAAAAAATAAACTTGGCGGGATTCGAAATATTCAAATTTCAATATTACACACTTTGTAACGGTTGATGTAACAGCTTTTGTAGCGGTTCACATTTGTAGAGGCTTTTTTACATTTTGTAACGGTTTATATAAATAAACCGCTACAAAATAACCGCTACAAATTTGGCGCCAACTTCGCGCCATATTTTGTAGCGGTTAGTTTATGATAACCGTTACAAATGTCGTTCACGAACCAGCGCGAGTCATACCGCTACAAATTTGTAGCGGTTTCGGTATAAACCGCTACAAATTCGCATATTTGTAGCGGTTTATTTTGACCGCTACAAATTAACCGCCACAAAGTGACATTTTTTTGTAGTGGGTAAATGAGAGGGTTGATGATATTGTTGGAATGGAGGTTGTTGGTATGGTTCATGGTATTGGTGGTGGAATGAGCCATCACATTCTTGATTGCCTACAAAAGAGTGAGAATTGAAAGGTAGATCATGATTACCATAAAACCAAGCCATGAAAGTTCAATACAATTAATTCCCAATGGTTCACAAGATAACTTTCTAACAATAATAAAAAAAAAATCTAAGAAAATACAAATGCAAGTGAAAAAGAAAAGGATAATTTTTTTTTTTCAAAAAATTGATAAAATATGCAAGTATGCTATGAATCAACTTTTTTTTTTTTTTTTTTGTGAATTTGACAATTAAATCACTTAGGGTCCCAATTACTTAGCTCCCCGGCAACGGCGTCATTTGATGAAGACCTTTTATCGTTAGCCTTGGGGTCCACAATCAACAATTAACCAAGGATTGCGTATAGGCAAACCTAGGATCGTTCTCTCTTTTCGAGGAGCCTTTTATTGAATCCTAAGTAATCTTGGGATTCCATAACCTTTATCGGACAAAAAGATAATAACCAAACTCGTGATTGATTCTAGACAAACCGAAATCTCTGCATTTTTCCAAATATTCCCTCGACTAGACGATCGCCTAGCATTTGATCGAACACGTGGCGAGCTCGTTGTGCGATCGCACAACGCTTTCTTAGAACCGGTCCGACCTATGTCCTTGGGATATCAATCTAGGTATTAAATCTAATACCTAATCTGCAATTATAATCGGATCCGATTAAAATAAAAGAAACGAATTACGTTGTCGCCAGAAGCGCCGGCCCTCTCGGATTCACTGAGAATTCCCAATCCATGGGTCAACCACAAAAGCTTAGCCAAGCATGGCTAGGAAAAACTCAGAAGAAAAGATGAAGAAGAATATATAATATTGAGAATGTGTTTGTAGCCACCATCTAATCCTCCTTATATAGGAGAGACGACTAAACAAAAATAGGAATCCCTAATAATAGGAAACCTCTAATAAATAGGAAATCTCTAAAGATTGGTCTTTTATTACAAAATTCGGGCAAAATAAAAATCCAGAAAAATGCATCTGTCTTTAGCTCCAATTTCGTCCATCTTGTTGTCCGAATCAGTCTTCCAAGTCTTCATAACAATTGTAGATCTCTGAATCATCTAAAAAAGGAAAGAAGAATCAGGCTAATCGGATATCTAGATCAAAAGTTATGGCGAAAATACTAAATCATTGTAAAACTGGAATTTAATCATAATAAATGAGTTCAATCCAATTAAAAGCTCAAAGCCCAATTAAGTAACAAAATTCATGATTTATCAATCAAACATTCCTAAATTTATTCACCAAGAGATACAAATAAGTGTAATAATATTCAATCATCAATGGCCAGAGTAACAGGGTTGCTACGGTTTTGATGTTTCAACTCCTGATGAGTTATAGCGACTTAGACCTGAGGACGAGCTAGCATGCAGAAAATATTGTTGTTAACTTATTAGATTGGCAGGTATGCCCATTGCTCCCTGCACTAACCTTTCACGGGAGATGAGGTGTTTGCTTTGCGTTATGATTAACTTGGGCCCGTTTGGGATAGCGACGATAGAAGTAACTTTTTTCTGATGCACTTTTCTTGAGCACAAGGAGATTCGGCAAAGGACGAACAGATCCGGTGGAGGATGAGGAGATCCAGTGAAGGACGATGATGACAGAGGAAAATGAAAAGAAGAACAGCTTGAATTCTGGAATTGAAGGGTGCAAAGGAGAATAAGATCGAACATGCATATATATGTTTGATCGGGGATGAATTGAAGAGGAGAGGAGGTAGGTTGGGGAGTTTAATGGAAAGTAGGGATTTTGGGTGTTGAAGAGCAGAGAAGCAGGCGAAATATTGAAGAGGAGAACAGGGGGTAGCTCGGAGGTAGCTTGGGAGATTAATTGCAGAGGAGGATGAGGCTGGTGTCGAATTGAAGAGGAGACGAGGAGAGAGAAGGGACGTTTTGCTGTGGGGTACAACAGTCCAAAATTGAAAAGTTTGATGCCATTTGAAACCTGATGCTATTAGAAGCAACTCATCCTTGCTTCAAAAAAAAAAAAAAAACCCAGCTTCAAGTTTGAAGCACATCAAAAAATTAAGGAATCCAAACACTATATATTTTGCTTCTACAGTGACTGTGCTTTTGTTGTGCTTATTTTAGCATCCACAACTATGCCAAACACACTTGTCTATCATTATGATGAAGTGTCGTTAACATGGGAGATTTTGTTACGTCATGCTAGTTCTGACTCATAGTTTTTTTAGCTGTGAGATCTAAGTTGTGAATCGTCATTTGCATTCAATAATTTGTTGATGCGTTTTATAACTCTGGCAATTTCGATTTGCTTTGAATTTTTATGGTTGGTTGATTCTTAGATATGCTTAGTTCTACGATTAGTCTATTGGGGTATTGTTATAATTTCAATACTTGGTGTTGGATACTTGGAGCTATATATTGAGTTCCCCAGTCAACATATGGGCTTATATTTGTCTTGTGTGAAATTATGTTTAGACTCTGATCTCCTTTTGTAAATCTCATTGACTTCAACTGTAGCATGATCTGTTTTCCAAATCAAGTTAGCATCATCACCTTTATGAACTGTTGTTTTTCTCTCTTCACATTATCTGACTTCAATTTGTTATCACAAAAGTTAGGTCTGTCTTTTAAAGGTATAATAATCATTTGTTAAATAATTGTCATTTATAATCTTGAGTAATCTATATAAAATTCCAATTCTCTTTGTATAATCACCTTTGAAGATGGAAATACTAATTGATAAAACTGTTTCTACAAATGAGTAGACAAGAACTTCTGCAAGTAATGTTGTTCCTTTTGCAGAGCCATTCTATGATGAGACTATCTATGGTATCTTTCTGCAGAATGCAGAAACAATGGACTTAGTTGGTCCCTCCGAAGGTAATAAATTTTACAATTACTATTTCCTGCAAGTTTGAGTTATTTCTTTGTGATTCCTTAATTGTCTATTGTTTTTCAGGAAATACAAAGTCGAAAACTGTTGTTCCTGTGACCTCTCTTAAATTTGGAGAAGTTTTGTTGAGAGTACAAGGTGGGGCTCACCACACAGGGATTGAAATTCAAGAATTTATTGTTGAGAACTGAACTGATAACACTGCATGTTTATACATTAAAAATATAAATAAATACTCTTTTTTATTTCTAACAACATTGCAAGACTTTCAATGTACGTAGTCCTCTGTAGAATTTCAACCTTTTCAATTTATAAAGTTTCTCACTTTTTCTCCCAATCCAAGACACAACCAACTTGGCAATTTACCAATTTCAAAGCTGCATAAAAAGTAAAAACTCAAAGTAAGAAGCAATTAATACGAGACTTTGATGCATGCAAGCATGAGAAATAGTAATTGTAACTGGAAAATCTACTTCGTGTGAGGTTGCAGAGAAGGGAACACATGGGTGGAGAAGCAAGTCGTGTGGGTTTGTTGTAATTTGACAAGTACATATCCATTTTTTACAATACTATCTCCACATTTTGAAAACTCCATCTCCATGTTTTGACAACTCTATCTTCATATTTTGACAATTCCATTTCTATGGTTTGACATAATTCTATCTCCACATTTCAAGATGGACTTGTCAAAACTTGGAGATGAAATTTTCAAAACATCCAGATTGAGTTGTCAAAACGTGGAGATGGAGTTATGAAAACTTGGACATAGAATTGAAAAAACGTGGAGATGATGGAGTTGTCAAAAACTGGAAATGGACTTGTCAACAAATGGACATGGATTTGTGAAAAGAGTTTGATAGGCTAGTCACAACATCCACAACATGCACATTGAATTGGCATTTCATGCCCTTGTTGTTGAAGTTGGCATAGAGGCTTGTAAAACTATAGTCACATTAAGTTGTCATTCTATAATTTGTCATAACTTGGCACATTCACTAGTCATAAGATAAGTTGTCAAAAAACATAGTATCATTGCCAATGTAGGCATATAAAGTTGTCAAAAAACATAATAACATGCCCCCATATAGTATTCAGAATTACATAATATAATTTGTTCGTTGCTTGCTACAATGGACAGAACCTTTTGTGCATGTATGTTCTTCTCATTATTCTTCTTCTTTTTCTTATAATATACTTTTGTGAACAATATGTATCTAGATGCCTTTGGCTGCTTTTCTCCATCTTTATCTTTCCTTTTTCTATTCTTTAGCATATTCTTCTTACCTTGTAAAATAATTACTACTTCAATCACACAGCAACACAAATAATAGAGGACATGCATTACACACAACACCAAGGGATTACTTTGCGCTACCAAACAATTTTATCTGACCAACCATTAATACAAATGTTTGCTGAAAGTAAGGAAGAAGAAAGTTTCTCAAGAAGCAAAGGAATGTCAAATGGTTCAAGAAGGGGCATGGAAGATAATGCAGACTACAAAGAAGTCAAACAATTCGTTCTTGATACTATAGCAAAGTAGAAATAGCATTTGCTCGCTAGTTTCACATATAAATATAATACAAGCACTAGAATGTCAAGTATATCTATAAAAATATCAAACATTTTTTAGATGGAAAAAACAATATAATGTAAAAAAGAACAATAGAAAAAAACAATTTATCCACCCAAGAAAAGGAAAATCATCTGGCAGGGTTCAGGATTAGACAGAGACAAAGGCAACAAGTCAATGACAACTAGAATTAATTAATTACAAACATATTACTATAAGTTTTAGAGTTAAGATATTGTCACTACCAATTTTAGTCACTACCACTTTTACACTGTTAGATTAGAATCTCAATATATAGGAAAGAGAAATGATGAAGGTAGATGAGATTCTGATCTAACGGTGAAAAAGTGGTAGTGACCAAAATTGGTAGTGACAATATCATATCCCTAAGTTTTAAATCCAAATTAGAAACAAATTATTTTAGGACTGTAATATGAGAATATCAAAGTTAAAGTTATATTGTTCATGATAAACATATGGTTTTTTATACAAGAGGGAGGAGCCTATGAATTAATGGCTCATAATGATAATTATCTCCCTATTATATATCTGATTACAATCCCTGATTAAAGCTATTTACATTAATACCATATATTTCATGTTTCCTAACACTCCCCTTCAAGTTGGAGCATATAAATATTAATCATGCTCAACTTGTTACAAGAAAACATAATATAAATAAATCTAAACAAAATAATTTTCTTCTTCATGAGATCTTGAATCAACCAGCAAGTTTGGGCACATCCATGAATAGTTCAACCAAATGTCACACTGATGACATTCAAAAGAAACGATCCAACAACTTCACCAAAAGCTCGAATAACAAAAAGTACCAAACCAAAGCAGAAGCTATAGCAAATGGTCTTACAAGGGACCAAACAATACTTCAAACTTCTCACCAAGAGACATAGCAACAATGAACGTCTTGTAACATCCCAATTTCAAAAGGAGTAATTTTTTTTTTCATCAGAGTAGAGAACCGGAGCGATTGAGTAACTGATATATATATTCAAAATGCCGTAAGTCTGGCTAATTACAACAGCGGTACAGTAACCGAGTGGTTCAAAAGTGATATACAACAACAGAAGGAAGGCTTCCGCCAGAACAACAAAAGGAAGTCTTCAGCCGAGACTTCTATGCGAGCTGCTTGTCTCTCTTCTCGGTCCTCCGGAACCTGACGCTATGTTAAGGGCTGAGGTCCAATGCATACGGACCCCAGGTAATGGTTAACCTCATGTTTATGTATACACATACAGACAACAGATATCCACAATATCAACAGCACATACAATCGCTCTATCACAACCCATGCATATGTATTGCCCCCAACATGCAGACATATTGCCCAGTAGGTCAGAACGTAATCAGAGATATCCTATCAAGATAACCGTATTTTTTAAGGATCTATCATTACGACAGACATTTTAGTCATAAATGACCATTTTACCCCTGACCCCCTAATCGGCGGAATTTCGCCAGCACTTCGTTACTTTGATCCTAATCTTCCAAAATTTCAACATAACTCCTACTCCAACATGATTTTCGAAATATATATCATATTCAACCTTAAAACATGATATCTAAACTAACTTGGAAGATTAAAGATCAAAACAACATTTCTACTATAAGTACCGAATCGAAAACTAGAACTTAAGACTCGGTACCAAAGAACTTACTCAGAGCTTCGCTACTTCTTTCTCCGGACTCCTCCTTCTCTCTAATCTCTCTCTAAAACGGAAATTATCTTGGAAATGGTGTGAAGAATGAAGAGGCAAATGCCTCTATTTATAGAAGAAAAATGGGCCAACTTTGTCAATTTTCTCCAAACTTCCCTTTCAATTCTAACCATGGAAATTAGGGTTTTTGTGTTGGCAATTTCTCCTCCAAGCACTCCATTTGGCCGACCTCTATGACCCCAAAAGTCCACAAAAATTTGTCATCTGAATTATGACAACTTGCTTTATGGGGTTTTATCCGATAAAATCCCCGATCGGTGCTCGAATCGCGTAATCTTGCAAAATCTTAGAAAACCGGAAACATAGCCTTGAAGATCTCTTCTTCCTCTTTCAAAATACTTGGTTTAACTAAATTTTTTATCCTATCTAGATCATTCTGTTTCCTGCCAAAGATTTTTCGATAAACGTCTTCGGTTACGGAAATCGCTTCGGGTAATGTCAACTTCTGGACAAAATTACACTGAATCATAATATGTCCAGTTGTTAACAACCTAATTCAAGGATTTTGAGTTAGGATTTATTTTCTATAAGTTCTCATTTATCCTACTTGTTTTTTTCACAAAATATCTTTCCATATTCAACAACTTCTTCATTAAGTTTTCCCTTTCAAAATATCATGATTTTTTCCTCTCCAATTCCCTCAAAAATTTCGGCCAACATCCCCCCCCAAAATGTTGACTTTTCAACCTTTGATTAACCTTAATTAATCTATGCTTAACTTATCTTAATTAATAATCAATTCATTGGCTAATTATCCTTTAAGTATTTACATAATTCTTCTTATTCCTTTTCTAAACAATTAGCCAATAATTACTTATATAATCCCTTACCAATTGTTGATAATTTTCTTAATTAGGATTAAACATTATCTCACAACTATTGGACTGACATTGGTATTTTATGCTCTACATAAAATATTTAAAATCACGGGGTCAATTATAGTTCCCCGAATACTTTTTAATTTTTCTTTCTTTTATTTCCAAAGGAAATAATTTAATAAATTGCCTAAATTAAGGACAATATTCTTCCCTATTTCAAATAAATATTTATTTGTCTCTTTATAATATTTTCAGGGTATTTTATAACCCATAAATATTTTAGGGACCTACTTGCAAATTATCTAACGTTTTAGGGACATTTTTGCACATTATCTAATCTCAAGAGAAATTATCCTAATAATAAGATAAATTCAATACAAGGTGTTTGAGACCTCATATTCACCTATTTTTTAATAGGTATACTTTACTAATTTATGATATTTACCCTAAGTCAAATTTTAGGATATTACACGTCTCATCAGGGACAAACTTCGAACAGTCTCACCAGGAACCAAACAATACTCTAAATGTCTCAATAGAGACAAACACCAAAGAAACACCTCACTGAAGGCAAAGAACAAACGGGTCACACAAGGACCACCAAACGGCAAATAATTGCCTAGAACAGCAAAAGTCGCAAAGCTGAGCAAATGCCAACGCACGAAAGTAACCAATCTAAATCAAGAAGGACCAAACTCACGATCTGGAATGATGACCCTAAAACCCAAACGGAATCAAGAAGAACTGAAGCCAACCACAAGCTCGGCACCCAAGACAAAAGAGCATTTCACGAACGTGTTGGAAAACGTAACAAACGAAGAACCCATCCACTAGAAACAAGTGAACATGCACGAAATGAAACATCGACTATGCTGAAATAGTAGAAACAATTGAACTCAATCTCACAACGCAACCTTCAAAGATGAGAAATGGCCTACACATACCGGGAATGGAGGCACAACGTAGAAGAACAATCTCAGCCGAGATTACCATACCAAACTAAGGCTTCACGATTCTCAACAGCAAATGTCACATTAGTGACCAAATAGAAGCAACAGTCGTCCTAATGACCAAATAACACACTTCCACAGCCAGAAAGAAAATAACCACCAAACCCGGAGAAAATTAATTAGAAAACACGATGAAAGAGCACGTCGACAAAACATGAAGAAGCACGAGAAATAAACCAAAAAGTCACAAAGAGGTCAGAGGAACCAAATGCAGCACCATTCTTCTGGTTCTTATCCTGCAAATTTGACAAATGACAGTTTGGTCTGCGAATTTGACAAATGACAATTGGTCTTTGAATTTGACAAATGACAGTTTAGTCTTCAAATTTAAAAAATGCAAATTTGATCCCTATCAAAATTGCAGCGTTTTAATAGCAACTTGTCAACAACTATTTAGAGAGTTTTAATAGCAACTTGTCAGCAACCATTTAGGCATTTAGGTTACATTCTTCTTGCACCGTGGACTAAACCCTTACCGCCTTCTTTACCCTCGCCATCCACCATTACTATTGTCACCGGCAATGTTCACCTTCATCTCCATTGTCACCGGCGACCAAAAACTCTTCCATTATCGTCGTCGCATGTTGCCACCACAACACCACTTCTGTTCTTCCATGACCCAGTGACACAAAGAATTGTGAGCTGAGAAAGAGTTCAAATCCGAAGAGCAATAGGAGGCTGCGACACAAGAGCTTGGAAAGTGGCGTGAGAAGCATCGGATACCACCATTCTTCTTCCTCCACTCTCACCTCCATCGCTCGCCGGTGGAACGAAGAAGACCCGGAGCTTCTTCTTCTTTGGACTGTACAAACGCTACAAAAAGAGACAAAAAAGGAGCTGCAATTATTTTCTGGAAACTTGAAGTTGAACCTTCGACACATTCACCAAACAGCTTGCCGAAATCTAGAAAACGCCGGAATCTGGAATTTTCACCGGAAATTGGAAAATCTCACCAGAAAGTGAGAAGTTCACCAAAAATCAAAGACCCAACGAAGACTCTTCTTTCTTCTTCGCTGCGGCCGCTTGTTCATGATCAAGAAGGAAGAAGGCCTCACCGACACACTCTCTCTTCTAGCGTCGTCGGTGAAGGAGCCACTGCTGGAAACTGAGATGACACGAGCTCACAAATGCTAGAGACTGGTCATTGTCACTGTTCACGCTACAGTAACAGTGGCTATTAGATAAACTCAAATTGGCCAAGAATGATCCCTAAGCTCTGATACCATATAATCTGATAATTCCAAAGTTGAAGTTATTTTGTTCATGATAAACATATGAGTTTATATACAAGAGGGAGGAGCTTAAGAATTATTGGCTCATAATGATAATTATCTCCCTAATTATATACCTGATCACGATCCCTAATTATAGTTATTTACATTAATACCATATATTTCATGTTTCCTAACAAGGACAAATGCTAGCACCCACAAAACTTGTAGGAATATATAATACTCCATCATGCTTTCAAGTTCACTCACCCTCACACTTAGCGCATGAGGAATGGCTTGGCATATAAACAACAAAATTAGAAATATAACCATACCAGACAAGCACTACATTCCTCGAAAATAAACTTACTAAATTCATCAGCCTTGAAAACAAGAAATGCGGATCCTCAAGAAGTCAAGAAATAATTACAATGGATCTATAAGGTTATTTTGGCGCGAATAACCAGTAAGATGTTTGTGGAATAATAATCTAGGCAGTCGAAATAGAGGAGACCAGACATTTAAGTGGCTTCAACACAAGAAATTCAGGCAAACTGAGATCAACATGGGAATTGGGAGAATCATCTGCCAATTCCGCAAAAAACATGAGCACAAACTTTAAGAGAGGCCAAAAACCTACTGATTTAACAGTCTAACTTTCTGTCATACCCAAGGAAATGATAGAGATGATTGCATGTGCACAGACGACATATAGTAAAAAGATCCGAAAGAATTTATGAGCAAAGTACTATACCTATTAAGGAATGCATTAACATATCGTGACCAGTTGTAGAAGACAAACCACAGAAGTACAATCACCAAAATATCTGGAAAACAATTCAGGGAGCCACAAGTACAAAGCACCGCTAGCCTGATTGCTTATGAACGCAGGAAAAACATAAACCTCTTTGAAAAACAAAACATCACTTAACTGGGATTGGCTGTCTAAATAGTTCATAATGCAGAACATACAAATTAAAAGGCTATAAATCTTACTTTCACAACGTCAAGCAAACCCATATAATCTAGGAATAATCAAAACTTGGTATTTTGTAAAATTTAAGTTCCAATTATATACAAGCATTAAGCAATAAGCAAAATGGGTTTGTAATTCATGGCAGATCACATTCGAGTCTGCTAA
Source organism: Acacia pycnantha (assembly GCA_025563575.1). NCBI lineage: Eukaryota > Viridiplantae > Streptophyta > Magnoliopsida > Fabales > Fabaceae > Acacia > Acacia pycnantha. Next base: position 693,784 of record JAMWYP010000038.1, read on the forward strand.
AAAGGATCTATTTCTGGAGTTGTGAAGTTGGAAAAATAACAACTATTTTTTGCAGTAAAGAAACAATAGAGGATACTAAAAAGACAACGCTCCCACCAATCTAGCATATCAAGCCCAAAAGCTACATTGTAGAGGTAGATCTTGCGCTGAACCCAATTCATATCTTTCAAACCTGTGAAAGAAATGAAGGTGGATTTAAGCTACCTGCTTTAATCATGGAACAACTCAAAATTAAAGGAACAAAATTCAGATCACATAGGCAAAAGCAAAACCAGCTCGATGGAAGATCAGAGCAAGGGTCAGATGACAGAGGGAGATAGATCCAACACCACGACCTTGGCGATTTGAAAGAGGGCAAAATGGTCATGGTCATTTCACAGTTAGAATTAATATCACCCATGTCCTTTGAGACTTGATGATTTCAAGAGCCCTAATTGTGTGTTTATTTCTCTTACTTGAAACATGCTTGTGATTTTCCTTATTATATATTCATACTCATCAAAAGATTTATGCTTTGAAACTGCTAACGGTAATCAATTAGATTTTTGGGAGAGAAATCAAAATTTGTAAAATTATATAAAATTGTCTTCTTTTTATATGGTGTTTAACCGTTCACTTGTTTTGTTTGCTAATCATGATCACACATGAAGTTTGCTCTGTCAATTTCAGAGAGCACTCGTATAAGAGTATAACGAGTTTTTGGTTTTTCTACCTACAAGGGAGTTAGAAAAGGATAAAGGAATATTTTTTAGGAAAAACACTTCCTACACTGATGGCTAAAGCAGGAAAACAAGCCGAGCCTATTGGGTCGGGCTTATAAAATGAAGCATCTAAATGAAGTCGGGTTTAAAAGGGCCAGCTGCGTAAGGCCAAGGGTTTAAACTGGCCGGCTCTATTAGGCCCGTTAAGTTTTTTTTTTTTTTTCAATTTACCCTGATGGCAGCTACTCACTTGCCATCTTGACCGAGTTTGACCATGAAAAAAGCTATTTGCCTGTTCTGTTGCCCAAAACTCACTCACTCAATCACTCTCATAGTCTCACTCATTTCTGTTATTCACTTCACGCCTCTACTCAAAGATTTTATGATTTGGTTTATTATTGTTGCTGATAAAGATTATGGATATATTCATGATGTGTGAGAAGAAATTCTTGATATTTTTACCCATAAAGCAGAGTCTACTACTTGAAGTGAAACACAATCAAATGTTTTTAAAATTGATGATGGTAGCGAAGGAGATAAAAATGATAGTCATCATACTCATATTGTTTAGTGGTAAGTTTCTTATGCTTTGTGTGAGTTATTGGTGGACAATAGTTTACTTTTAATTATGAACTAGTGATTTATTTGTTTGTTGTATGATGCTTGTTGTTTAGACCCTAATATTGACAACATTTATTTGATAAATTAGAACTTTAATTGTTATAATTTATTAACTATATTTGTTTGAAGAAGAAAAAAGCATGAAAAATAATTAAAATTTTAAAAAATAGCTTCCAGCCATATCGAACCGGCTTTTGCCCGCATAGTATCAGGCAGGGCCTTAAAAACTAGATATTTTTTTTATCTCGAGTCTAAAAAGGTCAGCCCTTTTAGGCCATGATCTTCAAAGACAGACTCTGATTCCCAAGTCTATTAAAGACATTAACTAATGGTAGTTAATATGTCATTTTCTTTATCCCCGGTGGAACAATCGAGGTAGAAAGTACGATATTTTCCACACAGACCGCGTCTGCACTAGTTAGAAAACCTGTGTAAAAATACAACTTTAATGGGTGTTAAAGACCCTTTGTGCACTAATAATGTATTAAAAAAAACTATATTATCTTAATCGTTATATCCTAAAATCAGGGCGTGGACGATTTATTTGAGCTCTTGTGTTATGACATCAAACAAGAAGATATATTTATTTCCGGATCCCCATCGGTACATATAAACGTCTTATGTCAGAGCTTATTTGCAGGTCTGGTCAGGAGACATGAATCAAAGGTTAAATCTTTTATCAACCTCACCCCAATTCACATCTGTCTCTATATGCTTAAAAAAACGGTTAATTACCGGAGAAATACTAATTAATTAATGACAGTCTATTTAAGGACGGAATCCTACCATCCGTAAATAAATTCCGTCGTTAATCCAATATCCTTTGACTGATTCTATGAACGTAATTTGATTTTGTATAGGTTGAAGGGTAAGGTAGCTCTTGTCACCGGAGGAGCAAGTGGAATCGGAGAAGAGACGACGAGACTATTCGCTGATCATGGAGCCTTCGTGGTAGCCGCAGACGTCCAAGACGAACTGGGCCGTCAAGTCGCCGCCTCCATACCCTCAAACACCGTAACATACCACCACTGTGACGTAAGAGATGAAAAGCAGGTGGAAGAAACAGTAGATTTCACCATACAAAATATGGAACCCTCGACATCCTGTTCAGCAACGCCGGAATACTAGGATCATTCTCCGGCATCCTGGATCTTGACCTCAACAAATTCGACAACATCATGGCCGTAAACGTCCGAGGCGTGGCAGCGACAATCAAGCACGTAGGTCGTGCTATGGTGGAGAGGAACATCCGAGGATCAATCATATGCACGGCGAGTGTGTCATCTTCCTTAGCGGGATGTGGGCCCCAGGCTTATACAGTGTCGAAGCATGCTGTTCTGGGACTCGTGAGAGCGGCATGCTCGGAGCTTGGGGCTCATGGGATTAGAGTGAACTGCGTGTCACCTTATGGAGTGGCTACACGAATGACTTGTTCGGCCTTCAATAGTAAGCGGGAAGAGGTTGAAGAATCTGTTTTTTCAAAGGCGGTGCTGAAAGGGGTGGTGTTGAAGGCGAAGCATATAGCAGAAGTAGCCTTGTTTCTTGCTTCTGATGATTCTGGTTATGATGTCAATGGACTTAACTTTGTCGTTGATGGTGGCTACGGTGTGGTCAAAGGTGCTTTTCCAATTACCCACGAGTGGGGTACCTCTTTAATTTACCGACCATATTATCATAATATCTTATCGATGACGAGGTCATGGTGCTGGTGTGCTCGTGTGTTTCTACGAAAATCATGTTACGCAGTTGTTATTATTATATAAATAAAATGGATTGATGCTAGTTACATCACCTGTACATATTCTGTTTTTTTTACTCTCTTTACTAACTTTTTAAAATAAACAATGTAGAGTAGACAAAAGCCTCTACGCCTGTAAATATTCACAACTGGTGTAGAAAGATGATTTTTGTGAAAATTAAACAAAATATTGTTTTTAATATCAGTATCAATATTTTTTTGGTGGAGAGAATTAAGCTCCCACGCGAGTGCGTGGGGAGAACTCTCACAACACTATGGCTACAGCCAACTTGAGGAGCTACTTGTGGCAAAAGTTTGTGTGTTTTAGGAAAGGCCAATTGAAAAGGACCAAAAGGAAAGATTTTTCGACAGTTCGGGAAAACAAAAGGCCTAATAAGTAATATATGGTGATAACTCATTGGGCTAGACTGTTGCGTTACTAGGTCTGAAATAGTTCTACTTTTCGGCCAGTATCAAATTATTCTAATTGCCCAATTGTGCTTAATTACTTTCCAATAAATAGAAGTATACTAATGAGTTTCTTTAGCTATCAAAGTTCATGCATGTGATGAAATTCCATGGTGCCAAAGAGGGCAATGGCGGAGCCACACTAGTGTCAATATAGGCAAGTACAACCACAAAATTAAAAAATATATATAATTTAAAAGAATTTGATGACAACATGTATATGTAGTGTAGTTGGTTAATATTCTACCCCCTTAGTTAGTCAAAGGTCGCCGGTTCGAGCCTCCCACCTTCCTTTTGTCCTCCCCCCCCCCCCAATTTCATCGTTCTCTCGCCTCGCTCTTGTCTCCAACTCTCACTCTCCATCGATCTCTCCATTCTCTCACTCTCCATCGATCTCTCCGTTCTCTCACTCTCTGTTCTCATCTGCAAATCGTCCGCCATCACTCTTCGCTCTCATCCACCGTCGGTCTCTGTCGCTCTCGTCCCCCCTCTCAACGGTAATTTTCCAGATCCCCCATCTCAATCGATTTTGAATTTAGGTCTTAGGATAAATTTGTTGTTTATTTTGGGATGAAATTATTGCTAAATCTATGGCTTCTTGATTCTGTTTTTCTGAGTTCAATTGCTGATTTGTGGTTGAGTTGCTTTGGATTTGGGCTCAATCTATTCTGTTTGGTCTTTAATAAGCAAATCTGGGTATCTGTAATTTTCCAGATCCCCCCTCTCAATCGATTCTTGATTCTGATTTGTGTTCTCATTGTTTTCCTTCCTCCTTTATGTAGGTGTTTGGTGTTGAACCTACTGAAAGTGCCGTGCTTTCTGGTGGACAGCCTAGTGAGTTATAGCATTTATTATACTCCTTTGCTCATTCGTTGATATTTGACTTTTTAATATGGTACACAAGTGGTTTCTGAAAACTTAGATTTTATATTCCAGCTGGTCAATTTGACTGTTTTAGAAACATAATCTTTAGATTTAGACAGAGACTAAAAGGCATCAATCACTAATTTGGTAGTGTTTAGGTTGCAGCTATTGTTACCCAGCCATCTGCTAGAAGGGATAGGGGGAAAAAGCTGCTGCCTTTCCCATTGGCAAAATTTGCTCTTGATAGAGGTTTCTCCTCTAATCTTATATTCATACCTGAACGGGCTGGAGAGGTAACTATCAACTTTAAGTTTTTTATTTGAGATATAATTGGTGAAATGAGCTTAATGTCATTTTGTTACGTTGTCAGTAGATGATGAATGCGGGCGTGAATGTAATCCTGGGAATTGGTTATGATTATTTTTAATATGGTGTATGGGTAGAGTTTTGGGCGTTGTAGGCTGGAAAAAGAACCATATAGTTCCTTTGCATTGCTTGTGACAGTAACGTTATTTGATTTTTGATTTTTTTTTTTGGCTGATACGTGAAGGCCAGAAAAGAATTTACAGTAGCATATGGACCAAAATCCTCAATATCATATAAGAAATGCAAGTGTTTTATTGCCTTCGTTTTTTGTTGGCTCTATGCAACAAGGAAATTTTCTAGTTGTCATTCTTTACTGCTATGATCTTCAGCCTCCTTTGTAACCAACAACACACCTATTTTGTTGTGTGGACATGCTGTTGTGTTCCATTCACTAAGATGGCAACCTTATCTTTAATGCCATGGTTTCTTAGTTGCATATCCGGTAATCCAATAGAAACAAAGTGTCTATTTCTCATGTTCCCAATATGTTGTTCTGTGCACCATAGGCCAGAATCTATTAAATCTGTTATTCACATTGGCTTCTTTGTTTTCCACATGACCATGGCAATATTATGATCCATCATTAGTGTTACTTGTGCTAAATTCTCATGCATCCTTTATTTTTGACTCCATCAATGGTTTCTTCTGTCATATCCTTCTTCATTACTTATTTTTATTGCATTTCTTCAAGGTGTGATATATGAAGTAAATATCATTCACCTTCATTATGAATACCATCAGAAGTTGTAGGTTGGTAGATATTTCCCAAAGAAACAATAGCATTCTTTTTCCCTGTCATTAAATATGTCCTACTTACTTGATACCTAGGTTTTCCTTTTTAAAAAAAATCGGGGGCGCTACCTCCGAACCCCTGAATCCCACCACTAATTATGCACACATAAACCTAAAATCCTGCCTCCGCCACTGAAAGAGGGCACTATTTTTTTTACAAAACCCTAGAACTATAAATACGTGTAACGAAGTGAAATAACTATCATTTTAGACCTTGTAAATACACATAATCACATCTAAATAAGTTATTATACCGTTATTTCTTTTTACATTTAAATTCACGTACAACACAAAACCTTGTAATGTACGCCTCCACTTTACAATGCCATTCGTATAGTTTGTTTATTTCTAGAGCTGTCAAAATGGGTTGGACCCTATGGGCCAGCCCATTAAACCCCATGTTTGGCCCCCATATGATGGGGCCATTTTTGGCCCTAACCCAAAATAAGCCCCACTCTTTGGGGTTATGTTGGACTACATATTGGCCACCAATCAACCCCGTTTCCAAAATTTAGAATCTTGACCGAGGATATTCACTAATATTTAAAAATACTTGGGATACCGACTCATGATGAAAATATACTTAATGATCTTGAAAAATTATTTTAAGATGTTGAAAAAATATTTCAAGGTCTCGATTGGTACTTAAAAAATATTTCGGGATACCGACTAGTATCGAAAATATACTTAATGATCTTGAAAAATTATTTTAGTCTGATTGATTGGTACTTAAAAAATACTTGGGATACTGATTGGTACTGAAAATATACTTAATGATCTTGAAAAATTATTTTAAGATGTTGAAAAAATATTTCAAGGTACTGAATGATACTTAAAAAATACTTCAGGATACTGACTGGTACTGAAAATATACTTAATGATCTTGAAAAATTATTTCAGGATACTGACTAATACTTAAAAAATACTTCAGGATACTGACTGAGGATACTGACTGGTACTTAAAAAATACTTCAGGATACTGACTGGTACTTAAAAAATACTTCAGGATACTGACTGGTACTAAAAATATACTTAATGATCTTGAAAAATTATTTCAGGATACTGACTGGTACTTAAAAAATACTTCAGGATACTGACTGATGATACTGACGGGTATTTAAAAATACTTTAGGATATTGCCTTGCATTGAAAAAATACATCGCATCTTGAAGTATTTTTTTCAAGCATCGCCAAGCATTCTAAAATATTTTTTCAACATTCTAAAATAATTTTTCAAGATCATGATGCATTTTTTTCAAGAGGGCAAGATCCTGAAGTTGATTATTCAAGCCTAAGTTGATTATTCTAAATTGAATTTTGGCCCGCAGGACGGCCCTAACCCTGAGGGTTATATAATTTTTTGGCCCGTGCGGGCTTCTTAAGATGCGGGCTTTTTGGCCCTGTGTGCTTTTTGGCCCTAGCCCGCGCGGGCTAGGGCCTAACGGGCCGGGGTGGCCCGTTTTGACAGCTCTATTTATTTCTGCCACAATCCTTTAACCACCATTTTGTGGCATCATGATTTTTAATAATTAACCTCAGTTACTCAGTACCTGTATATTATTTTGATTCTATTTATAACTTTAAATGAACTAACTCTCATATATCAGGAGAATCATTTATTACTCTGAAATTGAGCTTATAATAAGGACTAAATATATTTTTTTTGTCAAAATAGATTGATAAATAGGACCAAAGTAGTATTTCTCCAAACATTTATCTACTTATCATTAAATGACTCAAATACCAACATAAAGTTGGTCTAGTGATGCAAGACCTTATTAGATCTTTTCTTTTCTTTTTTTATCACAAATTCGAATTCCAAATGAGACATTTATATTGGGAGGAAAAATTACGTATTGAACTAGATGACACACACACACACACACACACATAAACAGGGTTGGACCCACGTATAAGAGAAGGGGGGCAAGTGCCGACCCTTGAATTGGGGAATTTTATTAAAAAATTAATACATTTTTGAATGATTGCCCACCTTAAATTAAGTGCACACCTTTAGTACATCAAGACTGCTCTTCATAATCGGATGGAGATGAATGGTTGAATGATTGTTTAATGCCTTATATTAAAAAAGATGTACTACATACTTGATAACATTGATAATAAGGCAATTATGATAGAATTATATTCCAAAAAATAAGGCCAAGAAGGATGACATTGTAATTATTTTTATTGTAATATACTTTTGTTATTAAAACATATGTACATGAACTTATTGAGTGCCCACCCTTCATTGTAATTTATGTAGCTGCATTTCTAACAACACTTAGCATTGCTTTTCTAAATGACAGTTTTATAAAATAACTACCTCTCTTATTACATCATCAGTATTCACTTGATTTCATGTATATATATTTTTTTAATATTTTTTTCTTTTCTTGTTTATATTCTTTTATTTTTTAATGCATTTAAACCTTTCCTTAAAAAAATTTTGGGGGCAAATCTCTCCGTCACTGATGACCACCCTTCATAAATTTTCTAGATCCGCCCCAGTATATAAAGACTAGAATATTGTTAGTGCCTGTGGGGAATTTTACAACTCTCGTTGGAAAGCGTGGATACGTAGTCCAATTCTTCATTATTCTTGATGACTCAAACAATATCCGGCATGTTTAGGGCCCATTTGGTAGGGGATATTTGAGGAGGGAAAGGAATTTGGAAGAGGGATAGAAAGGGAAGGGAAGATTTTAAGAGATGAGAGAAAATGAGTTGTTTGATAAGAAGAAAATGAAGAAGTGACAGTTGGTAAAGATTAAAGAATCATGAAATATATATTTTACCCTCAAAAGTAATTAATTCAAAATAAAAAGGAAAAATACATATTTTTTAAAAATATCTTCTTATTAAATTCAAACTTTTCTAAAATATTCTCCCGCCAAGTTCAAATTTGTCTAAAATATTTTCCTGTCAAATTCAAATTTATCTAAAATATTCTTTTACCAAGTTCGAACTTATTGTATAAATTCAAATTTAATGTTATTTTCTTGCATTATGGAAAAATATATTTTATGATGGGTAAATATGTTCGAAAGCGTGTTGTTCACGTGAGACTTGGGTTCCCAAAAATTTTGGGTGGATCTTATCTTCCCACATTTAAAGGAAGATTGGTGGACCCAGAACTTTTGTTCCCGAAAAGATTGAACACAAAAAGTGTATCAAACAAATAAACTTGCTCATCTTCCCTTTCCTTCCCATCCCACCTGTTTTGCTTACCAAACATACATTGGTATGTCTTCGTCTTTCTGGTCCTCACCACTTTTTCAAAAAAAAAATATATATATTTATTATTATTATTATGCAGAGTTTTAATACCTTTTTAAAAATTAGCATCAGGGCCAATGCCTACGGAGCGTTGTGGCACCTATGTTGGCCTTTGCCAGTTTCTATCAAAGTTCGAACCTTGCCTGGACCGTTTGGTCCCCCATGCAAATAAAAAATAAAAAAAATTAGCAACAGGATTTTTGCACTAAAGTTAGTAAATAAATGCATAGCCACCTATTGCATTGTCTAAAGTTAATTTGAAAACGTCAAAAACTTTATGAAGTTAATCAATATAAAGCGTGTGAATTAAGTGACCAATTTTGTATTAATTATGACTTAATTGTATTAATATAATAACTATATAATCAAACTATACTTAGTGCATTGACCTGCAGAACAAAAACTGTTTTTAGTGCGTTAAACAGTCACCTTCGACTGGGATAATTAACAACCCACATAAGAAGAAATGTTTCTAATATGTCAAACTGCTCGCACTAATTCTTTCTTTAATCTTATCCTTTTTTATCAATTCCTAACATTGGTCACAATACTAGTGGACATGTGATTTCTCATACTATATTTTAATTGGAGTGAAATATTGCACAAATGTATTACTAGTACATTTCAAATTGTTTTTTTTAGTAAAATACATAATTAAATTTTTTTACCTAATAAATAATTTCATAAAAAAAAGAAGTAAAAGTTTATATTTAATAGGTGTTAGATGTATTATTAGTAAGTGTCCGTTTGATTAAATGGTAGGATTTCAGATAAGCGCGATTGAACCCAAAAAAATGCTTATAAATCTCGTTTCTCATTCCTAATCAATCTCGATGAGTCATGACTTCATCCTCCAACCGCACGTTGAAATAAGTGACAAGGGGTTGCTTATGCGATTGAAAAATTCGGATGAAACTGCCACAATAAAAGTTTCTCCTATTTACCCTATAATCCCTTCTTCAAAATTCTCTACACATATCTTGCATATTATTTATCAATTAAAGTACTTTAAATAACATTGTTTTACCCATTAATTAATTATAATTTAATAATTATATAATAAAAATAATATTTAAATATTCATGTCATTTATTAAATTGTATTAAATAATATTTATTCAATATTTAATTATCAATATTATTAAATAAAATCATGAAAATGTACACAACTTTATTGAAGGAATATACTTGATTACATAATCAGGTGCAGTCATAGCAAAATAATTAGTCATCATATTTATCAATTTATTTTTCTATTTAAATATAATCCCGTGATAATGATAGATTCTGTAATATGCTTTTTGAAATAGACTCCAACATGTATAATTTTTCTTTTGGTTGATATGTACCCTGTCATGAGGTTTTATGCCGTTTTTACTTTTAATTTCATTTATCATTAAATATAAATTTATAAAATTCATGCCTTTTTAGTAATTATACATTCATAAGTGATTTAATGAGAACGGCATTATCCTGCCGTTTACTTGGACTTGTTATTTTGTTCAGTTGTCAAGACTCAAGATATTGTTTAATAATAATAGTTAATAATAGTTATATAGATTGAATTTATTACTTTTTTTTTCCATTCAGTTGTGTATGTTGATCGATCTCTTTGAAATTTCAAGTATTTTATATAGATTTAATTTGTCACGGCATATATAATATATTCAAACTTTGTTTTATTCTTCTGGACTAACTCATTGTTTTATTACTGAAACGTGTTTGACTTTATCTGAATGAAGTCATGCATCACAACATACAAAAATTAAATAAGTGGATAATAACTAATATAAGGAACGCTGTTTGCCGCTACGCATAAATAATTTTTGTTAACAAATATTTCAATTCAATTAGTGAACGAGGAGGCTTCTGAGTTTTTACAGTAACTGTTAAAATGCTTATCAGAAGATTTATGATTTGAAACTGCTAACTGTAATCAATTAGATTTTTGGAGGAGAAATCAAAATTTATAAAATTATATAAAATTTTGTTCTTTTTATATGGTGTTTAACTGTTCACTTGTGCTGTTTGCTAATCATGATCACACATGAAGTTTGCTCTGTCAGTTTCAGAGTGCACAAGTTTTTGGTTTTTCTACAAACAGGGTAGTTAGAAAAGAATAAAGGGATATTTTTTTGGAAAAACACTTCCTACACTGGTGACATTAACTAGTGGTTAAAATGTCAATTTTTCTATCTCGATTGAAAAATCGATGTAGAAAGTACCATATTTTAATGGGTGTTAAAGAAAACGCGTGTAAAAAGACAATTTTAATGGGTGTTAAAGAGCCTTTGTGCACTAATAATGTATTAAAAAAAAAACTATATTATCTTAATCGTTATAACCTAAAATCAGGGCGTGGACTATTTATTTGAGCTCTTCTGTTGTGACATCAAACAAGAAGATCCTCATCAGTGTGTGTATATATATTGCCGGATCCCTAACGGTACATATAAACGTCTTATCTCGGAGCTTATTTGCAGGTCTGAAGACATGAATCAAAGGTAAAAGCTTTCATCACCCTCACCCCAATTCACATTTGTCTCTATATGCTACCCAAAAAAAACAAGTTAATTGGCGACGAAATTCTGTTATTAATTAACTAGTGACAGTGTATTTGACGACGGAATCCTGCAATTCCGTAACTAAATTCTGTATCTAATCCAATATCCCTTGACTGATTCTATGAACGTAATTTGACTTTGTAGGTTGAAGGGTAAGGTGGCTCTTGTCACCGGAGGAGCAAGTGGAATAGGAGAAGAGACGGTGAGACTATTTGCCGATCATGGAGCCTTCGTGGTAGCCGCAGATGTCCAAGACGAACTGGGCCGTCAAGTCGCCGCCTCCATACCCTCAAACACCGTAACATACCAACACTGCGACGTAAGAGACGAAAAGCAGGTGGAAGAAACAGTAAATTTCACCTTACAAAAATATGGAACCCTCGACATCCTGTTCAGCAACGCCGGAATACTAGGATCACTCTCCGGCATCCTGGATCTTGACCTCAACAAATTCGACAACATCATGGCCGTAAACGTCCGAGGCGTGGCGGCGACAATCAAGCACGCAGGTCGTGCTATGGTGGAGAGGAACATCCGTGGATCGATCATATGCACGGCGAGTGTGTCATCTTCCTTGGCGGGATGTGGGCCCCAGGTTTATACGGTGTCGAAGCATGCTGTTCTGGGACTCGTGAGAGCGACGTGCTCGGAGCTTGGGGCTCATGGGATTAGAGTGAACTGTGTGTCACCTTATGGAGTGGCGACACGAATGACTTGTTCGCCCTTCAATATGAAGCCGGAAGAGATTGAAGAATCTATTTGTTCAGAGGCGGTGCTAAAAGGGGTAGTGTTGAAGGCGAAGCATATAGCAGAAGCAGCCTTGTTTCTTGCTTCTGATGATTCTGGTTATGTCAATGGACTTAACTTTGTCGTTGATGGTGGCTACACTGTGGTCAAAGGTGCTTTTCCGATTACCCACGAGTAGGGCACATCTTTAATTTGCCGACCATATTATCATAATATATATATTATCGATGACGACGTCATGGTGCTGATGCTCATGCGTTTCTAAGAGCATCATGTTACGCAGCTGTTATTTAATAATTACTACCTCGAATCCTAATTATAGGAACACTTTTGTACTAAAATTTGCACTACAAAAATATTTCTATAATTAGGACCGGACCTTTTAATCGTGAAACATGAAATAATTTATTGTTACTATGTTGAACAATAAATTTCCCTTTGACTTGTGATCCCCTTACGCTGTCCTTAATTTGAAGTTAATTAGGAGCAATCTACACTGGGCTGCAAAATTAAAGTGATATAATTAATATTATATAAATAAAATACATTGATGCTAGTTACGTGACCTGTACATATTCTGTTTTTTTGTGTAGCTCTCTTTAAGAAAATAACTTTTTAAAATAATAAAATTACATAAAAATAAAATAAAATAACTTAAAGGAGAATCCAAGACAAAAACCATATGAAATTTCAAAACCCCCAAAGGTCTGTTAACATTTGTAAAAAGCATAAAAGTGATAGAGATCAAATTGAGATTTAAAAATGTTGATGAATTTACCATTATGCTCTCAGTTTTTAAATTAAAAAGGAAAAATAAAAATGGTGGAGCGGAGGTAAAGGTAGAACAAAGTGAAAATGGTGGAAGATAAAGGTCTCTCAGATTCAGGTATTTGTGGCGCTCCCCTGGTCTGAATTGTCGCCGGAAAAAATGGAGGAATGTGATAGTGAGGTCTTGAAGGTCGCTATAGCATGATGGCCGGTAGTGGAGGTGGAGGTCACCGGCAACGATGAGAGTGCTTGGTGATGAAGAGGAGAAAATGGTAGTCTCTAGTTTTTTTTGCCACGCCTCTATCCTGAAAAACTCCCCAACCAAATCATCGAGGGTGCTGATTTTTGAAGGCGTGGGTTTCAAAACAAAAATCTTCCTTCTTTCTCTCATATTCTTTTCTCTTTGCTTGGTTCAGTGGCTGGAACACTCTCTCCCTCTCATTCATTCGATTCTATGCATCTAGCGCAATAATTTTTCTTCCTCTCTTGTTTTTATTCCAAGATCTTCATTCGATCAAACAAAAATCCAAAATCTTCATAATTTTTCTGTTATTGATTATTGTTTCTTGATTTCTATCTTTCGTGCTTTCCTTTACCTTCAATCTCGTTTGGTTTTTGAAGAATCAGAAATCGATGTCTCATAAATTTTTATATGGTATTAATTAAATGTAAAACGAGCTTCAAAAAATTCATAATAAGATTAACAAATTTACTAAGGGTTTTGACAAGAATTATAATAGTTTTTACGAAAAAAAAAAAAAATTGCTGATGAAAACATCTAAGTCAAAATTCACTAATATTTGTGGCATTTCACCAAAATTTGTAATAGGATTGATAAGTTTAGTAATGGTTTTGACAAGAATTGTAATGATTTTGATAAAAGAGTTTGCTGATGAAAACATGCAAGTCAGGATTTATCAACATTTGTGGCATTTCAGCATAATTCTTAATGAGATTGATAAGTTTAGTAATTGTTTTGATAAAAACTATAATGGTTTTGACAAAAGCGTTTGCTGATGAAAACATGTTAGTTAGAATTCACCAACATTTGTGTCAATCTTTTTACACATACTGTTAGTATTTACGGATTTTATCAATCTCATTCCTGTTCACCTTCTTCTCCTATTCACCTTCTTCTTCTTCCACTTGGTTGCCACATTCAAGCCGCCAATATTTACAACCAGACATATAAACACATACGTAGACATGCATCACAACATACAAAAATTAAATAAGTCGATAATAACTAATAAGGAACGCTGTTTGGCGGCTTGCTGCGGATAAATAATGTTTGTTAAAAAATATTTCAATTCAATTAGCTAATTATATATACACTAGTGAAAAAGATGTTGTTTTTTTTTTTCTCCCACATATGCCTTTTTTTCCCACATATTTCAATTAGCTGCAGTGGGCAGAAAGTGGAAATGGGGACAATGTCATAAATAGGGAATGAGGAGACTTCTGAGTTTTTACGGTAACTGTTAAAATAATCAATGTAGACATCAGCCTCTACGCCTATAAATATTCACAACTGGTGTAGAAAGAAAAATTTTGTGAGAATTAAAAAAAAAATTCTTAGTATCAGTATATACGTGTGCCCTAAATGTCAAAACATTATGTATAAGACTTATTAGTTATGTTTTGTTGTCTACATTATATAGGGAAAATACGTGAAAGTCTCAAATAAGATAAATAAATATAACTAGGTCATTTAAAATCACTACATTACTCTGAAGTTCTAAAGAAATTGGCGATATTAATTCTAATTGTGAAATGATTATTTTACCCTCTTTCAATTTCTACTTTCCCCACCATCCATGAATCAACTCACATTTCCCTCGGGACAGTTGCAGACAATCGTTTTGGCGCGACACAATCGACACGCCTCCAGACCTTAACCTTCACTCCCTCCAGTCATTAACTTCCAGAGCAAGCTGCCTTGCTTCACTTCAAACTCAATTTCGCTCCTTGGAACTCTCATGCTTCTACGATTCTTGATTTTTGCAAGGGCATAATCAGTTTTGTTCACATTGATGGTTATCAGCAAAAATTTGGAGCTTAAGTAGAAGAAACCCTTGGCACAACTTCGATTATCTGAGTTCTATTCGTTCCGAGAAAACCCAGTTGCGGTATACTCGTTGTTTGTCAATGGCTTCCTCCTCCGAGACGTCTTGGTTGGGCACCAGAAAAAAAAAATCGAAGAGTACGGATATAGACAAAAAACAAGCAGGTCATGACGGCTTCCGTCAGAAGAGGATGTGATACTTTCATTTTCTCGCCACAACATCGACAGCTTGCCACTGACTGGTCATGTGTGTACTCTGCGTTCTTAATCTTTCGTTTCGTTATCTAGAAGAGCGAACTCCTTTTACCCATTTGTTATTTTGGGCCTCTTGAAAGATGAATCACCATGTCAGCGAAGCTGAATATGTGTGTTGAATACCAAAATAATTTGAACGAGGAGGCTTCTGAGTTTTTACAGTAACTGTTAAAATGCTTATCAGAAGATTTATGATTTGAAACTGCTAACTGTAATCAATTAGATTTTTGGAGGAGAAATCAAAATTTATAAAATTATATAAAATTTTGTTCTTTTTATATGGTGTTTAACTGTTCACTTGTGCTGTTTGCTAATCATGATCACACATGAAGTTTGCTCTGTCAGTTTCAGAGTGCACAAGTTTTTGGTTTTTCTACAAACAGGGTAGTTAGAAAAGAATAAAGGGATATTTTTTTGGAAAAACACTTCCTACACTGGTGACATTAACTAGTGGTTAAAATGTCAATTTTTCTATCTCGATTGAAAAATCGATGTAGAAAGTACCATATTTTAATGGGTGTTAAAGAAAACGCGTGTAAAAAGACAATTTTAATGGGTGTTAAAGAGCCTTTGTGCACTAATAATGTATTAAAAAAAAAACTATATTATCTTAATCGTTATAACCTAAAATCAGGGCGTGGACTATTTATTTGAGCTCTTCTGTTGTGACATCAAACAAGAAGATCCTCATCAGTGTGTGTATATATATTGCCGGATCCCCATCGGTACATATAAACGTCTTATCTCGGAGCTTATTTGCAGGTCTGAAGACATGAATCAAAGGTAAAAGCTTTCATCACCCTCACCCCAATTCACATTTGTCTCTATATGCTACCCAAAAAAAACAAGTCAATTGGCGACGAAATTCTGTTATTAATTAACTAGTGACAGTGTATTTGACAACGGAATCCTGCAATTCCGTAATTAAATTCTGTATCTAATCCAATATCCCTTGACTGATTCTATGAACGTACGTAATTTGACTTTGTAGGTTGAAGGGTAAGGTGGCTCTTGTCACCGGAGGAGCAAGTGGAATAGGAGAAGAGACGGTGAGACTATTTGCCGATCATGGAGCCTTCGTGGTAGCCGCAGATGTCCAAGACGAACTGGGCCGTCAAGTCGCCGCCTCCATACCCTCAAACACCGTAACATACCAACACTGTGACGTAAGAGACGAAAAGCAGGTGGAAGAAACAGTAAATTTCACCTTACAAAAATATGGAACCCTCGACATCCTGTTCAGCAACGCCGGAATACTAGGATCACTCTCCGGCATCCTGGATCTTGACCTCAACAAATTCGACAACATCATGGCCGTAAACGTCCGAGGCGTGGCGGCGACAATCAAGCACGCAGGTCGTGCTATGGTGGAGAGGAACATCCGTGGATCGATCATATGCACGGCGAGTGTGTCGTCTTCCTTGGCGGGATGTGGGCCCCAGGTTTATACGGTGTCGAAGCATGCTGTTCTGGGACTCGTGAGAGCGGCGTGCTCGGAGCTTGGGGCTCATGGGATTAGAGTGAACTGTGTGTCACCTTATGGAGTGGCGACACCGCTGGCTTGTTCGCCCTTCAATATGAAGCCGGAAGAGATTGAAGAATCTATTTGTTCAGAGGCGGTGCTAAAAGGGGTGGTGTTGAAGGCGAAGCATATAGCAGAAGCAGCCTTGTTTCTTGCTTCTGATGATTCTGGTTATGTCAATGGACTTAACTTTGTCGTTGATGGTGGCTACACTGTGGTCAAAGGTGCTTTTCCGATTACCCACGAGTAGGGCACATCTTTAATTTGCCGACCATATTATCATAATATATATCTTATCGATGACGACGTCATGGGGCTGATGCTCATGCGTTTCTAAGAGCATCATGTTACGCAGCTGTTATTTATTAATTACTATCGGATCCTAATTATAGGAACACTTTTGTAGTAAAATTTACACTACAAAAATATTTCTATAATTAGGACCGGACCTTTTAATCATGAAACATGAAATAATTTATTGTTACTATGTTGAATAATAAATGTCCCTTTGACTTGTGATCCCCTTACGCTGTCCTTAATTTGAAGTTAATTAGGAGCAATCTACACTGGGCTGCAAAATTAAAGTGATATAATTAATATTATATAAATAAAATACATTTATGCTAGTTACGTGACCCCTGTACATATTCTGTTTTTTTTGTGTGGCTCTCTTTAAGAAAATAACTTTTTAAAATAATAAAATTACATAAAAATAAAATAAAATAACTTAAAGGAGAATCCAAGACAAAAACCATATGAAATTTCAAAACCCCCAAAGGTCTGTTAACATTTGTAAAAAGCATAAAGGTGATAGAGATCAAATTGAGATTTAAAAATGTTGATGAATTTACCATTATGCTCTCAGTTTTTAAATTAAAAAGGAAAAATAAAAACGGTGGAGCGGTGGTAAAGGTAGAACAAAGTGAAAATGGTGGAAGATAAAAGTCTCTCGGGTTCAGGTATTTGTGGCGCTCTAGTCTGAATTTTCGCCGGAAAAAATGGAGGAAGGTGATAGTGAGGTCTTGAAGGTCGCTATAGCGATATTGATGGCCGGTAGTGGAGGTGGAGGCCACGGGCAACGATGAGAGTGCTTGGTGATGAAGAGGAGAAAATGGTAGTCTCTAGTTTTTTTTTGCCGCGCCTCTATCCTGAAAAACTCCCCAACCAAATCATCGAAGGTGCTGATTTTTGAAGGCGTGGGTTTCAAAACAAAAATCTTCCTTCTTTCTCTCATATTCTTTTCTCTTTGCTTGGTTCAGTGGCTGGAACACTCTCTCCCTCTCATTCGTTCGATTCTATGCATCTAGCGCAATAATTTTTCTTCCTCTATTGTTTTTATTCCAAGATCTTCATTCAATCAAACAAAAATCCAAAATCTTCATAATTTTTCTGTTATTGATTATTGTTTCTTGATTTCTATCTTTTGTGCTTTCCTTTGCCTTCAATCTCGTTTGGTTTTTGAAGAATCAGAAATCGATGTCTCATAAATTTTTATATGGTATTAATTAAATGTAAAACGAGCTTCAAAAAATTCATAATAAGATTAACAAATTTACTAAGGGTTTTGACAAGAATTATAATAGTTTTTACAAAAAAAAAAATTTTTGTTGATGAAAACATCTAAGTCAAAATTCACCAATATTTGTGGCATTTCACCAAAATTTGTAATAGAATTGATAAGTTTAGTAATGGTTTTGACAAGAATTGTAATGATTTTGATAAAAGAGTTTGCTGATGAAAACATGCAAGTCAGGATTTATCAACATTTGTGGCATTTCAACATAATTCTTAATGAGATTGATAAGTTTAGTAATTGTTTTGATAAAAACTATAATGGTTTTGACAAAAGCGTTTGCTGATGAAAACATGTTAGTTAGAATTCACCAACATTTGTGTCAATCTCATTACTCAATTGGTGTCAATCTTTTTACACATACTGTTAGTATTTACGGATTTTATCAATCTCATTCCTGTTCTCCTTCTTCTCCAATTCACCTTCTTCTTCTTCCACTTGGTTGCCACATTCAAGCCGCCAATATTTACAACCAGACATATAGACACATACGTAGACATGCATCACAACATACAAAAATTAAATAAGTCGATAATAACTAATAAGGAACGCTGTTTGGCGGCTTGCTGCGGATAAATAATTTTTGTTAAAAAATATTTCAATTCAATTAGCTAATTACACTAGTGAAAAAGATGTTGTTTTTTTTTCCCACATATGCCTTTTTTCCCCACATATTTCAATTAGCTGCAGTGGGTAGAAAGTGGAAATGGGGACAATGTCATAAATAGGGAATGAGGAGACTTCTGAGTTTTTACGGTAACTGTTAAAATAATCAATGTAGACATCAGCCTCTACGCCTATAAATATTCACAACTGGTGTAGAAAGAAAAATTTTGAGAATTAAAAAAAAAAAAATTCTTAGTATCAGTATATAAGTGTGCCCTAAATGTCAAAACATTATGTATAAGACTTATTAGTTATGTTTTGTTGTCTACATTATATAGGGAAAATACGTGAAAGTCTCAAATAAGATAAATAAATATAACTAGGTCATTTAAAATCACTACATTACTCTGAAGTTCTAAAGAAATTGGCGATATTAATTCTAATTGTGAAATGATTATTTTACCCTCTTTCAATTTCTACTTTCCCCACCATCCATGAATCAGCTCACATTTCCCTCGGGACAGTTGCAGACAAAGCTGGAAACAGAGTTGAGCACCGCGTACGCGGACACAATCGACACGCCTCCGGACCTTAACCTTCACTCCCTCCAGTCATTAACTTCCAGAGCAAGCTTCCTTGCTTCACTTCAAGCTCAAGTTCGCTCCTTGCAACTCTCATGCTTCTACGATTCTTGATTTTTGCAAGGGCATAATCAGTTTTGTTCACATTGATGGTTATCAGCAAAAATTTGGAGCTTAAGTAGAAGAAACCCTTGGCACAACTTCGATTATCTGAGTTCTATTCGTTCCAAGAAAACCCAGTTGCGGTATACTCGTTGTTTGTCAATGGCTTCCTCCTCCGAGACGTCTTGGTTGGGCACCAGAAAAAAAAAAATCGAAGAGTACGGATATGGACAAAAAACAAGCAGGTTGTAATACCCGGATATTTTTATCTGGCATATTATAAATAAAAGTTGGATAATTCTGATAAGTGAAAATTCAATCTCCAGTCTTGTATAATTATAGCATATTTTCTAGGTAGAATTTCTACAAGAAATTAGGGAATTTAAGGGCCAAATAGCCAAAATGACCAAAATGCCCCGGAAAGGGTAATCAACTTAGGAAATTATGGGAAAAATACCAAAAGGCAGTAAAATGACCAAGTGAATTAGGAGAGTATATTATCCATAATTATGGTAATTTAATAAAATATGAACTTGGGAAAATTGTATAAGAGTGTTCAAAAAGTAGTAAAAAGACCAAAAATACCCTTGTAATTATGGAATAATGTTAGAGGTATGAAAATACTAATGTAAATACTTGAGTATGAAGATAATGAGACATTGTAATTAAGAAAATTATCAAGTTATGATAATTAAGTAATTAAGTAATATTGGGCTAATTACTTAAGCATAAGTGAAGGAAATTCACAAATAATTATATGAAACCCTAAAATTGGTGGTTTTTGTTTTAAAATTAGTAAAAATGTATTTACTAATTAATTGGAAATTTTTATGAAAATAAGTTGAGTTTAGGTATTTTTAGGCCTAAATACAAGAATGGACCAATTAGGTAATTTTGTGAAATTTTTTGGAAAAATTAATTAAATAAATCATTAAATAATTAAATAAATTAAAAAATAAATATTTATTAAAATAAAATAAGGGCCAGCCGAAAATTAGGTCAAAATAAAAAAAAATGAAAATGAAATAGAAACACAAGTGGCCAACTTGCACATATAATAATAATATAATTTAATTAAAGTAAAATATGTGAATAGTAATATTTAAATTAGGAAACGGATCCTATCTAGAGATCTAGGAATAGGAATCCCAAGGTCAAGGTAAAATATTGATCAGTGAGTTTTTACCTTTAAGTGACCTCTTAGGAAGTTAATTCCGAGGCCGTTTGTGCATTTTCCTAATAAAACAAAATAGGGAAAAATGCATATAGGCATAATTTTGGAAAAGAGGAAAATAAATTCTAACTCAACATTTAGGAATGGGTTTGAATTTATTTTGACATATTTGGAATCAGTGAATTTTTCTGAAGAAATAGGTATTCTCAGAAATGCGTTCTGAAACCGAACGCGATCGGACACGTTTTTCGAGGAAACTTTAACTGGACTGTTGGAGGCCTATATGGAATCAAAATTTAGGTTAACTTGGACATTTCTACTAAGTAAGAACTTGTCTTCAAAGTTGTGAATCCAGAATTTTGAGATTTTTCCGAAATTACGCGAATCGGGTACCGATCGGGGAAATCTACCTTAAGCTTCTAGAAGGGCCACATGGCCACTTCCTATTGCCCAATTGGTGCCACCTCAGCAAGTGGGCAGGTCGGCCAAGAAGAAGGAAGAAGAATAAAAGCTTTTGAAAAGTTGCTTTGGACGGTCCAGATCGATTCTCACAAAGTTGATCCGACAGTAGAAATCCTACAACTTTTCTTATAAATACCCCCTCCTTCACTTTTCTTGCCGAAGTCTTCAACGGGTAAGTCTTTCGGTCTTTAGTTTTTAGTCTTTAGTTCAATAGTTAGTAAGGCTAGGGTAGTCTTTATTTTTATGATTTGGGTATCATATGGGAGGGCTATTTTAGTCTTTATTTTCAAGAATCATAAATGCGTCGAAGTTATGGCGAAATTTTGGGAAGAAAATAGCCTATGTAGCTAAGCGCTCGCGAAATTCCGCCAAGTAGGGGTATAGGGGCAAAATGGTAATTTTTACCTAAAATGCCAGTTATAATGTCAAATTACTAATGGAAGTGACATTATTCTCATAGGATATCTGAAACGTTGATTCTGCTGCCGTTACGCTGCCCGACGTGCTGCTCTAGGACTTTTGCACGTTTCTCCGTAGAAAGTACGTTTTCGCCGATAGTACCTAACGTTGCCAACGAAGGTACGGACGCGCATCGTAACACTAATCTTGTGCTTCTTAAATGCATATATGTCAATGATATGTTCGTAGACCGTTATACGCACAGGTTATACGGGTTATAGTTTTGATAACACCGTTTTGTTTTCCTAGCGCCGAGGACACGACTAATTATCGTGGCACCGGTGAATAGTGCATGTCGTTATTGTTGTTTTACATTGTGGGGCTTTCATATTGCTTATTGCTTATGTTTGTCGGCATAATGATCATGCATCTCTATATGCTTTTGTAGTGATATACCGTTGTATTAGCTCTAGAAGTATCTCGTTGTCTCGTATACCGTATTGTTTGGGTATGAGGTTAACCGTTACCTGAGATTCAATATGGTGAATTGAATCTCAGCTGTAGCTTCAGGGTCGGGAGGACCACGGCTCGGGGATCGAGGCAAGTACCCGGAGTAGGCGTGCAGCTGAAGACCAACTTTATCTTTATCGCTTTACGCATTCCTTTCCGCTTTATGTTTCTATCTGTTGTTCCTTTCTAAACCATAGGACTACTGTAATCTATACAATGTTACACAATGGTTGATGTTTTGGCTAAGAATCCAAATGCACTTTCGCTCTATTGCTCGACTCTGATTGTTTGTTTGAAAAAAAAAAAAAATTTCCGCATTTCAAACATGGGATGTTACATTTTATGGTATCAGAGCAATTTTTCTGGGCAAGTGTTTAACTATGTTACCACGGACGGTTTGGTGCGAAGGCAAGGCTAGTCTACGTGGGTGTGCCATAAGTCACCGCTAACCCGGTGAGGCCCCATGGTAGACACTTACCTGGCCATTCTGTTCGGATAACGGAGTTAGGTTCTTAAGCCTTTTAACTTTGAGCATATTTTTGAAAATGAGTACTGATACGACCATTGGTGTAAATGTGTAAAGATGAACAGGGATAATGGCTAGTATGCCTTTAGAGCCCTGTCAAGACGATTCGAGAGTGAATCTTTCTATGAACCCAACATCCTAGACAAGTTTTAACTACAAACAGAACGCTGATAAGCACTATACGATCAAAGCATTGGATGGCGGAACAACGCAGCAAGACTATTAGAAGAGCGCAACAATGAGGAACATGAAGAAAATAACCACAATGATGAAGAAGAATATGATGACAATGACAATGATGAAGAGCCTGAAGGGTCTGACAGATCCCAATCACCACCCAGGCACGAACAAAGAGAAAGGACTACTGAAAACTGGGTAAACCAAGTTGCAAGTTGAAACCACCTGGTTTCCGAGGGAGGAGTGAGCTAGGCGAGGATTGGCTTCGAGTCGTGAGAAGATTTTTGAAGTCATGGAATGCCCCGGAAATCGGATGGCCCGCTTAGCAATTTACAAGCTTGAGGAGATGCTCACAAATGGTGGAAGAGCGTTTCCACAACTCGCCCGATCCGTTACGTGGGAGATGTTCCTTGAGCGCTCAATGAACAAGTATTTTCCTCCATCAACACAGTAATTAAAGAAGAAGAATTCCCGCAGATCAAGCAAGGAGCCGAGGAGTCTTTCGACGACTACTTCGCCCGCTTTACCAACCCGTCGCGGTATTCATCATACCCGAAAATCTACAAGAATGAGAGCCGGAAGGCTAACCGACTGTAACCGGCTGAAATATGATATAAGGGCAAGGTTAGTGTCTCAGCAATTTCCGAAGATGGCCAAAGCAGTGGAATCCTGCAGAATGACAGAGCGCAACCTGAAGGAACTGCGCAAATCCCGAAGCCAGGACGGAAATAATGCAAGTCGTGGTGGTTCCAACCGCGGAGGTTCCTCACAGAAGAGGAAGGCACCTTGGAACAACAACCAGGGTGGAAACAAGAGACCCTACCAACCGGGCAACAAAATTACCCCTGCATACGGGATCCCAGACGTGTCCTAAATGCAAGAAGTACCATCCAGAGCCAATCTGCGATGGGAAACAAGTCTGTTTCAAGTGTCGAAGCCCGGACACATTAGCGGGATTGCCCCGAGAAGACTGCAGAGGCGAGACCTCAGAACACTGGCCGAATTTTTGCATTGACAAACACAGAGGCCAAGAAGTCCCCAGAGATGGTTCAAGGTACCATCTATCTCAATGGAAATCTACTTGAAGCATTGTATGACTCGGGTGCTAGTCACTCGTTTATTTCCTATGATTGTGCAAGTCGTTTAGGATTGCATGCCCGTAGATTACCATTTGATCTTGTTGTATCTACACCGTTGGGTGTAAAGTCTTTAGCTTCGATGCATGTATGAATTGCAACCGCTAACGTGGATGGAAGAGTTTCTAAAGTGGATCTTATCCGTCTACCTCTTCACGGCATCGACGTCATATTCTGGTCCGAATCGGTTAACGGCCAATGGTGCGATGATCGATCGTGGCAAAAAGGAGATATCATTTGCCGGAGACAAGGTTGAAGTGAGCCTGAACTTCTCTCCGCTACGTGGTTGATCGGTGCGTGAAGCAAGGATGTCATGCTTTCATGGTATTCTTTTCGATCAAAGTCAAGCCGACCTTTCACTTCGTGACATTCCCGTGGTGAATGATTTTCCCGATGTATTTAGGAGGATCTTACCGAGTTACCTCCTATCCGAGAAGTGGAGTTCAACATTGACTTGATGCGGCACAGATCAATATCAAAGGCGCCGTATCGTATGGCTCCTAACGAGATGCAGGAGTTGAAGAAGCGATTGGAAGAGCTTTTGAAGAAGGGGTTCATTCGACCTAGCGTTTCACCGTGGGGAGCCCCGGTGCTTTTGTAAAGAAGAAAGATGGAAGTTTCCGACTCGCATCGACTACCGCGAACTCAACAAGGTATTTGTTAAAAACAAGTACCCACTTCCCGGATTGATGATCTTTTGGATCGGTTGTCCGGTTCCACGATCTTTTCAAAGATTGATTTGCGTTCGGATACCATCGGTTGCGAGTTAAGGATGGCGATGTTCCCAAGACGGCTTTCGGAACCGAGATATGGGCATTATGAATTCCTTGTGATGCCCTTCGGATTAACAAATGCACCTGCGGTATTCATGGATTACATGAACCGTATCTTCCGACAACACCTAGACCAATTTGTGGTGGTGTTCATCGACGACATCTTGATATATTCTAAGAGCAAAGAAGAGCACGAAGAACATCTGCGAAAGGTGTTAGGCATACTCAGGGAAAAGCAACTATATGCTAAGCTGAGCAAATGCGAATTTTGGCCGGAAGTTAAATTTCTGGGCCATGTTATATCTAGCGGCGGAGTTGCAGTTGATCCAAGCAAAGTAGAAGCGATTACGGGTGAAACGGCCAGAGGCGTGACGGAGATCCGTAGTTTTCTTGGTGCAGCGGGATACTACCGCAGATTTATACGGATTTCTCGCGTCTTGCCCTACCATTGACAAAGCTTACGAGGAAGAATCAACCCTTTATATGGGGAGATGATTGTGAAGAGAGCTTTCAGAGTCTGAGGGAGAGGTTGACTACAAGACCGGTATTGATTATCCCCAATCCCGATGAGACCTATGTTGTCTACAAATGATGCCAGTGGGCAAGGTTTGGGATGTGTCCTAATGCAGCAGGGCAGGGTGGTGGCCTATGCCTCTCGTCAGCTGAAACCTCACGAGCTAAACTATCCTACACACGATCTAGAGCTGGCGGCTATCGTGTTCGCTTTGAAGATATGGAGGCATTACCTGTACGGTGTAACCGTAGAAGTGTATTGTGACCACAAGAGTCTGAAATACTTGTTCGATCAACGAGAACTCAACATGAGACAACGTCGTTGGATGGAGCTCATTAAAGATTACACCCTGGAGATCAAATACCATCCGGTAAAGCAAACGTTGTTGCTGATGCTCTTAGTAGAAAGACAGTGCGGGTATCATACATGATGATACGGGAGCGGCTTCTTGGAAGATTTCGAGACTGAATCTATCCAACCAAATCTCGCATGGGTCAGCATGCACCAGCTGATGCCTATCTTGCTACACTTCTTGCAAGTCAAGGGGAGTATGATCTGAGAGATGAAGTGGAAAAAGCTCAGAAGCAAGATGATTGGGCTATCGAGACTCGTGAGAAGATTTCTCGAGGTGAGACCCAAGACTATGACCTATCACTTAGTGGTTTGGTCAGGTATAAGCAGCGAATCTACATACCGCCGAGTTGATGAATTGAAGCGGTCAATAATGGATGAGGCTCATAAGAGTAAATATACTCTACATCCAGGCATGGTCAAGATGTACCAGAGTATGAAATCCGAACTTTGGTGGCCCGGAATGAAGAAAGACGTAGCCGATTACGTGGCCAAGTGCTTGACCTGTCAGAAAGTGAAGATTGAGCACCGTCGACCCCCTGGTCTTTTGCAAGGACTAGAGCTGTTGACAGATTAACCAAGTCGGCACACTTTATTCCCATCAAGTATTCACTATTCTCCGGAGCGATTGGCGGAGATTTATATCAAAGAGATAGTGAGATTACATGGTGTTCCTAAGAGCATTGTCTCTGATCGTGATACACGATTCAAATCCCGTTTCTGGCAAGCATTACATGAAGGTATGGGGACTAAGCTAAGGTTCAGTTCGGCTTATCACCCACAAACTGGAAGAGCTATGCTGACAAAAGGAGGAGACCTTTGACGTTCTATGTCGGCGACCATGTATTCCTAAAGTTATCTCCGGTAACTGGTGTCGGCAGAACGCTCAAGAGGAAGAAACTAAGTCCACGATACGTGGGACCTTTTGAGATTTTGGCAAAGCGCGGAGAAGTAGCTTATCAGATAGCTTTACCCCCGAACCTGAGTAATCTCCATGACGTTTTTCACGTGTCACAACTGAAGAAATACCAACCTGACCATGATCATGTCATTGAGTACGAAGACGTTGAAGTACGGCATGATAATACCTTCATCGTTGAGCCGTAATGATCATTGATCATAAGGAGAAACGGCTCGAAATAAGACTATTCGATAGTGAAGGTGGTGGAAGGGTTTAACACCCGAAGAGGCAACATGGGAACCGAGAGTGACATGAAGGAGAAGTACCCGAGTTCATGGCCCGAAGTTTAGTTAGTATAGATTAAATTTCGAGGGCGAAATTTTTGTAAGTGGGGAGAAATGTAATACCAGGATATTTTTATCGGCATATTATAAATAAAAGTTGGATAATTCGATAAGTGAAAATTCAATCTCCAGTCTTGTATAATTATAGCATATTTTCTAGGTAGAATTTCTACAAGAAATTAGGGAATTTAAGGGCCAAAGAGCCAAAATGACCAAAATGCCCCTAGAAAGGGTAATCAACTTAGGAAATTATGGGAAAAATACCAAAAGGCAGTAAAATGACCAAGTGAATTAGGAGAGTATATTATCCATAATTATGGTAATTTAATAAAATATGAACTTGGGAAAATTGTATAAGAGTGTTCAAAAAGTAGTAAAAAGACCAAAATACCCTTGTAATTATGGAATAATGTTAGAGGTATGAAAATACTAATGTAAATACATGAGTATGAAGATAATGAGACATTGTAATTAAGAAAATTATCAAGTTATGATAATTAAGTAATTAAGTAATATTGGGCTAATTACTTAAGCATAAGTGAAGGAAATTCACAAATAATTATATGAAACCCTAAAATTGGTGGTTTTTGTTTTAAAATTAGTAAAAATGTATTTACTAATTAATTGGAAATTTTTATGAAAAATAGTTGAGTTTAGGTATTTTTAGGCCTAAATACAAGAATGGACCAATTAGGTAATTTTGTGAAATTTTTTTGAAAAATTAATTAAATAAATCATTAAATAATTAAATAAATTAAAAAATAAATATTTATTAAAATAAAATAAGGGCCAGCCGAAAATTAGGTCAAAATTAAAAAAAAAAAATGAAAATGAAATAGAAACACAAGTGGCCAACTTGCACATATAATAATAATATAATTTAATTAAAGTAAAATATGTGAATAGTAATATTTAAATTAGGAAACGGATCCTATCTAGAGATCTAGGAATAGGAATCCCAAGGTCAAGGTAAAATATTGATCAGTGAGTTTTTACCTTTAAGTGACCTCTTAGGAAGTTAATTCCGAAGTAGTTTGTGCATTTTCCTAATAAAACAAAATAGGGAAAAATGCATATAGGCATAATTTTGGAAAAGAGGAAAATAAATTCTAACTCAACATTTAGGAATGGGTTTGAATTTATTTTAACATATTTGGAATCAGTGAATTTTTCTGAAGAAATAGGTATTCTCAGAAATGCGTTCTGAAACCGAACGCGATCGGACACGTTTTTGGAGGAAACTTCAACTGGACTGTTGGAGGCCTATATGGAATCAAAATTTAGGTTAAATTGGACATTTCTACTAAGTAAGAACTTGTCTTCAAAGTTGTAAATCCAGAATTTTGAGATTTTTCCGAAATTACGCGAATCGGGTACCGATCGGGGAAATCGGCTCCAGAAGCTTCTAGAAGGGCCACATGGCCACTTCCTATTGGCCAATTGGTGCCACCTCAGCAAGTGGGCAGGTCGGCCAAGAAGAAGGAAGAAGAAGAAAAAGCTTTTTGAAAAAGTTGCTTTGGACGGTCCAGATCGATTCTCACAAAGTTGATCCGACGGCCGAAATCCTACAACTTTTCTTATAAATACCCCCCCTCCTTCACTTTTCTTCACACCATTCCATTGCTTCCTTTGGCCGAAATCCTAGGGAGAGAAAGTAGAGAGAGAAGCTCTGGGGGAGTTCTGCCGAAGTCTTCAACGGTAAGTCTTTCGGTCTTTAGTTTTTAGTCTTTAGTTCAATAGTTAGTAAGGCTAGGGTAGTCTTTATTTTTATGATTTGGGTATCATATGGGAGGGCTATTTTAGTCTTTATTTTCAAGAATCATAAATGCGTCGAAGTTCGCGAAATTTTGGGAAGAAAATAGCCTATGTAAGCAAGAGCCGGCGAAATTCCGCCAAGTAGGGGTATAGGGCAAAATGCTAATTTTTACCTAAAATGCCGGTTATAATGTCAAATTACTAATGGAAGTGACATTATTCTCATAGGATATCTGAAACGTTGATTCTGCTGCCGTTACGCTGCCCGACGTGCCGCTGTAGGATTCTTGCACGTTTCTCCGTAGAAAGTACGTTTTCCGCCGGTAGTACCTAACGTTGCCAACGAAGGTACGGACGCGTACTGTAACACTAATCTTGTGCTTCTTAAATGCATATATGTCAATGATATGTTCGTAGACCGTTATACAGACAGTTATACGGGTTATAGTTTTGATAACACCGTTTTGTTTTCCTAGCGCTGAGGACACGACTAATTATCGTGGCACTGGTGAATAGTGCAGGCTGTTATTGTTGTTTTACATTGTATGCTTTTGTAGTGATATACCGTTGTATTAGCTCTAGAAGTATCCGTTGTCTCGTATACCTTTGTATTGTTTGGGTATGAGGTTAACCGTTACCCGAGATTCAATATGGTGAATTGAATCTGTTTGTAGCTCGTGGTCGGGAGGACCACGGCTCGGGGATCGAGGCAAGTACCGGAGTAGGCGTGCACCGAAGACCAACTTTATCTTTATCGCTTTACGCATTCCTTTCCGCTTCTGTTTCTATCGTTGTTCCTTTCTAAACCATAGGACTACTGTAATCTATACAATGTTACACAATGGTTGATGTTTTGGCTAAGAATCCAAATGCTCTTTCGCTCTATTGCTCCACTCTGATTGTTTGTTTGAAAAAAAAAAAATTTCCGCATTTCAAACATGGGATGTTACACAGGTCATGACGGCTGTCGTCGGAAGAGGATGTGATACTTTCATTTTCTCGCCACAACATCGACAGCTTGCCACTGACTGGTCATGTATGTACTCTGCGTTCTTAATCTTTCGTTTCGTTATCTAGAAGAGCGAACTCCTTTTACCCATTTGTTATTTTGGGCCTCTTGAAAGATGAATCACCATGTCAGCGAAGCTGAATATGTGTGTTGAATACCAAAATTTTGTTCATGACGGGTACAGCTATTGCGGTAATATGCCCTCTCTTCATTGGCGAGGGAGAGATTTTTGGATGGCCAGAGTAACAGGGTTGCTACGGTTTTGATGTTTCAACTCCTGATGAGTTATAGCGACTTAGACCTAAGGACGAGCCAGCATGCAGAAAATATTGTTGTTAACTTATTAGATTGGCAGGTATGCCCATTGCTCCCTGCACTAACCTTTCACGGGAGATGAGGTGTTTGCTTTGCGTTATGATTAACTTGTCTATCATTACGATGAAGTGTCGTTAACATGGGAGATTTTGTTACGTCATGCTAGTTCTGGCTCATGGCCGGTTTTATTAGCTGAGGTCTAAGTTGTGAATCGTCATTTGCAATCAATAATTTGTTTATGCGTTTTATAACTCTGGCAATTTCGATTTGCTTTGAATTTTTATAGTTGGTTGATTCTTAGATATGCTTAGTTCTACGATTAATCTATTGGGGTATTGTTATAACTTCAATACTTGGTGTTGGATACTTGGAGCTAATATTGAGTTTCCCGGTCATCATATGGGCTTATATTTGTGTTGTGTGAAATTATGTTTAGACTCTGATCTCCTTTTGTAAATCTCATTGACTTCAACTGTAGCATGATCTGTTTTCTAAATCAAGTTAGCATCATCACCTTTATGAACTGTTGTTTTTCTCTCTTCAAATTTGTCTGACTTCAATTTGTTATCACAAAAGTTAGGTGTGTCTTTTAAAGGTATAATAATCATTTGTTAGATAATTGGCATTTATAATCTTGAGTAATTTATATAAAATTCCAATTCTCTTTGTATAATCACCTTCGAAGATGGAAATACTAATTGATAAAACTGTTTCTGCAAAGACAAGAACTTCTACAAGTAATGTTGTTCCTTTTGCAGAGCCATTCTGATGATGAGACTATCTATGGTATCTTTCTGCAGAATGCAGAAACAGAGAACTTGGTCTCTCCGAAGGTAATAAATTTTACATTTACTATTTCCTGCAAGTTTGAGTTATTTCTGTGTGATTCCTTAATTGTTAATTGTTTTTCAGGAAATACAAAGTCGAAAACTGTTGTTCCTGTGACCTCTCGTAAATTCGGAGAAGTTTTGTTGAGAGTACAAGGTGGGGCTCGCCACACAGGGATTGAAATTCAAGAATTTATTGTTGAGAACTGAACTGATAACACTGCATGTTTATACGTTAAAAATATAAATAAGTACTCTTTTTTATTTCTAACAACATTGCAAGACTTTCAATGTACGTAGTCCTCTGTAGAATTTCAACCTTTTCAATTTATAAAGTTTCTCACTTTTTCTCCTAATCCAAGACACAACCAATTTGGCAATTTCCCAATTTCAAAGCTGCATAAAAAGTAAAAACTCAAAGTAAGAAGCAATTAATACGAGACTTTGATGCATGCAAGCATGAGAAATAGTAATTGTAACTAGAAAATCTACTTCGTGTGAGGTTGCAGAGAAGGGATCACATGGGTGGAGAAGCAAGTCGTGTGGGTTTGCTGTAATTTGACAAGTACATGTCTAGTTTTTGACAATACTGTCTCCACATTTTGAAAACTTCATCTTCACATTTTGACAATTCTATTTCTATGGTTTAACAATTACATCTCCACATTTCAAAATGGACTTGTCAAAACTTGGAGATGAAATTGTCAAAACGTCGAGATTGAGTTGTCAAAACATGGAGATGGAGTTGTAAAAACTTAAACATAGAATTATCAAAACGCGGAGATGATGGAGTTGTCAAAAACTGGAAATGAACTTGTCAACAAGTGGACATGAATTTGTGAAAACAGTTTGATAGGCTAGTCACAACATCCATAACATGCACATTGAATTGGCATTTCATGCCCCTGTTGTTAAAATTGGCATAGAGGCCTGTAAAACTATAGGCACATTAAGTTGTCATTCTATAATTTGTCATAACTTGGCACATTCACTAGTCATAAGATAAGTTGTCAAACATAATATTATTGCCAATGTAGGCATATAAAGTTGTCAAAAAACATAATAACATGCCCCCATATAGTATTCAGAATTACATAATATAATTTGTTCGTTGCTTGCTACAATGGACAGAACCTTTTGCCCATGTATGTTCTTCTCATTATTTTTCTTCTTTTTCTTGTAATATACTTTTGTGAACAATGTGTATCTGGACGCCTTTGGCTGCTTTTCTGCATCTTTATCTTTCCTTTTTCTATTTTTCAGCATATTCTTCTTACCCTGTAAAATAATTACTGCTTCAATCACCCAGCAGCACAAATAGAGGACATGCATTACACACAACACCAAGGGATTACTTTGCGCTACCAAACAATTTTATCTGACCAACCATTGATACAAACCTTTGCCGAAAGTAAGGAAGCAGAAAGTTTCTCAAGAAGCAAAGGAATGACAAATGGTTCAAGACGAGGCATGGAAGATAATGCAGACTACAAAGAAGTCAAACAATTCGTTCCTGATACTATAGCAAAGTAGAAATAGCATTTGCTCACTCTAGTTTCACATATAAATATAATACAAGCACTAGAATGTCAAGTATATCTATAAAAATATCAAACATTTTTAGATGGAAAAAACAATATAATGTAAAAAAGAACAATAGAAAAAACAATTCATCCACCCAAGAAAAAGAAAATCATCTGGCAGGGTGGATTAGACAGGGACAAAGGCAACAAGTCAATGACAACTAGAATTAATTACAAACATATTATAGTATAAGTTTTAGAGATAAGATATTGTCACTACCAATTTTAGTTACTACTACTTTTCTACTGTTAGATCAGAATCTCAATAAGAAAGAGAAATGATGAAGGTAGATGAGATTTTGATCTAAAAGTGAAAAAGTAGTAATGATCAAAATTAGTAGTGACAATATCATTTCCCTAAGTTTTAAATCCAAATTAGAAACAAATTATTTTAGGACTGTAATATGAGAATATCAAAGTTAAAGTTATATTGTTCATGATAAACATATGGGTTTTTATACAAGAGGGAGGAGCCTATGAATTAATGGCTCATAATGATAATTATCTCCCTAATTATATATCTGATTACAATCTCTGATTATAGTTATTTACATTAACACCATATATTTCATGTTTCCTAAAACTCCCCCTCAAAGTTGGAGCATAAATATTAATCATGCTCAACTTGTTACAAGAAAATATAATATAAATAAATCTAAACAAAATAATTTTCTTCTTCATGAGATCTTGAATCAACCAGCAAGTTCGGGCACATCATGAATAGTTCAACCAAATGTACACCGAGGACATTCAAAAGAAACGATCCAACAACTTCACCAAGAGCTCGGATAACAAAGAGTACCAAACCAAAGCAGAAGTTGTAGCAAATGGTCTTACAAGGGACCAAACAATACTTCAAACTTCTCACCAAGAGACAAAGCAACAATGAACGTCTCATCAGGGACAAACTCCAAACGGTCTCACCAGGGACCAAACAATACTCTAAATGTCTCAACAGAGACAAACACCAAAGACACACTTCACCGAAGGCAAAGAACAGACAGGTCACACAAGGACCACCAAAAGGCAAATCAAAAGTCGCAAAGCTAAGCAGATGCCAACACACGAAAGTAACCAACCTAAATCAAGAAGGACCAAACTCATGATCTGGAATGATGAGCCCATACCCTAAAATCCAAACAGAATCAAGAAGAACTATAGAAGCCAACCACAAGCTCGGCACCCAAGACAAAAGACCATTTCACGAATGTGTTGGAAAACGTAACAAACGAGAACCCAGCCACTAGAAACAAGTGAACATGCACGAAATGAAACATCGACTATGCTAAAATAGTAGAAACAATTGAACTCGGTCTCACAACGCAACCTTCAAAGATGAGAAATGGCCTACACATACCGAGAATGGAGGCGCAACGTAGAAGAACAATGTCAGCCGAGATTACCATACCAAACAAAGGCTTCACAATTCTCAACAGCAAACGTCACATTAGTGACCAAATAGAAGCAACAGTCCTCCTAGTGACCAAATAACATACTTCCACAACCAGAAAGCAAATAACCACCAAAATCGAAGAAAATTAATTAGAAAACACGATGAAATAGCACGTCGACAAAACATGTTGAAGCACGAGAAATAAACCAAAAAGTCACAAAGATGTCAGTGGAACCAAATGCAGCACCATTCTTCTGGTTCTTATCCTACAAATTTGACAAATGATAGTTTGGTCTACGAATTTGACAAATGACAAATGACAATTGGTCTGTGAATTTGACAAATGACAGTTTAGTCTTCAAATTTAAAAATTGCCAATTTGATCCCTATCAAAACTGCAGCATTTTAATAGCAACTTGTCAACAACTATTTAGAGAGTTTTAATAGAAACTTGTCAGCAACCATTTAGGCATTTAGGTTACATTCTTCTTGCACCGCGGACTGGACCCTTACCGCCTTCTTTACCCTCGCCATCCACCATTACTATTGTCACCAGCAATGTTCACATTCATCTCCATTGTCGCCGGCGACCAAAACTCTTCCATTATCGTCGTCGCACGTTGTCGCCACAACACCACCTTTGTTCTTCCATGACCCAGTGACACAAAGCATCGTGAGCTAAGAAAGAGTTCAAATCCAAAGAGCAATGAGGCTGCGACACAAGAGCTTGGAGAGTGGCGTGAGTAGCATCGGATACCACCATTCTTCTTCCTCCACTCTCACCTCCATCGCTCGCCGGTGGAACGAAGAAGACCCGGAGCTTCTTCTTCTTTGGACTGCACAAACGGTACAAAAAGAGACAAAAAAGGAGCTGCAATTATTTTCTGGAAACTTGAAGTTGAACCTTCGGCACATTCACCAAACAGCTTGCCGAAATCTGGAAAATCTTCGCCGAAATCTGGAATTTTCACCAGAAATTGGAAAATCTCACCAGAAAGTGAGAAGTTCACCAAAAATCAAAGACCCTTCTTTCTTCTTCGCTGCGGCCGCTTGTTCATGATCAAGAAGGAAGAAGGCCTCACCGACACACTCTCTCTTCCAGTGACGTTGGTGAAGGAGCCACTGCTGGAAACTGAGCTGACACGAGCTCACACACGCTGGAGACTGGCCATTGTCACTGCTCACGCTATAATAACAGTGGCTGTCAAAAAAACTCAAATTGGCCAAGAATGATCCCTAAGCTCTGATACCATATAATCTGATAATTTGAAAGTTAAAGTTATTTTGTTCATGATAAACATATGAGTTTATATACAACAGGGAGGAGCCTAAGAATTATTGGCTCATAATGATAATTATCTCCCTAATTATATATCTGATTACGATCCCTAATTATAGCTATTTACATTAATACCATATATTTCATGTTTGGACAAATGCTAGCACCCGCAAAACTTGTAGGAATATATAATACTCCATCATGCTTTCAAGTTCACTCACTCTCACACTTAGCGCATGAGGAATGGCTTGGCATATAAACAACAAAATTAGCAATATAACCATACCAGACAAGCACTACATTCCTCGAAAATAAACTTACTAAATTCATCAGCCTTGAAAACAAGAAATGCGGATCCTCGAGAAGTCAAGGAATAATTACAATGGATCTATAAGGTTATTTTGGCGCAAATAACCAGTAAGATCGATGTTTGTGGAATAAAAATCTAGGCAGTCGAAACAGAGGAGACCAGACATTTAAGTGGCTTCAACACAAGAAATTCAGGCAAACTGAGATCAACATGATCATCTGTCAATTCCGCAAAAAACATGAGCACAAACTTTAAGAGAGGCCAAAAACCTATAGATTTAACAGTTTAACTTTCTGTCATACCCAAGGAAATGATAGAGATGATTGCATGTGCACAGACGACATAGTAAAATGATCCGAAAGAATTTATGAGCAAAGTACTATACCTATTGAGGAATGCATTAACATATCGTGACCAGTTGTAGAAGACAAACCACAGAAGTACAATCACCAAAATATCTGGAAAACAATTCAGGGAGTCACAAGTACAAAGCACCGCAAGCCTGATTGCTTATGAAAGCAGGAAAAACATAAACTTCTTTGAAAAACAAAACATCACTTAACTAGGATTGGCTGTCTAAATAGTTCATAATGCAGAACATACAAATTAAAAGGCTATACATCTTAGTTTCAAAACGTCAAGCAAACCCATATAATCTAGGAATAATCAAAACTTGGTATTTTGTATAATTTAAGTTCCAATTATATACAAGCATTAAGCAATAAGCAAAATGGGTTTGTAATTCATGGCATGATCACATTCGAGTCTGCTAAAAAGGATCTATTTCTGGAGTTGTGAAGTTGGAAAAATAACAACTATTTTTTGCAGTAAAGAAACAATAGAGGATACTAAAAAGACAACGCTCCCACCAATCTAGCATATCAAGCTCAAAAGCTACATTGTACAGGTAGATCTTGCGCTGAACCCAATTCATATCTTTCAAACCTGTGAAAGAAATGAAGGTGGATTTAAGCTACCTGCTTTAATCATGGAACAACTCAAAATTAAAGGAACAAAATTCAGATCACATAGGCAAAACCAGCTCGATGGAAGATCAGAACAGGGGTCAGATGACAAAGGGAGATAGATCCAACACCACGACCTTGGCGATTTGAAAGAGGGCAAAATGGTCATTTCACATTTCACAGTTAGAATTAATATCACCAATGTCCTTTGAGACTTCAATGTAATTCGGTGATTTCAAAAGTCCTAATTGTATTTATTTCTCTTACTTGAAACGTGGTTGTGATTTTCCTTATTATATATTCATACTCATCAGAAGATCTATGCTTTGAAACTGCTAACGGTAATCAATTAGATTTTTGGGAGAGAAATCAAAATTTATAAAATTTTGTTCTTTTTATATGGTGTTTAACTGTTCACTTGTTTTGTTTACTAATCATGATCACACATGAAGTTTGCTTTGTCAATTTCAGAGAGCACTCGTATAAGAGTATAACGAGTTTTTGGTTTTTCTACATACAGGTGAGTTAGAAAAGAATAAAGTAATATTTTTTAGGAAAAACACTTCCTACACTTATAGCTAAAGTCAAGAAAACAAGCCGAGCCTATCGGGTCGGACTTATAAAATGAAGCATCTAAATGAAGTCGGGTTTAAAAGGGCCAGCTGTGTAAGGCCAAGGGCTTAAAATGGCCGGCCCTATTAGGCTCGTCAAGTTTTTTTTTCCAATTTACCCAGATGGCAGCTACTCACTTGCCATCTTGACCGAGTTTGACCGTGAAAAAAGCTACTTGCCTGTTTTGTTGCCCAAAACTCACTCACTCAGTCACTCTCATAGTCTTACTCATTTCTGTTATTCACTTCACGCCTCTACTCAAAGATTTTATGATTTGATTTATTATTTGTTGCTGATAAAGATTATAGATATATTCATGATGCGGGAGAAGAAATTCTTGCTATTTTTACCCATAAAGCAGAGTCTACTACTTGAAGTGAAACACAATCAAATGCCTTTAAAATTGATGATAGTGGCGAAGAAAATGAAAATGATAGTCATCATACTCATATTGTTTAGTGGTAAGTTTCTTATGCTTTGTGTGAGTTATTGTTGGACAATAGTATACTTTTAATTATGAATTAATGATTTGTTTGTTTGTTGTATGATGCTTGTTGTTTAGACCTTAATGTTGACAACATTTATTTGATAAATTAGAACTTTAATTGTTGTAATTTATTAATTATATTTGTTTGAAGAAGAAGAAAACGCATGAAAAATAATTAAAATTTTAAAAAATAGCTTCCAGCCATGTCGACCGGCTTTTGCCCGCATACTATCAAGCAGGGCCTTAAAAACTAGATGTTTTCTTATCTCGAGTCTAAAAAGATGAGCCCTTTTAGGCCATGGATCTTCAAAGGCCGGCTCTGAACATTAACTAATGGTTAAAATGTCATTTTCTTTATCCCCGGTGGAACAATCTAGGTAGAAAGTACGATATTTTCCACACAGACCGCGTCTGCACTAGTTAGAAAACCTGTGTAAGAAGACAACTTTAATGGGTGTTAAAGACCCTTTGTGCACTAATAATGTATTAAAAAAAACTATATTATCTTAATCGTTATAACCTAAAATCAGGGCGTGGACGATTTATTTGAGCTCTTGTGTTATGACATCAAACGAGAAGATATATATATTTCCAGATCCCCATCGGTACATATAAACGTCTTATGTCAGAGCTTATTTGCAGGTCTGGTCTGGAGACATGAATCAAAGGTTAAAGCTTTCATCAACCTCACCCCAATTCACATCCGATCCGTCTCTATATGCTTTAAAAAAAAGTTAATTACCGGAGAAATATTAATTAATTAATGACAGTCTATTTAAGGACGGAATCCTACCATCCGTAAATAAATTCCGTCGTTAATCCAATATCATTTGACTGATTCTATGAACGTAATTTGATTTTGTATAGATTGAAGGGTAAGGTGGCTCTTGTCACCGGAGGAGCAAGTGGAATAGGAGAAGAGACGGTGAGACTATTCGCCGATCATGGAGCCTTCGTGGTAGCCGCAGACGTCCAAGACGAACTGGGCCGTCAAGTCGCCGCCTCCATACCCTCAAACACCGTAACATACCAACACTGCGACGTAAGAGACGAAAAGCAGGTGGAAGAAACAGTAAATTTCACCATACAAAAATATGGAATCCTCGACATCCTGTTCAGCAACGCCGGAATACTAGGATCATTCTCCGGCATCCTGGATCTTGACCTCAACAAATTCGACAACATCATGGCCGTAAACGTCCGAGGCGTGATAGCGACAGTCAAGCACGCAGGTCGTGCTATGGTGGAGAGGAACATCCGAGGATCGATCATATGCGCGGCGAGTGTGTCGTCTTCCTTAGCGGGATGTGGGCCCCAGGCTTATACGGTGTTGAAGCATGCTGTTCTGGGACTCGTGAGAGCGGCGTGCTCGGAGCTTGGGGCTCATGGGATTAGAGTGAACTGTGTGTCACCTTATGGAGTGGCCACACCAATGACTTGTTCGCCCTTCAATAGTAAGCCGGAAGAGGTTGAAGAATCTATTTGTTCAGAGGCGGTGCTGAAAGGGGTGGTGTTGAAGGCGAAGCATATAGCAGAAGCAGCCTTGTTTCTTGCTTCTGATGATTCTGGTTATGTCAATGGACTTAACTTCGTCGTTGATGGTGGCTACGGTGTGGTCAAAGGTGCTTTTCCGGTTACCCAAGAGTAGGGCACCTCTTTAATTTGCCGAGCATATTATCATAATATCTTATCGATGACGAGGTCATGGTGCTGGTGTACTCGTGTGTTTCTACGAAAATCATGTTACGCAGTTGTTATTTATTAATTACCTTGTAATAGAAACATGAAATGCTTCATTGTTACTTTGTTGAATAATAAATGTCCCTTTGACTTGTGGTCCCTTTGACTTGTGGTCCCTTTAAACTGTCCTTAATTTGAAGATAATTAGGAGCAATCTACACTGGCTGCAAAATTAAAGTAATATAATTAATATTATATAAATAACATGGATTGATGCTAGTAACGTCACCTGCACATATTCTTTTTCTTTTTTTGTGGCTCTCTTTAAGAAAATAACTTTTTAGAATCATAAAATTACATAAAAATAAATAAATAATAACTTAATCACGGTACTCTTGAATCCCATCATTTATTTGTCTTTCTCCATGTGCGCCTCTGATAAGCTCATTGCTTCGTATGATACCTTTTATGTTTAGCATGTCAAGTATATACATTTCGAGCCTCTTTGTTTTTTCTTCACATAAAGTGGCAAAAGTTAAAACTTGAGTCTACAACCAAAAAAAGATAGTCTTTTACCGAAAAACAAAAAACAAAACAAGATAGTCTAAACCAACATATCAGCATACATGCAGACGGGCACTACAACAAGGATGATCAGGTTCTTGTGGAATTATCATTTCTTCAGTGCATTGATGATCGTCCTTAGCCAGAAAATAAGCACATTCAATAACCTCTTGTGGAGCATATCGGATCTCGATATCCCAATCGGAGTTTTTCTACTTAATTAGCTAGTGTCATGCATCATGAAAGGCTACCAATGCAACAAGCAGCATTGGGCGTGATTCGTAGCGCAATCCATGAAATGTCGGCATGAGCATATATAACTGAATTCCCGTAGTGCAACAGAGCTTGCTTGGGTTTGCTACACGACAAAATTTGCCACGGAATTCAGAGTTTTCGACTAAATTTGCCATAAATTTGCGACAGAAACCATTCCGTCACTAATTATGGGACCATGACAAACCAATTTCCGACGGAATTATATGTTGAAATTGGCAAGCTCCTCAAAAAATGTCTCACATCGATGGGATCTTGGTGAGGGCCTGAGGGGGGTGGGACTTCAAGTATAAAAGGAACCCCCCCCCCCCTCCTTCATTGTAATTCATCCCTCAAACAAGACAATTATGATTTCTTCCTCCCTTGTAGTGTGTCACTTATAAAATTGTTAGAGTGAAATTAGATCTTGGTATTTGTCTTATTGTTGTCTTGCTTATGTGTTTACTCTTGCAAACGCACCAGTTAGTTGGAAGTCTACTTTACAGTCAACGGTAGCTTTGTCTACAATAGAGGCAGAGTACATGGCGATAACAGAGGCTATGAAGGAGATGATTTGGCTTCAAGGATTGCTTGGAGAGCTTGGTATTGGTCAAGAAAGCATCACAGTATTTTGTGATAGCCAAAGTGCTATTCAGTTAGAAAAGAACCAAGTCTATCATGCAAGGACGAAGCACATTGACGTCCGTTACCACTTTATAAGAGAAATTTTGGAAGAATGTGGAGTCGCAATACGGAAGATACAGACAGATGATAATCCTACTGATATGCTAACGAAGGT
The DNA here is from genome assembly GCA_025563575.1 of Acacia pycnantha. Lineage (NCBI taxonomy): Eukaryota > Viridiplantae > Streptophyta > Magnoliopsida > Fabales > Fabaceae > Acacia > Acacia pycnantha. The sequence goes on from JAMWYP010000038.1 coordinate 734,492, forward strand.
GGTGACTTCTATTAAATTTCAACATTGTTTGGATCTGATCAACATTGTTGAACATTGTATTTTAAATAGAAGTTACAATTAGAATTTGTAAATTAAGAGAAATTGAAAATGTGAGGATCTTACCAAGGTGGAGATTTGTTGAAATTAGCAAGCTCCTCAAAAAATGTCGGGGTGGCACTTCAAGTATAAAAGGGACCCCCCCCCCCCTCATTGTAATTCTTCCCTCAAACATTGTCTCTTAAGGCAATTTTGATTTCTTCCTCCCTTTGTAGTGTGTCACTTATAAAATTGTTAGAGTGAAATTAGATCTTGGTATTTCTCTTATTGTTGTCTTGCTCTGTTATTGTTATCTTGCTTATTATTTATTAGTTGCAATTAGGCGCTCTATATATCCCCGTAACATTATAATCCGTCACAAATTTATTTTTTTTATTTTTAATGTCATTTTGACACACGTGACATTCCTAGGAGAAGCCCACCTCATCATCCCCACATGTAGCCACTCCATATTTCCTGAAAATGCATCTTCTTTTGACCCGCTGTTGGTTCGAATCCACGACCTCACCCATACACGCAAATGCCTTACCAGTTGGGTTGAAATGCTTTGACCTTTTATTATTGCACAATTATATATAATCAATTATTTATAAAATATAAAATGTTTATGATGAATTCACAAGTCATTGAGACGTAGACATATTTTGTTGCATGAAAATAAAAAAGAAGATGTTGTTGCAACTAATTGGGCCAGGCCAGTGTATCAAATGGATTCAAATCCAGTTCCAAAAGTTAGGGCCTGAAACCCTGTCTTGAATAAAGGAAAACATAGGCTCAAAAACAACAAAGTGACGAAAAAGTAAATTAGGTTGACTCATAACCATAAAGTTATAGGTACAAATCTCACCGATATGAGGACTTCGTTGGTGGACGATCAGTAAATACTTCTTGAGCCTGAAGATATGCCCTACACCCGATTAGCCCCAACATCTAAACTTTTTTGTAAAAAAAAAAAAAAAAGAGTAAATTAGTTAAATGTAATTTATGTTTAAATAATTTTTAATAAAAGAAAAATAGTTTGAAAAATAATTAATTAAATAATATATTAAAAATTCAGTTTCATAAGGTTTACATACCAAAAAAAAAAATCAAAAGTTAAAAAAAAGTTACTTCAAAATAAAAGTCAAATGGGCTCTATAGTTTTTTTTTTTTTTTTTTTGCTAAAAAATTTTTAGGAAAGGGGTTGGGTTCACCCAGTCTATTACCCTCAGACGTTAACCTAGGCACCTAGAGGATGCCTCCCCCAGTGCCTTGACCAACTCCAGGATCAAACCATCTCCCTTTGGTGAGAGTGTCCAACCCCTTTGCCAGTTGAGTTGAGCCCAAGGACGAGGGTGGCTCTATAGTGTTTTGTGAAAACACTCAATTCAAACATGTTAAAATGCCAAAAACAAAGCCCAAAGCACATTTCCCAGTTTTCACCGTGGATCTTCTCCACTCTACCACCCATATAAACACAGTCAAGAGATTTTTCTTGTTGGCCAAATAATTCAAAATGGTTAATTTTTAGAATAAAATATAAAATCATAGAAAATGAAACCAAAAAAAAAAACATTTTTAAAAAATAGAGATAACTGAGAGTGAGATGTTTATATTTCCTTCCCCTCTCTTTCAACGCTGTTATTTTGTCTGTCTCCTGAAGAATATAAAGCAGAGCACAAAAGGGATCCAAGTTTAAAAATATAAGAAATTTCCAAAATTTAATGCTCAAACTTGTCTCGCTCTATATATTTATAGTACGAGTATTATTCTGGAACCGTCGGTGTGATCTTAATTAGTGTGAACTTTTAGCCATTGATACAGCAGGATGCTCACAAAATACCAAAACGCCAAACATATCCGCCAAATTTTACACCACATATATACTACAACTTTCTGCATATCCAACGCTCTCTGCAATTTTTATTTTATTTTTTGTTGTATTTAGGCTCTTTCCTTGGGACTTTAATATAATTTTCCCAATAAAAAAGGGAAATAAGCTATATACGAATCAGTCCAGATGACAACCTGGCCATACGCACATCAAACGCTCTCAACTTCACATCAGAAGTCTATTTGAGTATCTGGTATATATGTTTGGATACAAATTATTGAGGGGACTTCATTTCGTTTTTTTGGATAAAGATGACAAATGCATCGCGCATCAACACAAATGATTCAGAAAATGAAACTTTTTTTTTTTTTTTACAATTATTATTTTTTTAGTGGGAAAGCAAGTGTATTTTTCTGAGAAGCTAAGAACTTCTCAGAGTACAAAAAATGGTGAAAGCAGTTCATTCCGGTTAAAACACCATTTTTCCATTAGGACCAGAAACTCTTTTTTTAAATTTGAGGGACTAAAGATTGTATTACCCCTAAATTTTATTTTCTTCATTAAAGTGGATCTTAAATTGGAGACCTTTCACACGATATTGTTCGCTTTGAGAACGATCCTTCCTCACGTTTTTTAAATGTATCAAGAGATGATGTATCTAAATCATTATCAAAGCGTCTTTTGTTTCCTTTCTCAGCCGATGTGAGACTTTACATGAGAGACCAAAGACTATATTATTACCTCTAAATTTTCCCTATAGAATCAAACTTGTAATTACTCCTTCGATGCTTACTATAAAATGTATTTTATAATTCAATTTCTTTATTAAACTAAATTTTATACTAAAGACGGTAGTATTTATCTATAGAATAAAAACTCTTGCAACTCACACCATTCTGAGCTGATATTATTATTATTATTGATAGATGTATTTTTTTTCATATAAATTAGAGAATTTTCAAATTTCTTCATTACATTCTATTCCACATATCAAATGATTTTGAAGATAAAACATCGTTTTTTGTGGTTGGGCAAAAAGAAAAGATAAAACTTACTTGTAGCCACTAATTGCTCCATCTCAAGCAAACACTTGTTCCATGGGAGACAATACGGACGATTCTTGTGTAATTATCATCCTCTCAACACAGACAGGAAAGTTCAATTGGATTACTCTTCCTTGTTGTCTATCCAAATGAGCGAATAACGTTTAATCTTAGCTTGCTGATGAACAACCGAAAACGATTTGTAAGGGCCAATACATTTCTTGCACTGGTTTATCCACCTCCATGGCCATTCAATTTTTTATATTCTTGAATATTATAAAGAATAAGAAAAGTGAGTTAATATTTATAAAAGTTCATGGTAAATAAACAGGATCATAAGCATCATTGTCACTGAAATAAACAAGTGACATATAGTCGTAAACACAACATCAATGATTTTGCTTCGTGCAAAAGATTGATGATTATCGTTGGGAAAAAGAGATTGATGATTATTGAGTTCTAAGCTAGTTTATGATTCTACTGCTCCCTCAACTCCATTTTATAGTAGTTTTATAAGGTATGTTTGATCTTTTTTATAATAAGGGTGTGCATGGGAACCATTTTGTTCCCCAACACTGATTCTGAGATGAAACAGTTTTTTCTGATTCTGTGCCTGGGAAATGTTCTGAGAATCAGAATTACGTTTGTTAACACATTTTATTTTTATTTATATAATTTTTATATTCAAAAAATTATTTATGTGGTGGTGGTGGTGGCGATAGCGGTGGCGGTGGCAGCGGTGGCGGTGGCGGTGGGTGGTGTTGGTGGTGGCGGCGGTGGCGGTGGGGAGGGTAGTTGATCCGTCGCTTAGGGTGATTGGAATTTCTTTGCTTCGTCAATGTCATGATCGAGAGAAGGGGAAAAATAGATTCTGGCTTTGTGCCTTAGAATAGAGAAGCAGAAATTTTCTTTTCTTTTTTTTTATTCCCCAGCACAAAAAAGAAACCGGTTCATCCCGGGAACACAAAAAAACGGATTTACCAAACACAATTCCTATTCAATTTTGTTGCTGGGAATAGAAATTAAGAAAAAACTCATTTTGGGAGCGTTACCATGCACACCCTAAGACGTTTTGATCATTTTAATGGGCAATATTTTTTATATATGTTCATATTTGATAAGGATAGCGGGAAAGTAAAAAATTAATATAACGTTGGAGTTTAGTATGATTAATAAGGGTAATATTTAAAATCGTTTTAATGTTACGACAAATTTAATGTTTTTAATTATTTTTATTAGTACCCTTTAATTAAATATTTATACAGTATAATCCTTGTACATTGTATTTAATTTGTTCTGCCCCTTATTTCACGGAAAGAAACCTGCTTTATTTAAAAAGGAAGAAGTCAAGAGGGATACGAAAGTTCACAAGTAACTGGACAAATCAAACGCCAACTCTAAATGGTAGATTTGGGTTCACGCATTTGACCGATGGAATTAAATAGAAATGCTCTTTGCTTATTATATATGAATAATTGAGTCACAGCAGTGTTGGAAAAATCAAAGCTCATTTTCGTAATTAAATCTCTTAATTCCCCGGCCACTCTGGCTCTTAATATATAGATATCTTTTCTATTGAAAGGAATCGTATCTGTACACTAAACATGGATATATTTCTTAGTAAGTATTTTCAATGTATCAACCGGAGTTGAGTCTAGCGGAAAGAGCGTGATAAATCAAAATTAAAATCCCTTCTGAGTGCTGAGATAGGTACGGATATTTAGTACCCAACAATATGGTTATCTCTTTTTTTTTTTTTTTTAAAAGTACAGGCAAGTTAGAGCTTGAAGAGGTGGGGAGGGGACAAGACTAAAGGTCTATCCCACAATACAACAAAATAGAAAAAACTAGGAACGACAAGCTAGTTGGTCCTTCAAGACCATATCCAGGCAACCGGCAGGAATGGATGTAACTAGGAGGTTGCCTCCCAGTGCACGCTCTCCAAGTTGACTATTATATTCTTACGGTTCGGCCCACCGTGCACACAAACCACCCTCAGGCGAAAAGCCAACCCCGTGTAGCACAGTGATCCATTAGCAACCGTTGATATCTCCTCTATAAATACCAGTGGACGCTATATCAGATCCAATATCGATCACACCTAGCCCCAGAGGCTAGACATTTGTGTTCTACTACAGAACATTGGCGCCGACCGTGGGGATCGTCAAACAACTCGATTCCTAAAATCATAAAGCTGTTCGTAACCACTGAACATGGCCGCCAGCACTAGAAGCCGCACCAATGCGGCACGACTGCCGCTGCCACCACCAGATGAACCACAGCAACCTTCTAACCCGGGGCAGCTGTCACAACACTCGAACTCGGTGGACCCGGAGGGAGATCATGGGAAGAGACCGGTTAATATCGAAACCGAGGATACCGCCATTTCTCCCCACCCTAATCGGGATCGCACCTGGTCATCAAGGAATTCAGTGGAAGGTCTTCCTCATCCTTCCCGTGAATTTCAGATGGAACATCCCGACGTCCGCCTGCTCCATAACACTATAGGATCGTTGATCCGGCGTATAGATGGCATGGAATACCGACATGAGTTGCAAAAAGAGGAGAACATTCGGATTATTCGAGAGGAATGGAGCGTCAAAATACGATATGAGAGCAGGAGGAGCGGGAAAAGAGGTTGTCTGAAGCAAAAGAAAAACACCGGAGTGGAGGGCAGAATGGAGAGGGCTCAAACCGAATAGCCGGCTCGGACTCGTGCATGTCAACCGGGGTGAGCATCGAAAGGAAAACGAAGTTATTATTGGTGAGAAAAAGACGGGAGAAGGAAGCCTGGTCACAAGATCCAAAGATGAAACGGTTAAGAGCACGGGCATTGTGGCTAGAAAGATGAACCCCCCGAGGGCTTCCCAAGCCGACTTGAGGGAGCACGAAGAAAGGCAACCTTTTAAGGAGCAGGTCGGCAACCGAAAACAGAGTTCCAGCTCGCTCAAGTTAGGCAAGGATCGGGAGAAGCCCTGAGCAAGTACCTGGATCGTTTCAACAATATAGCATTGCAGATTCCGGGACTAAAGGAGGAAGTAAACCTGCACTGCATCATAGCCGGATTAGATGTTTCATCCCGTCTAAAGAAATCTATCATGAAACGGAGACCTACAACCCCAGGCCGACTTTCATGATAGATCAAAGCAAGATCTAGATCCGGAGCAAATGGAAAAGGCGGGAAACGCGGGAAAGAAAGGGCTAAGAGCCCACCTCGCCGAGGAAGAGACAATCGGGACGGAGACAATCAGGAAGCATACAAGAAAGCATCACATAACCGAGATACCGGCGGCAAAACCCGGGATTCTAGGTACGAGAGATACACCCCATTGAAGGTCTCTCAGGCTAAGTTATGGAAGGAAGTAGGCTCAACCGAGTTGAAAAAGGTAGAAAGACCCCGGGCTCGGGTAAAAGAGCTACTGGCGATAAAACCCGTTTTTGTGAATTTCACAATCAACATGGTCACACGACCGAGCAGTGTTGGGATCTGAAGAATACTGTGGAGAAGTTTATCCGTGAGGGAAAACTCCAAAGATATGTAATCCAGACCCAGGGAAAACAGGGCAGTAAGAGGCAGGTTGAAGGCCGTGATAAGAGCCCACCGCCTGAAAAGAAGAGAAGAGAGCAGGAGAAGAAATCTGAAGATAGTGATGAGGAATTCCCGATGCTAAGTACGACCGCAACGTGATTAGCGGAGGCTTTGGTGGCGGAGGATTCAACTAGCGTAGACGGAAATATTTGAGAGAAGTTTTGTCAATCAGAGATGCTCCAAAATTTAAAGAAGATGTAAGCAAGCCCGAATCTCCTGTGTTATGTTTCACAGACAAGGACTTAGAAGACGTGGCCCCAGGACACCATGACGGGTTGGTGATAACGGGAACCCTGGTCAATTGCCGAGTAAGGAAAATTTTTGTGGACAATGGAAGCGCCGTGGATATCATTCTCTGGGATGCGTTCAAGAGGATGAAATTTGACTCCGACGTTCTAAAGCCATGCAAGACCATGCTAACCGGATTCAATGGGCAGGATACCCGACCAAAGGGGTACGTAGATCTTAAACTGACTTTGGGAGATAGGCACGCTTTTAAGACGGAGAGAGTCCAGTTTATAGTAGCAGATTTCCCTTCTTCGTACAACATAATCCTGGGTCGTCCAACGATTCACAATTGGGATATGTTGGTGTCATCCAAGCATCAAAAGCTTAAGATGGTCAGTAAGAAAAATAAGGTCGCTACCATAAGGGGAGATCAAAGGAGTATCGCAGTGTTACTTTAACACGGTCAAGAAAGATACAACCCGGCCGGACCAGATCGACCCCGGTATCTCGTAAAAAGCGGGCTCGGGAGGACAAAGCAAAGCTTTGGAAGCGCATGTGGCGTAATCTGCTAGAAGCGGCTTTATCCAGGAGATACATAGTATACCACATGGTTGTCCAATGTGGTCCTCGTGAAAAAACCAAATGGGAAGTGGAGAGTCTGTACAGATTACAAGGATCTAAATAAAGTATGCCCAAAAGACTCTTTCCCAATGCCCAATATTGACCGGTGGTAGATAGTTCTTCCGGCTTTCGGCTATTATCATTCATGGATGCTTATTCGGATATAATCGGATCGCTATGCACTCGGAGGATCGAGCTAAGACGGCTTTCATCACCGAGAAGGCAAATTCTTGCTACAATGTGATGCCTTTCGGGTTGAAAAACGCAGAGCCACGTATCGAGAGAATGATGAACCGAGTTTTGAAGATCGATTGGTCGGAATGTAGAGGTATACATTGACGACATGATTGTCAAGTCGTCGCCGAGGTTAACCATATTGATGACTTACGGCGGACATTTGACAAACTCGAAAATATAGGATTCGCCTCAACCAGGCAAAATGTGCATTCGAGTACCTGCGGGGAAAGTTCCTTGGGTTCACTGCTAACGAACGAGAGGAATAGAGGTTAACCACGACAAATGCCAAGTGTGTTAGACATGAAGGCCTCGCGGAGCAAAAAGAGGTTCAAGAATTGACTGGACGTTTAGCTGCTGACCCAGTTTCTACCTAAGTCGCGAGAGAATTCTCTTCCTTTCTTCAAGATGTTAAAGAAGGAAGCATCTGAGGGATGGACAGCGGAATGCGAAGCAGCTTTGAGAAAATTAAACAGGTGCTTGTCCGCACCTCCGGTGTTAACTGACGAGCAGGTGAAAGCTTATTTTTATATTTGTCGCAGGGAATGAGGTCAGTAAGCGCGCGCCGTTAGTTAGAAACGGCGGAAGGCCAGAGTCCTGTATACTTTGTGAGTAGAGCCTTGCAAGGCTCGAATGCGTTATCAAAAGGTAGAAAAAATGGCGTTTGCACTGCGATAGCGGCAAGGAGGCTTCGCCCATACTTTCGAGTCATCCTATCATCATTCGCACAAATCACCCGTCTAAGCAAATCCTTCATAAGCCGACCTAGCATGGCGGATGGTAGGTTGGGCCATTGAGCCGTCGAATTTGACATTACTTATGAGGCTCGGCATGCGATCAAATCCCGTGCGCCGGCAGATTTTGTAATGGAGCCGACTCCGGTCAAAGAGGGGATAATCGGGATACATGGAACTTGTTTGTTGACTCGCTCTTCAAACGTCAAAGGAGGCGGAGCGGGATTATTGTCGAAAGCCCTAAGGTATTGCCCTTGAACTATCTTTGCGCTTTAATTTCTCAACTTCAAACAACCAGGCAGAATACGAAGCATTGATAGCGGGTCTGCTCCAAGCTAAGGAAAGTGGGGCTCGCAAGGTGCACGTTTCCACCGATTCTCAGCTGGTAGCGTCTCAAATCAATGGAACTTATCAGGCAAAGGGACCCTTGATGATCAAATACCTGGGAAAAGTGAAGGAGATTATCACAGAGTTTGACGAAGTCACTGTGGCGCATATACCAAGAGGAGATAATGTTAGGGCCGATGTCTTGTCGAAATTAGCAAGCACTAAGAGCCCTGGAAGTCATCGCACCATTGTTCAAAGAAAATCTTCAAGAGCCAAGTTGTGTGATGGTTATTTCAAATAATGATGATTGGAGAAAACCCATTATGGATTATATTGAAAGAGGAATTTTGCCGGACGAATCATTAGAAGCGAAAAAACTCATGGGAATGGCAGCTTCATACACGATCGTAAATGACCAGTTATATCGGAAAGGAATACATTCTCCGATGATGAAGTGCCTGGCGGCAGACGAAGCCCAATATGTCCTGATGGAGATCCACGAAGGAATAAATGGCCACCACATGGGAGCTAAGGCTTTGGCCAGGAAGGTGGTGAGGGCTGGTTACTTCTGGCCCACTTTGGCGGCCGACGCCAAAACTCATGTCCAAAGTGCGGCGCTTGCCAAAGGCACGCCAACACCATCAAGGCGCCTCCCGCCACGCTCCAGACAATCTCAGCGCCATGGCTGTTTTTTAAATGGGGGATGGATCTTCTGGGACCATTCAAGCGGGCTGCCGGCCAATTACGGTGGCTCATCGTGGCAGTTGATTATGAGCATCCACAATCTAATAGGCAAGCGGAGGCTGCTAACAAGATCATTGTAGATGGGTTAAAGAAACGGATGGAAGATGCTATATCTAGCTGGGTGGACCAATTGCCTTACGTCCTATGGGGATACCGCATGAGTGTCCAATCATCAACCGGGGAACGCCTTGCAAACTAACGTATGGGTGCGAAGCCATGATCCGGTTGAGATTGGGGAATCATCTTGGCGGCGGATCACAATCACGCAAAGTGAAGAAGAGAATGGACAGCGATCGCGGTTGAGTTAGATTTGATAGATGAAGTTCGAATTGCGGCACATTGCCGAGATTTGGCAACAAGCAACTAATATCGAATTGTTACAACAAGAAAGTCCGACTCGGGGTTTTGCTAAAGGAAGCCTTGTACTCGAAGGGCGAGATATCGGAAACAAGAACGCCGCGAAGGAAAGCTAGCTCCTAATTGGGAAGGCCCATACGGGTCACTGAAAGCACAGGTAGGCGCTTACAAGTTGGAAACGTTGCAAAAGAGGCGGTAAAGCGAACGTGGAATGCGGATAAGTTGAAGGCTTACTACTGTTGAAGCATACCGTTTGGATGTGCGTGAGCTTCATTTTAAGTGTAAGAATTAGTTCGAAGAAGACAGACATGTTAATTCTTTACCTTTTACTGTATGGCGTTTTATAAATGCGAATAATCGAATAAAAGGATGACTTATCCCAGTTTCTACGAAAGAGATTGCTATCTACTTTGTGTTAAAAACATGTAGAGGCCAGGATAGTCAAAAATCCGGCTTCCAAAATCGTGTAAGTTAAAAACATGTAGAGACCAGGATATTTGAAAGTCCGGTTTCCAAAATCGTGTAAGCTTAAAACATGTAGAGGCCAGGATATTCAAAAATCCGGCTTCCAAAATCGTGTAAGTTAAAAACATGTAGATGCCAGGATAGTCAAAAATCCGGCTTCCAAAATCGTGTAAGTTAAAAACATGTAGAGGCCAGGATAGTCAAAAATCCGGCTTCCAAAATCGTGTAAGCTTAAAACATGTAGAGGCCAGGATATTCAAAAATCCGGCTTCAAAAATCGTGTAAGTTTAAAACATGTAGAGGCCGAGATATTTGAAATCCGGTTTTCAAAAATCATGTATGACAAAACATGTAGAGGCCGGGATATTTGAAATCCGGTTTTCGAAAATCGTGTATGACAAAACATGTAGAGGTTTGGATAGTTAACAATCCGGCTTCCAAAATCGTGTAAGAATCAGACATGAGGAACCCAGGATAATTAACTCGGTTTCAAAAAATCATGTCACGTTAAAGCATGAGGAATGCACGAGAACACTATCTGCTTCCATAAATCATGAACATGATCGAAACATGTAGAGGCCAGGATGGTAGAAGTCCGGTTTCAAAAATCATGCGAGATTTGACAAATGAAACCAAGGGAAATTAACCCGGTCTCACAAATCATTAAACAGTAGAAATGTTTAAAGTCTAAACATGCAGGCTCGTGGCCAATTTTACCAAAAGGAAATGGATGAAGGTATCAGTTAATGTCTATACAACAGCTTACAGAAGGTCATGGCCTTTGGCTAAGGACATACAAAAACAGGGTTGTTCAGAAGTTATAACAGACATAAAGAAATTAAATTTGTTACTGCGTCTCGGCTGCTGATGGGGAGGTCGACTCGTCTTCACTGTCTTCTTCACCAGGAGGTATCAATTTTCCCTTGTTGCTAACATAAGCCTCGAGGTGTAGCCGGTGGTATTCAAAGTAACGAGAGGATTGAGCACCGGATTTGAGCCACCGCGTTCTCAAAAGACAACTTGCCGATTTGACCATATTTCGCAATTTGCGATTTGGCGTGGGCGAGATCCGCATCTTTTCCTTTAGGACGTCGGTTAAATGATCGATGTCCGAATTCCGTTTTTCTTTCGAAAGGCATTCTCCCGACAAAGACCTTCAAGGCGATGCATTTCGGCTTGGCGTCGGCCAATTCGGACTGCTTGGCAACAAAATCGAGTCGTGCCGCATTCAAATCACTTTGCACCGCAGATAACTTAGTTTCAGCCTCCGCAACCTCCTCCACTGCGGTAACAAACCTTTGGTTAAGAGCAACCAAGGCTCGGTGCAATCTGTCTTGTTCTGCTCGAGACACAGTCAGCTCTCTTTGGGCTAGATCCCTCTCCGCAGTAACTTTTGCCAGATCGGGGTTGCATTTCAGCAGACGAATCTCCGAAAGAAGTTCGCTCTTCTCCTTCCTCTCAGTTTCTAGAATGCTGGTTAGTGTGGCCACTTGTTTATTTAAATCATTCACAGATTTCAGCCGAACAGCATTCTGAATTCTTAGGGCAGCATAAGGCCGTATTAGGGAAGCTACCCTATAAGCCTCTCGTTCCATGTTGATCAGTTGCAGCTTCTCCTCTTTGGAGGGCATCGTAGGGGAGTACAGCTGAGCAGGCGGACGCATAAGATTTCGGATAGCTTCATTGACCCCATCTGACCAAAGAACCCCTCCATTCATAGTGGTATGGCTATGAGGGGTGGAGAATGAGGACGGAACCGAGGAGGTAGGAGCCTCTCTCACGGATGAAGTCGGCACAATATTTGGTCTAGAGGCCTCTTTTCCTGTAAACGGGATGGGCGTAGGAACCACAATGGTTTCCTCTCCAGCAATGTTTTTACCATTGGAGGTCCGCACCCTTTTCTGACCACGCTTTAATTCGCCTTTGGGCGCAGGGCGCTTTCGGGGAGCCTTTGAAATAATCGCCTCCTCCGAGATAGGAGCTCCACTACTTGCCTTAGGTTCATCCACAGGAGTAGTCTCAGGATTTGCGAGAAGCGTTTTGAAGGCTTGAAGAAATTCAAGCTTTCCCATTCGTCGTCCTGCATTAAAAAAAAAAGGGGGAGTGTCAGCATTGAAAAAATATATGAAGTCTGGATATATGAAAATTCCAACGGGCAATCCCATACTTCCTGGTCCGCGTCGACGAACTAAGGCAGTAGGAATGTAATCAGCAGGGTCCATCGTGGTCCGAAGGGTACTGGACAGCTTTGTAAGCTTCACTACTGGCCGCTTCCTCATTTTCGGTGAGGTTGGTCGGAGCGAAGTCTGCGGTTTTGAACTTGTGGTGGGCGTTCGTCAATACAACGGAAAATACCCTCTAGTTCCCCCCTTTTCAACCCGAAGGAACCAAGGGCATTGAAAAGGATGGGCAATAACCTTAACAAAGGATGTTTTGAAGTGCTTCCAGGAGTCGCAAAAAGGTTTAAAGAGCATATGCTCACTTCTCCCTCGAAGAGAAGTCCATCCAAAAAATGTCGTCAGAGGCGAGGAATCCACCTAGCTCCAAGGGAGTAGAAGGTCATAAACATCGGCACGACAGCAGATTTCTAGTTCCCGTGAGAGGCTCTCAAAAGCTAGGGCGAAGGCCCAACCATTGGGGTGAAGTTGGGTGGGGGCTAGATGCGGGTGATTCGAGAAGGCAAATTAGAAACTCGGACAAGGGAAATGTTACACCGAGTTGAACGAAAACATCTCGGTAGAAAAAGAAGAAATGAGGTTCATGAGGGCGGCTTTTACGTGATCGAACGGTGGCAACCGATTCCTCATCCAAAGGGAGCCGTATCGAATATCCATCCCCATCTCTCACGCCGAGTGATGGAAATTCTTCGGCGGTTAAGGTATTCTTCACCTCGGTCACTTTATGGTGGACAGCTTTCTTTGGGAGTTTGGATTCCGAATTGAAGTGGACGAACTACAATCATCCGCGAAGGCATGGATTATGGCGAGAAGAGGATGCCATCTAAACCTAAAATGCAAGAGAATGGCAAGGTTAGTAAATCGAGCACGTTCGGGGACTCACAATCATATCGGAATCGGCAAAATTCAAAACATGCGCGGCATACGTTAATTTCTGAGGAGGAAGCTGCAGGAATACGACATTAGCCTAACCTAAGAATGAAAATATTCCTGGGATTGGAATGTGGAAGGAGCAGGTTTGGGGAAACCAAAATGAAAATCCACCCTAAACCACCGAAGACGGAAGAAGACAGTGAGTTTACTAGGGAAGCTTGGCCTGTTTGTGGAAGTCGACGGAGATAAGGCAAATGAAGTAGATTGTCGCGGAAGTTCTCGCAGAGAATAAAGTAAAACGGAGAGTATGTAAAAGGTAATGACAAAACGAAGGAAGAAGAGATATATAGTTTTTGAATTTTAAGAGATTTGAAGGAGCTCTTGAATTTGAATCAACAAAAGCAGTGACGGCCACGCGCGAGAAAGTGGGGGTCAAATCCCAAAAGTTGTAAGGATTTCCTTCCGAAGCGACGCAAGCATTAATTGTGCACGGATTCCAAGCGCTGTTGGAAGGCGCTCGAGTCTAGAGGCGCAGCTACACGTTACAACGTGTCAGTCTAGTAAAAAGGAGTATGTCGTTTCACGTTCGCCCCAGATAACTCCTGACTCCTTGATGAAGATTTCCTTGGGATGGTATATCGCAATATTTTATTACGATAAAATATTCGATATCATACGCGATCTCGGCCGAATCTTGCCGGCGAGTTATCTCGGTATGAGTCACGCGGTCATAAGCGAGATGATAGGACATTAGGGATCCAGTGATGAGTTAACATAGGTGGCATAGGCATACGAACCGCCGGAATAAATGAAAATTTGAAGGACCAAACTGCCGAATTAGGTAGCCAACCAAACACGGAAAATGGACATCCACGCAAGACAAAGTGAACAAAGGTGCATGTGAAGAACATGGCAACTTTATATTGATAATCGATAAGGTTACACGGTTTCTTATAAGGAAATAAGCGGCCGTACTCATTTACAAAGATGATTACAAGATCAAACTACAGCAAGCTGGGCGAAATTTGTAAACAACATTTATGAACCCACTAATTACAACAGTTGATGGTAGCTAGCTATCCGTCCCACCTGATCGGATTAGCTCGCACGGAGGCTGCGTTGTTATTCGGTCGAATTGTCGTGGTGGAATTTCTCACCGAATATGCGGCGAGACCTGGAAAGGCTTAGACATGACCGGGGGGCGCCAAACAGTGTGAGCTCTCATGGTGGAGGGGCAAGCTTAAGCTTGAGACTAGATGGTGCTCAAACGAAGCTTGAACCACTTCCAAGGACCCATACGGAATTGAACCGGACATGAAGGCGGTAAATACATTTGGGATCCCAGGCGTCCACCACGGAATGTGTTTGAAGACTGGCAAATACATCTGAAGACAAGGCAATGATCCTTGCAGGATGTTTCTTCACTCGAAATCGCGTTCTTCTTCCCCACATGACTGGAAGAATGAGGCTCGGAGCTCTCAATGGAAAACTCATTACATTCAAGGGAGAGGAGGAAGAGCAGACCAGTGGTGCAAGAGGATGAGGAGTGAGGTCAGAATTTATAGCCCAGGGGAATTGCAAGGGGCAAGTGACGGTAGGTGAAACTTTAGGTGGAACTGACGTTTCAGTTTCCCAATGAAGAAATCATAACTGTTGCGAAAAGGCGTGAGCAAATAATAAAGACTGCACGGCATTGAATGAGGGTCGATCGAAAAGTGGCGGTGTAGAGTTCCAAGAAAAGGAATGAAGGAATGATGGCGTGATGTCAGAAAAGAAACGGTACGCTCATCAAATCGCCACATGCCACGTGTCTCCATTTCACCAAACATTGGGGGGCGACAGCTGGGTAGGAAATCCCCAAAACGACAAAATTCAATACGAAAAGACAATCTTAGGTGTTCTAGAGACACGGGGACAGTTACTTCTAACCCGGTTTCGATCAGCGCATGAAACGAGGAATGAACAAACCAATCAAGCCGTTCGTGAAAAGCAGAGTAGTGTTGGTACAAAGACGACCATACATTGCGATAATGGAACCCGGTTAAAAGGTAAGCCAGGAGCTAATTCTTGAGAACCCGTTAAAGAGGAAAGTCGGGAATTAACTCTTGGAGCGTAGCCAAAACCGAGTCATACATAAAAGGAAGAGCCCGAGATAGAAAAATCTCAGCGACTCGAAACCCGAACTCCCGAGCTTGGGGGCAAGCGTTATGGATTCAAATAATGGGCTCACAGAGGAAGGCCCAATTGGAGAGCTTCTGGCGGAAAACCTCCCGTGAGACAGATACCCCTCGCCAGTTACCTTACACCGTGCCGAGAATCCAGCAATCATGCAGGAGATGGAAGGCGCACGATCAGGACTGAAGAAGAGGCGTGATCACGGGAAATGGACTCGGGGTAAGGAGAACGAAACCCTAGGTAATCTCTATATATAGGAGGTTGCCTCCCAGGTACGCTCTCCAAATTGACTATTATATTCTTACAGTTCAGTTCCACTGTGCACACACACCACCCTCAGGCGAAAAGCCAACCCCGTGTAGCACAGTGATCCATTAGCACTAGACATTTGTGTTCTACTACAGAACAGGATGTAACTAGAGTCACGTCATCTTCAGTAGAAGCGTCATGGCCTTGTTTGGCCATATAGTCGGCACATGAGATGTTATCCCTCGGAGTGTAATGAAGCTCGACGTTCCAGTCTTGGAAAAAAAGGTCTCTGGTCTCCTTGATGATGTCTCTTAGCGGGTGGTCGTCATAACAACAATCTCTAATGAGGACATTAATGGCATCAAGGGAGTCAGAAAAAAAAAAAAAAAAGTCTCTGAAAACCCATCCGTTGGTCCATTTTAAGCTCCATCAAGATGGCATAAATTTCCAGCTCAATATGGTTATCTCTAATTGGAAGATAAATGTGCTTATAAAAAAAAGTAGGTATTCTCTGAATGTGCACACTCTCATGCAGTCATACCGCCTATAAGTCTTTGACTTTGATTCATTGTTAGTACTTAGTAGAAGGACTGAGCATTAATAAATTGTACGTTGTTGAATGTAGGCACACTCCATGGTGGCTGCTGAGCTCTGCCGATTACCAAACCATGTGATACATATGTTTTTGTTTTAGATAGTGATTGAAATTTTTAAAAACAGTTTTTTAATTATGATTTATAGTATATGAAGTAAATATGTAACAAAAATATTGTTTCGATTTATGTCAATAAACATTTTTGAGATCCCAAAAATGATCGCAAACACTAAATATATCTAGTTTGCGTGTCCATATTTCCCCTGAATTTTTAATGACTATATAATTAAGTGCATATTTTAAAATGATTTATTCTCTAACTCAAATAATTAAGGTGGCGTGACGCTGGCATGTAAATATAATATTTATGGAAATTATTTCAATCCTATCAATTTCCTTTACGCAAACTTAATGTATGCATTATGCATATTATTGGACAGAGACAATACAGCAGAAACATTGATTTTGAAATATAAGCATTTATCTTATTTTTCATTACATGAAAAATGACTTTTTTTTCGAATATGCGTATAGTAAAAAGACTTGAATGGATCATAATTCCCTGAAATTCAAGTCTAAAAAATTTCCCACTTCATTTCTCAAAATTACGTATTATAACTAAAACGAATTCACTTTCTTCTTTGTTTTTGGGTATTATGTGAAGAGTATATATATATATTTGAACCATGAACTTCTAGCTTGTTATATCCCAAATAATTATCATTTGAAATAATGGCTGAAAACAAGTTGATATGATGAAATAACAACAATACATGTCATGGGAAGTATAAGCAACCAACCAGTTCAATGGAAAAATTAACCAAATTCTATTATAATTTAATTATCTTTAAAAGGTCAATAAAGACGATTGAAAAATAAATAAATAAATAAAAACCAACTTAAGCTGATTAGGACTTTTTTTGTGGTTTTATTTCAAAAATTTGAAGATTCGTTTTTATATTTTTTTTATCAATTTAATCATATGAATATTTTTATTTAGATTATAAAATGACATTATAAAATTATTATTATTTTTATATTGGTACATATATTTATACGTTGTTTTCAGTGGATTATGGACCAAAAAATACTTACTTAAGTTCAACTAGTAAGCAAGTATAATGTTAAAAATTGTTGCTGAAATTACGAGTAGACAACTAATGGATTATGGATGGCTGCTCAAACCCACTTGTGAATATTTTATTTATTTTCAAATGAATATAAATAGTTGAATTTTCGGCTTAGCCTCTCAATCATTCTTACTTACGCTGAACAGCAGGACTTTTAATTAAAATATACCACTTTTCAAAACTTGACCGTGGAAAAATCTTCATTATTATTGGTTCAATGGTATTCTTTATCATATATATAAGAAAAGTAGAGTACATGGCTATCAGTACGTATCTTATATTTTCATCTGAATAAAGTGTTTATTCCCCTGGTTAAGTTCCCTGATACTTAAAAAAACACATGATTTATATTTAATTTTACGCTTAAATTTATATATTAAAACATAATTATTATATAATTTTTTTATGACAACATTATGCATATATTATTGTTTTGCATACTAACTTAGACTATTCGCAATTTACATTATAAGCAGATATTAATTTTTAGACTATTCGCAAACCTACCGATGTTTGGTTGAACTAGCCACTTTTCAGGAATCAAACATCTGTGTGTACAAGCAGATATTAATTTTTTAATGCCAATAAAATCTGTATCAAAATTTAAAAAATATATATTTAATGTCAAGAATGTCAAGATTCAATTCAAATTATTTTTTAAAGTCAAATACTCTGACTCATTAGTTTGATTTGAATTCGATCTTCTTCTACTTTCATGTTCTTCAAATAACACGTCATGTTGGGTTTCATTGAGGGAATGAACGAAACATTTTATGCCAAAAATAATTGGATTATACATAAAAACAAACATACATACAATAAGTTTGAATGAACCATAACATTTCTCAGGTGAAAAAAAAAATGCTTTGTCCAAAATTCAGGTAAAAAATATACCAAGGTTCAAATTCTAACCTTTCTCGTTTAAATTTTGACGAATGAAAATACCGAAATGCACATTTGCCATTACTATTTATTACGCCTTTTAAATATTATCTATTGAAACATTTGGTATATCAAAAATAATATAAGGGAATATGTTTTTATCAACAATAAAATGCTTATGAACTTTGTGCACACCTTGTATTAGCCATATTTTGATAACTTTTGTATATATGGTATTAGCCATGTTTTGATAATTTCTGTATATATGCAAGGTGTTATAATATGATGTCTCTCAGTTTTCTATATTCTATGTTCTAGGAATTGACTGATTATTATTACCTAGTTTTCTTTATTCTTTGTTCTGGTTTTTGTATCTAAAAATGGATAAGGATAGGGACAGAAAAACAAATTTCATTTGTAAAAAAAAATGTATATCTCAAATATGGAAGGCGGATTTAGCCAACTAGTCGTAGTAAAACCGTCGTTGTAAGCGATACATTACTACGATTGTTACAATAAACACAATCGTTGAAAAAGAGTCATTGTAAGCATGGTAGTGAAAACGTAGATTTTACCTGGAAACGGAAGGAGAATGAAAAATCGTAAAACGTAAAATCATAATACAAAACGTAAATTTTACCTGCATATATATATATATATAATTCATCTCTGCTCACTTTTATTTCACGCTGCGTTTTTACGTGATGACTTCTTATTTTTAATAGATTTGATATATATTTTGATATATTTGAGAAAATATTATTACTAATTTAAAGAGATTTTATTGAGATTTTAAGAGAAATCAATCTGGATGCAATTTAAAATAGGGAAAATTAGAATGAAGGACCTAAAGGAAAAGATATTTATGGAGAAGGACCATAAAAATTATAATTATTTAGAAGGACCAAATATAAAAATATAAAATTAAAAGTATTAAAATGCCCCTAACAAAATATTTTGTATTACCTCTTACATTCTCTTCCCATTCTATTTTTAAAACTAATACAAAATTTTAAGTTTCATTAAATTAAATAATGTTTTTCTCAAAAAAAAAAAAAAATTAAGCATTCTTCAATTTTAAGAATTATACTTTTTAAAATTAAAAAAAAAATTAATTAAAAACTGAATTATATAGTTTTAATAAAAGTCAAGGTCTTTTATAATTTATCATATATGTTAAACCAAAAAAGTTTGTATGAATTATTTTTGTTTTAGAAGAAATTTATGTGGGTTAAAAAATTCATGTAATGTTAATAAAATCAAAAAGTCTAATTAACCTATTATATCCTGAAAAATATGAAGTAGTTTTATTTTTTATTTTTATAAAAAGAACTTAATTGACATCGATGTTGAAAATAAAAATCGGGCAACTTGATGATATAAATTGGTGAAAAATAAAAATTAAGAAAAATACGAGTTTAACAATTATTAATTAAATAGTATATTGGAAAAAAAAAAGATATAATTATATCATGATGGGTAGTTTTAGTTTTAATTTTAGTTTTTTTTTTAATTGTGAATACAAGAGATAATACATGAGGATTGATTAGAGGCAATTTAGTAATTTTAAATTTATATTATGATGTTTGGTCCTTCTAAGTAATTACAATTTTTATGGTCCTTTATAATAAATATTATTTTATCTTGGTCCTTTATTTTAATTTTCCCTTTAAAATAAGAGTTTGAGTTTAGGAAATAAATATATTATTATTATTATTATTATATAATATTGCTTCTTATTAGTGACAGCACAGTCACACACTAAAAATCACATTTAGAAGATTGTTTCAATTGAATGGAAGGGGGCCCACTAATTGAATTGGAAGAAGACCTAATATAAAAAAAAGAAGCAACCACAAATTAGAGATGAGAATTGGGGAGGCGCCTCCAGATCGTTCATATATATACTAATCAATGCAATATTAATCAAAATATTCAACATTGTCATCAAATACTATTAAAAAAAAACTCATTTTATTAATCCTCAAGCTAACATTATTTTTCGTTCAAAATCTTCACCTCCTGTTAGCCAAGGAAAAAAAATTAAAGAAAAAAAAAAGTCCTCGTCCTTAACGTTTTAACGCGCCGTTTTTACGTTGTAAATCAGCGTTTTTACCTAGTTTACGTTTTTTGTTCAAACGAAACGTGTTTTGTTCAAAATAAAACGTAAAAACGGCGTTTTTACGTTTAAAACGTGTAACATCCCATTTTCTAAGCGGAATTTTTTTTTTTTTTTAAATCAGAGTAGAGCCTTGGAGCGTAAGAGTAACTGATTCCCATTAAAACGATAACCAGAGTGTAATACAGTGTTGATACAAACATCCTATTGTTCTCATAGGTAATTACGTAAAACGATAAAGTGACAACTCCGTCTCAGAGCTCACTCGTGCTACATGCCCTCCAACTATGAGCTTACTCGTGTAGCTTGCCTCGATCTCCGATCCGTGGTCCTCGACCACTGAAGCTATAGGCGAGATTCAATTTATCGAATTGAATCTCGAGTAACAGTTAACCTTATGCTCAAATAAAACAGTATACGGATGACAGATATTCAAAACATAACAAAGAAGATATCACTTATGCATATAGCAGATGCATGATTGCATGATTGTGACACGAGACGTAACATAAGCGTTAAAGCGGTATGTATAAGTCCTACACAATAATAGCTCGCACAAAAACCGGTGCCACGATGTACTTGTCGTGTCCTCAGCGCTAGGAAAACTCTAACGGTATTAATATCTCTATAACCCGTGTGAAACTGTACGTATAATCGGTAACCCTGAACAGAGTCTCTAACCGTGAATGTATCTCGGTGACCCCTAACAGAATCTCTATCCGTGAATGTACTTATCACATATATGTATATGAGCAGCACTAGATTAGTGTTACAGTACGCGAACGTACCTTCGTTGATGTACGTAAATGTTTCTGGCGGAAACTGTACCTTCTGACGGAAAAACAGTGGTTTGTCCGACAGCGGCACGTTGGACAGCGTAACGGCAGCAAATTAGGATTTCTGACGTCCTATAAGAGTAATATCACTTTCATTAGTGATTTGACACAATAATCGGCATTTTAGGTAAAAATTACCATTTTGCCCCTATACCCCTACTTGGCGGAATTTCGCCGCCGCTTCCGCTACATAGTCTATTTTCTTCCCAAAATTTTGCCAGAACTTCGACGCCATCATGATTTTCGAAAATAAAGACTAAAATAGCCCTCCCATATGATATCCAATCATAAAAATAAAGACTACTCTAGCATTACTAACTATTGAAAGAACTATGAAAGCTTAAAGCTCGATGCACTGGAAAACTTACCCGAGCTTCGCTACAGATTTTCCCCGGCCTTCTCCTTCTCTCTCCTCTCTCTAGATTTTCGGTTTGGAGCTCTTGGAATTGTGAGAAATGAAGAGGAAGGGGGGGTATTTATAGAAACGGGGGAAGGATTTCGGCCGTCGGATCAACTTTATGAGAAACGATCTGGACCGTCCAAAGCAACTTTTCAAAAAACCCTTTCCTTCCCCTTTTGCATTCACACTTGGCCGAAAATCCAAGTGTCTTGGCCAATGGGAGGTGGCCACGTGTCACCTTCCAGAAGCTTTTCAGACTGATTTCTCCGATCGGTACCCGATTCGCGTGATTTCGGAGAAATCTCAAAATTCTGGATTTATAACTCTGAAAACATATTCTCACTTAGTAGAAATGTCCAAGTTAACCTAAATTTTGATTCCATATAGGCCTCCAGTATTCCAGTTGAGTCTTCCTCGAAAAACGTGTCCAAACGCGTCCGGTGTCGAAACTTGTTTTTGAAACATCAATCTCTTCGAAAAAATCACTTGAATCCAAACATGTTCATGAAAATTCCCAATTCTTTTCCAAATGTCACAACATAACCTTTTCGTCCTCTTGGCTATCGGCCTTTTCTCGAATTTCCTATTTCGTCTTATTAGGAAAAAGCACAAACGGCTTGAATTAACTTCCGCAAGAGTCTAACGGAAGATAAAAACCCACCGATTAATATTTTACCTTGACTTTGGGAATCCCATTCCTAGATCTCCAGATAGGATCCGTTTCCTAATTTCCATTTTACTATTCACCCTTTATCACTTTAATTAATTATATTATTATTATAATAAAACTTATATATTAAGTTTTCTTTTATTTATCATTAATATTTTTTTTTCTTTTTTTTTCTGCCCCTTTTTTTTTATTTCGTTTTTTTTTTTATTTTTTGATTAATTATTTAATTAATTATTTAATTAATTAAATAATTATTTTTACATAATTTTTCTGAGAATTTTCCCATTGGTCCATTCTTGCATTAGGCTTTAAAAATACCTAGACTCAACTATTTTTCTCCAAAATTTCCAATTAATTAGTAAATATATTTTTACTAATTTTAAGCCAATTACCACCAATTTTCGAGCTTTACACAATTATCTCTTAATTTCCTTTGTTTATACTTAAGTAATTAGCCCAATATTACTTAATTACTTTATTATCACTTGTTGATAATTTTCTTAATTACAATGCCTCATTACCTTCATACTCTTGTATTAACATTGCTATTTTCAAGCCTCTTGCATTTTTAGAAATTGCAAGGGTATTATGGTCTTTTATTACTTTTTGAACCTTCTTATACAATTTCTCCAAGTTCATAATTTATTAAATTACCATAATTAGAGATAATATACTCTCCTAATTCACTTGGTCATTTTTCGCTTTCCTTGGTATTTTTATAATTTCTCTAAGTTAATTACCCTTTACAGGGCATTTTGGTCGGTTGGCACTTTGGCCCTTAAATTCCCTGATTTCCTACAGAATTTAACTTAGAATAATAGACTATATTTCCACGAGTCTTACGATCATAACTTCACTTATGAGAAATAACCCATTTATTTATCAAAATATAATATTTCAGATAAATAAATATGCGGGTATTACAAAACGCGTTTTTGACTACTATGATTGTAAGCGATAAATGCCCACGACTGCTTTAATAAAAATGGTCGTTTACAATGGTATTACTACGACTGTGACACATAAAAACAATCTTTGTAAATGGGTTGTTTTAAGCAATATTCTTTTAGAAAAAGAGATTCTAAGACGACTTCTTCAAGAACAATAGTCGTTTTTAATGGCAAAGTTACTATGACTATTACCTATAAAAACAATCTTTGTAAATAAGTCGTTGTAAGCCATATGTAAAGAAAATTTACGACAACTCTATGAAATAGGCTCGTGGTTATCATAACAATTACTACAACTATTACACATAAAAACAGTTTTTGAAAATTGGTCGTTGTAGGCGATATTTTTTTAGAAGAAATAGAATTTAAGATGACCAATATTAGTAGGCGGTCATTTTATATGTCGTTGTAAATCTAATTATAACGACTACGTTAAGAACAGTCGTCTATATTTAACCTTTCTACGACACTAAGATTTATGACATTATGAAAACAGCTGTTGAATAATCTTAAAAACAATCGTTAAATTTACTTTTTATAGTTGTGTACCCATGTGATACATATATCTCAAACATTAATCATAATTCATATAAATGTAAGCACGTTTATCAGAACCGAACCCGATGAGATGAGACCAACATTAAATGATAGTTTGCCCATATTTCCCATGAATTTCTAACGACTACATATTTTTAAAATGATTTATTCTCTAACTCAAATAATTAAGGTGGCGTGACGCTGGCATGTAATAATATTTATGGAAATCACTTCAATCCTATCAATTTCCTTAACGCAATCTTAATGAATGCATATTATTGGTCAGAGACAATACACAGCAGACGCATTGATTTTGAAATATAAAAAATGACCTTTTTTCGAATATGAGTATAGCAAAAAGACTTGAATGGATCAGAATTCCCTGAAAGGCACGTCTAAAAAAGTCCCCACTTTATTTCTCAAAATTACGTATTATAACCATTGGCGGATCCAGAAAATTACTGAAGAGAGGGCATCAGTGGTAGGGGGATTCGGGAGTTCGGGGGCAGCGCCCCCGAATTTTTTTTTTTAAAGGAAAGTTTTAAATGTATTAAAAAATTAAAAAATATAAACAAGAAAAGAAAAAAATATCAAAAAATATTCATGAAATCAAGTTAATACTAATGATGTAATAAGAGAGGTAATTACTTTATAAACCTGTCATTTAGAAAAACAAAGCTAAGTGCAGTTAGAAATGTAGTTACATAAATTACGATAAAGGGTGGACATTCAATAAGTTCAAGTACATATATTTTAATAACAAAAGTGCATTATAATAAAAATAATTACAATGTCATCCTTCTAGGCCTTATTTTTTGGAATTCCATCATAATTGTCTTATTATCAATGCTATCAAATACATCTTTTTCAATATAAGGTACTGAACAATATAATCATTCAACCATTCATCCTCCATCCGATTACGAAGTGCAGTTTTGATGTATTAAAAGTGGACACTTAATTTAAAAGTAGACAATCATTCAAATATGTATTAATTTTTTTTTAAACCTCCAAATTCAAAGGGGGCACTTGCCCCCCTTATTTGACACGCACCTAGGTCCGCCTTTGATTATAACTAAAACAAATTCACTTTCTTCTTGTTTTTTTGGTATTATGTGAAGAGTATATTTGAAGTTTTGAACCATGAGCTTCTAGCTAGTTATATCCCACATCATTATCATTTGAAATAACGGCTGAATTGAAAACAAGTTGATGAATAACAACAATACATGTCCTTGGAAGTATAAGCAACCAACCAGTTCAATGGAAAAATTAACCAGATTCTATTATAATTGAATTGTCTTTAAAAGGTCAATAAAGACGATTGAAAAAAATAAAACCAACTTAAGCTGATTAGGACTTTTTTTGTCGTTTTATTTCGAAAACTTGAAGATTCGTTTTGATTTTTTTTTATCAGTTTAATCATATGAATATTTTTATTTAGATTATAAAATGACATTATAAAAGTATTATCTTTTATATTGGTACAGATATTTATACATTGTTGTCAGTGATTTAATTACTGTTAAATTAATAAGAGAGAATATCATATAAAAAGACGGTTAAAATAGGAAAATTCTATATAAAGTCGGAAAACTCAACAAATCTTAAATTGGGTCAATGACCCAGAATATTTAAATATTAGTTATTTTTCAAAAATAACCCTAACAAATAGTCTAAAGAAAAGAGAATGCCTCTTAGAGATTAGCGCTAATGAAAGATTTTTGGCCATGGCGGAGATGGAGAAGCAGATGACGAGGGTGATTGAGAAAGAGAATGGCCGCGGTGGTGAGGACGAGCTGCTTTTTGAGGGTATGGCATTCTTGGATTTCGATATGCCCTGTTCCACGGTGGCCTTGCAGACTAATGACGGCAAATGGAGGAAGTTTGGTGGTGTTGGAGACGAAGAAGGATCCCCAGTGAATTAAATGCCTTTGGTTTTTGAAGAAGATGATGAAGACAGTAAATCCAGTCGACTCTTCCTCCAGCCTAGTGGATCAAGATGATGAACAATCAAGGTGGGCTATACAGCTCTGCATGCCTCTCTGTTGAAGTCATCTGGTTTAGGTCTCCATAAAAAAAAAAAATAATAAAAAAAAATAATAAAAGTTAAAATAAAACAAATTAAATTAAACTAATTGAGATTTTAATTTAATAGTTATAATCATTGTTATAACATTATAATCAATTTACCGTAGTTTTCTTTGTCTATTTTCGAATGGTGTCAAGGCTTCCAATGAATTTTCTACCGTTTGGATTCTTACGCAAAGGATAAATAATATTATTCTATTTCCAATTTTGCTTTTTTTTTTAAATAAATAAGGGATATAGAGATAATTTAGCATAAATTCTAAATCCCTAATTGTGTCACATAACCTAATTAATAATTTGTTAAATTTAGTAACCCAAATTAAAATTTGAGTAATTCAACCTTCAAATTCTCCCAATTAATAAATCATGAACCAAAAAATACTCACATAAGTTGAACAAGCAGGTATATATAACGTTAAAAATTGTAGTTGAAATTAGGAATAGACAATTGTGGATGGCTGCTCAAACCCACTAGTGAATATTTTTATTTATTTTCAAATGAATATATGTAGTTGAATTTTCAGCTTGCGTACTCTCAATCGTTCTTACTCACGCTGAACATCTGGACTTTTAATTAACCAGTAAAATATACGACTTGTCAAAACTTGACCGTGGAAAAATCTTCATTATTATTGAAATTTAATACAGGTTGGCCATAAAAAATTAAAAATGAACACTTTAAGTAATTAAGTGAAGTCTTGTATTAATGGTTCAATGGTACTCTTTATCATATATATAAGAAAAATAGAGTTCATGTCTATCAGGAGCATTGTTGTCAAACTCGCGAGTTAACTCTCTGAGTTTACTGTTTTTACGTTCCTACCTTATTAAATCGAGTTAAGTCTCTAGTAAAATCGTATCAATTGTAAACTCAGATAAACTCATGAGTTTACACACCGAATTTACCGTTTTTACGTTTATAGCTTAATACTTTATTTAATCTCTAAACATTTTATGCTCATAAATAAATAAACTTAATATATAAACCAAAATATAATTAATACAAGAACCAGACTTAATGCTTTATTTAATCTATAAACATTTTATGCTCATAAATAAATAAACTTAAAAAAACAATAATTACACGTACCTTTAGACTATTCGCAAACCTACCTACCGATGTCTGGTTGGACTAGCCACTTTTTTAAAAAATATTTGATGCCAAGAATGTCAAGATTCAATTCAAATTATACCAATGTGAGTTGGCTTAGATGGTAAGGGATCTAGGACAGCCTGGCCGTGGGTTCGATCCTCCGCCGTCGCTCACGACTCCTTTGGTAGGCGATCTCGTAAGTCCCCAGAAGTGCTCATGAGCCTCAGCCGCACTACTGCCTCGTGGATCGATGCCGAACCCCTCCAAAACTTTTCATTCTCAAAAAAAAAAAAAATCAAATTATTTTTTAAAGTCAAATAATCTGACTCATTAGTTTAATTTGAATTCTTCTTCTACTTTCATGTTCTTCAAATAACTTTATTTTGGAGCATCATTTTTCCACTGGTGTTATATTTATCATTCATTAATTGTTCACTTAAATAACACGTCATGCCAAAAATAATTGGATTATACATACATAATAAGTAAAATTTCTCAGGTGAAAAAATAAAATAAAATTCCTTGTCCAAAATTCAGGTAAAATATATACCAAGGTCCAAATTCTAACCTTCGACGAAGAGAAATACCGAAATGCACATTTGCCATTATTATTTATTATTCCTTTTAAATATTCTCTATTGAAACATTTGGTATATAAAAAATAATATAAGGGAATGTTTTTTATCAACAATAAAATGCATGAAAGAATAGGTTAACATACAACGAACAAATAGAGAATAATTCAATGGAGAGTTATACATATTTTAATTATACAAGATACATCCCCACAATATTGCCACTCATATTTTAATTATTTTGACTGCTCTTATTAAAACTAATTAAAAATTCATCTTACTCACTTCGTACTATAATTAGTTCATCGACATGTTTCATAATATAATGTATTTTGTCTAAGACATTATTTTTCTCACCTAATATCATTCACTAACTATGTGTCAATATTTTATACATAAGTCAAAACCTTGTGGTAAAGTTCTCATTTATAGGCCAAAAAACTTTGAAGCGTGGCTAAGATGATAAATTTACCACCTAAGATTAATTCAAATGTAAAAACAAAATGAGGTATGGCTTGTGTTTGACCTTTTAATCCTTCTAAAATACATAAAACTTAAAAATATAAATTAAAAATAAAATTAAAATAACCACAAGGCCTAGCACAGTTGGCACTTAGCTGAGTTCCTTAAACATCTAATTAGGGTTCGATCCTTAGCGGTGTGTATGGAGAGGGTCTTGTGGCCAGCACTAAATCTCCTTTGGCAAGTTTATGGCGTGATGGGATTAGTCACTACTATTGGGGTGAATACCCTGGGCCTATGAAAAAAATTAAAGAATATCCTGTGAGATAGAAAAATGTATTTTTTTTATAAAAAAAAAAAAAAGCAATCAGATGAATTAGACTAGTGAAATCAAGGGCGGACCGAAGTGGGGGGTGAGGGGTGGCCCCCGCCCCCCCTAAATTTTTTTTAAACAAATAAAAAAAATTAGATATATAAAATATTGTATATGATTGATCAGGCTCCCTCTTCTATTGTTCCCGTCGCCACCGACTGTAGTGCACCGACCTCCTTTCTCCCTCTCAAATCTCAACGCCTTATAGGCATTATCCATGAATTCATATTATATCGTCCTCTTATTGATCTACGTTGAGTGTTCTGTGTGTCAACCTGTTAAGGGCGTGTTTGTTTGATATTTTTTAGTCTAACTCTGATTTTGGACTGTGAAAACAGGGGTTACTACAAGTGCAGTACAATAAGAGGGGTTCACGCCTTTTGTAGGTGACTAGGTGTTTATTATGGGAAAAGTCTATCACTATCGATACTAAGAGAAAGATCAGTGAGTCTTTGTCCTCATTTATTCCTACTATTGAATTGTCAAATGTTGAGACTCTTTCTTTAAAGTCTCTTAGAATTCAAAATAAAGAGGTAGTTAAGGAAGTTAATCTCTCTTTATTGAAAAGAGATCCTGTACTACGTCAATCAATATGGAAATATTCTATAAATCAACAAGATAAAATTCGTCGTTCTTATTTTAATTAGGTCTATATTGTATTTCAAGTACTTTTATTTATGATATAATATTTTTTATTTTCGCCCCCTGTCATTAAAATTCCTGGGTCCGCCACTGAG
The DNA here is from genome assembly GCA_025563575.1 of Acacia pycnantha. Classification (NCBI taxonomy): domain Eukaryota; kingdom Viridiplantae; phylum Streptophyta; class Magnoliopsida; order Fabales; family Fabaceae; genus Acacia; species Acacia pycnantha. The sequence continues at coordinate 763,628 of JAMWYP010000038.1, forward strand.
TGAAATATAAGGAAACGATACACACACACTATAAAAACAATTGTCAATTTGTAGCAATTACAAAAAACAGTTACAAATGTCAAATTTTGTAGTGGTTTAGGCCCAAACCGCTACAAATTTGCAACAGGACCCCTCGCCCTAAGTCGTGCACTAGTTAGGGAATGAACTTTGTAGTGGTTATTACTAAAAAAACCGCTACATAATATGGCGCGAAAATGGCGCCAATTTTGTAGCAGATTTTTGTTACGATTTCTTAGAAACTGCTATAAATGTGGCGCCAGCTAGGCGCGTTATGGCGTGAAGGTTTTGGCAGTTTAAAGGGAAAAATCGCTACAGAATGCAAAAAGTGTTGCACATTTCTAGCGGTTAGGCCTTAAAACCGCTACAAAGTGCAAATAGTTTGCAAATTTGTGACGGTTTCTTATAAAACCGCTACACAGTTGAAGTCTATATAAATAATTTTCCACGCAAATTATTTTGTGAAGAATTTGCCGTATAAAGCCAATTGTTGGTTTCAAAGTAGCTTCCTGCCCATGAAAATTTGCAAATGGGTTGTGCTTGATATCATATTATACGTATCATGTTACCTAACACCACATTTTCACTTTTTCATGTGATGGCAACTACTTTCAAACTAATGTTTAGTTTCATGCTGCAAATTCTTCATTCTAGTAACTGAAAGTTTGCAGCGGTTATAAGAAAAACCGCTACAAAATGCAAAAAGTCATAAAACATTATAGCGATTAAAAACAAAAAATCACTACATAATGCAAAAAGTTTTAAAACGTTGTAGCGGTTAATAAAACAAAACACCACTACAAAAATGCAAAAAGTCTTAAAATTTTGTAGTGGTTACTATTACAAACCGCTACAAAATAAAAAGAGGCTTTACATTTGTAGTGGTAATTCATAGAAATTGCTACAGAACACTTATATTTGTAGTGATTTGATATGATCAAACCGCTACAAAGTGTCATGGGGAACAAGGCAAGGTTTTGTATTTTGTAGCGGTTTTTCATAAACCACTACAAATATATGAACGTATTTAAATCAAACAGTCAACTAGTTCACTCTCACCAAAAACGTGAATAGGGGATTAATGAAATGAAAAACACAAGCTGGTTCTTTTTGAATGAATTTATTTTCACCCAAAATAAATAAATAATAAATAAACAAAGGGGCAAAAATGGAGTAGGGAAGGTTATCCAAATCCGCTCAATCTATCCTCGTCTTCGACCCATTGGTGATTTGCTCCGTCTTCGACCCATTGGTGATTTGCCTTTCCTATCCGCCGGCGACTTTTGTCACTTGTGTGTTCTTTCTGTTCTTCTCTCATCTCCAATTTTTTTTTTTAATTTCCTCTTAATAATTAATTCCCTTCCTTCTTCTCTTGGACTTCATTTAGTAAAATATTCAACTCCTCCTCCAATTCATGAATCAATTAGTCAGCTTACTAGTTCGATGCTTCTCTCGTGAAACTCCGCTTTTTCTCCCTTTCTCTCTGTCTATATATTGAATTTCATTTCTTACAGTCATACCCAGTACCCACCATCACTCATAGCACAAAAATGAGTTCTCTGAATCTCGGAGCTTGGACTCGTCCTAGTTCTATGCTCACCCAAGTGAGCAGATCCAGATCCCCTTCTTTACTTCTCTTTAATGGTCTCAGAAAATTACCCATTTCTTTCATACCTTCAAAATCGCCCTCCCATGGAGTTTCTTCCCCTTGTTTCCCCTCTTTTTCCGTCTCGGCGGTGCTCACCAAGGAAAACACCGTCAAGGGTTCCGAGGAGGAAAAGCCCGGTTTCAATTTCGACGCCTACATGCTTGAGAAGGCTAATAAAGTAAACCAAGCCTTGGATGAAGCTATTGCGTTGAGAGAGCCTGAGAAGATTCACGAGGCGATGCGTTACTCGCTTCTCGCCGGCGGCAAGCGGGTGCGGCCAATGCTCTGTGTCGCCGCGTGCGAACTCGTCGGCGGCAGCGAATCAGTGGCCATGCCCTCGGCTTGCGCCGTTGAGATGATTCATACCATGTCGCTGATTCACGACGACTTGCCCTGTATGGATAACGACGATCTCCGGCGAGGAAAACCGACGAATCACAAGGTCTTTGGTGAGGACGTGGCGGTTTTGGCCGGCGATGCCCTTCTGTCTTTTGCTTTCGAGCACATCGCCGTTGGCACCGTGGGCGTCTCTCCGGCGAGGGTGGTTCGTGCAATCGGGGAGTTGGCAAAGTCGGTCGGCGCCGAGGGGCTTGTCGCCGGGCAAGTTGTGGATATAGCATCGGAGGGATTGTCCGATGTGGGACTTGAAAAGCTTGAATTCATTCATCTCCACAAAACGGCGGCGTTGTTGGAAGCCGCCGTTGTGCTGGGAGCAATCGTGGGAGGTGGGTCAGACGAAGAAATTGAGAAACTGAGGAAGTTCGCTAGGTACATCGGATTGCTGTTCCAGGTGGTCGACGACATCCTCGACGTGACCAAATCGTCCGCGGAATTGGGGAAAACTGCAGGGAAGGACTTGGTGGCAGATAAGACCACGTATCCGAAACTTCTGGGGATAGAGAAATCGAGAGAATTCGCAGAAAAATTGAATCAGGACGCTCAAGACCAGCTCTCTGGGTTTGATCCGAAGAAAGCTGCGCCATTAGTTGCTTTGGCCAATTACATTGCTTACAGGCAGAACTAGGCTGCTCAATTAATTTGTTCTAATTTTTGGTTGCTTGCAGCTTCTGGAATCATAGTTTTATTATACATAAGCTCCTTTAACTTGTAATGGGGGTTGCCTCCAAATAATCCCCCTTTTCTCCTCTGTTTTTCAATTTAATCTTTTCTTGATTCATCATCCTGTGTATTCTGCAACAATATATATCATCCTTTCATAGTTGCTCATATGCTTTCACCACTTGTCCTTTTTTCATGTCATAGTCGATTATGCTGCAAGTTTTGGTGGATCATTCATTCACCCCACTTCCTAATGACTGTAGTTTTCACTTTTCAGGATATTACAATTGACAGAGAGTGGGAAAATGGAAGTCACTTCCATAGGTGAGGCATAAATCCACTTTTCACCATTTTTCTGAAATATACTGAAACCTTCAATCTGTTAGCTTATGTTACTTATTAGATTCTTCAAAGCAGATTGTGTTATATGTTATTCTGATGATGAAAAATGCTATACATGTACTGTCTCAGCCCACTCACTTTGGATTCTCTGGGCATTCCCTCTCTGATTTCTAGGTTATACTTTCTTGTGATGCTTCAATAATGTGATTTGATACGACTAGTGAGTAAGAATTCACTGTAAAAACTGGGTATGATAGGAGGAATGTGATTCCTTACTCCTCTTTAGCTACATCTGAGTCTGACTCTGAAAGTAGCTTTCTTGGAATTTTACTTGGGCTGGTATGGTATGGTATGGTATGGTATGTCATACAGTGGGAGCCAGGGCTTCAGAGTCGAACATGATCTATGAAACTTCAAATTCAAATACTTATGTTTCAAGGTCAAAAAAAAATTCAAATACATTTTTTCTTTGGCTATTGGCCGCGGAATAATCATACGGCACAAGGTTTGGTAGAATCAAATTTATGATTTATGATTTTTTATCGAGACTTCCTCAGCACTCGCTGACTATTGTTTAATATATCTTGTTTCCCTCGTGCTACAAGAGTAGCAGTGATGAGAGCTTGCAGTGAGATGTGAGATGTTCACGTTGTAAGTACAGTTTCAATTAAAAAAGGGTTAAGCTACTAATTGACTAACAAAGTATTACGTTAGAGCACCTAATACAAAAATATATTGAAGGGATCATAAGTACCAATCAACAATTAAAAAAATAAGAAAATGTATCAATCAACAATTAAAAATAGAAATTATCACAGTGACATTAAAATTCAGGGGTAACGTCGTTTGCTGCTCAAATCTTCCACCTTCATCTTTCACCTTTGTCTTCTCAAATCTACGTCGAAGTTAACTAGAGCGCCATAGACTGAACCAAGTCGAGACCTTCGACCCTTCCTTCTCGCCTCACCTCTATTCCTTGATGGTGACAACTTCATTCATCTTCGTCGACGAGATACAACCACCACTCCTCCGCCAACACACCACCTACTTCTTTATTAGGAAGATGAGAAAGATACAGAGCAGAGGTTGAGGTTGAAACAGAGAAGGGCACCCTAATTGCCCCTTAACCCAAAAAAATTAACAACATGGAATATTGGGTCAATAATTTTTGAAGGATGGTGGGCTGACAATTTTATTCTGAACGAGTCGATTCCCTCTTGTGTGACCCAACAATATCGTGTTCCCTACATTTCTCTCTCCATTTCTTCGCTCCCCGACAATCTGGTGTGTTGAGATCTCACTCGACAGAATCCTTGGTGAGTCACATCTTCTTCCTCTCGCGTCCCCCTCCTCTCAAATTACTGAAGTTTATGACTTTCAAATTATGTTTGTGGATAAACGAATCAATAGGCAGATCTTGTGGTTTGCTGCTTTTTCTTATTCTGCTATTAGGTTGTATTTTTTTCTCTCCTTTTCCATTTTCTTTTTCGTGTTGAAGAATTGTAGAAAGGAGCTTATCTTTAATTGTTAATTGGTACATCTTCTCAAACAACATTACCCTGATTTTAACGTCACTGTGATAATTTTCATTTTTAATTATTGATTGGTACTTATGGTCCTTTGAAAACATTCTTGTATCAGGTGCTCCTAGCGTAATACTTTGTTGGTCAATCTGTTCCTTAACCCATTAAAAAATTAAATCCTGTAGATATAGTAAAATAATTTTACAAAAGATATAAAAAGTGAAAAAGAAAAAGTATTAAGCGCTGGTATGTTTCTTGTTTTCAAAAGTCAAAACAGTTCTTTCAAAAAAAATACCAAAAAATAATAAAACTTGTGTAGAAACATGTATTTAATCAGGTGTTTTTAAAAACAACAAAAACACTAAGTTGTTTTTAAGAATTAAAAAAAAAAATCAAAACAGTTTCATATGTTTTCTTTTATTATTTTTGTATTTCCTTTTTTTTTTAGACAATGAGGAAGCTATTTCTTTTTCACTTAAAGAAATACATGCTCTAAATTTTATTAAACTATTTTGAGAATAAAAAGTAAAAACACAGAAAAAAAAATAAACATGCTCTAAATTTTAATTTTAATGGTCCAGAATTCACTATTCATAGTTGAATTTGAATATGAACATCAAAGAAACAAACAATAAATTCAATTCAATGATACAACCTTCAGTACGGGGGAGGGATTGGAATGAATGGGATTGCGATTTGCGAGCAACTTCTTTGCAATACACGTTTCTCAAACCTGATTGGGTCCGGTATGGAATATGGACTATATTTAAGAAAAAAAAATTTAAAAAATTAATTTATAATTTCTGAAAAGTGTATATATTTTTACTTTCTATAAATTTGTAAGTGGTTGAGAAGACAATGTTTTTTTATCTGGATTTTTCAGTATATCTGTCATATAAAGTTTATAATTTTTTGTAAGTTAAAAAATACTATAATAACTTAAAATGGAGAATGCGCGTGTATAAATTTCGCGTGGAAAAAATTAGGTAAAGAGATGTGAAAATTGACCTAAAATGAAGAAAAACCACCCCCAATAAAAGTAGGAAGTAAGTATGGGTGCAAAGTTGAAACCTTTATGAGTTGGCAAATCAGAGAGATAGTAGTGTTAAGATGAGGTGATACTGAAGTGGGGAATGATAGAGCAAAAAAAAAAGTGGGGAATGATAAGACTAGAGTGTGTGCGGATTGTAGATATGATATTGAGAATATTATATTGTGATTGTTTTTTATTACATTTTCTGTTAAAAGTGTTTATTTACTTAAATCAAGAAATTGAGGCGAAAGTTATCTTATACACTTATCTTATATATTATAAATCATAATTAAAAAAATACTTTTGAATGCTCCAATAACTATCTCAAACAAGCACAATAGCATGCCAAGTGTGGAGGCAATAGCCATATATTTAGGGGTAGGACTAGGAATAAATCAGGCCTCTATCAGGTGGCCTACAGCCTGACCTGTTTAGGGTCTGTTCTGGCCTGACCTATTTGTTAAAAAGGCTAAACCAAAGCTTATTTAAAGGCTTAAATGTGTAAATAGGTTAGACCTATTTTGTTAGTGCCTGGTTTGTAAGCCTTTAGGTCTGACATGTTTACACATTAAATAAATATAATTATATCATATAAATAACATAATATTTATTGTTTTTCATTATTATATTCTAATTTCAAGTTATATTTATATAGGTTTTGATAGACTCAAAGTGTACATAATCTATTTATAGCCTCAAATGCCTACAATATAAGGTCTTTTTAAAGGCCTACATTATAAGTAGGCATTTAAAAAGGCTTCAGGCTCGACCAGACCTTATGAAGGCTTAGGCCTGAGCCTAAAAATAATCTCGAATTCAAACTCAGACCCTCTGCCTCATTACAGGCTCAAGCCTGTTTAGCCAAAGTTTGGTCTAGCCTATTTCTATGCCTACATATATCTTACTTCCTTTGGTCCTTATTATAAGATATCAACTAACAAGTGTACTTGGTCCTTTTTATAAAACATTTGTTTGTTTCCAAAGAGTATTAAATACTAGGGATGTCCAAAAAACCCGGTAGTCCAGGTGGTCCAGTCTGACCCGATCCAACCCGACCCGGTCTCTAGAAAAGTTTTTTGGTCTAGGACCATATGAGGCAGACCAGGCCGGGTTAGTTTGCTTGGGTCAGACCGGACTTCTGTCCAGGGTCTAAGACCCCCTGGATTGGTCCGGTCCGGCCCGATATATATATATTATATATATATATTTTTTATAAAAAAAATCACAACTTAACCTAACCCTTTGTCCTTCTTTATTGTCTTCTTTACGATTCTTCATCACTCATTAGTGAGTCTTCTTTGGCCAAAAGAATATCCAGAGTCTTTTTCCCTTTTCAGTCGTCTTCTTCCCTTCTTCTTCGGTCTGACCCAATAGAATGTTGTTATTTTGTATTTTTGTTCAATGTTGTTGGAGATTCTTATATGTGTAATTGTGTATGATTGGATTTAAGATGTTTGCATGTTCGTATGTTTAATTATTTATACAAAGAAGTGGGGAAAAAAACAAAAAAAAATGAAATAGGTCTGGATGCTGGACGATCAGGGTAGTCCACTAGACCGGTGCGGTCCAGCCCGAGCTCGGCCGGTGCCGAGGCCGGACTGCACTCTGACCTGGATTGTCCAGCCCGAGGTCCCTCTTGGACCAGACCTCGGGTTGACCCACAACTCGGTCCAGTCTAGTCCATGGACATCCCTATTAAATACTTTTGTCCATATATACTCATAATTAATAAGGATAGTGAATGAGAATAATAATTAATATGATATTAGAGTTTAATGTAATTAGTAGGTGTATTATTGAAAATGACTTAAATTATAAGACAAATTTAATGACTTTAACTATTTTTATTGATTTATAATAATTATTAGTTAGTGTCTTATAATAAAGATTAGAGGGAGTATATATATATATATACACACACATACTTTTACACACACTCTCTCATGAGTCTGAAAATTGGATATGGTATTAGGAATGCGGTTCCTTACTCCTCTTACCATACAGATAAAGTCACCGATAATACTTATTATTCTCTCCGACGCTAAATATAGGATAAAGTTTGAAATGAAAATTGTACTATAAACTTTATCTTATATTTAGGACTAGAAGGAGTAATATATATACTATATGTTAGATATTATATAAAGGATGAGAGCAAGGGCGGAAGGTCCTTATGGTCAGCTGGGGCCAAGGCCCCAGCTGGCCTTCTAAAATTTTCTAAAATTTGTGAAAATATATGTGTTAATTATATAATATTTTATTTTGGCTACTAATTTGGCCCCAGCCAATCTCTTATCAATGTCTCAATTGGCCTTCTAAAATATTTTAGAATATATGTATTTATTATATGATATTTTATTGTGGCTAATAATTTAGTCTAATTAATCTCTTATATTCTCTATAATTTCACTATCTCCCTCTTTTCTTTTTTCCCTTTTTCTTTTTAATTTTTTCCTGGCTTCCTCCACACGTTTGATGCTTCCATTCTTCCCCATGTCTCCTCTGCTCTGCTCTGACTCTAACTCTTCTCACAACTCTCCACGACAGCACAACTCAACCGTCCGTCACCCTCAGTCTCCCTTTTCCTCCAAGTCGACAAGTCTCCCATCGTCGCCATCCGACCTCAGTCTTCGGTTTCCCTCTTCCTCCGACCCACGTCTGAGTCTCCGTTGTGCGTGGCAACGTCCGACAACTCCGACCACTCGACCAACGTCCAGCCGGCCTTCATCTCAGTGTCTCACAATGACCTGACCAGCGAGTCAGCGACCACCGTGACGTGACCGTCCAACCAGGTATTTGTTGCTCTGTGTTCATCATATATCGCTTTGTTCCTTCATTTTTTTGTAGGAGTTAGGCGACTCTGCTTTGTGTTCATCATATACTGTTGATTATTAGGATTTAGGTTACTTCATTTTTTGTTCGAAGAAAAAAGGGAAGTTGTTGTTGTTACTTTGTGAAGTTTTCGTTAATGATTTGGGTTTTGGTAGGAGTTAAATTATTTAACAAATGTATGTGGCAACTGGCAATGGGCTCAGGCGATTTGTTTTGTTTCAATCATTATCATCATATAAAAGAAAATTTACCGTCAGCATTATTTGGTCTCTATTTGTACAAGATTTTTATCCTTCAAATTTGTTGTTTGATCCAACTGGTGGTCTTTTAATTAATTGTTTTTGTATGTATTGGCAATTGAGGTTGTAAAACATCTGATTGCAAGTTGATTGTTTAGGTTTTAATAGTTAAAGGTATACATTCTGATGAGTCATTGACATTGGGCTGAAGTCAGTGATTGATGGCTTTTGATGCCTCAGTGCTATTTGTTGTGTGTTTTCAAATGTCAACTAGATTCATTCATTTATTTCAATTGAAGCTGATATGTTTTCATTATTTCTATCTATTGATCCTTTGATAAATGATCCCATGATTTTAAATTTTGTTTTGAGGTAGGCAAAACACAGCATTTAAATGTTAGTTTTATGGATTAAGTAGTAGTATAAGAATTTATGTTTAGTGACAAATTCAATATGTTTATTTTTTGACTCGGGCTAAAAAAATTTCTTGGTTCCACCACTGGATGAGAGGTAATTATAGTCCTCTTTCAATTTTATTTGGCTACCTCTACTGGCCGCTAAAATCATCATATTTGTACAAGTTTTTGTCAAAGCTCGTGTCTTGCCATGGAAACTTGTTAGCTGTTGCCGCGGCGGCGGCGGCCAGAATATAAATGCCCAACCGCTTTTATACTCAAAAGTCAAACAAACAACTATTCTTGGTCAATTGAAACTTAAACGTTTGGCTTTTACATATAAAGGTAAGATAATTAATATGTTTATATTAAAAATAAATTAGTCATCTTAATTATTTATAAAAAAATATATGTTAATTTTCTTAAAGTACTCTTCTTTTAACAATTTGTATTAGAAATTACTCTCTTAATAGAAAATCTATTTAAAATTTGTAATAAATGATATACGTCTAAGAAAAAAATTATAAACTTAAAAGATAAAATCAAAAAATAAATTAAGATGTCATATTTTGAGAACAAAACAAATTTATATTTGTTGGGAGCTTGTGACCGTACTTGTGGCTTACAAGCAAGGTAATTAAACCCGGACCGGTCAGTGAACCGGTCGGGGTACTGGGTCAAGGGTCAGTGGGTCAGATCGGAGTCAACCCGGGAGCAGACCGGGACCAAACCGGTGAGGAATAAAAAATTGAGAAATAATTTAATTTCTTATCACATAATCCATAATTCCAAATACTATATATTATATCAAGACTTTAAATCACTAGCTAAATAATTATATACTTGTCAAATATTCTGTACAATTTTCTTTATAAATTGATATCAAAACATCATATACCACCCAATGACACCTAATTTGTAATGGAATCACAAACATTTATCATAACAAAATATCAAAAACCAAGTATATGATAACAAAATATTCCCACATATATGATTAACAAATTCTCACCTACATCATCACAAAATATTCTCACCTTCAATCACTAAACTAATAATCATCAACATAATAATCATCATTAAGATCAATCAACTCCCTAGGTGTTGAGACATTAGGAGATGGAACTGTAGGAGGAAAAGTAAAAGAAGTAGGAGCAACATGATCATCATTCAAGGATGAAGCCCCAACAACATCATCATCACCTATATATGAAATGAATAGAATTATTAATAGTCATGTAAAAAACATAGTTACATTCTTGTGTGTACAAATATAATTTTAAATAATAGAAGAGATAGTTAGAAACCTTCAAAATCCCTCGCCATTTGTTCAAGTTGAATATTTGTCGATTCTACATTATCGAATTCGGGAGTTGGATCTTCTTCAAGCACCCAAAAATCTAGTTTATCAACTGATTCATAATCAATGGGATCATAATTCTCTTTCTTCTTTTTCAATTGATTCCTATAAAGCCAACATGATAGAAGATCAACATTAATGAAATGTATATTACTATATTTAGTTAAGCTATAAAACAACCATTCAAAAGTCATGACTTTTAAGATTACCTAAACTTTAACCTCAGATTGTAGTTTGTGAAAACCAAATCATCAAGCCTCTGATGCTCCAATCTGTTTCTTCTTTTACTGTGGATACGCTCAAATATGCTCCAATTTCGTTCACAACCAGAAGAAGAAGAAGTTTGGCTAAGAACACGTATAGCAATTTGTTGCAATTCCGGTATTGAACCCCCGTAATACAACCACCACTCATCTGCAAAATAAAATAAAAGACATTTAGTATGTATTAATAATAATAATCATAATATGTACTTTAAAATATGAAATTTAATATACTTACGAGGGACTAGTTTGTGGGCTGTTTTTTCACAAGAAACCTTGTCAAAAGATCCTTTCCGTTCACGGTAGGTAGTAACTTGTTGCATCATTGTAATATAATGATCAGCATTGTCAGGTGAGTTTGCCTCAAACAAATTGATCACAGCATCCATTAGTCTATGCTTTCTAACAAAGTCAGGACTATACAAGAATGCAGGATTCAACATATATGCCGCTGCATGAAGGTCATTTTTCAAATGTTTGTCCCAACGACTTTGAATAATATTCGTATAGGGCTTGTATAATTCCTTCTTCCTCTGAAACATATCCTTGATTACATTTTTAGCTCTCTGCATGCCTTCATAGATATAAGGCATTGAAGGTTTCTCATCAGAATCAACAATCCTTAACAATTTTATCAATGGAGACACTAGTCTCACAATTTCAAAGCAATCTATCCAAAACCGATAATCTAGAATGATTTCACTGAAAATTTTCCCAGCTTCAGTGTTTGCTAATTTGTGGCGCACAAAATGTTGATCAACAACCAAGGCTTGCAAATCATGTTTGTGTGAATGTATACTATGAAGGGTGATAAATGTGGTAGCAAATCTTGTTGCACCAGGACGAACAATTTCCTTCCAACCCGGTCTTTTCCTTAACCATGACAAGAAGACCAAATGATTATATGCAAATACAGTGATTTTAGATGCATTCTTTGCAAGGTCTGACACATGAGGCATGGATGCAATGTCCTTCAAAATAAGATTCAAACAATGAGCTGCACAAGGTGACCAATAAATTGTTTTATATTTATTTGTTATCAATCTTCCACATGCCACATAATTAGCAGCATTGTCAGTCACCACATGGACTATATTTGCAGGACCTATCCACTCAATGACTTCATTGAACAGTGAGAATAAAGTGTTGGCATCTTTAACTAAATCTGAAGCATCAACTGATTTCACAAATATCATACCATGTACTGAATAGACTAAGAAATTAATCAAAGTTCGATGTCTAATATCACCCAACCATCAGCCATGAGTATGCAACCATTTTCCTTCCATTTAGCTCGATGGCTATCAATCAGTAGTTGACACTCTTTTTTACAGTCTCTCAACAAATTAACCCTGTACTCATGGAAGCTAGGGACCTTAAACCCAGGACCAATTGCAGTAGCACCATCAATAGCTTTTTGGAATAAAGGACAAGCCATTGCATTAAATGGAATACAATTCACATAAGCCCAATGAGCAAAACCCATTTTTGCGTTATAATGTGCTTCTTGACTTGTCCAAGAACTCTTAATACTCGGTTGGGCACCGGGAGTTGTCCTAGGTGCAAAATAATTTGAGACTTTTTGTCTTGAAGCACTTGGTTCCTCAACTTGTCTATTTTCAACTTCTCTAGCTTCAACTTCTCTAGCTTGATTTACATTATCATTACCAACAGGTTTTTTCTTTGAACCTTCTAACAAAGATTCTTTCATTCTAGCTCGTATATCATGTGAGACTTTTTTACAAGAACTTACTTGACCACTCACACCAGCCAAATGTTGCTTCAACCTATTTATCCCACCTCCCCTATAAGTTGAAGCACATAAAAGACAAGTAAACACATTCACTTTCCCCTCTTTCTTTACAGAAACATATTCCCAAGCAGGATCTACTTTTTTACACTCCCGACGCCTGCGGTTGGGGTTCACTATTGTTAGGAGGACAGCTAGACTCAGGATTGGGGGTGGAAGTATTATCAGTTCGTTCATTTCTGGCCTCCATTAGCAAACCACAAAGAAAACAAAAACACCCTCTCAACAATAGACACCAAGCTAAAAGCACCACAATAGATACCAAGCCAAAACCACCAGTATGATTAATAATCACAGCTACAATGAAGAACAAAACAATAACATCCAAATGTCAAAAAACAGAAAAATAGCAAGCCACAACCAAATAAATAAATAACAGCAAGAGAAATTGGCACAATATAATTTAAATATATGTGTGTGTGTGAGCAAGAGAAATTGGAACAATACAATTTAAAAAAGAATATGAATAAATATTGTCTAAAAAAAGAATATTTATTTGATTCTCACAAGTTGCTTCTCTGGTGCCCGTGGAAGCACATTTCTCAACTTAGCACAAATAGCTATGGGACCTGTCTTGGAAATGACCTGTATGATAAGCACATGTAATTAGTCCAGTGTTGTGAAATGCTGTCTGAAATCCTAAAAGATACATAGATATGGTTTCAGATTTTTTATAAAATAGATTAAAGAAAGTAAGTTTCTGTAATATTTTGACATCCATTGTCTTTATAGAAGAATTTATCACTAAATGACCTGTTTGACTCGTGAGAGTGGTTAACAGACAAGTGTTTGATTTTTCCTTCTCATGGTGAAAAAACAATGCCAAAAATGTTGGCCATTAAACCTTGAAATCAGAATGAATCCAACAATAAGAGATCATAAATTGTAAACACATTGATTGACTGGGTGGTAGTGGCAGTTTGAACTTCAGGAAATCACCATTGTTTAATTTCTAGAGACACTAATTTGGGGAGAGTTTTACTGTTGTGCTCTCAACCCAAAACAGATTAGTATTCCATCCAATTTTGGTTGGGCAGACACTCTTGGTATTCACTGAGAGGAAAATTACAGAAACTTCAACCTTTAGTCACTTAAGATAAAATGCTTCTTAATTTTCTCTTGGTCAAACTTCATAATTATTATTTTTTAACTTGACAACACTCTTTATATCACACGGAGAGAAAATATGAGCAGAAAGCATCAAGGAATCAAGTATATGATTTGTGCGAACCCTCCCTTTGGTGGATGTGCTGCTGCGTAAGGAAAACACAAAATTGGTTGCACTCGAACTCCCCACCTTGAAACCAATTTATGTCTTTGAAATAATAGTTAAGAACACAAAAAAAACTAACTTCAGCTTTTGATCAATCTGCCACATTATGGGAGTTACTGACTCAACAAAAGAGCACTGATATAATATAATCAATCAACTTCTTATAGTTACTTGTAAATACTAAATAGCCCTCAAGTAAATGCAAAGAACAATCTAAGCAACTAATGCATATGCAAGACTCATAAAACTATGGACACCAAGATAGCAGCATATCAATCACAGAGAACAACTATAATCTGTGTTTCTTAAGTATGACTGATATGAGCGTCAAACACAGACAAGACTTTCTTTTTAGTATTTTATCCTATTTTTATCATAAGACAATGATGGCTTCACGTAAGCATAGAGTAGAAACTATAGTCTGAAAACACCTTATGCCAGTGTTAGGTCAATGCATTGCCAAAAAGAAGGAAAAATGTCCATTGATAAGTTTACCCACCCAAGGCAGAAACGACGAGGAGCAGAGCTTGAAGACTAAGCCTCAACCACCAAAAGCTTTAATGGCCGACGAGAGGTGAAGAAGAACCAAAAGCCCCGACCACCCACGATGAACGGCGCGAAAACGCCTCTCGACTAGCGACGATAGGTGAAGAAGACAGAAAAGTTCCGACCTTTAATCAAAGATGATGACTATTTCGCCTGAACTGAGCACCTTGAAGCTTGTCGGCAAGGAGGGAGCAGAGCAGAGAACAGAGCAATCGCCAAGGTCCGACCTTTAACTTTGAAATTTGATTTGGGGAGAATGCGGTTCTCACCGGTTCCACCGGGTTAGCCCCGGTTCAGGGGCTTAACCCCGGTTTCTGAGCTGGACCAGACCGGTTCCAGGTCCGGTTCGACGGTTCCCGGTCAGAACCGGCCGGTCCGGTCCGGTTCTGATAACCATGCTTACAAGTCCACAACTCTGGCAATGCACATGCCGGCGGTCTCCCCAAGGGTAAATTGTACAACACCAGCGTAAAGACTCAAGTGAACGTGACTCTCCTCTCCGCTTTTAGACCAAAAGAAAAACGAGTTCACAATAGGTGTTTAATAATTAGGTGTACTTTATATCTTCATATCTCTATTAAAAATATTGGGTGTTACAAACAAATATTTTTTAATACAGATTGAAAATTAATTAATTTGAGATACTGGATACAAAAATATTTTAGAAAGTAGCATATAATTTAAATCTAAATAAATACAATATATATAAAAAAATATGCACATCTCTCAGCCACATGGATAGTTCAATGTGCTCATCGGCGCCTGACCCTGAGATGCGGATCATCCAAGGCACATTAGCATGGCGTACTTCTCCTGTTCGAACCGGGGTTTGAAACCAAACTTCTCATCAGGAGGATAGATGGGGCGATTCGGGTGAGATCCAATGTGGATCCAACTTTCTATTCACTCGTGGGATCCGGGCGGTCCGGGGGGACCACCACGGCTCCTCTCTTCTCGAGAATTCATACATCCCTTATCAGTATATGGACAGCTATCTCTCGAGCACAGGTTTAGGTTCGGCCTCAATGGAAAAATAAAAACGGAGCACCTGGTATGGGCATATAAGGGTACCTAATTATTAATGTGGACTCAAGAAAAACTATTTCTTTTCTTTTATTCTAAATAATAGCCTAATTACACGTGAAGCCGTAATTTGGGCCGAATACCTAGTAGGCCCAGGATAAGCACATACTAATCGGTCAGAAATTGACGGACATTCGGACCCAGCCCCAACTAACAAAATTTGATCAAGGCTTCATATTATCTTTGGTCCCATAAATTTACTCTCATCTTAATTTTGATTTTAACTTTCAGATTATTGGTTTTAGCTCATGTAGGAGTAAAATGATCCAGGCTTTTTTTTAGTTATAGAAACTAATGCTTTAAACAAAATAAAACTTTAAGAAACAAAAACTTACTACTTAAAATTTGATAGTGTTCTGTAATAGAACACAGATGTCTAGCCTCAGTGGGCTAGGTATGATTGATATTGGATCGGGTATAGCACCCACTGGTATCTATGGAGGAGATATTAGCGGTTGCTAACGGATCACTATGCTACACGGGGTTGGCTCTTCGCCTGAGGGTGGTGTGTGCACAGTGAGACTGAACGGTAAAAAATGTACTGGTGAACGTGGAGAACATACCTGGTGGACAACCTCCTATTTATAGAGATTACCTAGAGTTTCATTCTCCTTACCCTGAGTCCTTCCCACTACCGTCGTGCGCCTCCCACGTCCTGATCGTGCGCACTCCATATCCTGCATGATTACTGGATTATCGGCACAGTCAAGGGTGATTGGCAAATTACCTGTTTCATGGGAGGTTTCCCGTCAGAGGCACTCCTATTGGGCCTTCGTCTGCCAGGCCCATTATTTGAGTCCATAACAGAGAGACTAAAATTAAAATAATCACGTTTAAAGGATGTACCATTTTTTCAACTTATATTAGATGGGATCCGAAAGCAAACTAAAATCAAAGATCATTCTACCGCGTAAGGTCAACTAAGAGGCACACATTCTTCAAAAAAGTAAATGTTGTGATTCTTATATGATAAATGTACGCAGGGTGGAGCCAGGAATTTTAATGGTTAGTATTCTTATAATTTTTTTTCGTTAAAATGTTTCTATATGACTTTAAAAAAATAATGTTTTTGTTTTAGGGCTCAACAGAATACCGAGTGTGTTATTCACCTCAGGCTGTGACAAATTCTTAACGTCCTAGGATTGTGTGACTTTGATGGGGATCTCACACATGAATGAATGACACAATTACTCTCTCTTTTAAGATATATTGTCTTGTACTGCACAAAACGCTTCCCTGCGATAACTGTAGCACAATTTGAGTAATCAGCATCATTCTGGCAACCTAACCTACAAGGTGCGGTCCATTAGTGGTCCTCCACAATTTCAGTCATTAAGTACTCTTGTTGGGTCATCCCATGCTGGCCCCCAAACTGATAAACTCTTCCACTTATGGTCCCAGCACCTTCCACTAGAGTCCATCCCCTAATTTCAAGTACTACCTCCGGTCCTAATTATAAGACATAGTTGACTTTGTTTGGAGAAATTAAGGAAGCCAAATAAGTTACTTAATCATTTCATATGTTGTGTATCTTTAGATTATATACTAGTTTATTAGTCAAACTAATTACTTTGAAGAAAAAAATAAAAATAAAAATACTCTAAAGTAATTTAATTAGCTTCCTTAATTTCTCCAAAAAAGTCAACTATGCATTATAATTATGACCGGAGGAGTATTGATTTTTGGCTGTTTCGGATTTCAAGTTTACCGTTGAAGCTTGAATACAAGAGTCTGACAAACCCTGACCCTCCTTGTTTTTTTTTTTTTTTCAGTATCCCATCTGGTTCAATGGAATCTTCGATTCCGACTAATCCGGATTTCGCCCCGCGTTGGGCCCACGGTGGTGGGGGAAAAACTCCCAACACCATTTTTTCTATTTCCACTCCTTGAACCGAAGACATGGTGGTAGGAAAGCAAGTCCCTTACCACTTACTCCCACTAGTTGTTGGTCTTTACCCTCCTTGTTGTTCAAGTACACTCCAAGAATCACTATTCCTATGCCCTACCAAAGGTATTTAGTTGACCCAGTGGGCTTAGTCATACCCATAACACCAGGCCCAGCCCGACACACACCAATACTGGTTGATTTTATATAATTGTTTTTTTATAGATCGTGTAAGATTTTTTTTTATACCCCTTGTCCTTGGGTTCAACTGGTGAAGGGGTCGGACTTCCTCACCTCAAGGGAGGGGGTTCGATCCCTGCGTTAGTCAAGGCGCTGGGGGAGGCATTCTAGGGGTCTAGGAAGCCGTGGAAACTCTGGTAGAGGTGGAGTCATGTGTACTCTCTGTCCAATATGCCCTATGGACTGGGCTCCAAGCGCCCTGCCCTTGGATTGTGGGTAAGCCCAACCCCTTTCCTAAAATTTTTTTATAAAAAAAAATATAGTTTTATCATTACATGGAGATCTCTTTAGCATTGAAATATTTTGATTTTATTAAAAATTTTAAAATAATGTATTAACTTAATATCGTGTAAAAATAATACATAATCATCGAGTAATCATAATTCCAGGAAATATTATTTTTCTATTCAAACATTGTTTTTTTAAAAGGAATATACTCCTTTCAATTCTTTAATATATACATATTTAGAGAGTTGATGTTGGCCCTAAATATAAAATATAATTTCTATATTTAATTATTTATCAATATTTTTCTAATTTATCTCTATTGATGTTCTCTAATAATAATCAAGAAGGAAATGTATTGAGAGAATTAAGAAAGATGACTTGAGTGTTTTGAAAAATACATATTATATTAACTAATTTAAGCAACTTCCCTAATCTAATTAAATTATGTAAATATATTTTATATTAAAAAACAGAAGGAGTATTTAAGATAAATGTGAATAACTTTTTAATATATGAAATTAAAAATTTCAAACCGTGGAGCCTGGTCTATTTGTTGATTGATCTAAGGTCAAATCTAAGATGACTTGTTAACACCACCATGTATAAGTGTACAACAATATACCGTCACAAAATTGATTTAGCAGTATAAGACTTTACTAGATCTCTCAAAGTATCGAGTTTGAATCTAAAAGGAGATACTTGTGTTAAAAGGGACAACTACGGTTCTCAAAAGTACAACAATCTTTGCTTCATAAGTTGGAGATGGAAGTGTGACCATTAAGGCGTAATGAATGTAGCCCAGTCGTCATGTTATGGACAAATGCCACTGATCCTCTGCATCATTCGATTCAAGTGAATTCCCAGTCACTCACAAAACATGCCAACCACAGAAGTTGATAGCTTGAAATGAAACTCATTATTATGTCTTACATTATATTCAAGTGACGTATTCTCTAGAAACAGACAATCCAATGTAATGCTACCCCACTGACAAAGAGCCGTGCTTCTTTGGACATGATGAATAATTAATTAATGCCTTTGTTAGTGCAAACAAAACTTAAACAAACCTCAAGTCCTCAACTATCACCGGTTAGAGGTCGTTAATTAGGATATTCCTTTTCCATAATGCGTACTACTAGCATATAGTAATAAGACAAATTAAAGGAGGATAATGAAGAGTGAGTTCAATTCGTATGCAGGCTAGATAGTGAAGGGCGTAGCCGTAATTAAGAGAGAAGAGTCAATTGTTATTACAACAAGGGAAGGGTCGACATCACATCATTGGTGTCCCTTAACCGGAGGTGGCGGGAGAGGCATCGAATAGATATGCCAAGTATTATTCCTCATTCACTTAATAATTCAAGAGCTTTGTCTTGCACCACCTCCACAGCTTTCCAATAATTACATATAATAATATGATTAATTTGGCCTGTTGGAGGAATCCAAAGCATCATTCGAGCTCAAATTCTCGCGAGGTAGGTTCCTAATCTGTATTCTCGTGGGGTTTTGCCTCTCTTGTTAGGTGTACTTTTTCGGTTTCAAACTTATATTCTTCTTCAATATAATAATGGGGTGGATCTCGCTTACTACTTCAACCAACATCTTGATCTTGATGATGGAGAAGACCATTGATTTATCTAATTTCAACTGAAAAACAAGGTTCGTGATTAGAAGATAGGGATAGAAATGTTTAATTCCGATGTGTGACAATGACTTCCTAGTATGAACTATGAAGATACAAAAAGAGAATTTTTTTAATCATCTTTATAATTCACTTCATTAAATTTTTCATGTAGATGACAATGTTACCCTTTATTTATTGTTGCGTTCTCGTGGGCGTTGTATATATTAAATAAGGATAAAATGAAAATTGTTGTATTTTAAGGTAAAGTTAATGGGATTTAAAGTTTTTATTGGCTTTAGTGAAATATGTTGAAAGCAATGTTATTAAACCCGGATCAGCCTCTGAACCGGTCGAGATAGTGGTTTCAGGGTCAGTAGATCAAATCAGAGTTAAACTAGTGTTAACTTGGAGTCAAACCAATGAGGAAATAAAGATTTCAAGGTTTTTAATATGAAATTATAAAAAAAAAAATCAAATTAAATTAAAAAAAAAATAGTAACCCAGGTTAGTGGTTCACCCAAACCGGCTAGGTTGACGATAACATTGGTTGAAAGTGGCATATAAATATGATTAGAGGAGGATATGTTGATGTTTGAATCATGAGTTAGCCCAATACAAGCCTCACACACCTCTTATCTTATTTATAAAACCCTTTGGTAATATTTGTCACGAAATAAGCAAAAACTTTTAACTTCATTGATTATACTTTAAAATTTAATAAATTTATAACTTTACCCCTATTTAACAACACATTCTCCAAGAAAATAATTATGTACATAATAATAATTGAAGGATAAAATTGTAAATTTAATAACGAGCTTTATAAATATGATGCAAAAAATACATTCTCTCTCTACCTTATAAATATATGGAAACGGTTTCCTCAGAAGCACCACGCTCAGAATCCCTCAGTATCCCATCACCACCGTCTGTTGGAGAAAGAAATGGAAAAGCTCAAATCTCAATGAGGCAAACTTATATTCTTCTTCAATATAATAATGGGTGGATCTCGCTTACTACTTCAACCAACATCTTGATCTTGATGATGGAGAAGACCATTGATTTATCTAGTTTCAACTGAAAAAAAAGGTTCGTGATTAGAAGACAGGGATAGAAATGTTTAATTCCGATGTGTGACAATGACTTCCTAGTATGAAGATACTCCTCTCGCTATTTATAAGGCAAAAAGAGATTTTGTTTTTAATCCTCTTTATAATTCACTTCATTAAATTTTTCATGTAGATGACAATGTTACCCTTTATTTATTATTGCGTGGACTTTGTTCTCGTGGGCATTGTATATATTAAATAAGGATAAAATGAAAAAGTTGTTGTATTTTAAGGTAAAGTTAATGGGATTTAAAGTTTTTATTGGCTTTAGTGAAATATGTTGAAAGCAATGTTATTAAACCTGGATCAGCCTCTGAACCGGTCGAGATAGTAGGTCAAGGATCAGTGGATCAAATTAGAGTTAAACTGGTATTAACTTGGAGTCAAACCAATGAGGAAATAAAGATTTCAAAGTTTTTAATATGAAATTATAAAAAAAAAAATCAAATCAAATTAAAAAAATAGTGACCCAGGTTAGTGGTTCACCCAGGTAGGTTGATGATAACTGATAAGTACAGATTTTATAATTAAATGAGTATCAATTCTGAGATATATTGGATTAAATTTATTACTATTTATATATCTTGCAGGAGTTATTAGCTGATTGAGAAAGGAGCAGAAAAAGGAAATCAATTTGAATCAATTGTGTGATATGAGAGAGTGGATTGCAAAAGATTTGGAGATGATTGGAGATCTCAAAAGGATATCGCATATCTTGTATTTAAGACAGGATCAGATCACGGCCAAGTCAGCCTAAGGGAATTTCTATATAAAGAGCAAGGGAGACACACACTAGACGACCACAGAGAGACAAGACGCAGAAGCAACCAAAGTACACACGAGAGAAAATAACATCCTTATGCTCTCTAAACTTCGGTATTTACCAAAGGTTTAGAGAGAAAGGATAAAGGAAGAAAAGGAGGAGGATTTGAAGGAAGAAAGAGGATGCAAGAACAATTCCAATTTTCATCTCTTTTCTTCTATTTTGTTAACCTAGCCATGCTCGGCTAATTTCCTTTAGTAGTTAGGCGAGGATGAACCCTATGCGAATTTTGAGTATTTGTTTGAATTCTTGATTGAACGTTATTTTCCATGATTGAATGAATTATCTTTGCTTAAAGCTTTCTTAAAGAATGATCACCTTTTAGATTGTTCATAGGTTGGTGTATGACAATAGAGATGTTGGTGCATTTAACTGAACCGTTAATTCGTCATAGAGTTGCATGACCTAGACATAGGCTTACGAGTTTATGCGATCTTATAATTCTGGTTTAAATAATTGATCTTTCCAAACAATACTAAGACATTAGGTTGTTTTCAAAGATAACGGACTAAGGTAGCGTCAAGACATTGGGACTTAGTCTAATTTTAGAGAATTGATCGTCAATCATGGGAAATAATAGTCAATTAGGGATTTAATTCAAATACTCAAAGGAACATAGGGGATTTCTATGCCCTAAGCTGCGTTTTCTCCACTGATTAACTTTTCTAAACTATCGTCTTTAAGATTCTTCATCTTGAATGCGTGTTTTCTATTAAACTCCTTAAAAATTCGTTCGATTCTTTACAACTCACCTCTTTTACTCATTTGTCCAACTAAAGCTAAGATAACAAATTAGTGGCTGGAATACTAGTCCTCGTGGGACGATCTTCTCTCACTACTTTATTACTTGATACGGCCCGTATACTTGCGGAGTTTATAAGGCTTTAAAGTTTTGCCCTATTGGTTGAAAGTGACCTATAAATATGATTAGAAGAGGATATGTTGATGTTTGAATCATGAGTTAGCCCAATACAAGCCTCACACACACCTCTTATCTTATTTATAAAACCCTTTGGTAATATTTCACACGAAATAAGCAAAAAAATTTAACTTCATTGATTATATTCTACTTTAAAATTTAATAAATTTTTAACTTTACCCCTATTTAACAACACATTCTCTAAGAAAATAATTATATACAAAATAATAAATGAAGGATAAAATTGCAAATTAAATGATGTGCTTTATAAATATGACAAAAAAATACATTATTTCTCAACCTTATAAATATATAGGATTAGTGGAGTATTTTGAAACCGGGCCAGTAAAGCCTTAGGCTTGGATAGTATACCCTTGCTAAAGCCATGCATGGATATCTTGGGAAAGAATGAGTAAAATGAATGAATATGCAGGCCTTTTTCCAATTGAACAGGGTTCAAGTCCCCATTTGTGAGATTTACCGAGACAACAAGATTTATCAAATGAAGCATTGATCTTCTTGCGTGAAGGAATATTACAGCTTTGCATCCACTTCAGACTTGGCAGTATTGAATGCAAAATGGCGATCGTCTTTATACCACAATCTGAAAAAAGAATCTGTTGATTAGAGTGATCAGTAGTGTACACGGCACACGCTGATAAAACACGCCTCAACTTTCCCTTCACATTAAATCAATTTTATTGCAAGTAAACTCTCCTTCACATATGCACTTTTAGATTGGACGGTCATAACTCATAAGTCTCGGGTCCTCTTTAGAATTACAGTTTGAAAAAAAGTTTTGATTCTTATTATGAGTCCATTTAATGCGTAATTAATGACTTCTATTAAAAAGAAAATATTAGAAAATTATTTGAAGCAAAGTAAACACACTCAAAAAAGCTATTGAATACGCCAGTGAGTAAGATAAGTCAAGTAGTATTAATTTTCTAAAGATAGTTAGGAGATGATTAAAATTAAAGAACACTCCGTGAAATTATTGAGCAAAATCTTTTAGATAACAATCACTATAAAAAAACTTTTTAACATCTCTTTTTTGGCCCTTTTTACATTCTTTTTTTGGGAGACGTCTATATGAGAGACATAATAAAGTTGAGACTTATATTGTCCCTTTTTATTTGGGACGCCCAATTGTTTTTTTTCAAAAAAAAAAAAAAACCACACCTCAGGTTCGGGAGGAGAGTGGAGAGGCCAATATGGCCCTACTCCATTGAGTCCTGCCTTTTGTTGTCATGGTAAGAACCCTGTTGGTGACCTCACGAACATCGCCGCTGAGGCAAGGCTTGGCCGTGGAAAAAGAACCCTGGCAAAGAACGTGACAACGAGTTTTGAGGAATAGATCCATTGCTCTGTCTCTTAGACCTACCAAGCACACACGCCGGCTAATAGACACCGACAAAATCAAAAGGACTAGGAGGAAAACAAAACAAGAAAAAGAAAAAGTAGGAGAAGCATCAAACCTTGGATCTTGAGGTTTTGAGGGGTTTCATGGGATGAATGGACTCTTCAAATCGGTCAGCAGCGACACCGCCACTGCTAGGAGTGGTGGCGCCGCTTCAAGAGAGAGGCGTGGTAGGACTAGAGGCACACACGTCAGCTAACGACCATCAGCGAGAGAGAGACTAGGAGGAAAGCAAAACAAGAAGAAGAAAAAAAGAGACAAGAGTTGCAGAGAGGTGGTGCCGCTCCAAGAGAGAGGCGCGGTAGGACTTGAGGCACGCATGCCAGCCACCGATGGAGAGAGAGACTAGGAGGAAAACAAAACAAGAAAAAAAAAAACAGAGGGAGAGAGAGAGCTACAGAGAGAGACCAAGGAAGAAGAGAAAGAGAAGAGTAGGACATTGGAAAGGAAATAGAGACAACATAGAGTATGGAGAGAAGAAATGTATTTTGAAATTAAGTCATTTTAGACATCCCAATTTTAATTGTGAAACCTAAAGTGGGACTTTAGACATTCTAATTTTGAATTGAAGATGTTGAAAGATCACTTTTGACGTCTCAGTTATAAAATAAAAGCTTAATTAATATGTCAAAATGCTCGTATATAATTAAAAAAATGCCACTATCTTTTTTTTTTCTTACTTCTATTTTTGAGAAATGGACATTTTTCAGGGAAATAAAATCTATTTTTTTGTAATAGTGAATCAATGCAAACATTTGGTTGGTGATAGAATAGAATGGTGTCGTACAATTAAGGTAGTCGAACCCATGTAATAGATAAGACTTCTTGTTGTAAAAGAGATCCCTACAAGACTCAACCATCACAACGAGGCCGTTAAAATCATCTTTGTTAAATGTAAGCATGGGAAAATAATCAAGAACGCCAATACTAATATGAGAAGATATCTTCGTATTTAAATATAATTTGGAATATCGTATTTCCCACGCCACAATCTCTTGCTAGTGGTCACGACACCATGAAATGATGGAGGATAGAAATATACTAATATGGGGCAAATTAACCATTGAAGAAATATATGGCCACGATATCTCTTATTGTACGTGTGGAATAGAATTCCAAAAAATTAGTGAACACCGGCCGCTTGACGTACTACAAAAATTTTATTCTATTCTCCTCTTCTATACTTCAATAATAAAAAAGATTTTGAAATCATCCTTTTGGTGACATATATAGAGGATTTCAGGGATTACGGTGAATCTTGTCAAGGAGTGTTACGTAATCTTAAGAGAAGACGAAAGGACTCTTCAATTCCAATAAAGCAAAGCTGGCAAAATCTGGTGTACTTCCAAAGCTTTAAGAAATAGAACACCAGGTAAATTAGATCCGACCACGTCAATTCATACCGTATAGGGGATTCCTCTACGTGAAGTATAAGTCAGTCAAATAAATATCATTCTTCTTATTTATAAATCATTTTAACTAAACCATACGTATAAAAAAAACATAGTTAATTCAATGATTATGGAATAAATTTTTAACTTTATCTTCATTTATGAATGAGTATTTTTTCAACTCATTCTTCCCTCTCTATTTATATTGGTACAATTAATATAAACAAAATTGTCATAATCTCATTTACTATCATAAAACTAGACTTATAAATATGAATAAATTTTTTGGTCTAAAAGGACTTATAAATAGGACCAAAGTAGTACTCCCTCCGATCCTAAATATAAGACATTGTGGATTTTTTTGGAGATATTAAGGAAACTAAATAAGTTACTTAATCATATCATATGTTGTGTATTCTTGATTATATATTAATTTATAAGTTAAGCAAAATAGTTTTGAGGAAAAATGAAAAATATAAATATTTTAAAGTAATTTAATTAGTTTATTTAATCTCAAAAAAAAAACTATATCTTATATTTAGGGCAAGAGGGAGTACATACTTTGCTCTAAATAATGGTATAAATTAAAATTACTCTGGCTCTAGAAAAAAAACAGAGCAGAAACAGAAACTTCCATGTCCTGTATTATATCTAAAAGTTTATCGACTCTTTCATCCTTGTTTTTGTCTGAGACATTTTAGAAACTTCTCTGCTTAAAAGATTCAAATTCTTGCAACAGGTGTAATTGCTGATAACGATTTGTAGCTAAATATTCAGCAACCATTGCATTCTAAAATCTAATTGAACAGAGACCCAAAATCATGGTCAAACTACAACGTGAGAATGATTATCTCGTTAACGATATGTTATAAATATGTTTAGAGTATGGTTTTCGTGTTATAAGAGAGAACGAGTGACATAGGAATAGGATTGAGATAACACATGTGGCCATTGTTCTGTACTTAATTAATTGTCCCACGTTTATCCTCTGCACCGTCATCTACGTACACGTTTGTGGCTGGCTATTATCCTTTAACGCCAATAACATATTATTAATTACAATAATTCAAAATTATTATATACAAATATACTTATCTCTTAACAAACTTTTTTTTTGGGTAATATAATAGAGTATTAACAAACATGCTTATTCTCAATGAAAATGTTATTCTTTTTCCTTCATAGCCATAACTCTCTGTGTTTGTTATATTATTTACAACTTGTTCTTAGCACATTCATGGATTATTACTTATTCTCTCTTTTTAATATTCCATGAACATACACATTGTAACAAAAATACCAGTCCACCACGTTTCCTTAAAATGTGTTCATTCTTTTTATCAACAATATAGGATAGCTATGGCGTGGGAAGCTTCTGTAATTCGGTCTCGTTTATTTTATTTTTAAAAAAAAAAAAATTATAATGATTTGAATAAAACATGCTCCTACCGTCTTCGCGTTTGAGATGTCTCTACTATACACCTATTAATATTTGACCCGTCACTAGTCAACTTTCCGGCATGATTTATAAACTCATACATATTTTAATCCAATATATCTATCTAAATGAGTTGTTCCATTATGTTTAATATAAATGTCTGGATTAAATTTAAGATCGTTGATAATAATGAGATTTTTATTATTTTTTGAGCTTAAAGATAAGGCGAGGGGAAGAATTATAATGTTTATTTGGGTTAGCGGTAGAAACTAATTTTTCAACGTGATTTATAGTATATGAGGTAAGCTTGTGAGATAAGTTTCGTCTAGACTTATGTGACACCAACTCAAACAGACCCATAAAAGGAAAAACCTTTGCAATTCGCTTGAAGGCGATTGTCAAATTTTCTTGTTAATAATGATAATGATAATGGAGTCGGAGCAACCGAGCTATGATATTATGCGATTTTGGATCAATTTTTAATTGATTCTTAGCTTGATACTCAAGGAGTCTAATTACAGGTTTCATAAGTCAACCATCTAAGCTTTGTCCTTTTATTTTTAACTTACATTCATGAATATAGCTAGGTTATTAAGTGCGTGACCTTTTACATAATCACATATTCTCATATACTAAATCCATTAAGAATTGTTGGATCTGGTTGGCTTAACTGACATTTAAGTATGAAGTTACGTGTTCAAATTAAAATCCACTCATTTATATGATTGCGTTAGAAATAGATGAGAAGCATATCCCCATATTGCTAGCTCCTTCACTTCTCTCTCTTTTTTTTTTTTTTGCTTAGAGAGTCCGATATCTCAAGGCAAACCATCTTTCAGACACATCAACGGCCCCAGACTAATCCGGACCGAGACCGGGTTGGTCCCTTTCGGGGGGAAGCCTCTACCACCCACACATGCTGCATTCTCACGTCTCGAACTCAAGACCCGTGGTTAAGCTAGGACAACCCCTTACCAGTTGACCTAAGCGCTTGGTGGTTCCTTCACTTCTCTTTAATTTCTCGTAAAGGTTGTCTTTGTTACAAAGAATGAAAATTTGAAATACTTGAACAGGAATAATGACATCCTTTTCGGTGGAGTATGAATCAGTTGCAATCGTCAATTTAATTACACGTAGCTAACTCAGCTACTTCCTTGCATGGTTTAATTCTAATAAGTTCGAAAACTTCCCACAAATATTCATACCTTCCAAATGAGGAGCAAAATGTTTAGAAAATAGCAATGTATGTCTTTATCTATTAAGAACGAGATATAGAATGAATCGTGCATATATCAATAGTTGATATAATTTCAAACGAATTTTGTTACTCATTAATCAATTAATGCTATAATAATCTAAAACTATAAATTTCTAAGACACATTAATTAAATAAATAAATAGAATTTAAAAAAAAAATTCATGCATCAATATGTCATCACTCGTTATGTCATGTGTATTTTTTATATTTTAGATATTTTAACTATAAACAAACTCTCATTTCCGATTTTTAATATAAGACATAAGCACATAATTTGATTAGATTAAAAAAATTAATTAAGTTAGTTAATAAAATATGTACTTCCTTTGGTCCTATATATAAGGCAGGGAGAAAAGAAAATTTTTGATCCTATTTATAAGAGGGAGAAAGAAGCTTTTCATATGATTGTATAATTTGTCCTTCATTTATTATTGTGTTGATTTTTTCATAGAGTATAATGTGTATTAAATAGGGGTAAATTTAGAATTTTTTTGAATTTTATGGTGAGTTAATGAAGTTTAAGGATTTTATTGGTCTATGTGAAAAATGTTGGAAACACCTCATAAATAGGATCATAGAAGTAACTACTAAAATCAGGCGGTTAAAAATATTCGTTAAAAGCAATAAATATCTAATTCTTGTACCTTTCTTCCAATTATACACTTATTTAAAAAGAATGTGTATGAGGGATAATAAGTGAAAATTTATTGCAGAGAGATAATACGTCCATATATTTAATAAGGGTAAAAATGAAAAAATCAGTTTGAAATTTCATACAAAGTGGATTTGTTTCTTATATTAAGGACCACCCGTACAAAAGATAATGTTCCTTATAAAAAAGATTAAAGGAAATATTTTCTAAAACACTCTAGTAATCTTTTTTAATTTTATCATTTTATCTTCTCTTTGATTATTGTTAAAAGAGTATCAATAGTAGTAAATTAGAAAAATATTGGTAACCATAAAAACTATATCTTATATTTAAAACCAAAAGTAACTCTCAAAATATGTCATATATTAAAGACCGGAGAAATTAGCTTGTATAAATTAAAAACTACTCCATCCATTCATTTTTATGGGACACTAATAATCCAATTCAGATATTGAAAAGTTAACCAAAATTGGTTAACTGTTCAGAAAACTAAAATTAGTTAAAGATAATAAATATAAAAAAAATACAACTCGTTCACCCTTAATTACAAAGAAGTAGGTGGGAGATAGAATGAGTGAGAACTTATGAGGAGAAATACATATAATTATTTGATGGTAAAAATGGAAAGAATGTATTAAATGTTTAGATATTACCAAATGGTACACATTTAAATAATACTCTGATCCTAATTATAGGAACACTTTTATAGTACAATTTACATTATAAAAGTGTTCCTATAATTAGGACCGAAAGTAGTAGTATCTTATAAAAAAAAACGGAGGGAGTATTATTTACTATCATTGAATAGCATTTTTTTTAGATGCACGGTGTACGGAGAGCCAAACTTCATCTAGATGTGAATCGATTCTTTGATGAAAAATCTTTCCTCAAACTACATTCAAACTCGTTCACACAGAGATGAATTTTTAAATACTCCCTCTAATCTTAATTACAGCAAAATATTTATGAGTTGATCTTAATCTTAATTATAGGATAAAATTTCAAATTTTATTCATTTCTTTCTAAAACACCCTTATTGATACTTTCTCAATAATAATTTAATAATGCATTTATATATTCTATAAAGTGAATAATGCTAGCAACTCGTTAATGTCACATACATATCAATTTTACTGTTTTTTATTTTTTTAATAAAATAATTTTAAACAATTTTTGTTATATTTAATAATGACATCACTATTAAATAATACTTCCAACCTTCAAGAGTAGACTGAATAAGAACTTAAAGAAGTTGTGTGTGAGATAGGAAAAGCCCGATAAAGGGAAAAAAATCAAAGTAACTACATGTGATTTTAAATTTTAACTGGAGTATTACTATTTTGGTAATATATTTTACTGTTTAAAGTATCATGGTAAAATTGCCATTACAATACTCGTACATGATAGGTATAGGAGCAGAGGCAGATGTGGCGACACGTTTGCGTCAGACGCAATCTTTATTAAATTAAAAATAGCACCTTGACTATAAAATACCATCTAATAAGTAGATAATTTTGTCCCTTGAATTTTCAATTTCGACACATCATTTGGACGTGATTTTCTCCGAGTCCACATTACATGTTTAGAGTTAGGTGCTTATACCTCTAATTAGAGGTATAAACATATTTTTTTTAAAAAAATTAATTTTTTTTATATATTGTATTTATTTAGATTTAAATGATATGCTGCTTTCTAATATGTTTTTTTGCACCCAGTATCTCAAATTAATTAATTTCCAGTTCTGCATTTTTCTGTAACACTAGTATTATGAAATTAATTAATTTGAGATACTGGGTGCAAAAAACATTTCAGAAAGCAACATATAATTTAAATCTAAATAAATATAATATATAAAAAAAATTAAAAAATATATGTGTATACCTCTAATTAGAGGTATAAACACCTAATAAGCACCTAACTCTAAGCATGTAATGTGGACTTGATTTTCTCCTAATTACTACTTCCAGTCCTAATTATAGGACATATTTAATTGATTTGGAGGGATTAGGGAGAGAGACTAAATTAATTAATTTTACTCATTTTTCTTAAAATGTCCTTATATAAATTTTACACCTTAATTACCTTTTTTATTTCACATAATCCCTTATTCATATCAATAGGGGCATTTTATGAAGAAATTAACAAAAATTAGAATGTTGTCCTATAATTAAGATCAAAATAAACTCTCAAATGTTACCCTATAATTAGGACCAGAGAGAGTATCACGTAATAACTGCACGCAAGCAACCCCGGAACGTATGAATCCATTAATCCACCAAAACTCCCCATATACTTGTATGAAAAAATTAATGGTGCAGATATACAATCCACCCATCCGTTTGATATTATTATACACTTCCGAAAAAATAAAAATAAACAAAAAATTATGTAAATAGAATTCTCTAGATTTTAGATGATATGCATATATGTGGCGAAACAATGAAATGCATATATAACGTTTCATTTATGAAGCTCTTTATTGGTCACAATTCATTTGTAAAGTAGCCGAAAATTAGGTGACTGCCCCATCCATTATATAAATTTCTGAACTTTGCTAATTGTTCATTTAATGCTTTCATAGATTTAAAGAAACAATTATCTATGGCTGCCCAAAAGAGGAAACAATTATACATATAAAACAGTATGACTGTGTCACTTAGATTTATGTATTTCAATACTTTAATCCTTGTTAAATGTATGATATGTTTATTTTAATGATTTTTTTTTTATGAAAACGGGGTCAAGGTACTAAAATAACATTCAACTTTTTATCAAAAGTGTAAAAGTAACTAAAATATTTTTTGGAATAAAAGTAATTATAAAATTGGGGTAAAATCGTTAATTACAACTAACTTCCATCTATTATAATGCGGAAAATTAATCTTTTAGCCCTTAAAATTTTGACTCACTTATAACCCAATTCCTAAATTTTTTACCCGTTTGTAACTTAGTCCCCAATGTTTATGAGTCATCCAATGTGGCAAATAATGTTAAGATACTGTTAAAAATTGTTTGTGTGGATTTTTCATAAATTAAAAAATAAAAAACAGTATCCATGTCACTCCGCCTTTGTTTTCTAGAAATCTCATTAGGCAAAATCTCCAAATAAAGTTTGAAGATATATAACAAAATAGGGATTTGTTGCTCAAAGTTTGAAAATATATAACAAAATATACCCACAACTAAACACCGAATAATATTAATGTGTGCTATAATTCATAGTTGGTTCCTTCTTCAGTTCTTCTTACGAATTACTAAATGAGTTTATATAAATAAAACTCAAAAGAGGTTAGCGCTCAATACTGGTGTAATTTTTTTTTTTCTTTTACTTGTAAAATTTATAGTAAGGTTCAGTCCCATTTCCCTACAAAGAAGAACAAAAATGGGATTGCACATTTTAGTGTTGGCGCAAAAATACCATTATTATGAATATTGTTCGTTTGATCAAACATACATGTGGGATACATTTTCAAAATTTGATGATATTTCACTACTGCAAACAATTTTTTAATTTCAATAACTCCGTGATATGTTTTTAAAGAAAGCTATTTTAAGCTCAATAATTATGAAAAATTTCTTAAATAAAGTTTAAAAATATATAACAAAATAGAAATTGGTCAGCCAGAGAGATTTCTGGAAACCAGAAGGAGAAGGGGATGCAAGTTAGTGGGGATGGGGACTCTCTGTTTTTTTTTTTTGAATTGATGTAAAATCCACCTAAGAAATTTTTAACATATTTTTTTCTTATAGGATGAATCAGAAACATCATGAACGGAGTTACAAGTGAGTCAAAAGTTTAGGGACTAAATATAAATGAGTCCAAACTTTAAGGGCGAAAAAATTAATTATTCCTATTGTAAAAAATAGAAGTTAGTTGGATTTAATGGTTTTCCCTAATTTTGAAAGTTTATGGTTATTTTCACTCTAAACAACAATTTATTGTAACTTTTACACTTTCGATAATAGTTGAAGGTTATTAGGAAAATCTCAAAAAAATACTACTTAAATTTTAAAATGTTAAATAAATAATTTACAAACAAAATCAGTTGTCAATTGTTTTAATATTGTTATTAATTCCATTAGTATTGTTGTTAATAAAATTTTAAAATTTAAATAATATTTTTCTGTCTTTTTCTTAATATTATTTTAACACCTCCACCCATGAAAAAAATTAATTGGAATGGTAACCCCACAGTGGCACAGGGGGCACGAAAGGCAAAGTCAGCAACAGCAATGCATTGCTTAATCCTCCTCCCCCAGTCCCACCCGATCTCATTTTTGTATATTTTTGTATATTTTTTATTTTGAATTCACACGCTTACAATGGACCTAGTCTTTAATCTTCATCCAACCACGTGTACGGCCAACCTTCGTTTTGCTCGCCATCCCCCCACCATTTTCTTCAGTTTATCGCGCCTCACGATATATCGCCAGAGATAAGTGAGACGGAGGATGAGGAGAACTTCCTATTTTCTACTCAATTAAATAAAAACCAAATCTATAAAACTGACAGAGAATATTCCGAAAATGCCTTTAAAATACTATTTTCAAATCCCCAAATCACTTTTATTTTCTAAAATAGGTTATTTATTAACTACATTTAATTAAAAATTTGTGAAAAATAACTAATTTGATATATTTTTTTAAAATTTTGGAGGATTTTTTTTTTTTTAAATTTCCAAACTTAAAACATCCTGTTATTATTTCGACATCACCTTTGATTTATCAATTGTTAACATTAAGGTTATTTCTATATTTGTATTTCATAATTCGTATGGACTTTTTTAAGTTCTATTACAATATGTAACTTATAAACCTTGTTTGTTTTATTGTTATTTTGTCTTCTATTAAAAAAAATGAAGGAGATAATTATTGTCTTACTCTTACCATGGCCTTGAAGGATTAGTAAAAGAAGCTATAAGCACAAACACACAGAAAATTAAAGCACACAATAAAAGTGTTTGGATTAAAATGCGGTAAAGAAGTCCTAATTTGAAATGCGATTTTTATTATTAATATAGAGATCCTAAAAAAACAATTCAAATGAACATGATTCAGATTCTTTCAGTATTTCAAATATAATTGAAGGCCAGTATTTAAGTCCCATAATTTGATTATTTATTATATCATTATGGTTATTTATAAATAAGATCTTCATATTTTCGTAGGCAACCAATCTTATTAATTATGAATTACGTTATTTTTTAATATTCTTCCGATTTTAAATATATGTAAGGTTGTCAATCTCACAAGCTTAAAGAAACTCGTGACTGCAACGTAAAACCGTATCGTAGACGTAATCTGGTAAGAGTTTACTTTTATCAATAAATAAGTATTAATAGTGTACAATTAAATAATTTAAATATAAAAAATGAAAAAACTTGATTTATATTTTAAATCTAAATAATTGAAACTAAATTCATCTTTATTATAATTCTTCATACTCAACAAAGATCTTTTTTTTATATATATATAATTGATATATGAAGCCACTAAACATAATTAAATTGAACAAGTTAGTACAAGTTTAATAGCGAACCAACACGCTTTTATAAGTTAGGAACGTAAAAATGATAAACTCATAAGTTTGATCAAATTTACAACTATCACAAATTTAAGAGTGACTTGACTCGAATTTATAATGTAGAAACGTAAAAACGGTAAAATCAAAAAGTTAACCTACAAGTTTGACAACAATGTGCCTGTTTGGAGTGTAGCGTTAGGAGCGTTAAGACCAACAATTTTGAAAAAAAAGTCCAGTAACGTTGCTAACTGATAGGTCCGTTTGGGTTGAGCGTTAAGGAAAAAGCTCCTAACGCTTAAAAAGCCCGTTAAGGAAAAAACTCCATCATAGAGCTTTTTCCAAAACGCTCTCAGCTTTTTGACATGGGCTCCGCCACTTCTACCACTATCAATCCAAACACAAATCAGATAGCTTTTAAATCACTGCTCCTACCGAACTTTTTTTTAAAGCCAGCACTGTTTCTACAAGGGGTGGGCATGGGCAGGGCTGGACAGGGCAAGACCCCTGCCCGATGCCCAGCCCAAAGAATGAATGGGCTGCATTTTGTAGCCCGATGCCCGGCCGAGCCCGATAAAAGCCCTAACCATTTTCGGGTTGGGCAAAGGCGGGCTGGGCAGGGCGGGCTTCCCCTGCCCAAGTAGTGACGCATTGCTCTGCTCCATAAAGATTATAGTTTACACTTCACAAAATTTCAAAGCCTTGGAAATACATGAAGTATAATATAATATATTTAGATATAATAATATAATATATATTTTAAATAAAATAATATATATAGAATAATATTTATTTAAATATATTTAATTTTCCGGGCAGGGCCAAATTGGCCGGGCAAGACCCCTGTCCGATGCCCAGCCCTGTCCAGTTATTGGTCCAGCCCAAAACTGCCCAAATATTTTTCGGGCCACTTTTTTAGGGCTGGGCTGGGCAATTTTTTGCCGGGCTTGGACGGGCGTACCGGGCATCTGGGCACCATGCTCACCCCTAGTTTCTACCGCCAACCTTCAATGAATATATGACCTAAGTCTTACATTTAAGACTTGAGGCGTATGATCCCCAAATTTTGTTCCTTACATCAATAATTAATAAGATTTAAATCTAAACAGCCAGCTACATTTTACTTTGTCTTTGTTAATTAATCCCAATTCCCAACTAATTTCGGCTTCCTATCAATTTGCAAGACACAAGACGCCTGCTTAAATTCTCGCGTCCTTATCCCGATAATTTCGCGTTTCACTCTCAATTTGTCGCCTTAGTTTCTCATGCGGTTTTAGTTCTATCTACCATCTTCTGGGCCAAAAAAAAAAACACTCCAGCGTTATGGGGCACCTATATAAGATGACTCCGAGTCCCATCCTTATCTTCAACCAATTCAAAGTCCGTTCAACGACCCTGTAATTCCAATAATCTCGTTTTCTTTCTCTTCTGTAAATCAATGGCGTTTAGGAGATCCCTTGCTCAGTGTTTACTCAAATTTACCAAATCTTCTTCGCAAAATCCTGCAAATGGCCGGTTGTCTTCTTCCTCTGTTCATCCTCGAATACCTACGAGCCCTAGTAAGCCTGACATTGCTCCAGATCCGGGAGACAAAGGCCTCTTCCGTCGTTTCTTGCACAAGCGATCGATGTTTCTGCCGGAGCTCCGATCGCCATTGCTGGGAGATGGCGTCGTCGATCAGCTCAAGGCTATTAGCATTGCCGGAAACCGCATTCGATTGGAGGGGCTGGTTCCTCCACCGGAGAATTCGAATATGGCGGTGGGAGATGTGAAGAAACTGCTGAAGGCCGCGCAGCTGGAATTGGTGAAATCGAAGCTGCGGGAGATCCGGGAGAGCTGCATACCGTACTCGGAGTTTCTTCAGATCTGCGCCGAATATTGCTCCGATGAAGATCAAGCCAAACGAACGGCTAAAATGCTTGATGATTCTGCTGCTGTAATTGTATTGGGAGATGTCGTGTTTCTGAGGCCAGAAGAGGTGAATACCTATTCCTCTTGTCTTTTTATTATTTTTCTTGGAGTTATATTCAATTGCTCCATATTATTTTTGTTCCTTGTTCTGTTGGGTTAGTTTTGTGGGTTTTTTCAGAGGGTCATGGTGGAGATCACAGATATGCTTCACATACTTTCCATTTTATTATTCACCCAATTCATTTTGGAAACTACCGAAAACTGATAAGCTTTTCCGGTGACTTTTTTTTTCGACAGGAAATTGAAACTTTGTTGTTTCGCCAGTTCTAAAACGTGTAAAGGATTCCACGTTTCAGATGGTAAATTAGGGCTTCCCCAAGGACCGATAAAAGCAGCCCTTATTCTTCCTTTCATCACCAAAATTCCCTCACTTTACCTAATGAAGCATGCAAGTTTTTAAGAATTAACTAACTAACCAATGAGATTTTTTTTTTCCTTTCTAAAAATAGTACTGTATTAGAGATATTATGTGGGAGGGTCCATAGTTGACTACATTAAGATTAATTCATTAGAAAAAACCTGAAGAAAATAAAATAGACTTTGGGAAGGGATGGCATCACAGAGATTTTACTTCATCTATTTATTTAATTTTTCTTGATGATGAATTGATGGGGGGATTGTCGCCGTAGAAAATGGGGTCATAACAGAGGTGGGGTCATTATTGACTGTAGATTAACGTGAAGTACGAAGAATTTTTTTTTGCCCAAACGAAAAAGAAGTAACCAGAATGGATTTGTAAATTGGGATAAAGAGTTTTCCTTACACGATCTTGGTTTCGTGCTGGAAAGAAAGAGGTGATTTTTCCATGAAATTTATTTTTGATCTACCTCACCTCTTTCTTTCTCTGTTGTCCGCACAAGATCTTTGGTGTAGTGGGGAAAAACCATTCAAATATGCACCCCTACCTGCCCTTTTCATTTCAGGCTAGTGGCAACAGCAACACACAAGGAATCTTTAAATTTAGACTAAAATTGAGGCTAAACATGTAAAAGGGTCATTCAAGTTGCTCTGGCTTTTCTTCGTTGTTTTATTTTTTTTAATGATGGGAGGGGGAAAAATTAATTTGCTGATGCGCAAGTGGGTCTTTGGCTTTGGTAATGGGAAATTTGGATTCCTCATCCCTGACGTAAAGTTATATTGGCCATGATCTATAAAACATGGCTTCCTGTTTCTGTCACCAACTTTTTGGACGTTGTCCTATTTACACCCTGTAAAATACGGACATTTCTGCATTTTATTTCAAGCAGTTTGCGAGTTTTAGTTTTCCACTTCTGTTCACACTTGTTAGTTATAACGTGTCTAGAAAAGTCCAGGCCTTCCCCGAAAAATGACACTGGTTTCTTTTCCCATTTTGTCCTTTTCCTTTCGTCCTTATTTTTCCAGCCTAAAGTTTGTGAAGGGTTGATAAGAGTCTTTTTCAGTTTTCATTTCCGTCCCTTGGTCTTAGAAGTGTATTGTGAGAGCAAAGTCAGTTGGTCCTAATGGGAGAAACCGAATGTACGTACGTAGATGGAGCCATATTTTACCGAAACACTATATAATTTGTGATGCAGGTAACAAAAGCCATTCAACGTCTGCTTCCACACACAACATGGAAGTCGTATGAACCAGAGGCTGCGAGAAAGGAGCTTGAAGAACTGGAGAAACAGAAGGCAGCCATAGACACAAAAGCTGACACCTTGGTTCGACGTGAGCTATGGGGAGGGCTGGGTTATCTGGTTTTGCAAACGGCTCTGTTCATGAGGCTCACTTTTTGGGAGCTTACTTGGGATGTAATGGAGCCAATTTGCTTCTATGTTACGTCCATTTACTTCATGGCTGGCTACGCCTTCTTCCTCAGAACCTCCAAAGAACCTTCTTTTGAAGGTTTTTACCAAAGCCGTTTCAGCTCCAAGCAGAAACGCCTCATGCAACTTCACCAGTTTGACTTTGCCAGGTATAATGAGCTCAGGGCTGCTTTTTCCCAATCTGCGCCGTCACCTTCGGCTTCCGAGTTGGCTTCTTCCATCAATTCTCACAACAACCACGGATTCCATTTTTAGATCATGCTCACCGATATGTTGACCACATGTTATGATTGAACCCAAAAAAAAAAATGAAAAATATTATACGTAGCATTAGAGACTTGCGTAGGAAGGATATCATTACAAAAAACAGAGGAAAAATCCTTAAAATCCGTTGACTAATAGGAGCGGCTTCATGTAGCAACAAAAGCAGAGTGTTCTGAATAGATGAAGGAATTGTTGACGCGGCAACATGCCAAGTGTTTCCAAGTCATATACGATTTATATTTGTTGTGTCATAGAAAATTAGGAGCAATTAGCAAATGGTCATTAAATTCAAAAGTAAATAAATATTAAAATACGTTTATTGGGTCAAGTTATTTGAACTTCCAAGGTACCCCACCGCCGCATATGTTATCGTTGTATATTAAATAAGCTGGCGCGTCCATAATTATTGGATATATCAAATTACGTTATGAGTTTGTTTGTAACGCGTTTGGCGTGGAAGAGCTTGATAATTAAGATATAATCTGTATGTGGGGGTGGTGATGTATTAATTAATGAAGGCATTTTGAAAACGAGCAATATCCGCGAAAGTCAGGATCCTTCAACTTGTGATGGTGAAATTGGAGGGGGTTAGGTATAGGTAGGGATAAAATGAGAAGCAAAATGGAATTATTGGCAAAAATTGGTAGAAAGGGATTCGTGAAATAATTTATGGGTGCCTTGGGAAGTAACTACTCCCTCATAATTATAAGATCTAGTTGGAAGTATTTTTATTTTTATTTTTTTCTTCAAACTAATAAAAATGATTTAGTAAATGTAGGACTTATAAAAATGAAGAAAAATTGACAAAAATGAAGAAAAGAGTTGAGAGAAATGGAAGGGGAATGAATTACGCAGCGAGATGTCTCCCACTCTAATTTTATTTATAAATCTTTTTTAATTAAATCATATATATCAAAGACTGATAGTTAATTCAATAATTATAGAGTAAATTTTCAACTTTACCTTCATTTATAAATGAGCATTTTTCAACTCTTTCTTTTTTTTTTTTCTATTTTCATTAGTACATTTAATATAGACAAAATTGTAGCTATCTCATTTACTATCATGAAACTGGACTTATAAATAAGATTGAATTTTTTGGTCACAAATGGCTTATAAATAAGATTAGAGTGATATTTATAGACTTTAAATAACCAATTTGTATTGATAAAGAAAACAGGTAAAATTAATTAAAAATAATAAATAGGTATTTTTCCAATTAAATTATTTGTAAAGAGGATAAGTGAGAAAAATAATAAATACAAATACACAAAATGAATATTTGGAAAAATAATAGAAAATATCAATTGAACTTTAAAATCTTATTGACAACAACAATAATGTGATTAATACGAATAATAAAGCAATTGACAACTTGTTTTTATTAGAAAATCAACTATTTTTTTAAGTGGTATTTTTTTGAGATTTTTTTAAAATATTTTGACCAAAAAGTTATAACTTATAGGGTGAAGGAGCAACAATACACATGTGCTTTACCTCTGGGAGCGCCCAGCACCATATGCTTTTTTTGGGAGCAAAAATACACATGTAGTTACCATTTTGGAGCAAAAGTCACATCCCACCGTTATGTTACTATTCAACGTACGTGATAAGCGAGAAAGAACTAAAGTGAACAGTAATATAACGGTGGGATGTGACTTTTACTCCAACCACGTGTGTATTTTTGTTTTCAAAAAAAACATATGGTGTTGGACGCTCCTGAAAGCATATGAGTATTTTTCTCATTAAACCTAACTTTTGAATACACCCGTTTTTGTAAATTGAAAGAGGAGGTTGGAAGGAGCAGGGGGAGGCTACGACTAAAAAAGAGAAACTGTAAGAGATGGATTAAAGTGAGTTAGGAGGGAGGGAGGATGCAGGGGAGGTTGTTTCTGGGACAGGTCAGCATCTTTCTTAAGATATGCCTCCCTCCCACGCGCCAAGCACGTGTCTTTAACATGAATGTGTAGGTTGGAGAACACGAAACACAATGCATGCTGGACCTCACTACTTCCCCAACCCCTGTCCCCACACGCTCCTCAATCTCTGCCCCCCGCCTGCTACCTCCAACTTTGGCCATTCCTCCTTTGTGTTGTAACTCCAACTTATATTGGTAAAAAAGAAAATGAGAACCACAGATTTAGAAGAAAATATATTTATTAAAAAGAATCATAAAAATTATAATTATTTAAAAATATAAATTTAAAATTATTAAATTATCCTTAATCAAAATTTCTATATTATCTCTTGTATTCACAATTAAAAAAATAATTAAAATTAAAATCATCCTTTATTCACATGTAGTATCATCATATATTTTTTTACTTTTCATTTTTCACCAAGGTTCAGACTCATGTAAGATCAATATATTCTTAATTAACTATGCTTCAAACTCATATTTTGTTTATTTTTATTTTTCAACAAGTTCTATATTCATATAATCAATAGATCATCTAATTAAAAAATATATTATCAATTTGCCGGATTTATATTATGAAGTATCAATGTTGACATCAATTAAACACTTTTTATGAAAATAAAAACGAATTCATTTCAATTTTTCAGGACATAATAGATTATTTGGATTTTTAAATTTTATTAACATTAAATGAATTTTTTAACCCACATAAATTTCTTCTAAAAAAATAAATCATATAAAAAATTTTGGTCTAACACATAAACTAAATTATAAAAGACCCTGTGTTTTATTAAAATCATATAATTATATTTTTATTTAAAAATTTATGGATTTTATTATGTTCACTGTGCCTCCTTCAAAGGCCATTTCACCCAAGTTGTTTCCTTAAGAACTTCTCCCGACGATATTCGCTTCCGTGAGGATAACT
Source organism: Acacia pycnantha (assembly GCA_025563575.1). Classification (NCBI taxonomy): domain Eukaryota; kingdom Viridiplantae; phylum Streptophyta; class Magnoliopsida; order Fabales; family Fabaceae; genus Acacia; species Acacia pycnantha. The sequence continues at coordinate 804,428 of JAMWYP010000038.1, forward strand.
GCCTCGTGAACCATCTTCATTCCACACTTTCATCGATCATCTCCATATTTTAGGTAGGTATTATTGTTTCCTTGCCTCTTTCTTTTGTTCTGCTCTGATCTGCTGTTTCCCTATAAGATTGCGTCCGTATTTAGATGGAAGTTCGGGTAGATTCCCTTAATACTGGAAAGTGAATTTTCACGTAGTCCCATTTTCGCCTCCTTCATTGAAAACTCCCCCGTTTCTTTTCGAGCGAGTCGCTTCCTTTTTCAAGTAATACCTTTAAGAGAGTGGCTCCAAATGCTTCTAAGGACATAAAGGATAATGACTTCGAAGAACCGGGCCGAACTACGCCAAACCTGGCTGGGGGAAAAAGCCGTTGGTATTTGGGGCGAATGAATCTTTCTCGTCCAACGCCGCAAACCGTTGCTTTAACCGATCACCTGGAGGCAAGGGAAAACTGCTCGGTGGTGGGTCAACAACTCGAGACTCGCACATCATCTAAGCAGTGAAGTCCGAATGTTTCCTTCCGCGCTTCCCAATCCAAGGGTGTTTAACCCAGAGCCTTCGACAAGGTCTCGCTCCTCGGCCTTCCGAGTAGCCGGGCCTAACAAAGTGGCCAGCTGAAGGTCCTAGGGCCCGAGGGTTGATTCCTACATCGGGCCTTGCTACGATTTGTACGAATGCTCACGACTTATTTCTTGCGGGGATTCCTCCACAGCCGACTTGATTTTGGGCTCCTGCCGACATAATCTTGTCCCGGCTCCTCAAGCTTCATCGCCGAGTGATAATTGAATATTTTATACACTTATTTTTGTCTCTTGAATAATAATTTAGGACCCTTTAGCTAATAAATAATGGCTCTTATGTTTATTTGGGCCTTGGGCCTTTTATTGCATTTTAGCTATTTTTAATAATAAAATTCCAGTTTTGTGTTGCTTCACTATTTCTACCATAACTCTTGAACCAGACATCGGATTTGCCTCATGTTTGTCTCATATTTCAGATGATTCAGAGAGCTACAATTGTTATGTGAAGACATCAAGAGCAAATTCGGTCAAGAAGGAGGTGGTCAATTTTGGAGCCAAAGTCGGATGTACAATTCTCGATTTATTTTGGACCCGAATTTTGTAATTTAAGTCCAGCTATATTTTATTTCGTTTTGGGCTAAAACTATGAGAGCCCATTTCGTTCTTAGGTTATTTTTAAGTATGGCAGCTGCCACAAACATATTCATTCACGTTTTAACATTAGAGTGGATCAAAATACAAGTTTTCATTTTCTCTCATCTCGTTCTTCATGTTCTTCGCGTTCTTCGTGTTCTTCGTTCGTTCTTTGATTTTCCCGGCCTGCCGCATGATCGGCTAAACTCTTGTGATTAACCCAACGATGAGGATTCCATGATTCATCCAAGTAGAACTCGTGGCCTAATCGGTAACTACTCGATTGCTCGTTTTCATCTTATCTGGATTCGATTTGAAATAGTTCGAATATTAGATTTAATATTCGGTTTGGTTCATCCCAAGGACTTAGTTCAGGACATAGGTTCTGTTGTTGCTCATGCGATTGCACGAGCTGAGACGCCACTGTCCGGGCAGATTCTAGGCGATCGTCTAGGCGAGGGAATCTCCGGATGAATGCCGGAGATTTCGATTCATCCGAACCAAACGTCAGGGTTGAATTATATTTTGTTTCAATGATGGAGGTTTCTCGGAATCAATTGTTGGGTTGATCATCTTTAATCTGTCTCTCGTTTATTTGATTCTCCGTTTGGACTACGTTTATTGCACTTTGATTATGTTATTTAGTTTTGTTCTATTCTCATAAGCCAAACCCCCATTTTATCATTCTGTTTCCTACTATTGTTATTAAACAAGCCCACCGCAAATTCGCTTGGGAAACGACACGGATGTTCCCTAATTCTGCAAATTAATTACGAACTTGGTTTATTTTGGAAGACACGGCAAAAATCTTTCCACCGAGTCCTGTTGACTTGGATTTTAATCTTACCACAACTGTAGAATCCCGCCTTCAATTTTTGACATCAGGTATGCTAGGAAGATTCTGATCTTGTTTATATTTTCATTTATGTTAGGTATAATGGCGTCGTCTTCTTCCCACGCTGCCGAGCCGAGTCCGGAAATGCAAACCGCGCTAGCCCCCACAGATTTAATTGAACAATTCCCTTGGGTTACCCGCGAAGTGTTGTCCTATCGGCCGAAGCCGACCATAGAAGACTTGGAAGGTCTTCCAGCCTCAGATACTAACACCTATTCTCTCTCGTCTCCTAAGAGGAAGAGCCTCGTATGCTCCGAGAGGGAGGGGAGCCATAACTCCTTTTTCTTTTTCTATGCGACTACCCGACCGCACTTGGTATTCGCTTTCCCTTTTCCGAATTTCAAATGGCCACTCTTCAATTCCTTAGTGTAGCTCCTCGCTTACACCCCAATGGATGGGGTTACCTCGATTGCCTTCGAGTGGTTTTGCATGAGCCTTGGTCTCGCCTTGCACCACCTCTATGTTCTTCTACTTCTTCACCCCCATACCTCTCGCTCGGAAAGAGCCGCCAGGAGCTCAAGGGCCGGACGTCCATTCGGGAATAGCCAACCGGCGTTGTTTACCCTGGGCCTCGATTCTTTCAAACGCTTCAAGAGCAACTTTTTAAAGTTGTCGCTAAAACTCGGCACAACTCCTTGGTTCCTCAAAGGGCCGGACTTCGCGAAAGTCGATCGGGAATTTAATTTGTATTGGTGTCAAGATCACCACAACGTGTCCCCTAGCGCCTATAAGGTAGAGCGGTCCAATCTCGCGAAGCCCGAAAGGAAAGCCATCGACGCTATACTAGACCATGAGAGGGCGAACGGCACTGTTGGGGCCGGCTCCTTGGTAGCCCAATATCGGGCCGAGGCTCAGCGTCGAGATGAGATGGTGTCAGGGCCGAGTATGATATTTCGTTATTTAAATATCGGCGTTGTTCCGCGTCTTAGTACAAGTATTCATCGTCTTTGCCTTCCTAGTAGCTAACACGGTGTCCGTGTTTCGTGCAGGTGTCTCAAGATGAAAGAGCCGCAATATCTTTCTCGGGATCCCCGTGCCAACAACTAAGGGGAGAAAGAGGTCGGCCCATGACTCTGGGCAAGTCGAAGGTCGGAGAGTCATCGAAGCAAAGCCGAGCCAAAGAAGCTCAAGGCCGAGAGTCCTCGAAGCCCGCAACCGATGCGTGGATCTGTCCGTCCTATCCGAGCCTCCCCCTACCGCGCCTCGCCGCCTCCCAAGTCGACCAACGCCGGGCCCTCCTCCGCCCGATATCCCGGCTCCCCTCGTCCTCCAACCGTCATTCCCGTTCCCATTTGTGGAGTAAGGGAATTACCGAAGAGCTCAAAGATCGCACTCCCGCCTCCTACCCGCTATCAAGAGCCGCACTTTGCGGGAAGTCGATGTACGAGACGTCCAGAATTGGGTAATGCTTTCCTAAGAGGTGCCGGTTTGACCCAATCTTTTCTAACCCTCCACCACAAATATGCGAGACCGCCGCGGAGTTGAAGCGTGCCCGATCGTAACCGTGATGAAGCTCAAGCAATGGCAAATCGCTTCGAACGAGTTCCGTGCTCGTGAGGTTCACTGGGAAAGTGGAGTTTGCACCGAAAGAGACCCAGTGGTCTCTTGGCCGACTCCAACGTAATAATCGAGGGCTTTAAAGCGGCTCAAGCTAGCAGCGAAGAGCGCTTGAAAGCCATAATGTAATGAGAGGACAGGTCAAAGCCGAAGGGAGGCGTCTTCGCCGCATCTCGACAATGGAGATAACCGGCTTCAGGAGTTGCTACCGGGATCCGTGGTGGAGGCGTTTGAGAATTCCCTGCCTGCATCCGGCTCAACCCGGGGTTGAGCTCAACACTACAGGCATCATTTTCGGGCTTATGTGCGAACGCGCTTCTTGGTCATAAGACCATAGTGTTTTAAAGTGCTAGTGTTTGCACTGTCTTATAAGGTTCCTGGTATTGTAACCGGGTCATCCAAAGGCAAACGAAAATTGCCACCTGCCCGGGTTCGGTTTTGTCCCGATAACGTCCGAGCATTTTGACCTGATCAGGGTCTGCATGACATTTTCTATTGATACCCTGAGTAAATAAGCGTGTCTCGGTCTGCGATAGCTATCCGACCTAATTTCTTCAAATTTAAAAGCTAGTAACAATTTAATCTTGAAAACGACCATGTTCGGAATTCAACAAATACTCTCCAACGAGAATTTCATTCATATTCGACAAAGCAGAAGGGCCAAGCAGCCAACATCGAACAAAGAACATAATGGGAAAAGATGCTTTAAGACAAACAAAAGATAAGCCTAATCGAAATACGCCTTTAACTTGTCCGCATTCCATGTTCGCTTGATTGGGGCTCCATCCAAATTCTCCGTAATGTAGGCTCCTCTCTCAAGAGTTTCCCGAACGCGATAAGGTCCGTCCCAATTAGCCGCCAACTTGCCGTCTTTGGAATTCTTGTTTCCAATGTCGGCCCTTCTAAGGACCAAGCAACCGGTTGGAATGTCCGTGGTCTAACCTTCTTGTTATAACGAGCCACGATCAACTGCTTCATTGCAATATCCCGACAATGGGCGGTAACCCGGCCTCATCTCGCGATGCATCTCGATCGCTAACGCCTCATTATTGGCTGTTTCTCCTTGTGATAAAATGCTCTTCCCGCGCCAAGACATCATCCCTATTTCGACAGAATCATAGACTCACATCCGTAGGCCAGCCTATAAGGAGTTTCTTGAGTGGATGTCTCGAGCAGCTTGTTCGGTTTCCCAAAGAACAAAGGGTAGTTGATCCGCCCAAGAGGTGTCGGCCTCAAAGATACGTTTCTTCAAACCTTCAAGGATTACCTTATTGGCGGCTTCAGCTTGCCCGTTGGATTGCGGATGTTCCACTAAGCAAAGTGATGCCGTATTCCGTATTCATAAATCAAATCACGAAATCCGACTCCAGGTGAACTGCGTTCCATTGTCTGCTACAATCTCGACTGGTGCTCCGAACCGCGTAATTATATTCACTTCAACAAACCGTTGCACACGTGCTGAGGAGATCGTTGTGAGAGGTTCGGCCTCAATCCACTTGGTGAAATAGTCTACTGCCACGATTAGCCACCGTAGCTGCCCTGGTGCCGTCTTGAATGGCCCCGTAATGTCCATGCCCCATTTGTAAAATGGCCAAGGGGCCGTGATGGAATGAAGCTCTACTGGGGCGCCCAAATAACTCTGGCATGTTTCTGACAACTATCGCACTGTCTTACAAGGGTCTTTGAATCCGCCTCCAATGTTGGCCGCAATAACCTCGCTCGAAGGGTTTTTCGGCGCGCCTTAGCCCCCATATGCCGACCGTTGGCCCCCCATGCACCTCGGCCAGACATACCCGCTTCATTTGGGTTCAAACACCTTAGCATGGGAGAATGTAATCCCTTTCTGAGAGTTGATCCTCCACCATTGTATACTTGGCCGCTCGAACCAACATTTTGGCCTCCATTGCATCGTCTCGGGATGAGTCCACGTTCAAGATAGTCTTCTATTGGCTTTTTCCAATCGATTCAACCGAAATAGCCATCATGCACACCGGATCTTCGAGATTTTGCCTGACAACCGCACGGTGACAACCAGCCGCTTAGTGCTTGCCAATTTTGACAAAATGTCGGCTCTTGCGTTTTCTCCTGAGGGATATGGGTAACGGTTGCTTCATCGAAGTCTGACATTAAGTCCTTGGCTTTTAGGAGATACTTGGCCATTAGTGGGCCTTTAGCCTGATACGTACCTCGATCCGAGCCGCCACAAGTTGGGAGCTCGGTGAAAACCTTAACTCTTGTGGCCCCATTTTCCTTGGCTTGAAAAAGCCCGGCTATCAAGGCCTCGTATTCTCGCTTGATTGTTCGAAGTTGGGAAGTTAAGATGCAACGAATGCTCAATTGTAACCCCTCTCGGACTCTCAATGATGACTCCGGCCCACTTCCTTTCGTGTTCGACGATCCGTCGACATACACCTTCCATTCGCCCGCCATCGTATCATCTCGCCCCTAGTAGCCGGGGTGAGCTCTCTGATGAAGTCGGCCAACGCCTGTGACTTGATTGCATGGCGAGCTTCATAGGTGATGTCGAACTCGGAGAGTTCTATCGCCCAATTAGTCATCCTCCCCGCTAGGTCCGGCTTATGTAGGACTTGTCGAATTGGCTGGCTTGTTCTAACAACGATATGGTGACCTTGGAAATAAGGTCTTAATCGACGGGCGCAATAAGCGAGCGAATGCCACTTTTTCCAGCTTTTGGTATCGGACTCGGCATTCCGCAGGTTCTCGCCGACAAAATATACGTGAATTTGTCCGTGTTCCGCCTCTCTTACTAAGGCCGCGCCGACGGCCTCCTCGCCGACGGATAAGTAAAGGAAAAGACTCTCGCCAAAGTTGGGGTTTTGAGAGGACCGGAGGATTGGCCGACATTGCTTTATCTCTTCAAATGCGTCATCGCACTTTGAATTCCACTCCACCGATGCCTCCTTCTTTAAGAGCTTGAACATGGGCAAAGCCTTCTCTCGCCGACTTTGGCAAAAACCTCGGTTAAGGCGCCAACCTTCCTGTTAACCGCGGACTTCTTTTTTATTACTTGGAGCCTTCATCTCCATCACCGCCCTACATTTGTCCCGGTTGGCCTCAATGCCTCTGTTAGTCGCATGAAACCCAGAATTTTCCAATGGGACGCCAAAAGCACACTTGGCCGGTTCGCCGGATTCGTAGGTTCCGAGTTTGGCAAATGTCTGCTCCAGTGTCTTGTATATGACGTTGTCTGGTCCAAAGTTTTGACGATCATGTCATCTATATACACTTCCACATTGCGACCGATCCGGTCCGCAAAGACCTTATTCATCATCCTTTGATATGTAGCTCCAAAGATTCTTCAATCCAAAGGGCATGACATTGTAGCAATAATTAGCTCTTTCGCAATGAAGGCCGTCTTTTCCCGATCCTCCGGGTACATCGCTATCCGATTATATCCGAATATGCGTCCATAAAGGACAGGAGCCGGAATCCCGAGGAGTTGTCCACCGCCTGGTCGATGTTTGGCATTGGGTAGGAGTCCTTCGGGCACGCTTTGTTCAAGCTCTTGTAATCTGTACAAACTCTCCACTTCCCGTTTGGCTTTTTTACCATCACCACATTTGATAACCAGTTGTATACCGAATTTTCGAATGAATCCGGCTTCAAGCAATTCTTGGATGTGAATCTCCAATGCTTTCCTTTTTCCGGTCCGTGGTTCCTCTTTCTCTCGCGACACCTGGATTGAGCCCTGATATACTTCTAGTTTGTGACAACAAAATTTCGGATCTATCCCCGTACTCGAGACGAATTCCAAGCGAAGATATCCCGCTTTTCCTTCAGAACTCCACCAAACCGCTTTTAAGTTCGGGAGATAGGTGTTTGCCGATCTTAGTGGTCTGGAGAGGATCGCCTACCACCAGATCTTCCAGTCTCCCGCCGGCTCGGGCGTACCTCCTCGTCGCGGATGTCTAACTCCACGTAGATAACTTCGTCGTTCGGTGAATCCCGGTCCGAACGGTCCGGATAGCCTTCTTTGGGGCCGGGACGAAGATCCGCCTCCCCACTCCGACGGTTTCAAGTAGCACTGTCGAGACTCTTTTTGGTCCCCCGCTACCGTGACCACGGTTCCTTGGTTGCCTATCACCTTGAGTTTTTGATGCTTAGTAGATACCAAGATGTCCCACTTGTGAATGGTTGGCCTTCCCAAGATTATGTTGTAGGGCGAAACGAAGTCGGCCACTATGAACCGCACTCTTTCTGACTTGAAGGCGTTTTGACTCCGAGGGTGAACCGGAGGTCGATAAACCCCTTCGACGCGATTGTTCTCCGTTAAACCCGATGAGGGTTGTCTTGCAAGGCTTTAAGTCGTCCCGGTCCAGCTCATTCTTTTAAACGCTCCCAACTTAGTATGTCGGCCGAGCTCCCAAAGATCCACAAATATCCGCCGACTCTAGCTGACGACTGTCCTGCTATCACTAGCCCATCTTGATGGCCGGGACAACATCTCTCGAGGTCGTCACTTGTGAAAACAAAGGCGATCGTGCTACCTCAGTGTGATGCTCCTTAAATTTTGGTCGGTCTCTGACGGATAGGACTTCTCGAAGGTATTTCCTTCGCTGGCTCATAGTATCTCCGCTCCGCCCATTGCTCCGCTGACACGTTACGCGCCGAATTCAGCTTCGGAAATTCGTCATCGACTTCGTGAGGCCTTGCGCTTATCTTCCCGCTTTTTGAATTTTCGGGGTCGTCTGCGGTTCTTTGTCTTTCGTTTACCACCTTTTCCTTGATGCTCTATGACATACCGTTGAAGTTTGCCTTCGCGAACAAATCGTTCGATTGCATCACTGAGCTCGTAACATTCATCGCTTGTATGACCCCGACCATCATGGAACGAGCAATATTTAGATTGGTCTACCCCGGATCTTCGGTAGACGACGAGGTCGATCGACCTTCTTCATCTCGATTGCCGACACTTCCTTCCATACTTGGGACCGAGGCACCGTCAAGGCCGAATATTTTCGTACTTGCTCCGCCGATCGACTTTCCACCCCGGCTCTTGTTTTCGTTCCCCTCCCGCGGATCCCTATTTCGTTATCGAGAAGTCTCGACCTCTGGGAGGGGAGGTTCTATCTTGGTCCCGCCTAGAAATGGGATTGTTTGCCATTCGCATCTGCTCGACGTCCAAGTATTTCTTTGAACGGGTTATGAAGTCGTTGAGATTTTTTGCCCGCTCCTTTAAGAAAGATTCTGCCAGGGGACTCTTTATCGAGGCCATCCACCAATAAGTGAACGTGTACGTCCTCGTTGAGTCCGCGCACCTGTAGTACCGCATGATTGAAGCGGTCAAGGTAACTTTGGAGCAGCTCTCCCGGCCGCTGCCTGATTTTGGACAAAGAATACTGGGACTTTGGTTGCCGTTTGCTAGTTGCGAAGTGCAACTCAAAGGCCTCGGCCAGTCTTCAAAATTGTGGATCGACCCAAAAGGAAGAGTGTGGAGCCATTTCAACGCCGGCCCTTTTAACGTCGCGCGAAGATTCACGGCACGATTGGTTCCTTGAGACCTCTAACCGACATGTGAACGTCAAAGTCTTCTAAATGAGTCGTCGGGTCTTGTGTGCCGTCGTACTTTGTCAACTCACCCAAATTCAGCTTTTCGGGGATCGGGCGTCGGATCTCCTTCGAGAAAAGCTATTGTGCATTTGGCTGACATATCTCCGTCGCCGGAAACCACTTGGAGGAATCGTCCTATCACCTCGATGGTTCCTCGCCTGAGGTCGACCTTCCTCATCTCGGCTTAGGTTCCTCCTATTGGCCCTCCCGCCGTTGACGGCTTCCGCCTTCGCGTCGCTGCGATGAGCCGAGCTCGTCATCGTCGTCCTCTCTCCAAGTTTTATCTTCCCGAGTCCCCGCCGGAAAGGGTGTGGGTCCGTCTTTTCTCCCGCTCTTCCGCTCGCCGATAGTGAAGGGTATGGCGCTTGTCTATGTTGTCCACCCGTCTCATTATCGCAAGCATCCCGGCTTGAAGAGATCGAAAGTCTGGCTCGGCATGGGATGTCCCGCCGCCCTGCACTTGGAATTCTCGTGGTCCACGGTCTTGGTTTCGTGGAGCCGAGGACTCCGTGTCGGACAAAGTTGTCCTCTTGATGTCGTTCATTGTTGGGAATCAAAGGGTCTTCCGTCGAGAAAGCCGATCTTCTCCTTCCCGATGGTCTCCATCGTATTGGTTAATGGCCGCTCGTTACGGGGTGGTTGACGCGGTGGTTGACGGTTGTCCCCCGCTTGATCCGCCTCCGATTGTCTTTGGCCTGAAGCACGAGTGCTTATCCTCATGGTCACGGGAATTGAAATTTATTGATCCCCACGGTCGGCGCCACTGTTCTGGTTCAGAACTCAGATGTCCGGCCTATTGAAGGTCCGGAGATTGATATAGGATCTGTGCTCCTCCCGTATGCTTATAGGACAAGCGTTCAGAGAAGGAATGATCACGGTACACAAGCGTGCGTTTCGCCTAGGGGTGCTGTGTGTGCCGTGTGACTGAATGTAGATTAGTCAAGGCTAAGAGATTGTGTACCTGGTGCCCGTCTCCCTCCTCTATATATATAGAGTCTTCCTGGGTTAGTTAGTTCCTTGACTGCCACACCGTACATGTCCTGGGATCGTGCTGTGCGTGTCCGAGATCGTGTGTGCATGTCCAAGGTCATGGCTTGGTCCCACGGATAGTGGGTTGCCTCCTGTACTAGCCAGTGAGATAATGGGCCTAGACTAGGTCCGTAACAGATTTTAACAAATTAGACTTTTGACAAAATTGAAGAATGTGTGATATTTTTTCATAAATATCTGTGCAAGTTGTGAAAAAAGAAAATTGAGAAAGCTTTTATTTAATTAAGTGAAATTTAGAATTTCGTATTGGTTTTATAAATAGTGTGTGGAAGGAATGGAGAAGATTTTCTTAGGAGTAATTTAGTATTATTTTACTTTATATTTTTTTCATTTGGTCATTCTAAGTAATTATAATTTTTATGGTTATTCTCAATAAAATATATTTTCCTATCGGTCCTTCATTCTAATTTTCCCTTGGAAAACAACCTCTACCATTAATCTAAACTGGCATTTAATCTTATTACGTCCCACTAATAAAGTGTGTGTTTGGAATAAGCAAAAGTGGGTTTTTTTTTTTTTTTTTTTTGCAACATGTTATGGACCTAGTCAAGGCCCATTAGCGAACCGGCCAACGCAGGGGGTAGTCCGCGCCAGGATCGCAGCATCCTAACCGAAGGACCTAGTCACCAGGGCGGTTTGCTAGATTCTTGGGCACACCTAATGTGGGAGCCTGAGATCTAACCCACAAGGTACACTATATATACGTATAGAAGACACGCGGTCAAGGTACACAGTTCTAATCCTTGAACTAATCTAAATACAGTCACACTGTGCACACACCCCACCCCTTTGGCGAAACGCCTGGTTGTGTACAGTGATCTACTCTTCTCCTGTACGTCTGTCCCATAGACATACAGGAGGAGCACATCGATCCTAGATCAAACCCCCAGCCTTCCACCAGGCTGGACATCAGTGTTCTACACCAGAACAGTGGCGCCGACCGTGGGGATTGGTAAATTTCAATTCCCGTGACCAATGAGGGTTAATACCTGTAGTTCAAGCCTGAAGCAGTCGGAGATGGTTCGACCGCAGGCCAACGTCAACCACCTCGGCAACCACACAACACTGAGCAGCCGATCGACCCTCTCGGTGACAATGAGCACGACGCAGAAGACCGGCTATCCTAGCCAGAGCAACAGTTAGACGAACCTATCATTCCCAACAATGATCAATGGATGGAAGACAATCCATCTGAGACAGAGTCCTCTGCTTCACGAAATCATTGCCATAATCCTCAGAACTTGAACCCGGTCGACAACTTAGAAGTCCCGCCAGCCAATCCAGATTTTCTCCTCCTCCAAAACGCGCAACTCGCGATGATGAGGCGTATGGAGAACATGGACAAACGCCACACCCTCTACTTCAAGAGATTGGAAGAACGTCTCAACAGAAGGGACTCAGCTTCCTCCAACGAGGACCGGGATGACAAGACATGGGAAGAGAACCAAAAAGAGGACAAAAGCACGCAGGAGACGGAAATCGGCCAAAGCAGAGGACCAGCCTCCTCAAACAAGGAATCTAAAACAAGAAAGGAGCCCGGGTCGATAGGCCACCCCGGCCTCCCCCAGCTCGGGATCAACGGAGAAGGTATGTCGGCCAGATGGACAACAGCCCTTTTGCCGACGAAATCCTCAACGCTCGTTTCCCGGAGAAGCTCAATCTTACCAAATTCATTAAATATGATGGTTCTCAAGACCCGACAACCCACCTGGAAGACTTTGAGATGGTCATGATCGTAAGAGGGCTTGGAGAACCCATCATGTCTCGGATCTTCGCCGCAACTCTTAAAGGACCCGCACTAAAATGGCTCCACACGTTGCCCAGCGGATCGATTCATAAATTTGATGACCTAGCCGAGGCCTTCGAGCTACACTTTGCAACTAGCAAACGGCAACCGAAGTTCCAGTATACCTTGTCCAAGATTAGGCAATGTCCCGACGAGACACTTCAAAGTTATTTGGATCGCTTCAATCATGCGGCCCTTCAGGTGCGCGGTTTAAGCGAGGCTGTACACGTCCATCTTTTAGCCGACGGCCTAGACGGAGAGTCCCGCCTGGCGGAATCATTCTTTAAGGAGCCGGCTAAAAGCCTTAACGATTTTATAATTCGCTCAAAAAAATACCTGGAGGTGGAGCGGATGCGCATGGCAAATAATCCAAAGCGGGACCGAGACAGAGCCACCTCACCTAGAGACAAGGACTATGCGGGAAGTAGGAAAAAGGACACCTGCGTAAGGGGTTCAGATAACAAAAGCCGAGGAGGCAGGTTTGACACAAAAAGCAAATACGACAAATACACGGCCCTGAATGTGCCACGATCGCAGATTTGGAAAGAGGTAGCGATGGCCGAAATGAAAAGAGTTGATCGACCTCGGTGTAATGTGATAAGCGGCGCAATGGGTGGAGGCGGAAATACAATGAGCCAGCGAAAAAAGTATCTACGAGAAGTCCTCTCTGTTAGAGATCGTCCGAGGTTCAAAGAAAGTATCAACGGACCATCTCATTCACCATTGTGTTTCACAAACGACGATCTCAAAGATGTCGTGCCCGGACATCAAGATGGCTTAGTCGTAACCAGGATCTTAGTCCATTGCCGAGTCAAACGCATATTCGTGGATGCTGGAAGTTCTGCGGACATCCTCAGTTGGGAGGCATTCAAAAGAATGAGCCTGGACCAGGAGGATCTGAAGCCCTGCAAAACGACCCTCATCGGGTTCAACGGAGAGCATTCACGCCCTAAGGGATTCATCGACCTCAGGTTTACCCTGGGAACTAGAGACGCTTTCAAGTCAGAACGTGTGCGTTTTATAGTGGCAGAGTTCCTTTCACCATACAATATGATACTGGGCAGGCCGACTATCCATAAGTGGGACATGCTGGTCTCCACCAAGCATCAAAAGCTGAAGATGGTGAACAACCAGGGAACCGTGATCACGGTTAGGGGAGACCAGAGAGAGTCTCGACAGTGTTATTTTGAAACTGTCAGAGTGGGCGAGGGCGGTCCTTCATCGCAGCCGCAAATCCGATATGACGAGAGGTATCCGTTTCAGATGAACCCGGATTCTCTTGACCGAGATGTCAACACGGTCGAACTAGACCTTCAGGATAAGGAGCTGCGCCCAGAACCGGCCGGTGACTTGGAAGATCTAGTGTTGGGAGACCCCCTCCAGATTACAAAAATCGGGAAGCAATTATCCCCAGAACTTAGAAACATCTTGGTCGATTTTCTGAGAAAAAATCAGGATGTCTTCGCCTGGAACTCATCACAAGTACCCGGAATAGACCCCAAGTTTTGTTGCCACAAGCTGGAAATCTACCCGGGTTCAAAGCCGATATCCCAGAGAAAGAGGAATCTCGGCCCAGAAAAAAGGAAAGCATTGGAAATTCATGTTCAAGAGCTCTTGGAAGCCAGATTTATCCGAGAAGTTCAATACACCACCTGGTTATTCAACGTGGTGATGGTCAAGAAGCCAAACGGGAAGTGGAGGGTTTGCACGGATTATACAAACCTAAACAAGGTATGCCCCAAAGACTCATACCCAATGCCGAACATTGATCAATTAGTGGACAACTCATCGGGTTTCCAACTTCTTTCCTTCATGGATGCATATTCGGGATACAATCAAATACCAATGTATCCTGGTGACCAAGAGAAGAAAACCTTTATTACAGAAAGGGCTAATTATTACTACAACGTCATGCCATTCGGATTGAAGAACACAGGAGCTACGTATCAAAGAATGATGAACAGGGTCTTCGCCGACCAACTCGGTCGTAATGTGGAGGTATACATCAATGACATGATCGTCAAGACTTTAGATCCCCTACTCCATATTAAGGATTTGGAACAGACGTTCGACAAGCTCCGGGCTTACCCAATCTGCCTGAACCAGTCTAAGTGCGCCTTTGGAGTCTCGGCCGGAAAATTCTTGGGCTTCATGTTAACTAACCCAAGCATTGAGGCTAACCCAGACAAATGCAGGGCAGTTCTCGAAATGAAGGCCCCAAAGAACAAAAAGGAGGTTCAACAACTGGCTGGAAGGTTAGCTGCACTCACCAGGTTCCTGCGAGCCGGCCGGAGACTAGAAGGTATATGTCGACGGATCGTTGAATATCAAAGGAAGCGGAGCCGGAGTCCTCCTTGAGAGTCCAGAGGGTGTCACCATTGAACACTCACTTCAGTTGAAGTTCTCAACTTCAAATAATCAAGCAGAATACGAGGCCTTGATAGCCGGGCTTCTTCAAGCAAAGGAGAACGGCGCCACAAGAGTTAAGGTCTTCACCGACTCGCAACTTGTGGAGGCTCAGATTGAGGGAACCTATCAGGCAAAGGGCCCGCTAATGGCAAAATACCTTTTCAAGGCTAAGGAGGTAATGTCCGAGTTCGATGAGGAAACCGTGATTCATATTCCAAGAGGCGAAAATACGAGAGCCGACATCCTGTCAAAGCTAGCAAGCACCAAGAGCGCGGGTTGTCACCGGACTGTGATCCAACAAAACTTGGAGGATCCAATCTGTATCATGGCTATTTCAGTGGAAGATGATTGGAAAAAGTCAATCGAGGATTACTTGGAGCGAGGTATTCAGCCAGACGATGCTATGGAAGCCAAAATACTGGTCTGGGAGGCAGCAAAATATACGATGGTGGAAGATCAGCTCTATCGTAAGGGCCTCCATTCTCCGATGTTGAGATGCTTGAACCCAAATGAGGCGGGATACGCTCTGGCCGAGATACATGAGGGTATCAACGACCAGCACATGGGCGCTAAGGCACTCGCCAGAAAAACACTGCGAGCAGGGTACTACTGGTCGACTCCAAGATCCTCGTTAAAAAGTGCGATAGCTGCCAGAAGCACTCGAGAGTTATTTGGTCGCCCCCAGCCGAACTTCATTTCATCTCGGCCCCATGGCCGTTCTACAAATGGGGAATGGATATCCTGGGTCCGTTCAAAACTGCGCCAGGGCAGTTACGGTGGTTAATCGTTACGGTGGATTACTTCACCAAATGGATCGAGGTCGAGCCTCTGACTACAATTTCTTCGGCCCGCGTGCAGCGATTTGTGGAAGTCAACATTATCACAAGGTTCGGAGTGCCAGTCGAGGTAATTACAGACAACGATACCCAATTTAATGGCGTCGGCCTCCGTGATTTGATGACCGAGTTCGGCATCCAGCACCATTTCGCGTCGGTGGAGCACCCACAGTCTAACGGACAAGCTGAAGCCGCCAACAAGGTCATTCTTGATGGCCTCAAGAAACGCATGTTGGAAGCCGAGACTGCTTGGGTGGATCAATTACCCTATGTACTTTGGGGAAACCGGACCATGGCTCACACATCCACTCAAGAAACTCCTTACAGGCTGACGTACGGCTGCGAGTCCATGATTCCAGTTGAAATAGGTCTGCCCTCGTGGCGACGGAAAATCATCCTTTCACAAGGGGAGACAACCAACAGTGAGGCCCTATCAGCCGAGCTAGATCTGGTTGATGAAGTCCGAGTTACGGCGTACTGCCGGGACATCGCCACAAAACAGCTGATCGCAGCTCGATATAATAAGAAGGTTAGACCCCGGTCTTTTCAACTCGGCGACCTCGTTCTCAGAAGAGCCGACATCGGAAATAAGAATGCCAAAGACGGCAAGCTAGCGGCCAACTGGGACGGTTCCTATCGTATTCGTGAAGCACTGGAGAAAGGGGCATATATTCTGGAAACCTTGGACACGAGCATAATCAAGCGAACGTGGAACACCGACAAGCTTAGAGCTTATTACAGTTAGATTTATCTTCCTTTGTCGTCAATTACCTCTTTCCAGTTTTTGTTCATTTTCGTTAGTTTTTGAATTTGAATGTTGGCCTTATGGCCTTTCCCTTGTTAGCAATTCGTTTGTTGAATAAAAATGAAGCTCTTTTTACAAGGGCGTTTTTTGAATTCCAAACATTGTTGTTATTCAACCCGGCTTTTTAGTCGGAGGAAGATGTTTCCAAAGAGCTATCACAGCCAAGACATCTCTCAAATTACTCTGGGGTATCAAGAGGAATTGTCATGTCGACCCTGATCAGGTCAAAATACTCGGACGTTTCGGTGAAAAACTGAACCCAGGTAGGTGACAACTTCCCTTTATCTTAGGATGACTCGGCCAACATGCCCAGATTTATACGAAACAGTGTCAACACTGACCGCTCAATACGCTAAGGTATTATGACCTGATGCGCGTTCGTAGACTCTGCATACTTCTTTGCGACCTTAGCCCGGTCGCTCGCAATAACATGCAAATTCAAATTGTTATATGATACATTATAATAACAGGGTTAGCAAAAACCATTGATTGCATTTAAAACGGCCGGATTGGCCAATCTGTACACAAAAAGAGACACCCCAGAACAAACCCTGGCCAAAAACAAACAAAATAAAAAATATTCAGCAGACAAGAGGAAATAAGCTTGCAGGCTGCAGGACAGTCGAGGCTTCCTCTCCCTTCTCAGTCTCCACCCTGGCTGATTCGCCATCAAGGCGGGTCTCAGAAGTAGCGGGGGGCTCCACAAAGGCGACAAACTGACCGTCCTCAACATAGGACCGGAAGTGGTGGCCTGCGGTGTTGAGCTTGACCCCGGGGTTCAAGAGCTGGATTTGGGCCAACGAGTTTTTGAAGGCCTCCTCCACGGATTCTTTCAAAAATGCCTGAAGCCGGGATATCTCGGTCGAGGACGCCTCTGCCTCAACCTTAAGCTTGTCCCTCTCAGACGTCATGGCTTTCTGCTCTTCCTTACGTCTACCCGAGCTGCCTTTAAGGTCGAGATCATCGTATTTGCATCGGCCAAAATATCTTGGGTCCGCCGCAGCTCAAACTCCACCTTTCCCAGCTTGACCTGACCGGCCTGGAACTCATTAGAAGCAGTTTTCCACTGCTCCAACGTTTCATCGCATTCCACACGGGCTCGCTTCAAATCAGCAACCGCCCCCACGTAGCTGTGATGGAGGGTAATGAAAGCCTGGGACAAGCCGGCCCCTCTCAGATGAGCATTGCCAACAGCCTAGATATCCCGTAAATTGGCTTCTAGCAATGGAACTGGTTCATTGTAACGGCGGGGGGGAGAAATACTCAATTCTTCAGTGATCCCCCTACTCCATGAATGGGAGCGTGGCATCACGAGAGGGGGAGGCGGAAGGACCTGAGCAGTTCGGGCCAATTAGGGTCCGACATCAGCCGAACTTGGAGGCCGCGTTGTTGCAGGGGAAGAGGGTTGGCTAACTAAGACCGGAGGAGCTTGAACCACAGGCCCGGTCTATGTTTTCATTGACTCGGCCGCCTTCGAAGATTCACCGGCCTTCGACTTGCTCATATCGGCGGCCGACATCTTTTTGCCCCTGGTAGGCTCCTCAGGGATCCCAGTAAGGTATTTTGGCCCCTTCATCTTGAGATCTGCACAAAACTCAGTAACGATCATATTTGCTTCCGTCTTAAACTCGAGTTCTCTAAGTCAGGCTCGAGTTCGTAAGGCTTTTTAGAGTATCTGGTTTATCTTCTGAGAGAGCAAACTCTGGAGTTTGATGTAAACTCTGGAGTTTGTATTTTGTTTCACCATGTGAACTCGAGTTCACGAAGGTAGGCTCGAGTTCGAATACTCTCTAAGCTTTTTGTCGAATGAACACTGGAGTAATATCTCTCAAGATAAGGTGCTCGAGTCCATTAGTGATTAGGCTCGAGTTTAACACTATTCATGCCTAAGAATTTTGGTTGCTCGATTAGAGTGGACCTGGAGCACGAGTATAAACTCTGGAGTTTGTACACTTGCTTTTCTTTCTTCGATGAAGGGCTCGAGTTCATTATTCTTAGGCTCGAGTTCGCCTTAATTTATTCCATGACTTATTGAAGTGAACTGGAGGTTTGAGCTTAAACTCGGAGTTTGAAAAGAAGGAAAAACTTGGGAGCTCTTCACAAGGGAAAACTCGAGCTTGTAATAACTGTGCTCGAGTTTACTCTATTTTGTAAACTCTTCTTCGTTTGTCAAACCATAGAGTAAACTCTACACAAAAGCATTAGGCTTGAGTCCATATACTTGGGCTCGAGTGTTCATTAAATTATAGCCATAGAAACAAGTGAACTCTACTCAAAAGAATAAACTCGAGTTTAAAGAGATACAATTTAATTAGAAAACTTCCGCTATGGGAAAACTCGAGCTTGTCTATATGTGCTCGAGTTTACTTGTTTGTAAACTCTTTATTATTATATCATGAGGTTTAGGCTCGAGTCTATTTACTCAAGCTCGAGTTCGTTATGCTGAAAATATCCCGATGAGCTCTCTGCTTGCGTAAAACTCGAGTTTACTTGGTTAGGCTCGAGTTTTGCGGTGACAGAGTGATTTTGACTCTTTTGTCATTTTAAAAGCATTCGTACTTGTTTACAATTGTTATTAATCATCAAAACACATAGAGAACTAACAGTGGTGATCCTTGCACTAGTACAAAGGGAATAGCCATTTGACGCTCTTAGAATCAGGACCATCGAGGAACCAAGGCGCTGCTCCAGAGTTGGCGACCACTTTAAAAAACCCACTCTTGAAATGCTTAAAAGAATCCGAGATCGGGGTGAATAGCTTCCTGTTCACGACGCCCCGAATGGAGGTCCAGCCTTTAAGCTTGGCTGCTTCCCTCCCAGAGCGAGGAGTGTGGGGTGTGAAGAAGAAGAAAAACATGGATGTGGTGCAAGGCAGACCTAAGCTTGTACAGAACCATTCAAATGCTATCATATATCCCCATCCATTAGGATATAATTGGGAGGGAGCTAAGCCTAAAAATTGGAGAAGGGCTATCTGGAACCCAGTGAACGGAAAGCGAACACCGAGCCGGGTCATATAGTCTCGGTAAAAGAAGAAAAAGGAGTTATGACTACCCTCCCTAGCAGAGCAAACCGGATCTTCATCATCCGGTAGACTAACGGTGTAGCTCTCATTCTCTTCTATGGGAAGTTTTTCTAAGTCGGCCGCACTTAATTCCTACCGATATGACAACACTTCACGAGTTACCTAGGGAAATTTCTCTACCAGAGATTGTGAGGGGCTGGCGCGATTCGAATTACCCGACGCCGATTCCGCGGTATGGGAAGAAGAAGACGAGGCCATTATACCTACCACAGAAATAAAGACAAAAACCAAATCAGAATTTTCCTAGCATACCTGATGTCAAAAAGTGAAGGCGTGTTTCCACTGCCAAAGTTAGATTAGACTCCGAATTGACAGGATTGATGTTTGGGGGAGCGACTAGGGAAGTCGGGGCAAGGTTGTGGTGGCAGGAGGCCAGAATTGACTCAGCGGTTACGGAATCACCAATGGAGATAAGTCGGGTGCATTCATACAGACAATCATAACAAGGGCCGATATAATCGTCGACCTCGGACCCGGTCTCCCCGTGCCGTCAAACTGGTTAATCAGAGAAGCCGAGATGGGAACATTATGAACATGATTCAAAGGGCTCGGAGTTTGGGGGAATGATGTAGGAACGACTTGACCTCTTTCACGAACCCTGATCCCTCTTGTCCCCGAACCTACAGAACTTTTCTTCTTGCTCCTACTGAAATTCCCAGCCAGCAGAGCGGCTTGCTTCTCTTCTGGAGAGGGCTTGTCACCCCAGAGCCACCAACGGGTCAAAGGCTTAACAGTTCGACGTAACTCGTCAAGTTCCTCGGGGGTCATGTCTTTCAAATCCTTCAAAATTTCAAATGAACCTCCCAAAAGACGCGACAGTCAAAATCCAGAAAGGGGTTAAGACCGGTCAGAAAAAGAGAAAAAGAGCAGGGGTCTTTAGAAATGGAGTTGGCAAGTAAGGACAGAGTCACTCCGAAGCCCGATAGAGGAAGAAAGACACCCAGAAACTCAGGAAAATATAGGTGCAACACAGAGAATGTAAGCGAAAACCAAAACCCACAACACAGAATGGAACAGGGGAACCACCACCAGAAACAAAATGAAAGCACTACAGGAAAGCGCAATCACAAAGAAATAACTGGGAGAGTAAGAATACCTGTTTAAGAGATGGAGGGTCACTTGAAAATCTGCGAAAAGGGAGTATAGAATGAACTTCCTTACAGAGCGAAAAAATTGTGCTGGAGAGGAGACGCTTCAACGAAACTTTCAAAACTCAACCGTCA
Organism: Acacia pycnantha; assembly: GCA_025563575.1. Classification (NCBI taxonomy): domain Eukaryota; kingdom Viridiplantae; phylum Streptophyta; class Magnoliopsida; order Fabales; family Fabaceae; genus Acacia; species Acacia pycnantha. The sequence goes on from JAMWYP010000038.1 coordinate 824,787, forward strand.
GGGGCAAAAGCGCCTATTCACGCATAAGGGAAGGATGACGTGACACGCGCATTTAATGAGCACTCATAAATCATTTAATGCTCCCAGGGCCATAGTGGCTAGCATCCTTCCGTTTCGGCTTCACGACAGTTGAAGGGTGCCAGTTGTCAAAAATGAATAGCAACAGAAGAAGAGTAAGCGACACGACGGTAGAGAGCTACCCCGATATGCAGAATAGCCGACGCCATACCCCGGCCATCTGGAACCTCGGTCTCTTCATTCCGCCGAAATACGCTTGTATAAGTCCGGGCCATGCGTCGACGCACCCCTCACTATAACCCGATTTTTACCGGGTTTCATTCGCCTCAGATATCCAAGGCACGGACATCCACGCCAGAGGCAACAACAGCCCGGACCGGTACGGCCAACAAAATAGTCGACACGAGAGTTTAAGAGATACCTCAGCTTGGAGAGATACCTCATGTTTATAATCGGATTAGAAAACTTGCGAAATTCAGAGGTAGCCGGGGTAGGTCGACGCGAGTGATTCGGTTTCATTGTTAGCTTAACGTATGCAACTAAAGGAGTAAGTCGTGAACCCGGATGAAACACTTAGTCAACCTCAGCTACGGAAAATAAAACTTCAATATTGGGGGTACACACTTTCAATCAGTGTTTGCACGCATTCAATCTATTTTGAGACATGAAGGAAAAACAGAAACAAGCCTTGTATTGATACTTGAACGGGTTACACAATGCTCTTACAAGGAAATAAACTGGTGTACATGTATACAAAGGCGATTACAAAGATCAAAATACAGGAAATTAGGTTGCATTTATGAACCCTCTAATGACAACAGGTGATGCTGATCAACCAGATTCCTCCTGCTACGGCGGGGACGGCTGGAGCTGGAGATCGAACAACTATCCAACAAAGAGTCCTTACTGGTGCAGGTCTTTGCTGGATGCACAGGAAACCCTATAGAAGTTTAGACAAGTCCAGGAAGACTGGCAAACATGTCTAGGGCTTCCTGTGGTGGATGAAGAAGTTCAGATACGAGCAACTCCCAGCCCAGGAACCCATACGAAGTTGACCAAGACATGTGAAGACTGGAAAATACATCTGGGATCCCAGGCGGCCACCATGCGACGTCAATGAAGACTGGCAAATACATCTGAAGGTGCAGCCACGAGGCAGCATACGAGAGCCGCTTCTGGATTTTGAAAATGCACTCTTCTTCCCCACATGGCTGGAAAAGTGGAAACTAAGCAGCGCATAAAGAATTCTGAAACTCTCATCAAAAAGCTCACCACTCCTATGGGAAAATTCACCCAAGAAAGACTGAGAATACAGACCAAACGTAAGGGAGAATGCGAGGCGATGGAGAAATTTATAGGCCAGGCAAACTGCAAAGGTCACGCGGCAATAATTGACACTTTAATACAGACGGCGTTTTCTTTTCCAAGGAAGGAATAATGACTGTTCAGAGCAGGAGTATTAATGACGCGCGAAGACCCAGGGGGTCTAAAGGTGCCCAATAAATGAAAAAATATGACCAAATGACGACAGATGAGTAAGTCGAATGGTCATCAAATCGAAGAACGCCACGTGCCTCCAACTCACCAATGAGTGGGGACAGCGCACATGCGAAAAGAAGGCGTACCCCGGTTACGCTTAATACGGTAAAAGTCCCGGCTCCGTCGAGGATCATCTAACCCAGCTCAGTCAAGTGAAGCTGTCATTGTAAGCTTTCACAACTCGGTCGCTTCCAATACTTAGCCCGGTTTAACATAAGCTGAAACCCAGTTCGTTCCTCTTCAGGACAACTCGGATGTAGGGGATTCGGCGTAGCAACAAACAGATCCGGAGACTCGGATGATTGAAGAAGAATAAATCATGACGATCATGAAAAGAAAGACGAAATTTCAGATCAAAATTAACCCGGACTACCTGTTTGGGGGCGATTCAATCAGAATACAAGTAAGTCCGGGGCTCGTCAAAACTCGGACAAAAACTTTTTCAAAATCAAACGAGCGGTAGCAACTCGGATACGATGTATGGATTCAACAACAGATCCACCCCGGCACCCCAAAGACCTGGACTACCGGGCTGGGGGCAATTACTATACAGTTTTCAATGACCGGGACTAATACAAACTCAGGCAACCCGGATGGGCTAAATATATCTCGGCCAAACTTGTACTTGCAAACTCAGGCAACCCGGATGGGCTAGATATATCTCGGCCAAACTTGTACTTCACAGTCAATCAAACAATCTCGGCAGCTCAGAGACCTGAACTACCGAGCTGGGGGGCAACTGTTATGGACCTAGTCAAGGCCCATTAGCGAACCGGCCAACGCAGGGGGCAGTCCGCGCCAAGATCGCAGCATCCTAAACGAAGGACCTAGTCACCAGGGCGGTTTGCTAGATTCTCGGGCACACCCAACGTGGGAGCTGGAGATCTAACCCACAAGGTACACTATATATACGTATAGGAGATACGCGGTCAAGGTACACGCTTCTAATCCCCGAACTAATCTAAATACAAGCCACACCGTGCACACACCCCACCCCTTGGCGAAACGCCCGGTTGTGTACAGTGATCTACTCTTCTCCTGTACGTCTGTCCCATAGACATACAGGAGGAGCACATCGATCCTAGATCAAACCCCCAGCCTTCCACCAGGCTGGACATCAGTGTTCTACATCAGAACACAACATAACTTTTATAAATTTAAAATTGAGTAAAAATCAAATTGTGTAATGTGATTTATGTTTAGAATGGCGGTAGCATAAATGATTTATTTGAAACGAAAACTTATTTAGATGATTATTTTGAAGGGATAGGATATTGTCACTACCAATTTTATGTCACTACCAATTTTTCACCGTTTGATCAGAATCTTTATCTGAGAGCAAAATGATAAAGGTAAATGAGATTCCGATCTAACGGTGAAAAAGTGGTAGTGACTTGGTAGTGACATAAAATTGGTAGTGACAATATCCTATCCCTATTTTAAAACGCAAAACTTAGATGAAAAATAACTCATTAATCTTATTAAATAATACATATACATATTATAGGAGCAAAATCAAAATCAAAATAATAAAAAGCTGAAAAATTTAATTTGAAAAATTTGGTAATGTTAGAATACATAATTAAATATAGCTAATGAATAAAAAGGAATATAAATTAAAAATCATACAAATAAATTTTTTTTCTATCAAATAATATTACATAACTAATTAGTTATGAATTGAAAAATAGTTTCATGAATAGAGACTAACAGAGAGTCAGAGACCATTGAGCAACAAACACAACTTTTCGCCCAATAAGGGCATGGTTTGATTGTCCACAAGGGGCAAATCAGAATAAACACAACTTTCCACCTCCAATCAAGACCAAATCAACCACTAAAGTATAATTTGAAAATTTATCAAGTAATTCTCACCAATTAAATTTCTTATGACCTAATAATCTGAGTACTGCCGTAAAAAATTACCACTATAGTCTTTATTATAAGTTTATGTTAACTTCTTTTACATCTTTCTCTATTTCCAATGAGAATAAGTAAAGATAAAATGGAAAACAATGATTATTAATTTTTAAGTGAATTTATATTTATAAAAAATTTTAGATTAGTTGATTCTTTAGGCTATCCTTTCCCGGATGAGATGACCCCAGCATGGATGAGTACCAACATTTATCAGATTTGCTCCCTATCTTTTTCTAAATACAAGCTCAAAATGTTGGTACTGTATTTATTTACATCTAATCCTTGGGTCTTATCTAATACGGTATTTAAACTTGATAATTTTTTAAATTTATCCTTTTCTAATATATATACACTTTTTAAGAAAATCACAGTATACATAATATTAATTATGGATAAACTTATATGTTTATATAATAAATTTAATAAGATGATTTATTTTAGGAAAAATTGCACTTAGGTCCCAAGCAATGAAAAATACTACTATTCAGTCCCTTGGAATCTCCAAATTACTAGCAAATCCTTAGGGACTTAAGGGTAATATGTTGAAATTGTGAAAAGACTTCCTTACCCTTGGTAACACATACCAAAAGCTGATCTCGATTCAAACTCCCCTCTTTCTCCCATCGTGCCCTAGACCCATTCAATCTACGGCACCTCTCAAACTCCTTTTGGTTTTGTCTTAAATAAGCATTGATTTTTAGTAATGTATTACTCCGCTTTCTACGCAAAATTCTATGCAAGAGTTTGGCATTACTTTCTGTGGTCTTATTGTTTTAATAGCTTGTGGCTTTCATTTAGTAGTGCGAATAGGCACCAAGAGTTTATAATTTTTAGAGTTAAGGTGTAGATTTGCCAATAAACTATTACCCGAGGAGTATCTGACACAAAAAACAATTGAGGGTACCATAATTACCAATCAACAATTAATAAGTGAAAAAAAACACAATTAAGGTGTAGAGGCCAACGAACTATTACCCCGTCACTGTCTTGGTGTCTCCGTCTTCCAATGACTGTCACAGTGTCAATGACGTCGGTGTCTACAAAGCTTCCATTCTTGCTAGGTGTTCTAATCACCCTCTTGAACTCATCAATGCCCGTATGCAACTTCAGGGCGAAAATCACGCACCGAACCAAACCCAGCAGTCCACAGCTTTCGACCGGCACACACTTTGCACCCTGGTTCAATTCCATCCCTCCGATGCCACAAGCAGCAGCCGCCGCTGCCACAAGCAGCAGCCGCCGCTGCCACAACACCTGCTCGCATGGGTTCCATCTCTGTTAGTGTTTGCCTTATCCAACAAGAAGGCTTAACCGCTCTTTTTTCCAGCGTCTCCGCCACCGTCCTATGCAGTGCCTCATATTTTAACGTAATTGTGATAGTTGTTTTTTTAATAGTTATTTGGTACTTTTTTCACTTTTTAATTGTTGATTGATAATTATGGTACCTTCAATTTTTTTTACCAGATACGTGTCGGGTAATAGTTCATTGGCAAGTCTGCATCTTAACTCTAACTTTTATATTGACTCATGCCTGTTAATAAGTTCTCCATTAAAAGCATTAGAAGCATAGATCCTAATTTCCTGGTTATAGAGAGATTGATAAGCTGGAAAGTAATTCAGGTTTGTGAAGTCATCATATTTAGTTTCTTATGATTTGTCATACTCTAAAATCTAAACTATGTGGGTTTTGTAATTTCACTTATATAGGAACTTTATAGCAATAAAATTTCAATCTCATTTGCATTTGGTTTATTCTGGACAACTTCCCTCGTTTTTTATTATATCTTGCATCTGGAATGAAATCATAGGACATTACAACCATGCAATAACATTGTACTTTTGCATTTGCTAACTCTTTGGAATCTTAATAGTGATAATTCTTAGAGATTTGTTATGGTCTTTCTTAGTTTGTAGGGCTATTTTGTTGAATCATCTATTAAAAAGTAAGTTTTTTTTTCTCCATGACCAAAGTGAATTGTTATTGTGTTTTAAAGCGCAAAAGAAGAAATTTTATTATAAATAATACATATGAAGTTGTATTTTTTAGACATAAATAGAGTTGTATTTTTTGCTCCTTGGCTTGTTAATGGATACATATGAAGTTGTCAACACATGCCCTTGCATTTGTCAATTACTGGTGTTAAAAAGAAATTGATATAATACATTTTGATAAACTCATTTTAGTGCACGTAAATCAAGTCTGAAAAGCTTCATTAACCACTGAAATCATGTCAATACAATCATGTCTATTTTAGAGATTAATTAAGTAACAAAATATATGATATAAATCTTTAGAGATCATGGTAAAAAGAATTCAGTCGTCTATTTCATCCTCTATCTTTCTTCCTAGTTACAAGTTATTTTAACCGATAGACTCTCATCTTCAACTGACTTAGACTTCACTTTCTTCTTGTAAAATTCTTCTTTGAACAATATGTTATGATTAAGTAACATATTTAGATTCTTTAATCTTTCTAAAAAAAGTCAACTCTGTCTTATAGTTAGGACTGAAGAGAGTATAAGCAATTGTTGAGTTCATGAATTCACAAGGCTATACATTGGAATTGCATATTGTTTTTGCCTCAGTATATATAATATTCCACATGCTCTTTTCTCATTAAACTTAAATTTGAACGTTCACAATTTGAGGGGTAAATCTGTCAAAAAATGTGAACAATGACATGGGAAGATGAGATCCCACCAATTTTGGTGGGATTTGATCTTCCCACATATGAGGGAAGATTGGTGGGCCTGGAAATATTGGTTTAAAATGCGTACCAAACGGAGGAACTCTCTAATTTTCCTTTCCCTTCCTACTGATTCCATGTACCAAACGGGCCCTTAATCTATACATCACCATCACCATTATTATGGTAAAAAATAATGCATATTTAAACGAAAGATTATATAGAGCAAAAAAATCTTTCCTGCCCTACACAATGAAAATGAAACAATTTTTAGTGACCGGTTCATTTTCCTCAAGTAATTTCAACTATATCAAGTTCATACGTGTAACATAAATTATATTACAAAAAAAAAAAAAAAAATTCTGCTGGAAATTACTCATAGAATTCTATGGGTAAAAATTACCAACGAAATTCCATCGATAACTGAAATTACCCACAGAATTTCCTGGGTAATTCCGTCGGTAATTACAATTTCCGTTAGAAAATTTCCATTGCAAAAAACGCCATGACAAAATAAAATTGATTTTTCCCACGGCTTTTTTTTACGACGGAAATTTTAATTACTGACGGAATTACCCACAGAATTCCGTGGGTAATTTCCGACGGAATTTTTTCTGTCCGTAGTTTTTTTTGTAGTTTACAGAATGCCTAGTATTGTGCCCCAACTTAATTTCCTTTCATAATCTTTGCTTTGATCGTATGTGAATATTCAATCCAACATCTCTGATTTTTTGGCGAGGGTGAGACTCAAACAGGTTAGAGGAACATAAGGTTATTTCAAGATGATGAAAAGACAGTGCTTTTGTCGTCCTCTATTGCGGCGATTTGTCTAAATTCAAACAGAACATTGAAATTAACCCAATTACAATAAATACCAATCAATACTCAAGTTTTTATTGAATCCAAACACAATTGACACAATCAAATGACGACACAACCAACATAATAAATTTTAATTATTTAAATGCTTCATCCTTATCTTCATGGCTTCGCTCAAACAACTTGTATCGCAACTGCGGAACAAAGATGGAAACTTTATGAAGAAATCAGAGGAATGAACCAGGGAAAAAATCAAAGCCTTTTTAAGACAAAATCCAAAGGAGTTTGGTTCAAGCAAGGATGAACAAATCGATAGCCACACACGACGAAGATCTTCAAGGCAACAGTGAGTGCACTTTTGCCCACGATGACGGTAACGGTGAGGAGCTTTTGCTGATTATCCTGTGCAATAGGAGAAAGGCACCGGAGATTGAAAAAGATTTAGGGCTCGTGCGAAAGTTTGCTTTCATGTGTTTTACTAAGGGCAAGTGAGTCTTTTCACAATTTCAATATATTACGCTCAAGTCTCCAAGGATTTGCTAGTAATTTGGAGAATTCAAAAGATCTAACAATAGCATTTTGCATTTCTTGGGACATAAGTGCAATATTTCCCTTAGTTTAGTAACAAAAAATACGCTTTCTCTACATTGTAAATACCAGAGTAATTACATAATCAATATTGTAATGTTTGCAGCCTTATGTTTTTTTTTAAATATATATAAGAAAATTTTAGGAAAGGGGTAAGGTTCACCTACGATCCAAGGGCAGGGCGAAATCTCCCTTCCTCCTAGGTCATACCAATGTTGGGCAGGGCGAGCCGTCTATTACCCTCGGGCGTTTACCTAGGCACCTAGGAGCTAGGATGCCTCCCCCAGCGCCTTGACCAACTCCAGGATCGAACCCCCTCCCTTTGGTGAGAGTGTCCGACCCTTTTGCCAGTTGCAGCCTTATGTTTCTTAACAAGCAAGGCAATAACATCCCCCGGCCCTGAACTCGTTAATTGGGCCTCATCTCCCCCCCCAGCGTCCTATTGTCTATCAAAATATTTTGAAGAATACCATTTTTTTTGTTCATGAAATCAACAATTGGTGTAAATAGCTAAGATCCTGGATAACCTATTCTATTTTAGGCTTTTTTTTGTGGCAAATATGAATAAATAAAGCGAATTGCGTGAGACACAGTAATTTAGATTGATGTTTGAAATCCAAATCATAACGTGGGAATTGATTTTAACTCGGTTGAAATTTTAGTGACTTCGGGGGGTGGGGTGAAATAAAGAAAGGTGGATACTTTTGATGTAAGAACAGAATATACAGGTCAAAGGGGGAAGAAGAAACCCGAGTTGTGTTGATAGAATGTAACTTATCGGTTGAGTTGGTAAGCAGCTACACTATAAAAAGATAAGTTCAAATATTAAGAAGCATATTTGTTATGAGAGGGAAATCATTTTGTGCTCTAAGTCTCAAGAGATGACACCCTTGATTTCTACCCCAAAAAAATGGTGAATATGCAAATTTAGCAATGAACAATTTTGCTATAAGTACCTATAAGAATTAGCTTTTTCTTGGCACAAAAGTATACATAAACAATTTATTTGGGAGCAAATATAATAACACTGTTAAAAAAATTTAACTTTTTACTTTTTACACTGTGGTTCTATCAGTCTTCTTTCTATTATTTTAATGGGAAAATATCACTTAGATTGCATGGAAACAATCATATTTTAGTTAAATCCTAAAAGATTCTAAAATTTCATTACACCTTCATGGGTCAAAATGAAATTAAGTTTTTTTAGTGAAAAGACAATAATGCCCTTACTTTATTTTTTTCATAAGAGCATTTATAAAATGAATATGGATATTTTTAAGACAAATAAAGACATTTACAAGATAAATAAAGGAATTCAAAGAAAATCAAAGAGTTAACAAGACTTTTTGGCTATTCACAAGAGAAATAAGAGAATTTGTAAGACAGATAAGGGTATTCACTAGACAAATAAAAGGATTTAAAAGAAGCCATAAAAAAAAATTAAAGACAAATATGTGAATGATCATAATTTTTTAACTCCCCGGTCATTCACATGTTTATCTTGTAAATATCTTTATTTATTGGGTTAAGATGCAGATTTGCCAACCAACTATTACCCGAGGAGCGTCTGACACAAATAACAATTGAGGGGACCAAAATTGCCAATCAACAATTAAAAAGTGAAAAAAAAACACAATTTGGTGCAGATTCGCCAACGAATTATTACCCCGTCACTGTCTTGGTGTCTCCGTCTTCCATTGATTGTCACAGTGTCGGCGGCGTCGGCATCTCCAAAGCTTCCATTGTTGCTGGGTGTTTCACTCACCCTCTTGAACTCATCCAGTAGTCCACAACTTTTGACCGACACGCACCTTGCACACTGGTTCCATCCCTCCGATGCCACAAGCAGCAACCGTCGCTGCCACAACGCCTGCTCCCATGGGTCTCATCTCTGTTGGTGTTTGCCTTATCCAACAAGAAGGCTTAACCGCTCTTTTCTCCAACGTTTTCGCCACCGTCCTACGCCAATGCCTCATATTTTAACTTAATTGTGGTAGTTGTTTTTAATAGTTATTTGGTGTTTTTTTTTTTCACTTTTTAATTGTTGATTGACAATTTTGGTCCCTTCAATTGTTATTTGTGTCAGACGCTCCTCGGGTAATAATTGGTTGACAAATTTGCATCTTAATCCTTATTTATTTGAAAATGCCAGTATTTATCTTCTAAACGCTTTTACGAAAAAAAAGGGTACTATTATCTTTTTACTGGAAAAACTTAATTACCAAGGAGCTTCTGATAGGAAGTTTCCTTCTATTTTTAAATCTTTTGTGGCTAATTATAAACCTGATATTTTTGTTTTAGTGGAGCCAAGAATATCTGGAATCAAGCACTACTAGAAAAACTCTAATTTGCGACGGATTTTTGCGACGGAATGTAGTCCGTCGCAAATTGGGACAAATTTGCGACGGAACCCTCAATCCGTCGCAAATTGCGACGGAACCCTCAATCCGTCGCAAATTGCGACGGACCCGTTTGTCCGTCGCAAATTGCGACGGAAAATGGGTCCGTCGCAAAAAAAAATTTGCGACGGACCCCCTTGTCCGTCGCAATTTGCGACGGAAAAACGGGTCCGTCGCAAATGGTGCGACGGACCCGTGGTGTCCGTCGCAAAAAAAAATTTGCGACGGACCCGCAAATTTCGAAAGTAACCCCCTGGCCCATTTTTGCCCGACGAAGTCATTCCTCCCCCGCGGCGATTTCGACCTCCCCCTCCCGCGCCGATTTCGACGTTCCCCTCCCCTCTCGTGATTTCCGACCCCCTCCCCCATCTACCATTTCCGGCTACCCTCCATCCCCTCCACCATCTCCTCCTGTCCTTGCTCGTCCGTGGGTGTCTGGTGGTGGTTCTTCCCTTGTTCGTCGGTTCCGGTGGTGGTTCCTTCCAACGTTTTTTCTTTTTGCCTTGCCTTTGTTCACGGTCTAGGTATGTTTAAAAATGTTTAATATAGATTATTGTATATAGAATAAAATGTAGTTGTTATAACTAATGATTTGTGCATATAGATTAAAATGTTGTTGTTATGAACATTGATTTGTGTATGTAGATTAAAATGTTGTGGTTATAAATATTGATTTGTGCATATAGATTAAAATGTTGTTGTTATGAACATTGATTTGTGTATGTAGATTAAAATGTTGTGGTTATAAAGATTGATTTGTGTATGTAGATTAAAATGTAGTTATTATGGATATTGATTTGATTTGTGTATGTAGATTAAAATGTAGTTGTTATGGATATTGATTTGTGCATGTAGATTAAAATGTGCTTCATGTTGAGTTATTGTTTTATAAAAATGACTATTAATATGAAATTATGCAAATTATGTAATTAATAAAAGTTGATAATTATTCAATATATGTTATTGTTTTAGTTAATAAAAATTATGCAATTAATAAAAGTTGATAAAAATTATGCAAATTATGCAATTAATAAAAGTTATTGTTTTATAAAAATGTGCTTCTTATTGTTTTACATTAATTATTCAATATATCTTTAACAAATTATGCAATTAATAAAAGTTGATAATTTCAAAAACTAAATTATAAATACTATTTAGATAAATAGGTAATCATAAATACAAAAGATAAAATTCTTTTGCATATTATATAATCTTGATTTGTTCTTATAAATTAGCCACTAATATATAAATTTACATATTTGTGGCATGTTGAGATTTTAATTAACTTAGTAACTAAATTACTTAGGAAGTATGGAAGGCAACCACGATAGAAGTTGGATGTACAATCGTCTAACTACTAGAAGAGAACTAACACAAGTATTCTTGGCGGGTTTGGAAAACTTCATCCAATTTGCTTTGGCGAATTCAAATAATTCAAGTAGTGAGATCAGGTGTCCGTGTGCCAAATGTAGGTGTTTAAGATTTAGGGATTCAGACAAAGTCAAAATTCATTTGTGTCAAAAGGGATTCATGAAAGATTATGAATGTTGGGAATGTCATGGCGAAGTCCGACAGACACCGAGTGGTTATTACGGGGACAGTAGTGAGCATCGAAAAATAAGCAAAACAGAGCCAAAATGGAAGGACCGTCATATGCTGGCGGCTGCATTCTTATTAGTGAGCATCGACGGAAAATTGTAAGTACACTCTATTTTCTATTTAGGTATTTGATATTTTATACTTTGAAGTAATTAATTAAGGTTATCATCCGCGTTTGTGTGTAGAGTCTGGGAAGTTCTGAAGGATCAATTGAGTGGGCTACCTTTGAGTGGACCCATTCCCTGAGATCAAGGGAGTGAGAGACAATGGATTAACCAAAAGGCGCCGCAAGTAGCGGTTAGACATTTATTGCCTTTATTACTTGTTTTATGCACCACCATATTTATTTTATTTTACATGTCTAATAAGCTATGTATTTTTGTGCTTGTAGGAAACCTTTCGTAAGTTGTCGCAGAGAGAGGGTCGCAAACTGGTTCGACCCCGCATCCTCTCATCCGACAATGAGTCTGTTCTTTGAGGCCGCAGCGGATTTAACAAGAAAGGGAGAGTCTTTGGATACGGTGCCTCGCCGCCGACCGAAGCAATCAAAGCGCTCCTCATCCAAAGATCAAGGTGTTTCTCTGTGTACACGTAATACATTTCATATTGATAATTTTCATTCTCTTGTCTATTCAAATGAAGTACAAATAATAAATGTACTTCATAATGTATTTGCAGATAAGCCAAGAAGATGAAAGCGTTGGTGGAGCAAGCAAGCAACACGATGAGTCAAGCAACAGGACATCATGAGGCAGAGATGCTTCAGAACGGAGAGGATGGAGCAGCAATGAATCGAGAACGGGAGAGGATGGAGCTTGCGATGCAACAGAACGGGAGAGGATGCGACATCGATGGATCAGCAAGCGGAGATGATGAGACAGATGCGGGTTCAACTCCTGTCTCTAATGACACCAAAGGGTTTGGGGTCGGCTCTCAGTGATGATGACCATGCGGTGATGATGATGATGATCACAATGTCGATGTTTAGACTACTTTTTAGTATTTGTTCCTTACAACATTATTATATATATTTTGTTTTCTCTATTTAAACTCTTTTTATTATATTCATGATACTTTTGCATTAAATTTTCAAGAAAAATTAAAAAATTTAAAAAATTTAAATTTAAAAGATTCAAAAATTAAAAAAATTTAATAATTTTGCTACGGAAACCATTTCCGTAGCAAATTGCTACGGATTTAAAATTCCGTAGCAATTTGCTACGGAATTCTATCCGTAGCAATTTGCTACGGATTGCTTTCCGTAGCAATTTGCTACGGATTGATATTCCGTAGCAAATTGCTACGGATTTTCAAAATCCGTAGCAAATTGCTACTGGGTTTTTTGCTACGGAAAATCCGTAGCAAATCGATTTTGCTACGGAATTTTGGCATTTTTCCGTAGCAAAATCGATTTGCTACGGAATTTGCTACGGATTTTTTCCGTAGCAAAAATCAATTTTTTTTGTAGTGAAGGCTGACAAAGTTATTAAAAAACTTGGTTTTCTTTGTTCTCACAAGGTTGAAGCTTCTGGATTCTCAGGAGGCATCTGGATTCTTTGGTCCTCAAAGGTGTCTTTAAAAATCCTGGTGAATCATATTCAATGGTGCATATGGAGGTCTCTTGGAATGGATTAAATTCTAAGTTTCACTTTACTGCTATTTATGGAAGCCCGAATCAGCAATTCAGAAAATTCCTTTGGCAAGATCTTGATTTCATTGCGTCCAATATTTAATCGCCTTGGGTTTTAGCTGGAGACTTCAACGCCATTCTTTGCCATGAGGATAGGAAAGGGGGTTCTCAGAGAAGGGCCCTTGGATGTAAATATTTCAACAATTTTATTCATTCCAACGGGCTCTTGGATATGGGTTTTCAAGGCCCAAAATTTACTTGGAGGAGAGGCACATTGCTTATGCGGTTGGATCGTGCTATTTGTAATCCAATGTGGATTCATCATTTTCCAAGAAGTGCTCTGGTTCATCTTCCAAAAGTCTTGTCTGATCATCGTCCAATTTTGGTTAAGTTGGGCCTTGACTCTCAGGCCCTATCTCCAACACCCACCTTTAGATTTCTTGCAACATGGCTCGCGCACCCTGAATTCCACTCCATCGTCCAACGTATTTGGGGTTCAGAGACTACCCAGAGCGACCTATTATCTTGAGTGGACAAGTTCAAAGTTGAGATGCAACGTTGGAATTTAGAGACTTTCGGGCATATTGGTAGGTCCCTTTTCCGGCGAATTAATGGTTTGCAAGCTAAACTAGAAGATCATTCTAATGCTCTGTCAAATTTTCTTATGGATCTGGAGATTTCCCTAAGAGAAGATTTAGAAGAAGTTTGCTTCCAGGAGGAATTACTTTGGATGCAAAAGTCCTCTTCTGAGTGGATTTGCTTGGGGGATCGAAACACAAATTATTATAATATGAAGGCTTTTTTGAGGAGGAAAAAGAATTCCATTTCTGGGCTGAAGCAATCGGATGGTTCCTGGTTATCAGATGCCGATTAGCTTTCTAATTTTGCTAGACAGTATTTCATCGATCTCTATTCTCTTGAGGATCCGTTGTTTTCTCCCCTCTCGTTGTGTGGCGCATTCCCTCCCCTCTCTGAGTCTCAAACTTTGTTACTTGATAGAGATTTGTCTTTGGAGGAAGTAAAGCAAGCACTTTTTGACATGAAGCCTCTCAAGTCTCCTGGGAGTGACGGCATCCATGCTCTATTTTACCAATCTCAATGGAATATTGTTGGCTCCAGTGTCTTCAGTTTTGTTCACCGTCATTGGTCTGGTATGCCTTTTAGCTCCCAATTAAATCACACATTGTTAGCTTTAATTCCTAAGGTTAACCATCCGAGCCTCATCAGTGAATTCAGGCCTATCAGTCTTTGCTCTGTTTTATATAAGATCATTTCTAAGACCATTGTTAATCGATTGCGTGCTGTTATGCCTGATCTGATTAGTCAGTACCAATCAAGCTTTATTCAGGGTCGTAGCATTATTGATAATATTATAATTGCTCAGGAAGCAATGCATTCAATGTGGGGGGAAAAAGGGAAAGCCGGTTGGATGATTATTAAAATTGACCTTGAAAAGGCCTTTGATAAGCTCAGATGGGATTTTATTGCTGACACTCTTAAAGATGCCGGTATCCTGAGTAATTTAACGCGCTTGATTATGGAATGTATTTCCTCTCCTACTATGCAAATTCTTTGGAACGGGAAGCCTTCCTGCTCATTTCTCCAGAGAGAGGTGTAAGGCAAGGGGACCCACTCTCCCCTTACATCTTTGTCCTTTGTATGGAGCGCCTTTCTCAACTAATTGAAGCAAAAGTGAACTCTGGCGAATGGCAATCAATTAGGCTTGGGAGGAAAGGTGTTCCTCTTTCACATCTCTTCTTTGCTGATGATTTAATTCTTTTCGGCCAGGCCACTGCTCAACAAGTTACTCTGATTAAGGAAATCTTACAAGAGTTTTGTCTCTCGTCGGGCCATCAGGTTAACCGTGTCAAAACTAAGGTTCAATTCTCTAGAAATATGGACCTTCGTGTAAGCAGAATTCTTTGTGAAGAATTAGGATACCAACGAACTGATTCTCTTGGGAAATATCTGGGAGTTCCCCTTCTTAATGGCAGAGTATCTGCTTCTGCATTTGAGTATATCTCAAATAGAATCCAATCAAAGCTCTCTGGTTGGAAAAGTAAGTCTCTCTCACTTGCCGAGAGAATTACTCTTGCTAAGTCTGTTTTAGCCTCCTTACCACTCTACACCATGCAGAGTACAACACTTCCCTCCTCTTGTTGTGTGAAGCTTGAGAAGTTGATTCGCAAATTTATTTGGGGATACTCAAATGATCATAAAGGTGTCAGCCTAGTAAAATGGAAGGATCTCTGCCAACCTTCCAATCACGGGGGGATTGGTATGCTTAACCTTGACTCTCAAAATAAGGCTTTCATGATGAAACTGATATTTAAAATCCACTCTCAACCTGACTCTCTTTGGGTTAGGGTGCTGAAACAAAAATATGACATCAGTAATTTCAAGGATGTTCCATCCCGATCCCATATGTCTTTTTTTTTTTTTGAGAAACTTGCTTAAGTCTTGGGAGGAGACTTCTTTATATATCAAATGGAATGTCGGCGACGGTACCCAAATTAAATTCTGGGATGATTACTGGGTTGGTGAGTTTGGTCCTTTAAAGAATTTATCATTCGCCCCTATTTCGACTCAGGATATGTCCAAATCAATCTCTGATTATGTAAATATTGATGGCTCTTGGCGCTGGAGACTTTTTCAAAATTTGCTTCCCAATGATGTATTGAGAGCCATATCAGATACTACGCTCCATGAAGTCACTCGGGGACCGTCTTGTATTTGGACTTTAAACCCAAAAGGTAATTTCACCATCAAATCGGCTTATAGAGCAATGGAGGCATTAAATTGGAACGACTATAATCCTGTTTGGTCTCAGCTATGGAAATTACCTATGGCTCAGAGAATCAGAACGTTCACCTGGCTCTTGTTAAAAGAGAAGCTGATGTTTAACGAAGAGAGACACAAAAGAGGCATGTCTACTGATAATTTATGTTCCTTTTGTCCTAATAGTAAGGAAAGCTTGGATCATATTTTTAAGGATTGCCATATGGCGTCAAATGTTTGGAGGAAAATGTTGTCTCTGGATATGATTACTGATTTCTTCTGACTGGATATTAGGAGTTGGTTGTCTCAGATCATTCAATCTCCTACTTTTGACAGCTCTTGGAAGATAGGTGTGTGCATCACCTGTTGGAAGCTGTGGGAGGTGCGCAATAAGAGGATTTTTACTGATGAAATCTTTACTATTGAAGGGATTCTAGCTCATGTTAAAGCCATAGTTGCTCAATCACAACTTAGTTATTCTAGATTTCAGATGATACTGTAATTGTTTCTACTATTTTCTTTTGACCTTTTTGGGGTCTGGCTTTGTAATTTGATCTTTTGCCATTTTAATGGAATTCCAATTCATTCAAAAAAAAAAACTTAATTACATTTTGACCCAAGGGATGCCGTGAAATATCATAAACCTTTGAATGTTAACTAAAATGAAATTGTTTTCATGTGGTCTAATTGATATTTTTTCATTAAAAAAATCTTAAAATAATAGAGAGAAGACTGTATGACCCATAGTGCATAAGTAACGAAAGTTAAGTCTCATTAATGATATTGTTATATCTGCTCCCAAATAAATTGTTTATATATACTTTTATACCTATAAATAGTTAATTTTTATTGATGCTCATTAGAGCCGGGCCGGGCCGACCGTTTAAGTCCTGGCCCTGCAAGGGTCGGGCTTGAAAAATAGGCCATAAATTTGAAATTGGCCCTGTAGGGCATCGAGCTTAATCGGGCTGGCCCGTTAGGCCCATTTAACTGTAGTTTTTTTAAAAAAACAATTAATTACTTAAACTTCCACTTAATGAATGTGTTTATTTATAATTACTTAGATTTTTTTAGTTTAAACTATAACCCTTTTTTATGTTTATTATTATTCTGTATTAAAACACATAATTAGTTATTATAAATTTTAAAGAAGGGATATTTTCATATTAAATAAACACATACTTTGGTATTACAATATTATATAAGTAATAAATTATAAATATATTTTATGTAAAATAAGTATAATTATTTTTACCTGTCAGTGAAATCATGCATGAACTGAAGAAATCTACAAACACAAAAAATTACGAGAGGGAAAGACACTTTGTCGTGGGCATACATAAAGCAATTCCTTTGTTTAATATTTTTTGAAAAAAAAGGAAAAAAACATATTCTTTGTGTTTTTTTTTTATTACGAATTAATGAATTTGTTTATTTGTTAAATGATTTATATTGTTTAGATATTAATGTTGATAACATTTATTTGATAGATTAGAACTTTAATGGTTGCAATTTACTAATTATATTTCTTTAAAAAAAATCGAAGGAAAATAATCAAAATTTGGAATAGTAATTTTCAGGCCCTGTAGAGTCAGCCCTGACCCTGGTACTATCGGGCCGGGCTTTGAAAAACAGATATTTTCCTTACCCAGGGCCTAAACTCTAATGCTCATAGTTAAATTGTTCATTGCTAAATTTGTAGCCCAAAAAATTGATATTAATGTAGAGAGGCGCAATTAAGGCCTTGAGGCCCGTGTGCAGTGATTGATTAGCATGTTCCAACATACTAAAAGCCTGTTGAATGGGAGATGATTATATATAATTATGATGTAACATACCAATGAGTTTAGTCAGACTTTGTGAAGTAAAGAATATTATATTTGTAATTCTGATTGGACAAAACTTACATTCACTGTCATATACCCAGTTCCTCCGGTTCGGGTCGGGGTGGTTTAAAGACCAATGAACTATTACCTCAAGAGCGCCCAACACAAATAACTTTTAAGTGGATCAAAAATACCAAAAAACTTGTAAGAATGTGCAATCATCATAAAAAAAATTTACTTTAAGAGCGCCTAGCACAAAATTTTTTTACTCCTTTTTTTTGTTCTGATTGCACATTTTTTAAAGTGTTTTAATAATTTTGGTCCACATACAAATTATTTAGGTTAGCACTCCTTTAGTTCGTTCCCAAATTACTCGTTAGCTTTCAAATTAAAACGGAAACCTGGACATTTTTACACATGAGCAATAACTCCATTACTCAATGCTCCCTTCATCTCTGTTTTTTCTTTTTCGACTGGTTGATAAAAGCATCTCGAGTGGCGTTCAAGAAGCAGATTGGAACCACCAAGGAATTCAAGGCAGCCAAATCATCTTGTTCCTGTTCCAATCCCAATTCGATTGGAACTCAGGCCTCCAAATGATGAAATCGCGAAGGAAATCGTCACTAAGAATCCTATTGACGTCCCATAGGGTTCGATTCAGAAAAACAGAGGCTCCCAGATTGGGGATGCTGAAGTTAATCAGGACTCAGTCTCTCGGGTTTTATTCAAAGATGAAGCAAAATGAATTTGTCAGACATGAAAATATGGACTCACCCAAATCATGATCTCCCCCGACTCAAAATTGAGAAAGCAACACTTCCCCACAAAGAAGATCAGGACTCCACTTGGGAACCCAACAAATAATTGAAACAAGTGCACTAAAACATAAGGATAGCAAAAGATAAATTGATTCTTCTCACCCGCCATGTGATCTCAGTATCCGATTAATGCTTCTTGAACGTCGCTGGAGATTCTTTCAGTTTTAGGGTCGACCAGTGGAAAAGGAAAAAACGGAGATGAAACGAGTATTGAGTAACAGAGTTATTGCTGATGTGTTAAAAATGTCTAGGTGTCATTTTTTTTATTGGTGAATTGAAGAAAATGGTTATAAGGCAATGGATACAAGTTTTTTTTTTTTTTTTGATATACAAATGGTGGCAGATGTGTAACCACTTCAGGTTCTGCAATGGCAAATATGATCCTCCCAACAATGGTAGCTCCATACAAGGCGGATTATGAATGATTTTACCGCAGCTCGAACCCTAGACCTCTTAAGGGAATCCAGCGCCACATTCCGCTGGACCAACCACATGTTGGTAATGGATACAAGTTTTGTCCATTCTTCTAATTACATCAAAATTACATTGCTCGAACTAATAGATGCAAACATCTTCTAATTGCTCGAACTAATAAATGTAAATGCAAACATCTTCTAATCAAGTGAAAAATTATATCACCCTTAAATATTAAATATTAGAAATTTTCATAATTATATGTTCAAAACTAATTAACAATATAGTAATTTTAAAAATATTTCTGATTAAAAAAGTATAAAAATTATATTTCATCGTTAAGAAATATTAAAATATCCCTTTAATATTATTTCCACCATTAAATATTAAAAAATTATATTGAACCCAATTCGTACACTGTATGATATTTTCACCATTAAATATTAAAAAATTACTATGAGCCCAATGTGTACCGGCACAAAATGAAAAATTACGATGAATCCAATGTACGTACATCACACTGGTTACTTAATATATTGTGTGTATGTGTGGTTTAAATTAATACATCAGCCTTGTAATCCGATGCCACTGCAGAATTCGAATCCAATATAATCCGTCTTGTATGGAGCTATCAGTGTTGGGAGGGTCGTCCTTGCCACTGCAGAACCCGAATTCAGATTAGTCAAAACCAAAGGTTCTGATGAACCGGGTGGGATACCAAAAAAAATAATAATACAATTAATTAATTAATTTTTATTTATGTAGACATGTTATTATCAAGGTTATTAAACCCGAACTAACGACTGAACCAATCAAGGTACTGGAGCAAAGGTCATTAGGTTAGATCAAAGTTAAACCAATACTAACTCGGAGCTAGATCAGTGAAGAACTGAAGATTTCAAGATTATTTATATAAAATTTTTAATAAAATTAACAAAAAAAATATTTTTTAAAATTTTAAAAAGGTTGAACTAGTCCAACCTACCACACACGCCGGGCCAGTTGGACCACCGATTGGCCAGTTTCCGGCCCAAACTGCCTGGTCTAGTTCTGATAACAGTGGTTATTAATTATATATTTTTGGTGATCGAAAATGGATACTTTAATCCATTATACACACACACATATCTATACATGGACAACTTTGTCTCTTGTTATATTATTCCCATATATTTTTATATCATTTATGTAACCTAACCAAATGTTTTTGTATTTATGTATCATTTTTCCTTAATATAGAACCAAACAAATTCATATAATCATTTTACATTATATTGCTATGCATTCCATTAGTTTCCTCTGATCCCATGGACCAAACGGGTCATAAGAAGAGTATGTAGATGTTAAAAACAAAAACAAAAGTTTGTTGGCAGTCTGAAAAATTCGATTGTCACTACAACGTGGATGCCAAAAACCACACAGTGAGTTTCAGTGGCGGAACCAAAAAAATTTTTTAGCCCGGGCCAAAAAATAAACATATTGAACTACTCTCTTTAGTTCTTATTATAAACCACCAACTAACATGTATATTTGGTTTTTTTTATAAGGCATTTGCTTGTTTTCAAATTACATTAAATATTTTTTCCCATATATACCCACAATTATCAAGGTAGTGAGTAACAGTAATAATTAATAAAAATTAATTATTACTCTTTTTTTCGAGAAAAAAGAGAGTAATAATTAATATAATATTAGAGTTTAGTGTAATTAATAGGAATAATAGTGAAAAATACTTAAATTTTAGGACAAATTTAATGACTTTAATTGTTTTTATTGACTTGTGAAAATTGTTAGTTGGTTTCTTAAATAAGGATCAAAGGGAGTATTTACTAAATAGTATCAAATAACCTTGAAAATGAAAATAAATAATAACTGATAATTATAAATCAAAACAATATATAAGATGATACTAACCTTTTCGGTATCTCAAACAAGAATTTTACTTTCCTCTCAGGGCTCAATGAGTAATGAAACAAACATTATCCTTACAGAGAAGATAAAAAAATTAGATGGGGCCAAATTTGTGGCCAAATAAAATATCATATAATAAATACATATATATACTAACGTATTTTATAAGATCAGCCAGGGCCAG
Organism: Acacia pycnantha; assembly: GCA_025563575.1. Classification (NCBI taxonomy): domain Eukaryota; kingdom Viridiplantae; phylum Streptophyta; class Magnoliopsida; order Fabales; family Fabaceae; genus Acacia; species Acacia pycnantha. Next base: position 845,917 of record JAMWYP010000038.1, read on the forward strand.
CTGGGACCAAAGCCCCAGCTGGCCATGAAGACCTTCCGCCATTGATGAGTTTGTAAAAAAAAAAAAAGGCCATATCAATGTTTTTTTTTTTTTTTCTCAGAGCCATATCGACTATTGGCTATAATGGAAGTGGCACAATGCTACTAACCAAGTTACGAATTTCTTGTAAAATAGGTGCCCGCATTTATCACATGATAATGGCTCGAACAAGACAGGAGGATGCCCTTTCCTTTTTCAAAATGAGTTTACTTGTCATAAGCATCCACCACTCATCAAGACAAAGTATTCGTTCGTTAGTGCTTTGCATGGTCCTACGTACATATCTAATGGGGTCGTGTATATTCCCTTCAAATACAATTGTCCTGTATATTCCCTTCAAATACAATTGTCCAAAAAAAAAGCTCATACACGCGGCTCAGCTCCTCCGTACACTGCACCCCAACCTTTGATGGTGGCCACAAGAATGAGCCGTGGACTCCCCATCAGCCTTCCCACTTTTCCGGCCACCGCCCTGTAATCTCACGTAACAATTCAGAAACACCAGCAGAACACCAACGTTGAGCACCGAATTAAAAATACAGGAGCCGATTCCGTTACATCCTCCCCTGAAGAAGTGAAGCAACAAAACTCCGACGTGGCACGCCATGTTGCACCCCACCAACACTAGCTGACAATTCAATACGAGTGGGAAGCACGCGCTTCTCAGCCCCATTGCCGTCCAGAATCTGTACCCGTACACCACCGAATACACCAGAGTCGTCGCCAGGATCGCCGCCACCTGAAACGACTGCGAGAATTCCAGCCACAAGAATGACATGAAGGTCGAGATTGAATGGTTGAACAGCTGGAACAATACCAGCTTACGACGTCGTAGAATCGTGAAGATCGTCCTCCACATGTGTAAGAATCGAGACAAGTAGTAAATGTAAGACCAGAAGAAAACTCGACCCGAGGGTCGAGTACCCAGTGGAAAACAGAGCAGCCATTGGAATGGAGTCTTCGACCGTCGCCAGAACCAACGTGTGTCTCTGATCTCGGCGGCGGCGGAGAGTAGTATACCGGCGAAAATAGTGACAGAGATTAGGGACATGGTTAGGCTATGAAGGGCGAGTACGGGCCCGAGAGGAACGGTGCGGGTCGGGCGGAGGAGGAGAGACAGAAATAGATGAAGCAAGAGAGAGATGAAGAGATATGCGGCAATGGAGGTGAAGAGGAATAGCCATGTGGAACCCCATGAGTGGGTGTGGCTCCAACGGAAATTGACGATCGCCGGATGCTCCGATAGATAGAAGACGAGTTTGTGGACGGCGGCGGTGGAGGTGTTAACGATTGCAGCAGGCGAGACGATGTCATAAACCATGACTCGCCTTTCACATGAAGAGATCCGTTTTCTCCTTGCTTAAGTCGAAGGAATTTATATAGTTCTCGGGGGAGGACTACGATTTTTTGTTGTTAGTCGGCGAATTCACACGCTTTGTAGAGGGCTACGTTCTAAGCAGCGCAGAAACAGACAAAAAAACAGAGGGAAGGTTCCCTTGCAATAAATAATAAATATGTCGGCAAACGAACATAAAGAAATTAATTACGTGGTAAAATATTTAAAGGTCGATAATGTGGACGTTCCTTTACCCCGTGAAAGGAATCTTTTTATTCAACTCTATGTGTTAACATGTGTAATTAGAGAAGATAATATGTAGAAAGAAGATGAAGAATCTCATTGTATTATCATAAAGAGACTCAAATTAACCTCTCTCTAATATGGTGAAGGCTCCACACCTAACACCCTTGGTGAGGGCTCCACACCCAACACACACTTATCTCATTAGTTAAGACCCCTTATATAGACTAGGGCCCTAACTAATTCACTAACCATTCAACTAACCACCTAATACTTCTAACACGCCCCCTCAAATTGAACACCATTTATCTTAAATGTGTTCAACTTGAACAACACAAAATAAGGGGTAAGATGAATTAAATTGAACAGTTTTACAATCACAAAACAATACAAAGATTTCTTCATTTTACAATATTCTTCTCCATATCCACATTTGCTTATTTAGCTTCAATCTAAAAGCCAGAGCACTTTGATGCAAACAAATGCTCCAATATTGAAAGACACCCTTAAATTGTCTCTGCTCCTGTCATACTGATTGTATCATTAACAAATTTATCAATCAGCTTTGCTTTGCAATTCCCAACAGCAGCCACCACTAATCAAGCCTCCTAGATGACTCCAATTGTCAATGCCATTTGATATTAGTCCAATGACCATATTTAGGACAATTACATGTGCTATTTGTAGTAAATCTTCTTTGCCTTCTCCTACCAGTTCTCGGTGCCTCAACACAATCACAACAATTGATCCTACTAGTCCAAAATTGCCCCTAATGCACCTACAGAGGGCATTCTGCAGAACTAATAACTCATTGCTGAACCTGGGTTTTTTTTTTCTTTCTTTTGCAATTGCTGAGACAAAGTAAAGTGCAAGATATCTCCTAGGGCCACCATGGTCATGTTGCTTCTCACAGTGACACGCAATCTTTCTTTGACAGGGAGAACAAGGTTTAGCAGCAGCATAAAAGCAATAATTGGAAGTAGCACACGCAGTGGAAATAGAATAATTTGGACCCATAAATCCAAGATCGATTGCAAGCAAGGCAGAACCCAAGGTCGGCATCCTCGAGAGCCTTCTTGCCAGCAACAATGCAATACCGAAGGCAATCATCAAGATGCCTATCATTCTTGTCAAAGAGACTGGGAAGAATCTGCAATTGGTAGGAACGCAACTGGGAAGAATCAACATCATCCGTTAAACGTAGGCCACACACATTGCTGCCTGCACTCTGAGTTGCCAGAGGATTCAATAACCAAATCCATCGAAATTGCAAATTCAATAACCAAGCACAAATTTAATAACCAATGCCGTGAAGATTGCAGATTCAATAACCAATCGAGATTCAATAACCAATCAATCAAAATTGCAGATGCAATAACCAGTTTCGATAATCGACCGTCACAAATGCAAGAAGGAGATTCACACGTCCTTTGCCTCTGTTAGGTTCAGGAGAAAAGGGAAGGTTCTTGATTGGAGATGATATTCTAATCACAGCGGAATGTTGGTCCACCGATCATTTTAGGTTCTTGAACAAGAATCTTCCAACGATGACAACCAGAGAACCAATCACAGCAACCCAAATAGAGAATCATGGCAGAAAAGAAAAATTACTGATCGATTAGGAGACATCTGCAAAACCAGAGAAAGAAAAAACCCACGCCAGCAGAATCATGGAGCCCGATCAGAGACGTCGTCCGGCTATGAATCAAAATCCATGACGAACACAAAGCACCACACGAACACAGACAGAGCACCGTCATTCGAGTAGGGTGGCGACGGTGAACACAACGGATGCGCAATCAGGAGCGAGTGCCGTCGTTCAAGAAGATAGTGACGGCGCATTTGGCAGTCTGTGTAAGTTCGCTGCCTCTGAAATCTTGCGTCGTCTTCCTCGCATCCGAGTTGTGAAACAAATCGACATTGTCGGGGGAGAAAAGTTCAGGTCATTCCATGATTTTCATCCGGATGTTCTTCCAAGATCACGCCGTCAATCTGCTGCTCACGCCGTTTGTTCAAGAAAGGCGCGTTCTTGCGACCTTCTTCCTTCACGGTCACTGTGCAAGATCCGGTCGTTCCTCACACACGACGCACCACCGTGATCTCGTTCTGAGTCGCCATGGCCTACGATGAACACATTCACAGTGGTTGTTGGTCTCGGGTCGAATTATCTGTGGCTTAGAATCTTGGTACTTGTATTTCTGATGGGTTTCTGGGCATTTTCTTGATTTTGTGGGCCGTGAATCTCTAAGAAGCAGATGAAACATTGGAGGATCTTGAATTTCTGGCAGGTCTTGGGCCCTTTCTTGAAATTTTGGCCTTCTTCTTCAACATATAAGCAAGAACTATAAGCAAGAAGCATATAAACAGGCCCAAAATACAACCTGGCTTTGATACCATGTTAACATGTGTAATTAGAGAAGATAATATGTAGAAAGAAGATGAAGAATCTCATTGTATTATCATAAAGAACAATATGCTCATATAAATGTAATCCACAAGGATTATCTCAATAAACCCTAACTCTAGGGATCTAGGAGGACTTCCCTCTCTAGAGAGAGAGACTCAAATTAACCTCTCTCTAATATGGTGAAGGCTCCACACCTAACACCCTTGGTGAGGGCTCCACACCCAACACACTTGTCTCATTAGTTAAGACCCCTTATATAGACTAGGGCCCTAACTAATTCACTAACCATTCAACTAACCACCTAATACTTCTAACACTATGACTATCCATTTCCGGTTAAAATTTATTTTATTTATCATAATAGATTTTTATTAATGTTAGAATTAAGTTGCACCTGTTGAAGTAAATTTTTTTTTTTTCACGTGCATTCGGTATTCTAAAGTGTTTTATCGTGCACCAAGCAGCCTAAAGTATTTTTTTAGTGTATCCAAACTATAAACTATTTTTTTGTTGTATTCAGCATTCTAAAGTATTTTTTTAGGTATATATAACGCTATTAATTATTTAATTTAGTAGGTGCAAAATTGTACAAAAAGTACTTTAAGATGACAGACGCAACATAAAAAAATCTCTTAGAGTGTTTGGTACACCAGAAATTAATTTAGACCACTGGATACACTTGAAAAAATACTCTAAGATGTTGATTACACATTAACCCTTAACGTTATAATAATATTTTTATATAGTATTAAATTTCAACCATTGAAATTTAATCTAATAGTGAACACATTAAATAAAGAAAGGATAAAAATCAATGGACACACTCTTCTTCTTCTTCTTGTTTTTTTTTTTTTTTTTTTTTTGCATATATATGGCAAGCATAGCTTGAGTTTAAACTCTATTAGATAATATTACCTACTTGAGGATGACCAAGAGCAAAATACATGTCCGTCCAAAACTTTGAATAACAACATTCTTGCACTTCTGGAAAGAAAAGTACATGAGGATCATTAGAGTATGCCTCCCTAGCAAGCTTATCCGTACACAATAATATTTCCCTGTGAGCATGTCTTACCTCCACCGACCAATCAACATATAGAAGTTGCCTGGTTTCTTCAATTAGGTTCCTGTATGGATGGTTATCACCACTTTCGTTGAGCAAAATATTAATGGCTTTAATTGAATCCGAGAATATTTGTATATTTCTCAGGTTCAAACATACTTCAAAGCCTATTTTAATTTGATAGCCAAGACTTCGGCCAACGTGACTGGGTATAGGCCAAGTGCAACAATGGACCCACTCTTCCCCTGATATTTCTCCCCCTCCTTCCACATGTAAATTTAATCCTACTACTCTTATAAGTAATAAGTATTAATTAATTAATCATTGTAAATGCTCGCCAATCTAATTCCTCGCAACTCATTTTCTTGCTCGTTGATCTTTTCCTAGCTCCGTCAGACGCCATCGATACTTGGATTTCAGGTCATTTTTTACGTATACTACATTTTTTTACGCACAATTTTTTAAACAAAATATGTTTAATTTTATTATGATGACAAAGTCAGATGAGTAGTTCAGTCAGGATATTTAGCAAAGTTAATGGCATTTATCATAATTAAAACAAACCTGCTAGTTCAAAGCAACAATTCCAAGAATAAATGTTCTTTGTTTTCTTTTATTCCATTTCTAACTACAATATACACCCTCATTGTTACTATTTTTCTAACTCTTTTTTTTAGCAAAAGTATTATTCATAACTCATAAATAGTAGTAGAAGGAATAATTTACACTAATGATATTCATGAATCAAGTACTGAAAGATAGGAAGTGAACCCTACAAAAAAATTTCAGATCAGGAACGGAATTACCGACAGAATACAGAATTTTTTTCTGTCGGTAATTCCGTCCCTGGTCTGAAGGTTTTTTTTTTTTTAGTAGAATATATATGTAAATGCTGACCCACACGGTTTACAGACATGATAAAAACCATTGTCTCCATGCACGTTCATCGCGAGTTTGATTGATATAAAATAATATTCAGGAAAGCATAGAATAATTAAAACATGGCTATGTAGATAAATCATTTATAGGAGTCCACACGTTTGTTAAATTTCTTTCCTCCCGCCCCCACTATACTTTTCATGACGAAATGATTTCAATATTATAAAGCTGATATCCTGATCTGATACCGACCTTCATTCGAGAACCACGCATTTATATATAAACAAATACAAACACACACCAATGGCGCAACCAGAAAATATTTTTAGTCCGGACCAAAAAATAAACATATTACTATTTATTAAATAGTATCACAAAACATTAAAAATACAAATAAATAATAACTGACAATTGTAAATCAAAATAAGATATAATATGATACTAACCATTTCAGTAGATATCTCGAATAAGGATTTTACTTTCCTCTCACAGTTCAATGAATAATGAACCAAATACTGTTCTTATAGAGAAGATAAGAAATTAACTGGAGCTAAATTATTGACCAAAATAAAATATTATATAATAATATATATATATATATATATACACACACACACACACATATATATATATATATATATATTAATATATTACACACTAACAAATTTTATAAGGTTAGTTGGAGCCAAGGCCCCAGCTCACCAGCAAGTGATTCCACCACTGCACAACGCAAATATAGAATTAGTTGTAGTGAAGTTGTTCATATTTTTATTTTATTGAAACCATGGTGGGAAGAATGTATGTCTTATTTTTAATTTTAAAAGACTTGGATCGGATTACATGATTGCATCATCTTTTGAAGTGAAATGCATATGTTAACTGAAATTACGCACGGAATTTCATAGGTAATGAAAATTACCTACAAAAAATTTCTATTGCAAAAAAAGATGTAGTAGAATATCTGTCGAATAAGCCACTCCTTTTTTGCGATGGACATTTTCCGTGGGCAATTTTCATTACCCACGGAATTCCGTGCGTAATTTCCCACAAAATTTTTTCTGTGGGTAATACGATATTTTTTAGTGATATGGCTATTGTTGTCACTGGATGGGCAACATTGCCACGTTTGTAAACTTTTGGGGCAAAAATGATACCAAAAAAGCTTCCGAGTGCTGAGTGCTTCAAAACCAAAACTTCTGTGACAAAATTGGTATTTATCCCTATAATTTACACTATAAACTAAGCTTTAAGACTGGATAAGTACTATATATATATATATATACATATATATATATTCCTTTTACATATTGCCCGGCCAGTCGTCACATCTTCTGAGCTTGTCCTAGTATACCAAAAAAATGCCTCTAAAGATGCCAAAAAATAAAATAAAATAAGAATTACATTTTTAGTTGTTAATGAAATTATACAAAGCAATCCATTAGTTCAATTGGTGTAACTATATAAGATCCTAGATAACTTATACTAACTACCTCTGGTTGTTAATACATGATACAATTTGTACTACAAACTGTATATTATACATTTAGGATCAAATTAGTACTAAATATATTTAGGTTTTTTTGGGATATATGAATCAAGAAATCAAAGCGAATTGGGTGTGAGATACAGTAATTGAGATTGATGTTTGAAAGTTGAAATCCAAATCATCACAGTGTGGGAATTAATTCTGACTCGGTTGAATTTTTAGTGACTTAAGGGTGGGGTAACGTAAAGGAGGAGGATACTTTTTTTCTCGAGAAAATGGGAAATTGCATTCATGAAGAGAAACCATACATGTACAGAGATTGCTATCAGACTGAATCTACAAAATGAAATTAAACGTAGAGTAACTCTTTAAAGTAGGAACAACTATATATGGATTTTATCTGTGCCACAATTCCATCAGCCATGTAAGTTTCCTGTTTAAAAATTCTGTGATTCCTCATGTCCCATAATTTCCAGCATGTAATGCAAATACCGATCTCCCAAGTTGAGTCCAGGCTTGAGTTATTAAGAATTAAACCCAACCAAGTGTCAATATCTATTATGAAGAAATCCATACACACATCTGCAGGTAGAATCTTCTTCCAAACTGATGATGTAGACAGGGGGCAGCTCTTAAGAACGTGATCAATGCTCTTTGATGTGGGAATATATACAAGTTGTGTTGACAGCTAGATTGATATGAATGTGGAGAGGACCAATTAAGGCCATGAGGTCGTGTCAGGTGATTGATTAGCATATTCTAATATTCAATTCGCTCTAATCTTTTCATGAGAGTTTGACAGCGGAATTACACATTTAAGACACTAGAAAAAATTAGTTAAAAGTAAAACATATATAAGGAAGGAACTCTTCTTCTTCTTCTTTTTTTGTCAAATATGTCATTATAAACGGGTAAGTAAGAGAGAGAAATATAATTAGTAATTAATGAGAAAAAGTACCACAGAGAATGTAGTAAAAGAAAAAGATGAGAGAAGAGAATAAAACTAATTAGGGATAAAAATGAAAAAAAAAAAAAACACGTGTTTAGACAACTCAAAGTATAATATTATAAAAAGGATAAAGATAATTCAAATTTTAGAATTTTATAAAAAGGACTAGAAGAAGATATTACTGTTCTCTCTTGTCCGTATTATAAATCACCAACTAGTAATTTTCACAAATAAATAAAGACAATTAAAAGCATTAAATTTGTCTTAAAATTTAAGTAATTTTCAATATTACACTTATTAATTACACTAAGATCTAATATCATCTTAATTATTACTCTTTCCTAGCACCCTTTTTAAATATAAGTAACACTATTAATGAAGACACTTTTAACATCCGTTTTTAGGACCCTTAGACAACTGTTATTAGGAGAAGTGTATGTGAATTGTTAAAAGTTTTAAAATGGAAGTTTGTTTTTAAACTGCCGTTGTAGGTTATTTTTGACGACTGTTTTTAGAAAGCAATCGTTATAAGTAAGAACATAAAATGTCGGTTTTACATAAAACCTTCGTTATAATTAACTTACCACAAGACTTACAATGCAACAACTGTTTTTCAAGTGTCTTATAAAAAGAACCAATAACACTTATTAGTCAGTGCTTTATATTAAGAACTTAAGGGAGTACATTCTATCATTATTCCATCTATAGTGTACTACAAATTATAACTTATATTAAGAATCCTAGGTAGTTTGTTGGGAGACAGTGAAATGCCAATTGTCATCATCCTGGATGCAAAAACTCATAAGGTGAGTGTAGGAAAAAATAGCCAAACTACCAACAAGAAATGAATTTAGTGGAAGAGGTTAGTCCCTCACATTTTAATTAGGTATGGAAATAGGTCAGACCAAACTTTGACTAAATAGGCGTGAGCCTGTAATGGGGGCAGAAGGCCTGAGCCTGGAATTGAGCTTGAATGCAAATTTTTTTTTTGGTTTAGGCCTAAACCTTCTTAAGGCCTGTTCGAGTCAAAGCATTTTTTAAAGACATACTTACAATATAAGTCTTTAAAAAGTCCTCATATTGCAGGCTTTAGAGGCCATAAATAGGCTTTGTGCACTTTGAGCCTATCAAAACCTATAAAAGTGTAGGCATTTAGTACATTTCAAAGCATAATATTTACAAATTGTACCCTTTAAATAAGTGTTTAGCCAACATATTATTGAAATAAAATCTTATTATTATTAAAAAATGATTTCACCAACATTCAAAGCTAATATAATCATCCAAAATAAAACATAATTTTTATTAAAGAGAATAGTAAGGATGCAACCATGAATAAGTAAGGGGATGATTCAAAAAAAAAAAAATCTAAAGAATAGTAGGGGTAGTACTATAATTAATTAAATAAAACTTGAAATTAGAATATAAGAATGAAAAAAATTTATGTTATTTATATGATATAAATATAATTATATTTACTTAATGTGTAAACAAACCAAACCTGAAGGCTTACACGTCATGCCTTAATAAAATTGACCTGATCTACTTACACATTTATGCCTTGACCTGACATTTTTAACAAATAGGTCATGTCAGACTAGGTTCTAAACAAGCCAGATTGTAGGTCGTCTGATAGGAGCATGACTTATTCCCACCCCTAAATGTAATAAACCAATGTTCGAATAATTGCTAAAAGATTTGTCCACATGTAGTGTCTTATAATGTCTCAAATAGGATTGCCTTCAAAAGAAAGATACTTATTCTTATGCAAAAGGATCGGAGTTTACTTGTCATAACCATGCCCCATTCATAAAAACAAATACAATTATTCATTGGTTCCCACTTTACCTACATGGTCCTACACAAGGTTATTAAACTCAGATCAGTGTCTGGATCGGTCGAAACAATATGTCAACAATCAGTGGGTCAGATTGAAATCAACTCCAAAGTCAGACCTGCAAGGAATAAAAAAATAAAAAATAATTTAAATTCTCATTATACCATCTAGATATTAAATAATCATATATTTACGTCATTTTTAAAATATTTAAAATACATATATATTATCATTCATTCATTTTTATAAATCATTAGAGCCTTAAAAGCAATTTTATGAGAAAGCATGGGCGCTAGCACTAGTGGAAAAAATGCTTTTAATACCAGACAAAAAAGGTACATTAGGACCGGACTCGCGAGCAGTCTTGTTCCAGGCAGTATTAAAAGTCGACCTTTAAGACCGGACTTTTACACGGTCTTAAAGATTTTCTTTAAGACCTGGACATTTTAAACCTTCGGTCTTAAAAGTCGTACTAAATAAATATCGACCGCTCTTAAAAGATCCAAATATTAAGACCGGACAAATATCAATCCGGTCCTAAAGATAGAGGACTCTAAGACCGGAGGACTAATTACCCGGTCTTAAAAGATTGACTTTCAAGACCGAATTTTTTCAATGGACTGGTCTTAAAAGACCAACTTTTAAGACCGGCTTAACACCTTTAAGAGCGGTGTTATATATACATCCGGTCTTAGTATTTGAACATTTAAGAGCGTATTTTTATTTGCGGTCTAAATTTTCCCGTATTTTTCCCTGTTCTGTTCTTCCGATCAATATATATACACAAATCCACCATCCAAAACAGACATAAAAATCGATATACTTTAAGCTACAAGCTATGAACATGAATAAATTGAATTGGGAAAAAGAATACAAATATTATCCACCATGAGTTATGTGGCCTCTTAATTAAGTCTAAAACAACTAAAGTAATTTATACAATAAGCTAACATATAACTAATTACAAAGGCAATGAGTTACAATACATGCAAGACGTAATTCAACATACAAATGTAGTCCAATATATTATTCACCATGCCTTCATTTGATTCCCACCCAACAACGTAACATGCATCCTCTTTTATAACATGCCCCTTTGAAACGGATCCTGCCACAAAAACAAAACAAGAACAAATTCATATTCAATGATGACATTGTTTAATTAAGAACATAGAAGGAATATAATAATAGTTAAAACCTTAAAGTTTTCTAAGAATTCTGCATATGAATATTAATTACCTTATGAATTGACACTTTTATAAAGTGATATCCTCCCATATCCCTTCTTGATGATCATTTCTTATGCCGGGTTCATTATCCGCTTCATCTTCTTCGTTCATGTCCTAGACCCCTTGTAAAAGGAGTACTCTCAGGAAGATCACCATAATTTGAATGACTTTCCTCATCAATATCAATGACCCTCTTTCCTTGGAGAACTACGGACCACATTTTATTTTCTTGATCGGTGATATAGAACACTTGTTTTGCATGATCTCGCCATAATAAAAGGTTCATCTCCAAAACTTCTACTATTGACATCGACTAAAGTGAATCCTAGTCGATCGATCTGAACACCATTATTGACATTAACCCACTTGCATTTGAAGATGGGAAATCTAACTTTGACATAGTCCACCTCCCAAATCTCTTCAATAACCCCATAATATGGCATGACCGCCAATTTAGGCCTCTTGTCTTTCGAACTGGAGAAGTGCATAGATTCGGCCTCTAACATAACACCACCGTTTCGGGTGTGCTCCTATCATCTAGGGACTTCGTGTAAAATGTATAACCATTGATCACATACGAATTCCAACTTATGACATCAACCTCAGGACCACGTGCTAACCATTTCATTGTGTCAGAAACACATTTAGATCCCTCGACCTTTTGTTTGAACCAGTTTGCAATCTCACATACCCTTTTAGGAATTTCATAGATCTTTCAATAGGGTACATCCACCGTAAATGGATAGGGCCGCACAACTTTATCTCCCTCACTAGATGAATAATGAGATGAACCATGATGTCAAAAAATGAAGGAACAAAAAGCTTCTCAAGGTGGCACAAGATAAGATATCCTTCATTCTCCAATTCATCCAACTTTTCAATCTTGAAAACTTTACTACAAACCGCATTGAAGAAGAAACAAAGTCTAGTCAAAACGACCCGAAGATCATATTCGGCAATCCCTCGAATAGCTACTAGGAGTATCTTTTGCATCAAGACATGACAGTTATGAGACTTTTGGCCTAATAATTTCAAGTCCTTCATCGAGACAAGCCTCTTAAAATTTGAAGAATACCCCGAGGGAACTTTTGTGCCATGTAAACACTCACAAAAGCTTCGTCCGGAGCTTCTTCATACTCTTGGCCACCAAAAAAGGCCTTCTTTAATCGACAATATGGGTGGCCCCGTCTAAGAAATCTCCTATGTCCAAGATACACCGTCTTTCTTCCATGTTGAAGTTGATGGTAGCATGTGCCTTCTTCACAAACCGGACATGCTTTATGGCCTTTTACACTATACCCTGACAAGTTCCCATATCTTTGGGAAGTCGTTTATAGTACAAAATATCATGGCTCTCATTTTAAAGACCTCCTTCTTGAAAGAGTCAAAAACATCGACGCCTTCTTCGCACAATTCCTTCAAGTCTTCGATCAAGGGCTCTAGGTAAACATCTATGTCATTTCCGGGTTGTTTTGGTCCCGAAATCAACATAGACAGCATGATGTACTTTCGTTTCATGCATAACATAGGAGATAAGTTGTAAACAATCAGGAGTACGGGCCATGAGCTATGTATCTTTGCTAAGGCTTCCATAGGGATTCATGCCATCCGTGCTAAGGGCAAGCCTGAGGTTCCTAGGTTCTTCGCCGAAGTTCGGAAATAATTGATCGATCTTCTTCCATTGAGAAGAATCGGCCGGATGTCGAAGTTGTCCATCCGAAATCCTCTCATCTCGCATGCCACCTCGATTTTTGCATCATTTTCATTCGCAAACAACCGCTTGAACCTTGGTATGATTGGAAGATACCACAACACTTTTGCAGGCCCCTTATCTGACTTGTACCGTGGGGTTTCACATATCGGACAACTCTGCTTCTCTTCAAACTCTTTTCTATATAATACACAATCATTCGGGCATGCATGGATCTTTTTGTACTCCATCCCGGTGGACAAAGTATCTTCTTAGCATCATAGTAGCGATGCGGCAACACGTTATCATCCGGAAGCATGTCCTTCAAAGCCTCAAGCAATTCGAAAAACTCTTGTCGCTCCATCCATGACGTGCCTTCAAGCTTACCAATTTCAATACGGCGTTCAACAATTGGTATTTTTACACCACGGTATAGCGGTGTCTCGCATCCTTGCACATATTACCATATGCATGTGATCGCTCAAAAGCCTCTTCTCTACATCACGGATAATGTCCTCTATGCGATCATCCATATCCGTGTCATTATCATCAAAGGCCACTTCCCATGTTGTTTCCCACTTGATGGCACTTGTTCACCATGCCATACCCATCTTGTATAAGTCTTACAAAATCCGTGACAAATTAAATGTGTGCGTATAACTTGGGACATAGTCGACACTCATTCAAACATTTTACACAAGGGCAATAATACTTCCCCCATCATCATGGGCATTTTGTTTAGCAAATTCTATAAATTCCCTAACCCCATTCGATATTCAATACTCGTTCGTAAAGCATCTATCCAGCTCGTGATCCATAGTAGAATTCCTATATATTATTTAGGCGAATTAAGAATTACTTTTGGTCATAAATGCATCACGGTGAATCCAAGAACCAAAATAAATGCAAGACGAGGAAATTAAATGCGGGGGATGAAGGTCTTGTGGACTAACTGTAGCATATGCGTTTTTGAGTCGTCTTACTTCTCAGCTCACGACGTTGATGTTGCGAGACAAGACGGCAAGAGTAACCTAAAAACACTTGTTGGTCGGTTGGGTAGGTCTAAAGTGCAAATATAATCTTCAAAAAACAATATTCGTTAACAACGAGAGAATACCCATAACAACATTACACCGATTTCGTTAAACCCATGAAAAACCAAGAACGATAAGTGGAAAGTAATAAAGTTTTAACCGAAACATCTCTTACGACTTCGTCTATAGACGTTTAGCTAAGGAACCAGAGTGATTGTCGAAGGTGCGCGAAGCGGCGAGCGAAGGCGAGAGGGAAATTTCGAGTCGGAACACGAGTATTCACTTTCGGCGCGACAAGAGTTCGAGAGGGAAATTTAATTTTTCGCGCGACAAAGATACCTTATTTAGCTTTTTGGATTTTATTAATACCGGTTATTAATTAAATGTCCGGTCCTAAAGATACAACTAACATTTTAAGGCCGGAGTTTTAAATTTATCCGGTCCTAAAATTTTATTAGACTTTTAAGTTTTAAGGACCAGGAGGTTTATAAAACATCCGGTCCTAAAATTCAAATTATCTTTAGATCCGTTACTTATAAAATAAAATGTCCGGTCTTAATGGCCTTCGTGATTGCAATATTAAATCAATAAAATAAATGATATTTTTGGACAAAAAATAAAGCAAAATTGGAGAATAAGTTTCTTTAATGAATTCTTGGAGAAGAGCCAAAAAATTCATACGGTGTTCTTAATGTTTCTTACATTACTTGAGAATATATACACAACAACAAAAACACAAATGAAAAACAAGCTGAATATTATCATCCACAAGAATCGATTGAACAACCTCGGCGATTTCGGCGTGAAGAGCATTAATTTCCATGGGAGATCGGCAAGTTGTTGTCTTATTCTCTCCACCCGCAATATGAATGGATCATTACGGGAGAGCGGAGAGGGGTCGGAGGTAGGCGCGCCTGGGGCCAACGAGTTGGAGAGGGGATTACGAACATCTGCATGGCCGGCTTCAAGATGACGGTTGAACTCGGCAAGGAAAGGATCGGCGAAGGATCGAGGGGGGGTGCGGCATGAGCAATCTCTTCATCATCCGAAGAAATAACAATGGGTCCAACGACCCGAGAGTCTTCGGAAACAATACGACGCACCGTCGGCTGGAGGAGGCGCACCATATAATGATCTAGCCATGGCACGAGTGAGGCGTGTATGCACCCCTACGAGCGGTTTGCTTGTATCTAACCATGGTTTGAGGATTTGAGAAGTTGGGGCGAGAGCTAGGAAGTGAGGAGTTAACAAGGACAAAGAGGTAGTGTGTGGAGTATATAAAGACGGATGGCGGGAGAGATAAACATCGATGATGAACAAACCTTTTAAGACCGGACTTTTATCTTATATCCGGTCCTAATTTTAATTCAATTACTTTTAAGACCGTCCTTTTATCACATATACGGTCTAAAACTCATTTAAGACCGATATATTACTTGGTATCCGGTCCTAAAACTAATTTTTAATTCAATTACTTTTAAGACCGTCCTTTTATCAAATATCCGGTCCTAAAACTCATTTAAGACCGATATATTACTTTGTATCCGGTCCTAAAACTCATTTATTTTTATATTTCAATTTATTTTTTCAAGTAAAAATCTTTGGTTAAAAATATTACTTTTAAGAACGGATCTCACACAAGATCCGGTATTAAAAGTTCATTCTTTCAAGAGTCCCTTCCCCATTGTTGAAATGAATTGAGTCTCTTCGGCTTCCACATAAACTTCCCAACTAGGCGTCTCTCGTATTACGAGCAAATATGCGTCTCCTCGTTAATGTTTCCGGCGTTTCACATTCTTCGGGATGGGTTCTCTATTTAAACCCGTTGTTACTTTCTTAACATTCATCTCCATCTCCTCCTAGAACCTCCACCGTAATGGCTTCTCCACCACGACGAGGTCCTCCTTAAGGCGAAATCACGAGGCACCTCCATATCCTCCTCCGTTGCCTCCGAAACCGAACTGGCGAGATCTTTGGAGCACTGATAGCCGCGTCGATCATATAGACCGAAGCTTGGGCAAAGCTGTTTCAGTCTATCACGCCGTCAACAACAAGTGAAAGCGGTACTCGACGCCAATGACGTTGAGTACCATACCTCGATGACGACGTCTCAGACCATTCCCTCCTCCGACAACGATGGGGAGGATTAGAATTTTTAAGTTTTTTTTTTTTGTAATACTGCCTTACGAGGCAGCAGAAAAAAAATTATTAAATAAAATTTTTATTTCCCAATCGCCTTCCTTGTTTGTCTTTAACTTTAAGTTCTTTTTTCTCCGACAACAAGAACAAACAAAACATTGTCCTATTCGTGGTGATCAATCTTAAAAATTTGCGAGAATAAAGTTAACAAATATGCGACCATACAAAACAAAACAAAAACATTATTTACCTTTTTCGAATAAAAACAAACAGAGTGACGACTATTCTCAAGTTTGGACCATCGTTGTCTTCCCTCTACTTTTCCGATGTGATGAAAATTTTCGTGTCGTTTTCATTATCTTCTTTCTTTTTCCGACAAAAAGAAAAGGGACACCGATGACGTTCTTCACATCCGAAAAGTAGAAACAGAGAACAACGAAGCACAAAACTTGAGAAGAACGCCGAGAAACATGGTTGCCTTGAACCCTAACGATATGTCCGAAAATCGAGTCACCAACTCTATTTAAATGAAGAATATTAGGACCGGACGTATAATAAATCCTCGGTCCTAAAAATTAAGCCTTATTTTAAAATTTAAAGTTAGGAGCGGACAACTAACAAATATACGGTCCTAAAGGTTTCGGCAATCTATTAAATAAAATGAAGACTTTTAAGACCTGACTACTAACAAATATACGGTCCTAATATTTTAGCCGTATATTTTCTATACTTTTAGGACCGGATATTTGACATACATACGGTCCTAAAAGTCTCTACCCATATTTTTAGAATTAGACGAAGACTTTTAGGACCGGATATTTGTTAAATATACGGTCTTAAAATGGACGAAGACCTTTAGGACCGTATATTTAACAAATATACGGTCCTAAAAGTCTCTACCCAGATTTTTTAGAATTAGACGAAGACTTTTAGGACCGGATATTTGTTAAATATACGGTCTTAAAATGGACGAAGACCTTTAGGACCGTACTTTTAACAAATATACGGTCCTAAAAGTCTCTACCCAAATTTTTAGAATTAGACGAAGACTTTTAGGACCGTATATTTATTAAATATCCGGTCTCAAAATGGACGAAGACCTTTAGGACCGCACTTTTAACAAATATCCGGTCCTAAAAGCCGCGAATACTTTTTAGAGCCTCATCGGCTCATTTTCAACATCCGTCTCTGTACCTCAAATTTCAAGCACTAAATAGCTTTATCCACCATCCCATTCATTCGAAACCCAAAATGGACACACACAAATTGTTCGAAAAAATAAACAAATTTATTATTGAATTACATTGCTATATTTACAAATGAATGAATTAGCTAGTCGAAAAAATAAACAAATGTACAGTGCTCGATTTCATCATCATCAAATGGCTCTTCACGGTGCAAACCTTTGTAACATCAAAGACGAAAACGAGAAATAACATATTATGTGCTTATTTCATATGTAACATTAAGCCATCGCTGATCAATTCAGCCATAACATCTTACCCTTAAAGTGACTTTAGTGTTTCCTCCGTCACAATATCATATAAGTGTTTCATGACGTACGGGCCACATAAGTTCGATCCTTCCGCTATTGACGGGTCTAAAAATAACAATAAATATATATAAGAGCATATATAGCTTATCGACCAACTTCGAAGGCAATTATGCCATGTCCAATTATGTACTAACCTTAATTTTGTGCCATTTAGGATCTCGTGAATAGTGAGCACCACGCTTTTTTTTTTACCACAACATGGAAGGTCTTCATGGCACTATCATCAAAATCACAAATTTATCAGTAATGTTCACTGAAAATTCACAACAGAGATTTCAGAAGAGACAATCAAAATGACATTCTTACTTGGTGATCATCTGCTTCAACGTAGTCGATGGATCGCTGTGAGTGGAGCATAAGAAGATAACATAATGCAACTCCATGTTCATGACGACCAACTGCCAGTGGTTGCTGTAAGATACAGATAACGAGAAGCTTAGTGATGAAACATGTTTAGTAAGTAAAAAATAACAATATCGATACTTACAATTCGTTCAGCAACTACACGAGTTTTTTCACTCATGTAGGTGCCGCTTGGCTTTTGCCGAATATACAACCACAGCTCCTCGCGACGTATTGGAGATGGCGGCTGGTAAACTACCGTAGAAGGATTGGATTCGACTTCATCTTCCAATCTCTTCCGTTTGGCTGCCATCAAATCTTTTCGGCCTTTTCATATCCAGCGAGAAGCCTGTGTGGGCAATCATTCTTTCTCCCAATCTCGATATTTTCCCTTATTTTACGTGAATCGGGATTGAAAACAACTATATATCAATTATGAATTCCGGCCATGTTACTACTGAAATTAGAGAACACGCTTGATATGAGCGTCAAACATTAGTCAAATTCACTTCATCAAGTTTCAACATTTTACTTAAGGAAGATGTAGCATTGTAGAAGAAATTGGGAAAACCAAAGGAAAGGAGTTGAAATCTTTGCCAACTCGAGTCAATTCATTCATTCATCATAAATGGTTCCTACACATATTAGAATAACTAACTAACTAACAAAGAACGTCTAACCATGGCCATTACACGGTTTACATATCAAACTTGCATGGAACTAGGACATGCTCCTCTCATGCGAGGACAAAGGCGGCAAATGTATACTTCTATTCACACACCAAACCATTTAACTAACGAGTTAGATGTACACAATAACATTCACATATCCTCACGGGTTAATAAGCAAACAAAAGTGCAAACAAAACTAAATATAACTTACCGAGCTTCGGGGAGTGGTCCGCACGAACAAATTGTTGCCAAGTTTGTTCATCAAGAAATTTGTACTTGTCCGGGGTTGATGGTCGGGGCTTCTCCTCGGCAAAAATATAAGTGTTAGCGAGAGAAAGGTCTTAAACTTCTGAACCGCTCAAGACAATAAGACAATGTTGAGTCTTTCAACTTCTCGGACTGGGGACGGTGAATGTAAGCGGATAGTGTCCCACATAGGATCCTTTATTGTTTTTTGGTCCACATTTTCCACTCATCTGTCAAAATGCTAACCTTGCTGCGTCTTAGAGCGCCAGACAAAACTAGTATATGTGCTTTTATTAGGACCGAAATGTTACAAATTTTCATCAAAATGAATCTCGAGCTTCGTCCTAGAATTCCGACTAAGGGATACTTCCATCATTCGTGTGCCGCTTCTACCACGGCGTGCGGCTTTGAGGAGGCTCAATGTGAGATGAAGAGGGTTCGTTTGTCCGACCCTCCCGATCAAACCAGTATCTGGAGTTTCAAGAACACGAGTGGAATCGTTTTCACCGTTCATTTCAAGACAGTAAGAGAGGAATGCGAGAAAATGAGGGAGTAATAGAGAGGCTAACGGTACGCGGGCGAGGAAGAGAGGTAATGGAACGGGAAGGGTTTCGCAACGTGAACGGGGTTCTTCGGTGAGAGTGTGAGAGTGACAAAAGCTTCAGCGCGAAGTTAACGTTTGGCGCTTCATTTTAAGACCAGGACAAATACACATATACGGTCTTAAAAGATAACCTTTAAGGCCGATCTCTATATATGTAGGTCTTAAAATTAATTAATTTTTATTCAAACTTTAGTATAGGCCAAATTTTTGTAAGTTCTTAAAAGTCTAACTTTTAAGGCCAGGTCATTCTATAACTATGGTCTTAACATTTATTACTTTTTATTTAAACTTTAAGTCTGGGACAAATTTTAAGTTCGGTCTTAAAAATCAAAGTTTTAAGGCAGAAGCTTTTATATATGTTCGGTCTTAAAACTTTAATACCTTTATATTTATATTTTTAGTATTATTTTGGAGTGTAGAAAATATAAGTCTGCGCTTGATGAGATTTCTCCATAAAAGTATTTGATATTTCAATTTTTTATTAACATTTTTAAGATAGGTTGTTATTTTAACAGTGCGGATAAGATCTATGAAAAATTGATCGGAATAAGAAGTTCTTTATATTTACAAATATGCCACCGGTCACGATTTAGGACCGGTCGATACTTAGTCAGGTCTTAATGAGGCGTCGCCATTGTGTAAGAAGTTCTTTTTATTTACAAAGCTGCATGGTCACACCATTAAGGCAGGTGCTTCGATTATCCGCTCTAAATGAGGCGGTCTTATAGCCCTTCATTGTTTAAGTTCTTTTATTTACAAAAGCTATGGCAGTCACACCTTTAAGACCGGTGCGTCGATTATCCGCTTCAAATGAGGCAGTCTTAAAGCCCTTTTTTGCACTAGTGTAGCTATTTACATACCTCAACCTAATCCTAACTAATACTCATTCCCTACTTTTCATGCTGAAGCGGACACACCACAAAGGCACAAAGTCACAGCCTTTCAACTTCATCCTCATAATCTTGCGCACAACTCGTTCTCTTTTCTGGTTGGACACTTGCTTTCGAAAATTGAAACACGCGTTTGACAAAGAAGAGTGCGTCGTCACCAAGCCTCCGCCTCTCGCTATCACTGACCCCTACCATCATTAATTACTTGCTCCTCTCCTCGATCCCTCTCTTGTTCTCTTCTCCATCTCTTCTTCATTTTTCCGATGCATCAAATCGGGCGTTAAGGGAAAATTAACTCAGTCTAGTTGGGGCTCAGCCGGACCGGCTAATTGAACGATTCACCAAGTTCCAAGTCAAGTCACCCTGGCCGTCTGAGTTTGATAACTCTAGTCCAATGTACATATCTAATGGATATAGCAACTTTACGATCCTCGAACTATAACATCATCGTCAATATATAGATCCCAAAAATCTAAAGTATGGGTTGTGTATCTTCCTTTTTTTGATACACCAGAAATAAAAGCAAAACCCAAATATAAGAAAATTAGGAAACAACATTTGTAACTCTAGATTGAGAAATTGTAGTCCAATAGGTTTGTCTAGAGCCCTTTTTCCAAGAGAATCTACCATGATATTGGGGTCCTTCTATGTTGGATTTACAATTGCCAAGAAGGATGCAGCATACGTCTGATTTCATATACCACTCCCAAGTCTTGAAGAGTTATCGGCGCTTCAGCGGAGTCACTTCTCAATCTAGAAAAAATGTCCATACACGGGGCTCAGCTAATTAGTCTTGTCCTTTTCTTCTACGTACACTTGGGGCCAACGACCTTTGATGATGGTGGCCACAAGAACGAGCCGTGGACTCTCCCTTATCCTTCCCACTTTTCCGGCCACCGCCCTTTAATCTCACGTAACAATTCAGAAACACCAATAGAACACCAAAATTCAGCACGGAGTTAAAAAAACAGGCGCCGATTCCGTTACATCCTCCCCGGAAGAAGTGAAGCAACAACACTCCGATATGGCATGCGACGTTGCAGCCCACCAACACTAGCTGGCAACGCAGCACGAGTGGGAAGCACGCGCTTCTCAGCCCCATCGCCGTCCAGAATCTGTACCCGTACACCACCGAATACATCAGAGTCGTCGCCAGGATCGCCGCCACCTGAAACGACTGCGAAAATTCCAGCCACATGAATGCCATGAAGGTGGAGATTGAGTGATTGAACAGCTGGAACATCACCAGCTTACGACGTTGTAGAATCATGAAGGTCGTCCTCCACATGTGGAAGAACTGAGACAAGTAGTACAAGTACGACCAGAAGAAGACCCGACCCGATGGTCGAGTTCCCAGAGGAAAACAGAGAAACCATTGTAATGGAGTCTTCGATCGTCGCCAGAACCAACGCGTGTCTCTAATCTCAGCGGCGGCGGATAGCAGCATTCCTGCGAAAATAGTGACGGAGATAAGGGCCATGGTTAGGCTATGGAGAGCGGGTACGGGACCGAGAGGAACGGTTCGGGTCGGGCGGAGGAGGAAAGCCAGAGACTGATTGAGAAGGAGAGAGATGAGGAGATATGCGGCTATGGAGGTGACGAGAAATAGCCACGTGGAACCCCATAATTGGGTGTTGCTCCAACGGAAATTGACGATCGCCGGATGCTCCGACAGATAGAAGACGAGGTTGTGAGCGACGGTGGAGATATTACTGATTGCAGGCGAGACGACGTCGTAAGACATGACTAGATGAAGTAATCCTTTCTCCGCTAGCCGAAGGAATTTATAAAGGAGCGATGAGTAGAAAGATATTTTCTGTTAGTCGTCGGCGAATTGAGCACGCAGCGTAAAACACTACGTTCTGACTTCTGAGCAGCAGAAACAGACACGACCATTTCCTTCCACATTAAGAATTCCTTCCTCATGTAAATTTAATACTACCAGCTACTCCTATATTTTCAGGACATTCTGATGTGCTATGTAATTAATATATATATATTGCCAACCGTTTTTTTTGTCCAGAAAATATTTAATTTTTCAAGATAAAAAATTTAGATAAGTTGAGCTAGCTAGTTTGGACATTCAACAAGGTTAATGATTTTAAAATAAATCTGGTAGATTTTTTACTACCAAAAACAACTCTTATTATAGTGGATGAAGTTCATACCTCAAAAACAATACATATTATTTATGAATTAAATACTGAAAGAAAAGAAGAGAATGGGTGTGTGTGTAAAGGTTGGTGAATGAACCTTGGTTTTTCATTTTTAGGAAAAGGCAAAATCAACATATATTTTTTTACAAGTAGCAATAAATGATATAACTAATACGATCTTAATCTAATATAAGATCTAGTTGATTTTTTTAGAGAAATTAAGGAAGTTAAATAAATTATATTAAAAGATGTATATTTATCATTTTTTAAGCTGGTTTGCATGACTTATAAATTTAAATGATATAAATGTAACGATACAAAACATATTATACAATTAAATAGCTTCTTTAATTTTTTTTTCATCTCTCTAAAAAGAATTAAATAGCTCTTATATTAATGATTTGAGGTAGTAGTTTATAAAACAACATTAAAAAAAAAAAGATGGATATGCAACGAGAACATCGGTTTTTGAAAGTGGAAGCTGGTTCTTTATTGTATTAAGGGCTAGACTTTCATAGTCTTGTCCCTTCTTACTTTCTCAAGTTTCGACTTGTCTGTACTTTTCAAAAAAAAAAAAAGGAGTATGATGTCTTTCCATATTAGAGACTCATTTGAGAAATGTATCTTTTAGCAATACATATTAGCCGAAGCTTATATTGAGTAAGAAAATGGCAATGTAAATTTGAGGACTGGGAAACTTGTTTGTATGTAAAAATAAATTGGAGGATAGGAATAGGATAGGAGATCCATCAAAGACGTATATCTCCATGCGCGAGTACCACGAGTTTGATGGATATAATATAATATTCAGCAAAGTGACGAATAATTAATTAAACTTGGCCACGCCAACAAATTAGAGTGAGATTATGTCCCATCCTCTTGCTGATTGAAATTTTCCGTGTAAATTATTTACTGGAGTCCACACGTTTGTTTCTTTCCTTCTAAGTCCCATCTACGCTTTTTCATTTCGAAATTATTTCAATATTATAAAGTTGACCCTGATCCCGACACTTCATCTTCATTAGAGAACCACTCGATCTTTTTTTTTTTTTTTTTTGAGCATTGAGAACCCCTCACTCATTTATATACACATACAAACACACTGCAAATGTAGAAAGGGTCAGTGAAGTCGTTCAGATTTTTTTTTTTCAATCGTGAAAATTTATATTGTAAACTTTACAAATTTAAGGTCTTCAATTTTGAGAATTTTTTTTCCCGTTTAAATGTTTGTCAAATATCGGATTTCATTGATTTTAAAATTATGTTATCTAGGTCAGTGGCGGAATAGAAAATTATTTTAGCCCGGACCAAAAAATAAACATATTAAACTATTTATTAAATAATATCGCATAACATTGAAAATATAAATAAATAATAATCGATAATTATAAATCAAAAGACACTACTAGAAAATACAATATTTACGACGGAATTTGCGAGAGAACTAATTTCCCTCGCAAATTTTGGTTAATTTGCGAGGGAATCATGTTTCCCTCGCAAAAAGGTGAATTTTGCGAGGGAAACTTAGTTCCATCGCAAAATACCCTTTTTTTTTCTGAGGGAAACTTAATTCCCTCGTAAAATAGCAACTATTTAGCTACCAAAAACTCTTCTTTTTGCGAGGGAACCATTATTCCCTCGCAAAAAGGGAGGTATTTGCGAGGGAAACTTAATTCCCTCGCAAAATGGAAACTATTTAGTGCCGAAAACTCTCCTTTTTGCCCGCAAAAAGGGAGGTATTTTGCGAGGGAATTATGTTTCCCTCGCAAAAATCACCGATGTTTGCGAGGGAAATTAATTCCCTCGCAAACTTCAATTAAAACACCCCCCTTCTTCATTCATTCACGCAAGAATCCTTCCTCCCTCCTGCAGCTCTCCCGTCGGCGACTCTCCTCCCTTCACAGCATCTTAGTCCACAAGTCCAATAAGGACAAGATCATGGCCCTCGATTCTCACAAGCTCATCGCTGCTAGTGGTGAGCCCGGAGACAGGTTCCAACTTTCCCTCTCGTTTGATGTTAGGGTTTTTTTCGATTTTAGAATGATTTTTTTTTTTTGATACTGATTTGTATTGATTCAGGGTTCAATTCACGGAGTACATTCAGAAGAACGTGGCCTGTATCAGTTCCGTAGCGATATTGATGAGAATAATTATAATTTGTATTCTCATAAAAAAAACAGTTCGTGTTTTAGCGATATTGATGAGAATAATTTAGTTTTGTATTTTTTTTAAAGAAATCGCTTCCTCTTCAAGGTGACCCTAATCCAGCACCCAGTTACGAATATCAGCACCTTCTGCTCCTCATCGATCGTCGAAGTAGTTAAGTGATCGATTTTCTGTTTTGAACATTGATGTTGCAATTTTTTCACTGAGGAAAAAAAAAGTGAGGAACAAATCCATTTGGCGAACATAGGAAATGTCAGTGGAACCTCCTCCTTTCCAAGAATCAGCGCGATGTGATGTCTGCAATTGCAGTTTCAACACCTTCAGGAGACGGGTACCTCTTTCCTTCCTCCCAACCCATCCCCTAATATAGAACTCCTTGTTATTGATCATTTCAGTTATGCATATAACTATTCACCGCTTGATTGAGAGATCGTGTTTTGTTCTATCTAGATAAACCAAGACTAGGTGTACTGATGTGATCATGTTAAGAATATGTGATTTAGTGCATATAAATGGTCATGAGATTCAGTGTCTTGCAAAAAGTATTGAAATGATTTGAATTAACATGACCTTCCATTAAGATAAGAGGATTGATGAAGCAGAAGCACAGTGGCTTTATTTTATGGGTTTAAAATACTTGTAATTATAATGTAATGTAGTAATAATAGCAGATTGGAAGGAATTCAAAGATTCTGTAGAAAATCGTATGGACTGAATTGGCATATGATAAGGGTGAGCCAGCTTAGGCTGTCCTGTCCTGTCCGGTCCAGTCCAGTGAATAAAAATGTGATTGTGGTAAATCACAACTGTATTAACCATTATTGGGAAACTATGAAGCTACTTTTAATTTAATGCCAAATTATGATGTGCTAACAATGAGAACTAAAATTGTGAGAGTATGTTTGGAGATGCAAGTGAGGGATGTCGGGAAAAGTTGCAATGGAAACAGTTACCCTAGTCTGGGAGTTTAAAAATTTGAAAAGGGGGAAGGGGAATGGAAGGGGACCATTACTCTTCATTCCCCTTCAAATTATCTTTTACTTTTACTATTATCATTTAAAAATTTATATCTCTGTGGGATCTGCATGCAGCACCACTGTCGACGCTGTGGAAGAACATTATGCCATGAACACTCATCGAATCAAATGGTATGGTTTTATTCATATTTATTCATTTCCCCTCTTATTTAATAGTTATGTAGATGTTTTATCAATGATTGAACTTTATTCAAATATATCCTTATTTGTAGGCTTTACCACAGTTTGGCATTTACTCAAATGTCAGGGTATGTGCTGATTGTTTCAACAATTCAGGGTAAATTACTCTCTGGTTAAGACCATATCTTGTTACATTTGATGTACTAGCATATGAATTCAAAGCTAGTTATCCTGGTGTTTTTATATAATACATTTTAAGTTTTAGCTATGTTAGGATGAAGATGATTTAGAAGGTTTCTTTCAGTTGAGCGTCTAATATGGAGTGCCTTGTACTTTTTTATATCTTATTCCATGCCTTATTTGATGGAAGGACAATATATTGAAGGAATTATACATTTGATAAGAGCATCTATCGTGAGCTTTCATCTGCTTGCATCCAAACACTTGTGTAGCTTTTTTCCTTTTTCCTTTTTTGGGGATAAGTGGCCTAGCTATAGCAGCACTGCTGTTATCAACAGCTAAAAAATTTACCTGTGAGTTGATTAGTTTTTTCTTTCCAATCTGAATAGTTTCAAGCACTTTATGATACGTGACTTATTTAGTTTTGTATCGCTGTAGATAATATAATTCAGGGAACAAAAATAAAACTTTACAAGTTCTAATTATGTGGCCTGTTGGGAAATTATCCAATGAAGCCAAATGTCTTACTGGATGTTAAACTAACAGCTTTAATCTTTGGTTATGGATTTTTTTTAAATACTTTGCCGTTCACTATAATGCTATAAACCAATAAACCAAGGGTACTGTAACATTGTCTAACTTGTTTATGGTCTTATTGGTATATTGTTAATGCCTAATCTGATTTGAAATGGCTTTATTGTATATTAGTGCTATGATTTCTTTTGTTTGGATTAGATTCCAATGGTTCAGCCTTATAGGACAGCATCATGCTCTTTAATTTGAAATTTCATGATTTCTTTTTGTTTTTTTTTTTTTTTTTTTGTTTCTGATTGTATGAGAAGTACTTTGATAAAAATCCTAATTTGAGTATTGATATTTGAATTTTCCTCTGGCTCTTTTCCAAAGCTACTAGTTACTAGTTAGTATCTATCGACTATCGTCTAGCATTTTTTTCCCTCGCAAATTCGGCATATTTTGCGAGGGAAAGGTTTTTCCCTCGCAAATTCTGAATATTTGCGAGGGAAAATGGCATTTTCCGTCGCAAAAGTGATTTGCGAGGACTTTTTTTGCGACGGACCAAATTCCGCCGCAAACCAGTTTTGCGACGGAAAATAGCATTTTTGCGAGGGAATTTTTCCGCCGCAAAAATCAGTTTTTTTTGTAGTGAGATAACATAGTAAACAACATTCTATAATGTTTGGAAGGAGACTCATTACAAGGTACCGGTGCTTCACTTTCAGAAATTATTTTCTTAGAAATATCGGCTTTTTGACCAAAATAATTTTTTTTTAAAAAAAAAATTTATCAAAATAAATCAAATTCCAAACTATTTACCAAAGTAATGCAGTGGGTCCCGTTGTCTGACAGTACGGTACAAGTGGCGTAAAGAACCTTAACGTATCTTTGTAAAAGTAATGCAGTGGGTCCTGTCGTTTGACAGTACAGTACAAGTGGCGTAAAGAAGCTTAACGTATCTTTGTAAATATTTGATTATGGTGTTAAATGGTCATTGCAGGCTTCACGCCACCTTAACAAGGTGGCGTGACATTTGTTTACGCGACTTTGTCGAGTAAGAAACCTTCACACCACCTTGGTGGCGTGAATATTTTCCACGCAACCTAGGTGGCGTGAAGCTTTCCTGCGTGTCTGCCAGCGGGCAAACCCAGTTCCGTGAGGGAACTCTACGAAACTTAGCTGTTACGTTTAAAACCCTCACGCCATTAGTGACATAAGACTTACTTTGGTAAATAGTTTGAAAAGAGGTTTATTTTGATAATTATTTTTGGTCAAAAAATTATTCTGGTCAAAAACCCTAGAAATATCACTTTCTGAAGTTATTTTCTTCTTATAGAACACATCTATACTTTTATGTTTATCCTTACTCATCTTTTTCAACCTACAACAAATTTGGTGACCCAAAACATATATTGCTATCCGTGTTAATTAGTATATTGTATTATTAAACATTAATTCTTATAGTACTACTCAATCCACAAAACTAACACTTAAATGTACATTCCACTAGCTACCTCAAAACAAAATAATTGGAGATAATAAAAGAAATATAATGTGAACCCTAAAAAATATTTTTAAAAAAACATACAAATCTGATTGAATTTTAGCAAAGCAAATAATCTATTATAATCTATTTTTTAAAGAGAAATTAATTATAAAATCATAAGACAAACGAATAATAAATCCAAACGGATTAAAATTAGTCATTAATCATCCTCTACATATATATAGCCATCTATTGTCAAAACTCAAGATTCTCCCAAAATCATAACTCCAAAATTTTCACTGATTAGCACAATATTACCCTTATTAGAAAGAGAAAAACACGTCGAATAACTTTCATAAAAGGAGTGAGGTGAAAAGAAGTGATTTTGAGTACCTATTTAGTCTTTAAAATGAAGATGAACAACGTCGGATATAAGATGATACTAACATTTTCAGCAGGTATCTCAAACAAGAATTTATTTTCCTCTCAAAACCCAATGAATAATGAACCAAACATTGTCCTAATAAAAAGAAGGGTATAATTATAGAAAAGATAATAGCTTAGCTGAGCCAAATTATTGGTCAAAGTAAAATATCATATAATATATACGTAAAAATACATAAGATAAGATAAGGCCAGCTAGGGCCTTTCCATAATATGGCTCCGCCACTGCTTAGCTGGGGCTAAATTATTGGCCAAAATGAAATACTCCTCCGGTCCTAATTATAAGACAACATTTGAAAGTTAGTTTTGGTCCTAATTATAAGACAACATTCCAATTTTTGTCAATTTCTTCCTAAAATACCCCTATTTTATTATCTTAAGTGTGTTTAACTTTTGGTGAGTATATATATATATAGATGCATTGACTCTTCCAATCAATAAAACTTTTAGATATATATGTGTGTATCTATATATGCATATATGTGTGTGTCTACATACAAATATATAGACACACGTATATATATGTGTGTGTCTATACACAAATATATATAGACACACACACATATATGTATATGTGTGTCTGTATATATATATATGTATGTGTGTCTGTCAATATGTGTGTGTATATGTACATATATAAACACACACACACATATACATATATCTTTGTGAGTGTGTGCATATGTATGTGTGTAGATATATGTACACACATACATATATATGTGTGTACATACATACATACATACATATATATACACACACACACATACATATATATATATAGCAATATCATTATTTCAGTTAGATATGGTGTGGAAAGTAAAATTTTAGATTTGAGAGGTATATAGCCGGAGCTATTAATTCACTTTTACTTATGCCATTTTAATTTTATATAAGGGCATTTTAGGAAAATAAGTAAAATTAACTAATTTAACTTATTTCCTTAATCTCCACAAAATTGATTAAATGTGTCTTATAATTAGGACCGGAGGGAGTATTATATAATATTTATATATAAAGACATAAGATAAGAGAAGACCAACTCAGATTTTCCCAACTAGCCATAACGATGGCTCTGCCACTGCTCTAGGTCCAACCCACTCTGAACGAATACCAATCAAAGTCAGGTTATGTCTCAAGTAATAATTAACCAGGTCCACTTAGAAAAAAAGTAAAAATTATTCAACGGCTAAATGAAAAATAAAAAAGGAGACAGTTGTAGACTGTATAAATAATTATTGAAAAAAAATTACATTTTATATAATTTGTTTGTGAAAATTTTAAAACAGTTAAAGTCATTAGAAATCGTATATAGTAGACTGAGCCATGAGCATATCGTGGGACATAGCGGGAGACCCGCCAAATTAATAGCAATTTCCATCAAACCAAACATTGTAAAGAAAGAGACAGGGAGCGTCTCAGAAGCATCGCTTTCTTAGTGGCTAAGTTTGATGGGAGAATCAAAGGAATTTGTTGATAAGGTTAGCATCGTTTTTACCCCGTGAAGTTGTTAAAGAATCACAATTTTTGTTTCGAAGTTTTTTTGGGAACAATATTACCTTGAAAGATTTTAAATCGTATCAATTTCGTCTTAGCCATTATTTATGTTAAATTTAATTGTTAGTTCATCAAATATACTAAGCTAATAGATCCACGCATCATCTGCATCATTTTTGTGTTAGGTTTAGGTGTAAAGTTACCCCGAAATTTTTTACCAAAAGTTATGTTGTCTCAAAAGTTTCTCAATCGTAACAATTTTATATCGGCTGTTATCCAAGTTAAGGTTACCTTTTAGTTATCCAATTATGCTTATCTGACAAGTCTATATGTCATCCACTTTATTTTTTTTCAAAGTTAAATTTATAAATAATGGATTTTTTTAAATAAAAAAAAAGTTTACCCATCTAAATGGTTGGAGAAAATTAAGAAGGTAAAAACATTTTGGGCAATGAGAAGAAAATTGAAGAGGTAATGTCATTGGGGTACGGCAACAAAGGGTTACTAGTGGCCTTATTATTGGTAATCTTGCTCAGTGTGTCTTGAATCCGGTCATTGACTCTTTTTCTTCATTACTCTCTAATGAATGTGAACTCCTCCATCTAGGGCTTCTTCAATGTTATTCACGCCACTTAACATATTTAGTCAAATAATAATCAAACTTATCATTTATAATGTGGTTAGGGCGACATTGCTACAATTTAAAAACTTCTAAGGTAATATTGAACTAAAAAAATTTCCTTGGCAATTTTTGAATGAAAACTTTCAGGACAAATATATAACTTAATAAAAATTATATGAATGATATGTGGACCATCAACTCAGTATATTTGGTCAAGTAACATTCAAACTTAACCTAGATGACGGTTGGGGTGAAATTGCTACATATTGGAAACTTATTGGGTGACATTGCTCCAAAGGAAAAATTCCAAAGCAAAATTAAGAATTTTTGACAACTTGCAGACCAAAAAAATGGATTTTAACCCTTTGTTGCTTCAAGAAAGAAACAGACAGACTAAAAGCTGAGGAATATTTGCTTCCTTTCACTGAAGTCTTGCTTAAGTTATTAGGGGTGGTTAAAGTTTATGAGTACTTTATATGAAGACTTGTCATATTAATCTTATATTAAAATATTCCCTTGATTGCATTTGCAAGTGGGATTTTCTTTTCCGCTTTTTTCCCCCACTTTGCAGCAGCAGATCTAAGTTCCTTGGTGATGACATTTGCAGGCGCATGATGTAAGATCCAGTAAACTTATGAACAAACATTTGAACAACAAATGGGCCCTGAAACGGTTCAGATTGAGCTAAACAAACTAAACTTACCCCTCATTTTTGGGTTCAACTGGCAAAGGGGTTAGACACTCTCACTAAAATGGAGGGGTTCGATCCTAGAGTTGGTCAAGACGCTGGAGGAGACATCCTAGAAGTCTACGAAGCAGCGGTAACTCAGGCTAAGGTGGAGGCATGTGTACTCTTAGTTCTAAATTCCTTGCGGAGTGGGCTTCAAGCGCCTTACTATTGGATTGTGGGTGAGTCTGACCCCTCTCCTAATATATATATATATATATATATATATATATATATATAAATAAAGCATACTACTATAAATCTATAATATTTTGGAATAGAGAAAGGGTTGGTTCAGCCAATTAGACAAAAGGCGTATGCGTCTGGTAAACAAAGAATACTGACAAGTGACAAGGGCAGAGAAGAGGGTGATGATCTCACATTGTAACTTGTCTGTCCCTATCTCGTTCGGAAAACTTACACCTTCTCAACATACTGGCCAGTCGGGAGTACT
The DNA here is from genome assembly GCA_025563575.1 of Acacia pycnantha. NCBI lineage: Eukaryota > Viridiplantae > Streptophyta > Magnoliopsida > Fabales > Fabaceae > Acacia > Acacia pycnantha. The sequence goes on from JAMWYP010000038.1 coordinate 877,961, forward strand.
AAAATCTGTGTGATTCGTCCGAGCAAAAAAAAATCTGTGTGATTCGAGTTTAAACGATCCCTAGTTTAGGGCTTTGACAAATTTCTTCCTCTCTAAGTCAACTCCCTTGGCATCCTACATCACCAACTTTCAGCTGGTTTGGATTGAATCTTTCTTTGAAAAAAAAAAAAATTCTTATAAAGAATATTATTTGGCATGCTAATGGGAAATAAAACCGACTGCAGAGTTTCTGTTTGGGTTAGCGGTATAACATGCTTTTTCAATATGATTTGCCGTGTATGAAGTAAGTATGTGAGAAGAGTTTTACCTCAACTTGTGTGAAAGTTCTTCTTGAACTATATAAAAGTAGAGCAGTAAACATCTCCCTGGCAGACACGTCAACAAAATAGTAGGCTTAAAATATGGATAATGAGGAAGGTAGTTACACAATATTTTGGAAATTAATAATGGTGGACGCTAAATTTTTTATTTTTATTTTTTAAAAAACGAGGCAGTTATGAAATGTGAATAATGAGAAAGATACTTACACAATATTTTATAAATTAATAAAAGGAGGTAGGTACAAAATATTTACATAAAGTGAGATAGTTATGAATTATGGTTAATAAGAAAAGTAGTTACAAAATATTTTGTAAATTAATAATAGAGGAGGTATGTACAAAATATTTAATAAATATTTAATTTAATATTTTAATTATTCTCTTAAAAATCTAGGTGATCTTTTATATAACAATACACACATTAATAAATACATGATCCCTCGCCCGTGCAAATGCACAGGCATAGGCTAGTTTTTCAAAAATTAAATCTGCCAAAATCAGATCTAATCCTACAGGTACATAACACCTCAAAACCATCTAGTTGAATATAATTCATCTACTGACGGCGATCAATGAATTCACAAGCGGTCATCAACAATGGACGTCCAATTTCAATATCATTAATCCATTGATAATTGTAGGTGAGATGTATTAGGCTCATCGCCACTGGACGATTCCTGTGTGACCAAAACTCACGTATGTCTGAATCAAAGTACAACTTAAAAGGGTTGAAAGATTCTCATGCTCATATCAACACTCGTTGTCAATGAACTGGCACAGCTACCTAATAACGGCAATTAGGGTGCTAAAAAAAAGTGGGTCAAACTGTCACAATTCAAAAATTATGTAGCTCCTGATCACATCGTTAGCACAGTTGAAATTTCGGAAGATTCTAAAAGTCATTAATGGAACTGGTGACTTATAATATGCTCACCAGTCACCACCCTCAATTCCTATTTTCTGCTATCTGATTATCTTCCAAAAAGCTTGTTAAATAGAGCTAGAGGGGGAATGCTTCTTTGAAATTAATCTCATCTCATTCACTCACCCCCATTTTCGACTTAACACTCAAAGTTCATAAAGTTGAATCCATACTGATAGTTAAACATCCCAACTCATGCGTATATATAGCTTTCTTCTCAATCAAAAAGAAGTGAGCATGCATAAAGTAGCACCGTAGCAGATAATGCAGCGTTTTCTACATAACAAAATCGCTTTGATGACCCGTGAATTGTAACATTATGAGATCGAACATGCGAAGAAAGAAACATACAGAAAAGTTACTGCAAGAAAGCAAAGCATTAAGCAAAGAGCTCGAACAACAAAGTAACCAGCAAAGAATGAGTCATTCTGTAGTATAAGCCATGAGCCCTTGACCTTAGAACCCTCCGATTTATTGGCTTAAAACGTTAAAACCCTCAAACATATAGACGTGATATGATAATTATTTTCTGCTGGCATCGACCTCATTCTAGACAGACCAGTAATATACGATACACTAGCTAATTCATGGAGAGTTAAATGCAGAAACATGAGGCACAAAGTAAGAAAGTCGGCAAACTATGAGAAAACAATTACAAGAAGCACACAAGTTCAGCGTAGTTGTTGATAATACAGTTGTAGAAAGCCAAACTGCCATGAATCTGAAGAGATAGAAAATGACTTGTTATGTATGTAATTACAAGCATGATGATGAACTTCTGCAAGACATTCTTAAGCTGAACAGCAAGATGGTTTTACTACCCAAAAATGAGAGCAAGGAGGACCAGTACACCAACCAACAAAAGGAGATTCTTTAAAACATTGTCCTCATGACGATTCCCCTGACCGGTTGTGTGGGCGAAATCACGGGCATGTCCTCCATGAAAGGCATTAAATCCAAACGGATACCCAGAGGTTGTTCCATAGACAGGGGCATTTGGAAAACCATGAAATTGAATATTAAGAAGCGATGGGATAAAGCCACCAAAGGCCGTAGAGAGAGTGAAATTTCCCATCCTCGCTGTTGCCGTTGGTATAAATCCTCCCGTCAATCCAAACCCATAATTTCCAAATGGATCGGCTTCCGGTGCCGGAGGTGCTTCAGGCCGCTGTCCTGCAGGACGGCTGGGAATCTCCATTCCAGGATATGACTTTGTTCTGGGATCAGTCTGTGTTTTGCCCCTTCCATATAACGGAACCAGTTTTTCTTCCTGCACAAGAGCCTTACAAACTGGACATTCTTGAGAATGCGAGTGATGGTGGAGCCACCGGTAGAGACATGGCCAACAAAATAGATGACCGCACAGAGTGATAACAGGGTCTTGTGCTAAATCAAAACATATATTGCATTCAAAATCCCCAGCATCATTCGAACCATTCCCTGAGCAAGATGGGCTTTGAGAAGAAGTGGTCGCCGATTCCCCAAATCCATTCGCCATGGCTCACCCCCTAAATCTACAATCTACAAATGCACAAAAACAAAATCCTGTTAATCAATAAAGAAATTACGTAGATTAAAAAAATTTAAAAAAAAAAAAATAGTTCCAGAACATCTGAAACGGCTACGAAACGCGAAGCATCATCGGCAGTAAAGGGATGATACGAATCATAAAAATCACCATCTTCATTCAAGGTAGAAAAGCAATAAAACAGTTTTTCCAACGACTGGATTGCATAATCGAGAAACTATAAAATAACCAACGAAAGAAAAGATAATCTCTATCAACCAATACAAAATCAAGGGGGAAAACCAAAAGGAAAACGCACAGATCGAATTATTGGAATGGAAGAGTTAATAAGCACAGAGGAATGAGGAAAACGAGGGATCAGGAGCGGTGACAAAGACATAACGATAATCGAACTCCACACCAAACAAAATGGCGATTGAAAATTATAAGAGAATGGAAAAAGTTAAGAATAAACAAGAAAATTGGTAATCGAAACTTACAATTTGCTTGCGACTCGACAGGTTGATTGGGGACGGAAGAGGAATTGGAGCGAAAGTAAACGCTCTCCAAAACCCCTAAAAAAGGCGATTATTGGCGAAAACCTGTAGAAGTTTCGAGGTTTTTCTGGTGTTGTTCAGGTAGATTAATGGGAAAATTACTTTTAAATACCATTTGAATTTGTAAAACTGCCTAATGTCATTAAATTTGTTAAAGGACTTAAAGGTACTAAAGACCACATTGGGATTACTTGGTTCCTTTAATATATATGCATTAACAAATATATATATTATTCTTAACATTTTTTCCATTAACAAACACTCTTGTAAATCCTATTACTGAACTTATAAATACCATTAACGAATTTGTAATTCCCATTACAAGATTTGTTCTAATTGACCCTTATTTTTGTTTCATCACACACACATGTGGTAAACTTGAAGAATGAACTGGTAAATACCATTGCAAAACTAGTAAATGTCATTGAAGAATTGGTAATTTCCATTGAAAGATTTGTTATAATTGTACTTTTTTTTTGTTTCATCAGACACACATGTGGTAAATCTGAACAACAAACTGGTAAATAACATTACGAAACTAGTAAATGTTATTGAAGAATTAGTAATCGTCATTGAAAGATTTGTTATAATTGCACATTTTTTGATGTTTTATCAGACACATGTGGTAAACATGAAGAACGAACTGGTAAATACCATTGGGAAACTAATAAATGTCATTGAATAATTGGTAATTGTCATTGAAAGATTTGTTATAATTGCACATTTTTTTGTTGTTTCATCAAACACACGTGGTAAACTTGAAGAACGAACTGGTAAATACCATTACGAAACTAGTAAATGTTATTGAAGAATTAGTAATCGTCATTGAAAGATTTGTTATAATTGCACATTTTTTGATGTTTTATCAGACACATGTGGTAAACATGAAGAACGAACTGGTAAATACCATTAGGAAACTAATAAATGTCATTGAATAATTGGTAATTGTCATTGAAAGATTTGTTATAATTGCACATTTTTTTGTTGTTTCATCAAACACACGTGGTAAACTTGAAGAACGAACTGGTAAATACCATTGTGAAACTAGTAAATGTCATTGAAGAATTGGTAATTGCCATTGAAAAATTTGTTGTGCGTGATGTTTGTAAATCAAAAATGTATTGTTCAATAAAGGATATGGGATTAACTAAAATTTGTTGTGCTTGATGTTTATAAATCGGGAATGTAATGTTCAATGAAGGATATGGGATTAACAAAAATTTGTTGTGCATGATGTTTGTAAATTAGAAATGTAATGTTCAATGAAGGATATAGGATTAACAAAAAAAAATTGTGCTTAATGTTTGTAAATCGGGAATGTAATGTTCAATGAAGGATATGGGATTAACGAAAATTTGTTGTGCATGATGTTTGTAAATCAGAAATGTAATGTTCAATGAAGGATATAGGATTAACAAAAAAGTAAATGATTTATAACAATTTTTTCAATGACAATTACCAATTCTTCAATTACATTTATTAGTTTCACGATGGTATTTATCAGTTCGTTGTTCAGGTTTACCTCATATGTGTCTGATGAAACAAAAAAAAAAGTGTAGTTATAACAAATCTTTCAATGGCAATTATCAATTTTTCAATGGCATTTACTAGTTTCGCAATGGTATTTACCAGTTCCCCCCCCCCCCCAAAAAAAAAAAAAAAAAACCATCGTCGGATCTTAAGCTGTCTGGGCCGTCCAGCAGTCGATCATCTGGCAAGGGTCATTTTTATTTTTTTAATTTATTTAAAAACTAAGGATAAATTAACCCAAATTTGAAAATCTCAATATGGTCCTTGGTACATTTAAGTCCTTTAACAAATTTAATAGACATTTGGGGGTTTTGTAAATTCAAATGGTATTTAAATGTAATTTTCCCTAGATTAATCCCCGCCTACTTTATTTGTTTTTGTGCTCATATTGTATGGACTATGGAGAGCTCTTTTATTAGGTTAAAATGTATATTTTTACTTATAATTCTAACAGTGTTAATACGTGATGCAATAAACTCAAAAAGCTATACTCAAGCTATGCTAGATTGTATAACTTGAAGTGATGATTATATAATTAAATACTATGAATTTTAAATTTAAAATATATGTAAATTGAAAATATAAAAACATAATGAAAAAGTCAATATTAAAACCTGGATTGTATAAAAAAAATAGTTTAATAATAAAAAAAATATTATTTTAATAATCTAAATAGCAAAACCTTCATTTCTTTTTTTCTTAGTGATTTATTAATTTATTTTAGTTTAAGAATTTATATACATTTTATTAAATTAAAACTTAAAATATACTTTGTCAGATAAGAAGAAGGGTGGTCCCCGAAGGGCAGAACGATATTAGCAGGTCAACATTTTCGGCCAACAACATTAATAGTATTAGAAATATAAAATTGAAAGTATAATTTATAAAGTTAAGGGACTAAAAACATATATCATACAAAATTTAAAGAATTAAAAGTATATTTTAATTTTTTTTAAGCCTTCCTTATTCGGAGAGTTCAAGCCCTCTCGGCTTCCAATTTTTTTTATAGTAGTAGTACAATTCAATATTCATCATGACATTTTTTTAAAGGAAAAATACATATAAATACTATCTCAATTACTAAAACCCCGGTTAACACTTGCAAATGATTGAGAGGTGATTGAGGAGGAATGTGAGTTTTAAATGTTTGAGCACTTTTACTAAAATGCCCCTTCTTTCTCTCTAATTTTCTACCCCACCTACATCACCTTCTCCTCTCTAATATCCAATCACATCCCTGTGAGCCGCCAGGAACTCTCAGCCCCCAATCGCCTGCACCTTTGCATGGTTTGTTGTCTAAAATATACTGAATAGGTAGAAATCGAATATACAGCAAGTAGATACTCTTTATAGCACAATAAGAATCTGTATTATAGAAGCAGTACATACAGAAAGCATACACCAAATCTGTATAATGTGGAAAACTATAAAACAAACTCACAAGACTGTCGATTATGGTAATGAACAATGCAGAAATCCGGGCCCAACGTACGTTGTATCCTTAAGACAATTTTGCTCCCTCAATACGGATGCCGAAGGTTTATGAGCAATTGTCTCCCAGGATAGAGCGGATTATACGTCTTCAGAATGAGGGCTCTGTCAATCTGAAGCCCAAGCGAATCCAACGAGTCTGCTTTCGGAACGCATAGAATGTATATGCAGTATGAGTGTATTTCGAAGAAACTTGATTCTATTCTGTGACTAGGGCGCCCTATTTATAGACTCTGAAAAACTTGATCAGATGGACTCGTTTGTTGCAGCGAACTGGTGCGTTGTGCAAACAGACGCACCAGAACGGAACGAACAGAAGCGACCCGTGTTTGTTGCAGCGAACTGGTGCGTCGCACGAACAGACGCACCAGAACGGAGCGAACGATCCGAACAGATTGAAATACGCAATCGCTTGTTGGAAATTCTCGGAAGGGAAAAAACGTAATTATTGAAAGTTCGGGGTCAAATTAGAAATTCAAAAAATTATTTCTTATTTCACACACGCGCGAACCGGACCGGCCGGGCGGCGGCGACGCGTGTGTGGTGGACCAAGGGTCACCTAAGTCCTCACCCCTCCACAAAAGTGGGTTGGCCCAAGGGCCCAATTAGTAGGAGTAAGGTTGAGGCTTATATACCCTCAAACTTCTCTCCAACTAATCAATGTGGGACTTCTATCCTCACACACATTCCTTCTTTGTTTTTCCTTTTCTTTTCCATCCTTCTTCTTATTCATAAGCCATGAGATTTTATCCTAAATTCTAACAATCCCCCACATGGATAAGAAGTTAGTCCATCATGACCAAATGCAAATGATCATGTATGTAAAGTGCGGTTCCTCTACGAGAAACAACTGCATCGAGAAAGGTAGGGGTTACCTTTGAACCTTCTCTAGTAAAAACCTATCGGATATACTGGTCAATCAGTGGACGCGCTGTCTTGAACCGTCGACCTTTTAGTGTATACCAAGACAATAGGAGTCACACAGTTGCTCCTCTAGCATCGTTGGTTCTCATGCTGTGTCCATTTTGGCCCTGGACACCGCCTGGTTCTTTTAGTGTTCTAGAGAATCGGCCGTTTTAAATTCTCATAGAAGCGGCCCGTACTTCACACTCACATAGGTGATTTCTTGTAATGTAAGTCAATATACATCAACTGAACTCATCAGATTAAGAAACCATTAAAAGCTTAAAAGCTTAACCTTATATATATGCACTATCTTTTCTAGGAATGAGTATGAGTTTAAAAACTCCACAGTTTTTAACTAACTCTCTAGGAATCCCCTTAGTCAATGGATCCGCTATATTCTATTTTGATTTAACATAATCAATTGAGATGATTCCATTCGAGAGTAGTTGTCTAATGGTATCATGTCTACGACGTATATGTCTAGACTTGCCGTTGTACATGACATTCTTGGCCCTACCAATAGCTGCTTGACTATCATAGTGTATACACACTGCTGGTACCGGCTTTGGCCAACTAGGAATGTCTTCAAGAAAATTATGAAGCCACAGCTTCCTCACTAGCTTTATCTAACGCAATAAATTCTGCTTCCATAGTTGATCTTGCAATGCAAGTCTGCTTGGAAGACTTCCAAGACACAGCACCCCCACCAAGGGTGAATACATATCCACTTGTGGATCTTGTGTCATTAAAGCTGGTGATCCAATTTGCATCACAATACCCTTCTAGTACTGCAGGGTACTTCTTATAATGCAAAGCAAAGTTTTGAGTTTGCTTTAAGTAACCCAGAACTCTTATCATAGCTCTCCAATGAAACTCATTTGGATTACTTGTAAAGCAACTCAACATGCTTATTGCATAGGCAATATCAGGTCTAGTGCAGTTCATAACATACATAAGAATGCCTAGCACTTGAGCATATTCCTTTTGTTTAACAGATTCACCAGTATTTTTTAACAGTCAAAAGCTAGATTCGATAGGGTTCGACACAGGAGCTATGTTTAAACTCTTGAATTTCTCAAGAATTTCTCAATAATAAAATATTGGTGACCTGATTTTTATTCAGGTCGCCAATACTTTTAATATTGGCGACCTGAATCGTAATCAGGTCGCCAATATTTTATTATTGGCGACTGATTAGTTTGTGTCGCCAATATTAAACATATTGGCGACCTGTATATAAATCAGGTCGCCATTATTAAAAAATTGGCGACCTGATTGTGTTTCAGAACGTCAAAGTTGGAATATAGGCGTTCTAATATATGATTCAGGTCGCCTATATTCATTTTTTTAGGTTAATATACACGCGCCTCTTCATTTTCCTCACACACTCACATACTCTGACAGCGCGCGAAATCCTCTCGTATTTTCTCCTCACTCACACTCTTGTCTCGCTACTCCAAGGCCGTGTTGCCGTACGTCTCCGCCGTCGTCTCTGCCATTGTCACTGATCGCAGTTCTCTCTCGCTCACTCCGACTTTTTTCGCCGATCGAATAAACCCACCAACCTTAACTAAACCCAAGTAAGCTTGTTCGTGATTCTTAAGTTCTGTGATTCCTAATAACCCATTTTAATCGTTAATGCTTCTTGCTTATGGACTGGATTTTTGCTTCTGATTAGGATTCCGCCCTCTCTCGCTCACTCCGCCTCCTTCCTGATCGAAACCCGCGAAACCAAGTAAGCTTGTTCGTTCCTCAAGTTCTTTGATTCCAAAACCTATTTAATCAGAATGAGCTTCTTGCTAGTTGCTTGGTGATGTTTTGTCTTAGTTTCCTTAATTGATATGTCATCTCATGCATTAATTAGAATGAACACCGCCTCCACAAAATAATTTGTTCCCTCGTACAAATTTTGTCTTCCACATCGAATCTTTAATGTAGGGATTTGAAATGTGGGTTTAAATAGTTAGTATGTCGTTCAGTTTTTCTTTAGTAAAACAAGTTTAGGTGAGCTTGGTACTGAAGTTTTATCAATATCTCCTAACAATATATATAATGTCCTCACTTTGAATGTAGGGATTTGAACTCACAATGTTATATTTATGAAAAAATCTATTTACCAACTAGACTAACTTTTATTAGTGTATATAGTTTAATTTTAATTTTACCGGAACGATTAATTTGGCTTAATTGGTTGGCAATTGAATTCCATTGTAAAGATGAAGTGTTGTTGACAACCTTATATTATTTGCTTGTTTATTACTTAATAACCTATCTAGCATTGATTTGTCCTTGATGAACAGGAATATGTCGAGCTCAGAGGAGTCATCGGGTGATAGGGTTGATCAACCCGTTAAAAGAAAGGGTAGAGGTAGCACGCATATGGGTGCGCTAATTGCACGCCATAAAAATCAAAAGAAGCGGCTGCATGTGGAGTTTGATTCCAATATGAATCCAATTGGTCAAGAGGAGGACAATTTCATTAGTTATTTAGGCTATCTGACTCGAAGCAAAGTTCGCATTGTCTACCCTCATTGGAGATTGGTTCCTCAAAAGCGAAGGACTTGATCCGGGCACAAATTTTGGTATATCACTTTCCACATAATGCATTTGTTGATTTAGTCTTATTACTTTATATGTTATTTATTGATCTTCTCTTTTACCTTGCAGCAAACGTTCGATGTCCCCAACAATAAGGCGATGAACAAGCATTGGATGGGCGAAGTTCGTCTACGATGGAAGGACTTTAAGAACAAGCTGACAAAAAAGTACATTCAAGGGCCAAAGAGGAACGAGGATCCCTCAAAGATCTACGATTTCATTTCTCCAGAGGACTGGCAGGAGTTTGTGGCCTCTCGGCAAAATCCTGAATTTCTTGTAATATTTCTTTCGTGTCTTATCTTTTAGTTGGATGTACTTGACATCGTAAGCTAATTTTTATTTGTTTTCGTGTCATAGGAAAAAGTTCGAAGATGATGGAAGCAGAGTTGGCGCGAACGAAGGAAGCTTCCCAGGCCGATCCGTCCATTGTTGTCCAGCCCCCTGCCCGTCCTCCTCGTCACCAAAAATGGAAAGCTTCCAGGATGAAGGGTGACAAATACATCAATGCAGATGTAGGTGAGGTCGCCTCAAAGATTGTAAGTTGTTAAATTAGGCGTATTTACTAGCCTTAGTTGTTTCACATTACGCAAGTTTAGACATTGTTTCTGAATAATCATTTGATGCAGGATTCACTTGAGCAGCAGAGCTCCCAGGGTTCATTCACGCCAGCTACACGGATGGACATTTTGTCCACGGCGATTGGGAAGCCAGATTATCTTGATGCCTGTCGAGGGGAGCCACGGGGAGTTAGTGTCGAGAAATTTTTTGGACGGCGTTCACGCTGTTCACATGACGAGGAGAACCCTAGTCCCCAGCTCGTAGCAAAAATTCGGGCGAACCTCGTAGATGAGATTTTGGCACAAGTACGGGGTGAGATGAGGTCCATGATACATGAGAAGGAAAGTACGGACAACCAACCCAAGAAGTGCCGTCTTCCCCAACAGCCACGATATTTTTCGGCCTCCAGAATTTGATATCGGTGGTCACCCTCCTCCAGAAGTTGATATCGGTGGCGAGCGTCCACAAGTTGATATTGGCGAGCCTTCTCACACTCCACAGGGAGGACGTCCTTGCACACTACATTTGGATGTCCCACACCGGCGTATTGTTGCGGATGGTCTTGTTTACTTAGAGCAAACAATCCACCATAACAACCCAATTCCACAAGACCAATGTCGGGTGACTGTGACAAGTGTGTGAGAAGGGGAAAAAAGGACAGCCATACCGATCGAAGATGAGGAGGTTCCTGATTTAGAGGTCGCCATAGGATCGTTCATCCTATGGCCGTCTCATCTTATTGAGATGGTGATGACACCTCCAATGGTAGGACACACATTACTGAGTGATGATTCCCGATTGATTTTCATTGCTAACACACTCACATAATATGTTTTGTATGTTTTCATAGGATGAAGAAGCTGCCCCCAGATTTCCGTACTTAGCACAGCTGCGACAGCTGTACAAGGAAATCCCCCAGATATCCTTGTAGATGCCTACGGACATTGTCGGTGCAGAGAAGACATATCCCATTGTCCTTGACAATAAAGATTTGGGGGAGTTTATGAATCTGGAGTGTTTGGATATAGAGTTACTTCAAGTTGCAATCCTGTAAGTTTTTTTCCGCTTATTAATTATTGCAATGTTTTTTTTTCGTATATATTTAACAATAGTTATCATTTTATTTTGATCATAGCGTCTACCACGACATATGCGTCGAGAATAACCGAACGGATTCGTATAGCTTCTTATGTCCTGCAAACACCACGAGTGAGAGGAATAAGTTAGCCAAAAGGTCGATTTATGTCGGATTAACAATGGGCGACGGAGAATTGCCTTGTTATCTAGCTCCAATAATTGAAGGGTACGTATTTTAGTTGTCTATATTACATTTTTTAGAATAAATAGCTTTCTTGTCTTAATTTAATATTAATATGTATATTTTGTAGTGGTCATTGGACCCTGGTTGTTGTCTGTCCCGCCAAGAACACATGTTACTGGGTGGATTCCTTAGGTGGCAAGCCAGACGAAGACATCAAAACCATGTTTGCCGAGTAAGTAAATTTTTGTCTAAATCATCGATTCTTCGTTTAAATGAATTGTCTTCATGTCTGTTAATTTCCATTTTAATTATAGAGGTCTGAAGACGTATAGACAAACTTTTCGGAGCAAAAGACCAGGGTGGACCGAGGTGGTATTATCCGAAGGTAAGTAGTTTAAATTCAAGTTCTTTCCTAAACCCTAAACTTTTATTCGTTTTAACAAGTTGCTTTTGATTTATAGTGCCCTCAACAACCGGGGAAGACCGAGTGCGGATACTACGTTATCCACCACATGCATGCCATCGTTTCCACCGGACGTCTTACAGGTTTTCAAAATGTACGTGATCGCTCCATGATTCTCAAATTATGATTACAATGTGATTGCACATACACTTGATGAGTTGTTAATTATATCATTTACTAGTGAAGTACTTCATTGGTTGATAACAAGTTTGTTTTTCAATTTACAGTTTTTTGACGGTAGTGTTGCTCTGTTATCGGATGAAGAAGTCGATACGATTCGAGATGTTATGGCTAGATATCTTCTGCAATACGTATAGGTATATATGTGAATTTGACATTGTTGTTGGTAGTGCACTAGTTCAAATGTATGTGAATTTGACAATGTTGTTGGTAGTGCACTTGCTAGCTAGTTCAATTGAATTTTAGTTTTAAATGCTCATGTATGTATTTCAATAATGCTCAATTGACATAATTGTTGTTGATGTTCATGTATGTGTATTTCAAATGTTAGTTTTTATAATGCACTATATATAGTTAGTTTATATAGCTAGTTGCTGATTTGTTGGGAATTATTTGAGCACTACTGTGGCTTGTGAATATTGTTTTCCTGTTTGCAGGCAATTTTGGAATAGTGTTCATATTGAGGTCATTTAAAAAAAACTAAAATAAGGCGTCCTGAAATTAGATTCAGGACGCCAAAGAGTTATTTAAGGAGTCCTAAAACATACTAAGGACGCCTCTTATGACATTTAAAAAAAAAAATCAAATAAGGCGTCCTGATTTACTTATGAGGCGTCCTGATTTATTTTCAGGACGCCAAAATATGTAAAAAACAACTTCCCTGCCCGAGACGTTCCTCTGAATAAGGACGTTAATTGGGTCTTATTTAGATCGTTTTTTAGTGTTTTTGTAGTAGTGCCAAACAAATTCATTTGTAATAAAGCTATTTTTCAAAAGCTAATTCAAACACTTTCTAACTGTAATTAATTTTCTCTTGGGTTTAGGTTGAGTTGTTACATTTATTTTCCATAATTTCCATTAATTGTATTTTCCTGTTTTATATTCACAAAGGTTTCATATTTTATGTTTATATAAATACCATTCTAAACAATGTCCCCAAGGGGTAGCTTAGAGAGCACCTATATTTATAATAAAGAATAAAGAAAGAAAAGCCCAAGTTATATACCACTTTTTTGGTTCTATTTATAAGTCTATTTTAACCAAATTACACATATAAAAAAAAATAATTAGCTCAATGATTATGAGGTAAATTTTTAAATTTGTCCTCATTTATGAATGAGTATCTTTCAACTCTTTCTTCTCTCTCTATTTTCATTGGTACAATTAATATGGGTAAAATTGTCACAATCTCATTTATTACCTGAAAAAAGACTTATAAATAAGACCAAATCTTTTTGATAAAAAGGAGCTTATAAATAAGATTACAGTGATACCTACATGCATAAAAGTGTTTCAAAGTTGGAGGTGGAGAATTTTCAAAGGTGAAGGAATTTTAAATATGGAGAGGCGCAGAAAATTGTAGAGACTTTGAGGTACATGTCAACTTTAAAAAACATAAAAAAGAGATATTTCAAAAAAGAAAAGAAAAGAAAGTGGATCCTCATCTAATTTAATTATATATGCCTATCACTGCCAAACAAAGCGGTACAAAGTCCTCTCCTGACTTCTGAGCTACCAAGAGCCAACCACCTTTATTACCTCTGCACCTTCTTAATAACCTTCCTTTCCCCCTTTTTTTATTTCTTTTTTATTTAACTGCAAACCTATCATTTATAAGATTTATGAGAGAGCTTAAATATATATATGTATCTATACACTCACTCTCTATAGACTATTGATGACTCATTTTTTCTTTACTTTCTAACATACATTTATATAAAACTCTTTTTTTTTAATCTTTAATAAATGGAATTTTGTGTGTGAGTGTGAGTTTTTAATTTACAAGATTCAAATTAATATGCTTTAAAATAAATTGAATCTCTTTCAATTTCCCTTACCTTAGCTAAATATATATTCTAATTAATCTAAACTGAATGAATGGACTTTTTTTTTTTAAGTTGGTTGGGCCACACACCTCAAAATGGTTTGCTCCCCAACCTTCGGTTTCTTGCTTTGAATTTCTGCTTGACTCGACAATGATACCGAACCAGTAGAAGAAGGAAAAAAAAAAAAGGAAAATCCATACAGGGTCCAATTAAGGTCCAAAATCTCAAAAAAGGCCCCAACAACTTTCAGATCCTAAAAAGGGTCCTAGGGCATTTTCTAGAATTTTTCATTAAAACGTTAGTTGCTAATGTGACTGATTTAGTTGTTAACCGGGGCTGATATTGTTGTTAATGTGACTGATTTAGTTGTTAAAATATTGTTGTTAATGCGACTGATTTAGTTGTTAACGGGTATTGATTTTGTTGTTAATGTGGCTGTTTTAGGACCCATTTGTTAGGAAGAAAGCTTGGGGAGGGAAAGGGAAAATCTCAATCTTCCCATGGATTTTGGCTGTTTGTTACACAGAAAGTCCAGTCAGCAACTCACTGGAATTGGACATTTTCCCTTATTTGAGGGAAGATGCTTTCCCTCCGAAAATGGAAGGAAAGCTGCCATCTTCTCAGGAAGATGGTTTTTTGACAGATTTACCCCTGAAATTCAAATTTGGCGGGAAAGTTCAAACTTGGCGGGAAAATTCAAAAATGGCGAAATTTTTTTTCTTCAAAAGTTCGAACTTAACAATAAAATATTTTTTAAAAATATATTTTAGCAAAAAAAATATTTTTTATTATTTTGAATTAATTTCTTTTGAGGGTAAAATAGACATTTCCTAATTCCTTACCAACTACCACCTCTTCATTTTCTTCCTACCAAACAACTCAAGTCATCTTCCCTCATCTTTCAAATCTTCCTTTCCATTCATTTCCCTCCTCTAAAGTTCTTTTCCCTCCCCAAGCTTTCTTTGTAACAAACGGGTCCTTAGTTGTTAACGTTTATACCAGAAAAGGCCCTGGGCCTTTTTTGGGATTTGAATGTTGTTGGGGCCTTTTTTGAGATTTTGGACCTTAATTGAACCCCTGTATGGATTTTCTAAAAAAAATAGATAATTTATAGGAAAAATCTTAAAAAAATATCACTTAAATTTCAAAATTTTTAAATAGGTGGTTTCCTAATAAAGCGATTTGTCAATTGTTGTACTGTTATTATTTAAGTAATATTTTTCTCTCATTTTTTTTTTTTGAATTTATAAGAGAAAATACATGAGCCAGTGACTCAAATGTCTTTTATTTTCCTTGTGAATTTGAATATTTTATTTGTTCTGAATGGCCTACCTACAACAAATATCCCACGTTAGGGGGAAATGTCGTATAGGTGCCAACAAATAAAAATAATATACTTTCTCAAATCTTTATTATAAGGTATCAACTAATTTTTCTTAGAAACTAATAAAAACAGTTAAAGTCAATAAAATTGTCATGTGATTTAAGTAATTTTTAATATTATCTGTACTAATTGTACTAAACTATAATATTATATTAATTACTCTCACCCACTATCTTTATTAATTATGGGCATACATGGAAAAAAATTAATGCTCCTTGGAAACAAGCAAGTGACTTATAAAAAAGACTAAATAAACTTGTTAGTTGGTGCTTTATAATAAGGATCAGAGAGAGTATTAATAAGTCTTATAAGTTGTTAATGGTAACTGATTCACTTATTAATTCTTCTGTTTACTTATCAGTGAAAATTTTTCTGATATTATTTCTTTAAATGGGAACCTAAAAGTCATTATCTTCTGTATAAGTTATTGTAATTAAGATTATTTTTATGAGAGATCATTTTTTGTGGAAGAAAATCACGTCGAACGAGGGCAGAATAATTAATGACGCAAATGGATATTATGAATGTGGAATTTCTAGAGTGATCTGACTCGACCTAATTTAATTGAATGTGCACCGGTAAATGCAGGTACAACACCACTTTTTTTTCTTTTTTCTTTTTTGCCTTGGTACAACACACCTTTTTTTTTTTTTTTTGCCTTGGTATAACACAGCTATGTATTGTACTTTTGAAAAGGCTAATGGAAAAGACACGGTTAAAACAAATTACTTAGACAAAAAAAACTACATACTCCTTTAAGGTCTTTACTAGTAAATTTATTTGGTTATTTTTATAAGGAATTTACTTGTTTCCAATGAGCATTAATTATTTTTTTTTATGTATGCCCATAATTAATAAAGGTAGTGAGTGAGTGTAATAATTAATATAATATTAGAGTTTAGTGTAATTAATAGGGGTAATATTAAAAATTACTTAAATTGTAGGACAACTTTATTAACTTTAACTGTTTTTATTGGTTTGTAAGAAAAGTTAATTGGTGCCTCATAATAAGAACCAGAAAAATGTACTTTGATGATGCTGAGTCTAGGAATAACTTTTCATTGTAATAAAATAACTTGAAAGAGAAAACAGAAAACAGAATTATTTATAAAACTCATCTAACTGAATACAAGAAGATTATTTAGATGTATATCCAGTGGCGGACACAGAAAATTATAGAATGGGCACAATTGGTGGGGGATTGCGCCCCCGAATTTTTTTTTTTTAAGGAAAGTTTTAAATGCATTCAAAAACAAAAAAAAAATATCAAAAAAATATTTATGAAATCAAGTGAATACTGATGATGTAATAAGAGAGACAATTATTTTACAAACCTGTTATTTAGAAAAGTAAGGCTAAGTACTGTTAGAAATAAATGTAGCTACATAAATAACAATGAAGGGTGGGTACTCAATAAGTTCAAGTACATATATTTTAATAAAAAAAAAGTATATTACAATAAAAATAATTATAATGTCATCCTTCTAAGCCTTATTTTTTGGAATTCCATCATAATTGTTTTATTATCAATGCTATCAAATACATCTTTTTTCAATATAAGACACTAAACAATCATTCAACCATTCACCCCTCATTTCATTACGAAGTGCAGCCTTGATGTATTAAAGGTGAACACCTAATTTAAGGGTGGACAATCATTCAAACATGTATTAAATTTTTTTTTTTTAAATCCCAAATAATTGGGGGGCAACTTTATAGCTAGGTCCGCCACTATATCTCTCATTAGAAATCAATGCATAACTCAAAGCAGTAGTAATTATAAAGTACTGAGACCATATTTAGTGCCTAATAAAAGCATAGAAGAGCCCTAGATCATACTAGAAGTTGCGTGCCAATAACTGGAGAGGTGTACGTGAATTATTGCAAATAGAAATTAGGTAAAATGACAAAAAAAATACCATTAAAATTACAAAAACTATAAAATATCTACTAAATTAGTAAAAGAATAAATAAATAATCTAATATGAATATGAGATTTTAAATTTGAGTGTTGACAACTTGAGTTTAGGAATTAGTAACTTGGATAAAACGACTGACAACTTGAGCTCTCCAAATTATTATTTTGTATACCGAAATTGTTATTGCATATGCACAAGTTATAAACACTCAAATTTTAAAATCTCATATTTCTACTAAATTATCTATTTATCATTTTGCTAAAATCAACTTATTGAAGTTTTTGTAATTGAAATGATATTTTTCGGTTATTTTCGATAGAGTTCATTAATTATAGCAACTTTGCTACCATCAACTTCCAACTGATCCAGAAATTGAAGCCTGCCTCTTAAATGTAACCACCACATGTCATTTATCCATTATCCCTGAATTTATTGAACCTTTAAATGTTTTGGTTAAGAAGCATCACTTCCTCCATTCCTATTTACCTGTCCCTATTCAAATGTTCATCTTGTTCCTTAAATATATATGCCATATTCTAAATTTTAAGATATAATTATTAGTATTTCTTTTTAATAATACCCATGTTAGACGGAGGATATTAAATGGATGTAGTTAAGATATAAAATAATGTGGTACTACCATAGTACTACTAGTATTAAATAGAGGGCCAAACTAAAAAAACACACATTATATAAAATTTGGTTTCTCTTTGATATGTGTTTTCACGGGTGAAAAAAAGGCTTTTAAGACCGGACAAAACAGGTATATTAGGACCGGACCCGCGACAGGTCTTGTTCCAGGCGGTATTAAAAGTCTCCCTATTAAAACCGGACTTGTAACCGGTCTTAAAGAGTTTCTTTTAGACGGACATTTTAAACATCCAGTCTTAAAAGTGTTTCAAAAAAAAAAAAAAAGGCTCAAATGAAACAATCGGTCCCAAATCACCAGATCTGACAACATTTTGAATGTCCCTCCGTCATCAACGACGGAGAACCAAGAGAAGATTGGAAGCAACAACAACAAGAAAAACAAAAAAATATGATTACAAAGTCCAGAAATAAGCAAAAATAACAAGAAACAAAAATCATTCACCATGAAAATCGAATTTGAAGTCCAGATCTACAAAAAATCACAAGCTTAAAGCAACCAAATCTGAGCAGGATCCTCTTTGTCGGTGCTAGCAAAGCTTCAAGCAACCAAAATCGAAGTCCAGATCTGAGCAGGAGCGGTCAAAGTAGGAAATAAACAGACTTAAGCAAGAAGAGATCTGGGTTTGATTTCAAGCCGGATCTATGCGAAGGCGGCGTGGAAGGAGCCATAGATCGAAGAGGAAGGAGCCGCCATCGTCCAGAATCCTCAAAGTAGTACCTTTCGCTGTTGCTGAGGATTGGAGTCGACGCCATCGCAAAACCCTCGAAGCATCTCACCGCCAACGTTGCTAAGGATTTGAATGTGTGGCTCTTGGGATGACTTACAAAGATTGTGAGTAGGTTAGAGGAAAATGATGACATTCTTACTGAGGATTTGACTCGTGAGGCTCTTGGGACACTGGTTGAATCTATAACTAAGCAAATGTTATATCACCAAGAAGATAAAGCAGACTTACGGACTTAACAGATTTAGCGAATTTAGTTTTTTTTTTTTTTACACTTTTAAGACCGGTTTTTTGAAACAACTTAAGACCGGTTGTTTTAAACAACCGGTCTTAAAAGTGTAAAAAAAAATAAAAAATTGACCGGTGGCAATTTCGTAAATATATAGAACACTTTTAAGACCGGTTGTTTCAAAAAGTCGGTCTTAAAAGTGTTCTATATATTTACGAAACTGCCACCGGTCATTTTTTTTTTACACTTTTAAGACCGGTTGTTTGAAACAACCGGTTTTAAAAGTGTTCTATATATTTATGAAATTGCGACCGGTCAATTTTTTAATTTTTTTTACACTTTTAAGATCGGTCCGGTCTTAAAATTGTTCTATTTATTTACGAAATTGCCACCGGTCATACTTTTAAGACCGGATCTTTTATAATCCGGTCTTAAAAGTCTTCTATATATTTACGAAATTGCCACCGGTCATATTTTTAAGACCGAATCTTTTATAATCCGGTCTTAAAAGTGTTCTATATATTTGTTGGAAGTTAAGATTTAATTAGTTAGCGTATACGATTATATTGTGCAATTATCTTAATTAAGTTATTAGAGAGATTTTAGGAATCAAGTTAGCAGATCATGATTTTTGAATTTCGTAATTAAATTCCTGATTGTAATCATCTTAATTAAGATGTTAGAGAGATTTTAGGAATTAAGTTAGCAGATCATGGTTTTATGAATTTCGTAATTATATTCTTGATTGTAATAATCTTAATTAAGTTCTTAGAGAGATTTTAGGAATTAATTTAGCAGATCATGGTTTTTTGAATTTCGTAATTATATTCTGATTGTAATCCCTAGATTATAGGAACTGCCTAGGTCAGAAGATTATTTACTTATTAGCATTTGTATATAATTTCAATTAAGCTAAGGAATAAATCATCGCATTCTCGGACTCATCTCTGATCAGCGTCTTCTCACAATATTTACGAAATTGCCACCGGTCATACTTTTAAGACCGGATATTTTATAGCCCGGTCTTAAAAGTATTCTATATATTTACGAAATTGCCATCGATCATACTTTTAAGACCGGATCCGGTCTTAAAAGTGTTCTATATATTTACGAAAGTGCCACCGATCATATTTTTAAGACCGGATCTTTTATAGTCCGATCTTAAAAGTGTTCTATATATTTACGAAAGTGCCACCGGTCATATTTTTAAGACCGGATCCTTTATAATCCAGTCCAAAAAGTTCTTTATATTTACGAAACTGCCACCGATAATACTTTTAAGACCTGATTCTCTATAATCCGGTCTAAATAAGGCGGTCTTAAAGCTCTTTTTTGCACTAGTGTTTGTTCGTTATAAACACAAGTAAGTAAGGACAAATTAACGAAGTTGTATATTGTACTATAAAATATGAAAAAAAAAATGTTACTACTATTTATGAGAAATTCAGGGAAAAAAGTTAGATTCTTAATTTTAGAACAAAATTTTAATGTCAGTTGTTCATTTTTATAAAAGCATATAATTACAGAATTTGACAAATTCTTGCTTTAAATTTTAAATTTGATATTAAATATTGATATTATAGTGATCTCTTCGGTATAAGTCTTGTTTCAAAATATTTTACATATACCAAGATAAGAAGTAAAAAGTTAACCAACTCATTAATTTTGGTAAAATAGTAAATTTGTTTAAAAAAAAAACAAGAGTACATTTCTTGCATCATTACCCTTATTTAGTGCATTAGTTTTTTTTTTTTGGCCAGCAATATTTAATGCATTAGTTAGTAGCATAGCAAAACAGATAAAAAAATATATGAACAATTGACTATACTAAACAACACCTACATATATATACGAGTATGACTCATATTTTGCATCGAAATACTACCTCGAGTTCTAATTATAAGATCATTTTTGTAGTGTAAATTGCACTATAAAAATGGTCTAATAATTAAGACCGGAGGGAGTAAGGTTTTTTAAACAAGACTTATATTTTATACTGATCAATAAATATTTAACTTTATGATGAATGAGTTGTGCTATGTCAAAAACTTTGTAATTCAATATTCAAATGTGAATGATGAGCGAACCTAAAAAGGGAAGAAAAAAATTATACAAATATGAAAGGGTCAGTAAAGGTCACCATTATGAAGAGGAAAACTAGCGAAGCAAAGGAAATATTGATCCCCCAACCACATGTCTTGTTTAGCCGTCACTTTCCCTTTCAAATTAACCAACCTTTTCTTCAAAAGAATTGTTTCTTCTTTTGAGGACATGCCCAATTTATATACCCCTTCCAATTCTAAATACATGAAAAAGTTGATTTTTTTGTAACATTAAGAAAGTTAATTAAATTATTTTAAAATATTTATATTTATCATTTTTTTCTCCAAACTATTTTGCTTAACATAGAAACTGATATATAATCTAATGATACACAACATATGATATGATTAACTAACTTATTTAATTTTTTTAATCTTTTCAAAAAAAAAAAAGTCAAATTTGTCTTATATTCAGGACTAACTTTTTTACTCTTTTTAAAATATTATTGTGTTTTTCTTAAAACAAAAGTTTGCTACGTTAGCTTTCTTAAAACAACAAATAAGGTTATAGTTATTTTTTATTTCTGTCAAAATATATTTATAATTATTTTATACATTTAACTATGCACTAAATTATATTTAATAAACTATGAAGTAAATATATATTTTTTGTTTTGCAGAAAAAATAATCTGTAATTTGTTCATTTTTTAATAAATAAAAGTAAGATCAATTTTATTTGAAAAAATATCTAATTATCTTTTGATTTTGACGTTACTGTACTACTCCATTTTTTTTGCCCACAATGTCACAATACAATGTTATAAAATTGTATAAACTAAAAAATACATGTAACCTGTGAGTGTCATACAAAATCTGATAAATAAATTATACCACTACTATACATTTTGTTTGGTCGAAGATCGAAGATGACATTTTTACATCATATAGAAAAAAAAAAAAACTATGCTGTTTATAAGAGATTAAGATACGAATGAAACGTTTGACATTATATGCAATAATGCGAATATAAATAAATAATTAAATATGCACATGACTTTGGAGAAATGTAGCTTGTAGGAATATGAGCAGTCCCACGTGGGAGCGAGGTGGCAAGATTTTGGTGATAGAGGATCTAGAATTGCCAATTTAGGAGGGTGTCCGTCTAATCTTGTTAAGCACAAATTTGGGGCAATTAATTAAGAAGCGCCCTCTTCATGAGACACTATTGGACACCCCTCTCTCTATCTATCTTTTTAAACTCGGACCGGCCACTAAATTAGCCAGGGTACTAGATTAAGGGTTAGTAAGTCATATCAAAGCTAACTCGAAGCTGAACCGGTGAAAAATTAAAGATTTCAGGGTCATTACTATAAAATTATAAGGAAAATTTAAAAAAATGATTTCTTTTTACCATAGTTTTAAATGAAAAACTTTTTGCCCTTGGTTTTAAATGAAAATTACCCTTTTGGTTGATGCTTGGTCAACTAAGCTGTGGTGTCTTGGCGCTCCTAAAACGTATGATTGATTTACCGATCGCTCCTTAACCCTTTTTAATACAGAACCGGGTTGATGCTTGGGCCGGATTGATTTACCGATCGTTTCACTGGTTTCCGATCCGGTTTGGATTTCAAAACTTTGCTCTCTATTATTACCATTATTATTTTATATTCCCTATTCCTCAATCATCCCATTGTCCTGCTTCCATGGCATTAGTAATTAGTACTTTTCTCAATGCTAAAAAAATTCATGAGTTGATGTTTTTAATTTTTAAATATACCTATATTTTATTTTTTAAAATGCTTCTAATAAAGTCATTAAATGAAACCTTGGGGTCTTATGGCCCAATGACACCAAATGCCCCTTTAAATGTGATATTGTGAGTTTGAATTCTCTATAGAGATTGTAAATCTATATGTCATGAATGTGTGAGTTATTAAAAAAAGTCATTAAATAAAATTACACCTTAATTAATTTATTATGATAAATATAATGAAGATGGCAAAAAAGATATAATTAAATGAAGGGCAAGATGCATTAATTACACTACCACGCACTTTGATCCATTGGAAAAGGGGTTATACTAACTTAAACAGTGATCTCATGTTCAAGTTATAAGTATGATTGCTGCGATAATTATTTGGAAGTAACGAGATGCCTTCATGGATCAATCCAAAAAAAAAATAAATAATAAAGCATCAATTACACCGTCAAATTTCTCAAATTCTCATATACTCTCTTCAATCCTACATATAAGTCACCTTCAGGAAAAATAATAATAATAATAATGATCATTGTTAAAGATGAACTATTAATTACTTTCTTCTAATTTTACCCTTCATGATTTTTTATTTTCTTTATTAAATAGAGTATAGATGTTACATATGAAAGAGTATAATTATCTATTAAGTTCATATATATATATCAAGATGAGTGTTAGAAATTTGGTTGTAGTTACAGATTTAGATAAGCAACTTGCATACGTACAAAATTGTTTTGAATTGTTTAGAGATAAAGCATAGAAAATATGTGAGAAGTTGCAAGAAATGCGAGTATATATAGAAGTTGCTTTGTTTTTAAGTGTGTTTATAGTTTAAAAGCATTTTAGACGCTTGGCGTTATAGATTCTAAATTCCATAAATAGAAGCACATGAAGAAGGTGTAATAGAGCTTTCGCCGACTTGGATGGTTCACCCACAGAAAATGAAGGAAGTAGGAACCACCTGAAAACCTAGAAATCACCTACTTCAATTCCCCCTTCACCCTTCAGCTAGATGTGAACACTCTTTCTTCTTCATTTATTTCACTTTATTATATATACTGCCACACATATTGCTCCCTTGTTTTCATTTTACTCTCTCTCGAATCTTTTTAAAAATACCCTTATTTATAAAGACGATGAATAAAAGAAAATAAATAGAAAAAAAAGAGTGAGAAAAATAAATGAGAAAGTCATATAATTAATTGAAGATAAAAATAAAAATATGCATTAAATTTTAAACGAAGCAAAATTGCTGCTTATACTATAAATTAAATAAGGTTGGAGGAGCCGTAAATTATAATATTCAACTACTCCCTCGAGTCCTTATTATAAGACATCAACTAATAATTCTCATAAACTAATAAAACACAGTTAAAATCAATAAAATTTTTATAAAATTTAAGTAATTTTCAATATTACTCATATTAATTACACTAAACTCTTATATTATATTAATTATTACTCTCACCCACTACCCTTATTAATTATGAGATACTGGTACATGAAAAAAACAATTAATACATATTAGAAACAAGAAAATATTTTATGAAAAAGTTCAAATATATTTATTAGTTGATCTCTTATAATAAAAACCAAGAAAAAGTATATATCATACCAGCGCGCTCTTTTGTCGTCATTTACGACCGAATTAAATTCTCTTGCAATTCATGCTTTTGACTTTTTTAGGTACAAATCAACTGCATAAAATATTAAGTGCAACCTGTTAGTTTTATCATCTTCACACGTGTTTTGTTCTAGTATGATGGTTTGACACCAAAATGTGTATATAGTTATATACATTATCATACGAGAACAAAATGGGAGATATGAGAAAATAACAAAATAGAGTTCGTTTGAAGCTGCTGCAGATTTGAATCAACTTGAGTTGAAAGCCAAGAAGATACACACATAGATACTCCTCCCCCTATACAAGTGTCCTCTCACCTCTTCCTTCCATTCTTGGCTTCCTCTCTCTCTCTCTCTCCCATTCTCAACCTCGCCATGTCTTCTCTCTCCTCCCTCCCTCTTCTCCTCCTTCTCTTCTTCTTCTCACCCACCATTTCTACCACCACTCCTCGCTTCAAACAAGCCCCTCGCTTCTACAACTCTCCCACCTGCCCCGCCTCCGACGACGCAGACGCCGCCGTCCACGTCGCAATGACCCTCGACCTCTCCTACCTCCGAGGCTCCATGGCCGCCATCTTCTCCATACTCCAACACTCTTCCTGTCCCGACAACATCGTCTTCCACTTCGTCTCCGCCGCCTCCAAGCCTTCCTCCTCCTCCATCCTCAACCACACCCTCTCCACTTCCTTCCCTTACCTCCGTTTCCGAGTCTACCCCTTCGACGACACCACCGTCTCCGGCTTCATCTCCTCCTCCATACGCTCCGCATTGGACTGCCCCCTCAACTACGCCCGCAGCTACCTCGCCAACCTCCTCCCGACGTCCGTCCGAAAAGTCGTCTACCTCGACTCCGACCTAGTCCTCGTCAACGACATCGCCGAACTCGCAGCAACGCCGCTCGGCTCCGACTCGGTCCTCGCCGCGCCAGAATACTGCAAAGCCAATTTCACCTACTACTTCACGCCGTCGTTTTGGTCAAACCCGTCCCTGTCGCTCACATTCGCCGGTCGGAGGGCGTGTTATTTTAACACAGGCGTGATGGTGATCGATTTGGAGCGATGGCGGGAAGGGGATTACACGCGCAAGATTGAGGAGTGGATGGAGCTGCAGAAGAGAATGCGGATCTATGAGCTGGGATCGTTGCCGCCGTTCTTGCTCGTGTTCGCGGGGGATATAGCTCCGGTGGATCACAGGTGGAACCAGCACGGACTCGGCGGTGACAACTTCCGGGGGCTCTGCCGGGAGCTGCACGCGGGCCCTGCGAGCCTCTTGCATTGGAGCGGGAAGGGAAAGCCTTGGGCCCGATTGGACGCAAATAGGCCTTGCCCGTTGGATGCGTTATGGGCTCCTTATGATCTTCTGGATACGCCTTTCGCTCTGGAGGCCTAGGCCCGTCCAACGCCTACCCTCTCATTCATATTTGTTTTCCATAAATCTAATTTTCCTTTTAATTTCTTGTATAAATCAGAGATGGCGCCACAGTCACTCAGAGTTTCTAATTTCTATGGATCACGGTGATATTTTTTATTTGTTTTTGATTTGTACAGTCAGGTCAGAATCAGATACATATTCTGCTTGTATTCTTGTTTTTTGGGAGCTAGTCAAGTGTATGGGTATTATTACAATACAGATAGATGGAATAAATCATGAACATGAAGGGACTTGCTTTTGCAGTTCACAGAATTAAGGTTTCCAATCACTTATGTTTATTTAAAAAAAAAAAAGTTTAGATGGGATAAACACCAGTACTCCACTAGGGCTAAAACATGCTTCCAAGTTCAAATAACGTTTACAGAGGTATTTACAGATCGTCCACCAATGATGCTCTCATATTAGCCAACGGAGGCATTTTACAAAGCAGTCAAATGATTTCGTACCGTCCTATTTGAATACTTGTAACTCAAAGTCATTGTTTGACAACATATCCATGTATAGGAACTTTTTTTACATTAAAAATCATGTTGGGTCAAACACACTGTTTTATTTATGGGAAAAACACTTCTCATGTTGTAGGAGAAGTGTTTTCTCATGTCACACACACATGAAATGGTGGGACCCACACATATATATAATGAGCATTATATATATATGTGGGTCCCACCATTTCATGTGTGTGTTGGAATCTTCTTCTTCTCATGCAACATGAGAAGCTTAAACCCCTTTATTTATATGCTCCCTCCGTTTTTACCCTATATATAAATCCTTTAAACTAAATCACGAGATTTAAAAAAGCAGTTAAAACTAAGTAAAAGTAATAAATATATAGAAAATATAAGTTGTTTTTCAAAAATACCACTATTAAGAGAAAGAGAGAGATAGAGTATAATAATTAAGAAAAAAGGATGTATGAGGAATAATTGATAATAGAGTAATTTAGAGTAAAGTAGTAGATAAAAATGTATGTATTATTGAAACAAACTCAAAAAAATCTTATAAAAAGGGACAAGCCCATTCAAAAAAGGATTTTATATATAGGGAACAATACATCACGTATCTAGTACTACTTTCAGTCCTAATTATAGGAACACTTTTGTAGTACAATTTACACTACAAAAGTGTTCATATAATTAGGACCGGAGTGAGTATAATATATTCCTAGTTTTAAGGGGATCTCTGAGATTGGTGATGTATTGGGTGTGGATCAGTGTGAGATTCTAGATACGTTCTCTTGCACGAGGATGGGATGAAATTGTAATTAACTTTGTCAAAGATGTTTAAGAAGTTGCGACATTAATAAAATGACGAGATTCATACTCAGCCATTCAGACGTAATATATAGCATTGTTGGCAGACTACTTTTAGTAAAGATTTAACCTTTTTTTCCTGTTAAATAAAGATTTAATATTTTTAAGAAAATTAGTTAAAATTTTGATTCAATTATTACTACCTCCGGTCCTAATTATAAGATCGGGTTGACTTTTTTTGGAGAGATTAAGGAAGTTAAATAAGTTACTTATTAATCATATCATATATTGTATATCTTTAGATTATATATTAGTTTATTAGTCATTATAATTAGTTTGGAGAAAAAAAATAAAAATAAAAATACTCTAAAGTAATTTAATTAACTTTTTTACTTTTTTTTCTTCAAAAAGTCAACTTTATCTTATAGTTAGAATCAGAGGGAGTAGGATAAAAAAAGAGGATAATTAAGAGGAAGGAAAAAAAGGGTGTCTCCATTGATCTCTTTCCATTTAATGTATCCACTAAGATCAAGTTTTAATAGTTGAGATTTATTTCATTTACCATGGTAGATTTTTATTATATCCAATGTTATAATAATATTTTTATATAATATTAAATCTCAATCATTAAAAGTTGAACAAATAGTGGATAGTGGATACATTAAATAAAGAGAAAATAGAGAATGAGATCAATGGAGACACTCCTCTTCATAGCATTGATCATCCCCTCGTCAGCTTTAATTTAGGGAGTGGCTACGGTTCAATGCAGTGGACCGTCCACTTCCCTCCTTTGCCTAAAAACCGCGTCGTTTTTTATGCTCTACCTTTTTTTTAGGGAAAATCCGTACTAGGGCCCTTTTAATCTAAAAAATCTCAATTAAGGCCCCAAGACTCTGACATTCCCAGAAGAGGCCTCAGGGCCCTTTTTGACATTTGAATGTTAAATGAAAAGACAAAAACACCCCCACTTAGTTTCACTTTCCTCTTTTTGTGTCGAATTGCCCGAAGAGCATCTTCCTCCTCTCCGCTTCAGATCACTCCTCTGAGTCAGACCTCTGTGATCGCCGTCGACTGTGACCGGCCTGCATGCTTGGTTTGCGAAATCTATCTCTTCATCTTCATGAACAGCAACATAGTAAATTTAGGGCGTCGAATTCGAAGGGGAGGAGGAACCTACCTCCCTCATATTTCATTTTTATTCTCACTCTCTCAGCAATCAGTTAGTTTATTTGATGTGATTGAATCGGATTCGGTCTCGCGCATCCAAACCCGATTTTGAGATTCTATGCTTCATCTTCTTCCTCTCGCCTGAATTAAACAAAACGTGGTGGGGTTGTTTCTTGATTTTGTTGTCGGTGAGATTTGTAGTCTATGCCTTCGGTTCACGTGAAAGCCCTACGGTACTACCTAACTGCTCTTCTTTGTTCAAGAACTCTCTCAATTTGATTTGTGATTCTAATTTATAATTGTGTTTTTACTTTTCCATCGGTTTAGAGTTTAATTAATTATATAATTAATCGTTGCAATTAGCTTCACCTATCATTCTCATCCGAATCTAACTTTCTCTCTGCAATTTTTTCCGTGACGTTGTTTCATTCATCTTCTTAAGCTTGTTCTCGGCACGAGACGCTTGTGAATTTTGCACTTAACTACTCCTATTTTGGAATTGGTAAGCCCTCTTAGTAGCGCCTTGATTTACAATTATGCTTATGTACTTGATAGTCCTAAATATGCCCGCTACATCTGCAACTTTGTTGTACTCTTAAATTACCGTCCTTTGATGCTGTGCATATTAGAGTCAAGAACATGTGGATCTCAAAGGTCAGATTGGGGCCTAGCCAAGAAGAAGATATTTCCAGCACTTTCTGCACTCTACTATGAGGACTGTCTCCCTAAGGTCAGATTGGGGCTTTTGTTTTTGCTGGTTACACATTAGGACATTTTTTATTCTTTTAATCATTATATTTTGAAAGATATGGTTTTGATTAGAATTGATAAGAGGTAGTATCTTATAGCTTGCAAAAAAATGCCTACTCTTAAAGTTCCTATATTGAAAGTGCTTATTCTTGAGGGCATGGGCAGAGTTAGATTGAGGTTGAACTTGTTGATATTTATACTTGGTATAGTGCTCATTTGTATTCAAATTGGTTTTATGAACTTTGAAGGGTGACAATTAGAATACTGTTTTTGAGTTAATATAATTTGGCTTAATCCGAAAAGTGGAAGTTAAATATTTGTTCAAATAATATACTTCTTAAATACAATTCTCTTAAATGGGGTATAGAAGATATTTGAAATGAAATTTATTTTGCCCCTACCGTTGTTCTCCTATGAAAGACAGATTGTCATATATGTTGTTTGAAGCATTACTTTTCAAAAAGAAAAAAGAAAAAAGAAAAGCTATAAGTGAGTTGAAGATGCCAAGAATTTAAGAGTAAGAAGGAAAATAGGTGGAGGATATAAGAAGGATGAAAGTAGAACAAGAACTAAAATCCCATGTGTACACACAATAGTATAGTTGATAACTACAATGCATATTACAACTATCTTTTAGGTTCTGGTATCTGTTAGTTGCATACTTGCCTAGCTTCCTTAGGTGAAATTGACATGATATTCTATCTTTAATGTCACCAATAACTGGCTTATTTCTAAATGATATGATAGAAAAGAAGTGCTTATTTGTTCATTTAGAAGTTGAATTTGTTGTTGCTTTTCACACAGTTTGAATAGAACGCATTTGATCAGTACTTGCTAATGACATGCCTACAACATTTTTTTTCTACGGTTACCCTTTAAGCACTTTATTCATGTTGCAGTTTAAATTTTGTAGTTTTACTTGCAATTTAATTAGTTTTGAAGTTTGAACTAAGTTTTAATTTTGAATTCTCTTTAAGATACTAATAAATTGCATTTTATTTTCTTGGTTTGGTTGAATTAATGATTTTGTTCAATTTGAAACTGCTTCAGTAGGGTGGGAGAATTTCCAATCGCCTGTTTTATCTATCAATTCCTCCAAATATTTTTGTAGATGCTGTAAAATGTGCAAGCACATCTGCTTCTTTTGCTAATGGTTGGACAAGAGTCATTGTTGAGAAGCCTTTTGGCCGTGATTCAGAATCTTCAGCTGCTCTAACAAAATCTCTCAAGCAAGATCGACGAGAGGACCAAATTTTCAGGTCTTATGAGTAAAAACATTTTATATGCAGCTATTAATAATTTAACATGGTCTAATAAAATGAAAAATTTCGTGCAGGATTGATCACTACCTTGGGAAAGAGCTTGTGGAAAACCGGTCCGTTCTTCGGTTCTCGAATCTCATATTAGAACCCCTGTGGTCAAGACAATATATAAGAAATGTACAGCTGATATTCTCAGAAGACTTTGGTACCGAAGGACGTGGAGGGTATTCAAACTGTCGATGATCGAGGACTCCCACAAGCGGAAGATGAGCCGTTAGGAAGCAATCGTTTAATTTAGTTAGGCTGACTTGGTTTTAAGTGTATATACATCTCATCGGTTGTATGACAGATTTTATTACAAAGAATTGTGGAGAATACTTGAGTTCATATTCATAACAAAGTTTAGTAACTTTTATGATATATGTGACATGACATTTTAATATGAATGACAAAGACAATTGTTTCCTTCATCTCTGTCATTGTTAGTTTGTGTGTCCAGAAGCTGCAAAATGGGATATAATTTACCAACATTATCAGGAACCACTAACAACAACATCAGTCCCCTTTAACAACATCATCAGCCCCCTTTAACAACAACATCAGCCCCCTTTAACATAAACATCAGACAAAAAGAACAACCATATCAGAAAAATATACAACTATATCAACCCCAACTATATTAGAAACAAATGTCAACAACATCAGCCCCCACTGACAACAACATCAGCCCCCTTTAACAACCACATCAGCCCCCACTGACAACCACATCAGCCCCCACTGACAACATCATCAGATCCCACTGACAACATGATCAGCCCCAATTAACAACCATATCAGCCCCCACTAACAACATGATCAACCCCAATTAACAACCATATCAGCCCAAACAAACAACATCATCAACCCCCTTTAATATCAACATCAGAAAAAAAGAACAACCATATCAGAAAAAAATGCACAACTATAGCAACCCCAATTAACAACCATATCAGAAAAAACTGACAACCACATCAGCCCCCACTGACAACATCATCAGCCCCCGCTGACAACCACATCAGCCCCCACTGACAACATCATCAGCCCCCACTGACAACATCATCAGCCCAAACTGACAACATCATCAGCCCAAACTAACAACATCATCAGCCCCCTTTAATATCAACATCAGAAAAAAAGAACAACCATATCAGAAAAAAATGCACAACATATAATCAGTAACCATTAACAACAACATCAGTAACCATTAACAACAACATCAGCCCCCATTAACAACCATATCAGCCCTTTAACAACCAAATCATAGCCCCTTAACATATATTTGTCAGCGTCATTTACATTTGTCTTACAATATGAAAATGTGTACATAAATGACACTTGGATACAATTGTGACAACAATATCCAACGTTCATTTACAACACCAAATGCATCTACAAATCATAATAACAACATCACACACCATCTCCAAAAATAATATGGGTGTGGATTTCTCTGTAAAGACATATACAATAAAAGAGTGTGAGACGCAATGCCCAAAAAAGAAACCCCCAAGACACCATGAATGATCAGCTTGGATTTGGATTCTTGCAAGTCCTGATGGAGTGTCATGACTCATGGCATCTACCACAATGATAAACCTTCCATTTTGAATGATTCATTGTAGGCATGCTTGATGGTACACTATGCGAAGAACACGGCAATGATAGCAAGGCTTGAGTTTCAGTGAACATTTCAGGGGGAGACATAGACAACACAGCTGCACCTCCAAAGACTTCATCCCTCCTGCGACAAACAACAATTATTAGTGCAAGTAATGAGAACCAAGTAATGACAATTTATATAGGAACAAATTACATTTCTTAACACAACAACACTTGCACTTCTTGTTCTTCCATTTGCACATTAATTCGTTGTGGTCTATTGTCATTATTTCCATTTTCTAAATGGAAATACATCTTCAAAGAGTCATCTGAACTATAAATAGAAGTATCAAAGTCATCCCCTTCTTGGCATCTTCAACTCACTCATAGCTTTTCTTTTTTTTTCATTTTGAAAAGTAATGCTTCAAACAACATATATGACAATCTGTCTTTCATAGGAGAACAACGGTAGGGGAAAAATAAATTTCATTTCAAATATCTTCTATACCCCTTTTAAGAGAATTGTATTTAAGAAGTATATTGTTTGAACAAATATTTAACTTCCACTTTTCGGATTAAGCCAAATGATATTAACTCACAAACAGTATTCTAATTGTCACCCTTCAAAGTTCATAAAACCAATTTGACAAAGAAATGAGCAAGATACCAAGTATAAATATCAACAAGTTCAACCTCAATCTAACTCGCCCATGCCCTCAAGAATAAGCACTTTCAATATAGGAACTTTAAGAGTAGGCATTTTTTGCAAGCTATAAGATACTACCTCTTATCAATTCGCAAGTGAGGGTCTTGCTGACCATATTTCTTAGTTCTGTATCCGTCATCTTACTTCGAGCATAACCATAGATGGTGAAATGCTAAGATAAGACAGATTCATTTTAATCAAAACCATATCTTTCAAAATATAATAATTAAAAGAATAAAAAATGTCCTAATGTGTAACCAGCAAAAACAAAAGGCCCCAATCTGACCTTAGGGAGACAATCCTCATAGTAGAGTGCAGAAAGTGCAGGAAATATCTTCTTCTTGGCTAGGCCCCAATCTGACCTTTGAGATCCACATGTTCTTGACTCTAATATGCACAGCATCAAAGGACGGTAATTTAAGAGTACAACAAAGTTGCAGATGTAGCGGGCATATTTAGGACTATCAAGTACATAAGCATAATTGTAAATTAAGGCGCTACTAATAGGGCTTACCAATTCCGAAATAGGAGTAGTTAAGTGCGAAATTCACAAGCATCTCGTGCCGAGAACAAGCTTAAGAAGATGAATGAAACAACGTCACAAAAAAAATTGCAGAGAGAAAGTTAGATTCGGATGAGAATGACAGGTGAAGCTAATTGCAACGATTAATTATATAATTAAACTCTAAACCGATGGAAAAGTAAAAACACAATTATAAATTAGAATCACAAATCAAACTGAGAGAGTTCTTGAACAAAGAAGAGCAGTTAGGTAGTACCGTAGGGCTTTCACGTGAATCGAAGGCATAGACTACAAATCTCACCGACAACAAAATCAAGAAACAACCCCACCACGTTTTGTTCAATTCAGGCGAGAGGAAGAAGATGAAGCGTAGAATCTCAATAATCGGGTTTGGATGCGCGAGACCGAATCGATTCAATCACATCAAATAAACTAACTGATTGCTGAGAGAGTGAGAATAAAAATGAAATATGAGGGAGGTAGGTTCCTCCTCCTCTTCGAATTCGACGCCCTAAAATTACTATGTTGTTGTTCATGAAGATGAAGAGATGGATTTCACAAACCAAGCACGCAGGCCGGTCACAGCCGACGGCGATCACAAAGGTCTGACTCAGAGGAGTGATATGAAGCGGAGAGGAGGAAGCTGCTCTTCGGGCAATTCGACACAAAAAGAGGAAAGTGAAACTAACTGAGGGTGTTTTTGTCTTTTCATTTAACATTCAAATGTCAAAAAGGGCCCTGGGGCCTCTTCTGGGAATGTCAGAGTCTTGGGGCCTTAATTGAGATTTTTTAGATTAAAAGGGCCCTGGTACAGATTTTCCCTTTTTTTTAAGCTCTGCTTTTTTTTAGTAACAATCAGTATCCTGAAGTATTTTTTTAAAAATAATTATTTTAGTATCTTGAAAAAAATATTTCAGAGTACTGACTGGTACTAAAAAAATACTTTAAGATATTGACTGGTACTGAAAAATACTTCAGTACTAGTCAATATCTTGAAATATCTTTTTACTACCAGCTAATACTCTAAAACATTTTTAAAAAAAAATGTAGAGCGTAAAAAACGACACAGTTTTTGGATAGATGAGAGAAATAGACGGTTTACTGCAGCTGCTCCCATTAATTTATGGAGCTATTAGGGGTGTGGACTCTTTGTTTTCTCTATGAGGATACACATATCTTATTAAAAGCAATTCAATTTGAATTGTTGAGTATCCTCTTAAAAAGGATTTGAACATTGATTTATCATATTGTGATGGACAAATCCATTCCAACTCTAATTGGCAGGTCTCTAGTTTTGCTTGTCCCTGGGTTGTGCACCTTTGTTTTTTTTTTTTTCCTTCTCTTAATAAATAGGGAGAATCTGGGTTTGGAAATGATAGATTCCTGTACCAAAAGTAAATATGACAGATTCCAGCTGAGAAATTGGGTTTGGGCTTTTAGTTTTTTTTCCCTCATCCACCAAAGGCGAAAACTTTATTCATTTCACATTATTGCTTCCACAAACTTAGCACCTATTTGGAGTGACAACAATTATATATTTTTTTACCAGCACTACTAGTAGTGCAGTGGTATTGGGATTCATTTCCCCCCTTAGGTCCTTAGTTCGATCCCCCTCCCCTCACCTTGTATCAAAACAAAAAAAATTATTATTTTTTTAACGTGATTTATTGTGTATGAGGTAAGTATATGAGATGAGTTTATCTCAGTTTTGATGAATGTGTTTCTCTAACACTATTTTAAACAAGCACTTATTTGATCAATCGGTCTCACTCTCCTATTCAAATTCCATGATGATATACAAGGCTTGTTTTTAGCACATTTTATCTTGGAGTTTGCAATTCTTTTTGAACTTAATGGGTGGCAGTTTTATCGACAAGCTCGCTTCAGAATTTTTGATATGGAAAAGAGGAAACATTAATGCACTAAACTTTTTTTAGGAAAAAATATAAAAGACTGAGTCAATTATAGATAACCCTCTTAAAATTTTAAAGTTTAAATTTAATCTCTCCCTGACATTTTATTTTTTAACTTTTAACCTCATGCCGTTAAGTGATATTGTTATGGTTTTAAAGGAAAATATCATGTTAGATTATGAGACGACACGTGTCATTCTATGTGGCATCCTGTGTAAATTACTAATTTCATAAAACCCCTATGAACTTTGAGCAGTTGCAGAGAATCCCCTGAACTTTGATCAATTATGAATAACCCTTTGACATTTCAAAATTTAAATTTAATTCCTTTAAAATTTTGATTTATAATATTAAACCATACACCGTTACTTTCTATCATTTTAATAAATTTATTAAATTTTTTACTATCATTTGTCAATTAAAATAGTTCTTTTGTATGGCAAAAACTAGAAGAATAATACTTAGAAAAATATAAAATAAACTTTGAACCTCTAATTCAAGAAAAAATATGCATTACTAATAAAAAAAATTAATGAAGGTAAGAGCTATCATCTAACAAAAATGTAATATTTAAACTATCAATGCGCAATCATCTCAACAATATATTTAACATAAATGATGACAATTTTATACTATCAATACTCAATTAACCCAAGAAAATAAGTAAATGTTTTACAAATGATGACATTTTTATTTTTATATTTTTTAAATAGTATTCTTCAAGTTTTTTTTTTCATACAAGAAAACTATTTTAATTGATGAATGATAGTAAAAAACTTAATAAATTCATTAAAATAACAACATGATGTTTACTTATTAAAAATCAAAATTTTCAGGAAGTTAAATTTAAATTCTGAAATGTTAATGAGGTTATTTGTAACTGATCAAAGTTCAGGAGGTTTTATGAAATTAGTAATTTCCACATTCATAGCCATATTGCTCTAATTTTCTATTCTGAAATTATATGACCAGAAGTCATATTGCTTTGATTTCCTATTATATGGCCAGAAGCCATATTCCTCTTATTCCTATTTTAAAATTATATATATGACCAAAAGTCATATAACTTTGATTCCTATTTTGATGTTATATGGCCAGAAGCCTTATCCCTTTCTCTTTTACAATATGGTCAAAAAAAAAAAAAAAATGGTCATAAGCCATATTCATTTGATACCCTATTATATGGCCAAAAGTTATATACTTTTGTCTTTTTTTATTGGACGTTTAGAAACCATATACAACTTTTATACTTTTATTTATCCTATTGATAAAAGGCCAGAAGCCATATAATTTTATGTTGAAGATAAAAGGAAGGAATCCGTATGATTCTGATTTCTCATCTTGAGATTAATTGGCTTGAACCCATGAGATCTAAATGACTCGAAGCTATAAAATTTTTATTTTGTTGTAATATCTTACTTTATGAATTATTTCTTGTGTTTATAAATTTTATATTACTATCGTTGGTGTTATTATATTGCTTTTTTCATTTCAAATTTTATTAATTGTCTTTTATTGCATTAAGTCTAAACTATGTTAAATCTTGTGAAATTTAAATTTGTGGCTTTTTCCAGTATTGGAAAAAACTATTAATTATCTTACTTAATCCATGATTTTTCTATGCCACCATTTGCATGAAGGCTTTAAAATTGAATATTTGGCAATAAAAGATCCCCTTATTCTTTGGAACAAATTAAAAGAAATGTATGACCACCAGAAGATAGTTATTCTTCCAAAAGCTTGTTATAAATGGGTGCCTCCAATTTGTTCCTACAACGACAATATTGTGAAAGAGATTTTAAGAAATATATTGAATTAATTTCTCACCTCCATGTGGTCAAATAAAACAATGAGCTTTTGTTGCAAAAATAATGAATCGCGCCCAACAGGCTCGACTCCATTCCCAGAAGTAAATGTAGTAATGAATGAATCTAATTGTGATTGTGGCAAGGATGTAAACATGGCTACAGTCATGGGCATAGCCATGGTCATAATCATGGTGGTTCAAATTTTCACTCGAAGTGGAGAAAAATTAAAATAAATCATGTTGATAAGGCTGATAATTTTGAGTATGGTGACATGGATAATACCCATTTGTATCTTACTGATTTATTAGCATAAATTATTTTTGTTTATTTGAACTGTTATGCTTTAGTATGTTGCATTTTAATTATATTGTCCTTTATTTTCATGTTTCTTTTAAAGAAGAATGATTTTTAATGACATCAATCCTAAAGATTTATGTCTCCTTAATAGTGCAACAACCCACACTATTACTCAGAAATATTAAATAGTTTTCTTCCTTAGACATATGTGAAGCTAATGTTCAAACTATATTCGGAAATATAAATATAACTGAAGGCTCTGGAAAAGCTAATATTTTGTTCTCTGAAGGAATAAAATTATATATTGATAATGCATTTTATTTTACCAAGTCTAAGAGAAACTTATTGAGTTTCAAGGATATTCGTATAAATGGATATCATATAGAAACAATTGAAAATAATCAGGAATGTCTTAATATTATGAATTTAGTTTATGGTAGAAAATGCATATTGTCTATCGCTCAAAAGGTTACATCCACCTTATTAGATAAACTGGGTCATATAGTTTTATATCCCTTACCAAATGAACTATCAAAAAATGCAGGAGGAAAATGCATTTCTAGTTGGGATAGAATAATATAACCCTAATTTTCTAATTCTTCCAACCTTTCAATCTCAACAACTTTGCTACGGATAGCATATTAAAGAAAAGACATAGCCTTGTTATCATGCTTCGTAGTATATCGTCTTTCATAATGTCTCTAATAGCTATAGTAATAGTTGTTGCATCAGTACGTGACAATCATAGGACTTCATTCCTACTAACTTCAAATCTTCTATTGAGACATGTCTTCTCACATTAGATGAATACCCTTGTGGCACCTTAATGACATGCAAACACCCACAGAAACTTTTTTTTCTCGGCTTTTGACAACGTATGCGTTGCTGGCTCCAAATATGCTTTCTTACCATTATCTCTTAGTTGTGGTGTAGCCATTCTCTTAGTCCCATTTCAACCTAGTCCAGTCTCGTGCAAATTTTATCTTTAGTTTTCCCTGGTATGTGCAAAAGCATACCAAAAAGGCTATCATATACATTTTTCTCCACATGTATCACATCAATACTGTGTCTAACATCAAGACTACGCTAATATGGAAGATTAAAGAAAATTGACCTCTTATTCCATATGTTCTTCTCACCCATAGTCCTCTTATTCTTACCGAATGTGACATTGATTCTTTCCACCCGACTATAAACCTCATCTCCAGTTAATGGCTTTATAGCTATTCCATTTTTCAGCAAACCATTAAAACTCTTTTTTAGCCTATTGAATGGGTGGAACTGAGGAAGAAATCGTCTATGACCAAGGTAGAGAATTTTTCTTCCGTGCTTAAGTTGATGGAAGTGTGTGTCTGCTTCACATATCAGACATGCTTTATGCCTCTTCATACTATATCCTGACAAGTTTCCGTATGCAGGAAAGTAGTTTATTGTGGTGAAAATAATTGCACGTAACTTAAGGGACTCCTACTATATGCATCAAAGACATGTACGCCATCCTTCCACAACTTCTTTAAGTCCTCCATCAAAGGTTCAAGTAGACATTGATATCGTTCCCTAGCTGTTTTAGTCCCGAAATCATCATAGAAAACATCATATGTTTGCGTTTCATATGTAACCAGGGAGGTAAGTTGTAAATCATCAGGAGAACCAGTCATGCACTATGTATACTACTAAGAGTGTTGTAAGGATTGATTCCATATGTGCAAAGCCCAAGCCAAAGGTTTCTTGGCTCGCTGCCAAATCTAGGAAACATTTGATCTATTTTCTTCCATTGAGGAGAGTCAGTCGGGTGCCGAAGGTATTTTCCATCACATATTCTCTCATCAAAGTGCTATCTCAACTTCTTTGCTTCTTTTGCATTTGCATACATTCTCTTAAACGTAACCACGGTATAATTGGAAGATATCACAAAACCTTTAAAGGTTTCCTTTAACTTGTATCATCACCACAGCCACCATCTTTCTTCACTTTGTACCATGAAGTTCATTTCGGACACTCACTTAGTCCTTCATACTTATTTCTGTACAATATGCAGTCATCAGGGC
Source organism: Acacia pycnantha (assembly GCA_025563575.1). Classification (NCBI taxonomy): domain Eukaryota; kingdom Viridiplantae; phylum Streptophyta; class Magnoliopsida; order Fabales; family Fabaceae; genus Acacia; species Acacia pycnantha. The sequence continues at coordinate 917,212 of JAMWYP010000038.1, forward strand.
AAACATGTATCTTTTTATATTCATACCCATCGTAGATAAGGTTTTCTTGGCCTCATACATATGATTTGGAAGTGCATTATCCTCTGGAAACATATCACGCAATAATTCAAGTAACAATGTGAAACTATTATCGTCCACCCACAAGTTGCCTTTAAGTTCACCAAATGCAAAATACTTGACAAGCGTGTATACTTAGTACACCTAGAGTACAAAGGTGTCTCGACATCACTCAGTATGCTATCATATACACGTGATTGTACAAAATATTCTACCTCAACATCATGAATCATTTTCTCCATTCTATTATCATCTACGACATCCAAAACTTCCTTCTCATGGGACGCACAGACAATCACTTCCTCACCGTGATCCATTTTATTACCACCTAATCCAAATTCAACAGTACTCAAGCTTAGAACAAGTGTCATTATGACCAAAGCAGGCCAGAAAAAAATTAATGAGTATTAAATGCCACCCCACCAAACCAATCATGGTAGAAGTCAGGAAATGTGGCTTATGACTTTAAGCGGCTTTTCACCTAAAAGCCCAATACACAAAGTGCCCATTCAAAAATAGACTAAAAATATAAAAACAATCAATCTCATGTTTAGCCCCACAATCGCATGTTTTGTGGCTCAATAAGCTATCCCAATCACAGTTTCCATAACAATGCCTAAATAATATTACCATTTTAGTATCAATCATCATCATCATTTGTTTTTTACTTATTGATTTACTTGACAAACATTTCTCTCTTGTATTTTTAACAAAATCTTTATACATCCACAACTAATCTCTTATAACAAGTCCCACCTTATAAATCCTTTCCAACCAACATCAATGAAAGCAATCAAGCTAATTAACCACTACAATAATTTTGCTAATCATGTACAGCCCCCAAACTTTACAACAGAGTATGTACACAGAGTGAAAGAGATATAATAAAGAGGAGAACATTAGCTTTAGCTATTTATTTAGTTACAAATTCTCAAGCATTTTGACTAACACCTTTTAGGCAACAATCTAGTTTTCTGCATCATCATCCAAACCACTTCATGCATCAACCAAAATCTCAATAGATATAATTCTAAGATTCATGAATCAAATAAAACCCTTATATTGGCTTACTGAATTTAGCATTGAAAGAGAAGGAAATCAAACATGAAGAATCAGATTATACTGTCCAAACTTTCTTCAACGCAAACTAGAAAAATGCTATAAAGATTAACTCTTAAAAGAAGTTCTTTTTCCCCTTACTGTTTCGGCTAATCAACATCCCAAACCCTCCCTTGTTTTGTACGTTCAGCCATGGGGAAGAAGAAAATGGAGTCCACTCAACACATACAAACACAATCAACAAAGAAAGAAAAGGCGGCACTAACACCAATAACAACGAAACTATGGACAGGGGAACATAGAAAAATTATATATAAAGCTACAAAATTCTTATTTTAGAAAAATGGGGTGTTACAGACAAATAAGGTAGGAGCAAATTCGCAGAATAATTTAACCACAACATTACCCAAACCTAGAGACAGAGCACAAACTTGAAGGATAGTAGGAGCAGAGATTCATGAATTCAACAAACTAAAGAAGGGGTGGCCTTGAAGGAGAAGACAACGATGATGACTATGCCTGAAGAAGACAATGACTAGACGGAAATGGTTTAGAGATAACTAGCGAAGAGGGCCAAAAGAAGGGAGAGGCGCGACAAAGAGTTACAGCTAGAAAACTAGGGCTTGGACGTCTGTGCTTTAGAGATTAGAAAAGGAGGGGGATGCGCGAATGAAAAAGAGTGAAGAGAAAAACCAAATTTAGAAGGCGTGATACTAAAATGAATTATTTGAATGAGTTACAATGACTGGTTTTTAAAAACCAGTCGTTGAAATTCTATATACAACGACTAGTTTCAAAAAATCAGTTGTTGTATCTCACAATAAAAAAAGAAATGGCGTGAGAGAGGTTTGAACTCTCAAACTCAGGATAATTAAACAAATACTCTAACCAACAACGTCACCATGACATTTGTTAAAGCATTCAACAATTGGTTTTATATAAAATAGTCATTGTATCTCAAATTAAAAAAAATGGCGTGAGAGAGGTCACATTTCAACGATTGGTTTAATAATACCAGTCGTTGAAATTCCTTATACAACTGTTATGAAATAAAATACTAGGCTCATCCAAGGTGTGGCCTAACAGGAGACATCTAATACACTTGGGCTTGGAGGCACAAGAGGCCCAACAAGTCCAAACCCTAACCCTAAGGTAGCCTCTATATATAGTTGGTTAACCTAAAGAGGTACACATCTTCTAAGCTCTCTCTCAATTGCATATACTGCACACAGAGCACACACACCATCCCCTTGGCTAAACGCCTCTAGTATCATCGAACTACGTGGACTTTGATCCTCTTCAGGGTACGTAGGCCCTAGGAATCGCTCCTAGGTTAAGTCCCTGTGCTCTGTGATCTCCAATCCTCTTAGGTATCTCATCTATAGATACTTGGGGGAGAGCTATTTGATCCTATATCAACATACTAGCCCACCTAGGGTTAGAGACTTATGTTCTACAACAGAACATTGGCGCCGACCATGGGGAATCGGTAAATTTCTGATTCTCATGACCGAAGAAGGTTAATGATTCAAATTCCCAGCCCTAGATGAACAATCTTGGATCTGCTGGAGAAACTCTTTATTCAAACCCACTAATAGTCTGAAGCTGCGGGGTAGAGTTGCAATAAAAAATCCATCTTTTGGACTCCTTCGTTTCCGCTCACAGATGCTGGGACTCATCTTCTCCAAGCAAAAAGTTCCAGATGACGTTGATTTTCGGTGTACTCCGTGAAGAGATCACGCCTCCACATCAAAACATGGCCTCTCGTTTTGATTTTTGGATGGTTCTTCGCTGTACAAGGGCAGCGGATCCTGTGAACATCTGGAGAACCAGTATTCCGAGCATGGCAATGTCACCAAATCACAGTGTCCGGGTTTGAATTGTGGCAGGATACCTGGACCAAGATCAATTGGCGGGGCTCGAAATGCCACCATGCCTGAGATACCGTGAGATGCCAATATGCCTAAGATACCATGATTCCCATCAAAGAGAGTGTGTTGCTGAGATACATGTACCAGGTTGGATGATCGAGATCCTCATCAACGTTGATAGCGCGCTGTCAAGATCCATATATGTACATTTGCGTTATTGCTGGATTCGTCATTTTGGATGCCGGGAACCTATCCTTGAAGAGAGCTTCGGCCATAATTCTACACGGTTGTTATACTGAAGTGAGAAATCCTGAGATGGTGTCCTCATCTTTTCCTTCAACTCAACCGAGATGTTTATTTGACACTGGTCTGAGATAGTAATATGCCGAGATCGGTGGCGTTGAGGATGAGGGAGCCTGGATGAGAGATCATCATGAGAATCTGAGCATACTTGATTCATTGTTGACCGAGCTGCACCAGTGCAGTATCCCTGCATAACATGATGATTGTATGGAGACATGAAACTCATTTTCTGTTTGCTGTGGAGTATCTTTTTCATTGTGAATTCACTAGTTGACCGGGATAGAAGAAGAGTCACTGACAAAAAAAATCTAAGAACACTGGTCTGAGATAGTAATATGCTGAGGTGCTTCAGGTGCAGGATATTTGAACTAAGTGCCTGAGATTGCCGCGATGCTGAGATTGCTTCAGAACATCAGGGTTGAGTTCGTTAAACCCGGCACAGTGGTGAAACCGAGCACATGGCAATATCTCGCGTCAAGTTCTTTGGGTTTGCAAGCATTAGCGAAGGATTCTTTTCCTGATGCATTGCATAAATCTGACATTTCAGTGGTTATCAATAAGGAAGACTGGATATTATCAACTCCATACGACTTGCAAGTGTCAAGCCCTCTGAGTCCGAGCCGATATCCAATGTCGGGCTACAAAGCCGAGATGATCATGGATTCTCCGTTGAGCACTATGAGCAGCGTTTTCGAAGGGTGATTGTCGAGGTATACATCCGACATGGTCCTAAGATGCTGAGGCTCCGAGATTCTTTGAGTGGCAGGATACCTGGACCAAGATCAATTGGCGAGGCTCGAAATGCCAACAAGCCTGAGATTGCCGAGATGCTTCGAATGCTGAGAGCTGAGATGCCTCCAATGGTTTCCGGTTGGGAATTAGTAGCAGACAGAGGCCGAGATTCTCTTCATGAAATGCCCCAGGTTGGAGAAACCGAGATATGCCGACACCATGCTTTTGCAGACCGGGGGACCTCTAATATCCAAGATGCAGACACTGGAATACTCGCTGCACTCTCAGAAGTATTTTTGGAGAAAGCAGCCGATATGGGTTGCACCAGCCGATATATGGGTTGCCATGGTCCGAGATGCCTGGGAGAAGGGTGAACGCTGAGATGCATGCCGAGGTACAGATATTGAAGACGATTAAGCATATGTTGCAGAGCTGTAAAAGCTTCTCATGTTTCCAGGTTTTATCCTTCCTTCCATGATCTTCAAACTCGGCTCTTCCATTATTTGCTCTAAGATTGCATTGTTATTTTCGGCATTGTCGACACTGTTGTTCTATATGTCGAAGATTATTATACAACTTAGACTATATTTCTGTGTTGTTCTTCTCACTCTCACGGTGGGGTCTGCGTATTTTTCTTTGAAAATGATTCTGGGGACTAGTGGAAAGCAGCATCTTGATTACTCAAGCACCACTATTTATTTCTCAAGTCTGGGAATTCGCGTTCTTATACAGCTTGATGAGCATCACTCATGTCATAGTTGATGAGGGAAGATTTTGGGGGTGCTACTTGAATCTGTTGAAGGTCATCCGATTGGGAGGCTATTTTACTGACAGTTTATTTCCATCAATTATGTGGCACTTTGTATAAAGCATGAAGAGCTTAGACAAATACAAGGCTTTTATTTCAATAGCAAGGTGCTTCAATCAGATTTGGAGAAGTATGATGCAGCACGAAAGTGTACTTTGAGGGGCGTACCCATAAGAATGGCTTGCCACAATTATTGAAGTTGAAGGATTGGCCTTCACCTAGTGTATCTGAAAATGTTTCATTGCAGCAATGACCTGAATTTATCCAGCCCATTGGTGAAAAAGTGGTATGCAAAAGAGTTGAAGGATTGGCCTTCAATCATATGGCTGGTTCTGATCCTTGTTTTCAAGCATCGTTTTTTATTGATATTCAAGACCTAAGCTCTCACATATGCTGATAGAGGCTGTTCGTTAAAAAAAATAAAAAATCAAGTATGCACAACATGTGTTTGATGAAAGTCGGAGAAGAGTTTCATGTTTCGAAGAATCTCATCCGAGTCTCACAGTTTTCTGCAACACAACACTTAAAGTAATATCTTGATTGAGTTACTGCTGGAGAGTTCTTGTGATCCAGGAAGAATCATATTTGACTGTGAGAGTGAAGTAAAGTGTTGATGTGCAGTATCCTTCTATGAGAAGATGGAATGATGCTAATGGCTAGCACTTTTGAAATTGGTATGTTGTTCATTGACCTCATGAATATTGCAGTTTCTTTTATAAAGTTTCTTCTATTATGCCAAAAAAGAAAACAATGATGGCTACTTCAGAATGTATAGTCATTTAAACAACATACAATTCTGTTATGCCAAAGCAAGTAATTCCAACCTATTGATATTTCCAATTTCGGGGGAATCTCCCCAAATAGAAAGTTTTGGTACAAATATATAGTAGTGTTGGGCCTGATACACTATTGAAGTCTGCCTTAATAATTCTTAGCTGCTTCAGCTGACTTGTTAAAATAAAGCTTTCTTAGTGAGGCCCACAAAAGTTTTGAAAATGGACCCCGGTTAAACCGAATCTGGTTAAAATCCGGGCTCCGTGTAAATTTGAAGGCGGACCCGGTTCAAACTGAATCTAGTTTAAATCAGGGATTCCTGTAAAGTTTTGAATGTGGTCCCCGTTTAAACCGAATCTGGTTAAAATCCGGGCTCCGTGTAAAGGCGACAAAGATGTTCAAATGAAACATGTAGGAATCCGAGGTACATAAACCCAGTTCCAAAAATCATGTTCAAATAAAACATGTAGGAATTCGAGGTATATAAACCCGGTTCCGAAAATCATGTTCAAATTAAACATGTAGAATTCAGGGTAAAGAAACCCGTTTTCGAAAATCATGTACAAATTAAACATGTAGAATTCAGGGTAAAGAAACCCGTTTTCGAAAATCATGTACAAATGAAACATGTAGGAATCCGAGGTACATAAACCCGGTTCTGAAAATCATGTTCAAATTAAACATGTAGAATTCTGAGTAAAGAAACTCGTTTTCGAAAATCATGACAAAGCCAAACATGTAGGAATCTGAGGTGCATAAACTCGCTTCCAAAAATCATGTCCAAGACAAACATGTATGAATTCCGAGTAAACAAACCCGTTTTCGAAAATCATGTCCAATTTAAACATGCGTGAAGCCGAGGTGCACAAACCCACTTTCATGAATCATGTTAAAGTCTGTTTTGTACGATTAAATCCGCGCTCCTTAATTGGATCCCGGATAGATTGTGGAGTCCGTCCTTACGAAAGGGACGAAGGCGGACCCCGGCTTCACTGAATCTGGTTGAAATCCGGGCTCTGCAGAAATAACGGTTAAAACGTACATCCTGGCAGCTCAGAGGCCTGAACTACCAGGCTGGGGGGAAACCGAGGTTAGTGCAAATTCAACAAGCATCCGGAATCTCGGTGTTATAGAGTATATAAACCGGAATCTCGGTGTTAGAATAAATAACCCGGAATCTCGGAGTTAAAATATCTAAACCAGAATCTCGGTATTAGAATATATAACCCGGAATCTTGGAGTTAAAGTTTTGAACCGGAATCTCGGTATTAGAATATATAAACCGAAATCTCGGAGTTAAAGTATCTAAACTGGAATCTCGGTGTTAGAATATATATCCTGGAATCTTGGAGTTACAGTTTATAAACCTGGAGTCTCGGTTTAAAGTATATAAACCCGGAATCTCGGGTCAACACGCTTGGAATCCCAACAGTCGCGAACACTTAGTCCGGGTTTGGAAAGTAACACATCCTGGCAGCTCAGAAACCTGAACTACCAGGCTGGGGGGCAGCAGAGTGGACAACGATTTGTTAAGTGGAAAAGCGTGTTATCAATAACTGGCATTAATGCAAACCAGAAAGTTTAATGCAAGCTCGGACAAGTATCCGAAATGAGCACGTTGAACGATTTGCACAAACAGTGAGTATTTTCCATTTATTGTGATTTGCTTACATGTTATTAAATGTAGGAATATAAACCAGACAATTAGCCCGGGAAAATTGCTACAAAAGCAAAGTCGGATTCAGGGGATCTCGGAAAGCAGTCAATTAATCTCGGCAGCTCAGAGACCTGAACTACCGAGCTTGGGGGCAACTGTTATGGAATAAAATACTAGGCTCATCCAAGGTGTGGCCCAACAGGAGACATCTAATACACTTGGGCTTGGAGGCACAAGAGGCCCAACAAGTCCAAACCCTAACCCTAAGGTAGCCTCTATATATAATTGGTTAACCTAAAGAGGTACACATCTTCTAAGCTCTCTCTCAATTGCATATACTGCACACAGAGCACACACACCACCCCCCTTGGCTAAACGCCTCCAGTATCATCGAACTACGTGGACTTTGATCCCTATTCAGGGTACGTAGGCCCTAGGAATCGCTCCTAGGTCAAGTCCATGTGCTCTGTGATCTCCAATCCTCTTAGGTATCTCATCTATAGATACTTGGGGGAGAGCTATTTGATCCTATATCAACATACTAGCCCACCTAGGGTTAGAGACTTATGTTCTACAACAGAACAACAACATTGGTTTTTTTGAAACCAGTCGTTGTATCTCATCATAAAAATAAAAGAAATGGCATGAGAGAGGTTCAAACTCTTGACCTCAGGATAATTAAACAAACACTCTAGCCAACTGTGCTACCACGACATTTGTTAAAGCATTCAACGATTGTTTTATATAAAATCGTTGTATCTCAAAATAAAAAAGAAATGGAGTGAGAGAGGTCACATTTCAATTACTTGTTTAATAAAATCAGTCGTTGAAATTCTATATACAATGACTAGTGTTTTGAAACCAGTCGTTGTATCTCATAAAAAAAAAAAAGATATGGCGTAAGAGAGGATTGAACTCTTGACCTCTTGAAAACTCACCAACACTTTAGCCAACAGTGCCATGCATGACGAAACTTGTTAGGTGATTCAACGACTGTTTTAATTTAAACAATCGTTGATTCTCAAAGAAAGAAAAAAATGGAATGAGGAGAGACACAACGACTGTTTTTATTAAAAATGGTTGTTGTATATCAAATCAAAAAATCAAATGACTGTTTTTATTAACTTCGAACAACTGTTTAAATAAAAACAGTGGTTTAAAGTTAAGATAAAATTACAAATATGCCAACGCCTATTTTTTACAAACGGACATTAATTAATAGGGACGTTAAATCTATTCTTTGCAGTAGTGCGTATATTTTATTTTTTGTTTCAACTTTATTAAATGTAAGACTTGTATGTATGCTTCTTCCCAAGTCAAGTTAATAAAGTTATTGACACATGAGAACAGGTTTTTGTGCTAAGAACTATTCAATGTAATGAGATCTACACTATTTAAAGAAAATTTTAACGATCTAGATTTAAGATTTAACTACTGATTTTTAATCAATTTTTTTTTTTTTTAAAGACGGATAGTTAATGGGTTATCTTTATTTTAGATTTTGTACATGTTAAAATAAATGTATTTGAGAAAAAAAAATACAAAAGGGTTAAGGTGCAGATTTGCCAACCAACTATTATCCGAGCGTCTGACACAAATAACAATTGAAGGGATCAAAATTGCCAATCAACAAATAAAAATTTAAAAAAACACCAAATAACTATTAAAAAAAATAACTACCTCAATTAAGTTAAAATATGAGGCACTGGCGTAGGTCGGTGGCGGAAACACTGGAGAAAAGAGCGGTTAAGCCTTCTTGTTGGATAAGGTAAACACCAACAGAGATGAGACCCATGAGAGCAGGCGTGTTGGTGCTTGTGGCATCGGAGGGATGAAACCAGGGTGCAAGGTGCGTGTCGGTCGAAAGCTATGGACTGCTGGATGAGTTCAAGAGGGTGAGTGGAACACCCAACAACAATGGAAGCTTTGGAGATACCGACGTCGCCGACACTGTGACAGTCAATGGAAGACGGAGACACCAAGACAGTGACGGGGTAATAGTTCGTTGGCGAATCTGCACCAAATTGTTTTTTTTTTTTCACTTTTTAATTGTTGATTGACAATTTTGGTCTCCTCAATTATTATTTGTGCCAGAGGCTCCTCGGGTAATAGTTGGTTGGCAAATTTGCACCTTAACCCAATAAAAAATTCAATCTAAACTATTTAAATTAGATCGAAGTATCTGTAACGATGGAGGGCACTGAAAGCGGTCCTCACACACATGATATCTTAACAAAATGAATGTATAATGCTGAATAAAGCCATTGTCTGTGTAGTTTAAAGATGGTGGGACCCTTGGAGGAAGCTACCATGCAATTTCCTTGAGCCAGCCATCAAATTAAAGTTACGTACGTAAGCTTTACCGACATGTCTCTGCTTATATCTGTCTCTCTGTTCGCATCTTGCAGTTTCATCGCAATTTCATCCTCAATACCCAATCCTTTCTTTGTCTTCTCCTTCATCCTCTCTCTCTCTGAGTCCCTTTCATATTCCAATTCTTCCACGAAGTGGTTTATGGCGTCCACCACTAAGTGGTTTTCTAACACAGGTCTTAGACTAAGTCTTAGTTGCTCAAAGTCAAAACCCAGATCAAGATCCTCCAACTCCTCAAACTCTGCCATGTTATCACCACCTTCTGAAATCCAAAACCCTGTTTCCAGAGAGGATGAACTGAGGGAGGTGTTTCGTCGTTTCGACGGCAACGGCGACGGCAAGATATCAGCCCAAGAACTGAGTTCGTATTTCGGGTCCATTGGGGAGAACTTGACCCGCGAAGAGGCGGAAGGGGTGATCCGTGACCTTGATTCAGACGGAGACAGTCTTCTGAATATGGAAGATTTCATGAAGCTGATGAAGAAGGACAAAGATGATGAGGATCTGAAGAAGGCCTTTGAGATGTACGAGTGGGAAAAAGGTTCGGGTTGTATTACCCCAAAAGGGTTGCAGAGGATGCTCCATCGTCTCGGAGACGACAAGTCGTACGATGAGTGTGTGGCTATGATAGATGCCTTTGATGTAGATCGCAACGGAGTGCTAGATTTCAATGAATTCCTCCAAATGATGGCCTAATATATATATATATAGAGAGAGACACACACACACACATATATATATACACACACCAAAACCAAACCACAGGTACAGTACATGGTATCGTCTAGGTTTTGGAAACTTGCTTGTTTTTTTTTTTTGATCAAGAAACTTGCTTGTTTAATATTCATCACCTTATAATATCATGTCCTACCTTTCTGAACTTATCTTTTTTGCGAATATAATTAATATAGTGTGGATTGTTCTTATGTTATTATTATAATGGCTTGTTCTTAATAATCATTAATGTAGAGAGATATCCAATATTTACGCCCAGTTATTATATATATCACCCAGTTATTATGGGTTGGTTGGGGACACTTTTGTTTAAACCTGTTTTTCAAACTTTAATCCAAACAGGTTGAATCTTAAACCATATATATATGTACCCGCGCACAACAATCTCTTTTATAATTCAGGGACACTAATTTTTCGGTTTGCTTGTAGTACTTCACAAAAATTCAAATTTTTAGCTCTCTTACAAGGTACACAACATTGGACCCAGTTTTGGTGCCTATCCGGATAGGCACAATTTGCCTATCTGATCTGGACCGTCCAAATCAGATCTGGACGGTCCAGATTTTATTTTTTTCAACTACTGCTTTTTGAATAAAAAATTATTTTTTGAAATATTGTTAGTTGAGAGATTATCTTTATTTTAGATTCTGTACCAATTTAAATATTTTTTTTAAAAAAATAGAAAGTAAAAAAAATAAGATCTGAACCGTCCAAATCTGATATGGATGGTCCAGGGGAGAGGAGCTCTCCCTACTTATCCTTTGGATAGGTAGGGAATCTCATTCCCACAACATTGTGCTCCATAATTTTTTTTAAAGTCCCGTCCGTAAATAGATGAGAGTCAAATTCAAATCTTATCTTTGAAGACAATTATCATATAGCTTACCCAAATTATATGGTAGTACGTTTTGTTGTTGTTGCATCATCATATGATAATTTGAAACATTAATATTTTTAAGCATAATCCACTTCATAGTCCATCGTGACTACTTAAGTTTAGGCTCAAGTACGTGGCTTATTGGTAAATGTTTAAAGTGATAATTTCAAACTTGAGAAAATATAGATGAGGCTATATCAGATGCATTCTTAAAATTGAAGTAAAGTAGCGACTAAAAAGAAGACAAAGTATAATCTTCTGCCATCCCTTTCAGCTTTAATTGATTGGCTTTCTTCAAGGATGTGAATTGATCATACATCTGATTATATAATCACAGTCAATCCGTGGAAATGCCAAATCCAAAAAAGTGACCAGTAAAAGTTAAGTATATATAGTTATACACACCCCAATATTCCGTGAACCTCTTTTTTCATGTCATTTCAAATTGGTTACCAATTTGGCATTTTGCTTCGAAACAAAATCTCTACACCGATATATGACCTTGATTATGATGCAATCATTAGTTTAATAGTATCGACACACAAAATGCCAACCCCAAAAAGTAAATGGAAACAAATCAAACAGAATATCCTCATAGAGTTAAAGGAATTACATATTTATGTAAACAAAAAAAGGAATTACATATTTGAGCCTTAAGCGTAATTAACACCCGCGTCTTAGCCTTTAGCATTTGCTTAGTGTGAATGGAATTTCTTTTACAACTATATTTAGTCATTTACTCCATATATTGATTAATGAATTAAGATGCATCCACACCTTAAATATTTTTTCAGTAGCACTCAGTATCCGAATACGTATTTTTCCAGTAGCACCCAATATCTTAAAGTAGTTTTGTGTGTGTAATTTTATGTTAAAATATTTTTTTCAGTAATAATGAGCTAGCACCATACATTTAGGATATTAAGTGCTTCTGAATAATTACTTTAGTCAGCTGCTTGATGAGACAAAAATTAATTTAACATATCGAATGCTACTGAAAGTTATCCTATATAAAATTAAAATAAAATGAAGGGAATTCTTGTGAAAGTGGACAAATTCATCTTAGGTGGATTTTGTGGTTCTTAACATGGAAGAAGATCTTGAACTTCCTTTACTTTTGGGAAGACCCTTCTTGGATCTTTGCTAGAGCGTAATTGATGTAGCTGCGGGAAAAATGGAGTTTCAAATGAATGATGAGAAAGTCACTTACAATGTGTTTCAATCCATGAAATACCCGGTGATAATAGTGAGTAGCCGAATTGATGTAGTTGATGAGGCCATTCAAAGTTTTTTCAAGAAGGTTCGGATGAGTCCATGGAAGATGATCTTGCTCAATGTTACAAGTGGAAGAAGAGGTTTGCGGAGGAGGATTCGATTTACGAGTTGAGGAGAGTGAAGAAGAAAGATTATGATGCGCCACTGTTACTCCTAAAATAAAGGAGCTCCCTTCTAATCTAAAGTATACTTTTCTAGGGAAGGATGACACTTATCCCATTATTATTAGTCTTGAGTTGTCACCTACCGAAGAAGAGAAGTTCTTGAAAGTTTTGACTAACCACAAGCGCTGCCATAGGGTGGTCTATATCGATTTAAAGGGGATTAGTCCTTCATTTTGCACTCATAAAATTCTTATGGAGGACCAAGTGAAACCAGTAAGGCAGCCCGGAGGAGACTTAACTTGCCGACTATGAAGGAAGTGGTGAGAAAGGAGGTGGTGGCTGTTAGATGCGGTATGATTTATCCTATCTCGACTCAAAGTGGGTTAGTCCGATACAGGTGAGTACCGAAGAAGGGTGGAATCAGCATGGTGCGAGAATGAGAATAATGAATTGATACCACTAGAACGAAATTTGGAGAATGTGTGTGGATTATAGGAGGTTGAATGATGTCACTCATGGACCACTTTCCTTTGCCATTCATAGATCGAGATGTTTGAGAGGCTTGCGGGTCACTCTTATTCTTGTTTCTTAGATGGCTATTCCGGTTACAATCAAATAGCAATAGCTCCGGAGGATCGAAGACAGCTTTCACTTGTCCCTTTGGGATTTTTGCTTATAGACGGATGCCCTTCGGTCTTCCTATTGGCATGTCACCGTTTCAGCTGCTATATGGTAAGTCTTGCCACCTTCCAGTGGAGCTTGAGCATAAGGCACTTTGGGCAACTAAGCTACTGAATTTTGATGCTAAATCTGCTGATGAAAAGAGGTTACTTCAGTTGAATGAGCTTGATGAATTCAGAATTTTTGCATATGAGTGCTAGCCTCTACAAGGAGAAACTAAGAGATGGCATGACAGGAGGATTCTTCCAAAGAGTTTCATCCGGGACAGCGGGTATTACTTTATAACTCTCGTTTAAAACTTTTTCCAGGGAAATTGAAGTCTAGGTGGTCAGGACCGTTTGTAGTCAAAGAGGTTACACCTTTTGGTGCAATTGCCATTGCACCAATAGGTTCAGATGATGCTTTTAAAGTAAATGGGCAGAGATTGAAGCCTTACCATGGTGGAAACATTGACAGAGGAAGAACCTCCCAGTGGCATGGAAGGCGAGAATTAAGGTGATATCCGTCAGGCTCAAGACGTAAAACAAGCGCTGATTGGGAGGCAACCTAATAAGTTTTCTTTTTCATTTTTATTTAGTCTTAGTAGACGATGCGGTCACACCGGAAGACGACGATGACCACTCAGATGACTTTTGACGGAGCACCCCATATAGAGTTAGAGACTACCCCGGGGGAGTACTCGTTCCTTTCCTTTTATTGATTGTTCCAACATTGAGGACAACGTCGATTTATGTGTGGGGTAGGGATATGATTTCTTTGGTGTTGCTTGTTCTTATTCAATTGAAAAGAACTATTTTAGGGTAGTAGATACAACTTAACCTTTGATTAATCTATTTAATATGAAAAACGGGTAAATAAGACTTTTTATATATATAGGGTTTATTGTTTGTCATGTCGGTAAGGTCAAGAGGGTTATGAGTTGACTAAAAGCCTCTTGATATTAAGAGGGTGACATGCTCAAAGGAACCTCTGTTAGTTATCCTATATAAAATTAAAATAAAATGAAGGGAATTCAGATATTAAGCCGGCACTAATACTAATGAGGCACTTGATGAAATAACATTTCCAGTCATTTTAATATGGGCCCAAGTGCTGCGTATGGACAACGAAAATCGAGCATATGGACATCCCAATAAAGTTAAAGAAAAATGCTTGAATTATACATTTGGCCTCAAGTTCCATTTATTTTTTACTTTATTTGGATTTTATATATGAGCATATTCATATGTTCTCCCGGTTCCAACTTTTCGCTTATTGAAGCTGTCTTGTCCATGAGCTGATGAGCGTAAGGGCTCACAACATGCATGTTAAATATTCCCGATTCATCATTACAATAAACTTTGTAACAGTTATTTAATTTTCGGCCAAGATGAAGAATCTTTTGATAGCTACAATAATATAATGATCTATTATTTACAAAACAAAGTTCAAACAAGGCCTTCTTAGTTCTTAAATAATACACTGCGTAGTTATTGGAAAAACTGGACATAATTCAGTATTCTATTTATATATGCTGGAGTTAGTGAATTTAGGGAACAGACAAGATAAAAATTTATGAACTTACCGGTTACAAGTTCAAAATTAGCTAATTGTCAGTTTTTCAACGGCCGAGTTTGGTAATAATAACCCAAAAACAGAAAACCTCTCTCTTTTCTATCTATCCCTAGACTATTGGACACTAAACACTAACCACTTCATCATCCTTTATATAATCCCTTCCCCTCCACTTCTCTTCTTCATTCCAAAATATCAGGCAAGCAAAAGTTTGGATATATACTAATTATATTCTATCATGGCTTCTCTGGGCATTCATGCAACTGTTTGGCAATTTGTTTTGGCAATAATAATGATTGTGGCCATTTTGGGTGCCAAGCTTAGTGATGCGAAGCAAGAAAAGATGAGTGGTTTAAGAATGAACGTGATTGATCAGTGCTGGAGATTAAACCCAGAATGGAGAAGACACAGAACACAACTTGCCACGTGCTCTGTGGGCTACGCAGGCAAGATGACAAACAACATTGGGAAGGATGTTGTCCACTATAAAGTCACGGATCCAAGTGACGACCCTATCAACCCGAAACCCGGAACTTTGAGATACGGAGCCTCCGTGATCCAAGGCAAAGTCTGGATCACCTTCCAAAGAGACATGCGCATCAGGCTCGCTAGACCCCTCCTCATCAGCAGCTTCACCACCATTGATGCCCGGGGCGTTGATGTCCACATCGCTCATAACGCTTGCTTGATGATCTACAAGGTAATAATCATATGTATATATCACTTCCATATTTATAATCTAATAAATGAAGTGCCAACCATCATGCCAAACTACCAATCTAATAAATGAATATAATGCATGTGTGTTAATCTTGTAGGAAACCAACATAATCATCCACGGACTTCGGATCCATCACTGCAAGCCTCAAGGTCCGGGAATGGTGATGGGAGGCGCAGGGAAGGTGATATCTCTGGGTCAAGTAGACGGAGATGCAATCAGGTTGGTTTCGGCTTCAAAGATTTGGATCGATCACAACACTCTTTACAGATGTGCAGATGGCCTTCTGGACGTCACAAGGGGTTCCACGGACGTGACTGTCTCAGATAACTGGTTCAGAGATCAAGACAAGGTTATGCTTCTAGGGCACGACGATGGCTACTTGAGAGACCAGAACATGAAGGTCACTGTAGTCTACAACCATTTTGGGCCTAATTGCAACCAACGCATGCCCAGGTTTGATCCCAAATAATAATAAATCAACATCAACTTCATCAGAGATTAAAAAAAAAAACACTTCAGCACGTTGTTGTAACAAACATTGTTAAGAATTTATATTTGTTGCAGGCTACGTCATGGATATGCTCATGTAGCTAACAATCTGTACCAAGGATGGATGCAATACGCCATTGGAGGAAGCATGGAGCCCAGCCTCAAAAGTGAAGCTAACCTCTTCATAGCACCAACCTCAGGGAATAAAGAGGTAACTTGTTTACATGTTTGAAACATGACGCGAGATTCCGTTCTATTCTTTTATTGATGCTAGTTTCATGGATTAATATATATAAATACATATCATGTGAGCAGGTGACGTGGAGAAAAGGTAGTAACGGAAATGAGGAAGCATTCGAATTTCATTCAGTGAGGGATGTGTTTGAGAATGGAGCTTCCTTCACTGTAACAAAAGGAGGAAGAGTGCCAAACCCTAATTATAACGCAGAACAAGGATTCAAAGTTGCAGATGCTTCATGTGTTAGGCCACTCACTATATCAGCAGGCACTTTACGATGCAGTAAAACCTCAAGGTGCTGACTTCACGAACAATCAATGGAGGAACTTCGAATCTGAAGCATCATTCTAATGTTTGAGACATTGTTGAGCATCCTCTCAGAAAGGACTTGGAACATTGATTGATCATGTTGTGATGGACTAACCATTCCAACTCCAATTGGCGGGCCTTTAGTTTTTTTTTTCCTCTAAGTTTAGATATCTTTCTATTGGACGCAATCTTATCCGAAGTCCTGTCGAGCACTAGATGTGTGTACTTCTCCTAGTGAGGATTTAAATCTTAATTCACCAAGTATGAGAAATTAATGCCTTCTGCTAGACTCAACCCCGCAGGGGAGTCTCTAGTTCCTAGGTTGGGGATTTAAATCTTAGGTTGCTAGTTTTTTTACCTCCTGACAGATTCCAGCTGAGAAATTGGGTTTGGGCTTTTAGTTTTTTCCCTCATGTACGGAAGGAGAAAACTTTATCCATTTCACATTATTGCTTCCACAAACTTATTCGGCCGGACAATCGGTCTCACTCTCCTATTCAAATCTGAAGCATCATTATTGTAGTAGAGGGCATTGTACCTTCAGAAAAATGTTAGCATCATTGTAATATGTCGCTGCTGATTATTAACATATACATTTGTTTGTTCCATTTGGTACCCATAATATCTGCAAGTGATGAGTTTATTTTATTTTATGTTACACCACGTACAAACTGTTCAGGTTCTTGAAAAACTTTCAATAAAAAAATTAGGGAAAATCCATACAGGGCCCAATTAAGATCCAAAATTTCAAAAAAGGCCCCAACAACTTTCACATACCAAAAAGGGCCCTAGGGCATTTTCTGAGATTTTTCATTAAAACGTTAGTTGTTAATCTGACTGATTTAGTTGTTAACCGGGGCTGATATTGTTGTTAAAGTGACTGATTTAGTTGTTAAAATATTGTTGTTAATGCGACTGATTTAGTTGTTAACGGGTATTGATTTTGTTGTTAATGTGACTGTTTTAGTTGTTAACGTTTATACCATAAAAGGCCCTAGGGCCCTTTTTGGTATGTGAAAGTTCACTACAAAAAAATTGATTTTTGCTACGGAAAAAATCCGTAACAAATTCCGTAGCAAATCGACACATCTTTTCAAGTTTGACGCATAACCATCCGGGAGTTTCAGATCTCTAACCCATTGCAACAATTCTAAATTCTGTTGTTTGTTGAATGTGTACGGCGCTCTAGGTTTGGAAGTCCGTCCCGTGCCATTCCCGACCAAATGCAAAGTAGGTCTTCTGCAAATCGCTTCTATGTCGCGTCTTGTGTTGACTGTGTCCTTCGTCTTGCCCTTGGTGTCCATCACGGTGTACATAATATTGCAAAACACATTCCTCTCAATATGCATGACATCGAGGTTGTGTCTTAACAATTGATCTTTCCAATATGGTAGTTCCCAGAAGATGCTACGTTTGTTCCAATGATGGTCAACGCCGTATCCCTTAGGTTCCCCGAAGCAGCCCCTCTTCGACACTTTGAATGTACTTGACCTGTCCCATATTTCTTGGCCACTTAAACGACGAGGTTGATCTCGCTCGTTCGACAACATTCCGCTTGAAGTCTTTTCTATTTCTCCTCCACGGATGATCTGGGGTAGGAATCGTCGGTGCCTATCAAACCAACCGACCTTCCGACCGTGTTCCAAGCTAAAATCCATGTTCGTTCAAGACATACCGGGCATGCAAGCTTCCCGACGTTTGCCGCCCACTCAACATCCCATATGCGGGAAATCATTTATCGTCCACATTAAGGCAGCCAGTATGGTGAAATTCGACTTAATGATATATCATACGTAAGAACCCCTTCACTCCACAACATCTTCAACTCGTCTATCAAAGGCCTGAGGTACACATCTATCTTCTTTTTTGGGTTGGATGACCCAGGGATTAACGCGTTAAGGAAGAAAAACTATCTTCTCATGCACATAGAAGGTGGGAGGTTGTACGGAGTCACAATGATAGGCCAACAGGAATAACTCCTACCCGTATTGTTGAAAGGAGCGAACCCATCCGAACATAGACCAAGACGAACATTACGGGGATCAATAGCAAAGAAAGGATTCGCCTCATCAAATTTACGCCAAGCTTCTGCATCGGATGGATGCGTCACAAAGTTTTCATCCCTACGATGCTCCGGTGCCATATCATGTGAGCAACTGCTTGTTCTCGATGCATACAATCTCGTAAGTCTTGGCACCAGAGGAAAGTACCACATCTTGCTTAGCGCATGACGGGTCATTTTCCTTCCTTTCCCCACAACTTTATATCTGTCATGTCCACATAATTTACAATTGGTTAGTTCAGCATCATCCTTGTAATACAACATACATCCTCTGGAGCAGCAATGGATTTTTTCACATCCAAGCCCAAGCTCTTTCACCTTTTTTTTTTGCTTGGTAAAAATCCTTCGGCAAATTATTGTCTTTGGGAACAACCTTACTCATGATCTGCATCATTTCGTTGTAATTCCTCTCACTCATATGGTGATCAGTCTTCAAGCTTAGTGTTGCTAGGGTAGCCGATAGCGATGAATATTCACTATTTTCAAAGTGTTTGCAACCTTCCCATAACGGACGTTGGGCTTCTTGAAGCACTTTGTAGAACCTGGCGGCTTCCGGATGAGGATCCTCACCCATGTATGATGGTTGGGTATGTATACCGGTCTCCTCTCCCATGTATGACGACTCAGCATGAGTAACGGGATCAAAATATTGGTCGATCGACGGTCCCACGGCATCCATAACCAACTGCTCATATTGATTAAGGTTTCTCGATGACTACTGTCCCCGTAATAACCACTCGGTGTCTGTCAGACTTCGCCATGACATTCCCAACATTCATAATCTTTCATGAATCCCTTTTGACACAAATGAATTTTGACCTTACCCGTATCTGTAAATCTTAAACACTTACATTTGGCACACGGACACCTAATCTCCCTACTTGAATTATTTGAATTCGCCAAAGCAAATTGGATAAACTCTTCCAAACCCGCCAAGAATGCTTGTGTTAGTTCTCTTCTATCAGTTAGACGATTGTACATCCAACTTCTATCATGGTTGCCTTCCATACTTCCTAGCTAATTCAGTTACTAACCTAATTAACATCTCAACATGCCACAACAAATATATAAAAAAAATTCAAATAAAAAAATTAAATACAATATTTTTTTAAAAAAATTATTAACAATCATTTTTTTGAAGATTTATATATCATTAACAATTAATACAAAATTATAAATTTATCACACCAAAATCAAAATTGGAATTTCTAAATTCCTAAAAGTGCTAGATAAATTAATATCCTATACTTTTGGGAATATTTACCTTTAAAATCATGTAATTTATAAATTATGTTAATTAATTAATTATGTTAATTAATTATGTAATTTATAAATTATGTATTCTACTACTAACATACATATTTCATACAAATTATGAATACCATCTACATTTTAGTTTACATACACTAATCTATATCCATAATAACTACATTTTAATCTATATATATTTCAATATCATTCTATTTATAGACTTATGTATCATTACCCACAAATTAAAAAACATAATTTTAACACACAAATTTCCAACCATACAAAACAGACTATAAACAAATAATGTAACATTAATATTCTCACTATAAAAAATGAAGAACCAATCATATATAATTTAATCAACATGAAAGAATTAACACAAAATATTATCATACCTTATCATTTTATCATAAATCAACATAATACTCAAGAAAATACAAAAAAGAATATCAAATCCATACATATATATGTAGTAAAAAAAAAAAAGAGGAAGAAGAGAGGTAGCTTACTTGAAATAGTTGTACAGTAAGTGAAGAAGAGAAGGAGAGGTCGCCGGAAACTTATCGGCCGGAACAAAAGGGAATGTCGCCGGAAACTGATCGGCCGGAGGAGAGGAGATGACGCCGGAAAGTCGCTGACCGGAGCACCACCGGAAAGAGAGAAATGTAGAAGAGAGGAGGAGGGAAAGAGAGCAAACACGCAGAAATGAGAAGAGTCCAGGGGGTGTTTAATGCGCATTTTGCGACGGAACCTACGTTCCCTCGCAAAAGGTCCGCCTTTTTGCGACGGACCCAGGGGTCCGTCGCAAATTTTTTTGCCCGTCGCAAATTTTTTTGCGACGGAAGCGGAAGCCCGTAGTCCGTCGCAAACTGTGACGGAATAAGGCGTCCGTCGCAAATTATTGCGACGGACGCCTTAGTCCATCGCAAATTATTGCGACGGACGCCTTAGTCCATCGCAAATTATATGCGACGAACTCTTCTATCCGTCGCAATTTGCGACGGACTAAGGAGTCCGTCGCAATAATTTGCGACGGACAGATTATCCGTCGCACAAAATTGCGACGGACATCATGTCCGTCGCAAATTCCTTTTTTTGCGACGGAAATTTATTTTCCGTCGCAAATACCCCTAAATTTACGACGGAAAAAATTCCGTCGCAAATTGTGATTTTTCTAGTAGTGGTTGTTGGGGCCTTTTTTAAAATTTTGGGCCTTAATTGGGCCCCTACATAGATTTTCCCAAAAAATTAGGGAGAATTACTATAAGGTATTAAAGAAGGGATTTTATTGCTAACTAACTAGTCTCAATAACAAGTGAATTGAGTAATATAAAACTGTTGTCATTTTCAGCACTCAAATTTGGCATTGTGTATTCCTTAGTTGTTTTAGGAGTTTTGGGTAGTTAAATATCTCAAAAAAAAAAAGTTACCCATATTTTCTCTAACCAATTAAACTTGTCTTACACCGAGTTATTTTGTTTTTAATAAGAGTGGCATATACTATTAGCCTGAAGTTATAGATAGGATCGAACCCACGACCTTTCACTTATAGAGGACTTTCAAAAAAAAAGCATAATAAATTATCATTAAGAGCCATCAATACTAAGGCTCTCTCCTATTGTATAAATACACATCGTATGGACATGAATAAACACAATATTCAGATTATTTAGCTTACATGGTATCAGAGCTAAGGCATAGTTCTTGGCAAATTTGAGTTTTCTGATGGCTACTGTTACTGTAGCATTAACAGTAACAAATGGCGCCTAGCGTGTGCATGCGAGTGTCATCTCTGTTTCTTTTGCGGTTTCGTGTTTAGAGGATTGCATTTGGCAATTAGGTTTTGTTGTTTTGCTCTTCTTCAGTTTCTATCGATTTTCTGGTTAGAGGTGGAGAGAGAGATTGAGAGTGAAGGTTCTGTTTGCGGAACTATTCATCCATCTGCTTATATGTCTTTGTTCCAGTACCGTTTCATATATCTATTTCTGGTTCGGTGGTTATTTGCTTTTAGGTTGTAGAAGTGTTATTTGGTCACTAGGGTGACTGTTGCTTCTATTTGGTCACTAATGTGGCATTTGTTGTTGCAAATCGTGAAGCCTCAGTTTGGTGTTGTAATCTCGGGTGAGATTGTTCTGTGGTGACTAAAGAGGTTTCTGTTGTATTTAAAGAGGTTATTGATACCTTGTTTGATTGTTGTGACCATTTTTCTGGTCGTGCTTCATTCTCCGACGTCGAGCCTTCATTCCCGGTAGGTATAGGCCGGTTCTTTGCTCCGAAGGTTGCGTTGTGAGACTGGGTATTTTAACACAGTCGGCATTTTGTTTCGTGCACGTTCACTTGTCTCTAGTGGCTGGGTTTTTCGTTTGTTACGTTTTCCAGCACGTTCGTGAAGTGCTCTTTGGTCTTGAATGTCGTGCTTGTGGTTGGGTAATTTCGTTGGCATCTTCTATGCTTTGCATCCTCTGGTGAGGAGTTTGGTGGTCCTTCTGAGACCCGTTCATTGCTTTGCCTCCAGTGAGGTGTTGGTCTCTGGTGAGATCGTTTGGTATTTATCTCCGTGAGATGTTTGGGTGTTGTTGGTCCCTTGTGAGACCGTTTGGTTGAGCTCTTGGTGAAGGTGTTGAATCATTTCTTTTAATTAGTGGCTACTCGCATTCAAGCTACTTACAGCTTGAGGGGGAGTGTGAGAATTTTGTGATTTGTTACCTAAAGTTTTTTAAGGAACTCAGGTTGACTATCTTTGTAACAAGTTGGGCTTGATTAACATCTATGCTCCAACTTGAGGGGGAGTGTTAGGAAACATGAAATATATGGTATTAATGTATATAACTGAGATCATGAGATTATAATCATATCCCAATCAAATCCCACATAATTAGGGATTACAACATTATGAGTCATTATGTGTAGAGGCTCCTCTCTCTTTTATAAATATCAATACGTTTATCATGAATAAGACAACTTTCTAATTCATTTGATTACACATAGTATATACCACTAGGCTATAAGATTATTGGTATGCACAGTTATTATATACATCATATGGTTATTATATTAGTTGGTTGGTAATGGAACTACTTTTGCGTAAACTTTTTTTCAAATGCTAATCCAAATAGGTCGGATCATGAACTATATATGTAACAATCTCTTTTATAATTCAGGGACTTTTTTTTGTAATTATTTGCTTGTAGTAGTTTTAAAAAAAAAAAAAATCAACTTTTTAGCTCTCTTACAAGCTAAGGTACACAACGTTGTGCTCCATACTTTTTTCTTTTCAAAGTCCCGTGATCCGTAAATAGAGACTACGTTGTCACTTTGTAGCAAAACTTCTTTCATTTCTTATTTCGAATATTTGTTAAAGATCCTGAGCAAAAAAAATATTTGTTAAAGATCTTAATAATAATGAAAACTCCAAAAATTTTCCCTATATTTGGATGGGCTTTTTTTTAGATAAAATATTTGTTTATATATCTTCAAACTTCATAAAACAATGTGAAAAAAGAAATTGAGGATTTAGATTTATATATATGTACTTAATATACTTTTTTAGTTTTTATTTTGTTTAATTTTACTTCATAATTGAGAGTAAAATTCAAATTATATCTTTGAAAACAATTATCATATAACTTAACCCAAATTCTATGGTAGTACTTTTTTTGGTTGCATCATATGATAAGTTGAAACAACTTTTACGCATATATAAACAAAGTTAGTCCATCTCCTTGTTTCCTTTCCTGTGCTTTCAGAGTGGGAAGAGTTTAAGACCCGAGAGTACGTATTCTTTTCCTTGTTCTTTGATCTAGTGGCACTCTCTCCTACAGAAAGAACTGCTTATCCTTAGTTTCACACTAAGCTCATCTAACCGCACTAAGCTAAATCAACCCTAAAGCGAAGCTATCGCTGCTATCCTTTCAGTCGAGATACTACGTTCCTTCAGTTAAGAATTACTTCAGTTCGAAAGAAAGGAAATAGTCTGTGACCACTTGAGTTAAGTTTATGTTCAAGTAAGTGGCTTATTGGTAAATGTTTTATGAGATGCCATAATTTGAAACTTGAGAATAAATAGATGAGGCTAAATCAGGTGCACTCTTAAAACTGAAGTAAAGTGACGACTAAAAAGAAGACAAGGGAACCAACTAGAGTTGGCATAAGTGACAATGTGTCACTTAAGTAAGGATTCGAGTTCGAACCTTTTGAATGCAAAAAAAACCCCGTTAGGAGACTTACCCATTATAACCAGGTGCACAACTCGGATCAAATCTAGATTAGTTAGTGCAAATTTCTGGATAACAGATGGGCAACCAAAAAAAAAAAGAAAAGAAAAAAGAAGACAAGGTAATATTCTGCCATCCCTTTCAGCTTTAATGGATTGGCTTTCTTAAAAAGATGTATTGGTCATATCACATCTGATAATATATAATATATCACAGTCAAATTCGTGGTAATGCCACCTCCAAAACGTACGTGATCTATAAAAGTTACACACACACGCCCCAATATTCCGTGAACCTATTTTTTCATGTCATTTCAAATTAGTTACCAATTTGGAATTTTGCTTCGAAACAAAATCACTACACCATATATATATGACCCACTTTATCCTTGATTATGATGCAGTCATGAGTTTAATATAGTAGTTAGAGAAAATGCCAACCCTAAAAGTGAATGGAAACAACTCAAACAGAACATCATACTAGTCTATATGAACTTTTTTTGGGGGGTCATCAAAAACTAGTATGAACATTTTACCGTTAATGGAAATTATGTATTAACATCCGCGCCTAAGAGCACTTAATCTCTGATAGTGAATGGAATAACAATACATTTTTTATGAAAGGTGTAACAGGCTTTTCTTAGCATTTAATCAGTGTGAATGAAATTTCTTTTACAACTATATTTACTCCCTTGATTAATGGATTAAGATGATTTCAACACTCTGAAACATTTTTCCAGTGACACTTAGTCTCGCAAACTAATTTTTGATTCATTTACTACAGGGGCGGAGCCAGGAATGAAAATTAGGGAACGAAAATTACATAATAAAATCCAGTGCAGTTAACATTTGAAATTAGGGGGCGAAAATTACAGAATTGGACCCAAAATGTTTGGAAATTATGATTTAGCCTCATAAATATTTCAATATTTTCATTGTAGTCCCTCCATGAGACTTTTTAATAGGGACTAAACGGAAAAATTTGAAATTTTTATAAGGCTAAAGCATAATTTCCAAAAGTTTTGGATAAAATTCTATAATTGCGCCCTTGATTTACTAGCACTCTTATGTATATTTCTAATAGTAGCCAGGTCAGTATTTTAAAATAATTTTTTGTGTTTTTTTTTCTTAAAATATTTTTTTACTAATAATGAATACTCTAAATTTAGGATATTGAATGCTTCTGAACAAATATTTTAATGTTGTGAATGCAACAGAGTTTGGTTTAATATATGAAAAAATGCTTTAGGATAGTGGATGCAATTTAGCCCTTGATTTGAAAGAGGCATTTGAATCGCCCACTTTCGTGGAATGATAGGGAATAATAATACTCTCTCTCCCTCTCTTTCTAAATATAAGATAGAGTTAACTTTTTTTAGACATTAATGAAGCTAAATAAGTTACTTAATTATATTATATGTTATGTATTCTTAGATTATATATAAGTTTATAAGTTATAAAAAATAGTTTGGAGAAAAAATGATAAATATAAATATTTTAAAATAATTTAATTAAATTTTTTTTAACATCTCCATAAAAATCAACTCTACCGTATATTTTGTACCAGAAGGACTAACATTTCCAATCATTTTAATATGGGCCATGTGTTGTGTGTATGGGCAAGAATACGGAAATCTTGCATATGGGCATCCCAATAAAGTTAGGGAAGTGTTTGAATTGTGCATTACTCAAATTTTAGAAAAAAATATAGAAAAATACCATTTGAATTATTAAAAATTCAAAAAAATTATTAAATTAGTCAAAGGGCAAATATGTGATATGGTAGGAATATGAGATTTTAAAGTTTGGGTGTTGACAACTTGAGTATAGGCATTAACAACTTAGGTATCTTCAGTGACAACTTGGAGAACTCAAATTATCAATTTCTAAAACCAAGTTGTTAATTTCTATGCTTAAGTTGTCATCACTCAAACTTCAAAATTTCATATTCCTACCATATTATATATTTGTCTTTTTGTTAATTTAGTAGACATTTTGTGATTTTTGTGATTTAAATTGTATTTTTCTCTTTTTCCTCAAATTCTATTTATTTCATTACCAAAAAAAATGGGAGAATTACACATAGGTCCCAAGGATGACAAAAAAATACAATGAGGTCCCAACAAGAATTCACATTGCACAGAAGTCCCTAGGGACTTCTGTGTATTATATGTGAATGTAAAATGACCATTATGGACAAGGGAAATTTACAATGCATAAAGTATAAATTTACAATGATAAAGTATAGATTTACAACAAAATTTGAAAACGAGATTTTTCCATTTTTGACTTCCAGAGGCTATTTACAATGAGACAAAGTATAAATTTACAAATGATAAAGTATAGATTTACAACAAAATTTAAAAACGAGTTTTTTCCATTTTTGACTTCCGTGAGGCTATTTACAACAGATAAAGTATAAATTTACAAAGACAAAGTATAGATTTACAACAAAATTTAAAAACGAGTTTTTTCCATTTTTGACTTCCAGAGGCTATTTACAATACCAAAGTATAAATTTACAATGACAAAGTATAGATTTACAACAAAATTTGAAAACGAGATTTTTCCATTTTTGACTTCCGAGGCTATTTACAATGACAAAGTATAAATTTACAACAGACAAAGTATAGATTTACAACAAAATTTGAAAACGAGTTTTTTACATTTTTGACTTCCAGAGGCTATTTACAACAGACAAAGTATAGATTTACAACAAAATTTGAAAACGAGTTTTTTCCATTTTTGACTCATCTTCGAGCCCTGAGCTTGCGTTTCAATGCTCTGAAAGGCGTGCTTCCTCAAGATCTCGCTTCTTGTGTTAATCTTCGTAGCCTTTACTTGCAACAGAATCTTCTCTCCGGTGAAATTCCGTAATCCTTGTTTGCTTTACATGACTTGTTCCACTCAATTTGGCTTCCAAGAAATTTTCTCGGTTCAATTCACTGGGTTTCAACAATTTGACGAGGCCGAGAGCTTTGTCCCTTGAAAATAACAATCTCTCTCGGTGCTTTCCCCCAGTTAAACCTTGTAAAGCTTGAACAATTCAATGTCTCAAACAATATGCTGAATGGTTCTATTCCAGAAAAGTTACAAACTTTCTCAAGAAATTCGTTTCTAGGAAACTCTCTGTGTGGGAAACCCCTCAATCTGGACATATTAACTGAGAAGCATCTTGAAGTTTCAGAATTGGAACACAGTAATGGCTACCGATCGGCTGTTGCGGGGGCAACTGTGGCGGTAACAGCGACGGATGCCTGTGCCGGAGCGAAAAAACTGGTATTTTTCGGTCATTCACCGAAGGTATTTGATCTCGAGGACTTGCTTAGGGCTTCGCAGAAGTTTTGGGTAAAGGAACATTTGGAACAGCTTATAAGGCGACTATGGAGGATGGGCCTGCGGTGGCAGTGAAGCGATTGAGGGATGTGACGATTTCTGATTCAGAGTTCAAGGAGAAGATTGAAGCAGTAGGAGCAATGGACCATGAGAATTTGGTGCCTCTCAAGGCTTACTACTATAATCGGGATCCATTCTTTGGGGTTTCTGGATTTGTTTGTGGGGTTTGACTGAGAATTCAAAAGGAAGGAAGGGCAAGTTAAGATTGAGAGGAAGAGAGAGACCGGAGAGAGAGGAGAGAGAGAGGAGAACGGAGAGAGAGGAATTGGAAGGAATGTCAAATTGGTAATTGTACATTCACAAATAATTGCAACCAGGTCCCTTGGGACTTCTGTGTAATTTCATGATTTCAAGGGATTTTATTGTAATAAAGTCTCTTCCTTGGGACCTGTGTGTAATCTCCCAGAAAAAATCTATTTACTTTTTACTTTATTTGGATTTTATACATGATCATATTCATATATTCACCTTTACTATATGTATTCGAGATCGGTTCCAAATTTTCGCTAATTGAAGCTGTCTTGTCCATGAGCATATGGACTCAGCAACGTGTTAAATATTCCCCATTCATCATGACAATTAACCTGCAGCAGTTATTTAATTTTCGGCCAAAATGAAACTTATAGTAACCGCAATGTAATTATATCTATTATTTACAAAACAAAGTTGAAACAAGGCCTTCTTAGTTCTTGATGAATGCACTGCGTAGTTATTGGAAAAACTTGATATAATTCAGTATTCTATTTATATATTCTGGAGTTAGTGAATCTAGGGAACAGACAAGATAAAAATTTATGAACTTACCGGTTACAAGTTCAAAATTAGCTAATTGTCAGTTTTTCACTGGCCGAGTTTGGTAATAACCCAAAAACAGAAAACCTCTCTCTTTATTATATATCTATCCCTAGACTATTGGACACTAAACACTAACCACTTCATCATCCTATATATAATCCCTTCCCCTCCACTTCTCTTCTTCATTCCAAAATATCAAGCAAGCACGAGTTTGAATATATACAATATATTCTATCATGGCTTCTCTGGGCATTCATGCAACTGTTTGGCGCTTTGTTTTGACAATAATAATGATTGTGGCCATTTTGGGTGCCAAGCTTAGTGATGCGAAGCAAGAAAAGATTAGTGGTTTAAGAATGAACGTGATTGATCAGTGCTGGAGATTAAACCCAGAATGGAGAAGACACAGAACACAACTTGCCACGTGCTCTGTGGGCTACGCAGGCAAGATGACAAACAACATTGGGAAGGATGTTGTCCACTATAAAGTCACGGATCCAAGTGACGACCCAATCAACCCGAAACCCGGAACTTTGAGATACGGAGCCTCCGTGATCCAAGGCAAAGTCTGGATCACCTTCCAAAGAGACATGCGCATTAGGCTCGCCAGACCCCTCCTCATCAGCAGCTTCACCACCATTGATGCCCGAGGCGTTGATGTCCACATTGCTCATAACGCTTGCTTGATGATCTACAAGGTAATAATCATATGTATATATCACTTTCATATTTATAATCTAAAAAATGAAGTGCCAACCATCATGACAAACTACCAGCCTCTTATAACTTTATGGTCCACAAAGTCGAAACCGATCCACACGACGTATACTCTCAAATGAATATAAGCTGTGTGTTAATCTTGTAGGAAACCAACATAATCATCCATGGACTTCGGATCCATCACTGCAAGCCTCAAGGTCCGGGGATGGTGATGGGAGGCGCAGGGAAGGTGATATCTCTGGGTCAAGTAGACGGAGACGCAATCAGATTGGTTTCGGCTTCGAAGATTTGGATCGATCACAACACTCTCTACAGATGCGCAGATGGCCTTCTGGACGTCACAAGGGGTTCCACGGACGTGACTGTGTCAAATAACTGGTTCAGAGATCAAGACAAGGTTATGCTTCTAGGGCACGATGATGGCTACGTGAGAGACCAGAACATGAAGGTCACTGTAGTCTACAACCATTTTGGACCTAATTGCAACCAACGCATGCCCAGGTTTGATCCCATATAATAATAAATCAACATCAACTTCATCAGAGGAAAAAAAAAAAAAACACTTCAGCACGTTGTTGGAACAAACATTGTTAAGAATTTATATTTGTTGTTGCAGGCTACGTCATGGATATGCCCATGTAGCTAACAATCTGTACCAAGGATGGATGCAATACGCCATTGGAGGCAGCATGGAGCCCAGCCTCAATAGTGAAGCTAACCTCTTCATAGCACCAATCTCAGGGAATAAAGAGGTAACTTGTCTACGTGTTTGAAACATGATACGAGATTCCATTCTATTCTTTTATTGATGCTAGTTTCAAGGATTAATATATGTAAATACATATCATGTGAGCAGGTGACGTGGAGAAAAGGTAGCAACGGAAATGAGGAAGCATTCGAATTTCATTCAGTGGGGGATGTGTTTGAGAATGGAGCTTCCTTCACTGTAACAAAAGGAGGAAGAGTGCCAAACCCTAATTATAATGCAGAACAAGGATTTAAAGTTGCAGATGCTTCTTGTGTTAGGCCACTCACTATATCAGCTGGCGCATTACGTTGCAGTAAAACCTCAAGGTGCTGACTTCACAAACAATCAATGGAGGGATTTCAAATCTGAAGCATCATTCTAATGTATATATGTAGCAGAGGGTATTCTACCTTCAGAAAAATGTTAGCATCATTGTAATGCTGATTCGGATTATTATATATATTTGTTTGTTCCTTTTGGGACCGATAATATCTGCAAAGGTGACGATCCTTTGCCCCTCATTCTTCGAGAATCAGAAAGATCATTTTCAATCAAGTTTGAATTTGTTCGTTTGGAATCTGTACTCTTCTACTTCATTTTGATTTACTTATTTTTCTTTTTCTTTTTTGATTTCTTTTTTATTTCCTTCCATCATTCCTTAAGTCCCACAGGTTTGATCCTGTAGAATCTGACCCATTTTCTCATTGATCGAAAGGTACGAAATAAATAAGATTGATTTTTCGATCAAAAGTACTATGTGATATCTTCGGTTTTTCCTCTTTCTCTATCCCTATCCCGTAGGTATAGCGTTTGAATCAATAGAGAACCCTTTCTTCTCGTATTCGTATGAATATGATATTATTACATTCCAATTCCTTCCCGATACCTCCCAAGGAAAATCCCGAATTGGATCCAAAATTGACGGGTTAGTGTGAGCTTATCCATGCGGTTATGCACTCTTCGAATAGGAATCCATTTTCTGAAAGATCCCGGCTTTCGTGCTTTGGTGGGTCTTCGAGATCCTTTCGATGACCTATGTTGTGTTGAAGGGATATCTATATGATCCGATCGATTGCGTAAAGCCCGCGGTAGCAATGGAACCGGGGAGAGTATACAGAAAAGACAGTTCTATTTCTATTATATTAGTATTAGATTAGTATTAGTTAGTGATCTCGGCTCAGTGAGTCCTTTCTTTCGTGATGAACTGTTGGCACCAGTCCTACATTATGTCTCGTGGACCGAGGAGAAAGGGAGCTCGGCGGGAAGAGGATTGTAACATGAGAGAAGCAAGGAGGTCAACCTCTTTCAAATATACAACATGGGTTCGGCAATGCAATGTGGTTGGACTCTCATGTCGATCCGAATGAATCATCCTTTGCACGGAGGTAAATCTTTGCCTGCTAGGCAAGAGGATAGCAAGTTACAAATTCTGTCTTGGTAGGACATGTATTTCTATTACTATGAAATTCATAAATGCCGCAGTACCTCGACGTGACATGAGCATGAAAGGAGTGGAGTTCAAGAATCCGTTTTCTTTTTATAAGGGCTAAAATCATTTATTTTGGCTTTTTGACCCCATATTGTAGGGTGGATCTCGAAAGATATGAAAGATCTCCCTCCAAGCCGTACATACGACTTTCATCGAATACGGCTTTCCACAGAATTCTATATGTATCTATGAGATCGAGTATGGAATTCTGTTTACTCACTTGAAATTGAGTATCCGTTTCCCTCCTTTTCCTGCTAGGATTGGAAATCCTGTATTTTACATATCCATATGATTGAGTCCTTGGGTTTCGAAATAGTGTAAAAAGAAGTGCTTGAATCATTGCTATTTGACTCGGACTGTTCTAAAAAGTCGAGGCATTTCGAATTGTTTGTTGACACGGACAAAGTCAAGGAAAACCTATGAAATTATTTCAATATTGGACCTTGGACATATCATAGTTCGAATCGAATCTCTTTAGAAAGAAGATCTTTTGTCTCATGGTAGCCTGCTCCAGTTCCCTTACGAAACTTTCGTTATTGGGTTAGCCATACACTTCACATGTTTCTAGCGATTCACATGGCATCATCAAATGATACAAGTCTTGGATAAGAATCTACAACGCACTAGAACGCCCTTGTTGAAGATCCTTTTCAATCAAGAAAGGGAGGGCCCTTCTGCGCCGAAATTTTCTCCCACTTCCCAAATGTTTTTTCTTGTTTCTTTGACCATTAAATTGTGCTATTTTTGGGGAAAAAAGGGTCCTGTTTTCAATTTTCTAAAATTTTTCAAATTCTTTACATAAAAATCTACAGAGTTTATTTTTCATTAAAAGTATTAAATCTTTAAAAAATTGAAGAAAATTGAAAACAGTACCATTTTTTGCTAATATGATATCAAAATATCACTCATTTTATTTAGAATTTAATGGCTCAAAAAAAAATAAGAAAAAAACATATGGGAAGTGGGAGAAAACTTGGGGGCACCCCCTCCCGTTTATTTACAAAGCTTTGTGGGAATTTAAAGGATAAGAGTGAATTAGAGGGAAAATAAGACCATCTGAATATTATTACTCCTTGAATTAATGAGAGTTCAAATAAGCTTTTATATAGACATATCATAAGCTAACAGCTAACATCTAATATAATCTAATTAAATATAGTCAAGTATCAATATAAGATATAATATCTCAACATTCTTCAATCTAGACTCCATATATCAACGAGCTGTGATAGGACTGTTTAGTGAAGCGACGTCAAAATCTAATGTGGAAGATCCCTTTAAGGAGGAAGCATGAGATGATGACTGAATGAGAAGAGAGAGGCTCAGGACGATTTCTCCAATGGTTGGTCTTGACATAGACTTGCCACCCACTATGCAAGCCAGAGCAAGAGAAGCTAATCCAAGAGCATCATCAATAGGATAAAAGCTTCCAAGCTCAGGATCCATCCATTTTCTGAGTCTCTCTTCTCTTCCCTCTTCAAAATCAAATATCCCCATAAATTCCTTCCACAACATCATCACCTCCCCTTTTTCATTCATTTCCATTCCTTTCTTCCCTGTGAGCAACTCCAACAGAACAACCCCAAATGCAAAAACGTCAATTTTGAGCATCACAAGATTGGTGCAAGTTCTTGCCATGGAGAAATTAGCTATCTTGGCCTTGAATTTGGAGTCTAGAAGGATGTTACTTGCTGTGATGTTTCTATGGACTATTCTTGGCTGTGTGTGATCTTGCAGATATTGCAGACCCATGGCGATATCTAGTGCTATGCTTATCCTCTGATTCCAAGTGAGAAAGGACATAAAGCTTGAAGAATACCTGCTGGGATAAAGCCAATTATCAAGAGACCCATTTTCTGCATATTCATAAACTAGGAAGTAATTTCCATCATTATTGTCTGATAAAGAGACACCCTTTAGTTTCACCAGATTTGTATGATTCATCTTCTGCATCATTATTAACTCCTCCTTCGCATTTTGGTCCCTCACTTTTTTAACTGCCACAACCTGCCCTTCAATTCTGGCTATGTACACTGATTTCCCAATCTTGTACCTTTCATTAAGCTTCTTGGTAGCTTCCATGATCACACCTGCTTCGTACACGATCGGCTTACTTACATAGCAAGAAACCCCATAAAGTATCTTATCTGCGGTCTCCGAACTTTCAGTTTTCCTACTCAAACCCATCCTTTTCTTCCTCATATGGTAAGCATATAGTATAATCACCATAAGAGCAATCAGAACAGAAAATCCCACGAATGTACCAATGAAAATTGGACGATGCTTTGTTTTGTGGTTGTTCAGAGATGATGAAGGGTAAGGTTGGGAAAGTGCAGGTAAGATTCTAACAGGGATCAAAACTGGAAGGCTGGCTAAATTTGCGAAGTTCAGATTATTTGCAGTTACAATGTCCATTGAAGAAGCATTAAACTTTGAACTTACAGTGACCAAATTGTCATTGGGCTGCCACACATAGGTGATTAGAAACTTGATCCCCTTCTGCAACTGGGTCTTTGAAGGGCAACTACAGAACAAAGGGAAAATCACACTGGTCCCTACCGGCAAGATATCTGAATTAAGATTAATATTCGAAGCTTCCACTGCTTGCCAATTGGTGAGATTTTCAAACGAGAAGGTTGAAACAAAGTAGTAGGTATCACCTTTCTTCATGACATAGGAAATGTTAGAAAATGAGTGACTTCTTGTGCAGCCACAAGTCACAGGTACAAGTAAGAGCTGGCCAGGAATAAGCTTGTAGTTATCCTCAAACGTTATATTGCTTGCCCTTACGATTGAAAGAGGACTGATCCCAAATAAATCAGATATGTTGGTTATGCTCAGAAAATTGGGAGACTGAGCAAAGTATGAGACGTATGTTTCACAGGAAGAAGGTGAATCAACAAGGCATGAAAAGTTTGCTTCTTTGTTTTTGTTCTGTGGTTGAGCTGTACTGTGTGAAGTGGAAAATATAAGCATTACTGAAAGAAAAAGATTTGCAGAGTAGAGGAAAAAGAGATTCGCCATTTTTGGGATCGATGGAGGGATTAGGAAGACAAGAAACTTTGGTCAAATGTTAATGAATCTCAGAACAGCAAGTTGAACATATAATGAATGGACGTGTGGGTAGGTTTAGATTTTGACGTTTCAACTGAGAATCATTGATCAATGTGGAAGAGAACGTTGTACTGCCTAATGAATACGCTTATACGCGTGAAGACGAAACCAGTTTGATCATTTGTGTCTTCACAAGATTTTGAAGGGACGAAGAGAATAAAATGATTAAATTAATTAAATCTCGTAAATTAACCCTTGCCGACCAATGTGTTTTGACTGTGCAATGTTCATTCAGATAGCTGTAAGGTAAAGCATAAGCAGTCACAGTCACACATTCAGCTTAGCATGTTGAAACAGTCATTTAATTGAGTAAATTATTTTTTCCTTTTTAATGGTGAAATATACGGCGCACTCTTTTATGAAAATACATTTACTCTCTTAAAGTTAAATTACCTTAATTTTTTTTAAATTTTTATAAAAACTATTTATTGAAAGAATTAAATTTTGAATATAGAAAATGAGAATGTACATTTTTAAAAAACAAGAAAATGCTATATAATTTGAGTTTATTTATTAAAAAAACTCCTTTTCTTAAATTTTGATGATAATAGTTTCCATGTTTCTAACATGGGGGCCATTACGAGGACCAAGAAAATATTGATATAGCCGACTGGGAATAGAATATAAAATGATCCAGCATCAGACACATGGAGCTTCCTTGTGTCATGTCGTTATAGTCTTTATATTATGGGTTTAATGTTTCTGCTTTTACTGCATAAACATTTTTTCTGCTATATTCACATAAAAGTGTCTAGATGTGGTCTAAATGTGTCCAAAAAGCTTTCCCTCGAGAGCATTTTAGGGTGGTTTTAGAAAGTGTTAAAATAAAATAATAATACCTCTTACTGTTAAAAATCAAGGATCAATATCAATTTTTTAACTGTTGATATTAGTCTTTTAATAAGATGAGACATTATTAGGTTATGAAACTTTTGAAGTCACATTGAACACAAAGACTTTTGGGATAACATTACTCCGGATCAAAAATTTCTAAGGCAAATATACTTCTTAACCTTTGTATACGTATAAAGCATCAAATAATCTGTTGCCGGAGGAAGAAAATTAATTAGTGAAACTCCTATAAAAAAGTGTCATTGAAGCAGAATTCTCTCTTGAGAACTGCTCAAGAGGCAAGTTTTATCCTAATCAATTGTTATTAAATACCAACCTGGCAACCAGCATTCTTTGCCGTTGCAAAATTATGCTATAATTGAGTTTAAAAAAATTCTCAATTTAGACTAGCTGGATTTTCCTAATTCTTCTTCCTCTCTCTCTCTCTCTTTGCCAGAATTCTTCCAAGAAATCGAGTAACTCTAAAACCGTGCATTTTCCCATAAGATAAAACTTCTCTAACATGCTTACTTGTAAATCATAAAAATTATTCTCTAAAAGTTAATATAAACACACAATGTCATACTGTATAATACTTCACAAATACTAGGAGCATATAACAACAATATCTCATCCCATTAGATAGGGTTGAATCACACAATGTCATTATATTATATTAATAACCAAATTTTTAAATATAAATGGAGAAAAAGCAACCTCAAACCATAACAAACCGCCATTCAAAAAGAGTATTATAACTTAAAATCTCATTGAAATTGGATACGTAAAATCATTTGAAATAAATTTAAAATTATAAATATTTTAATATAAAAGCCTCCAAACTCGAGATACTCTCATTAATTTCGATTCCGGAAATATTCAACCAGCCTACAGTATTAACTTACAAAACTTGGATTTATTCAATAACCGAGGGGGAAAGGTACTTATTTCTCATGTCAGATTTCTTTCACTGCTTCCAAACCGACGTCGTAATGACCACAGTCAATAAATTAATGTGAAAAAACAACGAATAAACATGGTAGTATAGAAGAGAGTCGACGCCAATTTACGAGTTAGCTGTAGAGCTGATGAATGAAATGAAATCGCCGAGCACAAAAGAACTAAGCCTGCAGGAAGCTTGCAAACTTGGCACCTAAGAAAAGCCTTTGGATGCATAACAAGGCATTTTTAGTGACCTCGGCGTTCTCATGATTCATCAATTTCATTACTCGTTCTTTGGCTTTCAGGTTCGTCACGATGACCCTCCCAGCAGAATGGTAATTTATGAACTGTGAAAGGTCAAAGCAAGCAACAGCTAGAGCCCTTGGATCCCCAGACGTGTCCAAAATTGTTATTAGGACTCTTAGAATCTGCAACATAGGTCCACCATATCAGCACATTCATAGATAAACTGTCCTCTACTGAGAAGATTATATACTACTTCCGATCTTAAATATAAGACAAAACTTGTATTGCAATTTGCATTATAAACTTTATCTTATATTTAGCATCGGAGTGAGTACCATTGTACAATTAATGAACATGCAACAATTAAGGGCAATTCTATCTAGTTGCTAAAAAGCACTATATAGCTAGAAATAATTTCTTCTAGATCATTTCTTCAAGGAAATAATCCCATCAAAGGCCAATAGACACAAATGAAGCAGCAACAACAATGACAACAAGAAGTCTCATGCCACATCAAGAACCAGAACTTTTTATACATATACCATTCACCAAAAGATCCCATTCGATCACTTGGGTGTTCTTAATCTTCCTCTACCTCGTTTCATAAAGAATCAAAACCAGCTGTTCAACCCTCCTCCTCAGCACTTCTATTGGCCTGCTTTGTACATATCTAAACTATCTTAAATGATTATCTACCTTCTTCCCTGCTACAAATGCCATGTCAACACTTTCTCATATATGATCATTACAAATCTTCTTTTTTTTTTTTACTACCACATGACATCCATCTTAACATTCTTATCTCTATTATCCCAATTTGTTGTTTTAACATCTTCATTAGACCCATAAGCAATGGAGAATCTTTAAAAACTAAATTATAAATACGTCTCCACAGTAGCCAGAAAAGCTATGACCCATAATCTTATTATGTGGACTTAAACAGGGAAGCCAGGCGCTATAATATTCTTAGTATCCAGGTCCTTCACGGATTTTACAATAAAGTGGTTAAATGTTTAATCTATGTGAGGCGAAGTTTCAAAGACCAAGGCATTTGGCTTGCAGTAAGTCATTCTGTAATAAACTATTCCCATCAAAACGGGGGCAAGAACGGGAGCCCAAAAAACATCAACTGTATTCTTCTGGTGAAAAGGGGTATTGACTTCAACTATTTTCTCTATATTCCACAAAATAATAAAAAAAAGCAAAATAAGATAGCTAAAGCTAATTCAAAGTATTGTTATTCTTATAGTTGAAATAAGTGCAAGATTAAATAAGTGACATGAGAAAAAAGGCAGCAAAGAGATACCTGGAAGTCATTCTCTTCAAAGTTGGTAATATTTTCTCGCCAAAAAATGGGATCTTTATGCATGGGAGACCAGTCCAGATTGCCCAAAAGAACTTCTTGCTTGTACATATCAAAAGAACTTAGTTTCTTAATGTTATCCCTAAGCCCTTCTTCCAGGTAATTTAGTGCCTCCAACAAGTCCTATGACAAACTTATTGTCAATAAAAGTGTGTTGGGGAAGCACCAGGAACAATATTATCTCAAAAGGAAATACAGTAAGGCTACTTGATATCCAGAGATTTTTACAAATTTCATGATGCATAATTATGACGGCTATTGATAAGGTCAATTCAAGACAAAAATAAAAGCTAATATAGAGGCATTTCATAACCAAAGAAAAATGCACGCTTCGTGAACATGAACATCCCTCTTTATGTAAGTAAGTTGACAGCTTATTTCAGGAATCCCGGTGCATAAACGTACAAAATGAAAGAAAGAGATGAATTTAAATTCATGGCAGCTACACAAGCCAATCATCAATAAATACCCTGGTAACGAATCATCACATAGGTAATCAAATCTTATTTCGCACCATGAGAAGGCAAAACTCATCAATTGCCTAACAGTAAATTTTTCAGCGGTCAATGGATCTAATCAGATCTGAAATAATTATTGAATGCATCCATTAAAAAAATGTGCTTTCTAATCAGAGGTGATATTTTGAAAATTGAAAATAGGGTATCCATGAAAAGAAGTGCAAGTTGCACTGAGTAACTTAACTGTTACCACAGGCCAGAGGGCACCTGTATAACTAAACCTGAAGATTGTACATATTGTCAAAATGATCTAAACCATATCAAAAACAACAAAATAATTTAAAAATAGAAAAAGTGTTATGACAATGTCGACAGAAATAAATGCCAAGATTTAAATTAAGAGGAATTTCTAATGATTGTTTATGAATAATGATTAATCTCAGCATCAGACACCTAGACCAACTACATCTTTATTTGCACAGCACAATAAGTACATTTTCAGCAGAAGGAAGTTAGTCTAGGTCCATCTTCTCTCACCTCATCACTCCATGCTTGTGCTTTCAAATTCTGAACAACTTGTAGCAGCTGAAGGTCAACCATTTGAGCGCCCAATGTTCCTCTTGACAGCAAGTTTTTAAAAGTCAAGGCAACAACTCTAACAACCTAACAAAAATTGACAAAACAAGTCTGTTAAGATCAGAGATAGTCATAAAGATATCTAGTACACATAGCATGCATAAAAATATTCATAGAATAATAATTAAAGGCAACAGAAAATCTCACAGAAACTCAATGTATATTCAACAGGGGAGTATCACATAGCACTAGAAACAGAGAATAAGAGAGCCAATAACAAAGAAAAGAGATGAACAAACTCAATAAGCCAGCCATACCTTTTCTTTTGTTGAGCTCTTTATGACATCAATAAGCCGCGGAAGGGATCTTGAAGTAGCCAAGTATTCAATTGCAGGCTCATAATAGGACAAAAGCCATATGCAGAGGCATGTTTCATAAAGAAGCTGTGACAGAAAAAATTCAAAATTGAATCTTATTTTAATCCCAACACAAGTTTCTTCAATTCTAAGTTTCTAACTTTTCTAGTCCCAATATTTGAAATCTCTATTAATATATCAATCACAAAGTCAGCAAATCTCTAATTCCCCAATCATCCACTCTCCCATTGTTTGTAAAGTAAAGAAGACCCATTCAGCATGAACTGAATCCATCATGGTTCATGGGTGTTTAGTCATCTATTAGCAGATGCTCTAGAGGGCATTGGATATCTAGCATATGTAACAGGTATAAATAGATGCAAAAAACTTACCCAGTCACCTATTGGCAGGACCAACATGGACCAACTAATGTTTAAACCACAGTTATTAAGCTTCTTAGTGGTCAAATTATGCAAAATTACCTGAATCGATTGTTGAGTGGATGCTGGCGAAATCAAAGGTACAAGCAACTTGACCCCATCTGCTTTAACAAAGGAAGACCTAACCATGGGTTCCTTGAGTAAGGTTGACAGGCAATTGACAGTGGTTGGGACGCCACGACTAGGATGAGAAG
Source organism: Acacia pycnantha (assembly GCA_025563575.1). NCBI lineage: Eukaryota > Viridiplantae > Streptophyta > Magnoliopsida > Fabales > Fabaceae > Acacia > Acacia pycnantha. The sequence continues at coordinate 957,023 of JAMWYP010000038.1, forward strand.
GCTTTTTCAGCTACAGATAGTAATAAAATGAAGGTGAGAATGTGCACATGGATGTGCGCCCGTGCATGTGAGCTCTATTAAACAAAGTGACACATAATTGACCATAGATCTGAGTGTCTATTTGAATGCATCTGGCCCATCCAAATGTGAGGTCCAAATTAAGAGAAAGCCGTAAAAGTTGTGTGTCACCCACATCTACTTTAAGTTCAAAATCTTATAAATTCTCAAAATCTTTTCAAGCACTTCTGGCATCTTCTTTTGTAAATTAACATGAGTACATGTATCCTCAACAAGTTTGTGGGTTTCTCTCATGTATTTACAAGTGAGAAAGGAACTATCTTCTTATGGAGCGTGATAAATCTCATGGTGTTCAGATACGTATAGGATGGAATTGGATTGATTCCTTTCTAGGCTACTCTGTTGTTTTTTTAGCTGCGTTCAGGTGTCCACCTATTTGAGGCATGATTAGACATTACATGTGGGCACTTCTTCCAGCGGGAATTCAAAATCTAGTTCGCCACGTTGTGAGAGACTATGCTTTTCCGCTACTCTATCCCTATTTTAGGATATTCTCAATTACAAATACAAAACCACCCAACAAAAATTCTACATGGATCGTGCGCTTTAGCACTTCTTCTTTTAATTCACCTAGAGTAAGCTTCTAAAAGTCCAAAAATCATCTAAGACAAGCTTAACTTGTAGGGTGAAGGGAATGCTAGACAACTAAATTGCTTAACAAAGCTATCTTACACAGACTTCTAAGTATACAAAGTCAATTATACTATTAAAAGGACTGTGATTATTAGATTACAATTTCTAATTAGATGAAAGAAAGGGAACAAACTGGAAGTGATCACATGCCTGCTCACAAAGCCATTTCACCAACGCTGTCAAAACATCATCAATTGTAGTAATGGGTTTCTTTGAGTTTGATGCTTCTCCATTTGTAACAAAGCCATTTTGATTTTTTGGCCGGACACTAAAATCACAAAAGTTGGTAAAAAGGCAATCATTAGAAAGGTGAGACCTTTTGGGGGAATGGGGAGGGATCCTGCATTATGGTTGAGGTCTTAAAAAGTGTGACCTTAACTTTGCAAACGTATAACATTATTATTACCTTACTATTGAAGCGAGGATCTTACAACTTTTCTCTTGAATGAACCAATTCCCTTTCCAGAGCAATCTGAAAGATGGACAATATGTTATTTATAACATATAATTTAAGACATTGGATTATCTCGGATAGGAGACATTAACTATCAAGTGAAATCACGTCAAGCATAAACAAGATCAACTAAAAAAAGCTTTGAATTTAACTTCAGGAAGAAATTTACTAAAACTTGACTGATATAATATGGAATAATATAAGCATGACAAGTGAGCTTCCACAACTTTTGAAGTAATAATTAGTATTCAGGGCATATTGAGTAATTACTGACCTTAAGAAAGGTTCGTAGGTGTCTACATCAGCAAGGGACTTGTCATGAAACAATCTAGCCCTTTTTGGGTTTGCTGCGAAATAGAAAAAGGTTAGCACTCACAATTCATAAGGAAATGAGATGCCATATTCCGTCAAACTACCTGCAAGCATTTCATCCACCAACGCCAAAACATATTCTACAGTCTCCTCTTTAAAAATATCATGCAAAACATGAACGAATACACGAATATATGCTGGACCATCCTGCAACAATGACATTGAATTTTCAATACCATCAGACGGTAAAATTGGCAATCATTGGTATAATAACACCAGGCTCAACTTGAAACCTTAGATTGTTTATATAAAAAAATTTAAAGAAACAACAAAAGTTACATCATCCAGCAACTGTTCTCTCTGACTTTGTGATCGATGATCATAACGCCTCAAGAGCTGAAGGCTCGTGCCTGAGATCAGCTTAGTCGCCATGTAGGTCTCCCATGGGATATCCCTCCTCAAAACCTTTAGAAAAATGAACGGAATGACAGATGTAACAGCAATACAACACCACACGGGGTAATCAACAAAATTTTTATACATAAGAATTCGCAAAAAATATGTCAAAACCAATCAGGAAAATTGCATCTAAAACCGAATCAGACCAAATAAACGACAATAAACAGAGCAACTAAACAACGAACAAAAGAAGGATGAAGTGTAAGGATCGCAAACCTGTTCCGAGGTTAATTCCGCTACATCCATATCACTGCAATCCTAGAAACAGAATCTTACTTCTGATTGTAATAGATAGTAGATATAAAAACAAAAAACAAAAATCAAAATCAGGTACGAATAATTCACGGAAAATTTGAAAAGAGCGTCATGAGAAAAGAAAAGAATTAAGAAAGATAGGATCAATGATGGAGAGACAGAGGCTCACCTCTCCCACACTCGCGATTCGGGTAGTTTTTTTTTCCCCCTCTTCCGGAATAAAACTGACTGGTGTTGTTCGTAAGATAGATCAATCGGCCGGTTCGGGATCGGGCAAGTTGCAGTGTCACTCGAGATGTCCATGTAAAAGTAAATCTGTAATTTGCATATAGCAGATTCAGCGCTTACGAGATTAGGAGCATACTCTAAAATTTAGATTATCTAAAGATAATCATTTTTCAATTAAAAATGACCAAAAACAAAATAATTAAAAAAAATCGAAAAAATAATCAAAAATATATAGATCATATAAATAATCAGGTCAAGAAAAAATATGAATAAAACATGGAATGCACGTTAGGTGCACATATTTATGTGCTCAATTATGTGCTCATACCTCTATCAGAGGTATGAGTATATTTTTTTATTTTTTATATATTGTATATATTTAGATTTAAATTATATGCTGCTTTTTAGAATTTTGTATGCACCCAGTATCTCAAAATTAATTACTTTCCATGATACTGGTGTTACAGATAAATGCAAAACTGGAAGTTAATTAATTTGAGATATTTGGTGTAAAAAAAATTCCAGAAAACAACATATAATTTAAATCTAAATAAATACATATATGAAAAAATAAAAAATAAAAATATGTTTATACCTGTTCTGATGTAGAACACAGATGTCCGGCTTGATGGTAAGCCGTTGATTGATATAGGATTGAGGTGTCCCTCCTGTGAGCCTTTTGTGCAAGCAAACAGAAGAAAGGCTGATCACAGTACACAACAGGCGTTTCGCCTAAGGGGTGGGGTGTGTGCACTGTGTAACGGTATGTAAAAGTCTGAGACTAGAGATGTGTACCTTGGCGGAGTATCTCTTCTACGTATTTATAGAGAGTATACCTGTTGGTTGGATCCCTGGTTCCCACGATGTGCGTGCCCATAGATCCAGTTGTGCGTGCCCCACGATCATAGTGACTGCCCTGACGACTAGGCCCTTACGTTAAGGTGCGGCCACGTGGACTACCCGTCTTGGTTGGTTAGTTAATGGGCCTGACTAGGTCCATAACATTGCCCCCATCTCGGTAGGTCGAGTTTCGAGCCGCGAGATGACTTTCCTGACATCTTGTTCGTGTTGACCTAGGGCGTCGATTTCGAATGTCTGCTTGATTTTGCACTAAACTTGGTTATAGACAACTGAATACCTCTGAGTGGCATGGTTGCCCCCCAGCCGGGTATTCCAGTTTTCTGGGATGCCAGGCTGAGTTTACCGGAGTGTCACATTCGTACGTGTTTGACCAAACGTAGCCTAGTTTCGAAGGAACCCGGAGTTACTTATCTCATGATTGAATTGCCCCCAGATGAGTAGTCCAGGTTGACTTTGTTTTAAAAATCCGTAATTTTCGTCCGTTTTAAATCCATCCAAGTCCGAATTGTCCTGAAAAGGAAAAGACTGGGTCGTGCCGGGACTGATGGCAGCAGCCTTGCGTTGGAAAGTACCCCGGCAAAGAGTTGAAAGCGATCGATCCGCGTACGTTGATTTTAGCGGGATCACTTTACTGAACAGCCAGGTTTGGCGAGCTGCCTTGATTGCCGCCATCTTAGACCATTCGCGACTGCTTGAGGAAACACGTGGCACTCTGTACTTTGACGTCTCTTTGTCTCACTTCGTTTTTCGTGCTGTGATAATACCTTTATTTCATCGGGAACCGTCAACCCCCCTTGGTTCTTGCGCGTCATGAATACCTCTGCTTTAACCATCATTAATCCTTTCTTGAAAAGGAAAACGCCGCATTGCAAGCTAATTGTCAGTTATTGCCATGTGTTTCGTGCGGTTTTCCTGGCCTATAAATCTATTCGTCACCTTGCCTTTTACCATACTTTTGATTAGTATTCGCATCTGCTTCTTTTGAGAGAGTTTATTTCTTACAGCGATGAGCTTTCTGGCAAGAGTTCCATCTCGCTGAGTCTTTGCGTATCTCCAACTTTGCCATCCAAATGGGGAAGAAAAGTGCGTCGTCGGATATCAGAATGGCCTCTTCGGGCGCCTCAGCGTGGCTACCCTTTCAGACATATTTGCCAGTCTTCATTAACGCCGCTTGGTGGATGCCCTGGATCTCAGAAATATTTGCCAGTCTTCATCTACCAGGCTCGACTTCGTATGGGATCCTGGGGGGACCAGATTTGCATCCAACTTCAATGGCCAGCGGCGGGAGGCCTTGGATAAGTTGGGCGGGTCTTCCTGGACCTGTCTAAACTTTTCTAAGGACTTCAGCATATCCAACAAAGATCTTCATCGGTATGATGTCTTTGTTGGATAGGGGATCAATCTCCAGGTCCACCTGTTTGGCCTTCATACAGAGGATCTGGTCCTTTGTCGCCTGTTGTTCTATTTTTTACCTGTAACCGCTGATTTCCAGTATTTCGATCTTTGTAATTGCCTCTGGATGCGAATAGCTTCACTTATTTCCTTGTAATAGATCTGTGTAACCTGATGATTTATGAATAAAAAGCTTATTTCCGCTTTACGTTTATTCTTCTGGCCTTCGAGTATGAAACCTTAGTGTAACCGGGAAATCGAGTGTTTTATTTCCAAACAACTCGGCTATGACCGAAATTCCAGGGAGTGTGGTAGGTCTATACCCTGAACCTCGATTTCTGGGATGAATGATTCCTGGTGAAAACCTGGCCATCACATCCGGGGTGTACCTCATTGCACCAAGTTGACTTGCCTGTTCTTTGCAAACGTTTAGGCCAGGATATCATAAGGCCGGGGCGTTACGTCGGCTCTTCTATGTATCCGAGTGGCCACAATCTGTCGCTTCCACTTCTGTGCGTTTGCTGTTGTTTTGACAACTGGCTCCCCCTCGACTGTCGTTCCGCCGAAATCGAGGCGCTCTGGCCACTACGGCTCTTAGGCGTAGGCGATAACTACTGAACGCGCATTAAATGTACCTGTCACGTCATTCTTCCTCATGGGTGAAAAGGCGCTTTTGCCCCCGACGGTTGAGCTTTCTGAAAGTTTTATACCCGCCTAGTCTTCCTCTTTTCCGTTTCACTGCATACCATTTAAAAAGTTCGTCCTTCCTTGTTGCTTTCTGCCTTACGAGGAAATTCATCCCTGAGTCTGCCGTTTGCCATTCCTTGAGCGAACCTTTCTTTTTCAACCAGGTATCGTAGCTTTCCCCGTTATCTCTTGGGTTCTATCCTTCTTGTGACTTGTTCTGTATCTGGTTTATTCAATGGAAACTTTCATAGGAGTTGTGTTGTGTTTTTCCTGGGTTTTGTACGGGTTCGCTCAAATTTCTGGGTAGCTTTTTCTGATTGCGCCCCTCATTGTTAGAAAAACCTCGCATTTTCTTTAAACTTTCATCCGATTTTGGTTTTGACTACCGTATCTTTGAGAATATATTCATCGATGTCGAAAGATATAACAAACATGACCCCCGAGGAACTTGAAGAATTGCGCGAAACTGTGAGGGGAAAAGCCCGTTGGTGGCTCTGGGGTGATAAACTGACTCCTCAAGAGAGGCAATATGCTCTCCTTGCCGCTCACAGTAGTGGAAACAAAGGACAAGCGCCTGGAATTGCCCATACAAGCCATTCGAGACTTCAAAGAAGCGGTTTCTCCATTGGGGGAAGTTCACACGTTCCGCCCGTGTTTCTTTCCAATCCGAGGGGGTCCCGGAGGGGCGCTGACGTGGCTGCTATTCCAGCCATACCGATTAATCAGTTTGATGTCCCAGAAAGAATAAGCCCTAGGGCTGAGGTGGACGATTATCTCGGCCCCTGCTATGATTGCCTGTACGAATGTACCCGGCTGCTTTCCATCGGAGACTCTGTCATGGCGGATTCGATTCTGGGTTCCTGTCGTCATAACATTGACCCGGGTCTCCAAACCAGTCCCCTGAATCCTGTCGACACGGATTCTAACCTTACTCTGGCTGTAGAAAAGCGTCTTCAATCTTTAACATCAGGTATGCTAGAACGATTCTGATCTTGTCTACTTTTTATCTGTGTGGTAGGTATAATGGCCTCATCGTCCTCTTCCCATACCGCGGAATCGGAATCTGGAGCCGCGAAGCCGGTTAGCCCTTCTGAGGATTTGGTCGGAAGATATCCGTGGGTTACCCACGAGGTGTTGTCATACCGCTCGTCGTTGAATGCAGCCGACCTTGAAGCGCTGCCCATAGAAAGGAGTGGGAGTTATGACGTTCGTCTCCCAGATGACGATGAACCAGTTTGCTCCGTTAGGGAGGGTAGTCAGAATTCTTTCTTCTTCTTCTACCGCGATTATATGACTCGGCTCGGCATTCGTTTTCCATTTACCGGGTTCCAAACAGCCATCCTCCAATATTTAGGCTTAACTCCTTCTCAGTTGCATCCCAATGGGTGGGGATACATAATAGCCTTCGAGTGGTTCTGTGAAAACTTGGGCCTACCCTGTACCACGTCTATGTTTTTCTTTTTCTTTACTCCCCACACTGCTCGCTCCGGAAGGGAGGCAGCCGAGCTTAAGGGCTGGACCTCTATTCGGGGCGTTGTGCATAGGAAGCTGTTCACCCCGGTCTCGGATTCCTTTAAGCATTTTGAGACTATGTTTATCAAAGTAGTTGCCAAGTCTAGAGGTACCCCCTGGTTCCTCGATGGTCCCGATTCCGAGAACGTTGATTGGTTTTTTCCCTTATACTGGAGTAAGGATCACCATGAAGTGTCGCTTGGAGCCTATAAGGTGGAACTTTCCAACCTGGAAGATTTTGAGAAAAAGGCAGTTGCCAGCATACTGGCTCAGGTGAAGGCCAGTGGGACTGTTGGGGCTGGATCCTTAGTGGCCCAATATCGGGCCGAAAATCAAAATAAAGACCAAATGCGAGCGGGGGCGAGTATGAGTCATTAACTTACTGTTTTTCACCCCTGCTGCTAACTTCCCTTTGCGCTCCACTAACGCTCCAAAACTTTTGCAGGTTTGAAGATGAAAGGACCAGCTTATCTGTCCGGCATACCGGAGGACGAGCCCGTGAAGGGCAAGAAGAGGTCGGCTCCCTCCACCGGCAAAGCTACAGCAGGTCCCTCCTCCAAGACTGTGACTACAAAGAAGCCGAGGGCCGGGACTGAGGTACTGACCCAGAAAGAGCCTGTGTCAGCCCAAGTGGAGCCGCGTCCAGAATGTCACATGTCTCCGCCCCCCAGCATCTCTGCTGCGGTGACGCAACCGCCTTCTAGCTCGGCAGTCGCCGATCATCCTTCTGTTCCACCTACCCGTAAGATGTCTCCTCCTTCGCCCTTGCTCCCCCGCTCCCACTGCTGGGGTAAAGGAATTACCGAAGAACTGAGTGTCGCGTTTCTCCCCCCGCGCCGATATGTTGAACCGATGGAGCTGCGGGAGGTCGATGTGCGCGAGATTCAGGTCGTTGGGAACGAGCTTCTAAAGGCGGCCGGATTGAGCCAATCCTTTCTCACTTTACACCATAATTACGTGGATGCGATAAGTCTAGTGAGGCGTGCGAGGGCCGAGCGAGAAGAGACTCTGGAGCAATGGCGAGTAGCTTCGGACAAGTTCCAATCGAACCAACTCAAACTTCAGAGGGTGGAAGAAGAGTTGGAAAGGACCAAAGATATTTTGAAGGATGCGAATATCCTTGTGTCAACTCTTAAGGCAGCCCGTGCTGATGATGAACAGGAAATAGATACCTTGAAAGCCGCCAACGAACAGTTGAAGGCCGAGTTGGACACCCTGAAGGGAGAAAGGGATGAGCTGGTCGCTGGAGCTGAATCAAGTAAGACATTGCTGGCCGAGGCGACGGGTGAGACATCCCGGGTTCGAGAGCTTCTGAAGGTATCTGTGATCGAGGCTTTCCAAAATGCCTTAACCCAGATCCAGCACCTAAACCCTAGGGTCGAATTGAACATCGCAGGCTACCACTTTCGCTCCTATGTGGAGAATGGGGAATTTGTCCCATATGTGGAGCCCGCTGTCGCCTCTGAAACCTTGCTCGATGAGGATGCCGTCGGAGGCGAAACCGAGACAGGGGAGGAAATCTCGACCGCTGTGGATCCCGCCATGACCGCAAATCCTGGGAGCTGACTTAACACTGTTTTTTTGTTTTTTTGTTTTGTTTTAACACTGTAAGAACCGGGTCTGTGGCCGGTATTTTGTTGTGGACAAATTGGCCAATTTGGCCTTTTGAGGCAAATATCCAATATTCAATGGGAATTTACTTTGCATGTGTTATCGTAAATGACCGGGCCAGGGTCAGTAGTAAAATGTGCAGAATCTGCGAAAGCGCGTATGGTCCTGAGACCGTAATATATTTGAGTGGTCAATGTTACCACTGTATTGTATGGGTCCGGGATTATCAACCGGGTCATCCTAAGGTAAAGGGAATCCACCACCTACCCGGGTTTGGCTTTTTGCCAAAGCGTCCGAGTATTTTGACCTGATCAGGGTCGATATGGCGATTCCTCTTGCTACCCCGGAGTAATTTGCAGGATGCTTTAAAGCTGTGATAGCTCTTTGGAGTAGTATATTAACCACGTTTGCAATTTAAAATGCTCTCGAACGAGAGTCTTACTTTTATTCAACAAGTGCAGTGCTAACAAGGGAAAAGAGGCCGTATGGCCGACATTTGAATCCAAATGCTGAATGAAATGAAAAGAAGAAGGAATGATCAAAGCAGGAAAAGCTAAGTCTAACTGTAATAAATCCTTAACTTGTCCGAGCTGTTACTCGGGCCTCGTCTGCAAGGTCTAACTCGACAGCCAACGCCTGGTTGTTGGCCGCTTCCCCTTGTGACAAAATGTTTCTCCTACGCCATGAGGGTAATCCTATCTCGACCGGAATCATGGACTCGCACCCATAAGCCATTCTGTAGGGAGTTTCTTGAGTTGACGTTTGGGCTGTTGTCCGGATCCCCCATCCAAACTCGTATGCCAGATCTCGGAATCCGCTACCGGTGAACTGAGTTCCGTTGTCTGTGACTATCTCGGCCGGAGCTCCAAACCGCGTGATGATGTTGAACTCAAAGAATCGTTGTACGCGAGCCGAAGAAATTGTCGTAAGTGGTTCGGCCTCGATCCACTTGGTGAAGTAATCGACGGCGACGATCAGCCATCGCAGCTGTCCTGGAGCGGTCTTGAATGGACCTAGTATGTCCATACCCCACTTGTAGAAAGGCCACGGGGCCGAGATAAAGTGGAGGTCCGCTGGGGGTGCCCAAATTACTCTGGAGTGCTTCTGACAACTGTCACATATTTTAACAAGAGTCTTTGAGTCGGCTTCCATGGTCGGCCAATAGTATCCCGCTCGTAAGGTTTTTCTGGCGAGTGCCTTAGCGCCCATGTGCTGGCCGTTCGCTCCTCCATGTATCTCGGATAAAACATACCCCGCCTCATTCGGATTTAAGCATTTTAGCATGGGAGAATGAAGACCTTTCCGATATAGCTGATCCTCCACCATAGTGTACTTGGCCGCTTCTCGAGTCAATTTCTTAGCTTCCATGGCATCGTCAGGTAGGATGCCGCGCTCCAAATAATCTTCAATTGGCTTTTTCCAATCTGCTCCACCGAGATGGCCATGGTGCGAGTGGGTCCTCGAGGTTCTGTTGAATCACCGTCCGATGACACCCTGCACTCTTAGTACTGGCCAACTTCGAAAGGATGTCGGCTCTTACATTTTCCCCCCTAGGGATATGTGTTACACTTGCTTCCTCGAATTCAGCCATCATCTCCTTGACGTTGAAGAGGTATTTTGCCATTAGCGGGCCCTTTGCCTGATAAGACCCCTCAATCTGAGCTGCCACAAGCTGTGAGTCGGTGAAAACCTTAACTCTTGTGGCTCCGTTCTCTTTTGCCTGTTCTGCCTTTGGTATTTGACGATCCGTCAACATATATTTTCCAGACGTTTGTCTCCTCGCTGGGAGCCGAGCTTGTTGGTGTCAACTCCCTGACGAAGTCGGCTAAGGCCTGTGACTTAATTGCATGGCGAGCTTCATAAGCGATGTCGTATTCGGACAATTCTATTGCCCAGTTAGTCATTCTCCCCGCCAAATCTGGTTTGTGTAAAACTTGTCGTATCGGCTGGCCGGTCCTAACAACAATGTGATGAGCCTGAAAATAAGGTCGCAGTCGGCGAGCGGCGGTGAGTAAGGCAAAGGCTACCTTTTCCAATTTCTGGTATCGGATTTCAGCATTTTGTAGGGTCTTGCTGATAAAATACACTGGTAACTGGCTGTGATCTACTTCCCGTACTAACGCCGCGCTGATAGCTTCCTCACCAATTGACAAGTACAAGTAGAGAGTTTCGCCGGGCTCGGGCTTCGATAGGACTGGCGGATTTGCCAGACACTGTTTGATTCCTTCAAACGCTTCATCACATTTTGTATTCCATTCAATCGAAGCTTCCTTCTTCAACAACCTGAACAAGGTCAAGGCCTTTTCGGCCGATCTTGGCAGGAACCTGGTTAGAGCGGCTAATCTTCTGTCAAGCTATTTGGACCTCTTTTTTGTTATTCGGTGCTTCCATATCGAGCACTGCTCGGCATTTGTCCGGGTTGGCCTCAATACCTCGGTTGGTAAGCATGAAACCCAAGAACTTTCCCACCGGGACCCCGAAAGTACATTTGGCCGGGTTCAAGCGGATTTTGTATTTTCTGAGTTTGCCGAATGTCTGTTGCAAATCCTTGACATGGTGTTGTGACTCCAAAGACTTAACAATCATCTTGAGCTTTTGATGCTTGGTGGATACCAGCATATCCCAACTATGTATAGTTGGTCTTCCCAGGATTACGTTATATGGCGAAATGAAATCTGCCACTATAAATCGTACTCTCTCTGATCTGAAAGCGTCCCTTGTTCCCAATGTGAAGCGGAGGTCGATAAACCCCTTGGGCGTGATCGCTCCCCATTGAACCCGATGAGGGTCGTCCTACAAGGCTTTAAGACCTCCCGATCTAGGTTCATTCGTTTGAACGCCTCCCAGTGAGGATGTCGCCCGAGCCGCCCTGCATCCACAAATATACGTTTAACTCGGCAGTTGACTAGTATCCGGTTATGACTAGACCATCTCGATGTCCGGGACTACGTCCCCGAGCTCCTCATTTGTGAAGAACAAAGGCGAGCCTGGATGGGCCGCTATGATGCTCCTTGAATTTTGGGCGGTCTCTCACGGAGAGGACTCTCGCAAATATTTCCTTCGTTGGCTCATAGTATCTCCGCCTCCGCCCATAACCCCGCTTATTACGTTACCTGGTCGACTCCGGATCTTCGATAAGATAATCTAGGTCGATCGACCCTTTTCATCTCGGTTGATGCAACTTCCTTCCACACTTGTGATCGCGGTACGTTTAAGGCTGTGTATTTCTCATATTTACTTCTCGGCTCAAACTTCCCACCGCGGTTCCTGTTCTCGAGCCCTTCTACGAGAGTCCCTTCTCCTTCCTTCAGTATAATCTCTATCTCTGGGTGGAGTGGCCCTACCTTGGTCTCTTCTAAAGTCATTTGCTACGCGCATCTGTTCCACCTCGAGGTACTTCTTCGAACGTGTTATGAAGTCATTAAGATTCTTTGCCCGTTCCTTCAGGAATGATTCTGCCAGGCGGGATTCTTTGTCAAGGCCGTCGACCAGTAAATGGACGTGTACATCCTCGTTTAATCCTCGCACCTGTAGGGCCGCGTGCTTGAAGCGATCCAGGTAACTTTGAAGCGTCTCGCCTGGTCGTTGCTTGATCTTGGATAGAGAATATTGGGACTTCGGTTGCCGTTTGCTGGTTGCAAAATGCAATTCGAAGGCCTCTGCTAAATCTTCAAACTTATGTATGGACCCCACTGGAAGGGTATGGAGCCACTTGGTCTGGTCCTTTGAGGGTTGCGGCGAAAATCCGCGATACGATTGGCTCCTCGAGACCCCTTACTGCCATGTGCATGTCGAAGTCCTCCAAGTGAGTCGTCGGGTCTTGAGTGCCGTCGTATTTTGCCAACTCGGTTAGATTCAGCTTTTGTGGAAAGTGAGCATTGAGAATCTTGTCGGAAAAAGGACTATTGTGAAGCTGACTGACATATCTTCGCCGTTGGAGCCCGGTTGGAGACCGGGGTGTCTTGCCTGAGGAAGTCAGCTTCTTCTTATGTGCGACGTCTACCTTGCGATTACTTTTTCTATGGTCCGAGCCGTCGTCTTCTTCGTCCTCCTTCCAAGACTTATCTTCCCAGTCCTCATCAGAATAGACCGGGTTCTCTTTTTTCTTCTGTTGTTCCTCCCATCGTTGGAAATGGAGAGTATGGCGCTTCTCCATGTAGTCCATACGTCTCATTATTGCTAGCATCCCGGATTGGAGAGAGCGGAAATCTGGTTCGATGACCGAGTTCTCTTGGTGACCACCCGGTTCGAGTTCGAGGCTCGTGGCGATGATTTCGCGGAGCCGAAGATTCCGTGTCAGACGGGTTGTCATTCGAGGGTTGGTCGTTGTTGGGGATGCGAGGTTCTTCCGGCTGTGATAGCTAGTCTTCATTATCATGTTGATAGTTACCGTGAAGGTCCTTCGACTGGTTGTGGTGTTGTGGTTGCCGAGGTGGTAGATGTTCTACTTGGTCCGTCTCCATCTGCTTATGTCTCGAAGCACGAGTGCTTATCCTCATGGTCTCGGGAATTGAAGTTTATCAATCCCCACGGTCGGCGCCACTATTCTGATGTAGAACACAGATGTCCGGCTTGATGGTAAGCCGTTGATTGATATAGGATCGAGGTGTCCCTCCTGTGAGCTTATTGTGCAAGCAAACAGAAGGAAGGCTGATCACAGTACACAACAGGCGTTTCGCCTAAGGGGTGGGGTGTGTGCACTGTGTAACGGTATGTAAAAGTCTGAGACTAGAGATGTGTACCTTGGCGGAGTATCTCTTCTACGTATTTATAGAGAGTATACCTGTTGGTTGGATCCCTGGTTCCCACGATGTGCGTGCCCATAGATCCAGTTGTGCGTGCCCCACGATCATAGTGACTGCCCTGACGACTAGGCCCTTACGTTGAGGTGCGGCCTACGTGGACTACCCCGTGCTGGTTGGTTAGTTAATGGGCCTGGACTAGGTCCGTAACAATACCTCTAATAGAGGTATGGACATATAATTGGACACTTAACATTAGTGGTCCAGAATTTGTTACGCATCGTCTACTTGATAGTTATGCCATTTTTTATCATTGTTACCTTTTAGAAATAAAAAGCTGGTACATAATGAAAAAATACATAATATTAATCATCAAATGTGTTTTGGGCACACACAAAAAATCGTCAAATGTGATCTTTTATGATTCATCAGTTTCTATTTTATCCAGAATTTGTTATGAAAAATTCAAAATAAATTGTACTAATTTTTAAATATCATAAATAGTAGTATCATGTTCTTAGTATAAGATTCAATTGATTAATTTAAAAATATTAAGAAAGCTAAATTAATTATTTTACAATGTCTCTCTAAAATACTTATGTATATCATTTTACAAGTCTGGCAAATTAATTTAAGGAAAAATGATAAATACAAATACTTTAAAATAATTTATTTAGCTTTAGTAATCTCCCCAAATTAATCAACTAGATGCATTGTTGTCAAACTTGTGAGTTAACTCTCCAACTTTACCGTTTTTACGTTTCTATCTTATTAAATTAAGTTAAGTCGCTAGTAACACTGTAAACTTGATTAAACTTACGAGTTTAACAGAGTTAACTTACTATTAAACTCGTGTCAACTTTCTCAATTTGGTTATACTATATAAATTTTATAAAAATTTCTTTGTTAAATATGATAAGTTATGAACATCGACAGATTTAATTTCAATTATTTGGATTTAAAATATATTTAAATTAAATTGTTGTCATTTTCATATTTTAATTATTTAATTATACTCTATTAATACATATTTAATAACAAAAATAAACTCTTACGAGTTCATGATTCGAGTTCACGGTATAAGTTTACATCATTGTCACAAGTTTACTTAAACTCGCGAGTTTGACCACCTTACTTGCTTTGATGCATTATTTCTCATATGCAGATAAATTGAATTAATAATATAAAATTTACAGTAAATTGCATTATTTATAAACTTAAAATTTATGAACCACATTTCTTATCAAACTATAAACATCTCAAAGTCACAGAGCAAAGTCACGTTAACAAATTTAACCAATAAATTGTTAGTTAAGGTAATAAGTGACCTCACCCCATAAGGAAGAGAATGCAAATTAAAATTCCAAATTCCGATAAGCACAATTGTTTGGAGAAATAAAAACTTTTTACGCTCTAAACCTAGAAAACCCTTGAAATTACCCAAAAAATCAAATTTAGTTTATATTTCAGAGATAAAGTTCTTGGTTTCTTTTATATTTAAAACCCTTGCACAGTTGACGAATTTCAGAGATCTTTCGTCTTCCCGTCCATTTTCCCAGTAGTTTCGCAAAGGCTTTCTCGGCTAGAAGGCAAAACTTCCCTCTGAAGTAAGTGAATATAAATTAACATATCAAACGTTGAAACTAACACAACATGCAAACACCAAGCACGCGAATATTAATTCTATATACTAGTATTCACTATTTAATTTTCTCAACATCTGTATAGCATCTGTAAAGCATATATACGATTTGGTTCCAAGCAATTCACATATTACAGCATCTTCCCGCTAGAACGGACTTCTTATTTTGTATTAACAAGTTTTTAATGATATGATTTTGGAATCTTTGCTTTCTATAGAGTTTATATTACTAAAGGTTGTGGTATAGGTCCTTGTAATAGTAGAGAAATTTTACTTTTTATCATCTTCACACAGGAAAACTTCCTGTCAGTTGGATGTGGTCAAGGGTCCTTCTGAGCCCATACTTGCTCACTGCCTTGTTACCCAATCTGAATCCATCTCCATAAGCTGACGAGGTATCAGACTCAATCTGGTGTTTAAAAAACTCACCCAGTTTCTTCTCAAAGTCGGACCTTTTCCCCTTCTTTGATGACGTGGAGGAAGAGGAGGAAGGCGAGGATGATGATGAAGACGAGGAGGATGATGCACCATCGATCCCAGACCCAGCATATATTTCTGAATCTAACCACATATGAGCCAAAACTTGGCAAATCCCTTCTTCAACTTCGGGGCTCAGATTGGGGTAACCTATCAAAATCCCACAAATATTAGTGGAACACAAAACTCTAGAAAATGAGAAGGAAGGGGGGATTATTGTTTACATAGGGTTCATCACAAAATATCAGGATGGATACCTTTAAGCCTGAGCCATGCATGCATCATCTCGTGAGCTAGGATTGATCCTGTTAACAACCTATAAATAGAAAATTGTTACATCATGTCCAGGGAAATTTCTATGCCAGCGCTGAATAATGTCACAGATGGAATCAAAAGGATACCTTGGAAGGCCATATAAAACAAGAATGGCAGTAACTTCACAGCGACGGATCAGCCTATAAGGTTCAGTTATCATGTCCATGATTCGGTAGCCTGCTCCAATCCTTGGTCTCCTTAAAATCTGGTATGAGATGAAAAAAAATCACAATAAGGACAAATATTTCATATATAAATCATCTCAGAATTCAGATTGTCTATGAAGACTCAAAAGTTGCAAGAGATTCCTACAGTGGTGACAGTCTGCTCTTCTGACAAGCAAAGTCCTCTAGTTTCAGGTAAGTGGTGATGACCCTGCATTCGAATATAAAAAATAAACTCCAACATCAATACACTAGAAAGAGGACCCAAAATAATCGGCAAGGGGTTTAAAAAAAGTTCAACACACTATCATTTACATTCTTTTCTCCCTCCATGGCCTCATTCAGTGCTTGTCTCTCAACCAAAAGCATAGGAATTTGCTGCTCCACTTTCATGTTTAAACCTTCATAAAACTCTTGTATTTCAAGGTAAAGTGGCTGGCATTCATGAGTATCCATTATTGCAGAGTCTAGACACTCTAGACATAGCTTCCGGCCATCATCCAGCAAAAGAAATTTTGCGTCTCTGGACTGCATTGATTGGGAAAATCATATCAGATAAACAAAAGGGAAGAGAGAGGGGTTAATAAGAGACGATACATCAGTATATCAAGGATGGTAAGAAATAACAGGACAAAATTTCTGGGAGCTGATATAACTGACCTCCATTCTTTCACAGCTACAACAGCGAGGAGTGCCATCACGCTCATGTGATGGACAGTATTTTTGATGCCAGAAAGGATGTGCTCTATATTCAATGAGGCCAGCTGAATTCGTTGGAATCTGTGAGAAAAGAACAAGTAATTTAAGCTTACCGACTGATAGTTATGACTTGTGAAAATTTAAATAATAAAAAATAAATAAAAAAACCAGGAAAAATGGCTGTTCTTTCGTTTTTCGTTTAGGAAGGAAGAATCACAATTTTTTATGCCACTCGCAGTTTAGAGGTGTATGACTAACACCCTCTTATCAAATATAAAATGTCAGTACTTCATCAGTTAAAATGTGTAAAGCATAACAAAATTTGGTGAAATATTTCACCTCACACAGAAAGACCATGATAGACTATCAGAAAACTATCAACAAAAAATAAAACTGTAAGATATTTACAAAATTCTTGCAAACGTCACATTTTGGGTGATGCTGCTCCCTGTAGCAGGATTTGTGGTAAGGACGATTGCTAGACATGGAAAACTGTAAATGAACAAAGATTCAAGCATTAATTATACTCAAATTTGCCCCAAAATAAAAGGAAATAAGCCAAAGACTCTCATTTTCAAGAAGCCAGTGGCAAACACAATACAATGTTCACCTCATAGTCAGTGATTGGAAGATTGCAAGCTTGACAACGAAAACATTCTGGATGCCAGACTCCTCCCATACAGCTTAAAAACCTTCCATGGCCAATCTCAGCTTTGCAGCCAGCACAGACCCTGAATACAGATTAAACCAGAACAAGGCTAAATTAGCAATTCCAGTAACTTAAAAATTATGAAATCAATAAAAGCAACTATAAAATGCTACATATAGAGAGAACAGGGACTGAAGTAGTTTGAATTTTCTCAATGATTGAAACAATTTCATGATACTCCATTGGTCACTCACTATAAATATGAACTAGTTCAAGCTCATCATCAGATGTTTGTTCCCATGAGTACTTTTGTATCATGTTCATCTAACCCAAAAGCCAAAATATATGTTTTGTACAAGCAGAAAAAATGACAGACTCTCTGGCATCATGAATAAAATCTTTCTGCAGTATTTATCCTTGTTCGAGACTACAGACTAAATTATCCTAAATTAAGATGACTTGATATCGATTCAAAGTTGTTTGTTTGACAGTTCAGAACTTAAGATTTTCTTTATTGCTCTTTGTCACTTTGACAAGATCAAATAATCTTATAATACAATGTAAGACTTCATGATCACACTCGTTCAAGCTTTGCTTCTCATCTCATGTCACAAGATTTTGTCACATTTTATTTTGTTGGTAAGTTGTAGAGGGTAAGTCTTGACCTGGAGGTTGCTGCCATGTGACCTGGAGGTCACGGGTTCAAATCCTAGAAAAAACCTCTCCACTTATGAGTGTTAGGCTGCGTACATCTATCCCTCCCCAGACCCCACCTGGTGAGAGCCTTATGCATTGAGTCGCCATTTTTTATTTTGTTGGTAAGTTGTAAAGAAGAGGGGAACAAACATATTAGACTCCACTCCTTTCTCAAATTTGAGAAGATGAAAAGAAAGTTAACGTTGTCCATGAGAGAGGAGTTAGAGGAAAAAACAGAGAAATGCACATTTCTGAAATTAACCAAGCATAGTTCAACAATATTAAAGTTAGGTTTGAAACATTTTATGCTAGGAAAGATTGCCAATCTACTCATTAGAAAAATCATCTGTTGCCTTTTCATCATAACTAATTATAGCAATTTACATATGCAGAACTTGCACTAACCAGTTACAACTGAAAAATGACATCACACCCAGTTACCTGTATCCAGTGGAAAATGGAGAAAATGGTTGAAATATAGAACCCACATCACGTCGAGGAGGAGAACTCATGCTTAAACTTTCTTGAATTGCTCTCGCAAGTAGTTCATCTTCCTCAAGTTGAAATTTTGCGTGATGTTCATCTTCCTCCTTTTGAATGTCAGCAAGACTATCAGCTTCCTCTTCTTGAACTTTACCGAGATGTTCATCTTCCTCCTCGTCAATAGGACAAAGTTCTTCATCTTCTGACTGTGAGTCATACTCTGGGATATGATGAGGCAAAAACTATCGACCTTATAATTTTTTCTTACAGCAGGAAAAGAAAACTCAGTTGGTAGCAACTACTCTCAAACATGGAAACTGAATGAAACTGAACAAAATTTCTCTAGTGAAATCTATCAAATAAAAATTACCAGAACAAACAAAACCCAGCCTGTATAGTGAGAAGAGGTTTAATTCATGATCTAGACATCTTTCAAATTTTTTTTTTTTTTTATAACAAGACATCTTTCAATTTTGTTATCACTAGAATTAGAGTATTGACAGAGATCTTCATAATTGACAATGTGTCATCGAAACCTATGAGAAGTTAAGCTAAGTCCCGTCAAACAGGACTGAATAGAGTGCATAAAAAAGCCCACTCTCAATATGTATATTGTTTACAATATATAGTTTTATCTCACTTGCAGACCTGCTACAGTGTCAAATTCAGGTCAAACAAACATACAAGTGAATTTAAACGGCCTTTCTGCAAAAGAATAAACATTACCAATAACTTTTTTCCCTTTCTGATCCTCCTCTGATAGAGAGAGTGCAATTGCACGGTCAATTTCTTCTTTCTCAAAATCAGTCAAATCATCCTGCACCCAGTTTGCCACTGTTACAACTTCAGACGATCTCCTTAAGTATCAGATGAACTTGTTCCATGTTAGTTTCATGCTACTATCTTGTTAAAGTCAGATAATAGGCTAGCTCATCGACAAGAGAAAGTCTGACAAAATTATTTTATTTCCTTACGAGAAGCAGAAACTGTGATTACCACTGAATTACGATGGTCATCCCAAATGTTGTCATTTCCATATTTCCCCTGATATTGTCCCCTTGAAATTTTATGGTTGGAGCCCTTAATCAACTTTGTAAACCAACCCATGATATGAATTAATACTATTTGCGAGCAGATCAGCTAACTTATTCCTGAAAGAGTGCCACACAAAGAGATCAGAAAATATATTACTCAAGTAATATATAGAAGGAATTCCCAAAGGTTAATGGAACACATTGGACAACTACAAGTAATGCCTCAAGTCTAATCTTCAGATGTTGCATGATTATCTTTCTGAAATTGTTTTACAGCATCGCTTAAATAGTTAATAGACTATGCTATTTGAAGTGTTGGCGCAAACCAAAGTAAGTAAGACAATGAGCAGAGTGACCATGGAATAAAAGGACCAGGCCTCTTCCAGATTTGATTATCATGATGTCTTAACGTGGGAATCAAAGAAACTATTCTCTACTCCTCTAGAGGCAATATTTCTTCTGAAAACCGTATATTCTCATGCTACAAATGTGACAAAAGGAATAAAGGACGAACCGGAATATATAAATATTAATAAAAGAAAATTTATCCACGACTGATACTGCGTATCAGAAAGCGTGCTTATATCTAATATGGGGGAATCGGTGATTATATCGGGAACACCAATTCAAAACATAAAAGATGTCGAAGAAACTTTTATGGCTAATCCATTAAAAATTCACCTCAGCCATACAAAAACGGTGATCTTGCTCTTGAACCAATATCAATCACATCGCATGGCAATCAAACAAGCCAACTCCAAATTTTGAGAAGCAGTGGACACAATTCAAGCTCCGCATATGGGAAACAAACACCCTCAATAAATTAACCCCAACTGTAGATGATTAAAATCACCGCAAGAATAAAGCTGGCTGGATAACTAGAGGCGATAGCGAAAGGAAGAAAGAAATAATATTCTTGAGAACTCACCGGGAAGAGATTAAGAATCTGGAGAAAGTGGAGAGAGCAAGAAGTGTTGAGAATCGGAGCACAAGTACGAGTTCTGATTTCCGTTAGAGCGTAGTCAACCCCGGAGGAATGGATATTCCTCCATCGCTCACTCCTTCTCTCTCTCTCTCTCTCTCTCTTCTCTGTGCGATCCTAGAGTAGCTTTTGAGAGGAAAGAGTTAAAAGAGGAGTACTTGGATCCTACGCAAATCCAGACCGAAAGGGGTAAAAATGCCAACAGTGGAAACTTTTAGGAACTGATTGAGATACAATAATTTGGAAACCACAAAACCACCAAAAAGGACGGATTTGAAGATCCGGGAGACTCAGAAGCAGCATAAAAATTCAACTTCAGCTCAGTATTACTGTGTCCATTACCAAGTGGGTCCAGCTTCATTTTTCCGCCACCCCCTACCAAATGTTAATAACCTAATACAATGTGTTTGTGGTTGAAAGGGTCAAATTAAGAGCGGTACAGAATAGAAGGAAGAGGGTGGGAGAGTGTGAAGGTGAACGATGACTCGATGAGTGAAACCATCTCGGTTTGGATCATAAGAAGCCCAGTTGCATGGGCTCATATGCACAGCCATTATAGCCTCACCTCTTCTAATCCTGGAATTGCGGATTCTTTCAAATTTTTCTTAAAGCGGAATAATATTAATTATTAATTATGTCAGCCGGGCATGCCCGCACCACAAATACGATGTTTTAAGATTTGCAATTTATATTATAATTTCACGAATTATCCATGCACCTTCCTCCATCTACCAAGTTGACTTCCATAGACTTCGATGCCTACTTTTTTTTTGGTTGGGAAATACTCCCTCCACGCCTTAAAGAATTTTTTATTTTAAATATAAAATATATTTTATATATTTATTACTTCCTCCCTTCTAAATATAAGATAGAGTAGACTTTTTTTTAGAGATCAAGGAAGATGAATAGGTTACTTAATCATATCATAAGTTATGTATCTTTAGATTATATATCAGTTTATAATTTAGGCAAAATAGTTTAAAGAAAAATGACAAATAAAAATTTTTAAAGTAATTTAATTAGTTTTCATAATATTTTCAAAAAAATCAACTATGTTTTATATTCAAGACCGAAGAGAACTTTTTTTATTTATTTACCCTATTGATATTTCTTCAACAATAATCAAGAAAAGCTTTTAAAAATAGTTTTATACTATTTTTGGAAGTTTTTTCTCCTAGTTTTCTTTTCCCTGCTAATTTTCTCTCTATCTAAACATGGTATAAGGAAATTAAGAATGATTATTAGAGTATTTTAGAAGAAAAAAAAAACATGTCATATTAACTGCTTTAACTAATTTCCTTAATCTAATCAAATTAGATAAATATATCTTACATTAAGAACTAAAGAGAGTAGTTTTTTTTTTTGTTAAAAATAAACTAAAGATGAACAAATAGGTCTAAAAACAGAACCAATAAACAAAAATAACACCCCTCTAAATACAAGCAATACCATTATCATACACCCTAACCTAATTCAAAGTCAAAAAGCCACATGAGTTGCTGACACCACCATTGTCTAAATAGCAAAGAAAAATTTTAAGAGTCCCCATGTGCTTATTTAAGAATAATATCATAAATTATCATTTGCATAAGTTACAACAAAATTCATCAAAGATACTTATTTCATAGAGTAAATACCCTTTTTGGTCCCTGGAAAAACACATTTGACCCTTTTTCGTCTCTGAGTAAAAAAAATGTCATTTTGGTCCTTTTTAGGGACTAAAAATGACCTTTTGGGAATTTCGAGGATTAAAATATGCAAAAAATTGATCAAAAGGACTAAAAGGGACATTATTTTTCCATTTTAGGGACTAAAAGTGACTTATTTTTTTTCAAGGACCAAAAAGGGCATCCGTGTTTTTTCCAGGGACCAAAAAGGGTATTTACTCTATTTCATATATATATCGTAAATTACGATTGAAAAATTCATAAAGGGTTCATTCACCATTCCAAGCAAGCCTCATACTCCCTCTCGTCCTTATTATAAAGCACAAAATAGTAAGTGTATTTAGTTCTTTTTATAAGGCACCTGCTTGTTCCCCAGAAGCATTAATTATTTTTTCCATATATGCCTATAATTAATAAGGATAGTGGGTGGTGAGAATAATAATTAATATGATATAAGAGTTAGTGTAATTAATAGGGGTAATATTGAAAATTACTTAAATTTTAGGACAGTTTTATTGAATTTAACCGTTTTTATTGATTTGCGAGAATTGTTAGTTTGTGTTTTATAATAAAAACCAAAGCAAGTATATATTACAGATTAATCTATATTATGAAGTTTGAATAGGAAGGAGATTGCTTTAAGAATCAGATTAATAATGGGCAATAAAAAAGAACCAGATTGGTGACATTGATATTGTCAAATTTAGCCTTGACAATCCGAAGATCCAAGCGTGCAGAGCTATCATTACTCAATCAATAATGCATTCTTTTAGGTCCATTTCATTCACTTCAATAATTCACTCACACCAAATCCTATTATTCTCCTGCTAAAACAATTTTATTTTTATTTTTTATTATATATTTTCATTTTCTTTGTACTAACTACTAAGGTGTTCTGATAGAACCCTAACTGCACATTGCTTTGTGACACACTAAAGCATCATGGAAGGACCACAATTAGCAGCGACATCTCCGCCTAATTAAGATGCCATAATTAATAAATTATTGAATCAAATAAAATAATAAGGTGTGTGGGTGATTGATTAATAATTTATTGTACATAATGGAATATTCAGTATAAGGTGGTTGTGTGCCTGTATATATGTATATATCAAATATGTAATGGATTTAAATGAACTTAAATGCAAAGACATAGTAATGTTTTTTTTTTAAAAAATATAAACAAGACACATAATAATGTTAAAAAATTGGAAACAGGTAAGTTGCTTTCATTAGTGGGTGCAAGGAAACACATAATTTACCCTAAGAAAGAAAAAGCACACTCAACTGCCACACACACACACATCACCGTAATCTTCGCTTGCCACCGGTGGTCCCACCGCCGGTCTCACCCTCATTCAGTCACTCTCATCCCTAGCTTCTCCTAATTTTACTATTTTAGTTGTTAGTGTAAATTGTACTAAAAATTTTGTCTTATATTTAAAATCGAAGGTAATAATATTTTAATTTTTCAATGGAAAAAAATAATACTAATTCCAGTATTTAATATAAGAGGTTAAATTTGTAATTAAATATAAAATTTTAATCAACTTTATTAACATATATTAAGAGATTAGAACTATTTGGCTGATGCTTTAGTGAAGAACAGCTTGTCTAGATCTTTATTACTTGATGCGTGTTGGTCTCATATGTGGACCTTGGTTGATGACTGAGTGTATGAGATTAAGTCCCTTTTAAAATATTTGATGTAATGCTTTATGGGTTTTAAGTTTTAACCCTCTCTTGTATATGGGGGAAAAATAGGGATAGAAATAGATTAGGTCAGACCAAGCTTTGATTAAATAGGTCTGAGTTTGTAATGAGGGTAAAAGGCCTGAGCCTGAATATAGACTTTTTTTTAGGCTTAGACTTGAGCCTTCATAAGGTCTGGTCGAGCCTGAAACCTTTTTAAATGCCTACTTACAATGTAGGCCTTTTAAAAGGCCTCATATTATAGGCCTTAGAAGCCATAAATAGGCTTTTGTACCCTTTGAGCCTATTAAAACTATATAAATATAAACTTTTAGTAGAATATAAGAATGAAAAAAGAAATCCTAGTTTGCTAATCTTGTGATTCACATTTTTTTTTTAAAAAAAATAAATCTCTTAATTAAGATTTCACAAGTAATAAAAAAGTAAATATTGTGAGATCATTAAAATGTGAGATAATTTTAGAACATATGCAAAATCAACTCATAAGTTTTTGTATTTTAATTGGTTAGATCATAAATTATATGACAAATTAAACCATGTTCACACAAGAATTTATCTCCTCAATAATAATCAAGGAGAAGAAGGAATTAAGGGAGATGTGTAGGGTATTCTTGACAATAGATGTCATATTAACTAATTTAACTAACTTCATTATCCTAATTATCAAATTAGATAAATATTTCTTATATTAACGACATGATGATTTTTTTTAGCCACTAAGAATTGATAGTATTTGTTCTTTTATATTTGAGTGAAAAAATATTATTCATTTCCTATAAAGATGTTAGGATTTTATATAGACATACATCCTCACAAAAGGGATACATCAATATATTGGAAATATTATTATTTTACTATTTATTAATACAACTGTGAATTTATTTTGTTTTACAAATGGTCTAATTTTCAAAATTAAGGTTATTTCAAAAATCCTAGTTTCCCACGTGAATATGGATTGCTTAAAATTAAAATATAATCATGTAATGCTATGTCTTAAATAAATATATAAAAAATGGCTAAAATATTATTACCACGTGTGTACTTTTGCTCCAGAAAAAAGCACGTGGTGCTGGGCGCTCCTGGGGGAAAAGCTCATGTGTAAAATTGCTCCTTAACCCTATTTTAAATTATCATATTTTAATTTTAGATAGAATAAGTTCTTTTTCTCAAAAGAAATAATAAAAGAATAGAGAACAAACTAATTATCGTCTCTTCAATCGCTCTAGACCAAGAAGAGACGATTTTATGATTAATATATGAAAGCAGTTTTATCTTAAATTACGGAAAAAAAAGGCTTATCAGTGTTTCTCAAACAAGCACTAAGATTTCTGGAATTCAAACTTGTCATCTTCATTTTACGGTGTGAGACCCTTTACCACTTCAACCAACAACTTTTTTTTTTTTTTTTTGCTAAAACTTCAACCAACGATGGTGGTATATAGGCTTTCAATGAATCAACATCAAACTGTTCACCAAACAAAAACAAAAAGAAAAGAATGTGACAACAATGGGCCATATACATGCAAAAGTAAAAATGTAGGCCCAAGTCTTGGCAAGAAAACCGTAGGCCCAAGTTGTATAGATGGCTGCTGATATTGGGTTCTCTCCCTGTGAAGGTGCCCTATTTGGATTTCAATCTTTGATCCAACTCATTTTCTCATGTAGCCAGCCACTGTGTCGTATATTACAATTCTGATTTTTTTACAAGGTACTTATTTTATTTATTACACTATTGTCAAAAAAATGAAGAAATTATTATGGTTAGATAAATTTATTCAACACTTTCATCCCTCCATTCATTTTAAGGAAAATTAGAATGAAGGACTTGAAAGAAAAGATATTTATTAATAAGGACCATAAAAATTATAATTATTTAGATGACTAAATACAAAATTGAAAATATTAAAATACCCCTAACGAAATTTATCTGATTTATTTTTATTTTAGAAGAAAATTTATGTGTGTTAATAAAATTCATTTAATGTTAATAAACTTAAAAAATGTAAATAATTTATTATATCTAAATAATTAAATGATATATTGGTTAAATGAATATGAAACTTGGTTAAAAACATTAAAAAATTATGATTTTAATTATTTTTAATTAAATAATGCATTAATTGCATGAATATGAAACTTGGTGAAAAAAAAGAAACGATATTGATGAGGGCTTTAATTTGATTTTAGTTATTTTTAAATTATGAATACAAGAGATGATGGAGGAAGTTTAGTTAGGGTCAATTTAGTAATTTAAAATTTATATTATTATGTTTGGTCCTTCTAAATAATTATAATTTTTTTGAAATTTTATAATAAATATGATTTTCTCTAGGTCCTTTATTTTAATTTTTCTCATTTTATAAGATAGGATTAGCCAAATTGTATTATTCAAAAAGGCAATTAAAGTTATTTAGATGCAAAAATAATGTAAAAAATGAATTTAGTTTTTCAAAAATGCCCTTATCTATCATCTAAGGAGGTAAAGGTGGTATGGACTATAGGGTGGTAAGAGTTTAGGTTTCAAACCTCATTGATGTAAAAAAAAAAATTATAGTAGGAAACTACATTATTCAGAAACTATTAATAGTGCACTTAATTTCAGATTAATATAATGTAGTCGGTATAGTTTTTTTTTTTTTTTGGAAATTACATACGAATTTTAAGAAAGAAAGAAAATCACAAATAAATTTCTTGAAATGATCAAATTATATTGAAATCCTATGGGATCTATTCTACGTTAATTCAAATTGTGAAAAAACCATCTTTCCCTTGTTAATTTGAACAACAATAATGCAAGTTATAGGGTGACACAATGATAAGTTAGGGTGCAATCAAGGCCAATTAGGGAGCCAATAAAGACTTAAGAACTTGCCATTATGGCATTCTCTAACTTATTGTTGGTTGCTCAAATTAATAAAGATAAAGTGGCATTTTCTTCCTTCAAATTAATCTAATATAGTTTTCATGAGACTTCAATGCATCCCAATTTGATTCTTAAGGACCTGTTTGTAACTTTTTCTCTTCATTGGCACCCCTGTGTAATTCTCCCTATATATATATATATTAGGAGTGTGTTTTTTTGGCAAGCCGATATCAAAAGGGTTTGAATCAAAATGTTTTATCTATATCTTTTCCTCATTATTCTTACAATTGGAGCTAGTTTCGACTTTAAGGTAGAGCCGGGAAATCGGGCCGAGCCCGTTTAAGCCCTGGCCCGTCAAGGGTCGGGCTTGAAAAATGGACGAAATATTTGAAATTGGCCCTGGAGGGCCTCGGGCTTAAACGGGCCAGTCCTGGAGGGCCTCGGGCTGGCCCTGTAGGTCATTTTTACTGTAGCTTTTTCTTTTTTAATTTATTAAGTTATATATATTTTGTATTTATTATAGAGTTATTTATCCATTTAACTACAAATACATAATAACTATACTCTAATTTTATGATTTGGTTTATTATTTGTTCCAAATAAAGATTATGAATGTGTTCATGATGCGGGAGAAGAAATTCATGATATTCTTACTCATGAGCCAGAGGCTACTACTCAAAGTGAAGAATAATCAAATGTCATTGAAATTGATGATAGTGGCGAAGATGACGACAATAATAGTTGTCGTATTAATGTCGCTTAGTGATATGCTTCTTATGTTTTATGTGAGTTATTTGTGAACATAGTTTGCTTTTGATTATGAATTAGTGACTGTGCTTATTTATTGGATGATTTGTATAGTAATTTACTAATTATATTTCTTTAAAAAAATGGAGGAAAAATAGTTAAAATTTCGAATAGTAATTTTCGGGCCTGGAGGGGCGGCCGGTGCCAGTGTTTTCGGGCTTTGAAAAACATATGTTTTTCTTACCTCAGGCCCTGGAGGGCCGACCCTGTTAGGCCCTGGCCCTTCACGGGCCGGCCCTGATTCCCAACTCTACTTTCAGGTGACTCTTTTTTGCCATAATGTGTTGTTAATGAAAATTTGGAATCATATCCTATTTCTCCCCCAAACATGACGTTTAACGTATATTATAATTTTTTATTTATGTAACAACGCACATTTGTTTTTTTGCTGGGGCGACTATTATTTGTCTAATTTCATTACTTTTTTTTTCATCACAGACGGACATGAGGCTGTTTACCATTTACAAAATTCTGGTCTGGGCAACGTTAGTAAACTGAAAATTATAAACTTAGTTCTTATGGATTCATACATTACTACAAAAAGTAAATTTAACGACATCCAATTAACGTCCGTTTTTTTTAAAACAAAGGTTAAAAGGGAGGCGGTGGCATTTTTGAAATTTTGTCTTTACATTTAACGACTGTTTAAAGAAAAACAGTCTTAGAAAATGACGTTTACACGACTGTTTCTAAAACAGTGGTTAAATTTATTAAAAATGCCAAGGAACACTGCCCGCGTAAATACATTTTGATTCTCCCGCCAT
Source organism: Acacia pycnantha (assembly GCA_025563575.1). Lineage (NCBI taxonomy): Eukaryota > Viridiplantae > Streptophyta > Magnoliopsida > Fabales > Fabaceae > Acacia > Acacia pycnantha. The sequence goes on from JAMWYP010000038.1 coordinate 985,202, forward strand.
TGTTTTTTATTATCTGGTGTTGTTTTCTCTCTTTCTAATTTGTCCGTTTTTTTGAAAACAGAAGTTAAAAGGGAGGCGGTGGCATTTTTGAAATTTTGTCTTAACATTTAACGATTGTTTCAAGAAAAACAGTCTTAAAAAATCTAGTCTAAAAAGTCTAAAAGATGAATCTTCTTTTTTCCCGCTCCGAAAATTGAATTTCGCTCTATGAACTTCTCTTCTTGTGCTGGATACAAACAAAGGTGCTTGGACAAAAAAGGAAGACCAACGCCTTATCGATTATATTCGCCTCCATGGTGAAGGCTCTTGGCGTTCTCTCCCTAAAGCTCCTGGTACTCATTTATTGATTCATTCCTAATGTTATTATTCCTCTTTGATTTGATATACCTACGCAAAACCCATTTCTTTGTGAATGTTTCAGTCTGCTGGAAGATATTACAAGAATGTGACAGATGTTCTGAGGAAGAAGAAACTGGGGAATAAAGAAGCCAAATCATTGTTGTCCAGATCAATGAACCTATTCAGCGTTGGGTCCAATGACTATGGAGCATGTTTTGTCTCAAATATCAGTGTTCTTCAACATTACTCCAAGCACCAATTTGTGGATATTGTGATTGGAAACATCACAGAAGCCATAAAAGTGGGTGTGTGTGTGTTTTGCAGAAATTAATGACCAAGTTAATTTCTTCCTTTCTTCTATCTTGGTCCTACCCATTTGTTCATAATTGTAGAAGTCTGTGTTGTGTTGTTTTAGAGGAAATTTACAACCTAGGAGGAAGGAAATTTGCATTTGTGAATAGTTGCACTCCGGGCATTAGGTTTTAGGTAAAAGGATATGAATGTAACGAAAAGATGACAAAATCTGCAAGGCTACACAATGTTGTATCCACATCTTTTTTACAAGACGTAGATGTTGTTTTTATGGAATTTGTTGATGTTGTCTTCTTCTTCTTCTTCTTATTACTGTTGTTATTATCTTTGACTTTTCCAATTTTCCCGTTGGAATGCTTTTCTGCCATTGCTCATCAATTTGGAAAAAAAAAACATATAAATACTGTTATTTTAAAAACAGTTGTTGCAGATACAACGACTGTTTTTAAAAAAACAGTGGTTGTAAGTCAAACTTTTAGCGACCATTACATTTACGACCCTTTGAAAACAGTCGTCTAAGTATATTAAAAACGGACGTTAAAAGTGTATTTTGTAGTAGTGATATAATGGGCCTAGCAAGTGTGTGACCCAATAAGGGCATTTCATGACAGAATCCTCTCATAATCAGGTAAAACGCTAATCACCCTGTAATCTCGGCACAAATCACGGACACGACAGGTAGTGGAGCAGGCATACACGATGAGTGGAGCAGACACCATGAGGCATACTACACAAGGGCCAAAACCCTAGAGGTAATCCCTATAAATAAGAGATTAACCCCACAGGTACATATATACTATTCATATCCTTTTACTATTTTGTTCCACTATGCACACGCCCCACCCCCTTTGGCTAATCGCCATTCTTGTGTAGCATAGTGATCACCTGATATTCTTTGGTGTTTTCCTTATAGACATCACGGAACATTCACCTTCTCTTTGGTATTAACCCATACATATATTGGAGAGCCTTACAGATCCTACATTAATCATATGCTAACTCACTGTGGTGAGACATTTGTCTTCTTAGAACATAACATTGGCGTCGTCTATGGGGAACCATAAACTTCGATTCCCAAAACCGTAAAAAGGCCACAAACAACCACTGGCAATGGCCGCAAGCACCAGAAGTCGTACTCAGGCAACTCGGTAGGATCATTTGCTAGAAGAATAGCCACAGCAATGACGTCAGGAACAGACAGTTCAGTTTACTGATTCGGTTGTTCCAGAGCATAACCATGTTATCATGGAGGCTGAAGGTGAAACGGCGGATACTGGAACTTCTCCAGCTCCTAACCAGGCTATCCAGCCAGTAGTCCAGCCACAAGCCCTGGCTCCAGAATTTCAAATGGAAAACCCTGATATCTGCTTATTACATAACGTGATGGGGTCGTTGTTGCAGTGAATGGAGAATATGGAGACTCGCTAGCGACTCCAAAGGCAAGACGATATCCGGTCTATGCAGGAGGATACTGACCGCCGTAATGCCCTATGGAGGTAGAAGGAAAGACATAGAATACAGTAACAGCTGCTGGATGAACGTGTTGAACGGGTGGAAAACCTGGATTGTAGTACAAGTCGAGAAGTTGTGAATCCTAATCGAGCTTTTATTCTCGTCCAAGACAAGGACCGGGATGCTGCAGGCCTAAGCCGAGCCAACGCGTCAGCATCTGCTCATGTGAGTACTGGAATACCACAGGCAAATCATGCAGAAGGAAACCCTGCTGGCCATGGCTGAGTTCAGAACGCTGGAAAAGATGCTCGAAGGATACAATTGCTGGAAGAACGCATCAGACAACTCAAGAACCCTTCACGGAACATCGGCCAAAATGTTAGTGACCCCAGCAGAATCAGTATCACAACTGCCACACAAGCAGGGGCCACAGACCGTGGGCAAGTGAGGATAAGCAGGACCAGGCTCGAATTCTGGAGATTCGAGTGTTGAACCTAGCACGAGCAGCTGAAAAGCAACTGTTGGAGAGCCAAAACCTTGGTAGGATGGAAACAGTACCTCCGCCACAGAGCGTGCTCGGGGCGCATTTTGAAAGACTTGATGGAGCTAGAATCCCGAGTCCTTTTTCAGACGAGATTATGGCGGCAACTTATCCAAACGGGTTAGATTCGAGGGACTTGCCGAAATATGACGGGAACCAAGACCCGCAAGTTCATGTTAGTAATTTTAAAATGGAAATTATGGTGAAGGGGTTTGTAGGCCCTGTTATACCTCGGCTATTTGCAGGGACTTTGCACGGAGCCGAGTAGATTTGGTTTAATTCCTTACCCCTAAATTCTATCCAAGATATGGAGAACTTGGAAAAGAAGTTTCTGTTGAATTTTGCTACTAGCAGGAAGTAGCCGAGAACCGAGTTTCAGCTCGGCCACGTGAAGCAAGCACCCAGAGAAACATTGCAGAAGTATTTGGAGCGTTTTAAGGATACGAATCTACAAGTACCAGGATTGAAGGAGGACGTGCATCTGCACTGTGCCATAGCCGGCTTAGACAGTTCATCCCGGTTGAAGAAATCAATTATGAAGCGTCATCCAGACACGTTGGCAGATTTTCGAGATCGATCCAAGCAGTACCTAGAATTGGAGCAGATGGAGATGTCAAGCCATGTTGCGAGAGATGGAGGAAAGAGTCAGCCCTTAAGGGAAAAGGAGCAGTCAGGCAAGTTTTCAAAGGGAAAGGAGGAATGCAGCAATCAGAGGCCTGAATCCAACAAGCGAATTTTTGATAGTAGACCCCGGGGGGAGAGAAGTGATCCGAAAGTAAGATATTAGAGTTACACCCCGTTGAATGTATCGCGAGCACGAGTCTGGAAGGAGGTGGCTCAGACTGAGATGAACAAAGTAGAAAGACCTCGGCTTTCTTTCAGCCAACCGGGAGCAGACCTATCCCGGTATTGCGCATTTCACGATTGGCCGAGACATACCATGGATGAGTGTTATCACCTCCGGGATGTTATAGAGAAGCTCATTCGGGGTGGGAAGCTGCGACAATACGTGGTAGAAGCTCTCGGACAGAAAAATAAGCGCAAAGAACCAAGCCACAATGAGAGCCCCATTCAGGAGAAAAAGAAGACGAACGAAAAAAGAGTGAAAGCTGTAAATGATGATGATGAATATCCGGAGGCCGACTTCGAGTGCAGTTGAATGATTATTGATTAAGTTGCATTTATTTCGAGCCTAGTGATGGGCAAGTTTTGTAAGAACGACAATACCTTCTTTCAAACAATGATATTAACCTTCTGTCAAAGGGAGATCACCAAGATAACGGTTAAAACGGTTTTCTTGGGAACAAACGTGTTTTCTTGAAGAAACGGTAACACTGAGATAAAGGTTAAAACGTACTCCTCCGGGATGCGATGACGCCTAGATAAAGGTTAAACTGTGCTCCTCCGGGATGCGGTAAGGCCGAGATAAAGGTTAAAACGTACTCCTCCGGGATGCGGTAAGGCCGAGATAATGGTTAAAACGTATTCCTTCAGGATGTGGTAAAGCCCACAATGGTTAAAATGTGCTTCTTTTGGGACACGGTAAACCGACAAAGCTTATTGTGGCTATGATACATCAAAGCTTAGGGTAGTAAAGTTAGTCGTCACAACGATCCTGATCAAGTCGGACTGTTTATGTCATCCCCTTGGTTTCCTTCTAAATGGCCTCCTGAAACAATGTCAGGGGAAGGAAAGAGTGGAACTATCTTATCTCCTTTGACAATTGACATACGATCCATCCAGGAAGTGTTGAAGTTGACATCGGGATTTAGCATCCGAATCTACGCTAGGGCATTCTCAAAGGATTCTTCGACATATTTCACTATTGCCACGTCTTTCGCCTCGATGGCGGCGTTAGCAGCATCTAAGGAATCTCGGCAGCCACTTAACTGAGCTTGGAGTTCTTTCTGCTCCTGCAACAACAAATTTATAGAAGACTTGTCCTTGGTGTAAACCTTGCAGTATTGGTTTAGATGATAGATCACCATGTTCAAATATGTTTTGGCTGTCTCTGCCTCCTTTTTCATCTCACTCTTGGCTGTCTCGGCAGCCTTCACTTGGTCCAGGGCATTAGATTTGACGGCTTTTATCAGGGCCTTTTACTTTTCCATTTCTGACTTCATCTCTTGAAACTCGGCTTCCCGAGAGGCATATTGAGCGTTCACAACAATCAAAGCTTGAGCCAAGCTTGTAAACTGCCAGGTGCATTGTTCTAAATCTTTGACTTTCTAAATCTCAGAATCGCCATATTTAATTGGCTCAAAGAAGCGCCGTGGAGGATAGACGGCGTGGCAGAGCTTAGATGGGACACTATGGTCCCAGACAACCCCATGGGGGAACCCTGGGGATGGAGGAGGCGGAGGAGGAAGATTTGTGGGAGACGGAGTGATGGGAGCCTTCGCGATAGGGTTTTGATAATGGTAGGCTCTTTGGATTTTTGAGAGGGGCTTGATGGGCTGACTTTTGCTTTCTTGGCCGGGTTTACTGTTGAAGCAGTGGGTGGAGGAGCTACCCTCTTCTTAGGCCCAGGTTTGATGAAACTTGAGTTAGCCAGGGCAATGGCAAAGGAAGGTAGTTGTTCCATAGTTTGATTTGCAAAATAAAAGAAAATGGGTAGCCCTTCATTTAGAAGTCAATCAAATGTGCAATACGGCATAATAAAAATAGATATCCATACCCACCGTTTCTTGGCTCGAGGTTTGGAGATGCGATCGGCCGGGTTCAATGGGCCGTGGTCTAAGACATGATGCTCCAGTATGGATATTGTTTCAAGCTTGGCATCAGAAATATTGTCGGCATGAAATTCGAAGTCAGAAGGAGAGAGCTTATGATGATCATAAGTCCAATACAGGGGAAATTTCTCCTCCACCTGCCCAGATTTAGCAACTTGAAGGAACCAAGGTAGACTTTTGGTCTCGACAGTTACCTTAAAAAAGGTGGACTGGAAGTCTTCAAACCGGTGGATTAAAGGTTTGAAAAGGGCGCGACCATGGACACTCTGGATTGAGGTCCGGTCTTTCGTCGAAGGGGCATTAACATTGGCATCTTCATTGGTATTTTGGACCCCGAAGAAGTAAAAGAATACCGGGATGGAGCAAGCCAATTTTTCAGCCTAGCAGAATGTCTCAAAGGCAACGACGAATGCCCAACCTTTGGGATGAAGCTGGGAAGGAGCGAGGTGTAAATGGTTGAGAAGATTGATCTGAAATTTGGTGAATGGAGCCAAGTTGGGTAATGCAATCCCGGTAGAAGAAGAAGAAATGAGGTTCGTTCCCTTTAGTCCGACAGTTGGATATGGATTCTTCGGATGTGGGCAAGCGGATGGAATAATCATCTCCACTATAAAGGTTTGTCTTGATGAGCTCCTCTATGGTCATTATGTTTTTTGCATTTAGTACTTCCTTGGTGACCCATGGGTTCAGGATCGCGGAAGCTGGGTTAGGACCAACAGGACCTTTGTCTTTAGTCATGGACCGTTTTGCGTGGTTGGAAGGTGAACCCATATATATACCTATGAGCAAAAAGGTAAAAGTCAGAAACGGAAATTATACTTGAACTAAAGAATTACCATGTGAAAAATTTAAAGGCAACAAGCCGGGATAGTTCAAGGGGACATGGGCCGGAATGGCTTGTGCAATGTATTTATGTCGGCGCATGGCCGAAAGCTCTTAAGCTTCTCTTTCACGACCTTCTTTGAGCTCTGGGGCATGAATCTCAGAAGCCAAGGTAGGAATGCTGTGAATCCAAAATTATTTGAGATCTAAAATAATTTTTCAAGATCGTTAAGTATTTTTTTCAGTACCGGCCAGTATCCTCAGTCAGCATCTTGAAGTATTTTTTTCAGTTCCAATCAGTACCCTGAAATATTTTTTCAACATCCTAAAATAATTTTTCAAGATCATGATGTATTTTTTCAGTACCGGACAATATCTTGAAGTTGATTATTCAAGCCTAAGTTGATTATTCTAAAATGATATTTGGCCTGCGGGCTGGCCCTAACCCTTAGAGTTATATAATTTTTTGGCCCGTGTGGGCTGTTTAATATGCGGGCTTTTTGGCCCTGTGGGCTTTTTGGCCTAGCCCGCGCGGGCTAAGGCCTAACGGGCCGAGGTGGCCCGTTTTGACAGCTCTAGGAAGGTGGATAGCAGAAGATTTAGGAATAAGGGCGTTTAAGCCATGAGATACACGAGGGGTGGATTGAACTCTAGATCTATTCCCACTTCCTCGGGGCTTGTGAAGTAATCCTTTTTGTTTTTCTTCCTCAGTGCGAGGCACAGTCCAGAGCCAAACTTTCTGCCCACGTGATAGAGTTTTAAATATTTCTTTATCCTCTTCTGAAAGTGGGTTACCATACGTATCTAGAGGTGGAGGGCTATTCGAGTCCATGAGTACCTTAGAAAAAAGATTTCAGGAAAAGGGGAGAAAGGGGAGAAATTTTGGGGTTCAGAGGAGCGAGTTGTAACACTAACAGTTTGAAAGAAAGAAGACCCTGAAAATTTACATAGAAACCCTAGTTGCATTCCCAGAAGATCAAATAATAAGGTTCAGTGATAACCTTAAAAGGAAGAGCAAAAGAAGACTAGTTGAAGTCAGACAATACCAAAAATCAAAGAAGCAGAGAAGATACTTGATTTAAGAAAAAGTAAAGTGGTGCAAGAGAACTTTACAGGAGAAAACTTTTTGGAGATATGAAGTTTTTCTTGAGAATGCAGAGAATCTTTTGAGCGTAAAGTGGAAAAAGAAGAAGGAAGCGGGGATATATAGACGTTGTGAATTTGAAAAGGTTAAGGGTAACAAAGTCAATTCATGCAGGAAAGCATATTTTCCCCGAAAAGGTGTAATGATGGATGATGCGAAACGATGCGTGCATTAATTGGGCATGGATATCGAATACGGCAGAGACGGCTACTGCGCGTAAAAGAGGGCAGCCTCACTTCATGACGTTAGAAACCCTGACAAAGGGATTCGATTGTATCGTATTCTCGCATAGGCACCTTGGATTAAAGTTGGCAGGGTCAAAAATAAAGTCGGTAAAGATTTCTTGAAGAACGCCAAAATGGGAATAACGGGGATGCTCAAAACCCGGGTTAGTCGATCCGTGTTGATATCAGGGGTAATTCGTTAATACATCCCGGTAGCTCGGAGGTGATAATGGATTGTGTACGAACGCATGTTATCGGTAGCCGGGGTTAATGCAAACTAGAACGGAAATGGAGCTCGAACAAATGTCCGACATAAGTGAATCAAATAGTAAATGTTTTTCCATTAATAGTTGAATTTCTTACATAATGTGCTTACAGGAGAATAAACTGGGTCATCAACTCGAAGAATAAATTACAAAACCAGAAGTACAACAATTAAGCAGAATTTACAAGTTTGCAATATGAACTTCCTGATGCTGCCACTGGACAAGCCTCAGATGATCAGAGTGCTACACAAGCCACTGGAGATCATCGTGCGGCGTAGGCTAACGAATGCATCTGAGATTGGGATCCCAGTTGAAGTTGAGCCAGGTAGATGAAAACTGGAAAATATATCTGGACTCCCAGATGCTCGTTGAGCGATGTGGATGAGGACTGACAAATATGTCTGAAACGGAAGGCTAGTAAGAACAAACCCTAACATCAAAGTAAATCTCTTCTCCCTTGCCTTTGATTTGCATCCCCGCGCTTTCGGAATGCTTGAAGGACTGGTAGAACTTGACTCTCCTATCATTGATAGTTCAGAAGAGCTTGTTAACTAAGTTGAGGATGGGTAAGGAGTTTGTAAGTGGAAAGTGAGACGGAGGAGTGGAAATTTATAGGCGCTCTAACATGTGGACCCCTGATCGAACCATATTTTTATATGATTTTTGATAATTAAATCGGGATTCTTAATGCACTTTGTCATAGTTATTGAGCTTAAAATGCTTTTATTGTGATAGATTGAGATTAAGAGTAAATACATTAAATTTGGATTAAAAAGGGTAAAATTGTCATAATTATTGTAATTACTCTTATTCAATATTTTTTGGGAAGATTTGATGTTGGCTTGATTGGTTTACATTGTAGGTGCATGAAGAAATTAAGCCAAGATTGAAAATGGAAGTTTGAGCTCAAGTTATAAACTTTTCAGTTTAGTCCCTCTGCGAAACTTTTTAAAGTTTGCACTTAAGTCCCTGCAACCAAAACTCTGCGTTTTGGCAATTTGGGAATTAGGTTTCCCTTCTCATTTGAGGAGCCGATAGACAAAAAGAAAGAGGGAGCTGAGGGAGATTAAATAAACAGAACGAGAACGAAAGAAAAGAAAAAACGAACGCAGAAACGAACGAGAGAGGGTGCGCCACGGAAGAGGAAGAAAGGGGAGACCTGGGAAAATTTCAGAACAGCTAGGAGACGCAGAATCGACGGACCTTCTTCTTCTTCTTCTTCTCTCTCCCTCCACCTGAGTCCCCCTCCGTCGCCGGCGATCTCTGCTCTTAACTCCATCATTTCCGGCGACGTGAGGAGGAGAGCTGGAACGAGGGTCTTCGTTTGGAGGGGGAGATACAGAACCGGTGAGCTTTGCCCAGCACCACCATCGACTTCCCTCAACCCCACAACCTCCACCATCAAAAAACGCAGACCTGGAGGATTTTGGGATTTTATTTTGGGAGAGCTGAAGAAGACGTGAAATAGAGCAGGGGGACTGGATCGTGGTTGGAGATTATCATCTCCTTCATCGTCTTTCTTTTCTCCGGCGAGTTTGAGTTTTCCGGCGAGCTAATTCCAGATTCCGGCGAGTGCTCTGATTGTCATGTGTGACTGATCCCTTGTTTCTTGGAGATGGATTTTGACTGGAGTTTCAGAGCTAATTTAGGGGAGTATTTTGTTCATTCTATTAGTCCAGATTTATATATTTAGATTGCCTAGTTTTAGGAATTATTGTGTATAAATTGCAGGCGAGATTAATGTTTATTGTCTTTGTTAGTTTGACAATTGTGATTGGATTGAATTTTGTAGCTTGTTGGATTTATATAGATATATTTCCTTATTGATTCAATGATATTGTGTTGTCTACGTGGTATTGTTAGATAATATGATTGAATTGGATTAATTGAGTGGCGTGGTATCGCATTCATATGAAGAGGAACCAAGTTGCATTAATTTAATCCTAATCACACACTAAGTGGTTTTAAACAATACCTCAAGAGATAGTAGTTAGCTACGGTAGTAGGAGCTACTATCAATTGGGAATATTGGACTCAAGTGGTATCTTGGGGTTTTTCATCTAGACTTAGTGAAAATTTACTCCTATATTTAATTGAACTATGATAGTCATATTCCATTTCCAAGAGCATTCATATTTTCATTTTCATACTCCATTCCATTTTATAAAGAAAATACCAAAAATAATAGTTTAGCATTTAATTTAATTGCATTCTATTTCAGTTTGTTAATTTGAAAACCCAAAACCAATTTTTCCCCTTGTTTTAATTGCATTTGCATGTCATTTAGATTACTTAGGATTCAATAAAAGGCTCCTCGAGAGAGAGAACGATCCTAGGTTTGCCTATACGCAATCCTTGGTTATTTTTGATTGTGAAGCGTTGTGAATCCGAAGCGTTAGAGGATCAGATTTGGGAAGCTTAAAAGCGTCATAATGATCGTTGTGAAATGATGCAAACATTTAGTGCGCACAAATTTCAAAGAACGACGATCGAAGCCCTCATGCGTGCAGTGGCAATCTTGTATTATGATGGCATCAGCATAAACAAATGGGGCCCGTTTGTTTGACATTCTTTCATGATACCCCAGATTGGGGGCAACTCATGGCTAGAGTTTGTGAACTCGGAAAGCCAGGTTAGGGGTTGTAAATATAATCCTGGCCATCTTGAAGGACTGTTCACGAAAAACAAACTTGGCACGCATGTCAGGGGGCAGGACAAAAGGGAATTCAGATTCAAGGAATCCCAGAAAACAGCTGAATTTAAATACCTCAGACACGTTGAATCCGGGTTGCGTTCAATCAATCTCGGCATCTCAAAAAAGTCAACACGGATTCACAAAGTTCGAGTTGTGCGATCAATTATTAATCTCGGCAGCTCAGAGACCTGAACTACTGAGCTTGGGGGCAACTGTTATAGATTCATATAATGGGCCTAGCAAGTGTGCGGCCCAATAAGGGCACTTCATGACAGAATCCTCACATAATCAGGTAAAACGCTAATCACCCTGTAATCTCGGCACAAATCACGGACAGTACAGGTAGTAGAGCAGGCATACGCGGTGAGTGGAGCAGACACTAGGAGGCGCACTGCATAAGGGCCAAAACCCTAGAGGTAATCCCTATAAATAGGAGATTAACCCTATAGGTATATGTATACTATTCATATCCTTTTACTATTATGTTCCACTGTGTACACACCCCACCCCCTTTGGTTAATCGTCATTCTTGTGTAGCACAGTGATCACCTGATATTCTTTGGTGTCTTCCTTATAGACATCACGGAACATTCACCTTCTCTTCGGTATTAACCCATACACATATCCGAGAGCCTTACAGATCCTACATTAATCATACGCTAACTCACTGTGGTTAGACATTTATGCTCTTAGAACAAAACATTAGTTTTGTAGAGTCATTAGCATTTTATTTTCTTAATTTTATTTTTAATTTCATTGTATGTATGTACCAGGCCAGGCTTGGTGGAGGACATGTTGCTCGGGGCCTCACTTAACCTAGTGCGACCCTGTCTGCTAGGCAAGATTAGGTCAACCAGACTGAATAAACACTTGTAGTAAAGATATGATAGGTATTGTCCTTTTCTGGGGGGAAAAATAAAAACATGTAATACATACATATTATAACTTCACTTAGCTTCCATTTAATTTTCGTTATTTAGCAGCCATATTTTTATTGATATGATTGTTTTAAAATGGACTTCCGTTTTTACTTTTTATTCTTTTTCTACGCTCGGGTATGTGTGGTGTATTGTCCAGGGATGTGTATATATCCCTCCTTACATACATACTCCCTCTGTTTAAAATTATAAAATGTTTCTAACTATTTTACACAGATTAATGAAAATGGTCATATTTCTTAAACCATGAGTGAAGCAAAACCCTCCAACCCTCATAATACTACCTTAGTTTCTTCCTTTGTTCCTAAAAATCTTTCTCCTTTTATGAAGAAAACCTTAGCCACAAAAATAGAGAACCTTGTGGAAATCACCCATGTTCCTTATTCTCAAATTGGCCAAACTAATCTACTTCTCCTTAGTCCATACAACGTGTACCATACTTCCAATAATTTTACCAGTTCTATCAGAACTTTGATTAGAACTCGAAGACCTCATGCCAAGGAGGTTGTCTAGACCACAAAAAAAATACATACATACGTTATATATATATATATAGAGGATAACATCATTACAATAACTTTTTTTATTTAGACTATGCTCAGCTTCTAAATCTTATGATTTTAGCCTATCTTTTTAGAATATTAATATCAACAAGTATTCAACAAAGGTGGGGTCTTGTAGCCCAGTCAATGACACCAAATTCTTTTGTTAAGTCTTTCCTAATATTAGGTTTTGTCAAAACCTTTATGAATATACACGAGTCACGATTGAAAAAAAAAAAAAAAGACAAGTGAGGATAACCGCAAGAACAAGGCAAACAATGATGGGAAACATATTGTAGGCTCTCTAAGATAACAAAAAGTATTATTCCCTTGGGTTCACGAAGACCAAAATCAAATCACTCGGAGACAAAGTCCACATTAATTAGACTGTCTCTTAATGAGCATTATTTGATATTGATACTAATAGAAAAACAGTGTAGAGAAAGGGAGAGGAGGGAGAAATAAAAGGAGGAAACAACAAAGGTAAAATGAGGAAAAATAACAAGGAAAGTAAGGCGAAAAAAGGGACATAGGGATAGTGAAAGAGTGGGGACGTCCATGTGATGTGACATTGACCATACAATACAGGATCGACCAAGAACAAGACAAATGGTAGGTTGTGAAAGATGCTTATGCTCCCACTATAAAACTATCATACAATTCAATATTCAATTCAATTCCACCCATTTTTTCTAATACAATTCAATGATCGTGGGATCTAGCTAATTGAAGGTTGTTTTTAAAATAAAATATATATATATTTTGCATTCATACATACTTTAGCAGCCAGAGTCTCTTCAACTAGGACTAATATCTCTTGATAATCCAACTCCACCTTTTTTTCAGTATAAAGTTTAATTGAATTGGGTTGCAATGGCTCATCAAGATCAGAGCATGTCTTAAATCTCAAAAAGTGGTTATAGAGGTACTGATATTTCACTCATTAATAAGGACTTTACATCACTAGTGAGATTTGAATTTATGATCTTATAAATTATGAGCCAGTTTTTTATCAATTGGATCTAATCTTGTTAGTATCCAACCCCACTCTTTAATTCCCTTAATTTTGATTCTCATATAAGGTAACTCCATCACCAGCCCCTCCAACATGTGCATGTGGATGTGTACTTTGAAATTTCACGCCTCCAATCTCTTGTCTCTCTTTAATCTTCAAAATTCAAACACACACTTAGATGCTTTGTTCTCATCTGTCGCATACCCCCCCAAATCAAATGAAACCAAGACATTCCTTCAGTCTCTTTCGCGTCTCCATCACTCTCTCTCTCTCACACACACACAATTTCTTTCGCCATCGCTTTGGAATCCCAAAAAGATGCCATTCTTTCTCTCCATCGTTTTCAATCAAAACTTACAAATTTTGATAGAGGAATCTACTGCCCGCTTCATTCCTTAAATGCATGCTTGGAATTTTTCGAGTTAGTGTGTGTTACCATGCGGCTTTGTTGTGAAATGCATGCAGTAAGTTTTTGGTAGAATCTTTGGGGATGAACCTGATAACAACGACTCGTGCAGAGAGAGACCCTTAGAAAATTACCAAAATACAATTAATGAGAGAGATGGGTGCAAAGGAATCACGGACCAATGTTCAAACTTGTTCAGATCATTGATGCTCTTTGTTCAGCTGCTTTTGGCAAAAAGCCTTTCTGGCGCCTGCGTTTTCTTGATTTGATTTCCCTCTCTTCTCTTTCTATATTCATTTTGCTTTTCTGTTGGAAATAAAATATAAATATAAATACTGTTATATATTATGTGCACCACCTAATATTACGGAAAGAGAATAAATAAGTCAAAGATAGTAGTGTAGTCTATTATAGATCCGACTATCCCAGAGTTGTGAGACTCATCTTTGTATATATGCATTCACCTGCAATGAAATAATATACAGCCTTTCGCTACCGTTTTCTCAATTTCTACCTTGCTTCCTCAAATAACTAATTCCCAAAAGTAACACTAACCTCCACAGTAGTGAATAGTAATTCATTCTTTCGTTTACTGTTGCATCTGATGACTGATATATATGAATAATTAATCACATAATCAAGGAATTTTATTCTCCAAAGAAATATATATGTAAATATAGAAAATATTTAATTTTGTGGTGTAAGATGATGGACGTACGATTTTTGGTGTAAGACGAGTGGTCCTGAACCTGATGAGTGATGATTTGCTGGATCAATGTGCTTTTTATAAATACACATTGCCTATCATGTGTCACACTCGTCCTTTAACCCTACCTTATCCTCACATCCAATATTGAATCATAATTGATTCCCCACCTTTTTTCCCCACACAAAAACTTACTGTATATATACCAAAAAACCAAGCTTTGACAAGTTCTTAATTTCTCCCCATCTTAATCTGCTTATGCAAATAAAGTAATCTCGATATTATACTGAAATGATTGAAGTGGACGAAGTCATACCCAAAAATAAACCTAATACACACTATAATAATAAACAAGATCGATCTTAATGATATAACCTTGCGGACTAAAAGAAATGCAGCCACGTTTTGAAATGGGTATGAGTAAAGTAAAGATTTTTATCTAAGATGAGGAAGGAGAATACGTTTTGTTTAATTATATAATCAAAGGAGGTAATAAAAATGGAAGGTGGTGCCAGATCAAGAGAATATGAAGGGGGTGTAGGGTGGAGCCTACCGTACTGTATTGGAACCGTGAAATTGGTACCACCACGTGGGGTAGAGGCTCCACTAGGGCTTCTCCACAGGTGACGTGTGTGTGTGTGTTAGCCCTGTTTAACATTATGCTAGCAGCACCTCCATTTATTTTACGATACCTAAAATTGCAGCGAGAGGGCAAAGACATGGGCCCAGGGCCAAAAACTGAATCATGTGGATGTGGGACCAGCCTACCATGCAAGTGGGACCCTTTCATAAATAAATATATAGTAGGAAGGGAAGCGAAGGCTCATATAATAATAATAATATATAAATGAAAATTTTTCGTCAGTTTGTTTCCCCGCTGAATGGGGGAAGTTATGTTACGTTGCAGGGGCCAAAGTCAGTGAAGACAAATAAACCATTCTCCCTTTCCCTCCATTAGGGCTTCTTATTCAAGTCTCTCTCTCTCTTCTCTCTTGGTCCTCGTAATAATCAATGATCAATCTTCTATTTCAGACACAACCAATTAACATTCAATGAGCTAGCTTCAACCACACTTGCCCTACAAAACTTTAGAATATTTAATTATTTAATTATTGCTTCTTACTTAAAACAAAAATGAAACTAGCTTCTCTCCTGAGTAAGAAACATCAGAGTAAACTTGTTGTGGCTTCCGTCAAAGGATGATCAAACAATTTTGAATCGCTATATATAGCTCAGCCTCTCTAATAAGCAGCCTTTATGCATGTGGTCCTGTAATATATATATGTGCTGCAAAACTCTGTGACTGTTCTCTGATACACACACACACACATATAGGATGGTCCATTCACAAGACCTCATTGCTTAGATCTCGTAAGTACGATTCAGTGTTTACAGATTTTATTAATTGATGGGCTAGCTAGTTTAGTAAATTGAATACAGTGAAAGTGACGTTGCTGTAAATGTACATATATGATTGAAGATCAGCGGATCTGTTTTTTCAGTGACTGGGTCTGCTATAAAATGAGCCTAGCAATTATTATAACTACTACTGTCATATCATTTTAACGTAAATCCCAAAACTTTACTTGGGATTATATATATACGGTACGTTGTTGTGAAACATTTCGTGTATATGCAAGAAATTTAACTTGGCTAGAATCTTCAGAGAAAGCAGCAGGGATTGGCGGTTGCAGCAGATCATATGCCCTCCTAGGAAAGAAATCTTGGAGGTTTGCTTCTGAAATAAGAAGAAAGATAAATGTTAGGTGACAGGTGATTGTTGCTTTTGCAATTTGTATCTTCTTGTTTTGGATTTTACGGCAAAAACGTGCCGTTGAGGGGTTGTTTTCCAAGGACAACAACAACACAATTAAGTAACCCTGTTACACCATTTTTATTACATTTACATATATAGTATGAATTTACCTAAAGCGTGCATGTACTGGAACTCAGGATTTAGACTTTTATTTTCTGATGATGCATTAGCGACCGAAGAACAATAGAAACTTAAATGGAAATTAAAGAGGAGAGTACTGATTATGAAACGTATGATTCTAAAGGATAATAACTATAGTACATATAAGCTATAAGCTTTAAGAAAGTACGTCTGTAAGTTATTTTCCTCATCTAAGATAGAAAAAGTTTCCGTGTTCTTTATCCACTTTTTTTCTTCTGTGCAGTACCCGTAATATCAAATCCACCAGAAAAGCTGCCTTACACGTACAAACAATGCAAGTCATAATTGTTTGAAAGTTTTGACCTAATTGGAAAACTTAAATTTTAGAAAATCTCGGCCTGGATATTTTATGGGAAAATTTCATTCGACTCATTCTGTAGTAAATTAATTTTAGTTAACCCCTAAAATTTTATGAAATTTTCTACAACCTATGGTTAAAATTAAATTAATTTTTGTTGGTGAAAAAACAATGATGCTTTTTGTAAGAAGAGCATTTATAAGATAAATAAGAGAACTTACAAGACAAATAAAGTGATTCAAAAGAACTTAAGAAATTAAAAATATTTTGGTCATTTTCAAAACAAATATTAAAATTTACAAGACAAATATAAGTGTTTATAAGACAATTTACAAAACAAATAAAGTAAGGGCATCATTGTCTTTTATACACCCACAAATATTAATTTCATTTTGACCATTGGAGTGGAGTAAAGTATCAGCAAGTTTTGGAGTTGACTTACATTAATTGCTACACAAGGGGGCTGACTGATATTTTCCCTTATTTAATTACTCAGTACCCTTCCCTTTCCTTTTCCCTAAACGTGCTTAAGCCAATGTTATTTGCTGCTGATAATGTGTCTGTTTGTATTAACAGTGAAAGTTACTTTTTCAACGTGATTTACGATATACGAGGTAAGTATGTGAGAGAAGTTTTATCCTAACTTACATGAACGTGCATTTTAAACGACAACTCGAACAAG
The DNA here is from genome assembly GCA_025563575.1 of Acacia pycnantha. NCBI lineage: Eukaryota > Viridiplantae > Streptophyta > Magnoliopsida > Fabales > Fabaceae > Acacia > Acacia pycnantha. The sequence goes on from JAMWYP010000038.1 coordinate 1,002,273, forward strand.
TCCAATAACTATAGGATATAAATAGTATAATTAATGATAATCCTGTCCTTAATTTGTTGGGGGATTTAAAAAGAAGAAATGGCCACAAAAAATGAGCGCACAATTCAAATTTTCTCGATAACTTCTGAAAGAAAAGGATGAGTTCAGAAACATAGAGCACAGACAATGAGAGTGTCATGGAACATTTTCTGTTAGAAAAAAACACTAACATATTTGTTGGCCCGTGGGATGGTAGATGAGATTAGAGATTGTGAGCCTTCATTTATTAGCTAGTTGCTAATATGAACTAACATATTTGTTGCCTTAATTTATAAGGAGCTCTTAAAACACTTCTTTTTCTTTTTTGCATTAGGTAAATATGCTTTAAATAAATTAAAAAGAGAGAAGTTTAATTAAAAAGTCAAGACATAACACTCAATTTATAATTAGTACTTATTTTTAAATTGGATCAAATTTGCGCCTCTAGCCTTTTTATGTCTTACTTACTTGGCGTTAAGTAATGCAAACCCTTTCATAATCAAGTCAAGTTGCTAGCAAATGGTTACGTTAACAATTTTAAGAATAAGGGATACTGTTATTAGTAGCAAAATTAAAATAATCAGTGACGATTGAAATTTGTTTTACTATCACTTTTGCTATCAGTGTAGCTGTGAGAATTTCATATCGTCAATATATTTACAAAAATATTCATAAAAAAGATATTTATAAAAAATTTAAATAAAAAGATGTAAGATGAAAGAGTACAAAAAATTAATTTAAAGTTTTTAACCCCACTTCAATTTCTAATGTTTTTCTTAAATGGAACTCAAAAATTTCCCCTCCCCTCCCCTCATATTAAACAAGCCCCTTATGAAAACTAAACTGAGTCCATAATAGATTAAAAGTCGGATATTTGTTTAAATAATTTGTTGCAATATTCTTAGAACAATACATTGATTCAATAAAAAAAGAATGCATTCTCTCCATACCAGAAATATAAGCTCCTGTTTTTCTGGTGATTAATGAGTTCAAGTCCTATCAAATTGAAGTACAAACCTTGAGTACACATATAGGTGGATGGAGGGGGGAGAATATGGAAATTAAAACAACCTACTATACAATTATACAAGAAGCTAGCTATAATGTAACAGTAACGCTATGTTTCTCATATTGTATCCCCATTTTGCTTTTCTCCAATAATAATGCAAATCTAAGAGGGAGGAACATGAGAGAATATAAAAAGTGAAGAAGAAGAAAAAAAAGTGTTTCCTTTTTCTCATAGTAATATAATAAGCAATTGACTTCCTATATAAGATCGAATAATATCATTTAAAATATGTAAAATATGGGAAGTAGCGGTTCAAATGCCTCCGAAGTCTCTAAGGGAGAAAGGAGAAGGAGCTTTCTCAGGGACGTTGCCGGCGTGGCGAAGCCCTAGGGTGAGAGAAACATCACCGGCGGTGGTCCCAAACCTAATGAGAGTAGAACCAATGTCAGAGTTACCAGAGGCGGTCCCGTAATCTGCTGCAACGAAGCTGCCGTGGCGACACGTGTCATCTGCTGTGGCCATTGATCTGTGAGGGGGCATCAGCAGGTCTGCAGAGTCATAGCACTGAGACGAGGGTGGCGCCACCTCAGAGGAGGCGGCAAGTGCGGCGGGTGGAGTGGTGGTGATGGCAGAGGAAGAAAGGTTTGGTTGGGATTCCGAGAAGGGTTGGGTATTATTGATTGCAACGAGTGAAGGGTCGCTATCAGAAGCATTGATTTGGGATCTTTTGCCTGCTGCTGCTGCTGTGAGTGTCGTTGTTGGTGTTGTTGTGAGTGTCGTTGTTGTTGTTGTGGATGGTGGTGGCGCTGCTTCTGTTGAACTTGTTGCTGCTGTTTGTGTGAAGAGGTTGCTGTTGTTGCTTTGGTTCCTTTCTTCTCTCTCTTCTCCTTCAGCTTCCTTAAGTTCTTGTTGGTACATTTCTTCTATCATAGGTTTCCACAGCCGCACCCTGGCATTAATGAACCAATTTGATACCTGCACAAACATTAATTCAAGTTCACACCCCTCCATTATATATTAATGATTTAATTCACTCTTCTATATATTCAATTAGATATACATGTATCAATCACTATTGATTACTAGTAGTACCAATCTTGAATACCACTGAACAAAAATTCAAAATAAAGAGTAGTTACTCTTAAACAATGATAGCTATTTATAGTATTCCCTCAATAGTTTCAAGTAATCGATTTGTGTTTATCATGAAAACGGTTGTTAAAATTAGTTAAAAGCAATAAATATTTTTTTTTTTAACTATACCATTATTTGTAAAGAGGAAGAGTAAGAAAGACAACAAATACAATAAATACAGTCAAAAGAGGTAAAGTTGGAAAAGACGCAATAAATGCTTTGATAAACCTAAAAAGAGTTATGTTTTGGGATACATCTTTTTACAAATTCAAAACTTATATTTTGAAACGGAGGGACTATATGTCAATTTGTCACATTTATAGAGATGATTTAACACTTTATGAATGAACAATGAGTCTATCTGAATATAAATATAAGAAATAAATATATGCCTAAATAACACTAGCAAAAAAATAATACACCACCATCGGATTTTTGTTCATATTTTAACAAATATGGGTCTTTTATGAATGTCAGGTCATAGTTGCGTGTATGTTAATTTAATTTTCCCCTTGAAAAAAGAGTGATTTCTGACTCATTAAGGATTGTACGTACGTGAGTTCCTAAACAGTGATTAGGCACCGAGGAATCTGCACTATGATTATGAGATAACGCTAACTGTAAAACTATTCATCAGCAGTTTCTTCTAACAGTCGACAGTGCTTCGAGAATGATATCTAATTATGTCTTCGCTTCCCTGACTAGCATGGATCTATGTCTATCTAGGCAAATAGGTTTTTGTTTTCTGATCCAACTCAGTTAATTACATGCATGCATGTACTATTTTTACTCCTGTAGCATATGGGCCTTTTATTTTGTTTTTATTTTTGTAGGAAAAATACAAAGCACTACATTATTAGTGCAGGGCACAAAATGGACAAAAATGATTAGGCTCATACACGCAAAAGGGTTCTGTATGCTAACAACGTAAATTGCTAGGACAACTTCAAACTTTTGTTTTTCAGGCAAAAATACAAAATGCTGATGCAAAAAAAAAAATGATAAGGATGATGCAGGAGAAAACTGTGCTTTTGCTAGTTTATGCAAAAAAGGACATGAATTGAATGATTAATTAGCATGTATATATGAAAGTAGCATAAAAATGGAATTAGCAGAAGATATGATGAAGGCCCTCTTAAAACTGAGCAAAATACCATGAGGGAGAGAGGATATATACACACAAACAAACACACACACATATATATACTTTGAGAAAGTACACATTTATTTCCCATATTTATGATTCCTATTGAGGAGTTTGGTGAAGATACTTAATATGAGAGAGAGAAGAAGACAAGTGAAGAGAGAAAATAGTGAAGGCAGTAGGAGAGAGATTCGAGAACAGCAAACTTTCGTGTCCCATGGCTTCTGTACTTATCTCTGCTCTTGTTTAATTTCAGAATTTGTGTCACCAAGGAAAAAGAATCCGAAGTAAAATATTAAAAATAATTCTATTTTATAAAAAATGGACAGAAAAATATCAATTAAACTTTAAAATTTTGTTAACAAGAACAGTAATAAGATTAATAGAACAGTGAAGTAATTGACACCTCATTTTATTGAAAAAATACTTATGTATGATTTTGATGTTTAAATGATATTTTCTTAAAATTTTCTTTTTCTGTTATTTCACCCAAAAGAACATTAAAGAGAAAACCGAAAAAGGAAAGAAAATACAAGTTGTCTTTTGTCTAAAAGAAAAGAAAGACAGGAGAGAAAGCAGTGAAACAAAAGCCAAAAGATCAAAACCATGTAAGATGCATCTGATATTAATGCTGGTCCCTTGTGTTCGCGCGTCTGCGTGTGAATATGTTATCCACACACACACAGATAGATATATATAAATATACACACACTAAGAACATAGGCTAAGAATTGGGAGATGATCTTTTTTTCTCATTATGCCTTATGAGCCTAGATCATGATTGGGAAGAGGAAAGAAAAGTTAAAACAGTATGACTTTCAGATTGATAGAACAAACATAATTTAGAGATTATGAGAAATGATGAAAGAGAAACGACTTTAGAATTGTATAAGTTTCTTTCTCTAAAGGGGCAGGAGGCGAACCTGATTTCTGGAGAGACCAGTCTGTCGAGCCAACAGGTGCTTATCAGCGTCGCTTGGATACCTGAGAAAGAGACCAGGAAATGACATCACAGTCCTTTCATTGCCATAACCGTATAAAGAGACATGGAGCTTTCTGTACCCTTCCCCTAACCTCCCTCCTTTTCCTTCTTTCCCTTCATGGGCGTCACAATCTAAATACCCAGAAAGAAATAAAAGATCTATGTCCTCCTCCTCCTGGCTCCTATAACAGAAGCAAAGTAGATCACTGCACACGCTGACCACTTTCTCTCTCTTCTCTTTCTGATCTTAATGATCTAGCGGGAAAAGAAATTGAAGTTTGACAAATATAGCAGTAAAGCCACACACACATATCATCTTTTACTGCTTTGCTCGCTGTTGCTCTAAACGATGACGACACTCTCTCTCTTCTCTTTCTCTCTTACCCGTACTCTCCTTTTTCTCTCTTTATTTCTTGAAGGGTCAAGGTGCAACTAGAAGTATTTTTCAATACCTTAGGTGATCTGTGGTGCATCTAACACTATTAAGTTTTTATTTTAAGCGCATCTGTCCCTGAAGGCTTTTTGTGCAATTTTGCATTTAAAAATTTAGATAATTTAAGGTATTCGAGACATTTGAAAAAATATTTCAAGACCAAAATTAAACTAGTTTATGGTGCTAGACGCGTTTGAAAAAATATTTTAAGTATTAGATTCATCACAAAATATGTTGAGACACTGAGATACCTAAAAAAAAATATTTTAGAATGCTAGAGGCATTTTCACCCTTTCGTAAATTATCTCAGACAACCCCTGCTTTGCCCCTCTGAACCATCATCATATCGTTACATGTTACGTTAATATCAAAAAAAAAAAAAAGTGAGGGTGAGGACGTACGGATGAAGGAAATGCTCGAAGAGCCAGGCTCGCAAAATGTTGACGGATCTCTCAGGGAGGCCTCTTTGGGGTCGCCATGCTTCTTGTTCCATCATCCCCATCTGGTGGAAGGCTCTCTGCTGTCTCAGGTTTTGTTCTAGAAGCTTCAGCCTTGGTGTCTCTCCTTTGGTTATCCCTGAGCTTCCTGCTCCGTCCTTTTCTCCCAGCAGCTCGCAACTGTGCTTCAGCTGTGCCGTTATCGCATCCTTCAGGCACCGGAAATGCCGTGACATCGCCTTCTGAGCTAAGGCCGTGTACGGAACCGCCGACCCGAATCCCATCACCATGTCAAATGTGTTCACCACCATTTGCATTTGTTCGCAGTAATGGTTGTATCTCCGATCCACCTGCACCACCACCACCACAAAGTTTACTACAAAACTCTGACCTGCTTCCTCCAAGTGTGTATAGTAAATGCATGCAGATATATCATTATATATTTGTATGCTTTTAATGTCTTTGATTCGTGACTTGACAGCGTTGGATAGTTAAATAATTAATGAAGGAAAAGAGATATATATATGTGTGTGGTGTTCTTCAACACATGCAAAATGTGAGAACCAAGTCAAAATGTGTATTCATGTATAATTAATTTGACAGGCAGGTGATGTACAAATGTTAAGTACCTGATTAAATCAGTGGTAGTTGTTTTTTTGACATGATTTACAGTGTATGAAATGAGTATGCGAGATGTGTTTTTTTTGTCATGACTTGCGTGAATATATTTTACTTTTTAAATGCTAACCCAGGCAAACCCATGTGTATGTGAAATACCTTATTGATGTCTGAGTCGATCGGAGGGATTGAAAGATTCGGGGTACAAATGGTTGTTAAGGAGGGAGAGGCGACAATTGAATATCCTTTGGGTCTAATAGGTTGTCGAAACTATTTTTAAAAAAAATCAAAAGGGAAAAAAATAATAATTAAAGAAGAAGAAGAAAAGGAAGAAAGAGCCACGCGTTCTTGGTCAACTGATCGAGATATGGTAACAATGGCTGATGGATCACTTTTAGGAAGGAGAGAAAAGTGAAGAGAGGAGTGAGAGTGGCAATGGCACTCAAAGCAACTAATTCCTACGTAATGAGGGTGTGAGTGGGATTGTATATATTGTGGTCTATTGTCTATCATTTAATCCAAATTACTGAACAGAACGAACGTCGCTTCTTCTATAATGGAAGTCTCCCTCTTTCTCTCTCATGGTTTTCACCAAACTCATCTCAAATCACTCCCACCAATCAGATGGATGTATTAAAATAATGAACAGGCTCTAATAAAATAAAAAACACTAATCAATTAAACACCTACCAACTGATGACGATACGATGGAACCCTATTATAGTACCAGCCGGCCTTTTTTCTCTCTGGGTTTATATAATAATTCAAGATACCGGCCGGAGAGAACAGAACTGTGTGTTATGATTAAATTGTTCATTCCCTGTAGTTTAATTTAATTATATTAATGGAGCAAATAGGAAAAAAAGAAGAATAAAGATTGGGGTGAGACCTTGACTCTTTAAGGATGAGAGAAAGAGAGAGAGAGAGATGACATGCCTCGTCAAGCATGGATAGAAGTTTGACCTTCCTTCTCTGCTGCTCAATCCTATCGGCCGTTGACAAAGGAGGAGGATCCTTAGATGAAGAAGAAGAACCAGCGGCGGCCGGAGGAGGAGGATTGGAACTAGGGTTTGAGTTTTGTCTGGTGAACTTGTTCCTCTTGAACTGACCTCTCCCAACACTACAGAATTCTTCAAGCAATTCTTGTGCAGCTTTCACGTACTTTGAATTCCTTAGCACGTTCATCACCCCTAATGATGACGACGACCCGAACCCCACATGGTTCTGACCCGCCCCGACTACGGACGACCCTTGGAAATGCAATGTCTTGTACGGATATTGACCACCACCAGACGAAGAAGACCCTCCTCCTCCGGATCCTTGATTGTAATACAGAAACCCACTCTCACCCATCCTCAATTCCTCGGCTTTCGCCGCTTCCAAATGTTGCAGCGACGACGACAATGATAACGAAAGCCCCTGAGCTTCCATAACCCCTCCAATTTGTGGTGGTGGATTACCTCCCGCCGCTCCTGGCTGAGAGCTATGAGGGACCCATGTGAATGGACCAAAACCCCCTCCCTGTGTACTGAAGCCTTGCAGAGAAGTTGAATTAGGAGTGTGGTTTTGAGTCGCCGGAGAAGGCGATCTTGTTTGCGGGTTCATAAGAAAAAGCTGCATGGCGGCCGCTGAGTCCGCATTCATACTTGAAATCTGAGGATGATGATGATGATGGTGGTGTTGCTCTAGTATACTAGTATTGTCACGGCTATTCTGATTCTTTGAATCTCCCAACCCACTTAACATCCCTTGTCTGTACCAATCCGTAGCCACCGGTTGCGGCCTGGCGGTTCGATACATGGCCGCGGCCGGTTGATGTTGTTGTTCCAACAATTCAGTGGCGGTGGCGCCGGGAGGAGGGAAATTGAACATCTCCGATAACATCCCGCCGGTTTCATAAACGGGAAGGTTTCCAGATTCTTCTTCCTCAATACCCACAAGCGGCGGTGGCGGGTCCAACCCCGCTTGCACCCTCACCTTGTCTCTCCGGATCTGCTGCGCTAACTGGTGCTGCTGCTGCTGCTGTTGCTGAGTTAGAGTTGTGGGTCTCTCGAAGGTGAAGATTCCTTGGTGATAATCTTGGGACATAGAATTGGAGTCTATTATGGAGGAAAATGAATGGTGTTGCTTGCCGGAGTGAGAAAGAATCGGCGGAAGCACTGGCGGGGTTGCTATGCCCATGTTACAATCTTCTTCTTGTTCATCATCTTCTTCTTCTCTCCTCAAAGTTACCCAGAAAGTGCTGTCCAATAATTGAATTCAGTAATTAAGGCTCAGCCTTAGAACAACCAAAATTAAATCCGACAAAACCCATCATCATGTAATTGAAGTCAATTATATGATAAAAGCATAGAGAGAAGGATATAGATAGAGAAGGAGAATAATGAAGAGCGCGGCCAGCTATTAGCAGCAGCCACTTTCTCTCATGTAAGAAAAATTGCTGTTCATCATTTTCAGCTGTGTTCATGTATATATATATACAGACGCACAAATATATATAAGGGAGGTACCTCTTAGAGTTGCAGGGTATGAAAGGATGTAAAGCTCTCAGACATCGTTTTCCCTTCTGCGGTATTGAAAGCTTGTTCAATTTCTTCTCTCTGTACTCTCTCTCTCTCAGACACACAAAATCACACTCACTTACTCTCTCTTCTCTCTCTCACCCTTTAATTTTTTTTCTTTTCTTTCGGGCCTGTGTTGTCGCTCTGTCGCCTGTCGTCTCTTTCTCTCCTTTTCTTTCTCTTTGTTGCTGTTTGGAGTAAGTGTTTTTGCAATCACTTCTGGAAAAAGAAAGATGGAAATCACTCTCTTAACCAAAATTAATATAATTCACAAACCAAAGCCTTGTGTTGTGGAGGGCTCTCTCTCTTATTGTATTGTGTATTTAAATAAATAAACCACACAGACACGAGAGAGGAAAGGGACGCGGTCTCTCTTCTTCCCTTCTCTTCACTCTTCACCCTCCTCCTTTTTGTTTTCACCCCCTCCAATAATGTCTTTTTCCTTCTCTTAATTAATTTCACACACCCCAAAAAAAAAAAATCATAATTATTAAATTACACACACAAAATACTACTATTCATCGCCTGGAATGACCATAATGACCTTATCGAGGTTTACCACAAGGTTTTAATGTTCTTAACAAGCTTTAGTGAGGTTGATTAGTTTTTGAGGGGGGTGAAATGACGAAAATGGCATGGATGGGATTTTTTTTATTAATAGTATTGTTATGGGAATACGTCGTTTGGAAATGAACGCAAACTACGGAATAAAATAAAGATAAGGTGAGTAGAAAGTCATCTCAATGATCCAAACTACCACCATCTTTGGATGGGGTGGGATGACGAGATTGCCCCCAGTAATGATTGCAAATCGCCCGTAGCCCTCTTAGTTGGTGAGGCTATTTTAGAGGATTCAAGTGCCACAAATTCATTAATAGCCCAATACAAGTAAGATAGGGAGAGAGAAGCAGAAGAAGAATAAGAGAGATTTTTATAAAATATAATATAATATAAATAATAATAATAATAAATGAGAAAAAGGAGAAGGGGATGGATGGCACGTGCCGTGGCATAGGTGATGAGGAAGGAGAGAAGTTAGGTTTTGGGAGAGAGATTAAGAGAGTAAGATGTGTAATGTCTGAAAAGTACCCTTAACCGCTTTGAGGTTGAGCCATGTTCATTTTCCCTTTCGGTTTAGCCTTTCATTTTTACAGGTGTTTTCTATATATGTTCCCCAACTTCATAATCACTCTATTTTTTCTTAATTTCGTTTTAATGATCATTTTGAAACACAAACACACGAGTTGTACGTTAACTTTTTCATTTATGATAATTATCATTTTATCTAATGGTTTAATTAAGCTTAGTTAAACCATTAGCTCAAATAATTATTTTTTTTGAAAAACAAAAATCTTTTCACAAGTATGTAAAGGAATGATACATGCTATAAGCAATTCAGATCCGGATTCTCTCAGAATCCCTCCCCTCAGTATCCGTGCATCCTGACCGTATAATATTTGATCAAAGCATCCAGAGAAAGTCACATCATCTATTTTTTAAAATTTCATTTCTACATCGTGGGGTAATTTTTACCTCACGAGGTATTTTGAAAAAGATGATGTGGCTCTCTTTGAACGTTTGGATTAAATATTGGACGGGTAGGATGCATATATACTAAGGAATATTAAGGGGAAGGATTATGAGAGAATCCACCTCCTAAGCAATTCAGTATTTTTGTTAACAATAGTTTAAAACCATTTGCATTTGTTCTCAATTGTAATGACATGAAAGTCGTGCTTAATAAAAAAATTACGACATGTAACAACAAAAAATGTTATCTACATACGCACCAAGAAAGCAGCCCCTTAATTTAATTAGTTAGTTTTGTTGAAACCTAACCCTCTGTTTTACATAAATAAATTTGCATGCCTTTGCCAAAAAACCCGGACAAGTGTTCTAAAAATCACTACTAATTAAACTTTGAAAACTTTATATTAATATATTCCCTCCGATTTTTAATATAAGATCTGATTTTTTTGTTTAATTTTTTCATAAATGTAGGTCTTGTTAAAGACCGAAGGGAGTTTTTTTTCCCCCTTAATTAATTGTGATACTGCCACAGAACATGAACTATTGAATATGACTTCTTTAATCTTTTTATCAGCCTTATCCTTTCCTCCCTTTTCCCATCCGAAGAAAAAAAAAATTTAGTTAGCAACTCCCGTAGATAATTAACCTCTTCATATGTATGATTATGAATGTTGAGGAATAAAAACCTAGCTAATAACAAACCACTATTCAATAGGCTTAAATAAAATAAAATATAACTACGCTAGTCTTATATCAACTGAGGAACAAGGAATTTCTGTCAAGTAATTTCTTTTAATCCGATGAAAAAAATATAATTAATACTTTTGTGGATGAGTTTGAAAGGGATACTTTTGTAGAGGAGAAATATCTTTTCAAGGTGATGGTGAATAACAATATTTTAATATAACTTGGAGACATGTTTCCATATTGGTACCAAAAGAAAGATGAAATTTTTTGAATTAAATAGCAAACGGTTAGGGTACATGCATGTGCCATATATATTATAGCCATGTGAAAAAGTGGAGTTTGAATATTGATGTTGCCACCTGAAATTCCAATAACTTCGCCAATCTTTTTTGTTAACCCAACCTTTATTTTTTTCCATTCAGTTGGGAATATATCGTTCATAAATAATCCATATTCACTGCATGTGCAACTTCTTCGATTGTGCCTATCATATCTTCAATTATAGAGACACAAAAACAGCTTTTAAGCGATGTGAACTCTCATTTTCCCTTCTTTATATGTTAGAATAATGCAAGGAATTAATTAATGTCCTTTCAATAACTTATGCATTCTATTGATACTTCATCAACAAGACTACTACTTCTTGATTACTTGTAAATATTATAAATTATGGGTCGAAATTTCATAGGAAAGAAGATAAGAGAAGAAAAATGCAGAGTTTGAATAAATACTTAACAATGAGAACATGGAAATATTTATATGATTAATTGTAGTCATTGACGTGCACAAAAAACCTTAAATATAAAGTGTGGACTTTGATTATTAATAATAATACACATTGTTTATATACACGTACGTACGTCATGAGCTTGATTAGATTATAAAAATACACGGTGATGATACATATGCTGGCTTGTTCTGGGTTTATAAGAAGCTGGGTAAATGGTTATTAGCAACAAGCTAAGACCCTGGATTATAATAATTAAGTTGGTAATTAATAATTAATTAGTAAATATTGAATCAGGGATTGACAGATGTTTTGGTCCCTTGAAATGCAAGTAGGATTACGTGATGGGGAAATGGGAGAAAGTAGGAAATGTCTTGTTCCAAATGTAACTTGAAGGTTTTTAATTAATTAATTTTGCAATTAAATCTCTCAAGACTCTCCAATTCACTAATCATTTTTACTCAAACAATCAATTGAGAGGGCGAAACAAAACACGCCAATTTGCTTTATTTTTCCAACTGCTAACCCAATTCACCAAATTGACATCCCAACCTTCTTTTCATGTCACGTGAATCCCACCCTCTCCCGCACGTACCAACGCTTCCTTGGGGCCCACTTCATCATTGCATTAACCTAATTATCCCCCCTCACCCTCACGTGCCAAAGTTACCCATCAAGTGTCATTAGTTTTTATGTTGTAGATAGAGCAAAGGTTATAGCTAGATAATGTTGGTTCTAGTGGAAGGGGTTATACGTAGCTACTTAAACACGATATCTTAAGTAATTTGATATATATATGAATGCAAAAAATGTATTTGAGGGATTAGCTGCTGTCTCACAATACTTTAATTTGATTCGGTTAGACATTCAAAGAAAAGGGTTGTATTAATTAACAATAAAAATATTAAGATCTTAATATTAGAGTTCATAATCCATAGAGAAAAAACCAAAGACGTTGTAAATAGGATCCTCACGTGTATAAGAGAAGACATTGAATCAAAGGAAATTAGTGCAGTAGTAATATCTGATATAACAGTGTCGTTCCTCTTGTAGTTTAGAATTATTTTTTTTTTTTTCCAGAATCATTGGGTGGTTAAAGTTTCAGATGTAAGATTGTAGTCTAAAAAATAATTACTTTGTTAAACATAACTTTTTTTTCATCCAAATGGTCCATCCTTCATCAGTAGAAGTAGCTGATGTCTCATCAGGCAACCTCGTCTACCAGTTAACATGAATTTTGTCATCCCTCTCTCTCTCTCTAACTCTATATATCACTATGTGCTTTTTTAGCATTAATTTTTTTTAAAAAAAAGTTCAAAACTTCACGTTCTATGTTTCAAGTGCCGCACTGCTTTGGGAAAGTTAGAAGGAAGCAGAGCCACCCCTTTGGGTTCTTGGTGGTTCAACTTTTCAACTTTAAAGGGAGCATATTGCCTCTAGGCTTTGCCTTTTTGGCATCACTATGTGATTTTACATATTAATTATCATTATCATCATCACCATGATTGTTATTATTAATTAAACACAACAACTTTATCGACAATTAAACTAATATATAATTAAGTTGCCTAGGTACATATAAAAGGAGAATTAATTAATATATTACCATCATCGATCAGACACCAAAGTGGGGATAGATTGATGAAGGTAAGAGGCAGCGTCATTTGGTTGACACGACGCAAATGCATATAGTTTCCATTTCCACGTTCTCTTATTAAAATCCTTGAGCAACTTATGGGGACCAAAAGTTGATGTGTTTGTTTAATTTCAAGCACATTCTGATGGCGCTGTCTTTCAATTTCAAAGTACAAGCTTGATGGCTTCCTTTGGCTGCATGCCTCCCTTAGCATCAATCAGCATTAAATTAATAATAGAAAATATTTATACATATGATTATATATCAATGGAAATTAAAGAAATGAGGATAGAAAAGATGATGGGATTGTTTGTGAATGATAAAAGAAGATGTGCACATGTGTAAACCGAAAAACTATAAAGAAAAGAAAAAGAAAAAGATGCTCACCTGCCCACATCAATATATTGGTGTGTGTATATATTTAATAATGTGATCATCATTGAGAAAGTTTGATAGTGGCTTTTTCTCTCTGATTATATGATTTGTCATATTGGGACTGATGAAGTCTTAATTCTTCAAGCCCACATTTTCATTGAGATTGCATGATATACGCATCACATTAACTAGGGTTGTCTTGTTAGTTTCTAGAAATCCATGTGTTCTGTAGTAGAACACAAGTGTCTGGCCTTTGGGGCTAGGTATGATTGATATTGGATCAAAGGTGGCGTCCACTGGTATCTATGGGGGAGATAGCAGCGGTCGCCGGTAAATCACTGTGCTACACAGGGGTGGCTTTCGCCTGAGGGTCGTGTGTGTGCACAGTGGAATGTAACTGTATGAATGTAATGTTCGGCGTGAGGACATACCGGGAGATAACCTCCTATATATAGAGGTCACCTAGGGTTTTGCTTACCTTGAGTCCTTCCACCGTGATCGTGCCTCCTTCTCGCCCGATCGTGCGCCATTCCATTCCCGCATAATTGCTGGAGTCACGGCACCTTGTGAGGTGGCTGACGGAGCGCCTGACTTGCGGGAGGCTTCCCGCCAGGAGTCCTTCTATTGGGCCTTCCTCTGGTAGGCCCATTATTTGAATCCATAACAGTTGCCCCCCAAGCTCAGGAGTTCGGGTTTCTGAGCTGCTGAGATTTTTCTATCTCGGGCTCTACCCGTTGTGTCTATCTCGGTTTTGGCTAAGTTCCAAGAACTAATTCCCGACTTGCCTTATCTGCAGGACCTCAGGAATTAGTCTCGGGCTTTGTCTTTTACCGGGTTTCTTGATCGCGATCCCTAGTTGTTTTTGTAATAATGATGCCGTGTTTGCTTCTTACCAACGGCTTACTTGCTTTACTCGCCTGTCGTTTTGCCCACTGGACTGTATTGACTTTTGTCTTTTTGTAAACGTCCTTTACAAGCTTTGGCCCCTTATTGTCTTGTGTTGTTGTAATTGTCCTTGTAAATGAGCTAGGCAACGTGTTTCTTTGTAAGAAAACCATGTTACTGTTTGAGCATCAATAAAGGCTATCCTGCTATCCACTTGTATCTCGTTCTTTGAGTTCCTCTTGTGCAAATGTCCATATTCCGCATTTGATTTCCTAACTAACTCTAATTTGTTTGGACCTTACGTTTTCTCGTATCCGGTGTATTGCATTCCTAAACAACCCGTGTTAGAAAACCACCGAAAACGCAATGTCTGTCTTGTCTCGAATATATCACCCGGTCTTAACCGCCGTGACCTATCTCGAGTTGCTAATGTTGACCGACTTCAATTGAAATGCCTTAATTGATTGTGAAAAGACATATTTCTTTCATTTCAACCGACACGTTGTTACGTGTAATCATGCCTCTAACCCTGCTTTTTGTCGGTGGCGTTTGAAAACCGAACCAAATTAATGCGCTGGACTCTGCCTTCTCGCGCGTGGCTACCACTCCTCTTGACGTTTTGAATTCAAAAGTTTCTCAACTTTTGAAAAATCAAAGACTATATATTTCTTCGTTGTGCCACCGCCTTCTGCCAAGAAAAAAGAAAGTCACGCCTGCTTATTCTTTGCTTTTCTGCAAGACCTTCCGCAGCACCCTAATCGTTTTTGTCGTTGCTTCGCTGAATTCCTCAGTCAGGTAAGATCGTATTTTCCTTAACTTTTATATCTTTTTGGTTCCCTGCTTGTCTGATATACGCGAAAAATTTTCCAAGCCTCGCGTCGCTATCTTGGATATATTTCGCTGAGTTTTTGGCATATCTGTTTCGTCTGAATAGTCTTTGCTCCTTACTCCCTGCTAGATTGCCATCTTCTTTGCCCAAATGATAGGTTTTTAATTTGGTTGCTACGTCCCCAATTTTTCCTTCTGCCACCCCAGGAATTGTTACGATCTCACCGATAACATTTCCCAAGAGATGCAATGTGCCCAGGCTAGCTTTAGATCGCTCTTGTTTCGATATGATTGGCCCTTACGAGTGTGGCTTGTATGCTAACCTTGCCCTTTCCTTGCATTATCTAGGTTTAGATGGCATCCTCTTCTCAGATGCAATCATCACCTTCCGTGGATGATTGCAGTTCTTCCCTGTCGGTCCGAATCCCAACTCTCCCAAGAAAGCCGTCTGCGGGGTGGCCGAAGTGAAGAACACCCTAATCGACACGGACTTTCCTTCCTTGGCGTAAGAGATGGCGAAGGGTACTCCATAAGGCTTCCTCACGGATGCCGAGTCGGTTGCCACCGTTCGACCCGGAAAAGCCAACCTCACGTGCCCCATTTCTTTTTCTTTTACCGAGATGTTTTCGTTCAGCTTGGCGTAAGATTTCCTTATCGGACTTTCAAATTTGCCCTCTTGAATCACCTGCATCTAGCCCCCACCCAGCTTCATCCCAATGGTTGGGCTTTTGCCATAGCCTTTGAGAATCTTTGCCGGAAATGGACATTTGCTGCACCGTGCCGTATTTATGACCTTTTATTCTCCGTTGGAACTCGGCGGGTTTCGATCACCCAGCACGACCTTTTTGGGTGGACCTCGCCGCGCGGAGAAGCGAACATATGCTCTTCAAACCCTTTTGCGAGTCTGGAAAAATTTTAAAAAGGCGTTCGTAAAAGTCGAAGCCCACCCTTTTAAGTGTCCGTGGTTCCTTCGCCTTGATAAGTGTGGGGAGTTAGAAGGTGTATTCCCTTTCTGGAGAAGAAACCGTTGTGATTCCTGCACCGCCCTCACCTGTTAGAGAGGTTCCTACTTCTATTCCTGCCGAGGCCTCACCCCTTAGAGAGACTCCTACCACGGGTCCCGTACCCACTTCGTCCACCAACTCGGTGCCATCCTCTTTTTCGATCCCTCACAGCCATGATACTATGACTGGAGGAGCCCTTTGGTCAGAAGGAGTAAACGGAGCTATTCGAGACCTTATGCGTCCACTGCTCAATTGTACGCCTCCATGCCTTCTAATGAAGAAAACTCCAGTGGGTTGAGATGGAACGACAAGCCTACAAGGCGACTTCCTTAATTCGGCCTTATGCTCTCGGGATTCAAAACGCTCTTCGGCTAAGGTCCGTGAATGACTTGAAGCAGAAAATCTCCACGTTGAATAGTAGGCTCGACCTTGAGAGGAAAGAAAAGAACGAACTCCTTGCTTGAGAACCACAATTTGAAAAGCAATGCGATCCGCCCAAGGTTACTGCCGAGAGGGACCAAGCCCAACAGGAGCTGGAGATAACCCGAGCTGAGAAAGAGAAGGTGCATACAGACTTGATTGCCCTTAACAAAAGATTTGCCACGGCGGTGGAACATATTGCTATTGCTGAAACCAATTTGTCTTTCTCACAAAACAATCGCCAACACTCAAGCCGAATTGAAACCGGCCTGACTTGGATTAGATGCTGCGTGACCGAGTTAGCCCATGCCCAAGCCGAGGTACTCCGCCTATCAAACATTTGTCGGGAGGATGTGCTTCTTAAAGAGAAAATGATCTCGGACAATGAACACCTTGCCGGCGTTCTTAAAGAGAAAGATGACGAGCTGTCCGCTGCACGAACGAAGATTGCCAAATATAGCCAAATCGGGCGTTTATCTTTTGAAAATGCTGTGGCTCAGATTCGGGTGCTCAATCCCACCGTCAATCTGAATACCGCCGGTTACATCTTCGGAGCTTATGTTAGCGGCAAAGGCAAGTTGATTCCTCCTGGTGGCGAAGATAGCGATGCCGAGTCATCTTCCCCGACACATTCGCGGGTTTAACTGTTTCTCAGTTTTGCTTTTAGTAAAGCACCAGGGGCTTTTATGTGCTCCCTTATATATATATATATTTTTTTTTTTTTTTTTTTTTTATTTTTTTCTCCCAAATCTCGTAATTTAATCGCGCCTGGGATTGCTTGTGTTGTTGAATTAAAGCGGTATGCTTAATTTTGGAAACCGGGTTTTTTACTATCCCAGGTTTTTCACATTCCCGACTTACACGATTTTGGAAACCGGATTCTTAAACATCCTGGTCTCTACGCGTTTTCAACTTACACGATTTTTGAAACCCGAATTCTTAATCATCCCGGTTTCAACGTGTTTTCATCGTACATGATTTTTGGAAACCGGATTTCGGAACCCGAATTCTTAAACATCCCGGATTCAACGTGTTATCATCGTACATGATTTTGGGAAGCCGGATTTTCATTATCCTGGTTCCTACATGTTTTTATCGTACATGATTTTGGAAATCGGATTTTTAGGCATCCTGATTTCTACATGTTTTTATCACACATGATTTTGGAAACCGGATTTTTAGGCATCCTGATTTCTACATGTTTTTATCACACATGATTTTGGAAACCGGATTTTTAGACATCCCGATTTCTACATGTTTTTATCACACATGATTTTGGAAACCGGATTTTTCAAGATCCCGGCTTCTACATGTTTTTCAAAACGGAGATGACAATTCTATCGTAAAAAACGTGATCGTCATTCTTTATTCATCCATCCGCGTTTACGAAACGCCACACGTTTAAAAAGAAAAGAGCAACACACGCCACTTTCGTAGTTTGCCGACATCCGATCTCGAATGCTTGACTATAATAAACTTTCAACTTATCCGCGTTCCATGTTCGCTTTATCGCCTTGCCTTGCAGCGTTTCTAGCTTGTAAGCGCCTTTACCAAGGTTCTCGGTGACTCGGTATGGGCCTTCCCGCTAGGAGCTAGCTTTCCCTCAAAGAGCATTTTTATTGCCAATGTCCGCCCTTCAAGTACGAGGCTCCCTTTGTCAAAAGCTCGAGGTCGAACCTTCGGTTGTAACGCGTTGATATTAGTTGCTTGGTCGCTAAATCTCGGCAATGCGCCGCAGATTCGAACTTCATCAATCGATCTAGTTCGACGGCAATCGCATTACCATTTTCTTCTTCATTTTGTAACGCCGTGACTCGCCTCCAAGATGATTCTCCAATTTCAACCGAATCATGGCTTCGCACCCATATGTCGCCTTGAAGGGCGTTTCACCGGTTGATGTCTGGACACTTGTTCGATATCCCCATAAGGTATAAGGCAACCGGTCCACCCAAACTAGACGTGGCATCTTCCACCCGCTTTCTCGGCCCATCCACAATGATCTTATTAGCCGCCTCTGCCCGCCCATTAGATGTGGATGTTCTACGATGCGAAGTGATGCTTAATATGGAAATCACTACCAACTTTCGAAAGCTTTTATCAATAAAGCGTGTTCCGTTGTCCGTAACGATTTCGAGCATCGGCTGCCAAGGTGGGCCAGAAGTAACTAGCCCGTACTGCCTTCTTGGCCAAAGCCTTAGCCCCCATGTGGTGACCATTTATCCCTTCATGAATTTCGAAGAAGACATATTGGGCCTCATTCGCCGCCAAGCATTTCATCATTGGAGAATGCATTCCTTTCCTGTATTAACCGGTCATTAACAAGTGTATACGAGGCCGCCGATCTCATGATTTTTTTGCCTCTAATGACTCGTCCGGTAGAATTCCTCTCTCAATGTAATCTACAATGGGTTTCCTCCAATCGCCATTATCTGAAATCAGCATCACGCAACTAGGTTCTCGAAGATTTTGTTGCACAATGGTGCGGTGACTTCCAGGGCTCTTGGTGCTTGCCAATTTGGATAACACATCGGCCCTAACATTGTCTCCTCTTGGAATGTGTGCTACTGTGACTTCGTCAAACTCCGTAATAACCTCCTTTACCTTTCCCGGTATTTGATCATCAACGGTCCTTTCGCTTCGGTAGGTCCCATTGATTTGCGGCTACCAACCGAGAGTCCGTGGAAACATGCACTCGCGAGCTCCACTTTCCTTAGCTTGGAGCAAACCCGCTATCAATGCTTCATACTCGCTTGGTTATTAGACGTTGAGAAATTAAAGCGCAGGATAACTCAAGAGCAATACCTTCGGACTCTCCACGATGATCCGCTCCACTCCCTTTGGTGTTTGACGAACCGTCTACAAACAAGCCTTCCAAGTATCCTGATCTTCCCCGCCTTTGACCGGGGTTAACTCCATTATGAAATCTCGCCAACGCCCGGGACTTGATCGCGTGTCGAGCCTCATATGTAATGTCAAATTCGACAACTCAATGGCCCAACCTACCATCCGTCCGGCTAAGTCCGGCTTATGAAGGATCCGTCGTGATGGGCCGGTTAGTGCGAACAATGACAGGATGGCTCGGAAGTACGGTCGAAGCCGCCTTGCCGCTATTAGTAACGCAAATGCCATTTTCTCTACCTTCGATACCGCAACTCGAGCCTTGCAAAGCTCTTCCTACAAAGTATATAGGACTCGGCCTTCCGTTGTTTCCCTAACAGCCGCGGCGCTTACATGCCTCGTTCCCTACCGATAAGTATAGGATTAAGCTTTCCTACTGTGGGTCCGGGTCGCACTGGGAGGTGAAGACAAACACCGCTTGATTTTGCCAAAAGTCGCTTCGCATTCAGCCGTCCATCCCCCAGATGCTTCCTTTTTCAATAATTTAAAGAAAGGAAGAGAGCTCTCCGCGGATTTAGGCAAGAAACGGGTTAATGCAGCCCAACCGTCCGATCGGTTGTTGAACTTCCTTTTGTTCCATGGGGCTGCATGTCTAAAACCGCTTGGCATTTGTCGTGGTTAACCTCTATGCCTCTGTTTGTCGGCAAGAATCCTAGGAACTTTCCCGATGGCACTCGAACGCGCACTTCACGGATTGAGGCGAATCTTATACCTTCGAGCTTGTCGAATGTCCGCCGTAAATCATCAATGTGGTTGGCCTCATTCAAAGATTTGACAATCATGTCGTCAATATACACTTCCACATTCGACCAATCGATCTTCGAAAACTCGGTTCATCATTCTCTGGTACGTGGCTCCTGCATTTTTAACCCGAAAGGCATCACATTATAACAGAATTCGCCTTCTCGGTGATGAATGCCGTCTTCGCTGGTCCTCGGATGCATAGCAATCTGATTATACCCGGAGTACGCGTCCATAAACGATAATAACCGAAAACCGGAAGAACTGTCCACTAGCTGGTCAATATTTGGCATCGGATAGGAGTCTTTTGGGCACACTTTATTTAAATCTTTAAAATCTGTGCAAACCCTCCACTTCCCATTTGGTTTTTTCACAAGGACCACATTAGATAACCATGTGGTGTACTGTATTTCTCGGATAAAACGCTTCTAACAGAGCTCTGCAACATGTGCTTCCAAAGCGTTTCGCTGTCTTCCCGAGCTTCCGCTTCTTACGGGACAGGGTTGACCCCGGTCGGATTGCTAACTCATGACAACAAAAGTCTGGATCTATCCCTGTATCTCCGAAGGTTGCCATGCGAATACGTCTCTATTGTTCCCGAGGAGTGTTTCGAGCTCTTCTCTCATCCCGGATCCAAAGCCTTGCCAATTTTAGTGATTTGACCGTGCTCGTACCGAGAAGGAAATCCTCCAGCTCTCCGCTTGGTTCTGTCTTTTGCAATTTCTCCTCTTTGCGAAGATCCAAAATCATCTTAAGTTTTTGGTGCTTTGATGATACCAACATATCCCAATTGTGAATCGTTGGCCGTCCCAGGATGATGTTGTAAGAAGAAGGAAAGTCTGCAACTATAAATCGGACTCTCTCTGTCTTGAAAGCATTCCTATCCCCCAAGGTGAGTTTAAGATCTACGTACCCTTTTGGACGAGTGTCCTGACCATTGAACCCGGTTAACATGGTCCTGCACGGTTTTAACACGTCGGAATCAAAATTCATTCTCTTAAACGCATCCCAGAGGATGATGTCCACGGCACTTCCATTATCCACGAAGATCTTTTTCACGCGGCAATTGACCAGCGTTCCCGTTATCACCAAACCATCATGATGCCCTGGGGCAACGTCTTTCAAATCCTCATCCGTGAAACATAACACAGGAGATTCGGGCTTGTTAATGTCCTTTTTAAATGTTGGAGCATCTTTAATTGACAATACTTCCTTCAAATACTTCCGTCTCTGGCTAGACGAATCCCCTCCGCCGCCAAAACCTCCGCTAATAACATTGCAGTCGTATTTGGCGTCGGGGAATTCCTCATCGCTATCATCAGACTTCTTTTTCTGCTCCTTTTTCCTTTTATCAAGCTGTGGACTCCTACTCCGGTCCTCCACATGCCGCTTGCCACCCCGCTTTCCTTGGGTCCGAATCACGTATCTTTGGAGTTTCCCTCACGGATGAATTTCTCCACCGTATTCTTCAAGTCCCAACACTGCTCATTGTATGACCATGCGATCGTGAAATTCACAAAACCTGGTTTTGTCGGCCGTTGCTCTCTTACCAAGAGCCCGAGGTCTTTCCACCTTCTTCATTTCGGTCGCGCCGACTTCTTTCCATAGTTTTGCCTGAGAGATTTTTAACGGTGTATACCGTCGAACACGGGTTCCGGGTTTTACCACCGTTTCTAGGCTACGCGGAGTCTTCCTGTAAGAATCTTGGTGATTTCTTCCCGGCTTTCCCTTTCCCGGCGCGTTGGGCTCTTAGCCCTTTCTTTCCTGCTGCCCGCCTTCTCCATTTGCTCTAAATCAAGATATTCTTTGAGATCTATCATGAAAGTCGGCCAAGGATGTAGGCCGCCGTTTCATGATAGACTTCTTTAGCCTAGGGATGAGACATCCAATCCGGCTATTATACAATGCAAATTTACCTCTTCCTTCACCCAGGAATCCGCAATGCTACACTGTTGAAGCGATCAAGGTATTTGCTCAATGCCTCTCCCGAGCCTTGCCTAACTTGAGCCAATTGGAACTCGCTTTGGTGCCGCTACTGGTTGCGAAATGCGTCAGAAACTTTTGTTCCAAAGTCTTCATGTTTGGGATAGACAAATATGGCAACGAATGAAACCATAATTGCGCCGCTCCCCTGAACGTTCCTGCAAAAAGTCGGGGTACCACGTCTCCGTTTATTCCCTTGACCATAATCTCCATTTTGAAGTTGTTCAGGTGTATCAATGGGTCCTGGGTCCCATCATACTTGGGTAACTCCCTCGAATTCAATCCCTTAGGATATATTGCCGCCATAACTTTATCTGTGAACTGACCCAAAATTTTATCTTCATCCGCCTCGCCCAACGCCTTTTTGGGAGGCGGGGATGCCACACGCTGTTCCTTGCCGATATGTTCCTTGGCGACCCGGCTCTTAGCCACGGTATCCGTGCTTTTAACCGTTTCATGGTGGATCTTGTGACTGGCTTCCTTCTCTCGGTCTTTTTGTTCACCAACCACGACGTGCTCTACTCTCCGGTTTTCATCCTGGTTGATCCGCACAAAATCTGACCCAGCGACCCGGTTTGAACTTTCACCATTCTGACCTTCACTCCGGAGTTGTCTTTCTCTCATCTCCTGAGGTCTCTTTTCTCGCTCCTCCTGTCTCCACAGCATATTTTGACGTTCCAATTCTTCTCGAATAATCCGAGTGTTCTCGTCTTTTTGCCGTTCATGTCGGTATTCCATGCCGTCTATACGCCGGATCAACGCTCCTATCGTATTATGAAGCAGGCGTAAGTCAGGATGCTCCACTGGAATTCTCGAGAAGGATGAGGAAAACCCTCCACTTGAATTCCTTGACGTGCTGGGTGCAACTCCCGATTTGGATGGGAAGAATTGGCGGTGTCTCTGTCTCGATATCGATTGGTTTCTTCCCCATCTCGCTCCGGTCTACCGACCTCGAGTGTCGCGAAAACCGGGTTAGAAGGTTCTTCTGCGGTTCATCGGTGGCGGCGGTGGTCGCGTTGCATTGGTGCGACTTCTAGCGCCGCGGCCATATTCGGTGGTTACGAATAGCTTTCGATTTTAGGAATCGAGTTGTTAACGATCCCCACGGACGGCGCCAATGTTCTGTAGTAGAACACAAGTGTCTGGCCTTTGGGGCTAGGTATGATTGATATTGGATCAAAGGTGGCGTCCACTGGTATCTATGGGGGAGATAGCAGCGGTCGCCGGTAAATCACTGTGTGCTACACAGGGGTGGCTTTCGCTGAGGGTGATGTGTGTGCACGGTGGAACGTAACTGTATGAATGTAATGTTCGGCGTGAGGACATACAGGAGATAACCTCCTATATAGAGGTCACCTAGGGTTTTGCTTACCTTGAGTCCTTCCACCGTGATCGTGCCTCCTTTCGCCCCCGATCGTGCGCCATTCCATTCCCGCATAATTGCTGGAGTCACCCATGCTCACGCTCAATTTTCAACCCGATCAATGAAAAAAATATTTTTTAAAAAACTTAGATAAGCTTATGATGTTTTTGCTGGTTAGGTTTGCTACTTCTTTCAATAAACTAGAAATATTTATTGTGATGATCCTCAAAATACTAAATCCCTTGCATGTAGATGAGGCATCGTACGTTCATGTCACAACTTTAATTTACCGACAAAACTTACCTATTAGGGAGAGATTAATCCTGCAAGACTCAACCTTAATTTGGAGGATTTTTGTAGTTGCAATAATATGAATAAATGATTGAAAAGTATGTGTAATCCTATAGTAGATGCATAGTCTATCATATATCACTAACAATACATACACATTTCACCTTCTTTATAATTGGGTGCAAACAAGTGAGATTGATGCTACGTTGTTTTCCCACTTCCATTTCATATATATATTACAGTTTAGGTTAATCTTTAGTGAATGCTTCATTATACTAATTTCAGTGATCCCCCACCACGTGAAAATCATCGTTGTTGTTGTGGAGGAGGCACTTTCGAGTGAAGTAGAAATTTGAATGGCCAGGGTAATGACAGCACAGTGATATATATATATATATATGGAAAAGTATTTCTCCAGTCACTGGAGATAAGTTATCTCTAGTGACCCTCAAAACTACGTCGTTTTGGATTAATAAAAGGTGTTTTTATAATTTTAAATGAATTAATGAAGGGTGCAAAATTACGAAAACACCCTTCATTAATAAAAAAACGACGTAGTTTTGGGGTCACTGGAGAAATCGTTTACCCACACACACACATATATATAGGTTTATCGTTTGTCATGTCACTTGATATAAGATTTTGTCAAGTCACCCTAAAACTACATCGTTTTGGGAGTTAGGGAAATTAATGAAGGGCGTTTTAGTAAAATTCATTTAATAACTACAAAAAAAAAAAACACCCTTCATTAATTCCCCTAACTCCCAAAATGACGTAGCTTTGGGGTGACTTAACAAAATCTTATATCAAGTGACATGACAAATGATATATATATATATATATATATATATATATATATATATATATATATATTGGATCAAATTAATGAAGATAAACATATATACATTGGTTGCTGCTTTATTTAATTATCTATTCCTGTGGAGAGCTCATGTTGGTTTTCTTTAATAAGAAAAGAGGAAGAGTACATATAGGACTTATTCAAGGGAAAATGGTAGAAAATTATTTCAATATATATATATATATATAGTATTCATTATTTTTATGGAGAACGACTTTAAAATTGTAAAATCACAAAATAAGGTATTTCCAATAAAATAAGTTGAGAATTTATTATCAAGTCTTGTCATTACTATATCAATTCTTAGTAACAAACATCATGATTTGGAATTTTGCAATTTCAAAATTCTTTTTTCTCATTTTCCCTTATTTTTATCAATTGGGTAATAGTTATATTTTTCAAGCCAAGTATAAAAAATATTTTTCATTCATAATTTTTTCCACTCTAATTGTCTAATCATAAATGCCCTTACAGCGGAAATCTACGTGAATGAACAGATCTCCTAAAAATCAATATCGAAACATTTTAAAGTAATATATAGCATCGATCATCAAACTTTTAAATATAGATTCTCCTCAAAGTTGAATGACCTATTAATATTGCAAATTGTTGTAAGAATCTCCCAAAGGGGGATCTTAATTATTAGCCCTCAACATATGCCTGTAGCTGTATCAAACATCAATATAAAGAGTCACCAGTCAAATTAAACCAAAATCCTTTTGGAAGGCTGATTTATATTTATCAATTAATTGAACCAATCTGTTTATGGGAACTCTACACTTAATTAACTGTGACGATGTACATATGATGTCTGTCGTGCCACTATTCCACAACGTTAATTAATTAGTGCTTACGTTCATGGCTGAGAAGCTGATGGAAGCTGGCCTGTATATATATAGCTTGAGTTATATATAAATATATTTAAAGAGTAAGGTTAAAAGTTTACGCTTTAGGAGCTCTGAAAAGGCTTATTCTAGATTCTGATAGTGGCTCTTTGGCTTGTTTTGAAGTCGCATATTGACTCAAATGTTTTATACTGATCAGAACAAAACATATTTTACTGTGTCTCATGATTCTTTTCTAGTACGTACACTCTCTCGCACACACATTTTGTCGCCTTTTTCGGCTCCATGATCTCAATCAAAAGTTCCCTCAAAGTTGTAATAAAGCCGTAAGATAATATAATATAAAGTCTGTGCATTATATATATATGATAAATCCAAAATATTTAATTTGCACATATTAAAAAATTTATAGCTTGCATATATGAGTAATATATAATCTAGATAGGTTGTTCATTTATTTCGGTTTTCTGTACATAAAGTTGGTAGATTGGAAAAGGAGTTCATGTGTCAAATGTAAATGAAAAGTGGTGTATTATAAATTAAATGGCCGAAGTGTCACTATTTGTTGAGGGGGAAAAAAGATGTTGTGTATATATCGCTGTTATGTGATATCAAATTGTAAGTGAAGATGGTGACTCTACGACACAACCATCCTATCTTCAGATATGCAATCACAAGCAGCTTTCCTTTCCCTTCTATTCACTTTTTTCCCCGCCTTAATTAATTACCTTAAATCCCTTTATTTGAAACCAAATATGCCCCCTCCGTATATATTTTTGTTCAGTTTTTATAAACAAAACAAGTGCGAGAAAAATACAAAATATATGTTGTCTTGTATACTCTTTTGTTTGTGTGTGCATAAACAAAAACAAAAACAAAAACAAAACAAAAAACTCATTTTTTTGTGATTCAATGTTCAATATGTCTTTCTTTGATATTAAGAAAAGACAACAGTGTATTCTTTGATATTTTTTTGGTATCATTATGAGTAACATAGTTTTCGATGGATAAATAATTATTGCCTAATTTATTTGTGAGATTCTCAATTAAATAAATGTAAATTCTCTAGATTTTGAAATTAAATACTAAAATAATTAAAATATTTTTGAAGAGGAAATTGTCATTAGATGAAGAACAATTTTCATCAAAACTTTGTGAATCGACACAACAAGCTAAAATTGATTCAGAAGATTTGTCATCATTTAAAAAAAACAAACAAATTACAATTTCAACTAAATATCTCAATGATCAAGACAAGGTACTCAATGCCCATTATTTGTGATTTGTTTTGTTCTCTAGTTTTAATATGAAAACATTGATTACACATTGACAACTTTTTTTGTAAAACCATTCCAAACAATAAAAACCAAAGGGATCAAGGACCAATGGCAGGTATATATAATTTTTTAAAAATTATTTAATTGTTTTATTTAAATTAAATTTCACCCATAAGATAGGGTATATATATTGCCTTTATCAACCAGAAGCTTTATATGATATCATATAAATGACATGCAAAATGGCGTGTAAATTGAAGCCACCATCTTAAAGTTAGTTGGTGTTTAATTAATCTTAATTTGATGTTTAAACTGTAAAATAAAGATATTAAGGAACCGATGTGAGTCTCAGGAACTCTTTTCCATATATGCATGGTCAGAACTACAGCTGAGGTGCCTACTAGATGTTCAATCAGAATAGACAATGCATGATGGAGACATTGGTTATAATGTTATATCAAATATATATCATAAAAAAAAAATAAGAATTAGTTGATATCAATTAGAATTATTTTAGATATTTAAATTATAATTAAAAAAGTTCAAACGCTATTATATGAAACTTATCATATAATAGCTAACTACCTTTGTTACTTTGTGAGACTTCCAGCAGATTAGACACCTTGAAATGATATATAAATGATTGTTGTCTCTTGATTTACAATCCCTTTTTATAAATAAATGAGCGGGGTGGTAAATATTATTCAATAGCGAACACTTATATATATATATATATATATATATATATATATATATATATATATATAATCCTGTGATTACTTATATACATGTGATTCCTTTTAGAAGAAATAAATCTCATGCATAAATCATCTGATGGGTTATTAATTAACTTTTTTCAATATTATCCCCCTGTTATATTAGAAAGAGATTTCAATTTGATTTGTAATTTTTCTGTGCTCTTAAATTTGAGCAAGTTTGGAAAATTCATTCATTTTTAGATAAAATTAGTGATTTAACTACCTCTCATTAATTATGATAAGGTAGTTAAAAATTACTTATAATGAAAACAAGAATGAGTATATACATTGTTGTCAAACTCGCGAGTTGACTCTCCAAGTTTACCGGTTTTACGTTTCTAGTTTACCAAATCGAGTCAAGTCATTGGTAAACTTGTGACCGTTGTAAACTCGGTTAAACTTACGAGTTTATACACTGAGTTTACCGTTTTTACATTTCAAACTTACAAAACCGTGTTAACTTACCCTTAAACTCGTATTAACTTTTTTTTATTTGATCATGCTCAGCAGCTTTATTTGTGAGTTTTATAGAAATTTTTTTGTTAAATTTGGTAAATTTTGAATATTGATGGATTTAATTTCAATTATTTAGATTTAAAATAAATTTAAATCAAATTGTTGTCATTTTGTACATTTTAATTATTTATTATACACTATTAATACATATTTAATAATGAAAGTAAACTCTTACAAGTTTACGATTCGAGATCACAATACAAGTTTAGGTCGTTTTTATGAGTTTATTTAAACTCACGAGTTTGACAACCTTGAGTATATATTGATGAAGATAAACTTGACAACCATAAAAAAGAGATATAGAGACGCAAAGAAATATATCTTGCTTTTCTTGTTCTATTTATAAGTTGTTTCTATAATGTTTTACTAGAATCAGGGAAACCCTTAAATCTCGTTGACTTTACCTTAAAATTTAACAACTTTACAGCTTTACATATACGTTATATCTTATGAAAACAAATTTTGTATAATAATAAATGAATAATACAATTTTGTATTTATACGAAAAATCTAATAATTTGACTTATAAATGAGACACATACAAAAAATCTATTTGTTCTCCTTTTAAATGAAACCAGAGGAGTAATTTGCAATCCCATAGAATGAAGTTTAATTAATAAACCGTAGCATATGAATTTCTACGTTAAATTTCATTATCATTAGTTAACTTGAGGTTGGAGGTGGACACCGTTCACTTTAGCTTGTAGCCTGAATATAATTTGATGTTAATTATATACTCTCTTGTGTCCTAAATATAAGACATATTTGACTTTTTTTTAGAGAGATTAAGGAAGCTAAATAAATTATTTAATCATATCATATATTGTGTATCATTATATTATATATCAGTTTATATGTTAGCTAAAATAATTTGGAGAAAAACGATAAATATAAATATTTTAAAGCAATTTAATTAGCTTTTTTTTAATATCTCTAAAAAGGTCAACTCTATTTTATATTTAAGACCGAAAGAAGTTAATAAATATGATATTACTAGTGATGACAGCGAAAAACATAGTCTGTTTCCAACTGTTTTCAATTAGTTTGTCCAGACAACTATTCTTAACTAACTACTTGAAAAATACCCACCTTTAATTTAACTATGTATACCACTCTGGTGCTTATTATTACAAGTCCATTATAGAAGAAATTTTTTGTCTTAAATATAAGTCTACTTGGAGGATTAACAATGATTATTTTTCAATTTTACTCTTCCTTAATTCTCATTGGGAAGACAAAAAAAGAATAGAGACATGAGAATAATTTATAAATGTAGAGGGAGGGAATTTTGATAAGGGTAAACTTAAATTTTTTATCAATTTAAAACATATTAATGACTTAACTGTCATAGATATGTATGTATATATATAAATAGTAAATAAATATTATGAAAAAACATGTGACTTCATTTCCCACGGCTATGATCTTATTATTTATTTACATGCGCACGCAAAAGGAGTACTATATATAGAATTCAATTCTTATTAAGTTGTACTGTGCTAAGAAACTAATTACAATTAATGAAATGTTTGAGGATTAATATGATTGATGTGGGGGTAAATTGGGAGGGTGGAGATAGAAACAAAATTAACCCAAAAAGAGAGAAATCAAAAGAAGAAAAAGAAAAAAAGCATGTAAACAAATTGATGTACGAGGAAGCGTCAACGCCAATTAGTAATTGTCTCTTTCGCTATGCCACTTGGAAAAACACAAAAAGCAAATTATGCAAAGCAAAAGTTAGTGCACCACATAACCCAACTACTCTCCTCCTTTTCTTACCACTCCTCATCATTCGCATATAATCCCTTTCATTTTATATCTTTTCTTTCTTATTTTTTTTACTTATTTGTGATTATATATAGAGAAATAAATACCCGATGGTATTTAGTCAAGTGGATTAGTCGGTTGCTCGGATACCCAATGATAGGATTTTAGAAAAAACATGTAGAGAGCGAGATAAACGAATTTCATGCAGAACCACACATGAATAGTTGTATATATACCATTCTCTACGTGTATAGATAGATATTTGAAGAGAGAGAGAGAGAGTAATATTCTGAGAGTGTAAAAACAAATGATAAACGAAGAGCCAGGGAGGCTGATGATGACAAAATGGAAGAATGGTCCCTCCCCCTATATATATTGCAGATGCCTTCTTCTTTATCGTGTTTGCTTTTTTCATTCTTCACTTGGGACTTTGTGTTGGGGCGTGACCACTTACTCACTTATTTTCATTTTCATTCCCATGTTTTTCGCCTTCTAATGCCCACCTTTTTCTGCACCAATCCACTTATATATGCATATATACACCTATAACAACATCGCTAGTCTCTTTTGCTTTCCTAATCCTCCGGTCCAAATATAACAAACCATCCATGATTATTAGTATCGATAGGCTTCTTCATTATAAAGCTCCCTCCTACACCTCTACATATTCGGAAAACTCCAACGTTATACTTACCCGAAGCTCTATATACCTCTAGGCCTTCCCTCTCTTGGTCAACAAATTTTCCCTTCCTAGCTACTTTCATCACTCACATTTATACAACTCACGAGACAAATATATACATAACCTAATTTTAATTCTTACTTCAACAATATAATTATCTTATTTCATCTATTATTTTCCGTTAACCTTGTATCCTTATTTTGACAAAGCTTAGGTCGAGTAATTTATATTTATTAGTTGAAGTTCATAAGTAAATTTACAATTAAACACATGTATTTTAACAACTAATTACAATAGCAAAATAACAAATGTGATTGGAGAATTTCAACTAAGGTTTTTTTTTTTTTATATTACATATACGCAGGCTTCATCTCCCCCTGTCAAATTGTCAATTAGCAGTGGCAGACCTTTTTATCTTTACCCACTTACGAAAATCAGGTCTTTTTTATTCATGCTTTTTTTTGTTTGACTTTTCATAATGAACGGGACTTAACTATAACATGCTTTAAAAAGATATATGATCGTTTTTGTTTTCACTTTTTGCTGTTCAAATAATCTAAGTAAGCTAAACCGTCTTTTTTTTGCTAAGTAAGCTGGATAATAAAAAGCTAATCGCCATAAAATGGTAACCATACACACAGAGAAGCTTTGAAAATTCAAGCGTGTTGTGGGGCCATACGTATACGTCATACCATCATGAAGTGCGTCATTTCAATATTTATATTCAACACGATTTTTCTTGGATTAATTAAAATATAAGATATAGTATCGTCATTATATGTCCAAAATATTGTTGATTTCAATTTTAATTGGCTAAGATTATCCTAATTACTCCATTAATTTAACACATCATAGGATGGGCACCATAATTATTGTCATTAAACAATAGGGGAGAACTCTTACCTACTGATGTTAAGGCCTAACTAACCTTTTCCCTCTAGCAAGAGTTTTATCCAGATACTTCATTTTGTTAAGCAACCAAGACCTGCCTCAATTTGTATTGCTTTAAAAATAAGTCCCGTGACTCTCTCTCGCGCCACCAAACCACATAGTTCTTTCACAAAATTGGTTTTTACTTTTCATAAAGTAATTAATGTCAAAACAATGGCAACACAACTTAAATATATACGCCATTCATGTCACTGACAGAAGCGTTCAAGACTTTCTATTTTCGAGAAAGAAACAAGAAGTGAATTTTATTTTTGGATAAACAAGTGAGGTCTCATAGTTCATGATATTCGACTTTTATTTTATAATCCTCATTGAGATATTGGTTTATATCTCTAATGATATATAGAATTAATTAATGAATCTCACTAGCTATAGGAACCAAGCAGAAGTGATAGATTAGAAACTTCATAGCAAAATAGTACAGATGGGGACACCAATGGAAGGTCGCTTTTCCACTTTCCTGTCTTCTCACTGGTTTGTTATTATGTGACGACTCAGTTTCTGTCAAAGTTTGAGAGAATCCAATCAAAATGAAGCAATTTGAGATATGGCAAGGTACAAGCCGAGGGTTTATAATTGTAACCTGATGCAGCTATAACTAATTAAGCAACAAAGATTTGTCTGGAATCTAGCTCTTTGTACTTATGGTCATCACAAACTATATGTATTAATTAAGTGCTTTTGTAGCCATCCTTCATAAATAAACCAGCCCATATACACATAATAAGAAAATGCCAAAAGTTCTTTTTCAAACTATATCTCCCACGGAGATATAATGTTAGTAGGGTACTCTTATAGATTACATGTATACGACCTCAACCTGTGTGTTTTGATTAGGAAACTAGAGCTCATATATATATATATAGACCTCGTATTAATTGTATATTAATCTTAATCCAAGGGAATGTTGTTCCTGGGAATAAGGAGAAGGGAACAGGGAATGTCATTCTCAAAGAGGGTCACTTTCTCTTTGGATGATTACATTAACTGTTGAGGAGCCAACATTCTGATGGTATGATGATCACTCCAACACCTTTTGTTTCTTTATTTTTTTTCACTTTGTCTGTGCCTTTTTCTTTCCCTCGCGGTAGAATTTTCCAGGTGCATATATGCATGGTAGCGCGAAGCTGGTAATTATTGTTTAACTGGAAGAAGAAGAAGAAGAAGTTAAACAAATATTATGAAAAAGGAAAAGGAGAAAAGGGAAAAAGAAGGAAGAAGGAAAAAAGCATTTAAAATCATGGGGTGAGTGTTGAGCTTTGGACCCAGAACGAAAACGACATGAAATTATTGAAAGCATATAAACAGCACACTTTGTGATATATACCAAATAGTTTTGTTGTAAACGCAAATATATATATGGAGGGTTTATCTCTAACGTGGTCCTTCTTCTACTGTGTGAAGTGAGTCCACATGGCAAGGGCGCCGGCAGGAGTGGCCACGGCCACGTGGGAACCCGTGGTCCAAGGGATCAAACCCTATTCGCCACGTGACACGTGTCTTCAAATGAGAGGTCATGGCCTGTTATGGTTTTTTTTTTTTTTCCCTTTTTCCCCTTTGGGTGGAGTATGTATGAGTAATAGTGTGGACTGTGGAGAGACATATTTGAAGTAATTGAAGAGAGTGACTATAGCACGGAATCGAGAGCTCTTTTTTTGTTGGTGTTTTGTGTGTGGATTGTTATGGAGAATTGGGGTATTTTTGTTTGACTCGTATATATATCTTACAAAATACATCTAAATATCTGGTTTGACATATCATTTAATATCAAGAAGCCATCTGACATATATGAATGAAATGAGAGAGAAACAGTAGAGATGCATAGTAATGGTGGCTTTTTAGGGCAAGCCTTTTACCTTTTCTATATATAGGGTTCTTCATTCTTCCATTTTATCTTAGGGTTCAACGGTTCAAGTTGTTTTGTGTGTGCATGTGTGTAGCTTTGAAATCGCTGGCCTCATACTGCTGTGTTAAAGGCTGCCTCTTTTCCCTCGCATGGCCACTCCATAATTAACATGTGAAAGTACTTGACTTGATATAGGTTATTGGGTTGGGCTATTATGATAGCTTTTTTTGTTTCTTAAGCATGACTTCATGGGAGATTATTTGTATTAGGGAAAATCCATTTCAGGGTCCTTTTAGGACTGACAATCTCAAAAAAGGCCCCAAGATTCTGACAATCTCAGAAAAGATCCCAGGATCTTTTCTGATATTTGCAGAATTTTTGATGAGTTGTCAACGGAGCTGATATAGTTGTTAACATGTAGGTTTTAACAACTAAATCAGCCCCGTTAACAACACTTTGCTAACAACTATATCAGCCCCGTTGACAACTATATCAGTACCCCGTTAACAACTATATCAGCCCCGTTGACAACTCACCCAAGATTCTGAAAATCCCAGAAAATGCCCTGGGGCCTTTTTGGGGATTATCATAATCTTGGGATCTTTTTTGGGATTATCAGCCTTAAAAGGGCCTGAAAATGATTTTCCCTTTGTATTATTGTATCTAATTCTTGATATAAAAGCTAGTTGGGAATATTTGAGAAAATATAATATTTCAACTCATTTTTCCTTTTATATTATTATTTTTCTCTCAAACTAGTTAATTAACTTGACTTAGAAACCAATTTAATACAGTAATTTGTAGATGTTGAGAGGATGTTTGTTAAGTTAATTATTTATAACAAATATGTACCAGTTTACATGAAACCCCTTTCCTAATTATGTGTATCGTAACCCCGTTTTTACCTAATTATGTGTATCATGAGTTTAACTATTTTTTCTTATCCTCAATGACTTTAATTATGAATGTTGATACATTTTATTTCAATTATTAGGATTTAAAATATATTCAAATCAAATTATTGAATTGAGTTTGACAACCTCTTGATCGTAACTATTCTTAATAGAAACCCCCTTCCTTTGCCCAATCAATGGGAATATACATAGGGGAGAAAATTATAAATTTAATAGATAAAGTCTATTAAAGTCTTATATTTAGGACCAAAGTAAATCCCTTTGTCTGACTCTTATATTTAGGACCATAGAAAGTATATCTAATGTTATACTAAGGTATTTTAAGGAGATCATGTCATATTTCGTCAAATTAACTAGCATATTTCATTTCCTTAAACTATTCATATTAGTTAAGTAGCCCAATTGGATTCTACCTTCCTTTTTAATTAGGATGCTCCCCAGTTGAACAAGTACGTTCCACTTGGACCAACAACAATATTTTCCTTCTCTCGAATTAAAGGACCAGTACATTGATAGAAATAATTATTTTTCATCCTCATACTTTAATGTTTTAAGTCGAATAATAAAATAATATCAATTTGATAAAATTCCTGTGAATTAAAAAATCTAACAAGTCTCCCTTGAAATTTTCCCATACTCCATTCAACATTATTCCCATTCTGAAATGAAGGTGATTGGCTAACAATTAAACATCCATTGAATTTTTCCCATACTTCATTCACCATTATTATTATTCCCATTCTGATTTCTGACTTCAATTAAATAGAAATAAGTCATGCCATATTCCATATCCTTGGCCATGATTGGCTAGATGTTTGCAAGAAGTGTGCCAGGCTGTAAATAGAAATGAAAAATCATTTTAACATGAATATCTAATAAAAAGATAGCTGAGTCCAACGTAATTATTGATAAATATATAATACATCTTACTATATATTTTATTATATTTATTGATACATTGATGTACTACTAAATAAGAAAAGGAAATTAGGATAAAAATAAGGATATCAGAAAAATAGTACGCATAATTGATTATTTTAAATCATGTGTGTGTGTCCATGCTCAAAATGTTATCACTTTGTTAATGAAAATCAAACATATAATGTGCAAACATAGTTTTCTTTAGGCCAAAGTGCAAACATGGTTTGAATCGAAAGATTTGTCCTAAACCTGTTAAATCCCAAAAAATCTGATGCAGCATTTATTGGTAATTTATTCATTACACCCTCATTTATATAAGTAAAATGTCTCGATGCTAACGGTAAGTTTGACAGTGAGATCAATATTTTAATATACCAATTGTATTTCTTAATTTATGAGTCGAAACCTTAAAATACTTGGGGCGTGTTTGTTTTATCCTCTTTCTCTTTCATTGAAAAATCACCTTTTAAAACATAAATTTTAGAAAATTTTCCCATATTTATTTAAAATCTTAATGAATAAGTAAATAATAAATTATTTCTCGTAAACTAAGATATAATAAAATCAATTTTGAGATTCATTTAATTATTAAAGACCAACCAAATGGACCCTTATATTTTGAAAATAGAGACAGCATATTAAAAACTAGGGAAAGTTACATATAGGTTCCAAAGAAGAGAAAAAATTACAAGCAACTCCCTTGAAATCATCAAATTGTATTGAAATCTTATGATACTTGAATTAGATTAATTCAAATTGTGAAAAAAAAAAAAATGTCCTTGTTAATTTGAGCAACCAATGACAAATTCTCAAGTCATTTGTAGTTCCCTAACTTGTCATTGGTTGCTTAATGACTTGTCGTTGTGGCACCTTGATTTGTTATTGGTTGCTCAAATTAATAAGGGCAAAGTGGTCTCTTCTCAATTTGAATTAATCTAACTTAAGTCTCATGAAAGTTCAACTCAATTTGATGATTTTAAGGACCTATTTGTGATATTTTCTCTTCTTCAGGACTTGTATGTAATTCCTCCAACATAATATCACATCCGGTTCATCAAAACCTTCGGTTCTGACTAATCCGGCATCTTTAGCATTTTTTTTTCTCCACTATCCAAGGGTGGGTTTTTGTTTTTATAGAGCCCACCAAAGAAAAGAAAGGAGGAGGAGGCCATCTTTACTAAGCAAAAGATAATGGGCCGGGCTGATATTCAGAGAGAGTTTTTATGACTGGTGGGTCTAAGGGTATGTTTGGTTTGAGGGAATGGGAGTAAGAGGGAGTAAGAAAGTTGAAAAAGAAGGGGAGAACATAAGTTTAAACTTGAAAGTATACTACACTCAATTTTGAATTTTTTTTTCCCTCCTCTCCTTTTTTTTCTCTCCCCTCCCCTCCCTCTCCCTCCCCTTCCCTCAAACCAAACATACCCTAAAAATATGGTAGGAACTCTCAATGAACATGAACAATATAACAACCTATTAGTTGAATATGAAAGGAAGAGAACATAAATTTGAATCTTTGAAAGCACACTTGTTAAAAAAGATGAAAACTTTTTACCCCATAAACCTCAGATGGAAAACCCTTGATATTACTAAAAGAGAAAAAAGAACAATAATCGGGTATCGCACAATCAAGCTCATTATAAGAAACATCCCATAGGAGAATACTCATTCAAAAGTACCTCGAATAGGATTGGAATTCACTAAGAGGATCCTTATAGGGCTCGTTATAAGAAACAAACATCTCGTCTCAAGTTGAAGACGCATCCCACATTGCCGCATTGGGTTTTACTTGTGTCACATCGAGGCCAAAAAAAAGAAAGGAAAAGAAATTTACTTGTTTAACGTCATTTAGAAAATCAAGTCATAATTTTCATATTAAAAATTTTGGGTTGAACGAGTCCTCATGTTCTTATCAATACATTGAACATCGAACATCCACCAGGATTTTGTCAACTTGGAACTTGGAAGTCTCCATTTCAATCCCAGTAACAACATGCAAAATTCCATTCCTTTCAAGAGCTTACACAAAAAGCCCATAATGAATCCCATCAATTCCACAAGCAATTTGTATACATACCCTGTGTTCATCCCCACACTCTCCAACCTCCACCATTCCTATATATTCATGAACCTCATTGGACACATGCCTAGTAATTTAAACAACATCGAAAAAACCACTTTCAGATCCCACATTATTGCTACCTTGTCCTTCCACATAAGGTCTTATGAAAGTTCTCCGCCACCACACCTCAAAAGCTTTCTGAAGGTTCGGACACTTGTCGCCAACCTTCAAGAAACTTCCCACCCAAGAAAGCATAATACTTTGCTGATCCTCCAGAGGTAGAGTGAGAACAGTCCTCCCAATTCCTTCCTCCACAACCTTACTATCAAACGACCTGCATCCGTGTTGTAGCCAGCAGAAGTCATTGATCAAAGGTTGTAACCATGTCTGTAACAACAATTGACGTGTGTCCTTGGACGGCAACAACTCCCCCCTCCCTATGCCAACGTATAATCTCGCCGAGATGCAACTAACATGATAACGGGATACGATAGGTAGCTTCTCATGAAGAACAGCCATTTCCTGCTGGTTTGCCCATATCATTGCAAATTCGTCTGCAGCTTGTTTGTTGACTAGTATCTCTAGTAACCATGACAAGTTATCAGCTTCAAGAGCTATGTTTTTAACCGTAGGTTCTTTGTTGCCGGAAGATTTATCAGCCAGTTCTAGTTCAGCAGCCTGCCTAAACAGAGCCAGTAGAGAATCCAAGCAGCTCGTGCATGATCGGTAAATCATTTCTTTACAGATATCTGATGAACCAGAATGGCTTGGAACATTATTCTTCTCTTTGAGGAGCTTTAGAACTATGGTTTTCATCTCTCGGCGTCCTTTTTCCTCCTTACTTGTGAGAACGAGTTCGATGATGTGGAATATAGTGTCATTTGGGGCCTTGGTGATATCTGAGAAAACTCGTTTCAACACAGGGTTGACCCCAACTCCTTCCCCCTGGAGTCGTAGAACCGTTGAGACCACTTTTTCTTCTTCTTCATCTCCAACCCATGGGGCTGCCTCCAAGTACTCCAAACATGACTGCATGCAGCTGGTGAAACCAAGAAGTTCTGCAATCTAAAGAATAGTCCACTTTATATTTTCTGCAGTACTTGCAGATTTGTTTTCATACATGCCAAGAGCAGACAAATCATGTATAACCAATTATCAGAGATAATGACATATATACACTTAAACATAAAAGTAACATCCAAGTAACTCAAATTCTTTCAAAGATCTCAGCATACATGTTTTCTACAGTTGTTTCAAAAAATATATTCCTCTAGTCTGACTTAGTTTGTAGTGTAATTTGCATTACAAACTAGGTCCTACATTTGGGACAGGAAGTAGTAATTGTTTGCTTTAGAAGGGCATCGCAGGCTAAAACTCATAACCAGCAGCCAATGCTATGAAGTGAAAGGAAGGAAGGAAGCTACAGACAAAGATATTAAGACTCATCAAAACCAAAGAGCATGAAAAGTTAGATGATATGCCGTCTGAATGCAA
Organism: Acacia pycnantha; assembly: GCA_025563575.1. Taxonomy (NCBI): domain Eukaryota; kingdom Viridiplantae; phylum Streptophyta; class Magnoliopsida; order Fabales; family Fabaceae; genus Acacia; species Acacia pycnantha. The sequence goes on from JAMWYP010000038.1 coordinate 1,040,866, forward strand.
ACAAGAGGGAATTTCAGTTACTTTGACACTGAAAAACGAAAAACGCAGAGGCGACTCATTTACAACCTCTACTGCACAGGATTTATTTAAAGGATAATGAATATGTAAGTTGGGAAAATAAAATAGTAAGAGGAAGAATGCTAGTGGCAAGTGTGACCAGTAGATAAAGCAGGAACAAACAGAATAAACTCCTTTTTTGTCCAAAAGGCAACAAATTTAATAAATTTTTGCGTCCAGACCTGAGTGCTGAAGAACTCGTCATGAAAATATAACTCAAAAAGAACAAGTATGCTGAAGTGTATGATAGTGTATCACTCTGTCTTAAACTCTATCAATCTCAATAATGAAAATAATGGTTCCTTGATCCCTTCGGGTTCATAACTTCTTTTTTCATTTATCGCACAGTCCACAGAGGGCCCAGCTATCAGTATTGCTGTCAACAGTTTGACAATAAATCCTTACGCATTCTATTTCTGACCAAAAAGCCAAAAGTAAATACTATCCTAGTATCATGCATATAGTGTTGGAATGCACATGAGTATGTACTTAGCAATAGTACTAATTTGGAAGGAGTGATCACCATATGATGCAAGTTTGCATGACCATCATTCACTACAGTTCATATTAGTAGCAAAGTTTGCAACGGAAAAGGTTGGAGATGCAATAGTTCTCATCTCTACCCTTTGAGCAACTGTTTAGCTTGCTTGTAGTCATCATGACCCAGAAAAAAGCGCAATATATTGTATCGCTCATTGTGATGGAAGCAATCCTCCTTTAAGAACATTGTGCAGAAAAGGTTATACATAGAACTAAACTATTATTGAAACAACTTGATGCACCAGTTTTCATATCAGTATAACAGTACTAAAAAATTATCATCAACTTGACATACGCATATAGAGCATCAGCAAATATGTTCTTATACCCAAACATAGCATTTTACAACCACCAATCGACATACCTCATAAAGAAAGTCAAAATATTTTACCCCAAAAAAAAATTCTAAGCATGAAACTACTAGTAATTACCCTGAGTATTCGTAGTATGCGAGGAACACTTTGTTTCATCAACCGCTGCTTCATTTCCTTGCAGTACATCAGTCCAACAGTCTCAACATATATTTCAACATCCTCACAATCATCAATTTGGAGACATGACAAGTCAGATTGTACAGAGAGTTTATCAGCAAAAAAACTACTCTTCTCTTTGAGAACATCCCTGTGCACGCTTAACTTCACACAAAACCCCTGCTTTCCAAGTAAGACCACCTTCATATCACAAGTTCCAGCCTCACCAAACTCAATGGCTACCTTTCTAGGTAAATTCTCAATTTTGGGTCTCTCTGATCTCTCTGTGACCATAGATGTACCAACTTGACTTCGTTCAGGAGCAACATATTGCTGATCATCAGAAACCATTGATCTTGGTGGGGCGGGTGCTGGTCTTCTGTCACTAACTTGGATTGGCTTTTTCTGGATACTAATTTTTGGAGGCGGTGGCGGCGAGGAGGAGGGTTTGGTTTTATTGAGAGGGTTTTGAGATTTCAGGCTTTTGTGAAACACTACTGGAGAAGGACAACACCAAAAACCTTCTGGGGTGACAGCGATTGGAACATTTTTTATCTTGGTTTGACCTTGCTCTACCCTATTAAGCCTAATTTCAGCCATATCTAGCTAGTAAACATGAGAACTCACATGTCCTTAGGAGGAAGATATGACATTACAGAGGAAAATATGGGGCTTGAAGAGCTTCGTATTTTTTCAATGAAACAACAAATTGGTTGTTCCAGCTAGTTAAACAGCAAAGTTCTCTCCCCTCCTGATGATTCAAACGCTTTCCCCTCACAGATATTGAAGTCTGAAAATTGAAAAAATGAACTGCAACATTACTTTTTTATGCTTTCTCCACGAGAATCACTGCAGTATCACACCAAATTGCATGGAACATGAGGAATGTTCAATGTGACCGAAAAAGCTGGAATTTTTTCTCAAAATGGGGAAAAGAATATGAAACCCAGCAAGAGAATGGGGAAAAAAAAAACTACTAGATAAATAGGGGTCAGTGAGAGCATCAAAAGCAGAGACTAACCGATAATCGGTCATGCGAGTGACATTTGAATCCTCATGTCTCATGTGACGTTGTTGAGCACAGAGAGACCATTAGAAAATGATGGAACACAAGTTGAAATGTTAAACATAAGGAGGAAAGGTGAGCAGAGAGCTGCAGAAGGAATAATTACTGAGCAGTAGTTTGTAAAGAAGAGAGAACATTACGAGACTCGAGATAGAAAATGAGGATGATGATGAGGGATGATGATGGCTCAGGCTCATTCATTCATAGACGGAGCTGCGTTTCTCTACTTTAAAAAACATATTGTTCTGTTCGGCCCATGCTGCTTTTTTTTAGTAATAAGAGTAGGCACTGGCAACATGAGTTATGAACAAGATTGATATTGAACCTGCGATCTCCTTTTTATAGAATAGCATTTATACTACTAAACCACAACAGTTTTTTTGTGTCCCACCGGCTTTTGGTGATTACACAAGAAGAGTGATGATTTATGCCATTTATCTTTCTCTTTTGTCTACTTTAAGAAAAGAAATAAACGATTCTTCTTTTTCCCCCCTTGGTTTCGCATTCCTAATTTTATGAATATGAACAACTCAGCAATCAAAGAGACAGTAGACAACTGGGCATGCCTCTCTCTCTCTCTCGGGGCTCACTCGTTTAAATATTAGTTTTATGTGAATAATTAACAATAATAATTACCTGGGTTTCTCTATGTTCCCGTTGCTTTGAGACACCGTTGTTGGATTTTCTAGGCTGGACTCGTCGTCGCTATGTTATGAGGTAGAGTAAAGCGTACTAAAAGTCTTAGTCCAAGTAATTGTTAAATTGTAAATAATATTCGCAATTCTTTCTTTCTTTCTTTTTTTGTCAAATATATTCACAGTTCTACTTTATGAGAAATAGTGAGAGAACAATAATATTGAGAATAAAACCATAAAGTCTCATGCTTTATGCTACAATCACCAATTAATACACCCCCACAGTTCTGGAGCCTAGAATGCCAAATGTTAGGAGAGAAGGGTCTATAAAAAATAAAGGTGTCATCAGCTAAGCAAAGTACAACTATGCATGTTTACTACAGTATGTAACAACGCCAATTTTTGTTTTGCCTGAATAATTTAACATGATAGGAAATGGGAGGGGATAAGGAGGCACAAAGTGGCGGAGACAGTGAGGAAGGAAGAAGGGAAGTTCCCTTGGTCGCTAATTGATTGCTGAATCGCTCATCTTTAATTTTTTTTAAAAAAAAATAGGGTTGTTGATCTTCACATTCATATGACATATGGGATGTGTTTTTTTTTTATGTGTATTGGATTAATTTTTGAAATATATGAATATATATCACATTATATTTTTCGGGCAAAAAAAAATATATATCACGTTATATTTTATTACAATCCAGTAAATATGGATGAAAATAAAAATGACCTAAAGTTTTTTTCTTAAAAACAAAATGATGTTATGGGGCCAAACTTCGTTTGTTTTTTTGTTGAGTTTGAGGTTAGGGAAGAATATGCCTAAAACGTGGAAGGAAAGGGACAAATGATTCAATTTGAGAGCAACGTTTGATGTGGTTGGTTGGATTCTCTTAGATTGGGCCCCTTTCGCAATTCTTGACCTCCTTCTTCATTCCCCTAAACTATGCTCACTCCATATTTGAATAACCTTTCAAGAAATTTCCAACATATATTTGAAGCAAATGGTAAGAGATTTACTCTCACACCACCATGTCCTCGATTCGAGGCGTGGGATTGGAAAAAATGATGTTGGGAGCTCTTCCCCCATGACCGTAGGCCCGACGTAGAACGAAATCTGAATTAGTCAGAACCAAAAGTTCCAGTGAACCAAGTGGAATACCCCAAAAAGAAAAATTTCCAAGAAATTATTTTTATTGTGTATTATGTACAAGTTTAAATAATAATACTAAACTAATAAGAATAAAAGGTAGTAAAGTTTGGACCATTCCACTTTATTATGGGCACACCGAATTTAGGGATCAACATCATATTCTCATCTCACTAGTGCAAAAAAGGGCTTTAAGACCGTCACATTTAGACCGGATTATAGAGAATCAGGTCTTAAAAGTATGACCGATGGCAGTTTCGTAAATATAAAGAACTTTTTAGACCAGATCTCGCTAACTTAATTCCTAAAATCTCTCTAACATCTTAATTAAGATGATTACAATCAAGAATTTAATTACGAAATTCAAAAAATCATGATCTCTAACTTAATTCCTAAAATCTCTCTAACAACTTAATTAAGATGATTACAATCAGAATTTAATTACAAAATTCAAAAACCTTGATCTCGCTAACTTAATTTCTAAAATCTCTCTAACAACTTAATTAAGATAATTGCACAATATAATCGTATACGCTAACTAATTAAATAAATAGAACACTTTTAAGACCTAATTTGTTTCAAATAGACGGTCTTAAAAGTACACTTTTAAGACCGTCTGTTTGAAACAGACGGTCTTAAAAGTGTAAAAAAAAAATTATATAGAACACTTTTAAGACCGGCTGTTTGAAACAGACGGTCTTAAAAGTGTAAAAAAAAATTATATAGAACACTTTTAAGACCGGCTGTTTCAAACAGACGGTCTTAAAAGTGTAAAAAAAATATATATATATATAGAACACTTTTAAGACCGGTTGTTTCAAACAGACGGTCTTAAAAGTGTTCTATATATTTACGAAATTGCCACTGGGTCAAATTTTTTTTTTTTTACACTTTTAAGACCGGTTGTTTAAAACAACCGGTCCTAAAATATACTTTTAAGACCGGTTGTTTCAAAAACCGGTCTTAAAAGTGTTAAAAACTACATTCGCTAAACCTGTTAAGTCCGTGAGTTTGCTTTGTTTTCTTGGTGATATAACATTTTCTTAGTTATATATTCAACGAGTGTCCCAAGAGCCTCACGGGCAAATCCTCAGCAAGAATGTCATCATCTTCCTCTAACCTACTCGCAATCTTCGTAAGTCATCATAAGAGTCGCACAATCAAATCCTTAGCAACGTTGGCAGTGAGATGCTTCGAGGGTTTTGCGATGGCGTCGACTCCAATCCTCAGCAACGAAAGCGTACTACTTTTCGGATTCGGACGACGGCGGCTCCTTCCTCTTCGATCTATGGGTCCTTCCACGCCGCCTTCGCATAGATCCGGTTTGAAATCAAACCCGGATATCTTCTTGCTTAAGTCTGTTTATTTCCTACATTGACCGCTCCGCTCGGATCGGACTTCGATTTTGGTTGCTTGAAGCTTTGCTAGCACCGACAAGAGGATCCTGCTCAGATTTGGTTGCTTTAAGCTTGTGATTTTTTTGTAGATTTGGACTTTAAATTCGATTTTCATGGTGAATGATTTCTGTTTCTTGTTATTTTTGTTTATTTCTGGACTTTGTAATCATCTTTTTTGTTTTTCTTGTTGTTGTTGTTGCTTCCAATCTTCTCTTGGTTCTCCGTTGTTGATGACGGAGGGACATTCAAAATGTTGCCAGATCTAGTGATTTGGGACCGATTGTTTCATTTGAGTTTTTTTTTTTTTTTTTTTTTTTTTTTTTTTTTGAAACACTTTTAAGACCGGATGTTTAAAATGTCCGGTCTTAAAGGTCGACTTTTAATACCGCCTGGAACAAGACTGGTCGCGGGTCCGGTCCTAATGTACCTGTTTTGTCCGGTCTTAAAAGCCTTTTTTCCACCCGTGTCTTTAATATGACCATGAAATTCCAATTCCAAAACCCATCTTATTAACTTCCAACTTATTTTGTTTTTTTTAGAATAAGTTTGATTTTATTAAAGATTCAAACACTTTTTGAATTTTTGAAATATTTTCACAAATAAATTTATTATTAGTTAATTTAATTCATTATTAATTAATTATAATAAATGATCTGTAAGAGCACTTTTTTTAATTAAAGGGATAGACGCTAACAGATAAAAGTTATTGATGGGATTAAACCCACGACACTTAAAAAAGTAGTTAAGTATTCCCTTTGATCCTAAATATAACTAATTTGTATAATCTTAAAAGGGTAAGTTTGTGCCTTATTTATAATTAACATGTAGAGAATTTTTTATAGCCTTTACCTTTATTTAATGACTAAAATAGATAAAATTGTATTAATAATTCAAAGTATTATGAAAAAGAAAGAATTAACGTGGGAGACCAGAGGAAATCATATCTTATATTTTGAATATAATCAACCCAAGATTTTGAAATGAACATTATATTTAATCTACAATACAGTGAATATAATAGAGGAACTTAATATCAATACTCCACATAATACAAAAGGGTCAGTAAATAAATGAAATAATAAGAAAATCATAATAACAAAATTACTAATATAGACCTGTTCTCGTTTTTTACTCTAAAATTTATTATTACACGCTGAACAAATGAGAGTAACAAATCACAAATGTTTGATGTTACATAATTAGTAGCACTATGCTTGTTATCCTCTCATGATTAGACTCAAACTTCTCTCTACTTCTTTTTTTTTTTTTGTGCATCTGACGTTTAGAAGACAAGGTTTTCGCTCCTCTCAATAATTATACTTCCTGATATTCAAACTTGTATTATCCTTTTTACGGGTTGAAACTGCTTACCATCTCAACCAACAGCTTCTTGTTAATACTACTTTTAAATTTTAACACCATGCATGCTTACCTCCAAGATCTTGGCCGGATTCATCCAAATCATATCTTGATCTGCTTGTTGATATACTGTTTTTAAGAATTAATCTCTTCACATCTGATATCACAAATTATTAGATTGACTTAGGATCCTTTTCTAAAACACATGCTTTTGTCTCTCTCTCTCTTCCTTTTCCTTCTTTAATTTATTATAAATATCACTTGCGAGCATGACCATCATTAACATGTTGCCCCCTTCATTTTTGCTTTTTAAGCAAACAACAAGTTACATTTTTTATATATTAAATAAAATATGAGGTCAAATATATTATTCGTCATATGGCTTACAATAATATAACGTACAGTAGTTTATATTATACATTGACCTTGCTGATAAATTATAAAGTTTTACTGATCGATGGTTGGTTAATTAAGCATTCCTTTTTTATACATGAGAAGGGTTTGAACTTTTAAATTCTACTTAATTACATTCTGTCTCATCTTTATCACTTGAACTAATAACTTCATCAATTGGGACAAAAGAATTGTTGAAATCAAATGTGAAAGAGACTTTTGTCGTGGTCCCTGGGATGCTTGTTGGGCTGATAATTAAGAAATGACTTTTCTTTATATATATATATATATATATATATATATATATATAAATTTAGGTGGGGTAGACCTCAGGGCACACTTCTAGACTCAATGAGCACTTACAGAGGTACTTACATATCACCTACCAACGAGGCCTTCACATCGACCAGTGAGTATCGAACCTCCTTCTTTTTGAGGTGAAGGCCGATGCCTTAACTAACTATGTCACTCCTTGTTGACTTGACGTAGATGCAAAAAAAGCTTTTAAGACCGGACAAAAAACGCCTTGTAAGACCGGATCTAGAACCGGTCTTGATTCATGTGGTCTAAAAAGTATTATTTTTAAAAGCGGATGCACGACCGGTCTAAAAAGTCTGTTACTTTTTAAGACCAGATGTGTGAAACAACCGGTCTTAAAAGTGTTTCAAAATAAATAAATAATAAAACAGAATTCAAATGAAACAACCAGTCCCAGAATTCGGTTAGAAAGGGTTTTTGAACCAGATTTGGCGATAGAGAACGAAGAGTAGAGAGGAAGCAACACCAACAACCCAGAAATCAGCACAATAACAAGAAACAAAAATCATTCACTATGAAAATCGAATTTAAATGAATATAAAATCAGAGGTAAAATCAAAGTTCAGATCTACAAAAAAATCACAAGTTTCAAGCAACCAAATCTGAGCAGGATCTTCGGTGGATCGATGTAGAAGAGATGTCCTCTCATTGGTTTCTTGAATTTGGACAGAAGAGATGTCTATGCAGAGGAGTCTGGTTAGCGTTGCAATTCCAGATCTAGACCAGATCCTTTCATTGGCGTCGCAATTCCAGATTCGGCTCTCCCCAGACCAATGTCCATGAAAACCTTCGTCGCTGCCGCTGTCGCTAACCCCCCTCAACTACAATCGACGTCAGATCTTTCCTTCGTCTACCGCGCGACGTATGCCTCTCGGTCTCTCTATGCCACTCCAAAGTCCAGATTATTGTGCAATAGTAGGAAGAATGAAAAGAGGATTCACTTACTTTGATGGGAAGATCGGTTCGGCGACACTGTAAAGCATGTTGGGATCGACGACGTAGTTAACGTGAAGTACCTAAGGAGAGAAGGGCGACACAAAGGTATTTAAGCATGTCGAGATCAGAGGCCAAGGCAAGTGAGAGGAAGATGAACAAGATAAAGAAAATAGCAAAAATATGTGACGGCGATGACATGGTTATTGAGTCGAGACGGTGAAGAGAACCAAAAAAAATGTTGAGATGATGAAGGATTACTCTTGCAACCTCGAAAGAATGGGTGTGTCGGAGAACGAAGAAGAGAAATGGGTGGTGAGAGGTGGAGATTGAAGGGAAAAGAAAAGAGCCACTGCCTTTAAGGCAGTTCATAAACTTTTAGACCGGTTATTTAGGATAGCCGTTCTTAAAAGTTTACTTTTTAGACCGGATATTCTTAAAATCCAGTCTTAAAAGTAATAAATGTATTAATTTCTTTTATTTTTTATCTTTTAGATCGGTTATTGTTACTGTTACGGACCTAAGTCAGGCCCATTATCGGGACAACCCAGAGTATCTTGGACGTCAGAATCCGCCTAGTATGAAGGAGGATCTTAACCCACCTATAATCAAGGAAGATATATATCTAGAACAGGTAGTTACGATACCAAAGCCACAAGACACACAGGGCTCGTAAAGCTTAACCTAAGGTATACTCTATAAATAAGAAGGTAACCCCTTAAGGTACACACGTTCTAACCCTGAACTATTTACATGCAATCATCACTGCACACACACATCACCCCCTTTGGCGAAAGCCTTGTTATCTACAGTGATCATACGTTCTTCTAGGTATCTGCCTCATAGATATTCAAGCCGAACCATTCAATCCAACATCAACGTACTAGCTCATCATGCTAGACATCTGTGTTCTGCACTAGAACAGTTACCAACCGGTCTTAAAAATTTCATTTTTTAGACCTATTAAAAATAACAAACGGTCTTAAAAGTAATCAATTTTTTTATTTATTTATAAAACTGTCACCGATCATAACAATGGTCTAAAAAGTATTCTTTAAATTTATGAAACTGTCACCAGTCATACTTTTTAGACCGGATCCTCTTTAATCCAGTCAAAAAAGTGTTCTTTAAATTTAGGAAATTGCCATCGGTCATACTTTTTAGACCGGATCCTCTATAATTCGGTCTAAAAAGTGTTCTTTATATTTACGAAACTACCACCGGTCATACTTTTAAGATCGAATCTTTTATAATCTGGTCTAAAAAGTTCTTTATATTTACGAAACTGCCACCGGTCATACTTTTTAGACCTGATCCTCTATAATCCGGTCTAAATGAGGTGGTCTTAAAAGCCTTTTTTGTACTAGTGTGAATTCAAAGTGAAACCTTTGTTTGGAAACATGGATAGTATGTTTTCGAAATTCCCTCATGTATTTATACTAGTATATTATAATCCTCTCAAACCACACAAGATTACATGCTAGCCACCACATTACCATTATTTAATTACCAACTCTTTTATTTGTTTACTGCATATTACAGAAATACAAAGGAGAGTGACTATATGTGACTTCTGGGCAGTGGCGGATTTAGGGGGGCGGGTTTTAAAAAAAAAAAAAAAATTTGTATGTATATAAGGAGATATTTTTCTTTATTTGTGGTTTGTTTTAATATTTTGACTATATGTAAGAGAAACTTATTATGTATAACTTGCTTATTTTTTGATCTCAATATATGGTAGTTTCACATAATCTTGCTTGTGTTTGGTCCTTAACTTTTGAGTTTGAAATTGTCATACCTTAATAAAATATAAGGAGATATCTACATGTATATACAAGCTTAATAAGTTAAGCCAATTTGATTCTATTGTCTTTCATCATTTGTATTTTAAAAATCTAGTTAATACTTCTTCGGTTCTAAATATAATATATATTTATCTAATTTAGATAGAATAAGAAAGTTGGTTAAATAAGTTAATTTGACATGTATTTTCTAAAATATCCTAGTTATCATCTTCCCTAATTTTTTCATTCACTATCTTCCTTGATTATTTTTAATGAATATGAAAACTATATCTTATATTTAGGACAAAAATCAACTTCCTAAATATGTCTTATATTATGGATCGGAGGGAGTAATTTGTTGGAACCATAGTTCATTCTTGGTAGATTAGGGCGCCCAAACCCAATGCAAGTGGAGCTATTATGTGATAAATTTTTTAATTTTTTATATATTAGACCTGTATTGTATTTTAAGTACTTTTATTTATGATATAACATTTTTTATTTTCGCCCCCGTCACTAAAATTCCTGGCTCCGCCCCTGCTTCTGGGGAATCATCATCGATATATTGCAATTATTCTAAATTAGACTGTTCACCAAATTATTCATCATACCATAATATTACTATGAAGTCATAACATTACGATTCATTATACGTTACTCAAATTTCATGGAAAAGAGATTCTTAATTTGGTGAAACATGGCCGGTAGTCATATATACCAAAGTACCTAATTACCAATCTGGAGGACTTTTCTGCTTATTCAAATTCCAAGTTATTAGAAGGCAAGAATCCAACTTCCTTTCTTCAACTTACGTACGTACATGCATGCAACTTGAAATCCTCTTTGATTTATGAGTTGAAAAATATAATGTTGACGCAATTTTCCATTTTGGGTTTTAAAAGATACTCTTTGATTTTCAGACTTCAAATGATGCTGCTCTTGTCGTCACAGTACACTAGTTAATAGTTATTATAAATTCATTGACATAACTTTTCTTCTCTTTTTTTTTATAGAGTGAAATAATGTTATTTTTTGGTCCAGAGAGTGAACCATTGTTATTAATATTAACTCCCCTAGCTACTATATAATAGTAAAAGTATATACAGAAAAAATTGAAATCCTCTTTTTCATGTAATAAAGTTTATCTAGTTCCTCTATTCAAATTTTTATATTGGGAAAATTTGGTCGGTAAAGATGTTAGCTCATAATCATAATAAGGTTATGAGTTCAAATCCTCCCAATATAAAAACTTTAATTTGTTAGTCGGTAATCTATAAATACATTGTATGCCCGCACTCTCTAAGTTTAAAGATATGTTGGGTAAGCCTTGAATCCAATTCACCTAAACTTTTCAAGTTGTTTTGATCGAAAGTGTGAAACTAGCCCATGTGGCTTCTGGACGACTCACGACGGTAAGTGACGATGTCGGTCTATTACCGTCTTGAACTCCGTTAACAATACTGGCTGTTTGAGAAACAAAATAAACAAAGGGGACCATAAATTAGTTGTTTGGTTGCAGGTACAAACTTTAGTTTTTACCAGTGAAGCGTTACATCATAGTTCATACAGAGCAGGGGATCGATTTCTGTCCCATTGGTAGGTTGACAGCTAACGTGCATATATACAAATTGAGCACTTATTACTCATCTCGATTCTTATTATAAAGCACCAATTAAAAATAATTTTTTGTTGTAAATATAAGGCACCAATTGCTACATTAATTACTTTTTCCCCCACTTTATCCTTACTATTCGTTAAAGTTAGGAAAATTAAGTCATTATTTAAAATGGGGCAATGTTGAAAAATTTATTAATTTAGAATAAATTTAATGACTTAACTACTATTCTTGGATTGACCAGAATCAATACTCGTTGATGCCTTGAGCCTTATACTCCCTTTGATTTTATTTATAAGAACTCGATAACTAAATTATATGGTTTAAAAAACGGTTAAAATTAGTTAAAAACAATAAGTGTGTCTGAAATAAATTTTTTTCCGCAAGTACGCAAGTAGATAGAAATAGAATAAACATAGGTGTTATCAAATTTTTAATCAATGTAATATGTATACTTAATGAAAGAAAAAAACTCATTAAATATTTAAATAAGTCTTGTTGGGCTCTTATAAGAAATGAAAAAACAATTCAAATTCTTAACTCTTAAAAAAAAAAAAAGGAGTAATAAGCACCGAGTAGTCTATAAAGAAGAAAGAGATATCTCACAATTTGATCAATTCGAACATTTAGCTGGGCAGAGCAAAAACTGTTAGCTGAGGGGTCTAACTTCTAAAGTTATGAATTGGGCTTTGTGTTATAGAGAATACACAAGCCACGAAGCCCATGCAAACTAGGGAAAAGTGACCAAATTATGAGCCCGCCTTCATAAATTAACCAGTTTTCCATCTCAGCATTGTTTCTGAGAAAAGTTAAATTTTACCCTCTTAGTACACCATACACATTGTATCATTTTCATGTTTCAACCAAATAAACTCTTATCCATTTTCTAACATGTTGATTTTGACCCATCAAATCAACAGGTTCTATATCTTTATCATGATACAAAGTGTAGATGAACAATCAACACCTCACAAGTACTCGAGAAACGAGGTATCGCAGTATACGTAAAATTCCCAGCCACTTTTTCCTTATCTCTAGAGTCTGAGACTCAGATTCGTCCAGACTTTAAACATTTTCGATTTTGACATGTGCTTGTTCAGAGTTCTGAAAGAGAAGGCTCATTCATTGGTCAAAAGGCTCTTGTATTATAGTTTTCCCTGAAGTAATCGTGGGTTTTATGAAAACCATTATTGCAGCTCTATTTTTTTTTTTTTGGCTGTTTTTGGGAATTAAGGGGATAGTGAAAGTGAAATGCACACATAAAAGAGTCGAAGAGGTTTCTTTTTTATTTAACATCTTTCATTTTTCTGGCTTTGTTAACTTTATAGCCATTTCTGTACGCATTCTACTCACTTGGGAAATTTTGCATTGGGAATACCTTTTTTCCATAACATGGGAATGAAAGCTTTCACATTTATTATTAGTCTATTTTGTGAGAACTGAGGATTACTATTTGATCATTTCGAAAGTTCAGTAAAATGAAAAGTTATCTTTGTTTTGTTCAATCAATTGACATGGCGGCCTTCCTGGCAAAGAGGGAGTGGAGAAAGATGTGGAATAATAATAATAATCACTCTGAAGCCTCAGACCCAATGAAGCAGGTAAAATTTTAAACCAGCTAATTGACATGCATATTTTAATTACTAGACTTGTGTGTATATATGATTCCTGTATGTAGGATATGAGATACTTTATGGAGAGTTTTGAAGCTAGGAAGAAACAAACCCCGGCGAGTGACGTCCAGAATAATCTGAAGCAAGAGGTATGATTGATACAGATACAGTTAGCTAAACTGTTTGTTAAAAATTCCTTTTAGCAAGTATTTCTAGCTTGTATTTGATGTGCAGATTTTACAACTTGAGATAAGATTGCATGATCAATTTGAGGTGAGATGTGGATTAGAAAGAGCACTTGGGTACAAACCTTCATCTTTTGTAGGTTCGAACGACATTGTCCTGTCTGAGGTGACAACATCATCGATCTTCAATAATGAATGTAGCATAACAAGTTTGTTCATGCATGGCTTGATGATTATGCCAGGATTTGACTGCTATATATATGTTGCTTTAATTTTGAGTGCAGCCAGCGACAAAACTGATAAAAGAAATTGCAGTGTTGGAGTTGGAAGTTGCGTATTTGGAGCAACACCTTCTATCTTTGTATAGAAAAGCGTTTCATCAACAACTATCTTTTGCAGTATCCCCATCTGCAACAAAGGACGAAAGATTGAAACTTTCTCTGAGGACTCCTCCTACTTCATTTCTTGGAGTTCCCAATAATAAGCCTAATAATTTCTCAAATAATGCAGCTAGTTCTGCACTAAGATTTAATACTCATCAGGAGCTTGAGGCTCCAGCAAGAGAAAAGCTATTTGATTCCAACATGTATCGTTGCCATTCCTCATTATCCCACAGTTCTACCTTCACAACAAGAACATCTCCGGCGGAATCATTAGTTAAAGCTGTTTATGCCTGTCATTCTCGACAATTGTCCATGATAGAGGTGACAAATTTTTTTTTTTTAAGAATTAAGGTGCAAATTTGTTCGGGAAGTTTTTATTGAAAAGCAATATTACTCAAAAGTTTTTTTTAAATTCAATGTTACTCAGGTTAAACCATATTACTACATTTTGAAACTTCTGGATTAACATTAAACTTTAAAAAACTTCCAAATAACATTACTGCTCGGCGAAAACATTCCGTGCGAATTTGCACCTTAACTCTTTTTTAAATTTACTGTAGAATACAAAGTTTTTTTTCCTCTTCTCTGACATGTTTCAATGCAGTATCCTGAAACAGGTTCATCAAGCATGATCAGTTTGGCGGAACAACTTGGTACTCGCGTGTTTGATCCTGTTCCAGACACACCTAATAGGATTTCTGAGAATATGGTGAAATGCATAGCAGCAATATATTGCAAGCTTGCAGAGCCACATATGGCATATCACGGCATATCATCTCCAAGTTCATCTTTTTCATCAATGAATGCATTTTCCATTGAAGAACAAGGTAATATGTGGAGTCCAGGTTTTAGGAATAATTCCTTCTTTGATGTGGGCGTAGAGAATCCTTTCCAAGTGGAAGGACTACGTCACCACGTTGGGCCCTACTGCTCCATGTTCGAAGTCTCTTGGATTTACAGAGACAGTTTGAAATTAGGTGAAACAGAGAATTTGCTCCAGAATTTCAGGTAGATCTCTGGTCAGTAAGCCTGATTATGGCCTGGTGATGAATTCATTGGGGGTTTAATTTTCAAGTTGTGATTGGTGGGAAAAACCTGTCGGGTTACTATTGTTGCAGGTCTCTCACTTGTCGTTTGGAACAAGTAGATCCTGGAAAGTTGAATCATGAGGAGAAGCTGGCCTTTTGGATCAATGTACACAATGCTTTGATGATGCATGTAAGTATGTATATATAAATATCCCCCTTTCGAGACTAAAATTTGTCTGATTTGACTCATTGGGTTATGCACGTATATGTTCTTTTCAGGCATTTTTGGCTCATGGGATTCCACAAAACAATGTGAAAAGAGTTTTTCTTCTTCTGAAGGTGAAATTCTACGCACCCTTAACTATTATTACTTCCGGTCTTAATTATAGGAATACTTTTGCACTACAAAAGTGTTCCTATAATTAGAACTGAAGGGAGTATAATTTACACTAGGCATAAAATTTTAAGGTAATATTGATTTAGTTATTTTTAACAAATGAGTTGAATTCCCTAAAGTATACTATCAATCATGAGGTCAAAATTGAAGTCCCAGTAGTTGCTTATTATTTGTTTAAAGTATTCTCAGGCTTCATATAATGTTGGGGGACGCCCTGTTAGCGCTGATACCATACAGAACACAATCCTTGGATGTCAGATGTCTCGACCAGCAGGACAAGTATAGTACTCTACGACCTTATTCAAATCGATTTAACATCAATTATGTGGACATTTGAAATCATTTATGTGTAATTTCTTTCTTGGCCGGCAGTGGGTTCGGTTGTTGATATCTCCATGGACCAAGTTAAGGAGTTCTGGAGATAGACGAGAAGCATATGCAATAGAGCGTGCAGAACCTCTTTTACACTTCGCACTCTGTTCAGGAAACCACTCTGATCCTGCTGTAATATATATATATATATACACTCTCATGCTGCTTCTTTCAATGTGTTATATATATACTATCTTCTATCCTAAATAAATATAAGATCCAGTTGATTTGTGAATTGTGAAGGTAAGAATGTATACAGCAAAGAGAGTGAAGGAGGAGCTAGAAGTAGCAAAAGAAGAGTACATAGGAGCAACGTTAGGGATAGGGAAGGAGCAAAAGATGAAATTACCAAAGCTGGTGGAGGCATTTGCAAAGGACTCAGGATTGGGGCGAGGGGGTGTGGTAAAGATGCTTCAATCCAAAAGCTTCCTCACTAAACCTCACACTCCAAAATCACCAAACTCCATACAATGGGTTCCCCACGACTTCTCTTTTCGATATCTCATCTCTAAGGACCTCCTCCTCCCCTACCATTCTCCACTCATATTTCCATAATATACTAGCTAGCTCTCATCCTTCATATCAATTCTTGTTCATGTATATTGCAAACTATAATTGATGCATCATTTGTTTACATCACAATGTATCCCATGTATTTTATTGATGATGGGAAACTTGGAGGACTGCCCCATTAAAGATTTTATTGGACAGAATAACCAAAATCAAAGTAACGCTACTCTATATGTATGTATTCATAATTTCTAGAGTGTATAATATACTTTCTGTGTATAAGAATTTATCAGATCTTTTTTAACAATAACATTTTGAATGAGAGACTTTTCCCAATTTTCTCACGATGGATTTATATTTTAAAGTTTTAGTAATTCTTTTTTGGGGAAAGGCCGGATTACTGTTAGAATGTGATGGAAGAAACTTCGAGTGACCTTCCTTTGACAATCATGGTTGGGACTTGGGACTTTGGATTTGGATTTTAGAGGGAGTAAGTAGGCTTAGCTTAGGTGATTAGGTTCTCTTTGGCAATTAGGCCTTAGACTTTAGTAGCTCTTAGCCCCACGTCCTATTTGTAACACAAAATAAATCGTAGGAGCACTATTTTGTTTAGATGTTATCAATTGACTGTGCTTTATATAATTATGTGTTTTATTTTAAATAATATAGGAACATTTTTAAATAAATGACATTTGAATTTATAAAACTCTAAAAAATCTTTTAACACATAATAATGATGTAAAGATGACAAAAGATCAAATTGAGATTTTCGAGTGTGAATGATTTTGTCATTATGTCCTTCAATTTTTTAAATACAAAAAAAAAGGGTGCCATTATCGGAGCACTTATGCAAGGCGATTGCTGAAGATCTAGTGCCGGGAGCTATTATTTTGGGGGTAGGGTTTAATTAATTTTTGAAAAAAAAATGTAAGCCAATGGGGTGAGGATGAAATTGGAACCCACCTACCTTGTCTAAAAAGAGGGTGGATGGTGATTGGGCCACCAAAGCCTCTTTAAAAAAAAATATATATATATATATATATATATATATAAGTGTGTGTGTGTTTGAATGTGTGTAATATAAATAAAGGTGTAATAGTAGTTGATTAAATGAGTGATGATATTTATTAGAGTCTAATGATATTTACTAAATGAGTAATAATATTCATTAAAGGTGTAAATAAACTAACTAAAGATGTAATTGTACTAACTAAATGAGTAATGAGATTGACCAAAGGCGTATTGACATTGACTAAATGAATAAAAATATTCATTAAAGGCGTAAATAAACTGACTAAAAAGGCATAATACTAATGACTAAATGAGTAATGAGATTGACTAAAGGCGTAATGACAATGATTAAAAGAATAATGATATTTGTTAAAGGCTTAAATAAAGTGACTAAATGAGTAATGAAAATTACTAAAGACATAATGATATATATTCACTAAATAAGGAAAGGTATTGACTAAATATGTAAATATACTTACTTAAAGAGTAAATACATTTAGTCAATATCATTACATCTTTAGTCCATATCATTACTCATTTAATTAATATCATTACGCCTCTAGTCAATTGTTTACACCTTTAGAGAATATCGTTCTCATTTAGTCAATGTCATTACGCCTTTAGTCAGTTTGTTTACGCATTTAGTCAATGTCATTACTCATTTAGTCAATATTCTTATGCATTTAGTCATTTTAATTACTTATTTAGTAAATATCATTATTCCTTTATTTATATTATACATATATATACTCATGCCTATATGTAATAAAGGGGATTTGGTAGCCCAGTGGCCACCCAACATTTTCGTAAACAAGGAGGGGTATATTCGAATCCCAACTCTATTCCTTTACCGGTGGTGGTGCTTCTGCAAGAGTACATTTTCCTTCTTCTTTTTTATTTAAAAAATGGAGGGAATAAGGTAAAATCATTGACATTTTAAAAACTTAATTTAATCCATGTCACATTTATGTCATTTCCATATGTTAGCAAATTTTTTAAAGTTTCCTAAATTCAAATGATATTTATTTAAAATTTTTCTAATAAGATATCAATTTTCTTCTATATTTTGTAAATAAAATCAATTTCTCTAAATTAATATTTATACAAATATTTAACAATACTCACGCTGCTTCAATTTATAAGAAATTTTTTGGGCATCTTCATGTCTTTTAATATACTTTCCCCTTTTTATAAGAAATATTTGAGGAATTGATCTTGATCATAAATATAAGACGTATTTTTTATTTTATCAATATTTTTTCAATTTATCCCATTGATGCTCCCTCAATAATAGTCATGAATGAGAAAGAATGTAAAAATTAACAAGATGACTAGAGTGTTTTAAAAAATACATCTTATGTAAACTATTTTTTAATTTAACCAAATTAGATAAATATTTCTTATACTAAGGACTCAAAGAATAAGATGTTTTGGAGAAAATAATTTAATTTTTAATTTTTAGTTGAGTTTATAATTTTTAAGGGCTGACTAACCACTTAAGTATAAGTTTATATCAAGTTGTAATTTTTACAACAATAACAAAGCTTTATCTTATTAAGTGGAATCGGTTACATTAATAGATCGCTCAATATTATTTTGCTATATCAAAAATCAGACTTTTAAATAGATTATTAACCAAAAAGTCTCATTCTATAACTTTATCAGGTGTTTGTTTCAGTCTTCCTTAATATCTTTTTAGATGACTCTACATTATTTGATCAACCTTTTTCATTGGTGCACTTAATGACCATCTTTGAACATATTCAAACTATCATAAAAGATTTTGTTTTTCATAGATGTCTACCTCAACTCATATCTCTAGTCTCTTTATGTTAACATATTTAGTCTTATCATAAATTTAAGGGACTAAATTGAAATTTGATACAAATTAGATGACTAAATTTATACATGAAGCAATTTTTAAGATAGATATATTAAATATAATCAAATAAGTTGAAATTTGTAAACTATTACTAGTAGTAAATATTCCATATATAAATTGTGATAATTAAGTCGGCACATTGTAGGGATTGATATGTAATTAAGTAAACAAGTACTACAAGGTTAGGTGTGTGTGGGATCAGGCGTACACTGCTCAAATATGACTAATAAAAAGTCAAAAAAAAAAAAAGTTAATTTTGTCCTTATTCATCAATCTCATCATGCTCTGGTCTTTGGATAATAATAGCCTTTTGATTTGTCTTGTTCGTACCTACTACTACTAGTTGAGTGGCCTCTATACAAAAACAAAAAACAAAACAAAAAGGTAAAAATTTAAATAAAGGCAGGAAGTCGGTTTGAGCTGATTTCCATATATTCAACGAAGACTATTGAGAATTCCAGCAAATAGGGTTGACCGAATAATATGAAGTTCGGTAAAATGAGGTCGAATGGTCGACGAAAGTCAAAGCAAACATAGGTTAAAGAGAGTGAATTTTTAATTAATAATATATCTAAAGATATTTTTTTTTTCTTTTACTAAAGGATGGCATAAAAACCCACGTTACAAGAAAATAAATTACATAAAAAAGGAATTTAATCTCAAACACTATTATTGGTCTAACTAAACCCTCAAGCTAATAGGACACTCATCAATAGAATTAGAAATATCCCTTTTGGTTAAGGCATCCGCTACTCTATTAAATTCTTTGGGAATAACTCTAACATTAACCTGCCAATTCAAAGCCAACAAATCTCTTGCTTTCAACACTAAGTTGCTGCAAGTAAGACACGAGAGATCAAGAAGCAGATTAATAACACTATTTGCATCAGACTCTAAAATTATCTTTTTGAAACTCAAATTCCAAGTCAGCTGTAAGCCTTCAACAATTGTTCATTCCTCCGCTGAGGTGGCGTTCCAATCACCTATGAATCTAGCAAAATCCAACATCCAGTTACCCAAACAATCTCTAATCACCCCACCACATCTAACATTAGCCGACTATAAGTCTCTAGCCCCGTTAACATTTAACTTCAACCAGCCATGAGGTGGTTTCTCCTAGCTTAAAGCCTGAACAT
Source organism: Acacia pycnantha (assembly GCA_025563575.1). NCBI lineage: Eukaryota > Viridiplantae > Streptophyta > Magnoliopsida > Fabales > Fabaceae > Acacia > Acacia pycnantha. The sequence goes on from JAMWYP010000038.1 coordinate 1,061,097, forward strand.
CACATCTCAGATTCAAAAGACTTGATGGACAATTAATAGGTACAAATATGGACCAAAGTAAGGTAATTACGGTACCCGGATCACCCAGCCTAACAAAATTTCAATAAAAAATACAGTGATTCCTTCAATCCCAGAATTTCCAAATAGCCACACCAAAGAAAAGGCTCTAGTACCCTTCCCACTTACACCCTACCTGTTTATGTAAATGGAGCATCAAACAATCCCGCAAACCAAAGGAGAAGAAAGAAGAGATATACCTGGATTTAATTAAATCAGTCCACATACTCTTAGCATATATACAGTTACGCATAATGTGTAAAATATCCTCCGAACCAAAATTGTACATCCCACAAATAGCAAGGCTATTCGACTATGAGCTCCGCTAGAAATTAGTAGGCAATTTATTCAGAGACACTTTCCACATAAAAGACCTTGATTCTTTCAACACCTTTCCATTTCTATATGTCCTTAAAAACTTTATCCTGACGAGAAATAGGATTAGGTTCAATAAAGAAATAGCACCCCTGATGGAAAATTGACCGTCCCCAGAAGCTCCCCAAGCTAGACTATCAAATTAAAATCTGCATCTATTATAGGAGGCAAGACCGCCAAAACTCTTCTCATACCTGCTGGACTAATGATGGAAGATATCTTATTGACATTCCAAACCCTTCCCTCCTCCCAGTCAGAATTGAATCATCCTCTTCTGTAGATAAGGGCCGAAGACAAAAATCAACAAGTTTAATATTATCTCCCACCCAAAAATCATGAAAGAAATTAACAATCAACCCGTTGCGAATAAGCCATTTTGAACCTTGATTAATCACCTCACTTTGATCACAGATAAACTTCCATAACTTGGAATCCCTAGGCCGATAGGATAGTAATGACTTTGAAACCCTCAACATGTAGCGCTCAAAAAGAATCTCAACCCATAACCCCTTTGCCTCACTAATTAAGTTTCATGCCGGCTTGACATCACAAGCTTGATTGGTCTCGTAATTTGCTTCCAACCAATAGGTTAGAAATGTTTGCCAATGTCATCATGTCCTTATATAAAATTTCTTTAAAAAAGCAATATAAAGATAGAGTTTCTTGTTATCGACCGACTCACTGATAAACACTATAAGAGCGAGAAATATAGTGAAAATTGTTGAAAGATTCCCAAATTACAAAACTTTTGTAAGAAGTGTCCGAAGGATTCAAGTTTTTCCAATTCTTCTTCAACTCTATACAAATATATTGATATATTTGTAAATATCTTCCGTTCTTTATATCGTAGTAGATACAAATATGTTCCTCATGGCTAAAAAAGAATATTACCCGCTGGAGGTAGGTTGTACCGTTCTCAACACCAAATTCTTATATATTTGGACAATGCGTAGTACTCGTAACGTTTATAATTGGGGATTTTTCATCAATTTAAAAGAAAGAAAAGGACAGTAAAATGTAAGAGAGGTTGAATGCAGAACAGCTGGATCCAGGAGGTACCCTATACACCTAAGTAGGTTACATTTTCCATGTGCTGATTCATAATCCAACCCGGCCATGCCTCATCCTCAAATATTTATTTTACGCTTAACGCTATTTATAATAATACATATAAATAAAGTATTATCTCCGATTCTAATTATAGGAACATTTTAAAGTATTATTTGCATACGCAATGATTTTAATACTTTAGATTCACCCATAAATAAAGTATTATCTCCGATTCTAATTATAGGAACATTTTTATAATATAATTTATACTATAAAAGTATTCCGAAGAGAGTACCTCACAATCATAGGTTCTTTTTGATTTGATGTTAAAAATACTCGTTCATTTAAAAAGTTCTACTACTAATTGCACATAATATTTAAAAAACTCATGTTTACATATAATTTTATTCACACACGAAAAATTAAAATCTGGATGGTGAGGAACTCAATATACTACATTGTTTATTTACTTATATTATTAGAGAAAGAAAGTGCTTCAAATTTAAATGGGAAAATTGGGGGAAAATCTACCATTTAAAGTTTTATGGGTAAGAATAAACCTGAAAATTTTTTATACGTAGAAAATACAAGTACTTTACAAATTTTATACATACAAAGTATTTGTAAATGATTTAGGTCATTATTACCAATAAAATTTGTGATGAGGACTTTTTTTTTCAATTTTTAAATTTTAAAATGAAGAATATGCAAAACCATTTGCCTCAAAACCATTCTTTTGACATTTTGTGTTTGATTGAGACTTCCGTATCACTGGAGCCATGCATGGCACTTTTTCCCCCTCCTAGCTATCAATATGTTATGACTCGTGAACATACAAATATTTCAAAGTTAGTTCTATTCAAGGGTCTGTATAATTAATTTCTTTGACTCTTAACTAGCTAGAAACTTTTCTGACCCACCTGTTTCAGTAATTTGGCTTGTATTCACAAGCTGATATAAATTAAACGTGACAATAAACTCTTTGGAGCAAGTGGGCAAGCCACATATACGTACACTACCCACTCTATAATTCCCATATTATTCAACACTCAACGTGCTTATTAGTTGTCTTATGAGTATCAATAAGGACTAGGATTTAGGACCACGTTGTTCTATGCATTTCATTTGGCTATATTCTTAATTAATTACTCCCTCTAGTCCTAATTATAAGAATACTTTTGTAGTATAAATTAAATTATAAAAGTGTTCTTATAATTAAGATCAGAGATAATACTTTATTTATGGGTGAATCTAAGGTATTAAAATCATTGCGTATGCAAATAATACTTTAAAAAATAATTTTTTACCCTCGATTAGCAATACCTTAAATAATTTAATCTTGTAAGTGGAGTCCAAGACGAAAATAGGTATTTTTTAATTTGGTGTAAGGAATACATGTTCAGTTAAGTCAAGATAAAGTAGTCTCTCTCACAAACTTACTTCATATACCATAAATCATATTAAAAATATATATTCTATCGCTAATCCAAACATGCATATAATATTTAAAAGTTTGCATATAATTTTATTCACACACAAGCATATTCCGTTTTTAGTTAAAAAAAAATTAGGATGGTGAGGAACTCAATATACATTGTTTATTTACTTATATTGTTAGACAAAGAAAATGCTTCAAATTTAAATGGGAAAATTGGGGAGAAAAAAATCTAACATTTAAAGTTTTATGGGTAAGAATAAACCAGATAAATTTTTATATCTAGAAAGTATTAGTACGTTACAAATTTTATACACACAAAGTATATTGATATATGATTTAGGTCATTATTATTACTAATAAAATTTGTAATGAGGACTTTTCTTCAATTTAAAATGAAGAATATGCAAAACCATTTGCCTCAAAACCACTCTTTTGACATTTTGGCGAACTTAACCCTATTCTTCATGCCGCTCAGATTGAAGTTTAATTTTTCCCTTGCTTTATCTCTCTCTCTCTCTCTCTCTAATTATTAGAGGAGAAATTTTCTTATTGGATTATGTATCCTCCTATAGTCTTATAAGAGTCAAATCCTATTTAATGTAAGTGTCGGTTACATTGTTTCAATGACAAGAAAATTGAAAAGAAAAATACTTTGAGGGAGAATTCGTCAAAAAAACTATACATATTATGATTTTAAGAGTTTTTCCTTCAATTATGTTTTCCCTTATTTTCCTCCTACTTCTCCTTCAAATCTAAATATAAGATAAATGTAGGGTAGGCACCTCTTATAGAAGAGATTCGTTTGTCACATTATGAGAAACTAATACTCCCTCTGGTCCTAATTATAAGACATATTTAACCGATTTTGGGGAGATTAAGGAAAGAAGTTAAATTAGTTAATTTTACTCATTTTCTTAAAATGTCCTTATATAAATTTAAAATGACTTAAGTGAAAGTAAATCAATAGCTCCTACCACATGTCTCTTCAACCTATTTTTTTTCCCACATGCTATCTAATCGAAATAATGATCTTAATACACACACACATATAGATACACATATAGGCACACACACCCCCACGCACACACATATAAACACACACACACAAATATACATGTATATATGTGTGTGTTTATATTTGTACACACACATATTGACAAACACACACAAATATACATATATGTACACACACAGTACACACACCCCCACTTATATATATATGTGTGTGTGTGTCTATATATATTTGTGTACACACACATATATATATCTAAAAGTTTTGTTGACTGGAAGAGCGTCACATACATATATTCACAAAAAATCAAACACACACTTGAGAGAATAAAATAAGGGTATTTTAGGAAAAAAATTGTCAATTATTAGAATGTTGTCTTATAATTAGGACCAAAACCAACTCTCAAATGTTGTATTATAATTAGGACGAAGGGAGTATTTCATTACGCTCTATCAATTATATTCCATTGTGTACTCAATATATGGAATCAGTTTCCCTATTTATCCATTGTATATATGAACATTCAAATATTTCAAAGTTAGTTCTATTTAAGGGTCTGTATAATTAATTTCTTTGATTCTTCACTAGAATATGTTCTGACCCACTTGTCAGAGTGATTTGGCTTGTATTGACAAAGTGATACTATAAATTAAACGGGACAATAAGCTCTCCTGTTTTTTCTTGGCAACGACCATCATATCAGCCTTTGTTTAACTTGATGGCAAAGTTGATTTTAACATTATTTTTTTGTCGTCTTTGACTTTTATTATTCCAATTTAATTTGTGAACATTTCAGTCCTGCATGCTTGGCTAGTTTTCAAGAATTACCATAAACACACAATCACAAGGAGCAAGTGGGCAAGCCACATATCCAACTACTCAACGTGCTTATTAGTTGTCTTATGAGTATCAATCAGGACTAGGATTTAGGACCACGTTGTTCTATCCATTTAATTTCGCTATATTCTTAATTACTTACTTTCCATCTTTTCACCGCAGGAAGCAAGTAATGAGAGACATCGGATTCCACCTTACAGCTGGCTTTCCTTCTTAATAATGGCCACCGCAAGTGACCACCACACATTTAATTTCATTCAATGGTTTGTGTCTGTGTGTATGGATTGTACCAAGTTCATGAGGAGGGGCCTCAAGTTTGGATACTTCAGCAGCAGCAGCAGCAGTGTTAAATATTTGGTGGTTCAATTTTGTTATCTTCTGTGATCCTACTTGATTTAATCTATGTTAGTCTAAAAAATACCAACTATATATCACCCCCTCTAAGAAGGCCTCCAACTCAGTTGGTGGCTCCCAATCCACACTCACAGCTTCAATAACACAAACACAAACAAACAAAAACGAGTTCATAACAGCTTTGCAGCCCTTTAATTTGACGGTTTGACCATACAATAATGCTCTCTCTACTATTAATCTCTCTCCCTTAGTTCCGACTAGCGTGAAAACTTGACTTGTATATATCTTCATGGCCCCAAAAAAATTAAGAATGCTTCTACTTGTTTATATATATAATTGTGACAATTAATTAACCCACAACTAGTTTTTTTTTTAATTACAGTAATATGATTTTGCCCATTACCATGTCAAAACAAAGTCAAGCGAAAATGACTTGACGACCTACTTTCTGGACCACTGATCAAGTGGCACCTGTACTGACTATTGCCAGCTAGAAAGCTAGCTTTACTTGTTTGGTTAAGTTCATGCACCATTGAAGCTAGCTAGCTAGCTCCTCAAAACCTTATCACTCCACCATGACCATACTTCACCTTGCTTTCCTCTTCATTCTCCGTACTGGAACTTCAACTAACTGAATGCTTCAAATGTTGGAGATTCCTGGACCACTCTCTCCCATCATAACTTAACAGCTGTATAAAGCAGAGCATTAGGCCATACACTGTTCATATTTATTACCCATTGACAAGTCTTTTAGGTTACCTTTACTTTTTTTAGCTCACTCTTTCTTTTCATTGTATCGATCAAGGTTTTTAAAGCCAGACGGAATGGACGGTCCGACCGGTCGAATTGTTAGTTAGTCACAACAATGACCAATATTATGCCTTTAAGCTAATTCAACAGTTAAGCTGCTTTTGGCAGTTATTTACTCATTATTATGCTGGAAATCGCTATATTGATGAGTCGAAACCGTCAGATTATCAGCCGGTCACAACAATAACCTGAATTTTGTCTTTAAGCCGCTTTGAGCCATTATTGAGCCTAAAACCACTATTGAGTCGAAATCCAAAATGGTTTTATAGAAACTGGCGGGGTCAACATAAAAATATTTGAAAATTTTAAAAAAAAATGTATAAAATATTTTAGTTGTCTTTTTTTTTTACTTGATTTTCACCCTTATAATTGTATTATACATTAGTTAATATAATCTCCCGTTACATGTTTTGAATTGCAGAATATTTTAATGGTACTCATATTTAATATTTTTTTCCAACGCTCATTTTTTTTATTACATTTGTCATAATATAATTATAATTTTAACAATTTTACTTTTGTTTAATTTCAATAGGGTTAACTAATATAATTCAAAATGTATTTTTGATATTTAAATTTTATTCATAATAAGTGATATATAATTAAAATATATTTTTTATTTCATCTAGTTGAATATATTTTGTGACTTTATTAAATTTTTTATCAAATTGAATTAAGGCCCCCAGCCATCTGCTTAATAATGTGGTTACTTTTTCTTTCAATCGGCTATAACTAGTGTTTTGTTATGTTTCTATTTTATTATTAGTGTAGTTTTCCCTTATTATTAAAAAATATTAAAGAGGATTAAGGATTAATTATATTTTAGTAATCATATACTTATATAATATTATTTTAATTTAATTATTATGTCATCTACCCAACTGAACGACCCAACCGATGTGACCGTTTGAACCATGGCCCATTAATATTTTTTGGTAGAGGCCTTGGAGCGGATTGCCTCGGTATCTGCTCCCTCCTCATATCTCAGTATCCTTCAATCTCAGTCGTTCAATATTAGATCTAATCGTTTAGAGAGAGACACGTCATTTATTTCAAATTATCGCACACGGTAAAAACTATTGCATGCGGTAAAGATGAAAATTTTAAAAGTAGATGATATATTAGATCAAATATTGGACATCTGAAATAGAATATACTAGTGGGCAGATAATGAGATAATCTGCCCCTTAAAAGGCCTAGCTTTTAAAACATTGATATCAACGCTTGCTAGTTGTTTCCATCTGTACACTATTTTCACGTCTTCTCTATGAGAGACTTTCCCACATCTAACTCTCTCACTCCCTTTGTTTGGTGTGGTTATGTGTATACTATACACCAAATTGTGCGCGTGCGTTTTAATGCCTTGCTTAGTTTCATCCTTCAGCCCTCTTGTAATCAATTATCTGTAATGAATCTCTCATCGGGGAGCCAAACTCTTGTAGTGAGGTTTATAAGTCCATTGGGTTCTCCCTCCTCATAGGCTAACTTTTGGGGATTGGGCTCTCCCTTTGGGCTTGTGTTTATCACATTGGTGCTTTCATTGAGAGTCGAGGTTTTGGAGAGGGCTACCCATAGAGGGTTCGAGTCTCACATCGGGGAGCCAAACTCTTGTAGTGAGGTTTATAAGTCCATTGAGTTCTCCCTCCTCATAGACTAGCTTTTGGGGATTGGACTCTCCCTTTAGACTTGTGTTTATCACATTATCCTGATAATATGACTGTTTCTATCATCATCCTCTCACGCGTCTAAGTAGTAACTACTATCCTCATCTCATCTTTGATATAAGATCTCATTTGTTTTTAGTGTGATTTATACTAGAAATGAGATTTTATATTACTTTATGTCCTGTTTATCTAGTTTATCATTAAAATCTGACATTTCTCTGTCAAGTATGAGTCAGGATTTGAAAACATAACAACAGTGAAAGAGCTCATCAAGTTCTTGTCCCCTCTCTTTGGCATTTCATCCATTAGCAGCCTACTATAGATTGATGCCAATGTGACTGTAATTTTCATTAACCCAATCACATTGGTGTTTTCATTTCTATATGTCTATTTCTATCTCTTACGCCGTACCTAACCACATTGGCAAGTGCTAATTTTCTTCTTCTGCTTCCACTCTCCATCCTTGTCTTGTTCTTTTAATTGACACATTATTCTATTCACACGGTTAAGTAGGATTATTTTACCACCTTCTTTGTTGTTATCGATTATCGGCCAATGGAGGGATTAAAAATTACTATCACCCAATAAAAAAATGGACGGGACTCTTCAAAATTAGAGCCAACCATGAACAGAATAGAACAGAGCAGAGACATGAAGACTGGGTCCATGTCAGTGAAATCTGATCAATTTCATTGTTCCACGGAATGATAACTCTACATTCATGTTGGGGTTCTGTTTTTTTCGTGGGAAAAAGGCTGATCGATCTAGTTTTAGTTATTTACAGGGAAAAAAAAGGTCTAAAGGTGGACATTTCCTCCCGAAACTACCCCTACTCCTGTATGGTGCTCAACGTCGCCGGAGACTTGGCCCAATGATCACCACTACTGCCGCCACTTCTCCTTCCTATTTTAGATCGACCGACACCACGAGCGCTACTAACTCTCTGAGAAACTGTCCGACATGACTTGGAATTTTCATCGCCGGGAACCACAATCGGTGTCCGACGACCAATGTATTTCACACCGCCTCCACTTTTCATAAGCGCCGAGCTGGCCTTCACCGCCAATGCGGCCATCTCGTCCGCTCGTAAGGGGTGATTCAACCGACTCAACGGCAAAGCAAAATAAAGCTGACCAGGCTGTAGCACTTCGTCCTCGTCGATCGCCGTCATGACGTCGTCAAAGTCCATCTCGTCGGAGTTACAAATAAAACACATCGGATACTTCTGCAACACGTAGGAAACCTTGATCGGATAGGTGAACTCCCGAAGCTGTCCGTCTTCCAGAATCAGCCTCGCCGTCGGCACTTGCACCATATCGCCGGAGGTGCAATTTCCCATTTATGTACTAATTGCTCGGATCTGATAATACGAAGAATTGCAGAGGGGAGGTCTGTATTGAGGAAGAAAAAAGCTGGAGAGGGAGGGTATATATAGTGGAGAGCAGGAACCTCGAGCTTTGGCCTCATTGCCACGTAGGACACGTCTTTAATGGAAATATTATTTTTCGTTTTTTTTTTTTTGCTGGGTTTAAAGTTGAAATTGAATGAATGGGAAATGGATTTCCAGGCTGGAAGGTATGGGTGACAGGCTGTCCAAGTTAGGGGTACGTGTCGAAGAAAGGAGGAGGGGAGACTGAAGGGGGTGACTCATACGAGTATTTATGAGGAGGAAGATCTCACATGTCCACGTGTCTTATGGTGTTGATTCAATCCTCACCGTCTATGGGCATCCCAAAAATGGATGGTGGTCACTGGTCAGGTGAAGCTGTGTGTGAGGTGTTAACTACTGAGAGGAGATTCGAAATCTAAACCGTTGGTTGAACGGAGGATGAGAGCAAAATTTGGGAGTGGGTTCGTGAAATATGAGATGAGACCACCTGGGACTGGGAGCAGGAAGAAGGTTGTGAGAATTACATCACAAGAGTTGTTGAATTTTGATACGATGGAGATTTTCAAATCGCAAAGGTACACGGGACATGTAGTCATCAGATTGTGTCTCCACCATCCTCCTCTGTTTCTTTATTTACAATTCAAATCAAACAATCACAAAACATAGAGGAATGTCACCAGTTCTCGAGTTCAAACTCGCCAGAATTATGTTTGAATTTAATCTTATTGGATTCAGAAGAACCAAACTTCAACTACATGCATGAGGTTCCATAAAATATTTGAATATGTGTATTTAAACGCCAAATATACGGTTCAAATATGTGTACGTGTTTTAAAATCTGTAAAAATAAATAAATTATAAATCAACATGGTGTGATGAAAAGGCTTGGGGTTTTGTATGGATAATATTTTGATACAAACATATTATAAGTGGTTGTTATGGATAATAAGAAGAGACGGAGGGGTATGGAGAGGGTTGGATTTTTCTCATTGTCCATTTTCTCCTTTTTTTCATAATTTCATATTCACTTTTCGATTAAAATAATATATGATTCATATTCAATATTTTATAAATTTAATTCTATAAATATGAATAAGTAAATTTAAACTCTTAAAGTCTAATCTATATCATTTATAATTACAATCTATAAAACATAAATAAATTTTAACTTATGAAATATAATAAGAATTTTATAAAATATTAAATCTAAGTTATTCATTTCATAAATCTAATGGTGGATATAAGATGATAAGAAAATAATAAAAAAGAAAGAAATAAGAGTATCATCTTCTATGGGTATTTTGACCAAAAAAAAATCTTCTATGGGTATGGGTATATGAGTGAGGAGTAGAGGGACACGTGGCAAGGGATGGAGGATGGAGAACAAGCCACGACGAGGAGAGAGAGGAAGATAAGTATTGGAAAACTTAGATAATAATACTAATAATAGGTTATAAAAAAAACTAATAATAGTAGTACTTTATAATAAAAACTAGGAAAAGTGAACGATATAGAGAAAAAAATCCAAAACAAAGCCCAACAATAATGTGTCTCTTTGTTTGATATGGCTGTAGAAATTTTTTTAAAAAAAAAGTCCAATAGAAGTAAGTAAAAGTCTAACAGAGAAAAGCTCCGCTGGGAGACTCGCCCACCATAGCTAGATGTGCGACCCAAGTCGGATTTGGATTAGTCAGAACAAAGCTCTGGATACCGGATGAGTAATAAAAGAAAAAAAAAAAAGTCTAACAGAGAAAAATAGGCGTTTGAGATAGTTTTGATGGGTAACGGCATTCTCTACAAAAAAGTGACTTTTTCCAGCTTATTTAATTTTTTATATTCAATTATCACAATACATACAACTAATATATATATATATATATATATATATATATATATATATATATATATAAAATAGTATTCAATAAGATTTATATAATTTTCAGTCATTTGCAATATAAAATAATAATTCAAACAAGAGCCCATCTGAAAAAAGAAGTCACTTCTATCACCGTTATCCTAAACACAAATTATATTTACAATATGACTTTTATCCTATCTTTCATTTATAAAAATCTATATGGACAAAAGGCATTTTTATCACTGCTATTACTCCGATGGACAAAAGGTAATATATATGGGGGACTTTTGGTGTCCTACATGGCAAAAGAAAATTAAAAGACGCAAAGTTAAAATTAATCCACAAGTTCCTTGCAATAATTTCATCATATTTTTAATTAAGTCCCTATAATTTTTATCTTTATCATGTCCTTTTCATGATTTAATTTTAATCGAGTCCCTATAATTTTTTATTGTTATCATGTACTTATAATTTCACTACATTTTTAATTAAGTCTCCATAATTTCATGGGACTAATAAAAAAAAAAGAGGAAAAAAATGAATAGACCTCATTACAAGGACATGGTTAAAATCAGATGAAATTATAATGACCTGGTAAAAAGAAAAGAAAAAAGAAGCTAAGAAGAAGCTACAATGACCTGGTTAAAGATTAAGTGACACTGTACTATATGAATTTGTAGATTAATTTCCCCAAAACTTAATGGTAAAACTGATATTCCCATTATTGTTATAATAGAAGAAAAATGAAATTATAAGGAGACATGTGAAAAATGAAAGATGGAGAACAAAGATTTATTAGGAAGCTTATAATAATGGAGGGATTAAAAGCACAGTGATGAAACAGAGACAAATGGAGGTGGGAGGAAGCATAGCATGAAAATGAAGTAAGGTGGGTAAATGATATAATAACCATTGCTTTCACTTTCAATATTCATAAATATCGGGTAGGCATGGAAAAAAGTGATTCATTTTTCTTTATATATCATTTGTTTTCATCGAAGAAATTAAATAATGAAGACGACGCCATGCATGAAGCTTCTTTCCAACTTGCTTCCTCACACAAGCTTCTCCTTTATCTAAAACAAGGACCACCATAATTTTTTAATGCCCTTAATCATGCCCTTTTCTCATTTTCTTCAATGACACGTTGTTTGTTTCTCCTAGCTAGGGTTTTCCTTATGTGAGAGCATTAATTAGCCTATAACCAAAGTAAAACTCTTTTCATATATTTACCTCGTAAATCGTAAAATTTATTTTTTAAAATTGAATCCAAACACACAACTAGCTAATCTCTGTTACCAGTGGATTCTAGCTGGATATAGCGTTTTTGTATGTTGGATATGTCCCGTTTTGTATTTTGTTTCATTTTAATTGTTTTGGATTAGGGTTTTGTTGTGTTACGACTTTTTTGGGCTCTTGATATTGTTCTATATATATAAATGTGTGTGTAGTCTGTTGTGGGTTGTTAACTTATTCAATAGAATGATATTTCTCTATTCTAAATCAAATAGGATCATCATAAAAAAATTAGCTAGAGAAGCACCTATGTTAATTTCTAAAGACGCAAATCAATAAAGAGCACGTCTCTAATTAAATTTAAGCCATTATTAGATATATCCGTCATAAAAAAACATTATTTATTTTTTGGAGCCAATAATGTAACATGAACGTGATTAAAAGAAAAAGCTTGTTCTTACTCAAGTTCTAAGCCTGAACAACTAACGAATCGCGTCATAAAGGAATTTAGTTTTAATGCCTATAATTATGTTTACAAGTTTAACTTCGTCGTTACACATTATTGTAGTACTTATTTGTCTTGATTTGATAATAAATCTCATTGAATTTAGCATTGAATTTATTCTTAAAAATAATTATGGTTTTTATATATTTCAAATATGAGAGCTGACTTCTATTTTTAATTTTGTTTCATAAAAATAAAGGCCAATGACAACAAACCATTCAAAATAAATATAATTAAGCTGAGGCCTCATCAGATCAAGAGACAACGCAAAATCCTTACACATGTCTTTGAACTCCCTACGTGGATTTTTAAGTGTTATATTTAACAATAAGTATTAGAGTAGTATAGAACCAATTCATACACAATACTCCATGCCATCTTTAATATAAGTCATATTTATTTAATTCGATTAGATTAGTTAATTAAATTAGTTGATATGATATTATTTTTAAAAATACTCTAATTATTTTTCTTAATTCCCTCATTTTCTCTAAATTTTTATTATTATTGTTGAGAGGTGATTAATAGAGGTAAATTGAGAAAAGATTGAAAAATATGTCATATATTTAGAATTTAGGATCAACATTATTTCCTCAAATATATAAGGAGTAATATTTTTCTATTACGACCTTATACAAGCCAATCAATATAGGTGAGGTAAATCAGGATGTTGTAAACATTCTTGGACAAAACCATATCCCAAAAGCTGATCGATGGTAAAAGTTGGCGAACTAAAGGCTTTATAAGGCCCGATATGCCTCATTCAAAGAAATCTTCTTGACGTATGACTCATAGTAGCTTCATTCAAACCATCATGATTTATCTTCTTCATCACATATGACTAGCTATATGAGCCGATTTACAAATAGCTTCACTCACTTATTTTATCCTGCGTCACGCTCAGGTCGAGTTTGCTTTATAGGCTCAAATCTGAGATCATCTAACCTTCATGGCTTCATTTATATTTAATTTCTACCAAAGGCGTAGTCATTACGTACTCAACGATGAAAAGCTAAGGTAGCTTATTCATGCAGAACAGCTTGCTATATGGTTCTACGTACTAATAAACGGATTTCCATTTACCAATATATATTATTTAATTTGTGCCCTCATTTGTCTTCTATATAGCCTCTAATTATAACACGTAGAGATGAGTTTTTTTCAGCCTAAAAAGCGAGGCGGTACTATTGTTTTGACAACATATATTTCCTTTAGTCTTAAATATAAGATAAAGTTTATAGTGTAATTTATCATTTAATAAACTATTCAATAAGTTTACACTTCCCCGTTTCATCTATCTTTATCTCCCATTCCCATTTATTATTTATCAATTTAGCTATTGCTAAGCACCGAGATCGATCGAGTCATTTATATATATAACGTAACGACGGACAACGCAAGTTGGTTTCCATTATCATGAAAAAGATCAATCTCATGCATTAGGCTCCAATTCCTATGTCCTTATCCTTGATTTGGAAACCTTGATTATATATTTTGTAGCTTTTATTTGAATAATACGGCCTAGCCAATAATTTGATTATGTGTGTGGACCAGCAATATATAATGTCGCTAAGAGTGTTAAGAGTATCCTAATTTTCATGTATTTATTCTTTATCACTTGCAATAACTTGGAAATTCAATTCCCCAACTGGTTTCGAGTGTTCAAGCACAATGATTTACCAAAGTGCATGAACTAATTATAAGACACATTAATAATATTAATTAGAGATTCAGTACGAAATGAATGTGATTCAGTCATGTGCATTGAACACAATTATAGGCACATCTTCATATTATATGGGACCCGCTTCATCTGCTACATAGTGGTCCTAATCCTATGTTGATTTGACCCTTTACCTGACTCTCTCTCTCTCTTAGCCACAAGGAACTTTCATGGCAACCATACCAATTACTTTTCTAATCAAATCAAAGATACTTAAATCATAAGTTGTCTTTTGAAATGGAAATTACAGATATAGGAAATAGGATCAGTGGATCACTGTTTGCCTGTTGGTGGGTTCATTCACCAACAATTATGTGCTTCCTAATCCTTTTTTTGTAATTTCGTTCCTCAACAATTAGGTTCTTTCATATATCTATATATATAATCCTTTTGGATTTAGACCAAGATGCATTAACACTTAGACACTGCAAGATTGTGTACTCTATTATTGAGCGTGTTTATCATTACCGGTGTTTTATTGTTTTGAAGCATTACTGGAATCTTTCCTATATATATATATATATATACACCTTCAAGCATTATTGGAATTATTGTTCATTATTAGATATTAATTGGTTTATTATGATCTTTACAATATATGGTCATGGGATCCGTAATGGAAGCCCTTATTCATTTAAAATATGCTAATTCACAATGAGCGATATGATATATAACGTACAGATTTATTGTTCGAGTTGCTGTTGGATATTATTTAAAATATTAATGCTCTCAACATTTAAAAATCACAACAAATTACTTTAGATATTAGATGTGTTGATAATAAGTTAATCTTTAACATCTCATTTAATTTAGTACGCAGAATTGTTTTAAATTTTAAGTATGTAGTAAGTAAAATGATAGCTGTAATTGTAATTGGTTCAAATTCAATATTGAATAGAATGAAAATGTTATTTCTCTTGTAAGATCAGTTATAAAAATTACTCACTCCGATCCTTAATATAAACATATTTATTTAATTTTATTAAAATAAGGAAGTTAGTTAATATAATGTGTATTTTCAAAAACACATTAGTCATCTTCCTCAATTCCCTCATTATATTCACTTTTCTCCTTGATTACTATTGAGGAAGCATCAATAGGGATAAATTAGGAAAAAATTAAAAAATATGTTTTATATTTAGGACTAAAATAAACTCTCCAAATATATCGTGCATTAAGGACTAGAGAGAGTAAGAAGAAGAACAATAACCACAACAATGAAATATTAAACTCGGCTTAAACTAATAGTATAGTGATTGCTCTTTGTTTTGACCCAAAAAAGAAAAGTGATTACTCTTTGTTTGCGTCATAATGGGAAAAAATTTAAGAGAGAATTATACTGAATTTTTTTTTTTTTACAAACTAATTATTAAGAAGGACATTAAATTTATTACTCAAGCAATGCAAATTACCAATCAAATTATGAGTATCGATTATTCACATAATACAAATTTACAACAAACAAAATATTTACCACTCAAACAACATAAATTTATAAGTGGAACAATGAGTATTTATTAGTAGTGGTCCTTAAAAATCAAATATTTATTAATTTTGTTTCTAAGGCATAATTCTTTCAAAAATGAAGGAGGGTAGGCTCAAATTACACAAAATAGGGTTATTTGATGAATGGGCCTAAGTAAGGGAGGTCAAACAAATATGGGCTGACCCTAATTCACAAATACCCCTAAAATTACATCAACACACCGAAGATCACATAAGCCCAGCCCCAACAACTACTATATATATATATATATATATATATATAACTATTATTTTACCTTAAAAAAGTGCAAACGCATTATTTTGCCGACTGAAATTGCAAATTGTACCAAAAAACAAAATGAAGAAGAAAAGGACTATCGTGGTGGAATCCAAGGAGTAAATTCTCAATGCTCCCATTGTAGTCTTAATTATTTGCTGTGAATTCTAAAACCACTTTTATATTGTAATTTACACTACAAAAGCGGTCGTATAATTAGGACCGGAGGTAGTATCTCAAAAGGCAAAAGTTAGTATCATTACATTGATTAAGAAAATGATTAAACAGTTATAAATTATTAAATAAGAGAAAATCTTATATGGCACACAATATTTAACTTGGGAAAATCCTGGTGCAAGGAATAAAAAAACCCATGAACGACATGTGAGAAATTCCATGATGAGAGTTTACATTGATTGTGTTATCTCTATGAGAATGGAGAGACTAGATTATATAGAGCTTATAAAAAAACTAAAATATTAAATTGACTAATAAATAGTATCTCCTAGCTACCATTTCATTCCTATAACATATCAAAAATCAAACAGAATTTAGAGGGAAGGGAGGAGCCAGAAATTAAAGAGGCATGAAGTTGATAAAAGAAGCCAACATAGGAAGGACATAGCAGCAGAAAATCGGAATCCATTGGTGATAATCACAAGCCTAAAGGAAGAGCCCATCCCAAAAAACTAGCCTATTAGGAGAGCATACATAGCATATGCAACTCCGTCTAGTTACAACAAAATGTGAAGCCACAGATCAGTGAGATTGAGGATAAGAAGAAGAAGGTCTATGAATCAAGCTGAGCATACCAAATGCCCTGTATCTTCACATCCTTGGGAGCTTTAGCTCCCAAATCAGTATCAGATGGCTGAAGGCTCTCAAACACTCCGATCACCTCTCCGGTCTCCGGCTTACTCTTTGTCACACTCAAAGTTATCTTCCCTTTCGATGATTGAGCACTCTTATTGTTCTCCTTCGCAAGTTCCTCCTCGTCTCCTCTTCCTCCGGCCGGCAACGCCACCGCATTATCATAACCGGTAGAAGCACCCCTTCCCTTTGGGTCCAAAAATGACGATCCCCTGTACGACGGCACCAGATATTCTCCGCCGAAGCTCTCTGGTTTCCCAGAAGCCACCAACTGTTTGATCGTGAAGAGGAAAGGCACGCGCTCGCCTCCGGGAAGCTGGACCGTGACGGCGGCGTAGTCGATGCCGTCTTTCTCCTCGAATTTCACGGAGCCGTCTTGAGAAACTTCAAAGGGGCCTTCAATCTCGTCGAGAGTGTAGGTGAGGCGGGTCATGAGCTTGGTGTTTTGGAAATCCGGCGGCGCGTTCTTGCTCACGCCCTCGGCTTTCACGGTGAAGGACGTGGGCTCAAAGCAGAATTTCTTGGCGTTGTATTTGCCGGGCTTAAAGGCGAATGATTCAACTCCGCCGTCGATGGTCGGACACTGGTTTGCCGTTCCGGTTCCTTTCACTTCCAAGTATGTCTTGCTCTGAATTTCGTCGTAGGTCAGGCGTTTTGGGACACCCTCGGCGCTTGCACCCTGAGAAGAAGACAATGATCAAATATCAGCAGACTTGACTAAACCCCAGAATCAGAAAAAGAAGGGTTTAATCAACTTACAGAGACAAGGAGGGCAGAGGAGGCAAGAGCGAAGCCTGCAATTTTGGTGGCGTCGGAAAATTGATGAGCGAGGTCCTTGAGATGAGGGTGGAGAGAGCAAGTGAGGCGAGATGTACAAGGTTGTAAGCCGAAGGCCTTGGAGATGGAGTGGGAAGATTTGAGCTGTAAGGGCATGCCGGTGAGGGAGGCGGCCATTGTTGCTTCCAGAAATGATCTCTGTGTGGGTCTCTACAACAGAAACTGGTAAGGATGGCAAGAAGAGGATCTGGGAAATTAGGCGGTGGGTGGCGTGACTAAGATAGTGGATCAGATAAGATGATATATGATTGGTCGACTGAAGCGGGTACTGCTGCCACTGCTTGCCACGTTGGAACCTTCTCATTTGAGATGAAGATTCTTGCTGTCAGAAAATAGATCATCCAGTCCAATCAAATCTATGACATCCCAAAGGTTTTTGACCCGAATAATTTTTTGACCAAAAATAATTACTAAAATAAACCTCTTTTCAAAGTATTTATCAATGTAAGTCTTACGTCACTAAAGGCGTGAGGGATTTAAACGTAATTGCTAAGTTTCGTAGAATTTGCTCACGGTACTCTTTTTTTTGCGGGTGGCAGACACGTAGGAAAGGTTCGCGCCACCTAGGTTGCGTGGAAAAGTCTCACGCCACCAAGGTGGCGTGAAAGTTTCTTACGCGACAAGTCCCGTGAACTTTCTTCACAGGACTTGTCCCGTAAATTATTGGAATCAGACCCAAGTGGGTCTGATTCCATATAAAAAAAATATAATAAAATATAATAATAATAATAATAATATATAATAATAAAATAATAATAATAAATGATAAAAAAAGTGGAATAATTTTAAGCTCTACTTCATTTAATTTGATTATAACAACAGTATTTTTTGTGTATAAAAAAGATATATAGATCCCCTGTATTGTGATCTGTTGTTATAAAAAAGATACAGATCCCAAAATCAATACTGTTGTTATACAAATATTTGGTGTATAACAAATATATAGATCCCCTGTATTGTGATCTGTTGTTATAACCAAATTGTACCGCGTAATCTTTTAAAAGGCTTTCTTAATGAGTTATTTCAGCTCCCTACTTTCTTTCTTTTGACTTCAAATTAAATAAACTAGAGTTTAAAATTATTCCACTTTTTTATCATTTATTATTATTATATATTATTATATATTTTTTTTATATGGAATCAGACCCACTTGGGTCTGATTCCAATAATTCACGGGACAAGTCCCGTGAAGAAAGTTCACGGGACTGACACAAACTGACGCATTTTGTCAAAGTGGCGTGAGTCTTTTTTACGTAACAAGTCACGTGACCTTTTCTTGCGCCACCAACTGCATTACTTTGGTAAAATGTTTCCAATCTGCTTTAATTAGGTAAATTTTTTTTTAAAAAAAAATTATTTTGGGCAAAAAGCCCATGCCAATAACAACAATTTTTATGTTAAAAAAACGGACCTGGCTTTGGTCCTTTGCAAAGCCAGGTCCGCTGCATCAAGACGCTCCCGTTTTGATGCAGCAGACCACCCCTGGTCTTAAAAAAAAAAATTCAGGTCCTTTGAAAAGAAAATTTAGGATATTGACTAGTACTGAAAATATACTTCAGGATACTGACCAGTACTGAAAAAATAATTTATGATTTTGAAAAATTATTTTAGGATCTTGAAAAAATATTTTAAGATATTGATTGGTATTAAAAGGATACTTCAGGATACTGATTTATACTGAAAAAAGAATCCATGATCTTAAAAAATTATTTTAGGACCTGGATTTGGTCCTTTGCAAAGCCATGTCTGCTAACTGAGAATCTTGAAAAATTATTTTAGGATCTTGAAAAAATATTTTAAGGTACTGATTGGTATTAAAAGGATACTTCAGGATACTGATTTATACTGAAAAAAGAATCCATGATCTTAAAAATTTATTTTAGGACCTGGCTTTGGTCCTTTGCAAAGCCAGGTCCGCTAACTGATAATCAAATTTTTGATTTTGAATGATACTAAAAAGATATTTCATGATAATGACTGAGATTGAAAAAATTATTTATGATACAAAAAGAATTATTTTAGGCTCTTGAAAAAATAATTCAGGTACTGACTGCTATTAAAAATACAGTTTAAGATATTTTTTTCTAGATCCTAAAATAATTTTTTAAGATCATGGATTCTTTTTTCAGTATAAATCAGTATCCTGAAGTATCCTTTTAATACCAATCAGTACCTTAAAATATTTTTTCAATATCCTAAAATTATTTTTCAAGATCATAAATTATTTTTTCAGTACTGGTCAGTATCCTGAAGTATCTTTTTAGTACTAGTCAATATCCTAAATTTTCTTTTCAAAGGACCTGATTTTTTTTTTTAAGACCAGGAGGTGGTCTGCTGCATCAAAACGACAACGTGTTGATGCAGCGGACCTGGCTTTGCAAAGGACCAACCTGGATAATAATTTAATAATGCACCTATATATTTTATAAAGTGAATAATACTGGTAATTTATTAATCTCACATACACTTCTATTCTATTTTTTTATTTTTCTAATAAAATAATGTTGAACAATTTTTGTCATATTTAATAATGACGGCACTATTAAATTACACTTCCAACCTCCAAGAGTAGACGGTAAGTTGTTGAGGGAAATCGACGATGTCGGATTGTATGAGAGCTCAGAGAAGTCGTGTGTGAGGTAGGAGAGGTCTCACAAAGAATAGAGAATCAAAGTAACTGAATGCCATTTTAAATTTTAAATAAGGGAATTTTGGGAAATAAATATAATTAACTAATTTAACTACTATCCTTAATCTCTCCAAAATTAGATAAGTATGTCCTATAATTAGGACCGGAGAAATTATTACAACAACAATATGTGCATATAATTATGTACTTCTTAGGTTCTCATACCTCTAATTTTAGAGGTATGAGCATATTTTTTTTATTTTTTAATGTATTGTATTTATTTATATTTAAATTGTATGCTGCTTTCTGAGATTTTTTTTTGCACCCAGTATTTTAAATTAATTAATAATTAATTTCTAGTTATACATTTGTCTGTAACACTAGTATTATGGAATTTAATTAATTTGTGATACTAGGTGTAAAAAAACATCTCAGAAAAAACATATAATTCAAATCTAAATAAATACAATATATATATATAAAATATGCTCATGTCTCTAATTACAGATATCAGCACCTAAGAAACACATAATTATGTGGTTTGGTTGGTGGGTAGGAATTGAGAATTTTTTAATGATATCTTATTTGGTTTGAGAGGGGAGGAATGATAGTAATTTACCATTCTACCTTGACATATTTTGTATTTATATGTTATATAAATTAATTTACACCTTATCTAATTAATGTAATAACATTTTTATTTATAATTGATATAATAATATATATATTGTTATAAATTAATTGTATAATAAAATATTTTAACTATAATAGTATTTTTATTTATAATAATATATTTTTAATATAAAAATAATATATATTTTAAAATATATTATTTTAAATTTAGTAAATATTATATATTTTTCATTATAATAATTTAAAATTATATTAACATAACATTTTTATAATTATAATATTTTTATTTCTGAAAATTTATTTTTATTTTAAATAAAATTATTAATAGTATTTTTAATGATAAAAATATATTTTTATTTAAATGTGTATGAGTATATGTTATAATTATAATATTTTTTTATTCATAAACATATTTATATTTTATATTAAATTATTTTCAATAATAATAATTTTTGTCTAATAATATATTTTTATAATAAAATATTTTAGTAATAATAACATTTTCATCATGGGTGTTATTGGAGTACATAATTTATAAGGTTAAAGTGGTCCAAATTTTGGCTCCTTTTTAAAACCTCCAATTTGGAAGAGAGCCAAAATAGGGGTGTTGCAGAAGAGGGATAAAAACTTTGGGATCCCTCTCGTTAAGAGGGAAGGGGCTCATTTTTCCTTTCCTCACCCCCCAACCAAACAAGCCCAAGTCAATAATAAAGCTTTATCAATCAAAATTGCTAATTTCGTGGTATTTTACATCCTTTTTGTTGGAAAGATTGGTTAGCATTTAGGTAGGTGGATTGAGAAGAGATAAATCTGTGATGTTGCAACGTGTTCTCAATTCGATAAAAAGAAAGACTAGTGCATGGAAGGCAAAATTGTTGTCTCAAGTTGCCAGATTAACACTAATTAAGTCTATTCTTTCAGCTTCTAATATTCATGACGCCTTATGTGTCAATTTCTTCATGGGGTCTTCTGGTGATGTGAATAAAATTCAACTGTTAAGGAAAGATTTTCTGTTTCTCCCGATGGATAGAGGTGGACTTGGAATTAGGCCAACATTGTTGAATGTTGGAAAGAGTCCCACATCGCTTAGGAGACAAGGGGGGAGGCGGATGATTTAGTATAAATAGAGGCCCTCCTCCTCCCTTTTAGTTCACCCCCTCAATTGTCTCTTTAGGCATTTGTATATCTTCCTCAGTGAATTTAAGATCTGATATTTCTCTTATATTTGTCTTATTTATTATTTATTAGTTGCAATTAGTTATAGTAGTAGTGGCTTATTATATTATTAAATTAAGTTTAGAAACTTTGTATTCTAGTTGGGTAATTTTCTAGTATAATCGGTTACGCTCTATATATCCCGCTTCCGCAACAATTGGTATCAGAGCCTGGTTCTGTCTGAGTATGCTCTGTGGTTGTAGCCTTGTCTCAACTTCTAGATCAGAAAAGAATTAATTTTGGGCTTTTATTTGGCAGCTATTAAATAATTTTTGAAGCAGAAATGGCAGACAAAAAGGGTGATGTAGCCACATCAGGTGTCAGCAATTCGTCGTTGGGATCTTCGTATTTGACAAGAATAGTGTCCAATGCGAAGTTTGCAGTTGAAATTTTTGACGGATCTGGACATTTTGGGATGTGGCAAGGCGAGGTTTTGGATGTCCTTTTCAGCGAGGACTAGACTTTGCACTTGAAGAGAAAAATCGGATAGCAAGGAGGAAGAAGAATGGAGGGTGGTCACCGTGTTGCTTGTGGTACTATTAAATCGTACCTTTCAAGGGAGCGAAATATCCACACACAAAGGAAACTTCTACATATAGGCGTGGAAGGCACTTGGAGGACAAGTTCTTGAAGAAAAGCGTCGAATAAACTCTATACGAAGAAAAGATCATTTCGCTTCACTTATGTTCCTGGTATCACAATAAATGAGCATATCACTAACTTCAACAAGTTGGTGACGGATTTGCAGAATATGGACGAGACATTTAAAGATGAAGATCTGGCCCTGATAATGTTGGGATCACTTCCTGATGAGTACGAGCACCTGGAGACTACTCTTCTTCACGGTAAGGAGAAAGTTTCTCTTGAAGAAGTTTGTTTTGCTTTGTACAGCCATGAACAAAGAAGGAAAGAGAAACAAAAAGGTGGAGATGCACGAGCTCTAGTGGTTAGAGGGCGTACTGAAGACAAGAAGAGATCAAAGAAAGGGTGATCCTCTAGGTCCAGACCCAGCAAAGATGAGTGTGCCTTTTGTCGTGAAAAGGGCCACTGGAAGAAGGATTGTCCGAAGCTGAAGAATTCTCTTACCGCATATGGCATTGGTTCAATCAAATTAAGGAACCATGATGGATTGATCAGGACATTGAAAGATGTTCGATATGTACCGGATTTGAAGAAGAATCTCATTTCTGTGGGAACTCTAGATTCAAAAGGGTTCAAGATCACTACAGAAAGTGGAGTAATGAAGGTATTCTCCGGTGCACTGGTGGTAATGAAGGGTATTCGGAAGAACAATAACACGTACCACTATCATGGTGGTACAGTTATTGGGACGGCAGCAGTGACATCCAATAGTGAGAAGGATGCAGAAGCAACCAGGTTGTGGCATATGCGCTTGGGACATGCTGGAGGAAAATCCTTGAAGGCTCTAGCAAATCAAGGATTGTTAAAAGGATTGAAGCATTGGCAAGCTGTGAAATGGATTCTACGGTATATTCGTAATACTGTAGATGTTGGATTGGTCTTTCAGCAGGATGTTGATCAACGACTAGTTGGGTATTGCGACTCAGATTTTGCAGGTGATTTGGACAAGCGAAGATCAACTACTGGTTATGTGTTCACTATGGCAAATGCACCAGTTAGTTGGAAGTCTACTTTACAGTCAACGGTAGCTTTGTCTACGACAGAGGCAGAGTACATGGCAATGACAGAGGAGGTAAAGGAGGCGATTTGGCTTCAGGGTTGCTTGGAGAGCTTGATATTGGTCAAGAAAGCATCACAAGATTCTGTGATAGCCAAAGTGCTATTCAGTTAGCAAATAATCAAGTATACCATGCAAGGACGAAGCACATTGACGTCCGATATCATTTTGTAAGAGAAATATTGGAAGAAGGTGGAGTCCCGATACAGAAGATACGGACAGAAGATAATCCTGCTGATATGCTGATGAAGGTGGTGACTTCTATTAAATTTCAACATTGTTTGGATTTGATCAACATTGTTGAACATTGTATTTCGAATAGAAGTTGCAATTAGAATTTGTAAATAGGAAATCGTGAATGTGGGTATCTTTCCAAGGTGGAGATTTGTTGGATGTTGGAAAGAGTCCCATATCGCTTAGGAGACAAGGGGGGAGGCGGATGATTTAGTATAAATAGAGGCCCTCCTCCTCCCATTTAGTTCACCCCCTCAATTGTCTCTTTAGGTATTTGTATATCTTCCTCAGTGAATTTAAGATCTGATATTTCTCTTATATTTGTCTTATTTATTATTTATTAGTTGCAATTAGTTATAGTAGTAGTGGCTTATTATATTATTAAATTACGTCTAGAAACTTTGTTTTCTAGTTGGGTAATTTTCTAGTATAATCGGTTACGCTCTATATATCCCGCTTCCGCAACAAACATCTTGTGTTAATCAAGCACTTTTAGCGTTGCTAATTCTTCTGCTCCATCTCTACTGGCTACTACTCTGAAGCTAAAGTACTTTGCCATGAATCAGCATCCTTTTTCAAAGAAGCCTTGTAATACATCTTGGATGTGGAAAGGAATTCTAGACTCAATTGATTTAATAATACAGAAGATTCAATGGAGAGTAGGTGATGGTCTTAATATATCTCTCAACCATCCTCTTTGGTGCACGATGCATCAAGACTCTGATTCCATGATGGATTTTCATCATGTTTCAGATCTTATACTGCATACTTCTTTCAATTTTGGAACCTTATTGAACTGGAACTTTCAGGCTTTAAATTCTATTTACTCTCAAGATGTTGCAATGAGGATTGCTAGAATTCCTCTTCCTTATTCAAGAAGGGAAGACTCTTTTATATTACGGCAGGAAATCCATCAGGTGAATATTGCGTGAAGGATGGTTTTCTAATATGTTTGGAGAACTCACTTTCTAACTTTAGGAATGTTGATATGTTTTGCAAGTTTTTAGGGTCTATTTCTCTTCCATACAAGAATCTTCTTTTCATCTGGAAGCTTATCAGTGAGGCAACTCCTGCGTTTGATATTTTGACCAATGTAATACCCCGAAATTTGAATTAGTAAATTTAAGGGCCAAAGTGCCAAAATGACCAAAATACCCCTAGAAGGGTAAATGACTTAGGAAAATTGTAAAAAAATCCTAAAAGGCAATGAAATAATTATTTGAATTATGAGAGTATATAATCTCTAATTGTGATAATTTAATAAATTATCAACTATTGATAAGAAAGTAATTAGGTAATTATTGGTTAAATACTTAAGCTCGAGCAAAGGAAATTATGAAATAATTATGTAAAGCTCACAAATGAGTGGTTTTTGTTTTAAAATTAGTAAAAACATGTTTACTAATTAATTGGAAATTTTGAAGGAAAATAGATGAGTTTAGGTATTTTTAAGCCTAAATACAAGTTTGGACCAATAGGAAAATTATGTAAGAAATTATATAAAATAATTATTAAATAATTATTTTATATTAAATAAAATTTAAAACGAAAATTTTAAAAAAAAAATGAAAAATGAAATAGAAGAGCAAGTTGTGCAAGTTGCACATATCATATTAATATAATTAAATTAAAGTAAAAAATGTGAATAGTAATTTAGAAATTAGGAAACGGATCCTATCTAGAGATTTAGGAATGGGATTTCCAAAGTCAAGGTAAAATATTGATCAGTGGGATTTTATCTTCCGTTAAACTCTTCCGGAAGTTAATTAGAAGTAGTTTGTGCATTTTCCTAATAAGACGAAATAGAAAAATGCATATAGGCATATTTTTGGATATGAAGAAAATAAATTCTAACTCAACATCTAGGAATGAGTTTGAATTTATCTGGACATATTTGGAATCGGTGAATTTTTCGAAGAAGTTGGTGATTTGAAATGCATTCAAACCGGACGCGTTTGGACACGTTTTCGAGAAAGACTCAACTGGATTTGTTGGAGCCCTATATGGAATCAAAATATAGGTTAAATTGGACATTTCTACTAAGTGAGAATATGCTTTCAGAGATATGAATCCAGAATTTTGAGATTTCTCCGAAATCACGCGAATCGGTACCGATCGGAGAAATTCAACCGGAAGGCTTCTGGAAGGAGACACTTGGCCTCCTCCCATTGGCCAATCCCTTGGCTGTTGGAGCTTGTGCAGGTCGGCCAAGGAGAATAAGGAAGAAGGAAAAGTTGTTTCAAAAGTTATGTTTTGGACGGTCGGATCGATTCTCACAAAGTTAATCCGACTAGAAATCCTACACCTTTTTCTATAAATACCCACCCCTCCCCTTTGGTTTTTCTCACATTTGAGAAGCAAGAGCTGATTTAGAGAGAGAAAGAAGAGAGAGGAGCTCTGGGAAATTCTGCAGCGAAGCTCTGGGTAAGTTTTCCGGTACCAAGCTTTTAGTCTTCGTAGTTCTTTCAATAGTTAGAGTAGTAATGCTAGAGTAGCCTTTATTTTTCAAAGTATGATTGGGTATCATATGGGAGGGCTATTTTAGTCTTTATTTTCGAAAATCAAAATGGCGTCGAAGTTCTGGCAAAATTTCGGGAAGAAAATTTGTCAGAGTAACGAAATCTTTGGCGAAATTCCGCCAATTAGGGGTATAGGGGCAAAATGGTAATTTTTACCCAAAATGCCGATATAGTACCAAATCACTAATAAAAGTGATATTACTCTTATAGGACGTCGAAACTCGATTTCTGCCGTCGTTCTGTTGTCCGACGGGACGTTTCGCTGTTTTTTGTCAAAACGACCGTTTTCCGTAAAACGTGCAGAATACCATCAACGAAGGTACGTTCGCATCTTGTAACATTAACTCGATGTTTATGATATGCATATATGTGGTATGTTTGTAGGAGTGTTATACTGTTTGAGTACATATAGTGGTTAGAGGATATGTGTGTATCTTTGGGTGCAATCCGCTCGTATCTTGGGTGCAATGTCCGTATCCGGGTGCAATCGGTCTCGTATCTTGGGTGCAATTTGTCTCGCATCTTGGGGGCAATACATATGCATGGGTTGTGATAGAGTGATGGTATGTGCCGATGATGTTGTGGATGTCATCGTTTGTATGTGTATACATAAACATGAGGTTAACCGATTACACGAGATCCGATGCGCTGGATCTCGGCCCTTAACATAGCGTCGAGTTCGGGAGGACCGAGGACCGAGGAGAGAGGAAAGCGGCAGAGTTCGAGGATCCGGTGAAGACTTTCCGTTATTATCCTTTACTTTTTGGAAACTCTCGGTTACTATATCGTTTATGTAACTAGCCAGTGGGCATTTTATATCAATATATCAGTTACACTCTTGTTCCGGTGCTCTACTCTGATGAAAAAAATTTTATACTGCTTTTGAAAAGTTGGGATGTTACAACCAAGCATCGTTTATTCCCAGCAGGATTATATTATGCCCTTTTGGAGATTGTTTTGCTAATCAACACCATTTGGATGAAGAGGAATTTGGGAAATCACAGAGGAAAGATTATTCATCCTGATCGATTAAGTTATCAGAGAAGTTAAGGGACCATTGGCTTCGTCAAACCTCCTTTTCTCTCAATCAGGGCTTTCGGTGAATGTTTCATATTCAAATATTTTTTCAGGAAAGCTACAGGACTGCAGCATAATGGTTAGGAAAGTTAAAAAGCGGAATCTCACCGAATGTGCGTCCGCCATTTTCATGTGAGGATGAAGCTTTAGAGATTATTTTGGTAAGTAAAACTACTTGTATTCACAAAACTTCATGTATCAAAGTTGTTCTACTCAACTAGGTCTTCATAATGGATGTATTTTTGAGATGGTTAAAGCAAATTTTTGGATTAGAATTTGGAGTAAGTATTGAGTTTTAATAATATAAGACCATAGAATTGTAGAGCTATTTTGGTAGTTAAATTTTATTGGTTTAGATTTATTTATTGGTTGACTTGAGAATCTTAAAAATTAAATTTTTATTTGAAAATTTTATGGTTTCGATATATACGATATAATTAGTTTGTTGGAGGTAATATTGAATTTTTATGGTTTAGTTTTGAAATTTAAGCTTGAGTTTGAATGTTGGAATTTTAAATGAAATTGTATGTTTGAGAATTTTGGGATTTCTGTTAAAAATAAACTATTTGGGAGTTATCAAGGATTTAATGAGTTATTTAAATTTTTTGAGAAAATAGAAATTTGTGTTAAAATGAATAGTTATGAGTTTGATGATCTTTCTTTAATTTGCTTGGAAAGTACAAACTTTAACTACATATATAATTAAGTTGTTTGAGCTAATGGAAACCTCAAGTCTTAGGATGATTAAGTGCGGCCTAGAGTGAAATTGGGAACTCTTAGAGGGGATCAAGTCCTTAAGATGTTATTTTTACCTCCCAATTAATTGATGAACTAATGTGTGGTGATAATAATTGTGATTGATTCATGTTGAGCACGAGGCCTTGATTATGGAAATAGTTTAGTGCTTTATGAGAGGTAATCACTTTCCATTGGGCATAGATATTAATGTCTTGCTTTTGAGAGATTTTGGTAATACAAAATAATGGAATGATGTATGTACTTTCTATTGGCATGTTATAGTATTGATTTGAGAAAAATGTCTTGTGGGACACTGGATTTGAAGAGAGAAATGTGAAGTGTTGAAAATATGTTTTTATCTTGAATATTGTATGTAAGAGCATTACCATGAATAGTCATGATATAATCATTATGCATAATTGACATTGTGATATTGGTGGATTGATTGTGATTGGTGAAGAGAGAAACAAGACTATCAAGTGATTAGACTTCATATTGGTACACATTGGATTGGTTATTTATCTCCATTATGATAGGCCTTCGTGTCTCCATCATCCTGAGAGAAGACCTCCTATTGGTGCACATTGGGTTGGTTATTCATTCCTATTATGATAGGCCTTTGTGGCTCAATCATCCTAGAGAGAATACCTCCTATTGGTGCAAATCGGGTTGGTTATTCATCCCTATTATGATAGGCCTTCGTAGCTCAATCATCGTAAAGAGAAGGACAGACTCTTGTAGCTCTTTTCGTTCCTAAGAGAAAGAAATAGGTCCTTGTGGCTTGTGTGTAAAAAAAATTATCACGTGATAAGACCTCTCATTGGTCCACATGAGGTTAGTTATTCGTTCCTATTGGGATAAACCTACATGGCTCATTTGTCCTAAAGAGGAGATATGCTCTTGTAGCACTTTTCCTCCCTAAGAGAAAGGAATAGGCCTTTCTGGCTTGTATGTACATCTCTATAATGATGAGGATATGCCTTCTTAAGCTTATGTGTTTGCATATTGTCTTTGGGAGAAACTTCAATGAGTTAACGTATATAATTATGAAATTATATAAACGATATTATATATATTGATGTTTTCTATCCCACTTGATTTTAGGCTTCTGTGTTTGCATATCTCCTTTGAGAGAAACTCGAATGAGTTATATGTATAATTATGATAATTTATATCCCACTTGACAAGCTTTTTTAGGCTTTTGTGTTTGCATACCTCCGTTGATCTCCAATTCCTCTCATTTCAAATGGCTAACATGCATAGGCGGACCTATGTTGAAGGTTGGGGGCACCTTGAATTTGGGAAGCCTTTTTTTTTAATAAAAAAAATTAATACATGTTTAAATGATTGCTCACTCTTAAATTAAGTGTTCACCCTTAATATATAAAGACTGCACTTCGTAATCAGATGTGGGATGAATGGTTGAATCATTGTTTAGTGCCTTATATTGAAAAAGATGTATTTGATAGCATTGATAATAAGGCAATTATGATAGAATTCCAAAAAAATAAAGCCTAGATGGATGACATTGTAATTATTTTTATCATAATATATTTTTGTTATTAAAATATATGTACTTGAACTTATTGAGTGCCCACCCTTCATTTTAATTTATATAGATGCATTTCTATCAGCATTTAGCCTTACTTTTCTAAATGACAGGTTTGTAAAATAATTGTCTCTCTTATTACATTATCAATATTCACTTGATTTCATGAATATTTGTTTGATACTCTTTTTTTTTCTTGTTTATATTCTTTTGTTTTTTAATGTATCTCAAACTTTTCTTTAAAAAGAAATTTCGGGGGCAGCCCGAAATTTCAAGCCAAATCCCCCACCAATTGTGCTCCCCTTCAATAATATTTTTGGATCCGTCCCTGCTAACATACATATGCATATTTTTATATGGGAGCAGTAATTTCAAGCCAAATTTTAGGCAACTAATTAATTATTATAAAAAATTTGGGATATGATATCTTGGCATACTAATATCCTAATGAATGATATTTCATGACCTTCGTTCTTATTTAAAAGACCAAATCACACGTGATTAAAAATATACTTTTTTCTAATCATTCCCTAATTTAAATATAGGCTAAAGTATATGTTTTGTCCTTTATGTATACATTTGGAAGGAAAGGGTATTAAAGAAATAATCAAAGCATTTTCAAATATGATCAATTATGAATTATTATAAATAAAGTTAATCAGAAAACAATTAGTAGTAAACTGGTTTTTATGGATAGCTTGAACCGATCCAACTAAGAAAGTCCTACAAGTTTTTAAGCGTAAAAACATATTGTTTTTTTAGCTTCAATTAATATAACCTCTTAAAAATTGACAATAAATAATAATTAAGAAAATCACATTACACGGTTAGGATTCGATCCAGTAAAATCAACCCTCAATCTCATACATCTTATCTAATATATTTCTGTATTGAAAATTTGAAATAGGCCTTAATAAGCAAAACAAAACATATAATTAACATATAAATCAACTAAAACCTTCTTCGCATCCCCCTCTACATCATTAGGAATCACTCATCCTTCTCCTCTATGCCTCTATTGGGTAAGCCGTCGAAATCACATGTAAAATTGAAAATCCACACAGAAAAGCATAAGCCACACGCTGTGATCCAGAAACAAGTAAACCCAGTAGAATTAAATACAATTTGCCACCATCAAGCTCATCTGCCATTTACTTCAAGAGGTAAGAATAGCTTTGCGGCATAATTAACTATTTGCTTCAAATTAAGATTATAAGACAAACGAATTAAGCCACAGAGGATATTAAAAAGAGATCTTTCCCCCCTAAAAAATGCTCTGAAGAAATTTCCATGACATCGAATAACATGTATTCAGAATGAGTAGGAGGTATTGTACTCATCATATGAACAATTTGTAAGTATCATTACAATGCCATGTATTTGAATCTAATACTGGAATTCAAAAAAATAAATATCAAACATCAAACTTCCTCCAAAAGCAATTAACAAGAGACTATGAATACTTGACAGAGAAGGCACAAAGAGAGAACAAAAACAGAGAGGACTCCTCTCAGACAAATGCCTCGATTGGTCGTCACTGAATGGAAAATTGATCGGACTCGTCATCTTGGATTCATCATCACTGAGAAGTAACCACGTGGATCTCACAATGCATCCATCAAAAATTCGAAATCAACTAAGAAAACTAAAAGATCATGAAAAGTGCAACCATGACAAGAAACACAAGCGAAGAAAAGCATTTGAAACATGAAACAACTAGAAATTAATTGAAAGACGCACTCAGGATCGAAGGCCACAACGTCACCTGTAAAATCACCCATGCCCTCGGAGAAATATAATTCTCGACGTCGTACTTATATGCGACTGGAGTCGTTCTAGTCTAAGGCTTATACTGTATTAGGGTTTATCTGCCTCTTTATTTTAGGGTTCAGGTGTTTGGTGTCTGTTATAGGACCGGGCCCAATAGTCCAACAATACAGATTGATGGACCGGGCCCAATAGTCCAAAAATACAGATTGATCTTGCAACCTGCCTATTGGGAGATTTTTGTGATCCCATCAAGCCTGCGTTTTGTAAGATGAATGTCCCTAATGTAATGGCAGAGAGTACACATGCCTCCACCTCTACCAGACCCCTAGGATGCCTCCCCCAGCGCCTTGACCAACGTAGGGATCGAACCCCCTCCCTTGAGGTGAGGAAGTCCAACCCCCTTACCAGTTGAACCCAAGGACGAGGGGTAAAGCCTAACATATTTAAATAAAGAGGTTCGTGCTTCAAACCTATTTAAACGTTTGCCTGTTTACATGGGTCAGGCTTTTACTTTTTTAAAAGCCTGGCGTATAATCATGCAGGCCCTAAACTGTTTAATATATATTATCTAATTTTTGAAAAATAATAATATGCAATCAAATCAAATTTTATTTTTTTAATCAGGCTTTAAATAAGTTTTAGTAAGCCTATCTATAATATAAGCCTTTAAATTTGACCTAAAAAATGTAAGCCTTTAAAAATGATTCAGGCCTTTTGAAGGCTTATAGTTAAGCCTAGAAAGATACCTCATTTTAGGATTAGGTCTAAGATCAAGTTTTATATCATATTATTTCCCTTCAAAAACTTAACCAAAATCTGGAAATGTTTGAATTATATGAGCATGTATTAAAGGAGATAACTAGGTTGTTTTACTAACTATAAGATATAATTTTTATATTTTTCAATCTTTTCTTAATTTACCCATATTGATGTTCCTTCAATAATAATCAAATAGAAGATGAAATTAAAAAATTAAAGGAGATAACTAGGTTGTTTTAGAAAATACATGTGACATTAATAAACTTAACAAACTTCTTTAATGTAATTAGAATACTTCTCTAGTCTTGTATATAAGGTATTCCAGCATTTTAACACAAACCAAGAAAAATCTTAAACCTCATTAAATCTTCTATGCAATTCAATAACTTTTCAACTTTATCTATATTTAATATAGGATAGGATATTGTCACTACCAATTTTGGTCATTACAACTTTCTCACTGTTAGATCATAATCTTAATAGGAGAGAGAAATAATAAAAGTAAATGAGATTTTGATCTAACGGTGAAAAAGTGATAGTGACCAAAATTAGTAGTGACAAAATCCTATCCCGTTTAATATACATTATATCTCATGCGAATAAAATCAATACAATAATAAATTAATGATAGAATTGTACATTCATATAAATTTTTTCTCTTTATGGTTCATAAATAGGATAAAAAATTTATCCTCTCTCTGTCTCATATATAAGATTGGATGAGTATAAGATCGGATGAGTAGATAAATACGTTGTGTATTAAAGATAAGAAAGAGTATTATTTTAGAAGAGTCAAACCGCATAAACAAAAAGAATATATAGGGGGAAAATTAGGACTCATGGGAGGTCCCCGAGTGGAGTTACTCATTGAAAAGGTTGCTTACGCGTTACTCACTCATATATACTTAATAATTGAATTAGACAATTCAAGAAGGCGATTAAAATTTATTAAAAATAATAAATATATTTGAAATAAACTTTATTTTTTAAGTATGTCTATATTTATGAGGGCAAATAAGAGAGAGAAATAAAATGAACATAAGTATCATTAATCTTTTAATTAATGCAACACATATAATTAATGAGAGGTAAAAATGAAAAAAAATTAAATTAAATGTTCAGAAAGATCATGTCAGGTTCTTATAAAAAGGACTGAGATAATTCAAATGTCAAGCTCTAATAAAAATGATTAGAGGAAGTCAATGTGAGGATTTTGTTGGTGGACAAAATGATTGGAGGAAGTAATTAAAGTGGTTGAAAAATTATCATAAGGTTGTGAATTCAAATTCTAATAATCTATAAATACTTGTATAAACACTTTTTTGGGTGTAGAGGGATGCCGTATAAGCGAAACCTGAGCTTTTCTCAATCACAAGATGGTTGAAAAATTAGGGAACACGCAGAAAAATCATGGGTTTGACTGTCATTCCCTAAACAAATGGAAATATGATTAGCCAACAGGAAAAAGTGTAGCAATTATTTCTCCATCTTCAAGCCTTTCTAGCTACTACTCCTCCCAATCATGACTCCTTTCCCCCCTTTTTATCAGCTTTCATTACAAGCAATCCCCACTATTCCTAATTCTCTTCTTTCTATTTTTTTGGACATGTTTTTATTATCATCCCCCAACTGTGCGTCCCACACTCCAATAAAGCATCTTAATTTCCCCATTACCAATAATCCCTCACGGCCACTGAATTCATTCTCAGGTCTCTTGCCCTCAAAAGCTGCGTCTCGCTTTAACCAATCAATAACTTCCACATCATCCTACCCATGTTTTTACACTTTTTTATGAATTTTCATTTTAACACTTGATAAACAGAATACGTGGATTCATCAAAAAGATGATTCCCTCAACAGCTTCATCCATCTCACGTGACACGAAGCAAAAGGGTTATTCATTCATTGTGGGCATGGGGATGTTGTTGATGATGGGGTCGTGCCTTGCGTGTATCAACTACAGCTTGTTCGCGCGAGTCACAAACCTGCGTTTTGAATTTGCAGCTAAATCTTTTTCCCAATGATGCCCTCCAGCCTTGTGGGCCCGCCTTGTTGTCAATCTTTGTGATCACTTTCCTCATGGTGGAGCACTCTCGCTCCAGCTGATGCACCCGCGTCCTCATGCTATCGATGTCCAACCGCAGCACCTGATTCTCTCTCTCCGCTACCTTCCACGTGCCGCTGTGGTCCTTCTCACGTGCTTCCTCTTCCATCCCGCTCCCCGCCCCCGATGGCCTCCCGCCCTCGTCGATTGCCGCCTCCGCTGACATGAACGACCCCGCCACCGCGTGCCGGAGCTGAATCTGCTCGAAGAACAGCACTTGGATCACTGCTCTCAATGGAAGCCTTTCGTTCTGCGCCGCGTGCGTGCATGCCTCCAGTGTTAGCTTCTGACAGTCCAGCAATCCGCAGATCCTTTCGCGTTCCGCATCTGATATCCATGGGTGTGCCTGCAAGCAAAGAAGGAGTAGTGAATTTTTTTGTCTCAAAGAAGTTTGTGAGAATGACAAATAGAAAATCACATTAGTTTTAACCAAACGAAAAAATCCACATTACAAATGGTCGGTCCTTGTTGCTACCTTGAGATAGATATCTATGGCACGGTAGAGACCGTCGTCGAAGAGTCTGGCTTGTTCGGGGAGAGAGTAAGCGAAGTCGTAGAACCTTTCTGGTTTGAGATTTGCGTCGGAAGCTATCTCGGAAAGATAGCCGTCGATTTGTTTACCCACAAGCGTCAATGTCGGCGACCTGCCGTCGATTGTGGCGGCATCGTTTATTTCTTCTAAACCCTCCAAGAAATGAGCTAACATTCTCTCGACACAATCAACGTCGTATAGTGTTTCGTTCAAATACGAGTAGTTCGGTATGAGAAGGTCGTCCAGCGTAGCTTCTTCTAGCTGTGAACCTATCTTCTTCTCCAATGCATCTCTGCAAACTTCGGATGCGTTCAATATATTCGCTGTTCGCAATAATCCGAACAGAATCCTCGTTGCTGTGGAGGGTTTGGAACTGCTCTTCAATGGAAGATTCAGTATAACAGTCTCCAGTAACTCTTTCTGTTGAGCCTCTGAAACTGCCGTCGAAGATGAGGTTAACGACTTCCGATTCGACCTTGACACACCAGGAATATGTTTCTTTGCATAATAAAGAAGACAACTCTCTATTATCTCTGGTCTCGTATCCATCTTTTTCATGGCAAATATGAGTTGCTTGAATACAGGAAAACTCAGGCGTACCAGATCCTCAAGCCATGAGTCTCCTCTTGCAACGCCTCTGCTCACTCCCTTTCTTCTTCCACCAGTCTCAATCGCATTCCACAAGATCTGCTTCGAGTCAGAACCTCGACTTGTTGCATCGTTGGCATCACTCAGCGGCCAACCAATCAATGCCGGATCCGACGACGAAGTGCTGAAAACAATGGAATCTATACACCTCTGCGTAATGCCTAATGTCTCCGCCAGAGGCATCAATCGCTCGCAGGACTTGAGCGCTCTGATGGAATCCTTGATGCTTTTGAGGACAAACTGAGAGAGAAATTTCTCCATCTTGGGGATGAGGTTATCTTCAGAGTACTCTTCAGTCATCTCAAGAAACTCCCCAGCACAGCGGAGAGAGACCACATTGGAAGAGGATAAGTCGATTTTGACACCGTAGCAGAACTTGGCAGCTATCTCAAAGGTTTCAGAGCCGCCGGGAAACTCTGCAAACGTTATGTGGCAATGTTCTTCTGCAATTTCGTCGTCTTCCTCAATTTCATCTGTGACAGCACGTTGGGTTCTAGTAGCAGAGGAATGATTCGCTTCTTGCTCTGTAATCAGGTCGTGAATCTTTCGACTTTTTGACATCAGAGGAAACTGGTATATATGACACAGGTGAGAAATTCCAGAGATTAGGGTAAATATGATATGATTGTTTGTTCTGGAGATGGAAAAAAACCCAGGTAGTATAGGCTTACCTTGTGAAGATGGAAGGTCATGTCTTCCACTTCAACCACAATGTCGCTTGGCAATCCGGTGGTGCAGAACCTACAAAGAGAAACCATCACAAATTGCAATGGATAATGCAACAAAAAATTGGTTCAAAGAGAAAGAGATTCATCTAACCATGCTTGTCCTTTGGTGCTGGGCTTTTCAGATGCTGTCATTTTCTCAGGAAAATCGTATTCTGGGAAAAACTTGGTCGAGCATAAAATTTTTAGAAGAAAGTTAGATGCATGAGAAACACAATACAAAAACAATTTCACTTCAAGTGGAATATGAAGACACAGATTTTGAGAACAACCAGAACGATAGAAAGAGTAGTGGAGGGTGAATTAGACTTTATGGGAGCTCAAAATTAAAGAAGTTGCTTGTGCTTTCTGACGAAGTTTATAGAGGAACAGAACAGACAACTTCTGAGAAAGAAAGAAAAAAAAGAAATTTTGATACAGAGAATGGAATCCCACAAACTCAATACAGACAAATGACCCTTTAACAAATTCCTAAAAAGGGGAGCGTATTTGATACATTTTCTTTCCATTAACAAACTTGATTTTACCACTACTTTCAAGCATATCAAAATCTCACCTACTGTTCCGATCCTCCTTCAGATGCCATAAGAGGCCAAATCAAGCTTAACAAAAAAATGTCCCTTTGATGAGTTTTCTTCTTTAAACCTTTGAAAAAGACAATGATATGGATCCCCCATCGACCTTGCCATGTGTTTTTGTTTTTAAAAAAAAAAACGTTTTCTGCATAAATAATTGAATATCTTGTGATGGAATTTACAATTGAGGGTGAGAGCTCCAAGGTAACTTAAAATTATGGGATTTAAAAAAGTATCGTTAAATTAATTATGGTAGAATACTTGGTAGATTATAATATAAAATTTGAAACCAGCCGAGGTCTATGAATCTATAATTATAAAAATATTTTTTGTATATATTTTATAATACTAGTATAATTTAAACGTTAGCATTCCTGGAAAAAAAAATGTTAGTAGCATTTTGTTTTTCCGAAAGGGCGACAGAGATGCCTTGAGCTCATCGATGGCACATTTTGAATGTCTTGGTTAAGCTTCGCAAGGTCATGTAAATCGTGAATTCGTTAAAATCATAAATTAACCCTCTTTTTCTTAGGTCTAAAAGAGTCCACATTATATACTTAAAGTTTTTTTTTTTAGAGCGTCCGATATTCTAGAGCAGACCATTTTTCAGGCACATCAACGGCTCTAAATTAATCCGGACCGAGACCGGGCTGGCCCCTTTCGGGGGGATATACTTAGAGTTATGTGCTTATTAGGTGCTTATACATCTAATTAGTGGTATAAACATATTTTTTAAAATTTTTTATATATCTTATTTATTTAGATTTAAATTATATATTGCTTTCTGAGATGTTTTTTTGTACTCAGTATCTCAAATTAATTAATTTTCATAATACTGGTGTTACAGACAAATGCAGAATTAGAAATTAATTAATTTGAGATATTGGGTGCAAAAAACATATAAGAAAACAACATATAATTTAAATCTAAATAAATACACTATATAAAAAAATATGCTTATAGTTATAGTATAAACACCTAATAAACATATAACTCTAAGCATATAATGTGGACTCAGTCTAAAACTAGGTTGGCTACGGTCATTTTCTCTTCTCATCATCTTCCTCATCTCAATCTTTGAAATGAAATCTGAATGATATAGATTTAATCTTTTATAAAAATATTAATAGGACTACTCATTTTTATATGAGTGTGACAGAAAAAATATTTCTACAACAAAAAACAGAGACGTTAAACTCTAAGAAGAATCACACAGAACTTGAAACTTTGTTTTTTTTTCTTGGTCACGCTTTCTTTCTTTCTTTTGCTCGAAGTCTTGTTGACACTTTCACTATAGTAATTGTGAAGCATTTGAACCAAATATTGAAAGAGGACACAAGGCAGCCATTTACTAAGAGGGGGACCAAAAAGCAAAAGCACATTGTGGGGCATTCTTGCTTCTGGAATCAGCAAGTCCCATTACGAGGTTTTAATCAAAAGGGCCTCATAATTTAGCTGCATTATGAAATTGGTAGTATAATAGAATTGGATAAAAGCCATAAGCTGCAAATGAGACATAAAAAGAAGGCCAGTTGGCTACTGAACATGAATGCTCCTTCTCCTTCTGTTCACCTATTAGTCCTTTCAGGTGTAAAAAGGTGTCTAAAATTCTGTCTGAGTCCCCAAAACAAAACAAAATCTAAAATAGAAAACAGAGCCATCTCCTTATTAATGCTTGCAATCTTGTACATCTACCATCTCGTCCTTCGCTCCTTTGAATTTATGACTGTCTTTAATGAGTGACAACTATTGTAAGCTCCATTACTGCCATCACACTTTCAAAATGATTACACTATTCTCAAAGTTTTTCAAATTGAGACACCCTTCCAAAGGGAAGCAGAGAAAGAGCAGGAGCTATACTTTGGCTTGTTGGACTTGACATTTGGAAAATTACGTTTTAGTCTAGACAAAAATTTTCTTACAAATTTACCTTTAATCATAAATTATATTGAAAAAAATATCTTTTATTGTTAATGTAAACAAACACTACTAAGTTTTACTAACTCCAAATTTCATTTCATCCAAAAAGATATAAATTTTTAACCAACTCCGTGATTTGAAAAATTACGTTTATATAAGTTGAGACAAAATTCTTCTTACAAATTTACCTTCAACCATAAATTATATTAGAAAAACATCTTTTACTGTTGATTCAAACAGACACTACTAAGTTTTACTAATTCCAAATTTCATTTCATCCAAAAAGATCTGAATTTTTAACCAACTCCGTGTACAGGGGCGGAACGTAGTGATAGCTAGCTGGGGCCTTGGCCCGAGCTAGCCTCGGTTGATCTTATAAAATTCGTTAATATGTATATGTATATATTATATAATATTTTATTTGGTCACAAACTTGACCCCAACTAATTTTTTATTTTCTCTATAAGGATAATGTTTGTTTCATTACTCATTAGGCTGTGAGAGGAAAGTAAAATTCTTATTTGAGATACCGAAAAGATTAGTATCATCTTATATATTGTTTTGATTTATAATTATTTGTTATTATTTGTTTGTGTTTTTCAGGTTATTTGATACTATTTAATAAATACTCCATCTGGTCCTTATTTAAGGAATCAACTA
This sequence comes from Acacia pycnantha, assembly GCA_025563575.1. Classification (NCBI taxonomy): domain Eukaryota; kingdom Viridiplantae; phylum Streptophyta; class Magnoliopsida; order Fabales; family Fabaceae; genus Acacia; species Acacia pycnantha. The sequence continues at coordinate 1,100,861 of JAMWYP010000038.1, forward strand.
ACAATTCTCACAAGTCAATAAAAAAAGTTAAAGTCATTAAATTTGTCCTAAAATTTAAGTAATTTTTAATATTATCCCTATTAATTACACTAAAATCTAATATCATATTAATTATTACTCTATCTTTTTTCTCAAAAAAAGAGTAATAATTAATTTTTATTAATTATTACTTTCACTCACTACCTTTTTAATTATGAGAATATATGAAAAAAAATATTTAATGTTATTTGGAAACAAACAAGTATTTTATAAAAAGAACCAAATATACTTGTTAGTTGATGTCTTATAATAAGAATTAAAGAGAGTAGTTCAATATGTTTATTTTTTGGCCCGACATAAAAAAAATTTCTAGTTCCGCGAGTGTCCGTTTACAATTAACTTCATCATTAAACATCTTTAAATTGTGGAGAATGATTTATTTATTTATTTATTTTTGCCCGAGGGAGAATGAAAATTTAACAAGAGATTGAAATCAGATTCAAAACGTAGGTAACTATTGGTGTGTATGGCTATGGCGTGGGACATTAATTCTAGAACAAAAAGACAAAGCAGAGACAGACAACAAACAACCAAAAATCCTCGAAGTCGGAGCTCATAACTATGAGAGGGAGTTAGTAAATGTAATTTTTTTTAAAAAAAAATATATTATTACGAGGCAATGTTACCGTTCTCCTTCTATGCCTCCCATCTTTTAACTGAAACTTTTCCCCCTTTTTTTTTATTTATGATATTGTGTCGGAAAATGTCGAAATCCATACCACTCTGATTCTATTTATAAGTTCAGTTTGACCAAAAAATTTGGTCCTATTTATAAGTCCATTTTGACCAAATAAATGAGATTGTGACAATTTTGCCTATATTAATGATGATGAGAGAGATTGGCTAATTATGTTGGGAAGAGAAAAAGATGAGAGAGATTTGACAATAAATTTTAAAAGGTATCAATTCATAAATGAGGGTAAAGTTGGAAATTTGCTCTATAATCATTGAGATACCTAACTTTCCTTGGTACGTGAGATTTGGTCAAACTGGACTTATAAATAGGACCAGAGTGGTATATGAAAACTTATATACTCGAATTCTTATTATAAGGTACCAACTAATAATTTTCACAAACCAATAAAAATAATTAAAGTCGTTAAATTTATCCTAACATTTAAGTAGTTTCTAATAGTACTTTTACAAGTTGCATTAAATTATAATATGATATTAATTATTATTGTCACCAACTACCCTTATTAATTATGGGGATATATAGGAAAAATATTTAATGTTCTTTGAAAACAAGCAAGTGCTTTGTAAAAAGGAGCAAATACACTTGTTAGTTTGTATTTTATAATAAGAACTAGAGGGAGTAGTATGCTTTTAATAAATAATAGTTCTCATATTGTGATTTAATTATATTGAAAGAGATCAAAGGGAGGATGAAATTAGGTCCCAATTAAATAATAATAATAATATCAAAAAAGTCTTATAACTTGTCAATGATAGCTAATTCACTTGTCAACTCTTTTACTTATTATTGACGAACTATGAGACTTTACTGATATTATTTTTTTTATGTGAGAGACCTTAGTGTCATTTCCCTAGAGAAAAACTATAAATAGAGATTTTTGTTTATTTTTTTTGAAAAAAGTATTGTAACTTACCTCAAATTGATATCCATCCCCCAAGAAGATAGGGTAACTTTTAGCCTTTATACTTTTAATAAGTTTTAAATTTAATTTCTATTAATTTTTTTCGTTTCTATACTTTATGTTATCTAAAAGGTTGGTAATTACAGTTTTATAATGACTAGGATATGAATTTAACAGTGTAAACTTTGTTAACGTTATTAATATAGGGGGAAAAAATGGAAAATCATTAAAATTATAGAGACTATGATCAACAAAATTTGTTAAAAGTACAAATAGAAAAAGAACTTAAATGTGTGCAAATGGTTTCTGTCTGAAAAGATTTTGCACAATTTTTTTTTGATAGAAAAAAGTTTTGGAGGGGTTCGACATTAGTCCCTCCACCAAGGTCAGGGCACGGCCCCGGGCTCTATGAGCACTTACTAGGGACTTACGAGATCGCCTACCAAAGGAGTCCCAGCGACGACAGAGGGGATCGAACCCACGACCCAAGGGCCTAATCCTGGATCACTTACCATCTATACCAACTCACATTGGTATTTTGCACAATTGATTATTAGCTGCAAATATATATGGTTGAAGAAGGGTTGTGTAGTTAAAGATGATTGCACTAGGCCCCTTTGCCAAAATAGACTTTTTACATAGGACTTGTCCCAATTTTTCTGTTTTTCCAAGACTTACTGGTATGAGAGAAAATTTGTAAGCCGTGCATTTAATTACTCAATCTGATCTTTATTGTAAGACACCAATTAACAAGTTTGTTTGGTCATTTTTATAAGGCACTTGCTTGTTTCAATGAATATTAATTATTATTTTTCATGTCTTCCCATAATTAATAAGGGTAGTTGGTGATAGTAATAATTAGAGTAAAGACCCTTTCTGGTCCCTGACAAATAACACAGACCCCATTTGGTCCCTGACAAAAAAAAAGTACTTTTTAGTCCGTAAAAAGGACAAATAAGGGTCGATTGGCGGATATTTTGATCCCTCACAAATTTCCAAAAGGTCTTTTTTAGTCTCATAAAAAGGAAGAATAAGGGTTGTTTTTTTTTGTCAGATACCAGAAAGTGTATTTACTCTAATAATTAATATGATATTAGAGTTTAGGCCAATTAGTAGGGGTAATAGTGAAAATTACTTAGATTTTAGGTCAACTTTATTGACTTTAACTACTTTTATTGGTGTGTGAAAAAAGTTAGTTGGTGGCTTATAATAAAGATTAGAGGGAGTATCTTATTAAAGCATAATTTTTCTAAAACTAATTCACCCAAACGGCTTTTACTGGGTACTCCATTTTGTTTTACATTGAAACCCATCAAAATCAAATTTCAATTAAACAGACTTTATTGATTTTCAGCATAAAACCAATTAACCAAGCATTTGTAGTAAGAAGAAATCTTGCTCTATATGCCTTAGGTATTTCACCTTTTTGGTGAAATCAGCCTTTATTAATTTTTCAGCCAGAAAGAGTAAATACATGTTTGAGTTGGCATTAAAAAAATATATTTACCTAAGTCGATGTAAAACTCATCTCATATATTTACCTCATAAACCATAAATTACATTTAAAAAACAAATTTTACCGCTAACTCGAATAGGCATTAAAAGAAATATAGCTCTTTATAATTTGGGTATTGTATTATATGTACCACTCTGATCCTATTTATAAGTCTTTTTTTACCAAAAAATTTAGTCCTATTTATAAATCTAGTTTCAAGGTAATAAATGAAATTGTGACAATTTTGTCCATATTTAAATTATACCAATGAAAATAGAGAGAGAAGAAAGAGTTGAAAAATACCATTCATAAATAAGGGTAAAGTTGAAAATTTACCCCATAATAATTGAGTTAACTACCTTTACGTGTAATTTAGTTAAAAAAGACTTATAAATAAGATAGTGGTATTTCATCTCATAGATTTGGATTTAATGAATGGTTTCAAGTAATCCCTAATTCTTTTTCATCACAGCAATACAATTTCATTAACTAGGAAGCAGCAATATGCAATACAATTCAAACACTCCAAATTAAAAGTTCTAGAACAAAGACAAAACAAACATATAACTAAAACCAAGTTTTTTTTTGTAAAAAAAAAAAAAAGAAGAAGTTGTAGCCAGTGTTGTTAAAAACTAGTTCAAAAGCGTAAAAACTTACGTTTTTACTAGAGTCGTACATGCTGAAACACAAGTAAAAACTGTCCTGAGCAGAAACCGGTAGAAACTCCGCTCAAACACTTAAATAAGATAGTATTTAGTTAAAAAAGACTTATAAATAAGATAGTGGAACAGTGACGGAGGTCTCCTTATCCAATGAGAATAGCATGATTCGTGTGATGAAGTCTTCGCCACTGATAGGTCACCAAGTTTGCTTTACAAAAAATCACAGACACAGCCTCAGCGGAGGCCGGAAACTAATGTCTCGCCATTGGTAAGAAACAAAACTCCTTCAAGGGAAACCAGAGGACCAAAAGCCTCAATAGAGGAGGAACAGAATGCCATAAACCCAAACTCAACAAATATTCGCCCATCTACTCGTGTATCATTTTAATCAACTACGCGGAGAATATAATTATATGTTGCATAAAAATTATTCTTACAGCATCCAACGTCTCAGAGATCTCGAATTCAATTCTACTTGTTAGCTTCAGTCTATGGATAATAAATATAATAATGCTAATAATAGAGTTAATGTGCAAAAATACCTATAAACTTTTAGCAAAAATGCTTTTAACACCATATCTTTTTTGGAGGATGCCGCTGCCACCGGAGATGAGTGTTTGCGTAAAACCCATACCGTAGTTTTAGAAGCTCTTTACTGCAAGTTGTGACAAAAGTCTTTTCACATGTTTACCTCATAAATTGTAAAAGCTATTCTTCAAAATCTAAACCAAAGAGTAAAATGCACAAGCTATTTACCAGGGACTTGGCTTGAATCTGTTGCCATCCTTTACTTAAAATTGCGACGTTTTGGCGCAGTTTTAAGTGAACCTTTGCTTTTTTTAAAAAAAATCAGGGTACTGATATTGATGGGTATTAAAAAGATACTTTAGGCTATTGAAAAAAAATACTTTATGATTTTAAAAAATTATTTTAGGATCTTAAAAAAATATTCTAAAGTATATTTTTACTACTAGACACTAGATAGTAATGGAGGCGACGGTAACCATGGTTTAGTAGCGACAATGGTAGGTGCTAATAACAATAATGACATGGGAAGAGGTAATGGCGGCGACGAGGACAATAGAGGAGGAGGAGGTAGTGGTGGTCGCAAAGACAACAGTGTAGGGGTGGCGACGACAACGGTGGAGGAGGAGGAGGTAGTGGTGACGACAGCGGTGGAGGAAGATGAGGTAGTGGTGGTGGTGCGACAACAATGGAGGTGGCAATAACTTGGGATGGTGGCAACGACATGAGAGGATGAGGTTGTGGCGACAATGGCGATGATGGAGGAGGAGGTAGTAGTGGCGTCGCATAAATGTTAAAGGTGGCAACAGTGGGGGTGGTGGTGAGGCAGAGGAGGAAGTCATGGCAGTGGTGGCTGCGGCGGTGGAAGAGAAGGTAGAGGCGCAACGACGACAACGGTGGACGTGGCGGTGGTGACGATGGTGGAAGAGGTGGTAGTGGCGACAGTAGCAACAATAGAGGGGGTGGTGGCGGCGACAACGATGGGGAGAAGGAGGTAGTGGAGGCGGCAATTACGGTGTGATGTGGTTGGTGAAATGATAAAAGTGAAACAAAGACAAATAAGATTAAAGGGATTACCATTTGGGTTTTTTAATCAAGCAAAAGGGCGATAATAAGTATTTGTAGGGGATATGAATGAAAGATTACCAATTTTTTGGTAATTATTATTACCATAGTAAACCCTATTACTATGCTAAAGAGCAACCAAACATTATTCTCTTGATAATGCAATCATGATTACCATTTCAGACATGCAATGAGGTTGAACCAAACGAGCACGTACCTTCAATGAAATTAAAATGAATGTTATAGAAACATCCCTTATATATTAGAGATTCCATTTACATCCAACTAACCATTAGTTGACATTTAACATTGACTATTAAATATTTTCTCCGACTCCTCTTTCAACAAATGAATAAATATTTATATTTGTTTTAAATAATTTTTTATCCAACAAAAAATAATTCAAATACTGTAATACATATATGTTCAAAATTTTCAAGATATTATAAAATGTTTTAATTTTATTATATCATAAAAATTTAAATTCTCAACTTTCATCAAATTTATTGAAACTTATTTATTTAATTTTATTTTAAATGACTAAAAATATATTTCTTTCTTTGTTTTTTTTGCCAAGAGACCATGATTGAAAACTTATTCGAAAGGTTCTTCAAAAAAAAAAATTATTCGAAAGGAATTTTTTTATTCATCATAGTTATAAATAATATAAAATTGAGATATTACTTATACTAATTTTAAATTTTATTTTTTAAATACATTTTTACACAAATATTTACAAACATATTTATTTAAGTAAGCATCTAAAAAAATCATATTTAAATTAAGTTTTGTATGTCTACCATAATTAAACTAATGAATCATTTATCCCAATATGATAAAAATATTTAATAGATATATAAGTATTTGCAAAAGTATCAAATAAATTCAGAATAAAAATCTTAAATTATTTAAGCAATTTTAACCAAAATTAGGGAATTAGTAATAATGATGAAAGGTAAATTATTAAATAATTTTTTAAAATATAATTTTTAATTAAAAATAATTGTTTTAACGGAGTTAATGATTTAGAATTAGATGTATGTTTTTAAAATAGAGGAGAAGTTAGGTGATTAAGGCAAAATGTAAGGGAGATGAGAGTATTTTACTTATAATTTTCTTATGGCAAGTTAAATAAAGATAAAATATAAATCTGATTCCTCTCAATATTTTTCTTTCTCATCAAAATTACTGTATTTTTATTACCAAAAAAATTTCATTATCCCTTATTATTCTCTTCTTTTCTCATTTTCTGTCATGATCATTCTATTTGAGGAAAAGAAGCCGTCTACGAAATGTCGAATTGTAATATTTTGAGGTTGAAGTTTTTTTGACGATAGATTGAAACAAAAACAAAAACAAAAATCTCCCCAGCAGTTGCAACTCGCAGCAAGCAAACTCACAGCAGTGACAGCGATTGCCTATTGAATTGAAATCTCCGAGACCATCGGAAACAAATCTCTCGCCCCTTTCGGATGGCTCGCTTGTCTTCAAACCCCATTACTCTCCATAGATTCCGACCATGCCTGCAAGTCCTTCAACCTCCGCATATAATCGGAAACCCTCGCTACTCTCACCGCAAGACTCGCAGATTTCAGACCCTTGCTTGCCAAACAACTCCTAACCTGGACGAGACATCCACGACGGTAAAGTTTTTGTTGGTTAATTCTACGGAGTGTTCAGGTTTTCAAGAGTTCGAATGTTTTTCAATTTTCATCATTTGCTAAGCATCCTTGAACTTTCGCGTTCAGGAAATACCGATTAATGAGGCTACGGCCGTCAATGGTCAAACAAGCAAGGTTTCAAGCTCCCCTCTTGGTTCTTCTGGTCTTCCTGAATTCCCAAGCAAAGATATCAATAAGAAAATTGCAGCTGTTTCTGCTTTAGCTGCTGTGGGGCTTTTCTTATCTGCAAGATTGGATTTTGGCGTTTCATTGAAGGATATATCTTCTGTTGCATTACCTTACGAAGAGGTTTAATTGATTTCCACTGATTATTATTTCTTGTGTTACTCTGTTGTATTGCTTCCCAAGCAATTATAGATGTTCGGTCTATGCTGAATACTTAAAATCTTCTAGACGAAAGTGGCTTTTTGCTCTTCCTAAAAGCTGTAAAATGGTCCTCTTGTTACCCCTGATAATATCATAAAACTAGTCTATAGACAATTAACGAGCTGTGGGACTTGAACTACCAGAATGATTATGTGGCGCTAACTGCTTACGTGGCCATCAAAACATTGCAAAAGCAATTTTCTAAGCTATCAGTTCAAGTCTCCCAGAGTAATAAAGTGCAGCGTTTTGTTGGCCACATAAGTATTTAATGATCTTGGTGATCTTTGTTATATGTGGGTAAAAATTATTTTAAAATAGAAGTAACCTCGGAAAGCCTAAGACGAGATTTTTGGTCTTTAGAGCTTAGTTGATTCAATGTGTGTGTGTGTGACTCTGTGTGTAGAGAGGATCAAGTACAAAAAGCTAAATTCACAATATTATGTTTACCAATGTAAACGGTTCATTTATTAATGATATTCTAGGTCTTTAAAGATATGATATGATAATGGCTTATAATATGCAGTTAGTAGCTACTCTTACTAAACTTTGGTTTATTCATATGCTTTTTTATGTTTCAGCTATAGTTGTAATACTATCATATTTGCTAATGATTGTTGTACATTGTTGGTGGATGTTCCAGGCTCTTTCAAATGGGAAACCCACTGTAGTGGAATTTTATGCAGATTGGTGTGAAGTATGTAGGGAATTAGCTCCTGACGTGTACAAAGTAGAGCAGCAGTACAAGTAATGGCTTCTATTGCTGACATTGTTCTTTATATGTTCATATGTCTCTTTTGCTGCTTATTTGAATTGGTAACTTTTAGGAATCATACTTCAACTAATATTCAAATTGACGCTACTATGTTTTCAACACAGGGATCGAGTGAATTTTGTTATGTTGAACGTGGATAATACCAAGTGGGAGCAAGAGCTGGACGAGTTTGGTGTTGAGGGTATTCCGCACTTCGCATTCCTTGATAAAGAAGGGAACGAGGAGGGCAATGTAGTGGGCAGGTTTCCAAGGCAGTTCCTACTTGAGAATGTGGACGCCCTTGCCCGTGGAAAAGCATCGGTGCCTCATGCCCGTGTTGTGGGACAATATTCGAGTGCTGAGTCAAGGAAGTTGCACCAAGTTGTTGATCCCAGAAGTCATGGTTAGACAGCAAAGGTATTGTCTCTTCATAATAACTTATTCAATTTGTCAGTGAGAAGCATTTGAAGAGGCAACTCGTTGCTCTTGTATACTCTTTCCCGACATGAATTTCTTGTCATTTTGAACAACATTGTGCAAGTCTAATATGTAAATTCAAAAAGTAGATTATCAACCACTAGCTCAATTGATGCAATCTCAGGATACCCATCCCTAAATTATTCGTGTGAGCATGTTATTTGTTTTCTCATCCCACACAGGTCTTGCAACTCCTGACCATTCATATTTTGCTGGTTGGCTTGAAACGATATATAATTTTTCTGCACTGATTGTAACTCATGACTCACAACCCTGAATCTAACCCTCACTCTTTTAAAGTTAGAACGTTTGAGCTCAAGCTCAATGAGAGCATGCTTTTCTGTGAGGCTTAACAAGGAATAAAATATACTAGTTCTCAAACTAATGTAAAAGTTTGCTTAGATTTATGTAACGCTAACGCTAGTCACTTTAGAGTAGTGATAGCTACCCAAAATGATCAACACAAATTTTACTCATCAGATGAGTCAGTTTACTTCAGATTTTTTACCAACTTCTTTGCCACTCTATCCGACTTGAGGTCATAGACACCTTGATGAAGCAAAATATGTAATAATTAATGTGAGCTTAAATCTATAACATTTTTTTGGGTGGGGGAATGAAAAATCCATAATTTAATGCTGGGAGTTGAAGCATGTGCAAACAGAGCACAAGGACAGAAAACTTCATTGTTTATTGATTGATTCATCAACGTAGTGAAAAGCATGCAGGCTTATGCCGGTCATGGCGACATGACCAACCCTAAACAACATTATTAATTGGGAAAAGTATTTCTCCAGTCATTGGAGATAGAGTTATCTTCAGTGACCCCAAAACTACGTCGTTTTGAATTAATGAATGGTGTGTTAGTAATTTTAGGTGAATTAATGAAGGGTGTTTCGGTAAAATTTATATGATTAAAAAATAAACAAAATTACAAAATACCCTTCATTAATCCAAAACGACGTAGTTTTGGGGTCACTAAATATAACTCTATCTCCAGTGACTGGAGAAATCCTTTACCCTTATTAATAATATAATTATTGTTCGATGGTACCGATAATCCCCATCTTTATTTGCTCGGACGCCCATAAAAGTGAAAACCCATCCTATAATTTAAACGAACAACTTTTTTAATCCAGCACCTTTGGTTGCTTCGAGACTGATGACTCCCCATTACCTGCAGTAAAGGAACATTAATTTAGAAATACCATACTTCATCTTTTTAACTCATTGGGTTGGATTTTGCATAAAGATTTGCAAGCTTTGTTCTTTTGTTATTTATATTGCCGCGGGAAGAGAGTTTTGTCTTGTTTTATCTTTTTTTTCGGTTGCCCATCCGGTAGCTTCGCTCTGACTGATCCGAATCCGACCCGGGTCGCGCACCTGGCTATGGTGGGTGAGTCTTCCGGCGGGGTTTTTCTGCGTTCACAAGGCTCAAACCCAAGACTATGCTGAAGCGACACAAGCCGCTTACCACTTGTGCCAACCCCGTTGGTGTCTTGTTTTATCTTTTATTGAGATGCGATGCCTGTATTAGGAGGTTTAGCTTATTCCCCTAGTGTTTTGTCAGGGTGATTTTTTTTTTTTTTTTGTCGTCTTTCCCCTTGAATCTTTGGTCTACTTAGGTCTGAAATATGTTTACTACTCCTTGACATCCTTAATATAAAATATATTTGGGAGTTCATCTTGGTCATAAATATAAAACCTATTTTTTATATATTTCTTTTTCCTAACTTACTTTTATTGATGCCAGTCAACAATAATCAAGAAAAAGTGGGGAATGAAAGAACTAAGAAAGATGACTAGAATATTTTAGAAAATATACATCATATAATAATCTAATTAAATTAGATGAATAAGTCATATTATATTTCTTCCCAGAACTGAAGATTTATTGAAGGTGATCTGTGATATTGTGTTCTGCAAGTTTTCAAGTGAATGCATTAAGCCCTGTTGCCTTTCATGGCTATAAAAGTTTGCCATAAAGAAGACCAGATACCATGCAAACTAGTTCTAAAAGTGTGTAATTGACCCAAACTAATCAAACAACAATAAACCTAACCTTATTCCGCTAAGTGGGTCGGTTATGCTAATAAGCCAAACCAACTTAATCCCCGGGGAAAAAGAACACCCCTGTTGCAATATAATGAGAAGCTTTAATTACCTTGAGCAGAAGTTGCAGGCTGTGATGGTTGGTCAGTGGAAGAGGCAGAAGAAGCTTGAGAGGGGATAACAACACCAGGCCAAGATTGGCACATACAGTGGTTTCCCTCCTCAATTTTTGCATATAAGCTTTTGAGGTGCTTCCCACACCCTCCCCATGTATATTTCCCACAGCTTCTGCACTCTACTCTGTAGCACATCCTTCCTAGCTTTGATGATCCTTTGTTTTCCACCTCAAACTATGTCAACCGATGTTTCCTTCTATATATACACAACACACACACACCACTCCTGGCTGTAACTTGGGTTTCATCAGCCCTTCTCTTAGTTTTGTCTTTTACAATCACCACTTGCATCAGAACAGCTTGCCACTGAACGTAACGCCTTCCTCTTTGTAACACAAAGGAACATTCCATCGCACATTATATTGTTAATCCTCATCAATTTGTCTTCTGTATGGTGTGAATCTGTTCGGCTGTGTCTTGGTTGTCTGGTTTTCACACTAGCAATAAAGCAGTTTTCTAAATTTTTCTTCTTTCCCTTTTTAACTATCTGATATATGGTATTGTCGGGAGAATCAATTTGAAATAACTATTGACAATGCCTAGGCTCTGAATCTATTGATGAGAGAAAGCTGCGAAGAACATCCTTATTATGATTTAATAGAGGGAAAAAGGGAGATATATAACAGGATTTGGAACGTTGAGTTTAACTTTGTTAATAAAGAAAATGTTTTGGAAGCTACTATTAGGTTTTTTTAGGTTAGTCTATGGTATGATTCTATCTTTTACGCCATGGATAACTCTCCACCTTGAATCTTGAACAATTCTAGGGCGGCTTCTTTGTTTTGTGTTCTTATATATATATTTATATTACTGATTTGTAATGAAAGTGTCTTTTCTATTAAAAAAAATTCTCGGAAGATAATTTGTTTTAATTCGCAAATTTTAGCATCAAACATCATGAGGCCTCCTCATTAATATCGACTCGACTTTCATATACATAAGCTTTGAAAAAAGAAAAGACCAAGAAATACTGATCTGGCGATCATTACTAGGCAAGCATGACATAATTTTGATTCGGATTCTTCACTTGCGGAATATGACAACCCCAAGAAAAAATCACTACTATATCTGATTCTAAATATAAGACAAATCTGTAGTGTACACTACAAACTATGTTCTATATTTAATACCGAAGGAGTATTTTTTAGCATACTTCACGTTTATCCAGCTTCTGTGAACTGGTAGGGAGATAGTTTCTGCGATGCAAAGGGTAATCTTTCTTTTTTGCAGTAAAACTCCTCACCTCTTCAGAAATGGAAGTAAATTTACTATGAAGAAACAAACTCAACGAGAAACCTTACAGGCACCTGCATGTGGCGATCGACCTTGTTTAGCTTATAAGTTGACTAAAAAATGAACAAGACACAGTACAAGATGATACCGTCATTTATTTGATTCGACAATATGCTTACATTCAACAAACCGACGCTCTTAAGGAATTTTTTCAATCAAATTTTCGGTACAGATGAAAGGTTTTCTTGTGTTCATCTTGAACCTGAGTATTTAGCCTCCACATGAACTTTCTCTCTAAGTAACCCTCAGCTTACTCTTTACTCCTCAGGGTTATAACAAACGCTTTTTTATCACAAGTAACTACTAGAGATTAAACAGAGGTAGAAGACTCTATATATAAACTCAGGTTTTGATCTCTTTTCCCCTTTCTTCCTTGTTCCTTCAATGAAACTTCACTTCATAGATGCTAGCCACAGAAGAAGCTCTCTGTCCCTCCTAGCATACTCTGATATTACTTTCTAACTAAAATTTATACAACATTAGGACCGAAATCTGGTTACGTCAAGAGGTATTGCAATCATCTTTATGTTTGAATGATTATATATGGTGTTAGTGTCTTGTACACTTGCATTTGAGGCTCTCCTCTTAAAGCCGTAACAGGGTGCAAGTTTCCAATGGGAAGTGGAAAGAGTTGAAGTGCCAGAACCTGTATGTGATGCATGCGCTCACTATTCCTGAAGATGATGTCCTTCTAGGTTTGATTTATTGCAGTAAGTTGTTTCATTTGTTCCCATTTCTTAAGTCCACATACTTGAGTTTTAAGCGATGTGTCTAGTTAGAAATCACATTCTGCAAATATCTCCCAAAAGTGCAACGGATCTAAACTCCTTGTATTGGGTTCAATCTGGATTCTTAGACTCATTTTAAGAACAAGGATAGTACTAGTTCCGATTTTGGCAAATTGTCGTTCATCTCCAGGTGGCTGTGGGAGCTCCATTGACAAGTTATAGTTCAGATTTTGACAAATTTTTCTTTAAATATTTAGAAGTTGTATTTTGAATAGTTGTTTTCTGACTTTAGAATTCTGAAAACAAGTGGTAGTTTGGATTTTGATATTATGTATTTCAGATTTTGCAAGTTATTTCTTAAGCATTAATAAGTTATAGTTTGAATTTTGAAAAGTTATTTCACATTAGAGCTCTAATAACAAGTTTTAGTTTGAATTTTAATCAGTTGTTTCTTAACCGGTCTTTTAAATATTGACTACTTATTCTTAAAATATTAACAAGTTATAACTTTGCAACGATGAGTCAACTTTAACTTTTGTTGGGTAAGAGTAATTTTCTCCTTAATATAAGGTTAAGGTGCAGATTTGTCCTAAATTTTTTTACTAGGAACAATTTGAAAAAATCTTTCATGTTCGGTATTGCCTCAAAAGTATTAAAATTAAGTAACGTTGCCATTTTTCGTTAAAAAAAATTAATAATTAACATCAATTTTTAACAGTCAATATTAATTTTTTTAATAATATGACAATATTGCTACATTTCTAAACCTGAAAAAACTTTAATAATATGACGAGATAGGATATTCTCACTACCTACTTATTTCACTACATTTTCACTACCAGTTTCTCATATTAAATCTACTATTTGATCCAACGGTTCTAATTTAACCTACTTAATCTCTTTTTCCTTCTCCACATTTCTCCCTCTTCCCTTCCGTTCTCTGCGCCCCTCCTCCCAGCAATCGCCGCCATCGCAACTCCCCTCTTCCTCACTCCACCGTCCCTCCCCCTTCTCTGCTCCCCTCTTCCTCACTCCACCGTCCCTCCCCCTTCTCTGCTCCCCTCTTCCTCACTCCACCGACTACAGAGGTGGTGCAGGGAAAGAACCCGACTATACTCAACAAGTTCCTGACTACAGAGGTGGTGCAGGGCATAGACGATTATACTCAACAAGTTCCCAACTACAGTTTTGGTGCAGGGAAAGGACCCGTACGAACACGTCATGATGATAAGTATGATTATTAATTATTCAAACCAGAGTACAGTTCCCGACTACAGTTTTTGTCCATTTTTTGCCTCGAAAAAGTGCCTGCGAAATTTAATCTTACTCTGGTTTTATTTTCCCCGTGTTTTTTGTGACAGTTGATCATGCCACCTTTGATTAATTAGGGATTATTTTCGTTATCATTGCAAATATATCATAAAATTGCTCGCTTCATGAGAAAGATATGTCTTGTATGGACCTTCAAAAACATGTGGGCTCAATGAAAATTTTCTAAAAGTTAGTAAATTAGTCAACGTAATATGAATCTTAGTTCAATTTATATGTTTGTTTGTGTGAATGTTGGTTGAAATTAACGTCAATTTGCTAATTCGAAGCATATGTACAGATCTTATCACAGGTTGATGCATTGGGCTCCACAAATTTCCCACTGGTATGTGAAATTTTACAGTTGTGCTGCTTTTAGAACTCTCAGATACCTGTTGTAGTGGATACTTTTGAGCAACTATGCAGCTCTTCCCTCGTTTCTCTTGATAAAACAATAAATTATCTATGTAAGCCTCTGAACTTTAGAGGTTGTAAAAGTGAATACACAGTAATGGTTTGCATATTAGAATGAGGCATATTTGTTGTTGGATAATATTCACAACTTTGTTACTTATGCAGAATCTCATTGCCATTAAACCTGGAATCCAGAGGATTACAGGCATTACGATGTCTGACACAAGGGAGAAGAAATCATATGAACCTTTGCCTGATGTAGAGGTTCGTTATTGTAGGCATTGATTCTATATCTCATAAACAACTTAGCAGATGCAGTGCCTTGTTTACAAGTTTTCTTTTAGACCTCATTTGATGATGTTTACAACTTTGTTACTTGCGACGTTTTGCAGATTTTTGTGGAAATGGATTGAACTTCGTGGTTAGAACAACCACTTGGGCCGAAGAAGCAAAGCAGACTAAACTGGTGATAAAGAGACATTTAAAGATATGCCAGAAGTGGGTTTCATTAAAGCGTAATTGGTCTACTTATCTTTCGTTAAGGTGGTCTACGGAACAAACTCTCAGAATTTGACACTTGACACTACCATCTTCCTGAGGATTGATCTGGTTCTGTCCACTAGTCATGATTTTGCATTGTTGATGGGTCTATAATGAGGTTGATCAAAGTACTCACAAACTCTAGCTTGGAATCTCTGATGCCTCTAGGCTTTTAGATTATTAGTTAAGTCCAATGTATCTTCTAGGAGTCCTAAAGTGTTTCTAAAACTTCATAGGTCAAATGCTTTGTAATTTATTGGAGCAGTTGGTGGTTTGTCATTGAGGAGGCACATAACTCGATTTTGTTGGATAAAATAGCTTTGTTATCATTGAACTTTACTCTTCCCTTGGTGGATGTGTACATCACAATCATTTTTTACTTTGAGATCGAAGCTTGACTATATTATGGCAAAAAAAAGTTTTTTATTTTTATTTTTATTACAAGGTTAAATACTAACGGCCTGAGATGTTTCCTAAGTAAATAGGAAAATATTTCTATGTCTATTTGCTGTATTAGTTTAGGGCTAGAAAAAAGGTTCAAGTTATAAATAATAAACTAAATAATAATCATCCAACAAATGTCATGTAACCCAAAATAATAATAAAAAACATAATTTGAGTCAATGTAAAATTTTCTCTGTACATGTACGTTTATTATGTCCTCGTTTCTTGCAATTTCCACAAATATTAGTATTCTTTGACGCTTCTTCAATCCCACTATGAATTCTATGTCCCTGTGACATATTGTGCGACTCCTTTTTTCAACATTTTGTCTGTGAAATGTTGGGATCCTTCAATCTCATCATAGATGATACTTCAGTTTGAGAACTCAAGTATTGTAAATCGAAATCCTCAAGACCAATACTATCATCAAGTCTTGGAAATTTTTCTAAAGCTTCAGTGAGAGAATCAAGACAATCACAAGCGAACTTAGCTCCTTCATTAGACCTATCTGCAAGATCAATAAGTTTGGAAAATTTAGAGCGTATATCAAAGCCGCGAAGGAGTCCTTCTCCATCAAAATGACAAATGTCCTTATTTATACAAATTTTATCATTTCCTTCCTTCCTCCATCTTTTCAAAATCAGCCGATTCTCATTAGCACCCCAAACATGATAGCATTTAGGACAGAAAAGTTCGTTTGGGATAGCGGCGGTAGAAGTGGCTTTTTTTTCTGATGTGCTTTTCTTGCTGGACTTTTTTTTTCTGATGGACTTTTTCGGATGTGATTTGTGTTTGGAATAATGGTGGTAGAAGTGATTTTTTTCTTGATGGGCACTTGTTTGGCATGGCTTTTGAAATGATAGATGAGATGGAAAATGACTGAAAAATGGTATGAATTACACACACACATATATATATTGTTTAAAATGGGATAATTTGGGATGAAAAATTAAAATTAAATATAAATTTGTTAAATAAAAAAGTGAAATTATCATTAAAAAAATTACAACATTAAATTTTGAACTAATGAACTGAACAATATGTAAATTTTTACTTATTAAATTATATTGTTTTTATGTTGGAAGACAAAAATATCTGCACAGCTTTGAAACTATGCAAAATATATATAGAATAAAAAAATCATTTTTTTGGTCAAAATAAAAAAAAATCATTTCATTAACGTAAATCAAAGTAAATCTCCAATATTTCATTATTCATCAACAACCGTGAAAGGAAATTTTTTTTGAATAGGAGATAGGAGAGTAGTACCAAGCATAAATCAAAAAGTTTGTATGACTTTTTGGGGAGGTGGGGTACAACGGTCAAAAGATGAGAAGCATGAAGCTTGATGTGATGAGAAGCAAAAGCAACCACATCTTGCTTAAAAAAAAAAAAACAGCTTTAAACTTGAAGCATATCAAATTATTATTTCATTCAAACACACAAAAATTTTGCTTCTCCTCTCACTGTCTCACTGTGCGTTCGTTGTGCTTATTGTAGCGTTCACAGCTATGCCAAACAGGTACAAAGCCTCAGAGTCAGCGGCGCAGCAGAGGATCCGGAGTTCATCTGTGAGTGCCTTTTGCATACGTGTCAAGCATTGAGATGGTTGAGATGATTCGGCAACCACAGACCACAAATCCAACATTCATTCGCTCCCACTATCACTATATTATCATGAATCACTCTCGTGTCTCCTCTCCCCTCAAGCTTAGATCCATGGCTTCCACACTTTCACCTCTGAACCGAACTCTTTCACTTCCTCCTGTGCGCAATACATCATCCTCCTGCAAGGCCCACGCTACAAAACTTTCGCCGGCATTTCCAATCAACGCATTGTCAGGGCGGAGGCAGTTGCTATTCTTCCTGACGGCGTCTACGGCAGTTACGGCGAGGGAACCGACGGCCATGGCGCAGGACATTCCTCTGTTTGGATTTCGGAAGAATCTTAGGAAGGCAGAGGAAGCAGCCGAGGAGATTGTGAGAGAGGGCTTCGAAGCCGCCGACAAAGGGCTGGTAACAGCGGAGCGTGGTCTGGTAACGGCGGAGCGTGGAATTGAGGCAGCGGAGAAGGGCGTAGAAGTGGCAGAGAGGGAGATATCCGATACGTTGAGTTTTGGTGGGTTGGCACAGGCAGGAGTGGTGGCTGGAGCAGAGGTTTTTGGTGTTCTGGTTGCAACGGCCGCAGTGAACGGTATTCTGGGGCCGGAAGCTCAAAAGTCATGACGTTACAGACTAATGCGTCTAATGTTTATCGATCAACTTGCAATGGGTTTTTGTGTGAGTATTTAATGTCTATTCTGTAAATCGTGCGAGAAGAACTATTGTATTTTAGCTTGACACGAACGCATTAACTTGGTACGTACCATAAAGTGCAAAGCTGAATTGATCAATAAATCTATATGTATTGGTGTATAATCTGTAACTTCCTTTGAATATTTCTTATCTTATGCTTCAGTAGTCATCACACTCTTGCTATGATATACGAAAGATGTTCCGAAGTTATACATGTCTTTAATAGTTGTTTATTTGTTCAAAGCACATAATGGTATAGAAAAACATAATGAACCACATTCCCGTATTATCTTGGTTGCATCATAAGTTGTCAGCTTGATTCAAGGAGAGGGAAGAAGGAAACTAAGGCCATTGAGTATTATATAAGCTGGTTCATGTCCGACCAACGATATGATATGATATGATATGATATAGCTCCTCCAGAGATTGTTGAACATTATCCATCTGCAGGAACAGTCAAAGTCTGAGTTCTTAAGTTCTCATGAATATGAGAGGCCCCTGGTGATGTGGTGCATGTAGTTTCCTCCATTTTATTGCATCCACTGCTTTTGATGTATTCTAACTCCTCTGCCACCTCCATCATAGCAGGCCTGATGTCTCTTCGTGAATCAAGGCATCTAAATGCGAGTTCGGCCACCTTGTGAACAGAATAGTTGGTCCATTCATCCTCATGTGATGACAGTAAAGGATCCACTATCTCCTCCACACAACCCCTTCCAATCCTATCAACTGCAAGTGCAGCCAAATTAACCTCATTCTTAGGTCGAGAAAAATCAACCACTTTCAGGGCAGTTATTATCTCTACTAAAACCACCCCAAAACTATAGACATCACTCTTGTCAGAGAGGTGGAAATTGTGCTCATATGAAGGGTCAACATAGCCTGGCGTCCCTCGTGGACCGGTGGAGATATGTGATATATCTGCTATGCCAAGCCTAGAAAGCCCAAAATCTGCCACTTTTGATTTGAAGTCGTAATCCAGCAGTATATTGCTGGACTTTATGTCTCTATGGTAGATTGGAGGATCAATGGCAGAATGCAGATATGCTATAGCATTGGCAGTTTCAGAAGCAACGGTGAGCCTTGTTATCCATGGAAGTACATTACTCCTTTGCCTTTGTAAATGCTGAGATAGTGTTCCATTGGGCACAAATTCAAAAACGATTATTTGCTTAGTTTCTCCTATCCAGCAACCCAAGATACGGACTAAATTTGGGTGACTCACAAGAGAAAGGAGCTTGATCTCATTTATGACACGGACAACGTTGTTATTATCTCGACTCTTTATCTTTTTTATTGCAACCCATTGATTGTGAAGTTTCCCCAAATAAACTGTGCCAAAAGCCCCAGATCCCAGCTTCCGTTGGTCAGAGAAAAAATTAGTGGCTGCTTCGATTTCGTTGTACGGGTAGACTACAAGACTAGAGTTACCTAAAACTTCACGTAACAGCTGCTCTGCTCTCTTTCTCAAATGCCGCAGGATGATGTCATATAGAAACCACGCAAGAAGTCCCAGAAAAAGTGCAGCCGAAATCCCTACACACAATTATGTGATGTTAGTGTAAGTTTTTTTTTTTTTTTTTTTGCTATAAAAATTTTAGGAAAGGGGTTGGGCTCACCCACAATCCAAGGGCAGGGCGCTTGGAGCCCAGTCCGCAAGGCATACTGGACAGAGAGTACACATGCCTCCACCTCTACCAGCGTTTCCACTGCTTCCCAGACCCCTAGGATGCCTCCCCCAACGCCTTGACCAACGCAGGGATCGAACCCCTTCCTTTGAGGTGAGGAAGTTCGACCCCCTTGCCAGTTGAACCCAAGGACGAGGGGTATGTTAGTGTAAGTTAAGTCCGAATGAGTGAACAATGGGTCGTAGACAGAGCGCTAAGTGACTGATACTGCAAGCTAGAAACTAGGAACAAGACAGTCCTTACTTATTAGAGTATGTATAATGGGATATGTTGATTAGGTGTATTGGGCCTGAGTTAATGGTATATAGACGGCCCACTATTAATTTGTGTGTATAAATATAGAGATAGATCTGTGTTGTATAGTTGATGACATTTTATTACAGACTATTAATAATATAATAGAGTAGCTTCAGCTACTGGGTTATTCAGTGGAAATATTACTCATCATTAAACAGCAATCTCAACTTCGCACTCATTTACTTTCTTTCACTTATGGCCTCAGCTAGAGAAACAACTTGCTTGCTCCTTCCTCTTTCTAGGGAGGAAGATGATCTTATCATGCGAAGTTCAAAGAAGATTAAGAATGAAGATAACAGTAGTGGAAAAGTTGTCTTGAAGGAGGAATGGCCTCAGCTGGGAAACAGAGGAATGGAATATTTTAAGGGGGGGTCATTCGTTTGCTGAGAAGCTGAAAGGAAAGACTGAAAGACTGGCAAGGATGATAGTTCAGATGAAGAGGACAACAAGGAGATGAAAGAGCATTCTGAAGACGATATGTTGGAAGATGAGCAAGGGGTTGAGGATTGTGAGCCTTTGTGCAATACTGAGGAGGACCTAACTAGGAATTTTCCCTCGTTTTCCTTCTCGAAAAAGATGAAGAAGTGTCTCTATAGAGCGTGGCGGAAGGCGGTGATAGTCAAGCTACTGGATAGGAACTTTGGATATAAGGCTCTGTTGTCTCGACTACAAATACTAGGGCAAAAAGGGGTATGGTGAGTCTCATAAACATTGCCATGGCTTCTACGTGGTAAAGCTTTCCAATAGAGATGATTATATTAATGTGTTAACTGGAAGTCCATGGATGATATATGATCATTATCTTACTATAAGACCGTGGGAACCAAATTTCATTCCTGCAAGGGCCAAGATCAAGAAGGTTGCGGTATGGGTCAGAATGCCAAATGTTTTCTTGGAGTATTATGATTAGGAAACTTTGACTATCATAGAAAACAGGATTGGTGAAACAATTAAAATTGATATGAACAGTTCATGTCAATCAAGAGGTCACTATGCCCATAATTGTGTTCTTGTGGACCTGGAGAAGCAACTCATGTCCGGGTTCCGGTTAGATGGTGTGGATTACTTCTTGGAGTACAAGGGACTACATATGCTATGCAACACCTGTGGTATATATGGACATACAGGGGAAACCTACCCTTCGAAGAAAAAACAGAGTATCAATGGAGAGAAGTTATTAGAAGGAATGCAAGAATCATCGGAAGCTAATGATCGATAGCAAGATGGAGCTCCCAATTCTTATCGGGATCAATGGAGAATAGAGTAGAAACACCGATGACAACGTAAGGTGAAGGATAGCAAAGAGGGCCTACTGAAGCATGACTCAAAAGGGTCTTGCTTTGAAATCCTGGTGGAGGTGGAAGACAGATAGCATGTTGAGGCTACCAATGGGGAGGTACAAGGTATTGTGGCACAGAAAGTGGAGACATGACATACCCCTCATCGGGTCATTTCTATGCGCACTTCGAAAGGTCGAAAAAAAAGAGTAATATATTGGAAACATAGTATCGATCTAACAGGGAGGACCACAACGAGATGCGAGACGAACAATCCTCTGAGATGAGAAAACAAGTTGAGAAAACATCATGAGAAAAGAAAACTAGAGAGTTGTGTATGCTTACACGTCTAAATAGCATGATGAGACATACTGCCAATGAGAAAGTAGTAAACGATTATTATTATTATTTATTTTTTTGATATAAAAAGGTTTTGGAGGGGTTCGACATCAGTTCCCCACCAAGGCCAGGGCACGGCCCTGGGCTCTTTGAGCACTTAATGGGGACTTACGAGATCGCCTACCAAAGGTGTTCCAACGACGGCAGCGGGGATCGAACACACATCCCTTTGGGACTTGACCAAATCCATTACCTTCTATGCCAACTCACTTTGGCAGTATTAAACGATTAGATGAAGATGATGGGACCAATATTGAGTGATGATCAGACTGTTACTGGGGTGGGCTGGAACACGGAGGCCCAAAGGGAGGTAGTAGTATTAGACCCAGGTGATAAATAAATGATGGAAGCAGGCCCAGACGCATACGAAACTAGCCCAATCATTCCTGAATTATCAAAAAGCAATGAAGATGGTGGCTTGGTGGACAACTATTAGGTTCCAGAGACCCAATCTCTCTAATGGGAGTCAAGGCCCCTTTAGAATAAATCATTTTTTTATGGAAAAAATTTTATTTTGAAATATAAGGGGAGTGGGTCAAAAAGCTCTCCTAAGAAATTTAAAAATAGTGTGTGATGGGCCCAAGCCCAATTTATTTATTCTCGTTGAAACTAAATGCAGTTCAAAGCTTCCTTTTCGACTGTTAACAGCATGGACATTTGACGCTATGAAATTAGTTCCCAATAAAGGCAGATCTGGCGGTCTGGCTCTCTTATGGTGTAGTAATGTCATTCGTATAAACGTGCTTACAGATGATGGGTTGTTCATTCATGTAGATTGTGAGCTCCAGGGACAACCCCCATTCCTATTGACACAGATTATGCGGTCCCCCATCCCAATCTTCGAACCATTCTCTGGGATGAATTGAAACTCCTAGTAGCATCGATTTCAAAACCATGGATTGTGATAGGAGATTTTAATGATATCATCTCAACAGTTGAGCGTATTAGTGGTATGCATCGCAATCTTAAGAGAATCCAATGGTTCCATAATCGTGTAATGGAATGCAAACTCTCCAATCTGGGATTCTAAGGGCCTCGATTTACATGGAAGGGACCGAAGATCTCCGGGTGCTCTCGTTTGTTTGAAACATTGGATCGTGGTCTTATTAATAGGAGATTCCTCACTGACATGAGAAATGTGATTATTAAGGTACTTCCTCAAACATCCTTCTCTGATCATAACCCCTTGATTTTAACTTTTCAAAGTGCAGCTACTTCCACGGCCGTTTCAATTCGAAGCGATGTGGTTGTTTCATGATTCCTTTGATAGCTTCCTTAACGATAATTGGAAGAATGACACAGACATGGTAGAATCCTTACAGGGAGTCCAGAATGCTGTTATTGATTGGAACAAGAATTGTTTTGGTTTTGTTGAGAGATATAAAAGGATTCTTTTAACAAGACTAGCAGGAAAACAAAAGTCACTGAGATACCCTGCTTCTAGTTATCTCTGTTTTCAGAAAGAGTTTTAGGCAAAACTTAAGGAACTTCTAAAAGAAGAAGAAATTAAGTGGTTCCAAAAAGCCAAAAAACAAATTGGGTTACTAAGGGATATAGGAATACCCGCTATTACCATCTAAAAGCCACAATGAGACAACGAAGGAACAAGATTTTAATGTTGAAAGATGACTCAGGGGCATGGGTTGAAAACAAGAATGAATTGAAATCTATAGTGGTGCATAACTTCCAAAATCTATATAAAGACGAAGGAGGACCTCAGAGGGGTTTAACCACTGATATTAAGTTTCTGTCTTTAGGAACTAATTCCTTGTAGCATTTGGGACGAGTCCCAATTGATGAGGAAATCAAAAGGGCTCTGTTCTCAATAGGCCCTTATAAGTCAGCTGGATGTCATGGATTTCCTCCGATCTTTTTCCAATCCAAATGGGAAATTGTGGGGCCAGCTTTATGCAATGTTGTTCAATTAGTGTTTCAAGGGGAGAAGGTTCTTGATGAACATAATAAAACTCTGATTTCTCTTATACCAAAGAGAGATAAATCGGAAGCGGTGGGACACTTTCGATCGATCTCCTTATGTTCAGTACATTATAAGTGTATTACTAAGGCTATTATTGGGCGACCCAGGCACCCGATGGATTCAATTATTTCGCCATTCCAATCAAGCTTCATCAAATGAAGGCAAATACATGATAATATAATTGTGGACCAAGAAATTATGCATACTATGAAAAAGGCTAGAGGAAGGAAAGGCTTGATGGCAATGAAAATAAATCTAGAGAAGGCCTATGGTGAGATCCAATGTGATTTCTTGCAGCAGGTGCTTGTGGAAATAGGGCTGGAAATCAAATTTATTAATATGATCATGGAGTATGTTACATCAATGTCATATAACATACTCTGGAATGGATCAAAGATGGAATTCTTCCTTGCTCGAAGAGGTCTTAGACAAGGAAACCCAATATCCCTCTCTTGTTTGTGCTTTGCATGGACAAGCTATCACATCTAATTTGTGATGAAGTGAGCTTGGGAAAGTGGAAACCAATCCTAGTTTCTAAAGACGGACCGGTTGTCTCCCATCTAATGTTTGCAGATGTTTTGCTATGATTTCTTCGAGAGGCAATAGAGACACGTGCATATTGTATGAAGCCATGTATGAAAAGATTTTGTGAGGCTTCGGGCGAATTGATCAGCATTGCTAAATCCTTGATTTTTTTTCTCACTATGAGTACCTATAGTTCTAAAACGGAGCATCCCTAGTATCTCAGGCATGCGTATTTCAACAGAAATTGGAAGATACTTGGTGTTCCCATTATCAAGAAAGAAGAATGCTTTTGAGACTTTTAACTATATTATTGATAGAGTTCGATTGAAACTATTAACATGGAAAGGGAAGTGCTTATCCACAACAAGAAGAATTACCTTGGCCAAGTCGATGATTACATCCATTCCCCTGTATCCTATGTAAGTGGGGAGAATTCCTTTAGCCATTTGCCAGAAAGTAGAGAGAATTCAACGGAACTTCGTTTAGGGAAATCTCGAATCATCAAAAGGATTTCATCCTGTAGGGTGGAACCAACTACTTCTACCAAAGAATCAGGGTAGGCTGGGTTTTAAAAGACTCTCCTCGTTGAACAAAGCTTGTGGAGGTGAAAGTAACATGGAAGCTTCTAAATGGCTCAAATGGTATGTGGGCAGAGGCAATGGCGGATTTAGGGGGGCTAGGGGTGGCCCCCGCCCCCCTAAAGTTAAATATTTATATATTATCAAAGGACTAAAATGAAATAATTTAGTTTTTTGAGGGACTACAATGAAATATTGAAAACTATTATTGGTTTAAATGTAATTTTCATAAACTATGGGCACTTTTCTGTAATTTTATCTGACCCTCTTTTCACATATTTGCAATTCCCAAAAATTCTGGGGAATTTCCTGACATTTTTTCCATTCCTAAAAATATTAATTTTGAACCAATTAACATTTTTCCAAAATCTCGCCCCCGTCGTTAAAATTCCTGGCTCCGCCCCTGGGCAGAGGTGCTATTATGGAAATATATGCTCAGGGATTAAGGAAATTTACTAAATAACCGGAGCACTGATTCATTATTCTGGAAATTCCTAATAAAATAGCGTGATTTACTAGACAGAGGTTCAAGATGGATTATTCGAAATGACTTTAATGTACAATTTTTCCAAGACAAATGGATGTTTCCAGATAGTTCATTGATGGAAGTTTGTCTCAGACAACTTTCGGACGGCGAGGCAAATAGCACAGTTTCTGATTGGGTTATTAATAGGGGATGGGATTTTTTCTCATGTCAATTCTTCCATGCCAGGTGATTCAAAAGCTTATATCTACTATACCACCAAGGCCTGAAGCAGGTGGGGTTATATTAGCATGGAACGGGACGAGTATTGGTGCTTTCACAGTTAAAAGTGCATATAGACTGCTGGAGAGTGGCTCTGAAAGATCGGAGGAGAATTTGTTCCGGAATATTTGGAGATGGAAAAGAGCGGAACGCATACGTGTTTTCATGTGGATGGCATTCCAAGAAAGACTTCCTACTAATCTTTGGAGGAGTCACTGGTCACAAGCATCACCAATATGCTCCTATTGTTGTGAGGAGGCTGAATCAGTCCTGCATATCCTCCGAGATTGCAATTTTGCGAAAAGATTATGGTATGATTTGATTAACCCCATTTATATTAATAAGTTTTTTCGTTCTGCGTTAAAGGACTGGGGGAAAATGAACCTTAAAGGGGACCTTGGTACCCAGAGGATTGAAGATTGGAATTTGCTTTGGGGTGTGGTAATTTGGAAACTTTGGATCTTGAGAAACAATGAGGTTTTCGATGATAATTTTAAAAATCCTGAGAACCCAGCTGAGGTAGTGTTGCGAAGCTGGAAAAATTTAGTTCAGCTACAGGAGCCTTTAGAAGGATTTCAATAACTGTTTGTGCACTCCTTGAAGTGGGAACCCCCTAATCTAGGTTGGGTTAAGGTTAATGTGGATGGTGCGGTCACAAGGTCGGGAAGTCGTGTTGGTTGTGGGGGAGTTAATTATAAAGGATCATGGAGGACAGTGGGTTGCTGGTTTTATCCATGATCTGGGTATATGTGGTATTTTGAGGCTGAGGAACGGGTTGTGGTCAAGGGCCTCAATTTAGCATGGGAGTTGCGCTTACGAAAGGTTGTCCTAGAATCAGATGCCATGGAACTAATTAACCTGTTGCATGATGGGTCCTCAAAGATAAAAGAAAGTCTGTTGTTTGGTAGGATCAAAGAGTTCATGTTAGATGGTGGGTATTAGAGATCAAATATATTCCACGAGAATGGAACAAAGTTGCAGACACCCTGGCAAAAAAGGGCTTATCAACCTCAGCTTTCTTAGATATGTGCCTAGAGTACTTATGGGCAGTACTTTCTGAAGACAATCTGGGATTTAATTCCCCTTTATAATTTTCTTTAGGAATGTTTGTTAATTCCCTTGTAAAAATAAATAAATAAACAGCTTTCTCAGGATAGAAAAATTCTCCAATTAGGCATGGAAAGAGAAACATATACGTTGGGGCTGATCAAAACATAACGGCACAAGAGAACCCAGGTCTTACCTCCACCAACTTTCCCAAGTTTGGATGTAAGGTGCGCGCAATAGTAGTCATCTGTTGACAATACAACAAACAAAAGATATAGCAATGAGCAAAAATGTTCACTGGGCTTTTGTCTTCGTCTTTCAAGTTTTTTCTGGGTACAACTTCGTCTTTCAAGTTCCTGTTTCGTGTTTTCTCCCTTTCATTTTTTGTTTAGATCTCTCTCTCTCTCTCTCTCTCTAAAAATTATAATAAGACAGAAAAAGGGAATGTAATAGAAAATAAAATGAAGTGCTCCTTCTCCTCTTTAATATAAGACATATTTGAAATTAGCCTTAATCCTAAATATAAGTAAAAGATTTCATATTTATTAATTTTTTCCTAATTTTTCTTTACTGATCCTCTCACAATAATAATTAAGGAGTGGAGTGAATGAAAAAATAAAGAAAAATGACTAGAGTGTTTTGAGAAATTCATATCATATTAATTAACTTAACTATTTTTTAATCTAATTAAATTAAATAAAAATATCTTATATTAAGAACAAGAAAGAGTATTTATATAATTTTGAACAAGAAGCCTGGCTCCCATTTCCCACCGTGGTTGGAACTTGGAAGTACACGCCAAGCTCATACTCATCTTATTTTAAATATAATAGTTAAATATATCAACTCCCTTATATTTACTTTAAATTATAGAAAACTCTTATCAAATTTAAAAATCTATATGAACCTCCCTATTTAAAATATGTGGTATATACCCAATTTTTAGCATTGATATTTAACTTCCATCCATCCAGCATTAGTTGACCGTTAAGTAATAACATTAACCTATTATTTTGACTAAAATGCCCCTCATTAACATAAATATTACTTGATAATAATAATAATAATAATAATTTAATTTCGTATCTTCATCCAAAACTAAAAAATAATGTTAATATATATTTTATTTTATTTTATTTTCATATTGCTAAATTGATTATCATATTACAGAATTAATTTATTTTATAATTATAAATTTTTATTTTTTTCCAATAAATTTAAATGTTAACCCCTTTTACTTATTAAAACTTATTTATGATGTAATTTTTTAAATACATATGTTGGATAAAATGTTTTGTAATAATTTATAAACACATATATGTATTTTAAACTAAATTATAAATATTGAGATCCTTTTATTAATATATTATAATTCAAAATGTTTAAATATATTTCATAAAATATATGTTTTGTAAAAAAATTACTCAAATTTTCAATCAATAAGATTACTTAATTTTTTTTCCTAAATTTAGTAAAAATATTAAATAGATCCTTAATAAATATTAATGTGAAAAGATAAATTAGAGATTTGACATAATGAGGGGTAAATTAGTAAACAAAAATTATTATGGTACAGTTTTTAAAGGTGTTAATGGTTGAACTAAAATGTATGTTTTCAAAATAGATGAGAGGTCTTTATAATTAAGATAAAAAAGAAGAGTGGTTATTATATTAATTTCTATATCTCTTATTACCCCTATCAAATATGTACATATAAAAAAATATTTAATACTTGTTGATAAAATGCGTACTTGGAAACACTTTGTAGAAGATGTTCTATAATATGGAATCGGAGGGAGTGGTTCTCATCTACTTAATTTTAAATGGTTCATATTAATTATTAATTATTATGTAGTACGGAGTAGTATATAATTTTATCAGATATTAAGCCTCTTTTACAGATGAAATAAAGAGAAGAAAATGAAAAGATGAGGTGAGGATGCATTTTCTAGCTGTAATTGACGGGAGGAATGAAATTAAACTAATGTCAACAGTCAACGGTTGGACTCACCTGTAGCACATATGCGACAACCGGTGCCGTTTTGGTAGCCATCTCCAACGTAATTTCCAGGGCAGTGGCACCGGAAGCCGAGCTTGCCGTCGGCGAGATGGACCTTGTTACACTTTGCATCACGGTGGCATGGGCACGGGTATTGAAGCCACCACCCTAATTCAAGCACCTGAAACTGCCCCGAAACCGCCGGGTCAAAAGCAATCGCGGAGAACCAGAACTTGCACTGATTTCGACTCACATCCTCATAGCTCACAACATCCGAGTCATTATTCTTTCTATGAACGACCGTGAAGAAGCTGATAATATGACCTTCTTTATTGCAATCCTCTAACTCAGTTTGATTATCAACTAGGCTGGTAGCGGGCACACCACAGCCAAGCGTAGATGAACCAGCTTGCAAGATAAAGCTGTTGTTCCGTGTAGGAGCGAAGTTGTTGCTGAAAAGGGATCGGATTGCTTGCACACTTCGGTTGCATTTCCAAGGAACATCGATGAAGATACTGCTAGTGGTTACTTTATTGACTCGTAATCCTCCGATTTCCATGCCATCGCTAGAACTGCAGTTTAGTTTGATCTCGCAATCTTCAGAGAACCCAAAAGGGTACTGTATGGTATATCCTCCGCACCTGCGTTCGCATGAGTTCGAGTTTTCGGCTCTCGTTGCAAAGACTATGATGGTGAGCATGATGACAAAGTATTTTTTCTGGTGGCGAAACATTTTTAGACTCAAATTGATGGAGAGTATGAACTGGATTTTAAGAGAACCGTGTACCCCTTCTCCTCTGAAAACCACCCAAAAAATCCTGAGATCCAACTTAAATCTGAGAAGTTTGATCTATTAAAAAAAAACATGAGGTCTTATTCAGCATCTAAAGGTTTTTGGGAAAAAAATTATAATTGAGAGCAGGAACGAAGCCCCTTCTTTTGCGGGGGGATTTTCCCCAATAACGACAAGGGAGGGGCCAGGGGAGAAAGGAACAAGGTAGAAAGAGAACTTTAAGGACAGAAAAATGTTTGATAGATAGGTATGGAGTAGGATTAATAAAACTATACGTCTTTTTTGTGTGTAAGAAGACATTGGCAAGAGCCCATATCTACGTTCATAAGTCACAACTCGAAATAAAAGCGTCGTATCAACCCTTGATTTATAAGACAATATAGTTTTGGCCTCATTTCAACATGCCAAGAGTATTCAAACTCTGTAAGGGCTTTGTTATTTTATAAACACAATACATTTTATGCCTTGATTTATAACATATTAAAGAAATAAGTTTTTGAAAATTTTATATATTTTTCGCCAGCAAAAAATGTTTTATATATATATATATAATAGAACAATTTTAACAAGTCAAGTCTTCTATATTTATTAGGTGTTGAGGATATTCTACACCTTGCTTCCTATACAGACTACAGAGATGAGAATGAGCCGGGGATCTTATGCAAAACTCTTTGTAAGTCAAATTATAATTAAACAAAAAGATCCTTCACTTTAGTAATTCAATTTTTTTTAATCTGTGATGAATTGCAATTTTATACTGCATTTCACACTTCATATAAGGACTAAACAGAGAGCCTTTTTGTTTCCAAGCTTGGCCGCATCATATTGCGAATTGCCAAACAAATTACTATAGCTGCACTTCTCTGCATTTCCTCCTTTAGGGGTTTCATCGATTTAATTAACCTACAGATAATACAATTACAGGCTGAGTTATTGGCAGTCTAAAGCCAAATTTGTACAAAATGATTATTATCCCTTTAACGCATAATTAATTCTGTACATTATTTTTAATAGGAGATGGACAACAGATTACTAAACTAATAATCAGATTGTTATTATGGAACAAGAAAAGGAGTTGTTATGTGTATTTAGTATTCACATTGCTGGAGGCTTTCCACAAAAATGAGCTAGTGCATATCACTGAACTACATTTCCCAACAGGCTGTTTGCTGAGGGTGAGCTTTGTTCACTTAACCAAGGATCATGCATTGATACAGGAGATCTATCCCTCACTTCTTCCACAGAATGCATCCTGTGTTGACTCATGGATCTCTTGCTCCCTCGTTCTGCTTTTTTAAGAGTAATAATACGATCCATCGACTTCTCACTTCCAACGCGAGGCGATGAACATGAGGAACCAACCGATGATGCAGTGCATAAAGTTTCTTCCATTGTTGCCCATCCACTGCGTCTGATTTGTTCTAGCTCCTCTGCTACTTCCAACATAGTAGGCCTCATGTCACTATGATAAGCAAGGCATCTAAATGCAAGTTCAGCCACCTTGTGAACAGAGAAGAGTGTCCAAGCATCCCTATGAGGGTCCAGAAAAGGATCTATGATCTCATCTACAGAACCGCTCCTGATCCTATCCACAGCAAGTGCAGCCAAATTAACCTCGCTGTGAGGTCGTGCAAAATCAACCACTTTCAGGGCTGTTATTATCTCAACCAAAACCACTCCAAAACTATAGACGTCGCTTTTATCAGAAAGATGGAAGTTTTGGTGGTATTCAGGATCAACGTAGCCTGGAGTCCCTTGTGGAGCGGTTGAGATATGTGATATTTCTGTCATGCCAAGCCTAGAAAGCCCAAAATCTGCTACTTTCGATTTGAAATTGTAATCTAAGAGTATATTACTGGATTTTATGTCCCTATGATATATTGGGGGATCAATGGCAGAATGAAGATATGCTATGGCATTAGCAGTTTCAGCAGCAATGGTGAGTCGTATTGTCCATGGAAGTCCAGTTTTACCCACTCTTTGTAAATGCTGGGATAGTGTTCCATTGGGCATAAACTCATAAACAAGTATCTGCTCACCACCCTCTATACAGCAGCCCAAGAGGCGTACCAAATTAGGGTGACTCACAGAAGAAAGAAGTTTGATCTCGTTCATAACTAGGTCAACACTGTTGGTGTCTCTGTACTTGATCTTTTTTATTGCAACATATTCATTATCGTGTAGTCTTCCTGCATATACCGTACCAAACGCCCCAGTTCCCAACTTCTGCTCCTCAGAGAAAAAATTAGTGGCCTTTTCTATTTCTTTGTACGGGTAAAAAGGAACAATAAAGTTGCCTGCAGCTTCAAGTAATAGACGCTTTACTGTCATTTGTTTTCTCGTACAAGTATAACGGCGCCGAGCAAAGTAACATCGAAGACACACACCAGTCAGGATGAAAGCTACAACAACGATACCTACAAACAACCATGGAGCCTCCTAAAAAATCTTACCGAAATGGAATTCAAAAGTATTTTCTTTCCATACAGATTTGGAACAAAGTCCGCAACAAATTAGAAAATGGAGAAAGGAAGAGCCAAAACAGGAAGAGGCTATATGCTAGAATTTGTAATCTAGAAGGCGTGTATTAAACAATAAGCAACTTTCTGACGGGACAATGATCAGTGGACGGGGAATATATAAATTTGATAAAGCTGATATCCATAGGATATTGGCAAAATATAGTACGAAAAGAACTGAAGCCATCCAAGAACTGACATCTTACCTCCAACGAGAACGCCGATTTTAATTGCTTTTCCACATCCACCAGACAATAGTGTTGCAGCTCTGCACTGAGAAACTGACAACAGGACAATACAAAAGTAAATAAATAAATAAATAAATAAATAAGACAAAGAAAAAGAATTAGCACCAATGCATGTTAATTTTCTCAGCCAAAAGAATGTTTGAAGCAAAACGCTGCAGGTCTCAATGTGCACCATAAGCAAGTATTGCGTTACCTCATAAAATTGAGTTAGGATAAAACAGTTTGGGTGGCAACGACATAAAAAAGAATGCAACAAACAAGATTGTAACCAACTTCTTCTTTAAAAGAGAGAAAGAAAGATGATGAGTGGCAACAGGACGGCTAATAAAATTAATTGTCAGAAACAGAGTCAAGATACTTGCAAACAAAGATGAAAATAAAAAAACAGAGCAAAGAATAATCCCAAGATCCAAGTACTAAAAATCCTTGTACAACATTTGTATAAGAATAATTGGGGAAAAGCTTGATTAACAAAATTATTTGGCATGCTGGTTCCGTCATGATTTAAGCGATTTAAATCTGCCCCACGGGAAACGCTTATATAATTTCTTTTGTTATCAGCAGTTCATAAACAAGACAGCAAGTAAAATGTCGGTGATAGCCCGACGCATAAGAATGACAACCAGTTGTGTTATAGAGATAAAGGAATATGGCCAATGCCCATTAACTTGAAATTTCCCCAGAAACCAATCAATGAAATGGATAAAAGGGTAGAGAGTAATGTGCTCCATAAGAATAAGACGTCGGCAATTAGTATATGTCTGAGTTCATGACAGAAAGCGATGGAATTATCCATAACAGAATGAGGTGAAATCAAACGAAACATAATGTTTAGTTGTTTGGAGTCCCTCTCAACAAATCAACCCTCGCTTTATGGCCCTTTGTAAAGTAAATCATCTATGCCGCTAGTATTTAAACGATTCTTGAAGCAAAGAAATATCCACTACGAAGTACGCCGCGAACTGCTTTTTCATGAGACATAATCGAGTTGTCCCTGCCTAATTGGTCAACGCATAACGCCAAAACCAGCTGCATACTTTACCAATTGCCCCCGTCAAACATCACTTGCTTCGTCATTATTCCACCGAAAAGAATAATAAAATAAAAAAAGCCATAGAATAAAATATATACTCAGATAATAAATTAATATAATAAAATTAGCAATGACTGGACTCACCTTCCCGGCAACCAGTGCCGTTCTTGAAGCCATCTCCGACGTAACCTTCACGACATTGGCATCGGTACCCGGTCTTCACGCCGCCGAGATGGACTGTGGTAGGGATTGCTTTGTCAGAGCATCCGGGTAGACCTTCAAGCCACCACCCCAATTCGAGCACCTGAAGACGGAGCGAAATCGTCGGGTCTTTGCCTTGCTCAATAGCAACCGCAGAGAACAAGAACTTGCACGTAGTTCGATTTAAGTCCGTTCGTATTAGAACATCTCTATCATTCTTTTTTGGCAAAAAGCAACTGATGTTAACACTTTGGCAATCCTCGGCCATCAGACTGGCGGTGGCTACGGGTATAAAACAGCTTCCCGGCTGAGACGAACAATTTTGCACCAGAAAGCTGTTGTTCCGTGTGGGAGCGAAATTTTTACTGAAAAGGGATCCGATAGATTCGATACTTCGGTTGCATTTTGCAGGAAGATTGACGAAGATACTTTTAGGGGTTACTTCCTTCACCTGGAATCTCCCAATTTCCAAGCGGCTGTCGCGGCAACTTAATTTTATTGGACTCCTTTCAGAGAATCCAAAAGGATACGTCAAGGAAAAGTTTCCACAACAGCGATCACAGTTGCTCGACGTTTCTGCTCTTGTTGAGTAGACGATGAAGATCGTGAGCACAATAACGAAGTTCCTCCGGTAATAGGACATCTCTTGATGGAAATTAATTGGTTTGTACTGGTTCTTGAGCAAACAGCATTACCATCACCTTCTGAACCCTAAAAAAACAGAAATCTCCGAAGCTTTGATCTCTCAGGAAGTCGTATTAGTATCTTCTTGAGCATCTGAAAGAGTTCCTTCATTAATTAAATGAGAAATTAAAGCTCGTGATTGATGCCGTTGAGCAGCCATCTGTATCAATAAATGCTCATAGAAGAGAGGTCAGTGACAATTATAATACCTTATAGCACCCTGCAATCGTCGAAATTAATGGCTGTGGCAGTTGGAGAAGTAATTCATCTTAGGCACTCGAAATTTAAGTCTGAGATTGGAATTCGGAAAACAATAAATTTTAATTAAAGAGAGGAGAAAAAAGTCGTCAACGTCACGTTCTTCTGTTCCGGAAGAACCGAAGAAGGTAATCGTAAAACGGACGCACGGCAAATTGATGGATTCTGATTCTGATTTCAGAGAAGCTTCGTCTCTCGATCGCACTTTCGCGTCTGGATTCGGCCTTGAACGTAAACCGCACTTATGAGCTATTGCTCTTGGATGTTGAATTAAAAGACGAATATGCCCTTGTCCGATTTTCTTCTTTACAAAAAATGCCCCTAATCAGAGGTCAAATTACCTAGAATGAACGATTTAGTCCAAAAAAGGCAGTGTTTGACTAATGGCAGAGGCTCTACTTGCGTGATTTTCATATTGAAAAATGTTTCCATAAATAATATTCTACGTGCGATATAGGAGTAGTAATAAATGTTCACTTGATCGGTTACACTGAATTAGGATGGCGGAAAAAGAGTGAATTCATTTAACCTATCAATTACTAGTATTATGAATTGGATTGAGATTTTATTTAAACTTTTCTTTTGAAAGATTCAAATAAGTTCAACTCATTTAACTCACAAGTTAAATAAGACATTTACAAGTCACTCCCTCTCATCTTAATTATAATACACCAACTAATAAATTTATTTAGTTTTTCTTATAAGGTACTTGCTTGTTCCCAATGAGCATTAATTATTTTTTTCCATGTCTTCCCATAATTTTTAAGGGTAGTAGGTAAGAGTAATAATTAATATGATATTAGAGTTTAGTGTAATTAGTAGGGATAATATTGAGAATTACTCCCTCTGGTCCTTATTATAAGGCACCAACCACCAACATTTTTTGGTCTTTATTATAAGGCACCAACTTACTTTAACTAACTCATTTATTACTATTTTCCATTATGCACTCATTTTTAACTAACTCATTTAAACCTACATCATTAAAGTAGGGGTAAAATTGTAAACATTTATTACTTGTAGATCTCATTAATGATTTAAGCTCCATTCTTTGATCCACGAGAAATGGTATTTGGTGTCTTATAATAAGAATCAGAGGGAGTACTTAGATTCTAGGACAACCTTATTGACTTTAATTACTTTTTTTATTGGTTTGTTAAAAAAATTAGTTGGTGTTTAACTAATTTCGTAGATAGAAGTTTCTGCTTTACCGTATATCACTTCGTAACTTATAAACTAATCATTGGTATACCAATTTGTCTTTTTTTTTTTTAAGAAAAAAAATTACTAGTTCAATAAAATATTGAAATTTAGCTTAAAAGGAGGGACAAGGAGGAGAAGGGTTGTCAGTTTCTATTGACAACTCAAATATTTGTATATACAATTTTTATCTGATTTTTTTTTTTTCAAATATATTACGCCACGCGGTTTACAATTATTAACATTTAAAATATCTATATTGATGATTTTTTCTTGAAAAAAAAGGGCCAACACGGTCACCGAAGCTCCAGTGATGGCCGTCGTCGCCGGACAAGGGCGTTGAAGATTTTTTATTTAAAAAAAAATTAAAGGTAGTTAGGTAATTTCTTAAATTTTGTAGCATTTAAAATTTTAAATCAGTCCTTTTGGAATTACATTCAACATATTTTTTTGCCTTTTATCAATTTTGATGGTATTTTGATGTTTATTTCTCAAATAAATTCTCATTTTTCATTAATAAATAATCCTTCTTGTCCTTTTTATAAAACACCAACTAGCAATTGTATTTGGTTATTTTTATAAGGCACTTGCCTGTTTCCAAAGCGCATTAATTATTTTTTTCTATATATGCTCATTATTAATAAGGGTAGTGATAGGGCAGAGAGCAATGTGAGGGTTGGGCAACTCGATGCCAAACCCATAACCCGCCCATTTAACTTTCAATGGGTATGGGTTAACCCATACCCGTACCTCAACCCATTTAAATCCGTATAAACGGGCTAGTACATAAATAGGCGGGGTAACCGGGTTTTGGGTAACCCATTTACATTTGACTTTTTTATTTTTTATTTTTTAAAAAAAAAGCATATATAAGCATTAAACATCTATCCAAATTCATCATTCCAGTTTTTGAAATTGGAATCTTCCAAAGTTTAATAATTACAATTCACACAAAACAATATACATTTAGATAAGTACCATCATAACATAATTTTGATGTTCAAACTCCAACTTTTAAATTAACACAATACAACTACAACTCTACAAGTTCATAGATTAACAAAATGATATGCTTCCATTGAATCTGCATGCTTCAGTCTTCACCATCATCTTCAGATTCACTTGAGAAAATGACTATAGCTCCAGATGCTAATAAAAAAATTACACTAAATAGGCGGGTATGAACAACCCATAGGTCCTTTTGGGCGGGCTCAAAATGAACCAATTACACTGGGTTGTGAACAATTTGGAAAATACCCATTTTATCCCTAAAGTTTTCTATAAATAGGCCTTATGTGCTCTTCATTTCTCACACAAATTTGAGAAGCAAGAACCAAATCTAGAGAGAGAAAGAAGAGAGAGGAGCTCTGGGAAATTCTGTAGCGAAGCTCTAGGTAAGTTTTTCGGTACCGAGCTTTTAGCTTTCGTAGTTCTTTCAATAGTTAGAGTAGTAATGTTAGAGTAGCCTTTAATTTTTCAAGTATGATTAGATATCATATGATAGGGATATTTTAGTCTAGAATTTCGAAAATTATCATTGGGTCGAAGTTCTGGCAAACTTTTGGAAAAACGGAGCCAAAGTAACGAAGTGCTGGCGAAATTCCGCCAATTAGGGGTATAGGGGCAAAATGATAATTTTTACCTAAAATGCCAGTTATAATGTCAAATCACTAATGAAAGTGATATTACTCTTATAGGATACCAGAAACTCTGATCTGCTGCCATTACGCTGCCGACGTGCCGCTGTTGGACGTTTTCACGTTTTTCCGTAAAAAGTACGTTTTCCGCCAGAAGTACCTAACGTCGCCAACGAAGGTACGGACGCGTACTGTAACACTAATCTTGTGCAGCTCATATACATATATGTCATAGATACGTTCATATACCGGGGCTCTGTCTAGGGTCGTCGTTATACATACAACCTTGTACGGGTTATAGACATGATAATACCGCTTTGAGTTTTCCTAGCGCTGAGGACACGTGATCGTGGCACAGGGTAATGTGCAGCTATATTTGTGTAGGACTTTACATACCGCTTAATGCTTATGTCCTGTCTCGTGTCACAATGTTGTTGTGTAGGACCTTACATACCGCTCCGTGCTTATGTTCGTTTGTGTCCATGAATATCTGTTGTCTATATACTGTTTTATTTGAGCATAAGGTTAACCGTTACCTGAGATTCAATGCGGTGAATTGAATCTCAGCTGTAGCTTCAGGATCCGGAGGACCACGGATCGGTGCTAGGGACAAGCAGTAGGAGTAGGCTACCAACCGAAGTTATCTTATCGTTTTCTGTATTTACCTTTTGAACAGTAGGATCTCTGTAATGTCAATACTATGTTACACTATGGTTTATGTTTTGTTATGATCAGTTACTTTTTCTCTCCAATGCTCTACTCTGATTGAAAATAAAAAATCGCTTTAGAAAACAGGATGTTACAGTTAACAACTAAAACAACCATATTAACAACAAAATCAATACCCGTTAACAACTAAATCAGTCGCATTAACAACAATATTTTAACAACTAAATCAGTCACATTAACAACAATATCAGCCCCGGTTAACAACTAAATCAGTCACATTAACAACTAACGTTTTAATGAAAAATCTCAGAAAAGGCCCTAGGCCCTTTTTTGTATGTGAAAGTTGTTAGGGCCTTTTTAGTAATTCTGAGCCTTAATTGAGCTCTTGTATGAATTTTCCCAAAAAGTATATGCCTCTGATGTCATATATATATATATATATATATATATATATATATATATATATATATATATATATATATATATATGACTCTTTTAACTTATTTAAAATCTTATGTTATGTTTTTAATAGGTTTTGAGGTAGCAAAAAGATTGATTTTAGTTTAATTATTTAAATAAATATAATTTAAATTCACAATAAATAACAAATTTTATTTATTATAATATCTCATAAAAACCAACATAATTACCAGTTTATATAATTTTTTTTAATGTTAATAGAAAGAATCCTAAAAATTCATCATGGTTGCACAAATAATTTAAGACGTCTTTTTCATTTGAAGGCTCATAGAAAATGAATCAAGTAATTAACATTAAGGAACGTATCCAATACCCACCGAAAACAGATTTTTCCTAATGGGTTAAATATCATTTTTGTTATGGAAGTTTCGTCTATAGAGCATTGGTCACACGAAAGTTTTTTTGGTATCATTTTCGCCCTTGAAGTTTGAAAAACATAGCAAATATGCCCTATCGTCACAGAAATGCCACGTGGACCGTTAAAATTACACATGGCGTTGGATGGAAGGCCACGCAAGATTGGAAAGTTGACACATAGTAAATCTCTCCATCTCATCATCTCATTTTTGTTCCTGCCTTCCATTTTCATCGCCTTCATCATCAACACTCCATAAACTTCAAATGAGGGCGCGGGGGATGATATGGCGGCGGCAACTTTGAAGTAGAAGGGGGAGACAAGCTGGAAAAGGAGGAGATTGATGCTCTTCTGAATCGGGCATGGCCAATGCGATTTAGAAGAGAGATGAGTTTCTTAAAATTAGAAACAATAACATCGGTAAGATCAGCATAGTCGATGAGATTAAAATTGTGAATAGGCGAACAAAGTTGAAGGTCACACAAGACCTTTCTTGTAATAATTATTAATTACTTCAGCAACAGATACATCCAGTAGCTTATGTGAATTTTATCCTTGGGTAAATGTGTAATTTTATACATGAAGTTTACCCCCGAGAGCGCCCAGTGTAACACCTCAAATCTAACACTCGAAAACTTGACCAAAATGTTTGAAATATCTCCAACAAGGATTATCAGCAACCAAATCATTAAAAAGCATAACCATTTCAAATAGAGTTTATAGTACAAAGACAAGATAGAATTCCAAAATATTTCAGAGTTTAATACAATGCGGAAGTCTTAGGGTCATGTCAAATAAAAATAACATAACATTAACTATAGGAGTACAAAAGAGCCTTCAAAGCTCACTCCATAGGTGCCTTCCCTTGCTCCCTACTAGGATATTCACCTGAAAAATGTTAATATGGGATAAGATTCCACGTCTCAGTAACTACTGAACATTCTACCGTACACAAGCAAATCACATATGACCAAAATCTGAAGATAATAAAATACATTAATTTATACACATTTATATTTTATCAAAAATTCTCATAAAAAGATTTTACAGAAAAATATTTATCATTTTATCAATTTGAACTGTACAGTCATGCAATATGCAACCTCCCTTATATC
Source organism: Acacia pycnantha (assembly GCA_025563575.1). NCBI lineage: Eukaryota > Viridiplantae > Streptophyta > Magnoliopsida > Fabales > Fabaceae > Acacia > Acacia pycnantha. The sequence continues at coordinate 1,140,496 of JAMWYP010000038.1, forward strand.
CTCTTCCATCCTTATACCGCTGGCTGGAGCCATAGGCTAACACATAGTCCAATAGAAACACATTCATGTGACTGAATTGTTTCAAACTCACCAAAACTCAAGATATACCCGGCCAAAAGTATAGAGCTTAAGTATGGACTATGACTCCCCTCCTTATCAGAATAAAGGAGGTGTCACATGTCCCACAACTCCAATGCAATCCCGGCCAGAGGAAAACATGGAAGAAGGGACCCTGAAAAGTACCAATCCACTGTGCACTGAGTGGTGGCATAAAATCATATCATACGGATTCCTCCAAACTCCAACCCATCATAAATACAACCGCCATGATAAATGTACTTATTCAAAATAAATGCATTACACTTCTATTTATATCAAATATAATCATAGAAATTCATAAGTAGTAATTTGGGATGTATAATATGTGTAAATAGCGCTATGTATGAAATACAAATACAAATCTAAAATTTCCATAGCAGAATCTTAAAAAAAAAAACTTATAACCCATAACATATTTTATCATATATATTAGTCTAAAGATACTAATATAAGCATTAAAAATATAATCATACATAATTCACAAGTATAAGGAAGAATATCCAGAGTTACCTGTTACTCACTAACTCTCAAATAATCACCAAAGTAACTACCAGTATCCCTAAATAATTACAACCTTACTCTCTCTCACACTCTCTCGTGTGTGTGTGAGTGCAGATGTGTGTGCCGTGTGTTGTGTGTTTGTGTAGGTGGTGAGGGGTATTTATAGGAAGGGAACCCCCCTTCCCCGATTAATTAGGGGGCAGTCGATACCCTTTCCAAAAACTGCCAAACTCCTTTTTCATTTTTCAAATATGTGGGCCCCACATGTTTTGTTTTTTCCTACTTCTTTCCTTCACCCGTGACTTCCTTTCATTCATCTGCCTACACTTTTAGATAAATATATATATATATATAAAATATAATAATAATAATCCACCATTTGTCCTTTTCTTCTTTTTTTTCTTCGTCCGTGACTTTTTTCTTTCTTTCATTTGTCTACACATATATATAATATAATATAATATAATAATAATATTATAATATAATAATAATATATTATAATATAAAATTTATTTATTTATTTTTGGAAAATAAATTTTTATTTTATAACTCTAGATCTCCTTAAAATGCTTAATAAATCATCCTAAAAATACTTAATTACTATTAGAAAAACTGGGATATTACACCCAGCACCACAAACTTTTTTCTGGAGCAAAAGTACACATGAAGTTACGTTTTGGGAGCGCCCAACACCACGAGTGTTAGTTGACCATTAACTTGGATGGAACGCTGACGTGGACGCTGATGGTAAGTAAAAAAGAAAATTACCATTTTGCCCTTAATTTTTTTTTTTTAAAAATTACCCTTTTCCCTTAGTTTTAAATAATAATAAAAACTAAAAATACCCCCTCCCCCCGGTGGGCCCCACCACCGACCACCCCACCACCGACGGCGGAGGCCGGCGATGGGGCGGCCGGTCGCCGGTGGTGGGGCCCACCGGGGGGTAGTTTTAGTTTTTAAAAAAAAACTTAGGGCAAAAAGGTAATTTCACCTAAAACTAAGGGCAAAAGTGTAATTTCACCCGCGTTACTGTTCACTTCCATCCAAGTTAACGGTCAACTAACGCCCGTGGTGCTGGGTGCTCCCAAAACGTAACTTCGTGTGTACTTTTACGGAATGTCTGACCACTTGGCCCAAGGTTGATTGTAATTACGGAATAATTGGGCCGAGATGAACTCCAATACCTCATTATGAGGCACAAAGCTGAAGAGAGAGGACATCATGCAAATATTAGCATACAAACCAATTAAAGAAGAAAATTGTAACATTACTGGTAACATGACATGACTTACTCGATGCCGTCAGGACGGATCCAAAGCTTCCCTGTCGAATATTTGACACCTACATTTGACACACGGACACCTGATCTCTCTACTTGAATTATTTGAATTTGCCAAAGCAAATTGGATGAACTCTTCAAAACCCGCCAAGAATACTTGCGTTAGTTCTCTTCTATCAGTTAGACGATTGTACATCCAACTTCTATCATGGTTGCCTTCCATACTTCCTAACTAGTTCAGTTCCTAACCTAATTAACATCTCAACATGCCACAAATATATAAAAAATTCAAATACAAAATTTAAATGCAATATTTTTAAAAAAAATTATTAACAATCATTTTTATCAAGATTTATATATCATTACCAACTAATAAAAAATCATAATTTTATCACACCAAAATCAGAATTGAAATTTCTAAATTCCTAAAAAGTGCTAGATAAATTAATATCCTATACTTTTGGGAATATTTACCTTTAAAATCATGTAATTTATAATCTTCTACTAACATACAAATTTCATTATTCCCTAAACCCACATCTTCTTTATACTTTATGTTAATTAATTAATTAATTTTCCTATCCCTCAATCTCACTTTTTACAAATTATTTTTCTCATTTGAAGGCTATCATATTTATACATTTATATATCTAGTTACCAATTAATATAACATCATAACAATTATTGTAAGCCTGTAACAAAGTAAACATTATTGTAAAAAGTATCAACATCAAGCACATTTTAATCTATATACACTAATCAATATCAATACCAACTAGATTTTAATCTACATACACTAATCAATATCAATACCAACTAGATTTTAATCTACATACACTAATCAATATCAATACCAACTAGATTTTAATCTACATACACTAATCAATATAAATTCCAACTACATTTTAATCTATATACAATAATCTATATCAAACATTCAAACATACCTAGACCGTGAACAAAGGGAAGGAGAACCACCACCGGCACCGACGAACAAGGAGAGGAGAGGAGGAGACGTTGGACCTCTTGGAAGAAACCACCACCGGACGGGCAAGGAGAGGAGGAGAGGAGAGGAGATTGGAAGAAACCACCACCGGAGGGGGGCAGATATGAGACGAGAGGAGAGGAGGAGAGGAAGGAGAAAAATACGAAATGAAATCGCGGAGGGGGGGCAGATATGGAGTATTTTACGACGAACCGCTGGTTCGTCGCAAAAAAGGCGTTTTGCGACGGACCCAGTTCGTCGCAAAACTCCTTTTTACGACGGACCAGCGGTCTGTTGCAAACTATTTGCGACGGACCGTCCTGTTCGTCGCAAAAGGGCTGATCATTTCGGTCCGTCCGTTTGCGACGGATTGGTAGGTCCGTCGCAAAAAGTTTGCGACGGATTGGTAGGTCCGTCGCAAAAAGTTTGCGACGGACATACCAATCCGTCGGAATTTGCGACGGATAGGTAACTCCTTCGCAAACATTTGCGACGGATACCCTTTCCGTCGCAAATTTTGCGACGGATATCTTCATTCGTTGCAAAATTTGTGACAGACACCCTATCCGTCGCAAATTTTTTTATTTTGCGACGGAAATTTGTTTCCGTCGCAAATCCACTTAAATTTGCGACGGAATTTTTTCCGTCGCAAATTCCGTCACTATTTTCAAATTTGCTAGTAGTGATAATTTAAGGTAAAAAAAAGGAGCAACGTGTGAATGGACAGTGCTTCAGATTTCCCAATTTTCTATGAATATTGGTTTCTTTGAATCTTGCCTTCTAATTTCCTATCTGGAATTTTGAATTTTATTGGATGTGTTCTCTGATTTTTTTGTTTATGAAGGAAGCTAAGTGATCAAAGGTGATCAAACAGTTATGCAACAAGCTCTCATATTCCCAATGCCCAAGGCGTCTTCAAGTAGGATCCTTCGCATGGTTTATTTCATGTTCTTGAGTTGGTAAGAAATGCCGCGAGAGATAACAATAAGACTTGTATTGTGCCTCATCAAATTCGATTGGAGGTTAGGAATGGTGAAGAACTCAACAAGCTTCCGTGAGAAGACCCATATTGTGCCTCATCAAAATTCATGAGGACTACACTAGAGATTCATGGAGGAATAAGGAGCTTTAGAGAGGGTTTTGGGAGTAGATGAAAAAAAGTAGATTAAAAACTGAGTTGTTGACTTCTTGTTGTTCTTCTTCTTGTTATTATGTAACAACCCAATTTCTAACAAATATAATAACATAAAATTGCAATGGTTTTTATAAATAATTACTGAATTTCAAGTAAATCCTTGGGAATTGTTACCGCCGCACTTGTACTGGGACAAGTGCAAGACTAATTTATTACAATGACATAAGTCCAAAACTTAAATAAATAGTTTTATTCACAGCAAAATAACAAAACCTAGCCATAAATAGTTGAATATTCTTCCTCACTTCTCACTGCTAGCCCCAACTCGAGAACCTGCTTCACTGAAAATCTGCTCCCCCAAAGGATCGTCGCAGCCCAATACACAAAATCAGCAAAACGTTGGTAAAAAAAAAAAAATATTAAGTGGCTCGAATACTTTATATAAATCACATAAAATAATCCTATATAATTTACACTAAATATAATTCTTTATTAATTTAGACCCGGGAAGCCCTGTCAGTCTGTTTAGTAGGAGGAGAACCATGGTAGACTCGGGAAACCCAACCAGTCTACCTGTGACCCGGGAAACCCGACCAGTCACAATCAATCAGATTGGCCATCAAAAATGCTTCGTCCTAATGTGCACACCTCTTCCTAAAGTTGCTACTAGCGTCCCGGGAAACCCGACCAGACACCACTTTAGGAAGAACGGATATAATAGGTTCACTTCGGTAACATATCGGGGGCATAAAGCCTAGTTGTGTTCATCACTTTGGGAGGTACCGTCCCAAAGCTATCCTCCCATGATTTAAATTCTTTCAATCCACATATAAAATATATGTCTTAATAAATCAATAAATCAATAACTAAATAATAAATATATAGCATATATATATTTATATATATACATATATATATTATATTGTACCAAACAGGAAGGCGCATCCCGGAATAAGTAAACACAAAAACGTACAGGTTCATGGATTCAATTGAATAAACGTACAGGTTCAATACAAAAAAAAAACGTACAGGTTCCAATTAAAAAAAACATATATTATAGTGCGCACGGAAATCGAGGCAACCTTTATTCATTTAATCCCAACTTGAAATCGTTTCGCACAGAAGCTTCACACGTGATTCAAGAAGAAAAAAGATAATTATAACGTATCTAATATTAATTCCTACTAGGATTAGGGTTACATATTAGGGTTACATATAATATATATACATCATGCAAAACAATCCTAATACTTCTAGGACCTCAACTACCTTATCAGAATTCGCATGGAATTACCCTAGGCTATATGGGAATTAAGATTACCTGGTCTCCGTCTTTGCTAGTCTTCTAGAAAACTGCTTTTCCGAGAGCGCGGGAGGAGGAAGCCGTAGCAGAGAAACAGAGTCGAGCGTTTTCTAGGTTTATGCGGCTAAACCTAAGTTTATAATTGACATCTAGGGTTTTAGCGATTGGGCTGGGCTATTTAATTATTGCAAATTAATAAACTAATACTAAAAACATTATTAATTTCTAGATATTTTATGTATTATTATTATCTTTTGTTGGAATGGGCCTTTATCACTTAAACCCTAATCTGTTATGTGACCTGGTCTAATCAAATCTGATTATGTGATCTTAACTGTTTTATTTGTTTTTTTTTCAAATTATTGTGCCTAGATTCTAGGAGAAACTCTAGAAATCAATTTAGATTATTTCTCTTTATATATGTACACATATTAATTCTTTTATTATTATTATTATTATTATTTTAATCAGGGGTATTACATATTATTATTAAAATATTTTTTTTTTAAAAAAAAAAAAAACCTAAGATCACTTCGTTAATATTGCACAATCACCACTTGGCTTTGTTTAGTCAGCATTTCTCGTCACTAATATTAGCGGTGTAATTTAAGTTTTAAGGACTAAAAATACAATATATATAAATATAAGGGACTAAAATGAAACCTCTTGTAAATTTAAAAAACTAAAAATATACTTTAGTCTTATAAAAATTTTGTAGATCCTCGGATCTCGGTTGTAAATCTCAAATTTAGTTTGTAAAAGATGGAAGATAAATCATAAAAAAATTGCAAATTAGTATAATAATTTACATTATAAACTAGATTTATATTAACCACGTGTGGTAGTAATATAATTATCATAAATTATAGGGAGAATGACTTTTAGGTCTCAACCAAGAGAAATAATACATTGACAAGTTTTAGCCATAAATTGTTAATGATAATTTATTCACTTGTTAATCCCTCATATTCACTTATGAATGAGAATTTTTATGATATTATTTCTTTTAATTGGGACCTAAAAGTCATTTTATGAATGAGAGGACACTTTGTGACAGTCTTGATTTCTGAAGGTAGGGATGGGCACGAAGATCGAAGTTGTAGCCGGACTCACTGGTCCACCTATATCTATATACCACTCTGGTAGCTATTTATAAGTTCATTTTATCTAAATCACACATATTAATGAGAGGTAATTTGCTCAATGATTATATGGTAAATTTTTAACTTTGCCCTCATTTATGAATATGTATTTTCAATTATTTATTATCATTTATGAATGTGTATCTTTCAACTATTTAATCTCTTTCATTTTTATTGGTACAATTAATATGAGTAAAATTGTTACAATCCATTTATTACCTAAAAAATGACTTATAAAAAAGGCTAAATTTTTTAGTAAAAATAAACTTATAAATAGGACCAAAGTGATATATATTTTAACCAAAAGTTTCAAACTTACTCAATGGAAGGTCAAGATTTGCCTATTTATTCAGATGTGAGTAATTGCATGCTCATTAATTGGTACTCCCTCCGGTCCTAATTATAGGAGTAAATTTTGGAGTTGGTTTTGGTCCTAATTATAAGAGCAAGTTTTAACTTTTGTCAATTTTTTCCTATAATACCCTTATTTATACTTATTATTAGGAGCATTTATATATATGTGTATACATATATATATGTATATCTGTGTTTATGTGTATCAATATATATATGTGTAGATATATGTGTGTGTGAACACACACATATATAAACATACATACATACATACATACATACATACATACATATATATATATATATCTATCTATGTATGTGTGTGTGTGTGTCTATATATATCTATGTATGTATGTGTGTGTCACTCTATGTATGTAGATAAATCTATATGTATACACATGGCTATATAAAAAGCAACTAATATACATATATACTAAACTAATATGTCATGGATGTCTAACGTAAGACAAATTAGAAACACTTATAATTAGGGCAACTTGTGTCATTTTAAATTTATATAAGGACATTTTAGGAAATTAAAATGAGTAAAATTAACTAATTTAACTCCTCTCTTTAATTCCTCCAAAATCGGTTAAATTGTTTCTATAATTAGGACCGGAGGGAGTAATTGGTATAATAAATATATCACGCATGGATGAAAGACAAATCGGATTGAGTTTTGCATGTAAGACAAAAGTCAATCCCTCAATTAACTTACATTTAGGTTTGGAGGAGTTTTTTTTTTTCCCTAAACACAAACACAAACAATTTAATTTACAAATATGATTTTATTGAAAAAAAAGGTGGATGGATTAATTAGATAATTAGTGTTGGGATAGGCCCCATGAGTCATGACTCTGTAAGCACTTATCTGTAAAAGCAATTACTGATATACTTGATTAATTCATCAACAAGCTTTTATATTGATAACTTTCATGGACTTATTCACAAAATAATTTGAATAAGAAATAATCTTGCCTACATATGTGTTTGGTTTGGCTTGAAAAACTAGTGGCGCTTTCAGAAATAAAATCTCTCTTACATATTTAGTACTCTTATTTCAATTCATAAATATAATCACATATTTAGAGTGTGTTTGGTTTGAGGGAGAGGGAGGGGGAGGGGGAGGGGGAGGGAAATCTTTGCCTCCTCTTTACCAAAAAGTCATAAACTTTTTAGTATTCCAAAAATATACTCTCAACAAAAAGGAATATTCCCTTCATTAATGGCAATTTGGTCAATTCTCTACCCTCCCACTCCCTCCCCTCAAACCAAACACACCCTCACCTCACCTTTGTGATTATTCATGTTAATTCATAGAACAAGCATCTTAGCAATCTGGGTCATATCACTTGTTATGGTGTGGTCCGCTCAAAACCAAACCTTTGACTGAGTCTGGTGACGAACCTGCCACACAATTCGTAGTCATGCATGTGCATGTGACTGACCATCTTCATTAACATGAACTTTTTCTTCTTCTCTTGTCATCTGGCTTTTTACTGATTGACCAAAATACCAGTCTTCCACGTCATCAAGTCCACGACTAATGAAGTAAATCCAACTTTCTATCCTCCCACATACGTAACAAGCCAAGGACTACCAATCCAAACTTGCCAAGATTCTTAGCTTAGCGCGTGATTTGACCTCCAAATGCTCTGGCTGAGAGAGACAGCCATGGGTGTGGGTGGGGGTGGGGTTCCTCATAAAGATATGTGTACGTACGTAACATCATGTGCATCATGTTTTGTTTGTTGAGCCATCTGTATCTATTTGGATTTGAGAAGAAAATGTTATAACAAGCTGTTGGTTGAGATGATAAGCGATCTTATTTTCATAAGGAAGAAAATACAAATTTAAATATCAAAATTCACATTTATTGAAAAAAAAAAACCTTTTACATTGTAAGCCAAAAAAATTAGTCTCGAGTTTACTTTGAACTTTAGGAACTCTTTTTTGCAAGTTAATTTGAATGTTGAAGTAAATGACCCTTGCTTTGCAACTTTAGAAATATCTCTGCCCTACAAGCTTTTTTATAACGAATCATGCATCCGGAAACCCAAAATATCCAACTTTGAAATCTTCAGATTTTATACTTGATTTTTTAAGTCTGGAGTTTGAGTCTTAAAAGAGATATTTGTGTTGGAAAGGTGATATCAAAAAATACACACGCATAAATTAATTGAATTGAATTGTTATATTATTCTCTTTACCGTTACACGTGCTATTTGTAATATTGAAGAGGACTAGACGATTAGATGTGGAATGTTTTGGATTTTTCTTTTAAAAAGCCACGTAACCTAAAGATTTATTTAATAAATAATATATATAAATATAAATAATTTTTATTTTACATAATATCCCAATTTAATAGTGAACACAATCATATTTGCTGCAAGGCTTATCGTGGTCTGAACAGTAATGATCATTCTTATGGTGGAACAAGGCTAGACGGCTATAAGAGGCCTGTGGCCTAACTTGTTCGGGCCTGGTTGGAATGATAAAATGTCAAGCTAAAACCTATTTTTGTAATAGACCAAACCAAGGCTAGGCTTATCAGGCCAGCCAGATAATTTTTTTTTTTTCAAAAAATCTGTAGGTTAAAAAGGTACTTAATTACCTATGAAATTTTTTCAATATTTAGTACTCGTTGTATTAATTATAAGACTTCGTTGACCTTTTTAGAGAGATTAATGAAACTAATTAAATTACTTTAGAATTTTTTATTTTTCTTTAAACTAATTAGTTTGACTAATAAACTAGGGATATGATATTGTTACTACCAATTTTATGTCACTACCACTTTTTCACTGTTAGATCAGAATCTCAATAGGAGAGAGAAATAATAAAGGTAAATGAGATTCTCATCTAACGGTAAAAGTGGTAGTGACTTGGTAGTGACTTAAAATTGGTAGTGACAATATCCTATCTAATATATAATCTAAGGATACACAACATATAAAATGATTAAATAATACATATAACTTTCTTCATCTCTTTAAAAAAAGTCAACTATATCTTATACTCCCCCGATCCTAATTATAAGACCTAATTGACTTTTTTGGAGATATTAAAGAAGTTAATTAAATTACTTTAGAGTATTTTTAATTTTAATTTTCTCTTCAAACTAATTAGTTTGACTAATAAACTAATATATAATTTAAAGATACACAATATATAAAATGATTAATTAACTTATTTAGCTTCCTTGATCTCTCCAAAGAAAGTCAACTAGGTCTTATAATTAGAACCGGAGGTAGTATAAGACTGCACGTTTTCAATAGAAAAAATATTTTTCTTATTAATCACAGTTTGACTAATATCATCCCCAATCCGATCTGGGCCGTAAATCTTCGATTCTATAGAATTACTTAAACCTAAACCTCGTTCAGCCGCAGTTCTTCTCTGCCTCCGGTTCTCCCTTTCTCTGTTCGTGCTCACCGAGTCACGGTCTTCTCCTCTCTTCGTCGGCCGTTGCAGTTCTCCTCTTTCTCGGAGTCATCGAGTCACCGTCCTCTCCCCTCTCCGTCGGCCTTTGCAGATCAACAACTCTGGTAAGTCCAAGCCAAAGGAAAGTACTATAGGAAGTGAGGGCGGATAACAGGGGAAGGAGACTGACCCTGGAGCTTACCGGGTGGTGTTTTTTATTTGCATCACCTTGCTGTTTATTTATTTCTTCTTGCGATTTCTTTCTGCTGTTCTCTGCTAGAGAGGTGAATGATTGATTCTCTGCTTTTGCTTTCTCAAATTATCCATTCTTGTTGCTCTCTTCTTGCGATTTGCTTCTGCTGGTTTGTTTATTTTCTTCTGCTTCGATTTACCAACTCAATAAATTATGCAGATGTCTTATTATTCTCTATATCAGTAGAAAAGCTTGTCATTAAGCTGTAATTTGCAAAAAAAAAAAAAAAAGAAGAAGCCATTTTGCAGTATACTTTGGCAGTTCAGATTTGTGCTTGACAATCATAGAGGGGGTCCTCATTCCTCAGTATCATGGAATTTGAAGAAGGCAATATAGGATCTTATCCTTTGCATAATGTTCAGGGGAAGAATGGTGCCTTATCGTTGGACATGAAGTATCTGTATTCTGTATTCCTCTTCATATTTCCTGTCTTTCTCTCCTTCCCAGAATAATATAGGATCATATTTGTCTCTGCAGAGACTCATTAATGTGTGTGGATAAATTGATCGGATTCATTTGAGATTTTTCTCTCAATTGCTATTCTTGTTCTTATAATTATAATTAGCATAGTGAATAGTGAATGAATCTCATTACTGTAATCGTTCTTTTTTACCATTTTCCTGATGATTATTAAGGTATAATAAAAGCTATTGCATCAAGTGAATGGTGGGGACGGGGAAGTTTTTTGGAATTACATGATACTGCTCTTCTTTTTTGATTAATTTTTTTTAAGGTCTTCAAAGTAGAAGAAGAAATTATATTGAAGATTTGATGTGAAGGTCCAGTAGCTTTACATTGATTCGGTTTAAATTGGTGAACTTGTAATGAAAATTGTTATGTTATTGTATTTGGTTTCATTATTTATGATGTATTTTAGATCATTAGTAAATTTATGTAATTCGGCCCGTTTTCAACCTATTTAAAGTATGCCTGTTATGCGGTCAAGCCCTATGGCCTGTTAGCTTACTTAAAAAGTTTTTATAATATAGGCATCCTTAACAGGTGACAGGCTAGGCTCAAGCCACCTTATTACAAAATAGGCTTGGCTTGACCTGTTTCCACCCCTATTGGCCCTTGGCCCCCTTGTGGATATTTTCAAGCTTGACACACAGTGGAATACTAGATAATGATATGCCAATGGCCTTATAAATAAGTGGCATAAAAAATTCTTTGTTGGTGGAACTAATAAAAAGGGTTTTCGCCTTTCTTAATGAGTGGTTTATCTAGAATTTAAACTTGTGTCCTTTTGCTCATAGAGTGAGATTGTTTACCATTTCAATTAATAGTTTGTTGATAAGAAAATGATATTTTAATCCCTTCATAGATATTAGGTGTTTGTAAATCACTACTTACAAAATCTTGTCTTTAACCCAATGCGGGTTTGACTTCGTTTTGGCATATAAATGGGCCGGCCCAATATATTCCGAATTAGTTGACATTGACCCAACAATTTTGTTTTTTTTTTCAAAAAACGAAGCCATGGCCGAATGAAAAACCTTGGAGGAGAAGAGCATCGTAAGCTGAAACCCTAGACTGTTCCTGGAGATTCAAAGGAGAGGGAAACTGAAAGTAGAATCAGATATGTCTGACAGAGAAGACGATAATGACGCACCCGAGGAGTTTACAGCTGCTCAGGTATCTTCACTGTTTTCTTCACTCCAATTATTCAACTAATTGGTCTGGAGGAACGTAATTTGTATTGACTTCATAATTTTGCGTTTTGCAGGGCGCACAACAAGAAGAGGAGATAAGGAAAATTCAGAAAGAAAGTAAAGTGAGGTAATCCCCTCTGGATAATGGATCGGATGTTTGTTTATTTATATGATATGGGAAAGTAGAATTGTAAAAGAGAGAGTTCTTCACTGAGTATCGTAATGTAATTTGAATGAAGCTTTTGCCACATTGTCTGCTAGGTTTTAACATATTGAGGAGAAAAAAGAAGTTAAAATCTAACTAAGTGACAGTGAATTTAACATATGCTGCAGATCTGACTATGCATTCATTAGATCAGTTGGCATCGAGTTGCTTTATGTCCTCGAAGAATTAGCATACTATGTTAGTATACTCTTTAGACTGGAATTTAGGTAGCTCATCGGGGCATCTAGAAAGGCCTTTCAGCTGGAGTTTAAGAAACTAGAGTGAGTTCCATGCATTTGTGCAAGCTTAAGATGACTAGTTCCGTCTTTTTATATTTTATATTGATTAATGATTCTTTAAAGCATACATATTCACTTTTTTTTTTGACCAAAGCATACATATTCTCTTAAGAATGCAGCCATTTATAAAATTTTGGACATATTGCTAGTTTGCTACTGGATTCCATGGACCATTGTTTACTAAGGTGTTGCTATGAAAAATTAAATTTAATGAGAGGTTGAGGGTTTCCCATTTCGACTGTTGGAGTTTTTTTTTTTGTCCAGAGGGTGTAATTTGTCGATTAAAATAATTTACATCTTTAGGCCAAAATAGCAATCCAAGGGTGGAAACACTCGAGCTTTCAAGGGATTGAGCTTGTGGATTGCAACAATCCGTGTATCAGCATCAGGAATTTATTGAACTGTTCTTTTACATACAATGGCAAGCCAAAGCTTGAGAATTTATCGAACTGTTTCTGCACATATCTCTGTTACTAAACTCAATGCTGCTTTTTCTTGGCTGAATCAAGTTTAAGATATGACATCATGCTCTTCGACTGTTAAAGTCACTAGTAGATGCATGAATCGTATTCATATTTAAATGCTATTGTGTTTAATATTTGTGTGTCTTGTAGGGTTAATCGTGAAAAAAAAGAACATAGGAGAAAATTGGCTCAGAGGTTAACACCTCGACCATCCAAAAAAGGTAAAGACTCCCAAGATGTATCAGAAACTGAAACTGAGCAGGTATTAGCAGAAGATGCAGGATTTCTTCCAGAAAGCATTGTCCAGATTATTGCAGCGAGTGAGAAGTATGACATAACATTTTTGTTTAGCCCAAGCATGTATGCTTGTTTATATAAAATCTCTCACAAAAGGCCTATAATTCATTTGCAGACAAGTTTTCTTATCAGACTCGGATGGTGAAGATAAAGTTCAGACTACTTCAAGGAAGAAAAAGTCGAAGAAAGCAGGGTAAACCTATCATTATTTCCATCACACGACATATTGATCCTCTGCCCATTGCTTTTCAACCTTTAGTTATTTTGTGTTCCTTTTGTGATCTGCAGTTTGTATGATGATGATGGTCCTATCGTTTTGGCCGAAAGTGGACCCCCTCCATGTTTGCAGAGTTCCTTAGAATTCTTGAAGAGAAGGAAAATGGAGGTTCCAAGATCATCTTCAGTTTTGAACAATTCCAACCGAGCATTGCGTTTGCTCACTGGCTCAGGTGTTCTGGGCCGAAACTGAGGATTGGTTATCACCTATCAATACCTAGACAACACGCTCAAGAAGAGTCATAACCAGGAAAAAAAAAACACCTACATATCTTCTATCATAATTCTTGTACGCAATTTCCTTTTTCTTTTGCAATGCTATTGTCTCTAGTCTACAAAGAGAGGCAAAGGGATTTTCTTGAAGTTCTGTGATTTGCCCGGAAAAAAAGGGAGCAAGTTCTTGGAATTTGCTTATTCGATCAAAAAGTTATCAATATATGATTATCAGATTAGAGAAAAATAGAATTAAAAGAGTTTATCCAAATTAAAATTAAAATAAAAGTAAGAGATAAACTTAAACATAAAATAAAGTTAAGAAAATAAACTGACATGAGATTAATCTATTTCACAAAATAAGACGCCATTTGATGTAGCTTGTTTGTTTTTATTTGGGTTAATACCATTGGTTCTTGTAATTTACACCCATTTTGATTTTGGTGCATGAAGTTTCAAATAGGTGGTTTTATTCTGGCTTAAACTGTTAGTACATGTAGGTGGTCAATCGAGTGATGCAACAGTTTGTGCAAAACAGTGATATTTTCTTGCTCAAGATACTTTATTTATCTTTTAAATCCTTTGTAAAATCTTTCTATGCTTTGTTATCATCAAAACATGAAATTTAACAATCTAGAATTTTCTTGCTGGGAAATTGGTTTTGTTCGATTTAAGAGCTGTGCATAGGAAAATGTGGGTTAATTAATTGGTATTTGTTCGTTCTATGCGGTCTTTACGATCAGAGCAAACGTTCATATGTTTGGATTGTTGATTCACATTATGTTTAATGAGTGATCGGTGTTCATCTTCTTCGGCATTTTTCTTTTATCAATGACAATAAGACTGGCGAGAGCAAGAGGGAAGAGGGGCGGTAGAGGAAAATGAGTTTTTTTTTTTTTTTTTTAAATAACAAATTTTTATTACATAGTCAACAAAAAATACTCAATCATCCTGCCCAATCAACCAACTATGTAAGTAACTTTGATGCCGTTAATGTCACACCATTAAATTTAACACTCAACGTTATTTTCAAACTATAGGGACTAATAGTTTAAAACAGAATAAACTTGAGGGACTAAAATCAACTATTTAAAATTTCAAGGACCAAAACCGAAATGGGTGTAAACTACATGGACCAAAGATAATATTAAACCTTTTTTATTTTCTTTGCTTGCAAACAAGTACCATTCTAATAGAGACAATCTTGCAACATAATGCGTGTAACATCCCAATTTTTTTAATAATAATTAAGTGCTATTAGGATATAATTTATTAAGCAATATGAGTTTAGAGAAGATATAGAAGTATAAAATTAAGAGTTGAAAATAATAATAAATAAATATATTATCAAATTTTTTATTAACGTTGATTAATTAACAATGATAAATGATATTGATAAGAATAACAAAGAAAATAAAATATGTAGAGGAAATATTTTCATGAAATAATGTGATCAGTATCTAAATAAAAAGAAAGAGTCAAGAGAGAAAATAAGTATATATCATTATATCTTTTAAAATAATAATATTTTAATAAGAGATCCAAACCCTAACGCTACCCTTATAAAACCCGCTTTCCATATCACACCTCTCATACAGATTACAGACTGCACTATTTCTAATTGCCACTTGTCACTTCCGCCACAACCCACACCTGCACTATTTCCTCTCCTTTTAGAGCTGTTCGTCCTTTTCTTCACCCGTTTCTCTCCACCAATTATGACGTGAGCCATATTTACCTCTACATCAAGACACACTCAGCCTTCCAGGGGTGAGCAAATCAAATCTTATTTCTAATTGCCGCTTGTCACTTCCGCCACAACCCACACCTGCACTATTTCCTCTCCTTTTAGAGCTGTTCGTCCTTTTCTTCACCCGTTTCTCTCCACCAATTATGACGTGAGCCATATTTACCTCTACATCAAGACACACTCAGCATTCCAGGGGTGAGCAAATCAAAACCGAAAACGAACCGAATAATTCGGTGTTCGGATTTTCGGTTCGGTTTTTTAAATTAGTTTATTTCGGTTTACGGTTCGGTTTTTACAAAAAAAAAAAACGGTTAAAATCGAAAAACCGATTTTTTAAACTTTTTTTGTTAAAAAATCATAATTAATTCTACAAAAATCGTTTTCGAGTGCTTCAAAATTCCTCATGACCCTTGACATGTCTATTTTCAAGGAAAAATATTCCTAGAAGCAAGAAAGTCACAGATCATTCCCAGTTTAATATTTTCTCAACGTTGCCAGTTTATAACTCCATAAATAAGGCTTAACTTTAAAAATATGTTACTACTTGTGTAGAACTCAAAATGCTACATAATTTATATATTTAGAAAGCCCTATATGTATACTTTATTCATGTAAAATTTCACAACTTTATGTAAAATTCGGTTAAACTGAATTAACCGAAAACCGAACCAAAATATTTCGGTTTTTTCGGTTTTCGGTTTTTAAAATACACATATTGTTATAAATATCCCAATATTGGTGTGAATGTCCATAACCTTCCAAGAAGAGTAAATGAAGGGTGGACAAGTAAATGAAATTTGTTTGTTATTAATATCAAAGTCTTGAAGGCTTGTGTTTCAAATATTGTATGATACAATAATATTTTAAAAGTCTTGAAAAGTATTGTCCAGAAGACAATAACTTACCGAGATTATGTCATAATAATTCTAAAGGCTAATAGTCCTGGAGACTAATTAACATATTTTGAGAGACTGATGTTCAGCCTATATATATATATGGCAGTATAAATTTGATAGAAGGCTACGAAAGAGCTAATATTTTGTTACCTGAAGGAGCAAAATTATTTATTGATTATTCTATCAAGTATACAATAAACTTATTGAGTTTCAAAAATATCTGCAAAAATAGATCTCATTTAGAAATTACATGCTATTGTAAACCAGAAGTTTACAAATATAGCAAATCAAATATTTGCTAATGCAGCAAATGAGATATTAAAGAGGCAAAGAGTTGTGGATAAATATGTCTATATTTATTTTGAAGCCAAGGCTGAAGAGAAATAAACAAGCCCATAAGGTAATGTTTAATTTGTTTTGTATCCTATCTCATAAATTTGTTGTCATGAGAATTTTCTGCTAAAGAATTTTCATATGTGTGATTCTAAATCTCTGTGATTCTAAGTTATTTTTTTTCATGAATATTTTCATATGTGGTGGATTATATATATTTTGCGCATATATAAGTAAATTGAAGTATATTACTAATGAGTAATAAGATTATTTAGTGATGAAATATTATCTGTTTGTTCTTGAAGGATTAACATAGATTTTTCTTCCGAGTTTAGAAGAGTTTAAAAGTGATTTTGAAATACTGATATAAAGAAAGCATGTTTATATGACTCACACTTGAGGGGGAGATAGTTAGAATACAAGTGTGAGTTAATGTTTGAAAAGTTATATATTTCTCACTTAAAGTTTAATAGATCTCCCAAAATGGATGTCAGATTATGATGTAAATTAAAATGTTTATTATTGGTAGAGACATATATATTATAGTAAACCAAAAGTTTATTGATCCAAATAAAGTTGTTGTTGGCATGACTTGTTTGATCATCCGAGTCATATATATGTATAATGCAAATAAGATTATGTGTTGATTGTTCTCAAATAGAAATGACTATGAGAATATCATAGGTCATGATTGGTAATGGATCTCTGGAAATATATCAAACTGAATTATATGGGCCCATTGAAATGACATGTAAACCATACAAATTTGTGAGATGCATCTATAAGATGGTTACATGTGAAATTATTAGCTTACAACCAGAAGTTTGTAAGATTGCAACTTTGAAGTTTGCAATAATGTTTGAATAAATTAAGCACGCTATTTCCAGATTATATGATCCAGAAATCATGTATTGAATACTCATGAGAGCAAAATGTCTATGTTGGTATATTTGCAACATTTATATAAGCCAACAAAATTCTCCCTGTAAAAATTGGTTTGTGGTCAAAAGCCAAATTAATTCCATCTGAAAAGTTTTGAATGTGCAATGCTTATAAATCCACCATAATGCACATAAGATGGATATAGAAAGAAAGTTGGGATAAATGTTGTATAATGACCTCATTCTTCTTGTTTGTCTCTAAATGAAACAAAATGATGTTTCTAAATGTAACAAATGGATTTAGGAGACTTATACTACATGATTAGTTAATTGTGAATTGATATTGTTTTCCCAACATGAGGGGAGAAGATAAGTAGTTTGGGTAAAGAGATTACCTGGAATGAATTATTGGCTCATTTTGATCCTTGTAGAAAATTATGTGAACTAAAAGTTCAAAAGATAATTCATTTTCCGAACTTAGCTAACCAAATGCTAGAAGCATTTACTGACCCATAGAAAGTGACAAAGTCACATGTCCCAACTGCTAATGCTCCTATTAGAATTGATGTCCCTGAAGGACAACCTATTATAAATGAATTTAAAGCACGCCTGAAGCGTGAAAGGTCCATCGGTTCTAAAGATAAAAATCCTCGAAAGAGAAAAGGAGCTAAGAAGATAGATGATCAAATTGAGGATAATCAAGATATTTGTATGAGATATCAATAAATTATGATAGAATCCGATGGGACCGAAATGATGTCAACTTTGACGACATCTTTGCTTATAATATAGCATATGATGTAGTGAATGATGATAAGGATCATGAGCCAAAATCCATTAACAAGTGCCAACAATAAAAGAATTGGCCTCTATGGGAAGATGCTATTAATGCAGAATTAAAATCACTGGCAAAAGGAAAAGTATTAGGACCGGTAGTCCATACACCTAAAGATATAAAGCAAGTTGTATACAAATAGATATTTGTATGAAAGAGAAATGAAAAGGGTGATATTATAAGGCAAGCCTTGTAGTCCAAAGTTTTACACAAAGGCTTGACATTGATTTTGATGAAATATATTCACTAGATGTAAATGTAACTACTTTTCATTATTTGATTAGCCTAGCAGTAAATGAAGGGCTTGATCTGCATCTAATGGATGTTATAACTGCCTATTTGTATGGCTCACTTGATAATGATATTTATATGAAAATCACTGACTCATGGTGCCAGAAGCATCTAATTCAAATTCTCGAGAACAATACTCGATTAAGTTAAATAAGTCTTGTATGGCTTGAAACAATCAGGGCGCATGTGGTATAATTGTCTCAAGGAATATTTGTTGAAAGAAGGGTACAAAAATGTCCCAATACGCCCATGCATTTTTATGAAAAGATCTAGCAATAAATTTGCTATAATTGTTGTTTATGATATCAACATCATTTGAACTCCTGAAGAGTTTCAAAAGGAAATTAATTGTTTGAAGAAAGAATTTGAAATGAAAGATTTGGACATAATGAAATCTTGTTTTGAACTACAGATCGAGTATCTAAAGAATGGGATCCTTGTATATCAAAGAAGCTTATACAAAGAAGGTCTTTGAATGATTTTATATGGATAAGTCACATCCATTATGTACTTCAATGATTGTAAGATTTTTGCAAATGGATAAAGATCCCTTCCGACCTCGGATAATTAGTGACAAAGCTGAAGAAGAACCATTTGGTCCAGAAGTACCATATCTTAGTGCTATTGGAGCACTGATGTATCTTGTTAATCATACACGTCCTTATATATCATTTGCTGTTAATTTATTAGCAAGATATAGTTCTGCACCAACTTGGAGGCATTGGAATGTAGTAAAACACATTTTTCGAACCATTTCATGGCGATCTATGAAGCAGACTATATCAGCCACATCATCTAACCATGCAGAAATCCTTGCAATGCATGAAGCAAGTCGAGAGTGTGTATGGTTGAGGTTATATTAAGGGCGACAAAACGAAGCATATTTCACCAGAATTCTTCTTCGCTCGTGATCTTCAAAAGGATGGTGAAATAGATATCCAACAAATCAGTTCAAGTAAAAATCTAGTAGATTTATTCACCAAGTCACTTCCAGGAGCAATCTTTGAAAGACTTGTCCATGGTATTGGTCTTCGGAGACTCAAAGCAGTGTATCAATGGATGTTGTACTCTTTTCTTTGGCTAGGTTTTTATCCCACTGGGTTTTTCCTAGTTAAAGTTTTTAATGAGGCACATTCATAATGGACATTCAAGGGGGAGTGTTATAAATATCCCAATATTGGTGTGAATGTCCATAACCTTCCAAGAAGAGTCTTTTGGAATTCTACACTTGAAGCCATATAACCTATGACATGAATGGCTTAGTGGGAGTTTTATATAACTTACAATATTCCATAATATACCATTATGTTGATTTACTCTTGTATGTTACTCTTGTAATGGAAGTTGAAGATTGATTGCCTATATATAGTAGGCATGTATCAAAGGTTGGCATACAACAATAGAAAGAAGAATCACTCTTTCCTTGCTCTCCATTTCTCTATTGCATTTCTTCATCTCCCACATCCACATCTCCCTTGTATTTTACTTAGTTTTACAACACATATTTCGTTTTTTCGATTTTTTCGGTTTTAACCGAAAACCAAATGTTCACCCCTACTTCTAGGGGCATACAATTTCTTGTTTCTTCCTTTTTCCCTTCCTTTCTCCCTCTCGCGTCAGTTACAGTGCACAATCACACCACACATATAAAAGGTTACTTAACAAGTCTTCCATCCCATAAGGTAACTTTTAGACTCAACAGTAGCCTTCAATTTATATATAAATTATATAAGTCTACAGTAGCTAATACACACACACATGATCACGCCAGCGTTGATTATTAGAGGGTAGTTCTAAGGATCTAAGGTAGATTTTCAGTAGGCCGAGCAACTAGAGTAATTTTGAATAGTAAATTAATAGATATTTATTTATAGGGTTAAGGTCGATTTTACCAACGAACTATTGGCTCAGGAGCGTCCAGCACAATTAACTATTAAGTGGACCAAAAATACCAACAAACTTTTTAATAAGGACCGCTCAGCACAACACCATTAACACCGTTAACAAAAAGTTAACCTCCGTTATCTAAGGTGCAGATTGGCCAACGAACTCTTATTCCAGGAGCGCCCAGCACAAAATTCTAAATTTTACTAAATTAAATAATTTTTTTCTCAATTGTCATTATTCAAAACTACTTGTATAGATATCTATGGACAAAAATTATTCATTTTTTTTTGATACAAAAAGAACACCTCACTAAGCGCCTATGGGGGTAGTACACCCATTACACTCATGCCAAATAATCCTCTGTACGTCCTCAGATGGCGTAAAAATCGTCAAAATTATAATTTGCTAAAATAAACAAAATTTTTAATTAAAAATATAATTATATGATTTAAATAAAACTCAAGGTGTTTTATATTCTTTTCTTTCGATTTTGCCGTTAACTTAATATCATTATATTCAAGATAGATAATGTATCGTTGGGAATAAGTTATACGGCAATTGACACAATTGAGCTTTAAGAACTACTAACCTAAATTTCTTGCTATAATTTAAAGAGGGAAACAAATTATACTTATAAATTTAGATTAATAAGACTTATATTTAGAAATAAAATAAAAATAAAAATCATGATAGAGTAAGAATACATACATAAATTTACTCTAATTTATTTGATTAATAAGTGCACTTTTACATATTTTACTCTAATTCTCTCATATCATTTATCATACATTCTTTTTCTCATAAAAATTATTATTTTATTTTAGAAGAAATTTATGTGAGTTTTATTATAAAAATAAATCATATAATTTTTTTAACATATATAATAAATTATAAAACACCTTGAGTTTTATTTAAATCATATAATTATATTTTTAATTAAAAATTTTGTTTATTTTAGCAAATTATAATTTTGACAAAATTAAAGAATGAATAATTTTTGTCCATAGATATCTATACAAGTAGTTTTGAATAATGACAATTGAGAAAAAATTATTTAATTTAGTAAAATTTAGAATTTTGTGCTGGGCGCTCCTGAAATAAGAGTTCGTTGGCCAATCTGCACCTTAGATAACGGAGGTTAACTTTTTGTTAACGGTGTTAATGGCGTTGTGCTGAGCGCTCCTTTTTAAAAAGTTTGTTGGTATTTTTGGTCCACTTAATAGTTAATTGTGCTGGACGCTCCTGAGCCAATAGTTCGTTGGTAAAATCGCACCTTAACCCTTATTTATATGATGCTTGTAGGCTCTCAGTAAGATCTTTGGATTAACTTTCAGAACTTATCTGTAAGTTAAAAAGAAGTAGCCGTAACAGGTAACTTTGAATATTCTCCCATATACTTATAAATTGTGTATGAACATCTTTTATAAAATAAATGGACTGATTTATATGTATATGTGTATATATGCTAAATTGTTACAATTTAATCTATATATATATAATAGTTGGTTAAGTAATTATTATATTATTCCTTCTTGGCATGTTTAAAAATGATTATAATTGATATAAATGAAAGCATGATTTATCATTACTGCATATATTTGTCATGGTGCGGCTGTATTTGTAATGGGTTGGAGTAAGGAGGGATTTGTATGAGCTCCTATTATGTGTTATGCCATCACTCAGTGCACAGTGAATGATACTTGTCAGGGCCTTTTCTTTCATGTCTTCCTTTGGCTGGGATTGCATTGGAGCTGTGGAACATGTGACACCTCCTTAATTGTTTTTTTTAAGGAGGGGAGCCATAGTCCAGACTTAAGCTCTATTAGTCCAAACTTAAGCTTTATACCTTTGGCCGAGTGTATTTTAAGAACTGGTGAGCTTGGGTCAATCCAGTCAAATGGATAGATTCTACTGGACTATATGTTAGCCTATGGCTTCGGTCAACAAGAATAAGGATGGACAGTGTCACAAGGGAGATTGCATAATATAAAATTGTGTAATACATTATGTGATAAAAGTATGTACTGTTGTATGAGAATTTGGTGTGTGTGCGCGTGTGCTTGTGTGTATATATATATAAGGTTATCTTAAATTCGTTTTTGTTAAATTTTCAATTATACCCAATTTAATTCCCACCACACACACTCTCTTTTGCACAACGTTTTTCACATTTTTTTGTCCTCAATTTTTACCAACTACTAGTAACATGATTCAGATAATTGTTTCTTATAAAGAAAAAACGAACGGTATATCGTACAAAGAAAAGCGCCCTTGACAGTTCATGATTATTGATTGATTAGGTCACGAGAAAAGAGTTACATTTCACTCCCGGGATTGATAGGATCAGGCTCAAGTCATGTGAGCTCTTCAGCAGGGCAGAAATGGAGTTTCATTGTCAATGGATATTGTCCATCCCAGTCTCATATCCTTTGTATAGTTCTCACAAGCTTCATTCTCTTTCACACAACTCACCTATAACTTCCCTCAAGCCCATGACTTGTCAGTCGCTCTAAAACCCGCCTGGTAATCAAGCATGAAAAAGTCAGTCATTCCATAGA
Source organism: Acacia pycnantha (assembly GCA_025563575.1). Classification (NCBI taxonomy): domain Eukaryota; kingdom Viridiplantae; phylum Streptophyta; class Magnoliopsida; order Fabales; family Fabaceae; genus Acacia; species Acacia pycnantha. The sequence goes on from JAMWYP010000038.1 coordinate 1,163,810, forward strand.
TGAGAATAGGATGTTCCAATTACAACTGGGAAAATGAAGGCATATGGATATTGACTCAACAAATATTGTAAGGAGACAATTTCACATCCTACAAATACTTTCCTTTTTTTATTCATGGTCTCAGTTTATGTCTCTGATATTTTTCCACGTGATCTCCCTCATTCATCAGTGAGGGGGATAGATTTTTAATCTTTTCACGTTTTTCCTTAAAACTTATTGATTTTAATTAAATTGCTTTTACATCAAAAGAAAAAGAAAATTTTATGGCTTGACTGGAAAAAGCTATATGAACGGACTGATAATAACACAGCAAGTTACATCCCTGGTTAAACTTAATAGTCAAACAAATTATCAACCATTCTTTTGGTCTGGTCAAAATAGTATTGTTGATTGAACAAAGCACTAACTTCACGGAAATCCCACTTATAAAGATGTGTACTAATGCTTCACTAGCACAACCAACTCTCAAGATTAACAGCTGTAGAACTGAATTAATTACTCCTCGGGTCTTTAATATATATGAGATATCTTTAAGGGAGTTGATCTTGGTCTTAAATATAAGACAAATTTTTCATATTTGTCAATTTTTTACTAATTTACCCCTATTAATACTCACTCAACAATAATTAAGAAATAGAGGGGATGGAGGAATTGAGAAAGATGACTAGGACATTTTAAAAAATGCATGTCATATTAACTAACTCAACTAACTTCCTTAACCTAATCAAATTAGGTATTTATGTCTTATGTTAAGGACTGGAGGGAGTACTTACCAGTGTCAGACTAAAGGGGTCAAAACTCAACACCCTGCGGTGTGGTTCATCGTTTCACCACCAAATCATCAGCAGAGTAGTAATCAGTCATGAGATGGTGCATGAATGATGGGTTATGGCCACCTCTGAAAAGGTAAGGAAAATGCACAAGGAAACTGAGTATAATAATTTTCAGGAAGTTGATGATAAAGGAGAGCTAAAGATTCTTTACTGAAACCTAGTTCAACGTACGTGTCAGTAATGAAGAGACTAACAAGCGTCGGCTGCACTTGATCAAATGTTGGATTAACAACATCAAGAGAACCAGCGCCACTTGCAGAATCCATACAATCTGAAAATTCCCCGAAGTCAAGCAATTCAGAAGGAGACCTCAGATCATTCAGCAAGACCTCGGAAATGTGTGGATCCAAAGGGCACAACTGTCAAAATAAAATGGCAGTTTTCAATCACCAACACTACAAACCAAATAATAAGTTTTATAACCAGAATATGGCATTAAAGACTGCCAACTCGGAATGTACAGAAACCGAGGGATTCATTATAGAGACTTCAAAATCATTAGTTATTCTTCCTGGTCAGTCACATATTGAGCATTAAGTCATCTTACGAGTCCGGATGATGATTAGTGTGTGATGGAAAATGACCAGATCTGCTAATAGCCACAGACAAACCCAAATGAGGAATTGCAATACTATATTAATTGTATATAACCCACACAGCAAAGACTATTTAGACAAAATGGTGTCAAAATAACGGCAAACATCAACTAATATTTTCCATAACATTAATATTAAAACAAGCTGTTATACTGGTCTATTTGTGAATGTGTTCGTGTCGAACAATCACATTAACCACTTGGGCAATATGCTTTAGCAAAAACATTTAAATTTAAAAATTAAAACAGTAACCCCACACCAGCGATCCTGCCCCAAAGAAAAGGAAATCACAAACCCATAACCTGTCAGTAGAAAAAACACGCTTGAAAGCTAGAAATTGAACTTGTTTCCAAAAGAAAACAAATTATATATGGTTACGGCATGACTATAACCCACTTACATTATATATGTTTACAAACTATTTCAAGCAGGTGGCAGGGAAAAAAAGTATTCTTATTTCTTAGACATTGAAGAAGTTCAGGGGAATTTGCATTCTCTCATATATCTTGTTGAGAAGGAGGGTACAATATATGGGGTGATGTTTAATCAAGAAGAGAGAAATCAACGATTACAATAATTAGAAATTAATGATAAGATAACAATCAGTAATAATAAGATATTAAATAGGAAATATTGACTAGCACAAGCAAATTAATGTTAGAATCAAGGCTTGATTTCCAACACTCTCCCTCAAGCTGAAGAATAGATGTCAATCATTCTCAGCTTGCATCGAAACCCTTCAAATTTAGCTCTGCCAAGTGGCTTTGTCATTATGTCCTCAATTTGAGCTGCAGATCGTATGTAGGACAGGTTCATAATGCCTGCTTCAACCTTCTCTTTAATGAAGTGTATGTTTATCTCAACATATTTCATTTTATCGTGATAAGCAGGATTTTTTGTCATTTCAATGCTGGACTTGTTGTCATACCAGAGTTGTATTAGATCCTCATATGGAATTCCCAACTCTTTCAGTAGCCTGATAACCCATAGTCCTTCACATACTCCTTTGTTCACAATTCTCAGCTCCATTTCTGCACTGCTTCTTGAAACCACAATTTGTTTGTTGCTTCTCCATGTAACCAGATTTCCCCACACATGTACAATATCTTGAAGTTGACCTCCTATTCTCCTTATCTCTATCTCTTGCATGATCTACATCGATGTAGATTTCGATGTTTCTGACCATGCCTTTCTTAAAGAAGATTCCTCTTCCAGGATTAAGTTTCAGATAGCTCAGAATTATGTATACAGCCTCTATGTGCTTTTCCTGTGGCTGATACATGAACAGACTTACTATTCCAACTGCATAGTTGATATCAGGACGTATGTGGGTTAAGTATATTAACTTCCCCACCATCCTAACATTCATGTTTCATGTAACAAGTCTAAGGTATACTTCTGCTGAGATACATTTATGCCCTTTTTGGTTCTTGCTACTTCCATACCTAAGTAGTATCTCATTTGACTGAGATCCTTTACCTTGAATACATTTGACAGGTCCCTCTTTAGTTTGGCAATAGAATCTTCATCGTTCTCTGTAATATGTTATCAACATAGACAATCAGGATTGTGACTTTCTCACTATCATGTTTGATAAATGATGTGTCATCTCTTTCCCTTGTTTATACCCAAGTTTCTTTACTTCCTTGGTGAATCGTCCGAACCCCATGTCCTTGGAGATTGCTTTAGTTCATACAAAGACTTGTTGAGTTTGCAGACAGAGTCGTTTGGAGCTAGAACTCCATCGGGGACCTCCATGTAGACTTCTTCCTCCAGGTTACCATTCAGGAATGCATTCTTATCGTCAAGTTGATGTAGTGACCAATCCAAATTAGCTGTAATTGACAACAGTACTTGGATTGTATTAAATTTAGCTACTAGGGCAAAAGTCTCTTGGTATGTTTGAGCATACCCTTTTGCGACTAGCCTTGCCTTGTATTTGTTGTACTCCCATCCAGATTAAACTTCGAGGTGAAAATCCATTTGTATCCTACCAATTTCTTTCCTGGGGGAAGCGCTATGATTTTCCAAGTGTTATTTTCCTCAAGTGCCTTTAACTCTTCTTCTGCAACTTACTTCCAATTTGGATCAGTCATATCTTGTTGGAAAGTATTTGGAATTTTGATCTATGTGCACTGTTTACAACAAAGCTTTACATATTTGCAGACACGTTACTATATGAAACAAATCGTTGAATTGGAAGCTGAGAGCAAGATCTTTCCCCTTTTCTAAGTGCAATAGGCCAACCCATCTCTTCAGAATCTAATCCCGAGTTAGAGTTATGGTCGTTCCTTTGAGTAGAAGGGGATTTTCTCTCATTATCTTCCTCTTCTTGTGATTGTTGCCGGATTCTCCTTTTAATCCACCTTCTTTATCCATCCCAGACATGACTTCAACCTATGTTTCCAGTTCATTAAAAGATAATGGGATAGGTCTAGGTTGGTTAGGAAAGTGTTATTAGAAGATGGTGATGGCAAGGTATCAGATATTGATGGCAAGGTATTAGATACTGATAGCAAGGTATCAGGAACTGATGGCAACATATCACTAGTATCAGGATCATGTGAAATTAGCCATTCAATATCTAAATACTCCCCTTGAATGGGTAATTTGGGATAATAGGCATCCTCCTCGTAGAACACGGTATCTTTGAAGACAAACATTTTTTGAGGTAAGACAATAACACCTATAACCTTTTTGAGTGGAAGAGTATATAAGAAATATACATTTTTGGGCTTTGGCATCAAATTTGCTTCCATCATATGTGTGTACAAAGACAACACATCCAAACACTCTTTAGGGTAAGGGTTGATAAAAGGACAATTCGGAAAGATGTCAAGGAGTTTTTGAATAAGGGTGGCATAGTAGAGGACTTTGGATGGCAAGTGATTAATGAGAAAGGCTGCAGTTAGGACTGTATCACCCCAGAAGATCGTGAGCACATTTCGTTCCATTAATAAAGTTTTGCCTACTTCCAACAAGTAGCAGTTTTTTTTGCTCAACCACTCCATTCTGTTGAGGTGTGTATGGGCAAGAGGTTTGGTAATGAATTCCTTACTGATCAAGCAATTCCTTAAAGGTGCCACTCAAGTATTCTCTAGCATTGTCACTACGAAGAAACTTGATGGAAGCTTGAAATTGATTTTTCATAAAGGTATGGAAACTTTGGTTACTTCATATTTTTCTTTCATTAAGCAAACCCACGTGATTCTGGTGTGATCATCTATGAAAATAACAAACCTTTTTGCATTTTCCAAGGTTTTTGTTCTTGCAGGACCCCAGATGTCAATGTGGATTATTTGGAAAGGAGTGGAGGGTGTGTAAGGCTGTTTTGGGTAGGAGGGTCGCGTTTGTTAAATGAATTGGCACGTTTCACATTGAAAAGGAATAAAATTTTTATTGAATAAACTTGGAAACTCATGTTTCATATAATCAAAACTAGGATGACCTGAGCGATAATGCCACAATAATACATCTTTATCTTTAGAACTTGAGCTAACCAGTGCCTTCCATGCATTCTGAGTATCTTTAATCTTCAATTCTAATTGTTCTAGGTAGAAAAGTCCATCAGTCCCAATCGTCTTTTCCGAGTTTAAATCCTGAAACAAACACAAATCATCATCAAAGGTCACTTGGCATATTCGCCCTTTAGATAATTTGCTCACAGATATGAGATTTCAAGTAAGTGCAGGTACCAAAACATTGTGATTTCTCAGATAATTAGATAGCATTACTATGCCAATTCCTTCAACTTTAGTAAACAAGCCATTAGCAACTTTAACTCAGAGGATTTCAGGACACAATTTAAGAGTGGTTAACAACATTTGATTACTAGTCATGTGATATGTAGCTCCTAAGTCAACAATCCATGTATCTTCACTAGTCTGTGCAACATTGAGAGTTGTAATGAAATTACTTTATTGCACCAGATTGACACTAGGCATAGAGCTTGACTTATTTTGTTTGTCAAGTATCCTATGAACCACCTGCAGTTCCTCCTGGCTTAAGGAATTATCATCATCCACTTTCTCCTTTCCAGTTGATGGCTTGCCATGTAGTTTCCTGTATTCTTCCTTTATGTGGCCCTTCTTCTTGCAGTAATTGCACCATCTAGTATTATTTTTTCCTTTCATCTTGTGGTCCTTTCACTATAAGGGCTGAGCCCTCAATGTGATTCTGGCTACTTCAATTTAGGAGTTTTCTGCTTTCTTCGAACTGCACATGGTTAACTACATCAAACATATATGGTAAGGGTTTTAACCTCATAATTCTACCCCTTATATCCTCAAAATAATTGTTGAGTCCAAGGAGAAAAGCATGAATTCTTCCTTCTTCCACTATCTTCCTATACAATTGAGCATCCTTGACGACCTTCCATGGATGCACCTCAAATAGGTCCTATTGTTGCCAGAGTTTGAACAAAGCATTGTAATACTCAGTCACCGACATATTACCATGTCTCAAATCTCGGAGTTGACACTTCAAATGGATTAAGGCCGTGATGTTATCAAGAGAAGAGTAGGTCCTTTTGGCTATATCCCATATCTCTTTTGCAGTGTTTGCTAGAAGGTATCCTTCACTAATGTCCAGGGTTATAGAGTTTGATAACCAAGTTATGACTTGGTTGTTTTCTGCAAACCATGTGTCGAAACTTGGATCATCAGGAGCTGGTTGACGAGCTGCCCCATTAATATATTTCTCGTTCCTCTTTCCACAAATATATCTTAGTAAGCTTTGAGACCATTGGAGATGATTTTTCCCATTAAGCTTATGGATAATGACCATAATCTGATTTTCTTAGAATTCTGGTATAGCAATACTAATGGAAGAGGCCAAAGAAGTAAAGGAAGAAGCTTGAGCTTGACCGTTTGTACTCGACATAAGGGCTGTTGGAATTGAACCAAACAAGGAAGGAAATTGAGAGGGATCCATCAATGTAGGTCAGAAACTGGTGAACAAGTGGTATGGAAATGTTGGTGTGGTATGGAGACGTTGGCGCATGGAGTTCACGCGCGATCAGAATCTGCCAAAGTCGTCGGCACGTGGGTTTATGTGCCTAGATTGTGATGGCGAGTGCCTGGTGTGGGCAGTGTAGTCCCACACTCTCTCAGTCAGTAACCCTAGAGCACGACTTTGTGCTCCGTTTTTGTGCCTCACAGTCGCTCGTGTCTTCACTCACCCACCTCACTGTTTTTGCCTCGTTGTTCTGGCATAGGACCAAAGTCCAAGCTCTGATTCTATGAAGAAGTTCAGCGAAATTTGTATTCTCTCATATATCTTATTGAGAAGGAATGGGTACAATATATAGGAGCTGATGTTCAATCATGAAGAGAGAAATCAACGATTACAATAATGAAAAATTAACGATAAGATAACAATTAGTAATAATGAGAAATTAAATAGGAAATATTGACTAGCACATAATCAGTCAGGAGCTAATTAATGTTAGAACCAAGGGTTGATTTCCAACATACATCATAAAGATTCTTGGTAATAGATTTTATGATGAAATGAAAAAAAAAAGGCACAATTCTATTGCTTAGCTTGAGGCTAGAGATGAAAGAAAGAAAATACAAATATAATAATTTGATGATTTAATTATTTGGTGACCATCTAGTTTCTTTGATTGTTCAGTTCTGATATTCCCAAATTATCGGTATTCAAAATTATTCAATCAAGTAACTTAAGAGACAATGATCAAAGAGCTTCTTTTTTTTTTAACAGAAACATTGGTCGAAGAGTTATGCAAGCTTTTGGTACTCTGGTAAGAACTAAGAGGCATTACTAAAATTTAGATAAAGAAAGAATAAAATTAAATTCGACTATTAAGGAAAAGAAAAAAAAAATTTTAAAAAAATCAACCATTGAGCAGATCTTGGTTTTCAGCTCAAAATGGACATGGCTATATATAAAATTATTATCCCAATTCCAGTCTTTGAGCAAACAATTATTCACACACGCAGTCAAGTATCCTCCTATTTCGAATATTTAACCAAGAGAGACATGATATGAACATACATAAGTGAAAAGTCATTAGGATTTTATTTTCTTTTAATATGACAGATGCAAAGAAGATGGACATGATGTTCTAATAATTCACCTTGTGACTCCCAGCAAGTACAACAAAAGGAACGGCATGCCTTTTAGCTGCAAGAGCAACCATATTCAACCCAACAGGGGCAATAACACCCCCATTAGCCATGACAGCATGAGCTCCAACTATAACCTACACAATTTTAAATTCAAAATCAGTTTAAATTTAGGGTAAATGATTCTATTCCAAATACAGAACAAGAATTTTCATGTACCATGTTTACTCGGGATATCATGGCAAAAACTGCAGAATCAGTTATTAGAGTGGTTTGTAAGCCTCTTGCTGCCAAATCTTTAGCAAGTAGATGCCCCTGATATCTGATCTCACACACACACTCAACATTATTTAATCTTATAAATACTACATACAAATTGCTATTGCTAAAAAAGCAGGTGGCATTCCTTGCAAATGTTAGTTAGCAACTGCTACCCACCTTGGAGCGCCCTCAACAACAAAGACCCGAAATGATCTCTTCTTCTCCTTTGCAGCACAAAGAAATTCCAACACTGTTCTTGAACTTCCTACTGTTAATATTACCTCACTGAAAAACATGCAATCAGCACTCAGCAGTGTATAGAAATAAGAAAAACTAATAAACAGCATGTCAATACCATTTTGATTCATTTCAAATAAATTACTTGAAAGAATAAAAACAGAAATAATTAAATTTTTAATATTTACAATTAAGAAGCAGGAGGAAGTTAAATAACTTCATTCTACACATATATCAATAACTACGTAAACTTTTTGTTACTAATTGATACGCCTTTGTCTCTCAAATATCCATCACATACCCTAACATTAAGATGAATCAACTGAAGTTGCTATTCACTTTCCATATTATTTAACATATATAAGGTGCAAGAAATTTTTTTATAAGAGAACGCATTAACACAAGTTTTCTTCATTTTAATGCTAATATACAACACTGACACATTCAATCTATAACTGAACACCTTTGACAATCTAGAAAACAGTCGATATATTTCCCCCCTGCTAATTATAGCTTGAGGGAAGCAAATATTGCTCCCATTAACACTTTTTCAACCAACATGGACTTAGAGAATAACAAGAAAATCTAAAAATATTAACAACATCCTCTTAGAGCATTAGAGGAAGAAGTACTTTTGATGTATGTGTTCAACAGCTTGCTCTGCTATTTGTTTATGGCAAGTGGCAATATCTTGGATAAGATCATTGACAGCTTCAATGACATCATGTTTCAGCTTCCGGCCTAGGGAAACTTTGTCAGCCGCTGTAAGATAATTAAAAAATAATTGCAAAACTTAAATAAAAGACAGGCAACTGAACGTCAAGGCAATGGCGGCGTTTTCATCATGGAATGACACAGGATTGCATGGACTCAGTCTTAGTCAAATCAACGTTAGTGACTTGTATTATAGGCAAATAAACCCTCAAGAAGTGTAGATTCAAGTAATGGCATTCTTATTCATAGACTCAATAACTACTCAAGGACACAACATTCTCATAGCCTATCATCTCACATCTATTTTTTCCTTCAGATTCACCCCCCGGAGAAGAATCACACGCACCAGCAGCTGAATCAGGCACATCCTCTAGAAGAAATTGCAATGATGGTGGACGCGAAGTGCTTCCAGCAGCAGCAGCAGCAGCAGCTGCAGCGTTTTCATCATGAAATGACACATGATTGCATGGACTTAATCTTAGTCAAATCAGCATTAGTGACTTGTATTACAGGCAGATAAACCCTCAAGAAGTGTGGATTCAAGTAATGGCATTCTTATTCATGATAGACTCAATAACTGCTCAAGGATACAACATTCTCATAGCCTATCATCTCACATCTATTTTTTCCTTCAGATTCAACCACCGAAGAAGAATCACGTAGACCAGCAGCTGAATCAGGCACATCCTCTAGAAGAAATTGCAATGATGGTGGACGCGAAGTGCTTCCAGTAGCAGCTGCAGCTGCAGCGTTTTCATCATGAAATGACACATTATTGCATGGACTCAGTCTTAGTCAAATCAGCGTTAGTAACTTGTATTACAGGCAGATAAACCCTCAAGAAGTGTGGATTCAAGTAATGACATTCTTATTCATGATAGACTCAATAACTGCTCAAGGATACAACATTCTCATAGCCTATCATCTCACATCTATTTTTTCCTTCAGATTCAGCCCCCGAAGAAGAATCACGCAGACCAGCAGCTGAATCAGGCACATCCTCTAGAAGAAATTGCAATGATGGTGGATGCGAAGTGCTTCCAGTAGCAGCTGCAGCGTTTTCATCATGAAATGACACATTATTGCATGGACTCAGTCTTAGTCAAATCAGCGTTAGTGACTTGTATTACAGGCAGATAAACCCTCAAGAAGTGTGGATTCAAGTAATGGCATTCTTATTCATGATAGACTCAATAACTGCTCAAGGATACAACATTCTCATAGCCTATCATCTCACATCTATTTTTTCCTTCAGATTCAGCCCCCGAAGAAGAATCACGCAGACCAGCAGCTGAATCAGGCACATCCTCTAGAAGAAATTGCAATGATGGTGGACGAGAAGTGCTTCCAGTAGCAGCTGCAGCGTTTTCATCATGAAATGACACATTATTGCATGGACTCAATCTTAGTCAAATCAGCGTTAGTGACTTGTATTACAGGCAGATAAACCCTCAAGAAGTGTGGATTCAAGTAATGGCATTCTTATTCATGATAGACTCAATAACTGCTCAAGGATACAACATTCTCATAGCCTATCATCTCACATCTATTTTTTCCTTCAGATTCAGCCCCCGAAGAAGAATCACGCAGACCAGCAGCTGAATCAGGCACATCCTCTAGAAGAAATTGCAATGATGGTGGACGAGAAGTGCTTCGAGCTGCAGCTGTAGCGTTTTCATCATGAAATGACACATTATTGCATGGACTTAGTTTTAGTCAAATCAGCGTTAGTGACTTGTATTATAGGCAGATAAACCCTCAAGAAGTGTGGATTCAAGTAATGGCATTCTTATTCATGATAGACTCAATAACTACTCAAGGATACAACATTCTCATAGCCTATCATCTCACATCTATTTTTTCCTTTAGATTCAGCCCCTGAAGAAGAATCACGCAGACCAGCAGCTGAATCAGGCATATCCTCTAGAAGAAATTGCAATAATGGTGGACGCGAAGTACTTCTAGCAGCAGCAGCTGCAGATAGAACATGATAATCATCTCGCTCCACATCAACTTCATCGTCACTTCCTGCTGATATTCCCAGACCAGCAATAGCATCTGTTGCAAGAGAAAGATCTTCCTCCCTTATAATGTGCAAAACCCGCCTTACTATATTACCCACAGCTACCTCTGCAATTACAAACATACCATATAATGATAGGAAAACTATATATAAATATCCAAAAATAATAAACATGATGATGGTCAAACATCACTACGGGCATTAAGTGATGGGATAGTTTTCAAAACAACAGTGGTTGAAGGACTATGCCTTTCGGAAACAAGCCTGTCAGAAGAAGTGGGCTTAGGGGAATCACTGCCTTGGGAATCCATGACATTGGGCCAAGCAAGAAGGATAAGTTTAGGAAATGCATAGAATTGATCATACTCAATTGGTTGATAGTGATATATTCTCTAGAATATATTTAAGTTAGTACAAACAAAATGAGGACCAGCCACTTGTTAACTACAAAGCTGGAGTCGATTAACAGAACATGCCAAAGGTGATGACTATCTATTACCACCCTTGAGGCAATCCAAAAATAACAACCTACCAACATTACAAAATATCATCAAATACTGCACATACACAATATGATGATCTAACAAAGCATCTAGAAGACGTGCTACAACTTCCACAAGCAATCAAGTAGAAAATAGACCCAATGCATACTCATCTGAAAGAAAAAATGTGATCAAGGCAAGAACAAGTTTTACAAGGAAGCTATATATCCATACCAACAGGATTTGCAGCAATGAGCTGCTCCCCCACAGCTCTAACCGAATCAATCAGAGCACCAGCCTGGTTTGTTTCGGGCATCCGCTGTTGAGAAATCACAGACCGAAGCACTTCTGCTGTCTGCTTTGCTCTGGCCTGGGAACCTTCAATTTTGCTACACCACATTAAAAGTTATAGAAATTAGTTCTCAAGCTCACAAGATTGCATCCAACACTCTACTCATTCAACTCTACCGGTGATGGTGAAGAAAATATACCGTTTCCTAAGCTGGTTCAAGAAATCATTAACAATGGACTGAACATCAGACATTGTGATCCCTGATTATACCAGAAACGTAAAAAAATGTCAGAGCCTCCCTATCTCAGCAAGTGTCAAAATCGTAGCTCACCTGAAATCACTGCATGACACTCTGTTAGCACTAGCATGAGAGCAACAGAGCTACCTACCTTTATGAAGCTTCAGATATGAACTAGCATGAGAGAAAAAGAGCTACCTACCTTTATGAAGCTTCAGATATGCGATTCTGCAAATACAAACTTCAGAGCCGGACAGCGGCCGACGAAGTGAGAGCCGAGGTGACAACTGACGAGGCCGAGAGGTGAGATGCGACTTGCGACTTGCAACAGCGAGAGATGAGAGCAGAGACGAGAGTCGAGACTCGATCACTGGAGAGCAGAGACGAGGGTCGAGACACGATCACTGGAGAGGTTAACTGAACTTGATAGAAGCAGAGGCGTGATCACTGGAGAGGTTAACTGAACTTGATAGAATCAGAGGCGTGATCACTGGAGAGGTTAACTGAACTTGATAGAATCAGAGGCGTGATCACTGGAGAGGTTAACGAACTTGATAGAATCAGAGGCGTGACTGAGCGCGAATGCGTGTGCGTGACCAACTGACGCAGCGCGGGAGTGTGCGTGTGAACTGAAGTTTTTGAACTGAAGTGAGTGTTTTAAAAATTAATCAGGTTTTATTATTATTGACAAAAAAAGTTGATTTATTTTCACATGCTTAAAAGTTAAAAAACAAACTTGACATTCCATTTAAATAATTAAACGATTTTTTTTCCAGAAGATCTCATCACAAGCTTTCTTAAGCTAGCTAGTTTCTCTAAAAATAAAATAAATGAATTTCACCCACGAATTCAGCCCATTTTAACATTTCTAACTTCCATCACATTTAAAACATATAGAAAATATGTAAAAGGAATAAAACAATGGTCAGGCTCTGAATAGTGCACCATTACCTTGTATGTTTCTATTTATAAAATCAAGAACCAATTGTACAATGACATGTGTCCTATAAGATTATTCTAGAATACAATGCAATATAAATAATTACAAGATATACAGAAGAATTATTTATTTCTAACTCTCTCCTTTACTATGGACCTCCTCCTTCTTCTTTAAAGTCTTGCTGGTTCTTGTGAGAGTTTCAAGCTGCTAATGTCTCTTAGTTGGAGTCATAGTGATACCGAGTTTGTCTCTGAGGAAATTGAATCGAGCATGAGCCTACGGTTTTGTTAAGCAATCAGCTATCTAAAATTCTGTTGGAACATATTGAACTTTCAAGGCTTTTGACAATATTTAATCTCTCACAAAATGCACATCTATTTCAATGTGCTTAGTCCTCTCGCATGATGGACTGGATTAGATGTTGTTGGGACATGTTTAATAATTAATCAGGTTTTATTATTATTGACAAAAAATCTGATTTATTTTCACATGCTTAAAAGTTAAAACACAAACTTGACATTCCATTTAAATAATTAAACGTTTTTTTTCAGAAGATCTCATCATAAGCTTTCTTTAGCTAGTTAGTGCCTCTAAGAAAATCAAGTTTCACCCACGAATTTAGCCCATTTTAACATTTCTAACTTCCATCACATTTGAAACAACCTACTTCTATTGAAAACCCATTTCAACCACTAAAGACTTGGATCAATGGTTAGGACTTAGGAGCTATTCCAGCTTGACTAAATGTCATAGATTCAATCTTTTGAGAATGCAACAATCCAGGTAGCAGGGTTAATTTCAGTAATTTACAATTTCCTGAGACGAAGTGCTAAGGAAAAAAAAAAACTTTTTCACATTTACGAAACACACAATAATGGAGCATTAGCTCTTACCAAATAGCAGTTGTTGTTAAATTTAACACCCAATATACATATGTAGCAATTGCAGGTCCCACCTATAAACTCTTATATGCCAAATATACACATTCTTAACACAAATGGCGCCAATTAGATGGTTGGATTAATTTATTTTAAATGATTTTGTGATGTATAAATTAAAATTAAATATGTAAGATGTGTTATGTTTCAAAAGGCATACTTCAAACAATATCAATGTCAATATTATTATTGACTATAACATTAGTCTCTTGTGGAGTAAATCGTAACATAAAATGTCTCGTGCCTCTGGCTGATGATTTATTATTGGGTAAAGGTGTAAAAATACACATGTACTTTACCTTCAGGAGCGTCCAATACCAAATTTTATGGTCAACGGCACATATCCGCCGAAGGTGGAGGATTTTTGCCACAAGATTTTCCGAGCTGGTTCCTATATCATTTATGGTTATCATTAACTGAGTGGTATCAGTTTTCTAGCTGATTAATTTATTTTTTGATAGTTTAATTATATTATGGATTTAGGAAAATGTTCTCTAAATTGGAAACAAAATTTTCGTTATACTTTTATACACACAGCCACCAACCCAAAAAGGTAATAAGAGCAGAGTGTTGGGGAAAAAAACAAAAGAAAAGAAACCGAGCAGAGTGTGAGAGAGTAATTTATGAATATAGAAAGAAACGGAGCAAAGTGTGAGAGAGTAATTTATGAATATAGAAGGGAAAATTACGTGTAGGTCCCAAGGACTAAAAATAATTACAAAAAAATCCCTTGAAATCACCAAATTATACAGAAGTCCCAAGGGACTTTTTTGATATTATTTGTATTAACAACAGGAAATGTCATATTTACAACAGAAAGTGTTATATTTACAACAACATTTAAATACTTGAACATTTACAACAAAAAAAGTCATATTTACAACAGAAAGTGTTATATTTACAACAACATTTAAACACCTGGATTTTGAACGTAGAGAGGTCATTTACAACAGAAAAATGCTAGATTTACAACAGGAAGTGCTGTATTTACAACAAAATTTAAAATCTGGTCATTTACAATAGAAAAAACCATATGTACAACAGAAAGTGTCATATTTACAACAACATTTAAACACCTGAATTTTGAACTTAAAGAGTTCATTTACAACAGAAAAAAACTATATTTACAACAAGGAGTGCTGTATTTACAACAAAATTTAAAACCTGACCATTTACAATAGAAAAAGTCATATTTACAACAGGAAGTGTCATATTTATAACAAAATTTAAAAACCTAAATTTTGTTTCCATACAAATAATATCAAAAAAGTCCCTAGGAACTTTTGTGTAATTTGGTGATTTCAAAGGACTTTCTGGTAATTATTTCTGGTCCTTGAGACCCACACGTAATTTTCCCAATATAGAAAGAGTCCTCCCACCACCACCACCACCACCACCACCACCAAAAATTACGTGTGGGTCTCAAGGACCAGAAATAATTATCAGAAAGTCCTTTGAAATCACCAAATTACACAAAAGTTCCTAGGGACTTTTTTGATATTATTTGTATGGAAACAAAATTTAGGTTTTTAAATTTTGTTATAAATATGACACTTCCTGTTGTAAATATGACTTTTTCTGTTGTAAATGGTCAGGTTTTTCACCACCACCACCACCACCAAAAATTACGTGTGGGTCTCAAGGACCAGAAATAATTACCAGAAAGTCATTTGAAATCACCAAATTATACAAAAGTTCCTAGGGACTTTTTTGATATTATTTGTATGGAAACAAAATTTAGGTTTTTAAATTTTGTTATAAATATAACACTTCCTGTTGTAAATATGACTTTTTCTGTTGTAAATAGTCAGGTTTTTCACCACCACCACCACCACTCCCAATATCTGCCCCAGGCTTTGTCTTTCCCCTCATGTTCATTCCTTTTCACTTTCTTATTTCTGCCAGTTGTCGCTGTTGAAGACAAAGCCATCGAGCTTGCTTTCGATTCCTCCTTCCTCAGCGGTCAGGTCGTACTGTGTTTGGTGCTTTAAATCGAAGCGATTCTCTCGAAGCTGAAGATGACCCAGGCTCTCGGTGATGAAGGAATTAAATGACAAATTGCCATTGATTAAAGCCACATATTCTCGCACGCACACCTGGCACATTTAACAACGCAAAAAAGTAGACGTTTGGTTTACTAACAATAAGTGGGTTTTTTGCTCCATTTTCTTAACAATGTTGTCATTTTTCTATCTAAAAAAGTATTTGGTATTTAGTGCTCAGTAAAACACATATGTATTTTTAAACTTTTACCATTTATTATTTAAAATTCCTTCTAAAAAAATGCCCCGATTAAAATAGTTGATTTGGCAACTTATCTAATATGTTACGTTGCAATTTTAACTTGAAATTGTACTAATTTCTGGTTAAAAATATACTTATAAATGTAATTACACAGTAAATGTTTGAGTTCCTCTCCAAAATAAGAAAAGCACCGAATAGTACAATTGAAAGAAAAAGCATTCAAGTCAACCTAAGTCTCGTAATTACGTATTTAAACCATTTTTTTTTTCTTTTGCCAGATACATATTTAAACATTATTTCATTCCAAACAAGAATTTTTAAAATAAAGTAGACTTGAAAACAATACTCAAGTAAAGATTTTTATTTAAACCCAAGAAGGAGATTCAAATTTTACGGGGCAAACAAAATGGACAAGTACAGATTAATATTTTCATTTATTATCGTTCTGGTCAATATAACTCAGTAAAAAGCCGCTAACAACTCTGCGGGCTACAGGATTGGGAATACAGCGACAAAGACGTCCATCGATATATGCCAAAATGCCTGACAACACAAACTTACTAATTCCCCATCTCTGAATAAATCTCACTTTCTCCTTTTCCTTTAAGATTGGTGAGAGCTCATTGTCAGACTCTGACTTCTTTGCCCACTTCAGGTTGGAAACAAACTTGTTACACTGCCTTCTCAGCAACCGAATTGCAAAGCTAACAAATAGATGTTCAAACAATGTCATCACTGTTGGCCCAATTTTCCATTCCTGCACGAAATATCTCTGTATGGATTAGTTCAACTTGAGCATGTTGTTCCAGAGATATGTGAAAAATACAGTTTTTCCAATCTTAAAATACATTCCATGCACAGCCAAGTGATGCAGGAATGAACAAGAATTCATTAGATTGGGCTGTCACTTCCAACACTCATTCCAGTGTATTTTGGTTATTTTACATCCAATTGATAACATTCCTGTAGCTAAAAGTTAATCTGCAAAGTAGATTTGTAATGATTACAAGCCTAAAGGGAGAGCTCAATCCCAAAAGATTAGTCTATTGGAAGGGAGAACCCTTTGAACTTATAAACCCCACTCCATTTATGAGATTTCCCGATGTGGGACTCATAACAATGCCACCCCCTCAAGAGCTGACATCCCTAGCGGTTCTATACCACGGCACTTCACTCAGTCTCCGACCAATCAAAATCCTCCATGGGAGGCCCTTTCCGTGAACATCAGAGTTTCAATGAAAGCACCAATGTAATGATCACAAAGGGAGAGCTCAACCCCAAAAGACTACTAGTCTATTGGTAGGAAGAACCCCTTGAACTTATAAACCCAACTTCATTTGTGAGATTTTCCGATGTGCGACTCATAACAAGATCCCAAAGAAGGAAAAAGAGAAAAATGGCTCAAACAGTGGATTTTACATATTTGACATTTGAAGCACTTGCAAACTAACAAATTCAACCAAGGTTCTAGGGTAAGAAGATATTTTGGGCGCTTCTGGTAGCAAAGAAAGAAAAGACAAAATATTCATAATTACATGCTCACAAAAATAAAACTTACACTTTCTCCACGAAGACGACGCAAAGGGCGGGAAGTGGTCGAAGGATCTCCTTTGAGCAATGCCTTGCTAACAAGGAACTCCTTTACCCGATCCATGATCTCATTAATGAGGGAATGATTTGGAGGCAGGTTTTTAAGGATAACCTAGACACGTCAAAAATACCATCATGACCAGACAGTACAGGGTCTTCAATCAATGACAGCCAATTTTAATACTACAGGTTATCACAATATTATTTATTTTTTAAAAAAACTATAGCACAATACATCTGATATTCTATAAACAAGGATATCTTGTTGAAATTCCATTCAAAATACTCAAGCTTGCTAGATAGTCTTTCATACGACCTTACCAACTAGATGCAGATTTAGCTAACGATTACCTTGTTGTCAATGACTCTGACTCTTAGGTATTCTTGTCTATAAACAGTATCCAACATGGCCTGGATATATCCTTCAATGTATAACTGCAACAGTACCCACATCTAATTAGTGCTCGATAACATCACAAATGCTTCCCACTCAAGGTCAACACAACAGGCCAGTATTATTGCTATTAAAAGAAGCCTCTCAAAATTTATTTGAAAGTTTTAAATAGTTCTTCCAGCTTCTGTTCTTTTATTTTGAATACTACCACTCAATATTATTGTTGTTCGCATGTATGCATTGGCGCTATGTATGTAAATGCTTCCCACTCAAGATGAATGCAACAGGTCAATATTTTTGGCATTAACAGATGCCTCTCTGAAATTATTGAAATTTCAAAATAGTTCTTCCAGATTCCAGCTTTTGTTTGTTTCTTTTGTGCGCACGCTACAACCTTGTTCATCAGTCCTGCTAACCCCAATTTTATGTCAACCAAATGGGGGTAAAGGAATGCATATATGCATACATACAAACTTAAATATGGTGTTGAAGATCAGAGGGAATGGCACATAGATTCGTCAGCACAATCAAATGTAATCTTCCAATACCATGGGCACAGCATAACAAAACAAATCATGTATTACCTCATCAACTCCTGGACTTTGATCAAGTACTATGTTTCTATCTGGCCCACCTTCCATTAATGCAGTTCCCAGAAATGATGGCTCCATAGCCAATTTTAGTATTCCTTGATGAAACCCGCTCACCTTTAATACACAAACACATATATAAGTGGTTAAAAGATGCCATAATAGATAGGTCCCTGCTCCAATAAATTATCAATAAACAAAACAGGCAGTTCCATACCATTCCGTTGACACCATTTGCTTCTGCTCCTTTAAGAACAGAGTCTGATATTTCAGCTACAGCTGTGAAAACTACATTGGAACCAGCGGATCTCAACTGCAGGACCAACATCAATCGATCGTTACGACATGACAATTACACCTGTAATTGAAATTTAATGTTTTAAACAACAAAGAGCAAACATACAGTTTTCCCAAGGTCACCAAAGTAGCGTCTTGTCCCTGAAACACCTTCACCTTTGATGCACTTACTGATAAATTTGAAAGTACCTGAACAACACAAAACAATATATATATATACATATTATACATAATTTGAAGGAGAAAGTAAGGCCCCGTTTCATTGTTGCACTGGAAGAGTTGCAAGGTTTTAAAGTCTCAACCCTTATTAAGACAATCTAAATTCTATGAAAAAAGAAAGAGTGAAGTAAAAAGACATGAAAACTTGAGCTACTCATGATCATGATGATAATTACAGTTTTAGACCTAGCTATAAATTCTTGTAACACTCAGCATCCAGATCCTGAGTATAAGTAGGCAGATCACATAAAAAGCACAAAGCGGAATTTGAAACCTATAAGATAAAACCGACAAGTAGGACCAGAATAGATACTTTGTAAGAGATATACCTAACGTCAGTCCTGGAAGATTCATCAACCCACGGGATGGATCAAAGAAGACATCAAGAGAAGATGAAGCCAAATCATCAAAAATAGAAACAAAATCGGGCGGAAGCAAAGGGCTTCCTTTAGCAATATATATGGCCCTCATAGCATACCTGAATAAAATTGTCAATTGTAAGCCATGACTTAGCGCAATTCTTCAATTAAAGAGGGAGCATATATCAGAGGCTTACCAAGAATAATGCTGCCCACATTTGATGATTAGTTCACGCACTGTTATCAATGCATGGCTAATCAGGATGCCATTCAGTTCTACAACCATACCTTTCATGGGAGGCACCTGGAAAGAGAGAGATTAAGGTGCAGTTAAGGTGCAACACGATTAATTACATTGTTATACAGGATTACTTAAAAAATTGATAAAGTATGGCAATCAAACCTTAATTACACTATGAAGTAAAGATCTCAGAGCTTCCTGTGCTGAACTATAACTTGAATGTGGATCCCCAGGAATAAAGCTTGCAGTAATCTGCAAAGTCCATACATTACACAACTGTTACAAAAATATTCATGGTAAAGGGAAAAAATGATAATGTGAAGAGAGTGGAACCTTTATTGGATGGATTTCAAAATGGTCAAAATAAAACCGTTGACTCTCTGAGTCACTGAGAGATCTCCTCCAAAATGAAGCAAGTTTCATTAATGTCTCCTCATCAAGGTTCAAATCAATTGGCTGCACAAACCAAGGAGTTCAATCATCTATGACTATCACAAATTCTAATATAAATAATTAGCAGCTAACAAGCTTATCATTGAATTGTAATGACTTTTAACAAGATAAAGTAGTTTTGATAGAAGAAAGAACACCAAAAAATATAAGAGAACAAAATAAAAATGCCCCTTTCAACTTTACCTGAAGAAAAATAGACGAGTATCTAAATTGCTTAATCTTTGAACTGGAGGTCAGTTGGACAAAAACAACCTTCAGTACACTATCATTTGAATCGCTGTAATCAGATTGATGCCTCCGAAGCATTGATGCAAAAGGAGCCCCATTCCACTTAAGTTCCAAATTCAAGTACTGGATCAATGGCAACGGATAAAAATCAAGGATCACTTGACTGGAAAAATTAATTGAGAATCTAGAAGATTTATTCTTAGACATAAAAAGAATAATGACTTGTAGAAGTCAGACATGCAACAGAATTAAGCATACTTAATTGTAGTACCTGTATACTGAACTGATTATATTTCTGATGACTATTAGAAACAGAACTCAAGTTCAGATTCCCAAGCTTTGCGACAGCAATTGGTGAAAAATCTGTGGAATCATTTTCATCCACCTCCTTCACAAAATAGTAACATAAATGAATATTAGCAGCAAGTATGCAAATGTTGCCCATCACACGCAAAACTGAAATATAAAACTAAAAACGGCATTACTATACCTGCAATGCTTTCAATGCAATGTACTGAATAATTCAATATAATCAAGTAGAATGGGAGAGGTCCCCTCCCTTTCTAATGGGACATACATTTCATAACTATACATTCATATTTATAGCAATAACAGCAGCATTTGGAATTCAATCACTGATGTTTTTATCCATGTGAGATCCAGAATTACAAACTTATTTGAAATGTCCTTCTCAAGTTCTACATTTCATTTTTAGAATGGATAATCATAAGAACCAGGTACACACTGAGCAATACAAACTATATTCCAAAGTAAGCAATATACATTTATGTCCCAAATCAAATTATTTTAAGTAAATTTAACATATGCACATATTTAGAAGCCAAACCACAATATAGAAAAGGAAAGTTCAACAAAAACTACTAGGTATACTATTGATGGACTCAAGCACTCAACAAAAATATAAATACCTGTTTTGAAGGTTCAAGAAGATGGATAGCAAACTGAGAAATTCTCAATTGCATTTTTGCACGCAAATCAAGAACTGTATCTCCCTTGAAGCAATCAGAGATCTCACAAATTCGCAAAACACGGGTGGGTCCCTCTGCATATATTTCATACCCCACTTTTTCCATCTCTACGCCATTAAGCCCATTGAAAGTCACCCTCTGATCTCTTGATCTGTTGTCTGAAAGAAAACGTGGAGCCAATACTCTTTGTTGCCCAACCTTGTAAAACGGTTTCCATGGCCGCACCTTATCCAACTTAATTTCTCGTAACTGCAGGCTATCTGCAAGAGAAATCATTACTGTTATAAGATGTAAACCTAAACATTTCTTTAGTTCCCCATAACAGTCAAATACAAGGAAAGGGATTAACAAAAACATCAGAATAATGCAAAAATAGAGTTCCTTACTTCCTCTTTTCATCATACATATGATGACTAAGTAATGTCTAAATCATAAGGTTTCTGACCACAAGGTAAGTATAGGTAATGAAGTAGGGTAATAGAAGGACTTCAAATTCAACTGTATCACATCCAGTTTATTTAGTAATGAATTAAAAAAAGTAGATATTGGCTTAAGTGGTATCTCTACTACACTTGAATATGGAAAATAAATAAATACCACTCAAACATTTCTCAGAAAAGACTAAAGGGAAAAGATGAACTGGTTTGAGCAAGTACCATTAATGCGGACAACTAGCATATGAGGAAGAGTTAAATCATCCCAGACATAATCAGCACTGGTAGTAGATCCAAGAATCTCAGGCTCCGATGAACCCTGGAAAGTTCTCAGTTGATGTAAGGAGAAGAAAAATTCAAAGTTAAAAACTTATCATAAAATGTGAAAAACAAATGGTATAACCTTTTGATAGTAAGTTATGGATAAATTGTGCAAACGATTCTCAATTCGATATGGCAGGCTTAGATTTGGGGGTTTGTAGAAATGTAAAACAAGCGTAGATCCTTCTTCCACCACATGAATTTCAGCAAACACTGTCATATCACTGTCTGGTATAGTCAAATTGTTAGTTATCTTTCTAAATTTCAGGAAAAAACGTCCTAGTGAAGCTATGCACACAGGCCCTGACCATCCAAATCCCGGATCATTTGTTTTAATCTGAACATAGAACAAAGATTTGTCACTAGAGCTTCTGTGCTTCCTAATAAAATGATCAAATAAACTGAACTCTCTCTCCCTGCCAAATCCTTCCTTTAGCTGCAGTGTTGTTGGCTGTTTACTGTCAATGGAGGTAATGCCCGCCAAGTCATCCTTCACAAACAGAAAAACTAATTACATGTGTTTAAAAGAAAAGTAAACATTCACATTATTATTTATAAAATCAAACCTGCAAGTAACATTGACGGACGGTGATACGTTCTTCAGATTCATTACAAATGACATATCGTGGTACCAAAGTCACCATTTGAAATGGTAGAACAATTTCCCCTGAAGGAGGGCCAGTAGACACCCCAAGCTTTATTATAGATTTGATCTCAGATCCTTCCTCTTTATAAAAGCTTATTTCTGTAAGGCCTGATAAAGCATCCAAGTCTAACAGTGCCTCAGATTGATAGTCCTCAAGCAATCTAAGTTGCAGTTTTTTGGATCTGGAAGCAAGTTGGATAGGGTACCATAAAACCCATGCAAGTTTAGGTAATCTTACAGGACAGCATTAATCAGGCACAATAAATCCATTAGTGCTGGAAGAGAAATATCTTACTTCAAGAACCATGATCTGGTAGACTTAGGAGGCAGGCACAAACCATACTCCAAAGGACTGCTGGAATTTAAATTGTCCAATTCAATCCTGTATATAGGTTTCCATCCAACGGATCAAGAATGATAAAAAAAGTTTAATTTTACTATTAACTTTAGTAAAGAAATGGAATGACCTGGACAAATGCCTCTTTTTATTTGCAAGAACATAGATTGGAAAGTCTGTCTCATTGTTTATCGCATATGATGTAAAAACCACAGCCTGCAACCATCACAACAGATTGACAGTATCGTAAACCAATTGAATCCTCAATTACAATATAAAATATACTATCTCCAAAACTGGAAATAAATTTTTGGTCACTTTTAATGTAAACAACTACTAGCTTAACAACCTCTAGCATGCCCCTGTTTCCACGATACAATCTCAATGTTGCAAAAAAATTTCCACCGTCAAAGTCCAAAATTATATCCAGATATTGGGCATCACAATTTTGCTTCAGTAACCTCTTCACACAATCACTACTGTTCACAGTCTTGGAACTCAAATCAGAAGCAGTTAAAGCAAAAGTGAAATATATAACTGCAGGATTGGCATAAAAGTCAACTGAGGAGCCACATGATATCTTTGCTTGCTTCCCAATATTGTCATTCCCATAAATGTTGGACTGATCTACACCAAAGGAAAAAGGAACACATTAAATCTGCTAACAGAAAGTTAATCTGCAAAACAATCATTATCTCACCTGTTTCACTTAAAAGGACTTCTATCTCACAGTGCAATAAATTGGTCATCCTTACAGTGGGAAGAATATAAATTTCTTTCTGCTCTTGCAATGAAACTGATGAATTTTTATTCTTAAACACAACTGAGGAATGTTCAGGTGGCACAACAGGGACATCTCTGGCAATTGTCTGAATGAGGAAGTGCATATTGCCAACATGTACTCCCTCTGAGTTGAGGGCACAGTGAGCTGTACTAAAGGAACATTTAACTGAATTTACTGATAATGCCTTACGGACTCTGTAGTT
Source organism: Acacia pycnantha (assembly GCA_025563575.1). Classification (NCBI taxonomy): domain Eukaryota; kingdom Viridiplantae; phylum Streptophyta; class Magnoliopsida; order Fabales; family Fabaceae; genus Acacia; species Acacia pycnantha. Next base: position 1,187,781 of record JAMWYP010000038.1, read on the forward strand.
TAATTTATCAAATATGCCAGAGAGATGGACTGCTTTTCCACCTTTAATACAATCCGACCATCCCACAGAAAGAGAACTTTCTGAATTTATTATGTCCCTTGTCATTTCAGGTCTTAATGAAAGTAAGAAGTTACCTGAAATTTAATCATTAGCCACATCAGTCACAAGAATCAAGATGTAAGATCATGAGAAAACTTGATGCCTCGGAAAAGAAGATAATAAATATGTATGACCATAACATTTGTATGTGAGAAAAGAAAAATAACTAATGAAGAAAATATTATAAAAAATCAAATTTACCCTGTTCACTTTTTTTTCCCCTTTGGGTTTTCAACTCTGTGGGTTGTTAGGATCCACACAAACACACACACACGTAACCATGTTTGACTCTCAAACGTTCCTTCAATTAAAAAATGCTACTATAAATACTATTCAAGTTTCACAGATTTAGAAAGTAAGCTTTTTGTATTTAAATTTGGAAATCAAGATTCCAAAAGGCCTTCATTCTCTTTTGCACGAATTAAGAAATATTCTTATATATAGAACTAAACAACATAGGGAAAAATGCATATAGGCATATTTTTGGATATGAAGAAAATAAATTCTAACTCAACATCTAGGAATGAGTTTGAATTTATATGGACATATTTGGAATCAGTGAATTTTTCTGAGGAAGTTGGTGATTCCAGAAATGCGTTCTGAAACCGGACGCGTTCGGACACGTTTTTCGAGAAAACTTCAACTGGACTGTTGGAGCCCTATATGGAATCAAAATTTAGGTTAACTTGGACATTTCTAGTAAGTGAGAACATGTTTTCAAAGTTGTAAATCCAGAATTTTGAAAGTTCTCCGAAATCACGCGAATCTCATTCTCTTTTGCACGAATTAAGAAATATTCTTATATATAGAACTAAACAACATGAATCGTTGGACCCTATGCTCAGTCATTTGGTAGCATCAGCACATTACTGTAAAGTAATTAGTTCATAAATAGGTGAAAGGAAGGAGCTGTGTAACTTGGAGAGCTCAACCAACTTACTTTTTCTGCTATATTGAATTAGAGGAAAGCAAGTGAATTTTCACACAGATAAAATATTAAAAAGAAGAAGAAAAACTATTAGAATATAAGGTGGTTTTGTGGAAGTCTAAAATTCATCTTCATTACTTCTTTTCACTTGCTATCTAAAAGAATAGTGTGGGTGTGTGACAGGAGGGTTAACTAAGTATTTGATTATTAGTGAGCTGGGTTATACTAGTTGCATCACTGTTGTGATGAGGCCTATGGAATCCCTACTTCCATCACTGTTGTGGACTGAAGCCTCATGAACAGCGGCACACACAGCTTTACTCAGACTATCACCACTTGCTGCCGGCAACAGACGAGGAAGAAAGTGAAGAAGCCTAATGCAAAGCTTTATTTTTCCTGTACTTTTTAAATTTTTTTATCATGGGTATTTTTATAATTTGAATTATTCTTTTTATTTGTTAGTTTATCTTCAAACATTTTTATTCTCTTATTCATACCAAGTAACCAATGATACAAATTGATTCCATGGAAGGCCAACTTGCCATTCTTATTCCCATTCCACTATTCAAGGGAAATGCTACCAAATGGGACATTAGTTTTGCAAAGGAGTAAATTGAAGACATTACCACTAGGGTTTTGTTTTATTGGATTACCTGGCAGGAAACCCAAGCAGTAAAGACTTGCTGGGAGAAGTAGGTCAAAGACTTCTGGAAACTGTGTCAGCATACATGGCAAGAGCAGCTAGAACAATGTTAAAAGGGCCGCTAATGGGAAGCAGGTCAAACAATACTAGAGTTGCTTGTCTACCTAGGACATCGCAGAGGAAAGGTTGGTGGTTGTAGTTCTTCAATTGCGGTTAGGTGACCATGGGAGTCATTGAACCTTGTCTAGGTGTTTAGGGTTCTAACTTCTAACATATGTATTTGTGTTGTGTGTGAATATTTTTTACAATTTTTTTTTAATAAATAGAAGCTTGACTAATTTTCAATTTGAGGGACTATTAAAATAATGTGTGTAAGTTAAAGTTAAAAAATGAGTTTTAATTACTAGTGGACTGGACTAGTTGTACTTCCCTTGTACCTGATCAAATCAATGATTATAAATACAAATAGAAAAACTGGCTAAGGCAAGGCAGTAGTCTCATTCAAATTCCTCCATCTTTCTTATTCTTTGAGAAAATTCATTTTTCCCCCTAGTGAAGCTCCCAATGTGACTCAAATGTCTTGAATTTCTCTTTTATCATCACCCAACCTTTTCTTTTCTTTTCTTTCTAGCTTTATGATAGATGCTTCCTTGCATACTGCAGCCAACCTGTTAGAGTACCAGTGTACCACAACAGTTTCTGCTTTATTCTAAGAGAAAGCGTGTAAACTGCAGGTGGTTAACATAGGAGTAGTTATCTTCAGTCCTATCCTTATCCTAATGTAAGTTTCTAGCAGTTATGTGTCAAGTTGAGTCAGCTATGTATCCTAGTCAGTTATGTATTTCCCTATAAATAGCTATGTTGTAGGGCAGATTTTCATGATTGAAGTATTATCCAAAAATATTGCCTTGTCTTTGTTGCTCTAGAACTTCAGATTCTGGTTCTAGATTCTTGATACTAACACAACCCCTTACATCATTTCTAATAGAGGGTTAGAAGCAGAAAACTAAGGTTAGACTATATCCTAAATTCTTAAAACCTATCTTGAAATCGTACCCCAAACCCAAAAATAAAAATACTGTCTTGAAATCAAACCTCTGATAAAAGGCCAGAAACTGTGATGGGGTAAAGCAATATACAAAGGGAATTCACATTTGTGTTCATCTTTCACTGAGTAAAACAATGTATTAAGGTACTAAAAAATTGATATTTCAGAAGAAACACCAGAATTTCTTATGTGTGTGTGTGCACTTTGTGTTACACACATGAATAGAAGAGAAATAGTAGCAAGGATAGAAGAGAAAAGCACAAGAAGTTGACAGTGCATACCAACAGTTAAGGACATCAAAGCCCTCTTTACTCCCCCAGAGAACTTTATAGCATCAAAAGTTGCCATGGAATCATCAATAGAATCCCCTGGTTTTAACGACACAGAAGCAAATTCATCTTCCTTTGGTTGGGATCGCTGGAACCGAAGTTCCATTGATAGTCCGGTTTCATTACGTATTGTAACCAACGGAGAAACCGCAACCAACAAACCATCCTTAAAAAATAAGCATAACAGAATTGAGCTTAACAGACAAACTGTAATCTCCATGAATAATCAAATAGATGGAGTGAAATTGCAGTATACAATGACATGTGAAGATACCTCTAATTTTCTAGAAATGTTAATCACAAGAAATGGCCCAGGATATGTCCTTGAACCTGTCCAATGGCAAAACAGGATAATTTTTCCTTTTCAGAAGTTACAAGATCTTAAAATTGCAAACAGTTTAAAAGGATAATAAAAATGAAGACTGATAGTTTTGATGTTGTGTTACTTAAAGACCATACAACTCTGCTTATATTTCATGTCAATAATTACACCAAAATAGCATGTCACTCTTATCCTTCTATTGTTTCTTTTTTCTTAAATCAAAGGTGACTCACATGAGAAATATTTTACAAATACTCCTAGACAGTCTAGAACACAGGGAGGAGGGAATTGTAATTCAATTAATAAGAAGCCTTCATAACAGAAATATTTAATGATGTTTCATTTAAATGTACAAGAAAGTGGTTTAATGAGACCTTCCATTGACATTATACGCGTTCTCCAAGCAAGGGTTGATTGTGAAAGTGAAAGGTGAACAGAAGTTGTCAACAAGGATCCAAAATCAGCAAGCTGGATTGAAACAGAGGCTGCATGATCTAAATCTTGAGCCGTGAAATCAGAAAGCCTCCTGTCACACGAAAGTCACAATTTATCAATCAATTAATAAATAAGAATGCAACTCTGATCATTAAAATTTAAAAGTATCCCACTGATACACAGTGGTTGAAAAAGAATCTGATAACTCTTGTGCAGACAATTAATCTTTCATCATTCATAACTTCTTTCTATCAGTTTTTCTCTATTTTATACAATAAGAGATAACTGACATTTATTACAATAGGCGACAGATATTAGCTACCTTCCCTAACCAACTCAACTGACATTAAAAATTCTCTCCAGTCCTAGCTACCAAACATAAACCTATATAGAGCTTAACTGTCACTAACCAATCTTTAACACTCATAATTTAAATATGAGTGAGAATTAAGTTACATGGCCTGAGTGAATAAACATATTAAAAACAGAGACAGAGAATAAGGAAAACCTTTTCATATCAACAGATAACCATAAACCTATACAATAGGGTTTATCAAGACCTACAACTCAAACAATATCAGCCATCAAATAAAATACAAGGCCAAGATCAAATAATGAGATCCAAAACCAAAGTAGCTGTGAAACACATTCGCTGGAAAATAATTAATCAGAAGAAACATGTGCAGGAAAATGACAATCAAATTAATGTCACAACAGGAATTCTTTGCCAGTAAACTACACTCTCCAGTATAAAAAACACCTAAACAATCTAATTTATCATTGTTTCATACATGGAAACTATAACTGGTTGTCATCCATGTAGATACCTTAGTAGAACAGAAGTAGACTGTTTTCTGGCTACAGTCACCCTTTGCTGATGGAAATGAAATAGAAGATTTAAGCCTGACTGGTTCTCCACCTGCCATTGTTATTTAATCAAAATTCCATATCTGATAGGTCCATAATAATCAGCAGATTATACTTGAGAAATCTTGACAAAGAAAACAAGGCAGATAAGAGAAGACAAGCACAGTTATGAAAATTATGAGATTAAGCAGGGACAGAATTACTGGGGGAAAAACAAAAATCAGTTGAGTCCTTCTTTTGCCATGCTGTTAAGAATCATAAAGATGCACTGGATCTATAACCTTGCAGTAGTTAGCCAGAATCATGGAGCTTCGCAATGAATAAGGACCAGATAGGTTCAGTTTCCCAATCATGAACAGAAGCACGTCCAATGATAGCTCACAAAGGCATATATTCAGCTGTAAATATGATGAGAAATGTTAGAAGATGGTAAAATGATGCCCAAATGAAAGTAAAGAAACAAGAAATCAGAGATAGCTCTAACAACCTCTTTAGCTCTGCAATAAAAATTGACAGGAACTGCATGAGATGCATATTCTGACAGCTGACTTTGAAATTTAGTTCGATAAAAAGACACATTTCAACAGGACGAAGAAGTTCTCCCCTAGAACAACAAAACACAAGGAAATATCACAATTCATGAAAAGTATTACAACTAAAAACACTGCACATAAAAAGAAAGGTTTACAGCTAGAATGGACAACTAACTAACCATGTATTTCTTTGAGCATCAAAATAATGTGCCACAGCACTTGATGTGCTTATGATCCGGGATTTTGTTGCAAAACTCTGTATTATAAGTTGGGCACTATTTATGCTTGCACGAACAAGAGGGAAGAAATCTTCTGTGCCTGGAAGTTCATGAACAAATTTCACAGAAATTTTCTCCATTTTAATATCAATTTGAGGAAGTTTCCCATTCAACAGTGCCAAACATTCTTCATTTATATGCGGACTGTTCAGAGAAGCCATTCTAGGGTAGTTATCTGCCCCTACGCCATGAAGAGCACTAGAAAGGTCATGAAAAACTTTGAACTTGATTGGGTTCCCAGGTTTCTGCACATACTCTGGAAGGCCATCTAGAAAAGCAACACCAGAGTCATTTTTTTTGTTAACAAGGTAAAACGTTCTATTCACCTGGTTACAGCCCTCCCATTCAGTAACTCCTTCAGAACCATCATCCTGAAGAGGATGAGCTCGCCAAAGTGCACATCCTCCATCATTAGTACAGCAGACGTCAACAAAACATGATCCTGGACTATAATTTAATCTCAGTGGCACGCCCATGTCATTCTTAGCATACAATGATATCAAGGAAAACCACAAAACCGTAGACTTCCATCTCCTTTCAATGCAGTATTTGACCTACAGAAAGTTTAGCCAATACATATGAACCATAAGAATGATACATCCCAACCAAAAGCACCAACAGTATGCGCAGCCAGAGAAGAAATGAGGTGATGTTTAACTTTATCTCAAAACCAAGCTCTGAAAGACAGAGGACAATTGTAATCCTCGAGCAAAAATCTGACCATCCGACCACTGAAGTTCACACAGTATTCTCACACACTAGATGGTTTCAGAAAATTTGCTTGTTTGCAAACATAAAATTCTAGCCAAGCCAAAGAACTGGGATTCCTGGTTCTAAATCATTACCATGACATGTAGCTAATGAAATCAGTCTAACCGACAGTCTGAGAGAATTATAAGCCTCAACAGAGTGTAAACCCCACAACTTACCTTATTTTTCTCCTTTACAATTCGGGAATTCTCAGCACATGTATTTATTATTTATGTAAAGCAAAATAATCTGAATTGCTTGATTATTCATTTACAGAAAGGGTCTATATATACATGAGGAAGGAGCCCTAGCATTTATGGCTTAACAATAATATCTAATCTAATCCCTGATTTTCCAGTGATCCTGATCTTTAGCGATTATATAATAGTTACAAATATATATTTCCTAACAGTTTAGGGATGAGAAACCAGACCAGTAGTAAAACATAATTATAAAGAGGTTAATATATTATCAACTGGCCTAGTGGGCAGGTTAAGCAGGTGTACAAAAGGTCAAAACCCAAAATGCTTCTTGCGAAGAAACATAAGAATAATGAAGATGAGGGTTCAATTGAAGCTTCTCAGATCATAGGCCCAATAGGTGAGAAGAGACTGTTTCCTAGAGTTGCATGCAGCTGAAGAGAAGGCAAGGAATAGACTGGCTTCTTGGAAGGGGAGCCTCTTACCTCTCAAAAGTCAGAGAACCCATTTCCATTTTCTGTTTCTTTTCCATTTGTTTCAGTTAAGACAGTATTAGCCATAGATTAGTAGTTTTTCTATATCTTTTCCACTACCATTCATCAAAAATGAAAACTGTAACTAATCTTTGCTAGAAATAACATCTCTGATTATCAAGTTACATCAGTTTACCATTAACTACTGGTCTAACCTATTTTTCCTAATCTAAAAATATAAATACTTAGAGTTCCTAAACCAGAGGTCTCCCTTATAAAAAGATAATAAGAAATTTGAAAATCCTCAAAAATTGTTTACCAAAGGGGGGAAGTGTAGAGAAATCTGCACTTGTTATCAGATAGAACCATAAATGAATGAGATTTTGCAGTAATACAAACGTATATAGCTCACAAGCCAGTTACCTAAGGTATAGAAAAAAAATTTCATACCCTGAAAAGAGCCCTTTCCCCTTCAAGAGAATAATGGATTGTTCCACCAATACTTAAATTCCTTTCGTCACCTTTAACTGTAAAATACATATGTTGGGTGACATCTTGAATTGCAACAATTGCCCCTACACAAGTTCACAACTAATTACTACAGTAATTTGCCAACAAATAATAAACCAAACTACAAAATTTGATTTTGAGTACCATCAGGAACTATTGCTTCCAAATTATTGTTAAATTCCTGTCTAGCAGTGCCATTATTTCTGTTCAATTCTCTGGATGTCTTCTGATTAGATGTACCATAAAATGAGGATGTCATTGACACAATTGTCTGGCATAATGAAAACAGAGTTAGAAGGGGGGAAATGCTTGGACAACTACTGACAAACTATAAATAGCAGAAATTATTACCTGTATTTCAGATAAAGAAAGTGTAATATCAAAGCCTGGAAGAGAACAACTGCCAAACCAACCGTGAGACAAGTGTAAAGAACCATTCTCCTGCCTCTCTAGAGACATAAATGCCCTTAAATCTTTCAAAATAGGCTTATGATGACTTGAATGAAGGAACTCAGAAGCAGATCTATCATTATAAAACATTTTCAAGGGAACAGAGTCTCTTGAGCTACTTGCAACATTGACAGAGTTAAGATCATCTAAATTCTGAGATCCTGAAAGAGAATCTCCAGATGCATGGTGAGATGACAACACTTTTGGTGTCACTGAAGAAAAATGAGGGATTTCTGTTCCATCATCCTCACTTGTATGAAGAACTTGAGAGAGTATTGATAATTGGGAAAGATCAAATGTCAATTTCTTCCCAGTAGTTGCTGATTCAAGTTTCAGATGGATGTCCACCTCAATTAAAATCTCTCGGATTTCACCTGTACCAACAGATTGAACATTCGATTAACTTTTTTCTACGCTACAATGCAGTGTCACACTTAAAGAAGAAATTAATTTACCAGATTCATTTTCATGCACTAAAACAAGAGCAAAGTGAGACAAAGATAAGGCAAACGTATTTGGTAATCCAATTTCAGCTTGACGAGATGTGAAAAGAGTCCCTTGAGTATCCTGTGCAGGAAGATTATAGCTTGCTTCACTATGTTCTGCCATCATGAATTCATTATGTCTTCGACCAGCAGAGGTGAGACTTGTAATACAATGAAGATATGAAGAATAACAATCAGTGACCACTGCTAAAGATGTTGTTTCAAGAACCACTCCGCCCTGTCCGATAAAATTTATAACTTAGATGAATGAAATAAAATATTGTAAATATTGAGATAACGGCATTTATAGGTAATAGCTTGAAAGTGTGACAAATCAGAAAGCTGCATGATCAAATCTTTATGAACTTCAATTTGAAAAAAAAAAAGAAAAAAAGGTTCAGAATACAATGTTGTTAGGCTTGGAAATCTTTAGATTCAGAATAAGAGAGAAAAGAGAGTTCTAGAGCCAGTATCTGATAACTCTAGCCATTAACCAATAACTTCAATTCATAATACTTGTCTGCCTCCTAAAGCAGATTACAACGTATATATAGTTCAAACACTCTCAACTTCCTATAACTGTTACATAAGAAACTACCCAATGGATAACATACAACTTCCTATAACTGCAACTACTAATTGGATAAGATAAAACTAACTACTGATGAGATAATAATAACTACTTCAGTTTATCCTAATTAGTTGTCTTTCTCCTAGAATAAACTAACAGGGGGCGTGGACCCCTATCAATATCCTCCCCTTGAAAATAAGCCTTGTCCTCAAGGCTGAAATCAGGAAACTGAGTGGCAATGTCATCGTAAGGTTCCCAACTGGAGTCTTCTTGTGGGCGAGCTTGCCATTGAATCAGAAGCTCCAGGGTCTGAACGCCAGCCACCTCTACCACACGTGACCGCAGCACCTTTGCAAGTTTAAGTGAGAATTCCCACGTATCAGTTACTGGAAGCGGGGAGGTAGCAACCTGAGAATCGCAACCACGGGCTGGCCTCAGCAAGGCAACATGAAATACTGGATGAATTTTTGAACCAGGGGGAAGGAGGAGTTCATAAGCCACAGCGCCAATGCATCGAAGCACAGAATAGGGGCCGAAGTAACGAGCTGACAGCTTTTGGTAGCGCTGACCAGAAATGGATGTTTGTCGGTAAGGCTGTATTTTGAGGAGAACAAGGTCACCTGGTTGGAATTCTACTTGGCGGCGGTGTGAATCTGCTTGCTGCTTCATATGGGCTTGTGCAGCCTTTAAATTGGACTTGATTAATTCTAAGATAGCATCTCGTTCAATGAAGAAATCCTCTAAGTCAGCAATAGGAGAAGTACCCTGAATATAAGGAATCAAAATAGGAGGTTCCTTGCCATAAACAATTCTGAAAGGGGAATATCCTGTAGAAGTATGGTACCCAGTGTTGTAAGAAAGCTCCGCCCAATGTAGAAAACGAAACCAACTTTTCTGATGGTCTTGACAGAAGCAGCGAAGATATGTCTCTAAGCATCGATTTACCACTTCTGTTTGTCCATCCGTTTGAGGATGATAAGATGTGCTCATTTTCAGTTTGATGAGTGAAAGTCTAAACAACTCTTGCCAAAAAGCACTCAAGAAGATCGGATCCCGGTCTGAAATTAAGGACTTGGGAGTCCCATGCAAACGTATAATCTCCTTACAAAAGAGAGAAGCCACTGATTTTGCTGTAAAAGGCCGAGAAAGACCCAAAAAATGGGCATACTTGCTGAATCGGTCTGCCACAACTAAGATAACATTGAACCCATCTGATTTTGGTAGTCCGGTAATAAAATCCAGTGAGAGATCCTCCCAAATATGATGGGGAATTGGTAAAGGCTGTAATAAACCAGCAGAAGATTGAGGTATATACTTGCTACGTTGACAAGCAAGGCACTTTTGAATAAAGTCTGTCACTTCCTCTTTCATATGTTGCCAATAGTAGTAAGTTTGTAACCGTTTGAGAGTTTTGCGGACCCCTCCATGACCACCAATCAGAGAAGTGTGAGCTTCAGAAATGAGCATCTGAGTAAGGGTGGATTTTGCAGGCATAACCAACCGGCTGTGATAATATAGGCGTCCAGAAACCAGGGAATAATGAGGGACAGAATGAGGGTCTGTTTGAAGAGACTCCAAAATACGATTGGTAAATAGGTCTTGTTGTAACATTGTAGGCAGTTCTTCAAAATTTGCAGCATGTGGTACTGCCAAACTGAAAAACTCCCCTGAATGTGGGTAACGAGATAGAGAATCAGCTCCCTGATTAGATATACCTGGTTTATAGATAATTTGGAAGTCAAATGGAAGAAGTTTGAGCAGAAGGCGCTGCTGTGATGGGTTTGTAAGGCGCTGGTTCAGGAGGTATTTCATGCTGAAATGGTCTGTGTGCACTAAAAATTTCCTCCCAAGTAGATAATGGCGCCATTTAGTTAGAGCCATGACCAGAGCCAATAACTCTCGCTCATAAACCGACTTATGCTGAGAAGAGAGGGACAGCCCTTTACTGTAATAAGCAATAGGATGCCCTTCCTGCTGTAAGATAGCACCAAGCCCTGTAGATGAAGCATCACATTCCACAATAAAAGACTTAGAGAAGTCAGGTAGGTGTAAAATAGGAACTTGAGTCAGGGCTGCCTTAAGTTTTTCAAATGCAGAAATAGAGTTATTGTCCCACTTAAAAGCATCCTTCTTGGTCATATCGACAAGAGGCTTAGCAATGTGCCCATAGTGTTGAACGAATCTTCTGTAATACCCGGTGAGGCCTAAAAACCCACGAAGTGCAGAAATATCCTTCGGTAATGGCCAGTCAATAATTGCGGATATCTTGTCAGGATCAACAGACACCCCATTGGCAGAAATAATATGTCCCAGGTAAGAAATATCCATCTGAAGAAAATCACATTTCTTGGGATTAGCATAGAAATCATGCTGCTGCAACAGTTGTAAAATCGTGGTCAAGTGCATCATATGTTCTTCAAAGTTGGCGCTATACACCAAGATATCATCGAAGAAGACTAAGACAAATTTCCTTAAGAATGGGCGAAAGAGGTCATTCATGGTTGCTTGGAATGTAGCAGGGGCATTGGTAAGGCCAAAAGGCATAACAATGAATTCATAGTGGCCAGAATGAGTGCGAAAAGCTGTTTTAGGAATATCTTATGGTTGTACACGAATCTGATGGTAACCAGAACGAAGGTCAATTTTGGAAAAGAATGCAGCACCTTGTAACTCATCAATGAGTTCATCAATGGTTGGTATGGGATATTTATCGGGTATGGTAAGACGATTGAGTTCTCTATAATCAATACAGAAACGCCAAGATGAATCCTTCTTTGGAACCAAAAGGACAGGGCTGGCAAACGGACTGACACTAGTCTGTATGAAACCTTTTTGTAACAAGGCAGTCACTTGATTCTCAATTTCATCTTTTTGAGCAAATGGATATCTGTAGGGGCGAATGTTTGGAGGTACAGCATTAGGATATAGAGGTATAGCATGATTATACTGCCTAAGGGGGGGTAAGGATTGAGGATCTTGAAACACGGCAGAATAAGACTCAAGCAGATCTTCAAGTGTATCAAACCGTTGAACCATCTCAGTGCATAAGTAACTGCATAAAGAGGCCGAAGTAACCTGTGTAGGTATTCCTTGTAACTTGTATCTCTTACCATCAACAAAGAAGATCATAAATAGTTGCTGCCAGTTAGCCTCCACTGTGTTTAGTGATGCTAACCATTTTATCCCAAGGACCATATCCACATTGCCCAAATAAAAGGGGAAGAAATCGTCCTTGATTGTCAAATTCTGAACCTTCACTTCAAGTTGCAAACAGACAGAATTACATGAGACCATTCTTGCATCTCCTACTTGTACACCGAAAGGAGGAAGTTGGTGTAAAGGCAGGTTCAAGGTCTGGACGATTTTGGATGAGATGAAATTATGTGAAGACCCGCTATCAATAAGTATGAGAATGGTTTTAGCGCCTAAAAAGCCTCGGACCTTCATTGTTGCGTGCGAGTTGCTGCCCAAAATGGCATGAAGGGAAATTTCGGCCATGTTGATGGTGGCCGACTGTAATTCCTCTTCGGCCAGCTCATCCGTCTCGTCATTTTCGTCCGTTACGTCCATAATGCGTAGCGTTGAAGAGTTGCAGCGATGCCCAGGGGTGAAACGGTCACCACAGCGGAAGCACAGGCCCTTGTCACGCCGGTTTTGCCGTTCGGACTCTGATAGGCGAGGTTGTTGCGGAAATCTAGGAGAACATTGGGGATTTGCCGAACTTGAGGGGGTCGGTTTAGGGGAAATCGAATTTTGGAAATTTGTTCCCTGATTTGTTGCGCTGTAACTCCCTTGTTTGGCGGTGGAATAAGTTGGTGAGTCCTTAGAAAAATTCCGCTGGTCACGCCACGGCATATCGAGAGATCGATAATTATTAAATCGTGGCTGAGAGCGTTGAGCACCCTGGAATTGATTCTTTGCTTCAAATTCTAAAGCCAAATTGACTGCTTTATATACTGTACGAGGTTTTTGGATTTTGACGTCCCCTTGATATTCTTCTTTTAATCCATTGATAAAAACTCCGAGGAGGCAATGCTCTGGCCATCCTTGTACTTGAGCTTGACGGCGTACAAATTCCTGTTTATATTCCCCCACTGTTCCGACTTGCTTGATGCCGCAAAGATGTACATTTGGGTTTTGAAATTCTGTAGGGCCGAATTGCTCCTGAAAAACTTGTATTAACTCTTCCCAGTATTTTATAGTCCTCCCGGATGATACCCAGGTAAAAGTATCCAGTGCATCTCCTTCCAAGTTTATTGCTGCGATGTCAATTTTCAAGTCTTCTGGCGTTTGATAGTAACGAAAATATTTTTCTGCCTTCAGAATCCAGCCCCTTGGGTCACCTCCATCATACTTTGGAAATTCAACCTTTGAGTATGGCCGCTTTAAAGGATTTTTACTCCACCAAGGGTTCTCCATCTCAACATCTTCTTGTTCCATGTAATTTTCTCGGTTACTATAACTCACTTCTCCTTGAAACATTGCTGGCCCCTTCTGTTTCTTCAAGGTTTGAATTTCTGAATTCATCACATTTAACTGCGCAAGAATTGCTGATAAGGGGTGTTGATTAGGTTCTGGTTGTGTTGATGTAGGCTGTTGCATAAAAATAACTGCTGGATCATTCTGCGGATGAGAGTCTGATGGCATTTCTGGGTTCTGGTTCGAAGGGATTGGAGAATTGACCTCAAAAGAAGAGTTTCTTGTATTAACCATGGCGTTTATAGGTCCGAAGATTAACCGCTCTGATACCAAATGTTAGGCTTGGAAATCTTTAGATTCAGAATAAGAGAGAAAAGAGAGTTCTAGAGCCAGTATCTGATAACTCTAGCCATTAACCAATAACTTCAATTCATAATACTTGTCTGCCTCCTAAAGCAGATTACAACGTATATATAGTTCAAACACTCTCAACTTCCTATAACTGTTACATAAGAAACTACCCAATGGATAACATACAACTTCCTATAACTGCAACTACTAATTGGATAAGATAAAACTAACTACTGATGAGATAATAATAACTACTTCAGTTTATCCTAATTAGTTGTCTTTCTCCTAGAATAAACTAACAGGGGGCGTGGACCCCTATCAAATGTTCTCCCTGATTCTTCCAAAATGGAACAAGTGCAAATACATATATGGGACTCAAGGCAACAGATTCGCCAATCAGATTCCAAAAAAGAAGTTAACAATAAAACAAAACCAAATATCCTATCATGGACAAAACATAAGAGAGAAGTAAATAAAACATTAACAGAAGAGACATAAATGAGGACAAAAAAGGCTGAGATGCAACACATGGAATTCCAAAACTTCATTTCGTAGAAACGCTTCAAGCAAAGATGCAGTTAAAAGCATGAGAGAGAGCACATTTATTCCCTCTAAAGCACACACATTACCAGAATTTCCAATGAAATCAACTCAAATTCTCCACCAATAGATAGCAAACACAGAAACTTATTCAATTGATGCGCTTGAACCAGATCATTCTTCATTTGACATCTTCCTATGAAAACATTATCTACAGCAACACTTTTAAGTAACCAGTAACTTCCTGAAGGTGGAGTACGCATGTGTGTAGCAGACCCCCTTTCCTTAACAAAGTGGAGAGGTTGATTATTGGATCTTTCAGAGCAGATTTCTTGATCAGCATCCTGTCCCAAAGATATATTACCACCAGGACTAGAAATTCCAAGTTTTTCACCCTCGTTACCTGAAGAGGCATTCTTAGGGGAACCCAAGTATAAAGTAAATTTGCAGTCAGAAAGAGATACTTCATGTAAGCAATTAACAGATTGCAAAACCAAATTTTCAAGGAGAACACGATTATCATTGTCTCCAATAGAGTTCCCGTATTCAAAGACAAGAAGCATAATTCCAGATAAATCAGTGAGAATATCTGTTTTTCCTTCTTCACAAGATGTCGTAAGAGTTGTATGCTGAATAGAAACCCAAATTCCATTATCAGGCAACTTTTTCTCAGCCAAAACGTTGCCAGTTACAAAGCTAAAAGTTCTCATCCAACTATCTATATTATCTTTTGTCCTAGAATTATGAAGAATTACATCCACTGACTTAAATCTGCAGTTCCCATTAATTGAAAACAGGCAGCTATAATTTGTCAACAGAGTTCCTCCAATAGATCCCTCTCCCCTCTCAGGTTCTGCAAATAACGCTTCTTCTTTCATGATTTTCAGATGTACAATATCAACAGCTTCAAAGCTTCTAAAAAGACAAAACACCACGTCATACAAACTTGCAACTGCCTGTGAAAGAGAAAATAGATCCTTTAGCAACAATAATAAAAAATTATGAAGTCACGTCCTTACAATTGAGCAACAATATTAGGTCCCCAAAATTTAATTCTTTTTTTTATAATATAATTTAATTCTACCTTAAACTAAATCCTCATAATTTTTCTTTGAAATCAGGTCCATATAATTTAAAGTCCTTTGGAACTGGCTTTCTCCCATCAACTGGTATTATTGACTCCACTTATATTTGGTCCCTTTTTTTTACCAAACACTAATATTTGGTCCTTATTATTTGTAATTCGACCATGCCACCAATATGGAAAAAAAAAAATGTCAAAAAAATTGAATCCATCAAATGGAGAAAGCATTTAGGGAAATAGCCAAGCGCACTGGGATCTCCATCTAGCTAAAGGGCAATGGAATTAATTATATTTCATGTAATCAGAAGGAAATCATGTATCCTATAAGCCACCTGAAGACCTGAAGACTTGAAACATGTGATTGATGTAGGGATGGAAACAGAATTTTTATTAAATAGAAACTCTGTTAGAAAAATATAAGCATCTCACCCTGAAGTTCTAAGAGTTTTAGGAGAATCTCCCAAATAAAAGAAACAAAGCAATTATTCTAGCCAACCAACAATGTATCTACAGTGGCTATTTATAGTACTTGAAATAACAATGAAAGTTAAATAAATTACAACAACAATAAGCCATATCCTATTAAGTGAGGTTGGCTATATTGATCACATGACATCATTAAGCATTATCAATGTCTAAAACATCCCATTCAATGTTCCTTGAGTGTCCTTCTTGGTCTCCCTCTGCATGGCTTTATAAGGTTGAAGATCATCAACTTGATTCTCCTTATTAGTGCATCTTATAGCCTCCTTTCCACATGTCCAAACAATTTATAATGATTTTATACAATTTTTTCCTTGATAGATGCCATGCCAACTTCTTCCCATGTACAATCATATGTGCAAAGTGGTAAATGGAGGCACATTATGGGTTCCTAAAGCGCTGTCAACATTGTCTACTCTCTAAGTGACATGATGATCACCCCTTCCTCACTATCTCCACTATTTCTCCCATGTCCAGCAACTACCCAGCTCCCCTTATACACAACCTCATGCCTCTCACCTGCCAATCTTCTTGCCTACATATCTTTCTCTTAGTGCAAGTGAGAACGGGTCTCTTAACAACCTGTCTGTTTGCAACAACCTTAAAAGAAAGCTAAAGAGAGAAGAAAATTCTGATGTGGCTAGCCTCCTAACATTGAGAACTGTGATTAGGTTGAGTGAGGAAAAAGCAGAGTGAATCTTATGATGGTATTAAGCTGCCATTTCTGAGTTTCCAACTTGGGGACAGCTTGAATCTTCTTGAGGGAGTATCAATGGGACCCAACCTGCTTCTGCCACCAAAACATACAGAAGGGGACATGAGGGAGTAGGAAAGAGGACCTAAAAGGGGGGCACTGGTTCAGAAGAGTGCACAAAGGTAAAGAAGGAAATAAGACAGAGAAAGCAGTAAAGGTAAAAGAGAGCAGTCAAAGAGTAGGTGATAGGGATATATAAAGAGAGAAGCTGAAAAAGAAAGGGAAACAAGAACTTTGGGTCAGACTTTAGGTGGAGAGAGCCATCCTCTCAAAAGTTGGTAAGCTTATTCTAATATTTAAGGGTTTTGTGCTGTATTAGTTGTATTTCTAGTGGGTCTTTGTATTAGTTATGTTTCTAGGGGGTGTCAAGTGGTTGTCTATTGTATTAGTTGTGTTTCTAGTAGGTGTACGTGCAGTGTGGAGTTCCTCTTTGTTCATTTTATGTGCCAGGGTTCTGCATTGTTATCTATATAGTTCCTCTTTTTTTCCGCCCCGGCTTGTACTTGTTTTTAGTCTCAGATCCACAATTTTTTTTTTTTTTTGCCTTTTCTTCTTCTCCTTCTTCTTCTTCATGTCGCATTCATCGAATGGCTCCTAATATCATGTTGAATTTTCTATATATTGGTAAAGGTTGAGGTCGCCTTTCTATGACTTAACTCAATTGATTGGACCTACCTCGACTTTATCTTTAATTCAATATCCAACTAATTGATGTGGGACTCTTAAGATATTCCAATACCTAGTACTTAAAGGACAATAAATTCAATCAGGTATACAATATACATTTTACCATGTCACTTGAACATGATGCGAAAAAACTACCTGATAGATCATATACAACTCATCCAAAAATGACAGAACGGTTAATCCTCCAGTCATTATGCCAAAAGCAGCTGAAAAAGCAACTGTTGTTGTGCATAAAGAGTACATGTACTCCCTGAAAAATCAATTTAAAACTCACAAAATCACAATCACAATAAGAAATATGCATATGACGCAGCATATTTTTAAACTGCGGAATGGAAGGACTTGTAATTATAAATATATTGCAAATACAAGGGCCTGGAAAAAAAAAACAAAGTAACTCATCATCAAATTTCAACATGAAGTAATGGCCATATGACCGGTGGAAACTTCTATCACGAGAAGCAGCAGAATAACGTAATCATAACTTAAGAGCCCAGCAGGGGGGGTTGTGGTTAAGACGAACAACAATGTCAGTCCCCATGATAATTTTTAGAAGTTTCTAATTTTTTTCCAATTAAAGGGTAATTCCAAACTTGATATTCAGAAAATCATTTGAATGTTCTTTGTATTGTCTTCGATCGTAATTGTTTGTTTTATGATGATCTAATTTGGAGAACATACTTTCCTCTTAATTGTACAATTATTTGCATTCTACTAAATAAAATTTGTGCATCAAACTTCAAATTTATATTTCCTCCTCAATCAACATTGAATCAATCAGAGATTACTTTTTTCATGACTTTTTTTCTATCTTCAACATATATCAACCCCAGCACTGACAAAGGAATATAATAAGCCTGATCAAAATTAACCAAAAAGGAAAGCTACCCATAGTGAACATCTAGTCTACATAGGTGCTGAAACTTCTTTTTTCCGCCTCATTAAACTGAAAAAGGGGACTAATATTCCTAGGCACACAGTGTAAAAGCAAGAAATTGATAAGATTTTCTTTTTTTTTAATGCATTCCCAAGTCAGCACCTTCGGCACAACCATGCATTTACATAATTATTTTTTAGGGTTAAGGTGCAATTTTACATATGAAGTTTACTCCCAGGAGCGCCCAGCACCACGAAGTTTTTTCAGGAGCAAAAGTACACACGACGTTCCGTTTTGGGAGCAAAAATACCACGGGCCATTAGTTGACCGTTTGTTGACCTTTAGTTGACCGTTAGTTTTTTAACGGCCCGTGGTATTTTTGCTCCCAAAACGTAACGTCGTGTGTACTTTTGCTCCTAAAAAAACTTCGTGGTGCTGAGCGCTCCCGGGGGTAAACTTCATGTGTAAAATTGCACCTTAACCCTATTTTTTATCCATAAATGAACTCGTGGAGAAAGAAAACAAGTTAGCACTTGGATATCATGAATCCTAGAAAGAAAAGAAAGCAGAAAGGAAAGAGAAACAAAGGAAAAACGAATATCAACTCAAAGGGATAAGATCGATCTCAAATAGGTCTTATGACATTTGCATATCTTCAACTTTTAAGCAAAGACATTGAAGGACCATAAATCACCAAATCCCATTGGAGATTTCACAACAAAGGGCATAAATTAAAAATTAAAGAATTACAAAATAAAAATTCAAGTGTATATGATTTTCTCATGGAAACATCAATAACTTTTCAGACATTGATTAAAACAATAATTTAAATTGTCATGCTAACCAGTCAGAATGTCAAGATATAAGACCCATTGAAGACCATCAAGGAAATAAATAATGAAATCAAAGTATCATCCTATAAACAACATCCTACCTAGTGGATGACATCTGTAACGTGATTGGCTTCATTACAAAAAGCTGAAATTGATGGCTATCAGTAGGTTTCCTCAAGCAAGCATTTAAACCATTTAGACGAAGATAACAACCAAATGAAATCTTTCCCCATGATGCATATTTATCATAATTTGGTTTAGGGATTTCAATTGCCTGAGGTTCCAACCTAAAACACTCTTCTTTTACATCATCAAATTCCAGCAAATCTACGAATGGTGCCACACCACATAAGGAAGGTGAACCAACAGCCACTTCTATCTCTTGGAAATCAAAAATCAAGTCAAAACAATCATGGCTGACAATGTCATTAATCTCTAGACCACCTGGATCAGCCTTCTTGTTGTGTAAAAATCTTACAGAAGGGCCTTCAACAAATACTCCAAGCTGAATGTTTTTCTCTGGAAGCACTTCAAGCAAGGTCATAATCCATGCTTTGGCATAATACTCAAATTTGTTAACCCAACAAACTTCCGGTTTATCCATACAATTCGAAGCAAGTGATGTTTTCCCCTTGTCCTCTTGCCAAATAAAATGCTGCATCTGACTAAGAAGTAGAGACACTGATGATACTGAATAATGCGTCAAGACTAAATTTAACTTTCCTAGAATCAAACCACATTCAAGAAAACCAAAATCTGGATTCTTAAGGCCTGGATATGTGAATGATCTTTCAAATTTACAGAGAAGAGATGGATTTTCAGAATACTCCATCTCGTTTTCAATAAAACTATCACAAAGTCCTTTCCAGCTCAAACAAATTTTTCCTAGAA
This sequence comes from Acacia pycnantha, assembly GCA_025563575.1. Lineage (NCBI taxonomy): Eukaryota > Viridiplantae > Streptophyta > Magnoliopsida > Fabales > Fabaceae > Acacia > Acacia pycnantha. Next base: position 1,207,621 of record JAMWYP010000038.1, read on the forward strand.
AGTTTTCCATACGAAGAGCACATGGACGTTCATCCTGGTCATCTTTAGCATCTGAAAGAAAAAATAATTTTGCTGGCTCAACCCATAAAATTGATTCCATATCATTGATTCCTTCCTTCCTATTCTCTTTCTCTGAATCACTAATCATATTCATTTTACATGACCTTGATGATGCTTTAACAGATGCAGGCATAACCTTCATTAGCCCACATGATAGAAAAATTCTCTGTTCAAAAATGTCTTCAACAGATACAAGTAACAAAGCATCAATACAAAAGCTTATTGAATGGAACTCTTTGTATTCAATCCCAGTATGTGACTGTAGCTTTGCATATATAGATGGTTGAACTCTACTGGTTTGGGAAACCGATAAAACCAGTTTCCCAACGTTCAGAATGAAACAACGCTTTTGACAAGGAGATTTGGGGGTGCTTTCCAAACCTTCATCAGTATATGGATCTTTCACGATTTCTTTTCTCAAAAATAAGAGATTTACTAAATATTGTAGTATTTTTGATGTCACTTTCCATGTAAGCATCACTATGGGGAAAATAGGGCGCAAGAAATTGAAAGGACTTGTAATCAAATGTTTCTCACTATCAGATTGAACTTTCAATGTGGCTCTATGACGAGCTACTCGCCTTGCCAAAGCTATGCCTTCAATGGGCAACCTTTCCTCAGTGTCAGATATCACCTTCCAGTGGTGTCTAGCAGAACCCAACATGGGGTAGTTCTTGGAAATGGATCTATTCAATAAGAGGCCAGAAGAATATCCAATAAGCAGCAAGAGATTCTCATAAGCATTGACATAATGTATCCATTGACTAATAACGCAAACTAATCTATGCAATGACAATCTGGGAATTACAGTATAGCCCATTCTGCTGGCAGCTAATCTCCATAATTCTCTAGCACTTCTAGCATGCTTGTACTTATAAGATAGCAGTTTTTCAAGAGCTAGATATATAAAAATGTCATCTGGAGAGAATGAAAAAGTCAGTTCTGGAAAATAGATGGTGCAATCTGCCAGCTGAAGATCATGTAATTTGATGTGTGTACACAGATCAGATGAAAGCAAAACACAGTCTGTGCAATCTTCCTCATTAAATCCAATCTTCAATCCAATGCCATTCAATACGTAAGAGCTCTCATTCATTGGAAGAAAAATTGCACTGAGAAGACCTCTGGTAAGACATTTATCATCCAGAAACTTAGACCTTGCATTAAACTCCTCTAATTCCCCAAAAAACATCAGCACATTGTTTAAGATAGGGAATTGAACCTCCACACGAATGTGATGTACCTCTAGATGACAGTGTTTGAGAATAATATTAACAAGTGATGTTGAGAAATCCTTTTTTGAAGGTGCAGTGAACAAGATCCTCTCCAAGAGGTGATGCAAAGCACAACCCTAAAATCCATCAAAATTTTACCAAGATGAGCATAATGATGTTTCTTAATAAAAATTGTTCCACCTGAAGATACTTGATATAAAAAAATTGTGAGCCTAATCATGTATAACTCTTTGGATCAGTATATCAGATAACAATGCATAGAGTTCATCCCAAATGACCTTTTACCATTTTTAATGAATCTACAACATAGAAACCCAATGGACTTTCATTTTCAAGCAAGCCTAATCATGTCTAACTCTTTGGATCAGTATATCAGATAACAATGCACAGAGTTCAACCCAAATGACCTTTTACCATTTTGAATGAATCTATAACATAGAAACCCAATGGACTTCCATTTTCAAGCTTAATCCCCACACTTCAACGTTTTTATAAGCAATTAGAAGGTGAGAAAGAAGCAGCCAACCAACTACTTTCAGTGTTTCCATTTGTTTTCAAGTATCGCATTCAGTGACATTTCATGGCAGAGAACCTTTTTACAGCAGAAAAGATTGAAATGAATATGATTTGAAGCATAGTAATCCAACAAACATGGGAAGCAACTTAAGCACCAAGCAAATTTTATGCAAGTAATTCTTTTTTGTCACGAGAATAGAGGCTTGAGTGTTGGCTGAAAGTAGCTTTGATGGAGAACTTCGACGGGTAGCAAATATCTCGTATACAGCTTCGTAATTACTGTGATAGGAAAATAAACAGTAGATGTAACAAATCGGACCGCGACTTGTACATAATTTTTCAGAGAATTACCTCTGGATCAAGTGCCGAAAGCTTCTTCCTCACATTTTCTGAGTCATCATGGTTTGATGTCCGCAAGCCCCCCAAGCATCCCTCCTGCTCTGGCTTCCTTATATATAATATATAAAATGCCACCTTTAGGAGATATTGACTAAGGTACAAACTACAAAAGCAACGAACAAGACATAGAAGGACACACACAAAAAAAACAAAAAATAAAAGCCTGTAAGCAGGGACTTACTCAAATGATAGTACAACGTGGACTCCATGAACTTCGATTGAGAAGGCTGGTGCAGACCAGTTCGAGAATCGAACGCTCAGGCGTTCAATTGTAACGTCCTTGAAAAACAACAACGCAGGCGAGTCAAAGAGCTCGTTGAGAACTGAAACATCAATGCGGAGATTATTCGCAACCGCAAAAGAATGGATGAACCCTAATTTGAGATCGAACTCAGGTTCGTCCAGCAGCCATGGCCGAAGCAGAGACAGTAGTCTCCGCCGGATGAATTGTTTAAAGGGCATAGTAACATTAATTAGGATTTGGACTGGATAACACTGAATTTTTATCCAAGTTCTACTGGGAAAGCAGAATTCGAAGTAGTTCCAGAAGTCAAAGTAGACTCAGCGTGAAATAGTTGCGCATCGCGTCTGGAAGTGAATCGGCGGGAACTAAACGAACCATATCGGTGTCCGTAGTCCTTTCGTTGTCACGGTTTACCCGGCAAAAAAACACGTCATTTTGTTTTTTTCCAGCAAAAAGAATGTCATTTTGTGACCGTAAAGAGGTTTTTACTTTTTAGATAAAAAAGGAAGGCACATGAAGCCTTAGCCAGTTAAGAAATACTCCCTTGCGAGTAAGAAAGAAGTCCCAAAAAAAAATAAGTTTTGGGTTGATGTGACGATTTTGTTGGTAATCAATATGTAGGCATTCTATAACATTTGGAGGTGTGTCCTCGCCTTAGTGGCTTCGGTGTCTACACCTACCTAAATTTATTTTATAAAAAAAAAAGATATATATTTCCTCTATTGACAAAATTTATAATGTAATTGCACTATAAACCTTAGTCAATATTTAGAATCGGGGTGGAAATAAAAGTGGTTTTGTTTTAGACATTGAAGAGTGATCAATATGAATATTAGTATATTGTTTTTATTTCCATCTCATATTAAATGGCGTTATACCTTATAGCCTTAAATTGAAGCGTTTTTAGTCTTCATTCTTTGTAAACTCTAATTATATAATTATGTTGTCCAACTCTCTTGTTTTTTCTTATTTTCATAACAAAAGTAATTTGGTTTATTTTTTTCATGTAATGTCCTAGTTTATGTTGTTTCAATTTTCTTATGTAAAATATATCAATTAATTAACTGGTATTACTAACTAATATAAACATATTTGTTGCACTCCCTTCACTTGTAGCTAGTCTTGTAGTATTGTTTGATTAATAGTAGTATTTTCAATAAACCGTAGAGATTTGGATTTAGTTTCCAAATATAAAGAATATTTTTTTTCAGAATGAGCAAATGTCATAAAGGTAATCAAAGTAAAATGAACATATTTTACATAGTTAGTTAATATCCCTGGTGAAAAACTAAAAACATGACAAAATAAAATCTTCCTGCAAGACAAAAGTATGAAACGATCTGAAAGAATATTGAAGCAGCTAGTTGACATCTTAGGACAGACAAAGAATAAGGTTTAAGCTGTAAATCCACCTTAAAAGTATTCCAAAAGTCTCAGTGGTAAGTTTTTTTTAGTATAAGTCCTCCTGAAAATTTTAAAACGTAACAATGTCACTTCACTTTTAACAGTATAAATATTTGACTGTTAGTTGAACCTATTTTGCTTATGTGGCTTGTCAATGCAGCATCCACCTCCTTTTTTATATGAGCCGCATGGCTGAGGTGGTCCAGGTGGCAAAATTCATTTCCCCTCCCCTTTTTGTTCCTCCTGTGTCCTTCACCATCTCCATGCAATTATGCAAACACAAGTCCAGAAATTCTTGTCGGAATTTCACCTCAAGGCAGCACCACCTCCTTTATCCACTCCGTTCCAGAACCTTCCCTCCACTACTTCATCCAAGCGTCGACATCTGGAGCCTTCCCTCCTCTCCCTTCCCTTTCACGCTCGATGCTTCCTCCCTCACCATGAAAGCCGACGTCGTCGCTAACCCCACCACGACCTCGTTTCTCTCTATTTTCTATCTCAAAAATTTTGTGCTTTAGAGCTTCCAATTAGGCAGGTATTCTGATAAAATCTTTCAGATCAAAAGAGTTCAGGAATGATCAAAAATTGTATCCCTCATCTTCTTCCTTCCCTCCACAACACCGTTGGGCTTGGAAGTTTTCTCACCGCAACAATGGCCATTAAAAAAAACTTGCAGAGATTTATAAGCTACAATGGAGGTTGAAGGTTGAAATGGAGAGCAAGGTGATAGTTGTCGGATCTTTCCGTCGTGAGTTTCGATCGCTGCCGATGCATCCTCACCATCGCCAGAGATCTTGGCCATTAAAAATACCTCATTGTTCAACCTCCTTCTACTTAAACCGAAACTCAAATTCGAACATCAAAAAACTTATTATAATATGCCAGTTAGAAAAGTGAAATTTGGTTGCTCTGTTCCCGCAATTCAAAATGTGCTTTCTATAAAAGTCCATTTGGATTATAGTATGTCATACAATCTTCTTTAAAGCTTTTGAGTTTACTCTATTCCTTTATTGATACTCTGTTTTGCTTCAATGGAAAGTTTGTTTATAGGTCTGAAAATTATCCCACCCGTGTTTATGGAACAAACCTGTTTGAAGGAGAGGAGGAAGAGGTGATGAGTGATGACGGTGAAGGAGAGGGACGAAGGTCATGTGGAGGAAAAAGAAAGCCATGGGTAAAGGGTATTTGGGTATTTTAACATGTAATGAAATCGCGATGAGTTGGATTATCAAATGACAAGTGAGAATGTCACGTGGTATATTCAGTCAAACTTAACATCTTTTAACACCAGGGCAATATTGCTATTGTTAAAGGAAGAGTCTCATATGATATTATATGGGATTGTGGGGTTCAAGTAATAATAAGTGATCTTCAACTAGTAAATGAGCTCAAAGAAGGAATAGACTTACTCGTACAATAACGGGCCACCATAAATGTAGTTGAAATTTGGCAATTTTCCCCTTCCTTTTGTGCGAGTTAAACATGATATACTAGATATTTTTTATAGGAAATATCTGTCTAATTAATCCATTATTTTAATAACCATTATGAGTCTTCAGTGTAACTGACGTCTTTAATCATTATTAAGTGTGTTAATGACATGTAACTGCCCATTTAAATGTACTTATGTGCATTAACTGACGAGTTAATTATCTTTAAATGTATTTTAAGCGTGCCCAACATGATGATGCATGGCCTATAAAAGGGGCATGAGACCGAAGGTTTGGGAATAAGCTCTAGCCTTCGAGCAACTTCTCTTTCCTCCTCTTATATTTTTCCTAGCTAAGTTCTATTATCTTTTATAGTTCTGCTCACCTGTTTGTTACAGGAAGAGTTTGTTTAATCCTAAAGAGTACCGTTTCTTGTTTATATTGTGGTCCGACCATAATTTATCAATTACCCCATTGTAGTCAATTGCGGAAAGAAAATTTTTTGAGTGCTACAAGCAATTGCAATATTAAAATTGTGGGGGTGTGCGTCACTTTTGAAAACAACATCCCACGTATATAAAAGAACCATTGATTTCATTGTGAAAGAAACCTTGGAGATTTGGTGATGATAATTAGAATGATATTATTTGAGAATATGCTAATTTAATTAGAATGGAAGGGGATTATAAGGTGTGAGATTCTAATTTAATTAGAATCACATTAGATAAGATAAAGTGTAAAGATCTCTGTTTTTTTCTTTAAATTTAAACGAGTATTTGAAAGTGTAGGATTACCAACATGTGGAGGTACTTTATAAATTTTAAAGTTGCTTAACATGATTTGAGATATTTGAAAGTGTGGGGCTACCACATAAAGTTGCAAATTGTTTCTAACCTCGTTTGATAAAGTCAAATTGTGATCTAAAATTAATTATGTGGAGGCTATTAAGAGCAAATTTTATGAATTATGAAATTTTTGCGTGGCTTGAAACAAGTTTATAATGGTGATATGAAAATTTAATCATTCTCATGATTTGCGGGTATATATTTATGGGGTTTAAACTCCTCATGTTGCATAAGAAAAATAATATTCCTACACACACATGAAATGGTGGGACCTGCATCTTTTTTAAAAATAAAAAATAAAACTCAAGCACGAAAATCAAAGTATCTATGACATAAGGATACACTTCTCATACAACATGAAAAGTGTATTTCCCTATATTTATAGTGGTATAAATATGCATGACTATTGTGAATATTCCTTATGATGCTAACTTAGTTTTTGAAGTGACTTTGGAGTCCACATGCCGTGCTATTTGATTACATGCTTATTACATGCTATTCTTCAAAACACACCGTTTGGTTGTGGGTAAAACTGAATCGTTGGATTTGTACAATCTGGATAATGAGAAGCGGTCTCTTTTCACCGAGCTTATTCATGGAAGCAGAGGATCTGTCATTTTTCCCAACACGCCATTTCTGCTGAGCTTGTTAGGATGCTGGGGACGATATTTTCACTGAGCTTGTTAGGATGCTGCGGGAGAACCAGATTTGGCGAAGATATAGCTTTAGCTTCTCCTTTCTCTTCTCTGCAACATGTCATTTCTGCTGCTCGAGAAATTTGGTTAATTTGTTAGGATGCTGCTCAGTTAATTTGCAGATCGGAGAACACCACGCTTCCGTTCCTTCCTTATATTGTATTCATTTTGCCGGTAAATTCTAGAATTCGATTTTTCATTTTCAGGTTGATGTGAATAATTATGGACTCAATTGTTGGTCTGACGTGGGAATTGAATATATGGTTAATTAGCTGCTTCTTTCTTGATGTTGATAATGTACTGTAACTTTGAGAAAAAAAAAAAAGATAATGTACTGTAACTTCAGTTAGAATTAAAAATTCTTATTTTTTGTAATTAATGGTTGATGCTTGTTTTAAGAAGGTTGTCGATCCATTTGAAGGGAGGCTGAAAAGTCAATTGCTTTAGCCACTGTTATGAATTTTACCTTATATTGTTTTTTTTGGTCAGATGAATTTTACCTTATAGAATTTTATATAGTGTTTCTTGTTAGAAACATTATGTCATGCCTATCGAACTCATGGCTTGATGGTGGAAGTGTTTTCCTTTCATTCTCTTGAATGTGAGTTTTTTTTTTTTTTTGATCAAGCTCTTGAATGTGAGTTCGAACAGGGCAATTTCACAGAAACTTTATGTCATGATTAGCATATTAACTTATATATATGCATTTTGTAAATGAAAGGTGGTCCATTTCACCTAAAGCTGGGAAAAGTACTTAAATGAAACTGTCAAATTAAACTGAAAATTCCTTGCTGAAAGCTAAAACAAACAATATAATGTTATATGTAATTGCATTGGACATATCACAGTGACAAATCGATATTTTAGGGTTCTTACCAAGTCTTCTTTCACAGAAAAAATTGACCCAAAACAAGTTGCCTAAACAAATACTTCTATTCAGCAAAGACACCAACAATATTATCATCACTGCAGTACCTTCTTACGTGAAGTTGACGGTCCCTACCTGCTTTTCCAACAACCAATCACATTCAAGCTTGCTCCAGAGTCGAGGATCGCATCTGTACGTCGGCGGCCTGATAGGCTTTTGGGAATATGCAATGTCTAAGAAATGGTGTGTTGGGAAAATGACAAATCGTCTGCTTCCATGAATAAGCTCAGTGAAAAGAGCCCGCTTCTCATTATCCAGATTGTACAAATCCAATGGTTCAGTTTTACCCACTAAACTAAACGGTGTGTTTTGAAGAATAGCATGTAATCGAATAGCACGGCATGCGGACTCAGTGACTTTGTAGCTAAATTTGAGTATGCACAAATTGTTGAGAATTTGTTGCATTAAAAGATGTTAATCACTATGACATAGCTTGTGCTATATGGAGATTGAGCATATATAAATATGTAGCCCTGTGAGGAAAATACAATATCTGAAGGGTACCATAAATGTTTGTATCTTGTGCAGTGGATTCCCATTGTATTGAGATACATGGATATTAACCGAATTTCAATTTTTTATGAGAAAATCCACTAGTAGCCAAAATAAATATTATGTGACACGGATTATTACTCTGGAATTGGTTGAAATTGAGGCTAAGTTGTAAAAAACTACTTGGCAAATATTATGGTGTAAAAACTGATATTTAGTGTCGATGAATTGAGATTGTCAAATGGCAATAGCCATTGTAAATAAATAATGGTGTAAGTGAAGTCATTTGAGATATAATAAAGTGCTTAAAAATTATGGAGTTATCTCATCTGGTTTTGTGTGTGGTCAAAAAGTTGACCCATGGATAGGTTAACAAAACAAGAAGAATTAAATTAGCCAAGGAGATTGGGACTAAAGCCAATTTGAAACTAACATCGATGGTCCACCCAACCTTTGTAATTGGTGATCATATGAAGAAAGTCCATATGGGTAAAAACGAGTTGTTCGTTTGTTCTGCTAGCGCACTAAATAAACTGCTAGTCCTTTCCTATGGTTTGGGAATGTGCTAGAATGCATTTTGGTGAGGTAAAGCGAAAGCTCTTAAAGATTTCATAATCTTATAGGAGAGTGTGCTCATTGCAGGTACATTTCATTAAATCACCTCTATGAATGTGGAGTGGGGTCACTCCTATGAGATCGTGACAGAATCTCCAGAGCATTCATTATGCACCAGGCACACGTATGGAAGTTTTAATGCGCAATCGATGTTAACCACGAAAATGTGAGGGTATAATCTGACTCTTAATACCTTAGTGCGCACACCCAAGTTTTGTTGGTTCATAGAAGCATGCTTCACTGACATATGGTGTACTAAGTGTTATCGATCTAGGTTTGGTTCATAGTCCAAAGGACCACTAGATATCATGGTTATACTCATGTGTGTATACCCGTTTCGAAGTTACTTTTGGAGAATAGCTTTTAGAATTTACGAGGTAAAAATGGCTTTTAGAGAATAGCTTTTGGAAAAAAATGATAGTGTTTGGATGTTTTTATCATAATAACTTTTGGAGAGTCAAATTTACCAAAAAGGACATTAGCTTTTTGTATAATTGCATTTAAAGATAAAGTTGTATTTTAAATATTATAAACATTATATTTCATAATAAATACCAAAAATTAAGTAAAATTGTTAGAAAAAATAAATTTCTACCATTAGTAAATTATGTAACATGATAAAAATTAGATCAAACATATATGTATTAATAAATTGTATAGAAAAAAATATTTTTAACATATAGAAATATTTTGGAATAATTGAATATAAAGGATAAGGTTGTATTTTAAATATTTTTAATATTAACTTTCATAATAAAGATACTAACTGAAGAACAAAAATAAGAATTAATTTTACTAACTGTAATCCATAATAAATAAATAATTTGAAATATTTGTTAGCAATAAAATATCAAAAAAAAAATGAACCAGAGCAGGTACATGAATACAACAATAACAAATGACATCCTCACGAGCAAAAGAAACCAAACCAAACCAAATCATCTGCATACCATGTATAATCCTTTAGAAGAGGTAAAAGTTTTTGATGTTTTCCTTCATTTACGAAGAAATTGCATATTTTCAAAACAGATTTGAAGGAACAGTCCCAGACTACATACAGAAACCAGAGATAAACACAAACTAATTCCCCAGCAAACAAGATCACAAAAAATAAGAATGAAGAACAATCCGGAAACTTATTATTCTTAGGAATGAAGAACAAAGGAAAAACAGAAATTAACACAACTGGTTCAGCTTGTCCGGCTTCCCCGGCACTTTCACCGACGCATGGATCGTGATTACGCCATCAGATTCAACGGCGCTCAGGTCCCAAACCTCAAACGAGAGCTTCGTTCTTCAATGGATTTGTAGGAGCTGAGATTGTAGGTCTTGGCGACGACAATGCCATTTGATTTGAAGGTGATTATAGCCTAAGCGCCGACCATACCTTGGCCGATCGGATTTAAAGCCCAGGATGAAGATGAGAACAGGGAGAGAGGAGGTATAATAGAGGGTATTTTGGGATTTTTCCAATTATGGAGCGGCCCACAACTTTGCAAAGAGAGTTTGGAAAAGTGAAAAAAAAAATGGATTTTGAAAAATCTAGGTTTTACGTGCAAAATAGCTTTTGAAGAAATTAGGGGTGTTTGGCAGAGCTTTAATAAAACCTAGGTTTTGGGTGCCGCCAAACAGGCACTAATACTCCGCTGATGGTGCTTCCTTTGACACATGTGAGAGATTGTTGTAAATAATGTGCATGTGAGTGTCAAAGGAAGAGTCACACATTGCATGGGATTGTGAGGTCCAAGTAATAACAAGTGATTTTGGGCTAATAAATGGACCAAGAGGAGAAATAGGCTTACTCCTATAACAACGGGCCACCAAAAACATAATTGAAATCCAGCAATTTCCCCCCTCCTCGTTTGCGAGTTAAACGCGTTTTTGGGCACTCTATAGAAAATATCCATCTAATTAATCCGTCACTCTAATCACCATTATGAGTCTTTAGTGTTTGTAACCGACGTCTTTAATCATTATTGTGTTAATGATTATGTAACCACCCATTTAATTATACTTATGTGCATTAACTGACGAGTTAATTGTCTTTAAATGTATTTAAGTGTGTCCAATGTCATGATGATTCATGGCCTATAAATGGGGCATGCATGAGACCAAGGGGATTAGCTCTAGCCTTCAAGTAACTTCTCTTTCCTCTCTTGTTTTTGTCTTACTGAGTTCTATTATCTTTCATAGTTATGAATTATGATCACCCCCGTTTTTACAGGAAGGGTTCATTTAATCATGTGAAGTGTCGCTTTTTATCTGCTGGTAGTTGTGGAATAACGCTTAAGGACAGTGTCTTTAAGTACGACTCAAATCAACTCTCTTATTTGCAAGTGATGTCGCTAACAAGATTTGTATGTTGCTACAAAAGACTTGGAAGATCTATTGAATTGTATGACAATCTAAATACTACCGCTAACAATCGTTGTGTTTTTAAACTTTCAGAACAATATTGAGATTTTGTAAATACTTTCATTGCGATATGCATCTTAACTCTAAAAAATAATGACGTTTATTCTCAATCTTAGTCAACACACTCACTGCTCGAATGGAAAGAATATAGCTACGGAGAATGCCGTTTCCTGTTTAGCTAAAATTAAAATATGGATTATTTTTATAATTAGTATTGAAGTTTTTTGGGAAAATACCTAAAAAAGAACTTTAAAAATGCTAAAGGACAAAAATGTGTTTTGAATATTCATAATACCAGAAAAGTGTGAAGGTATGATTTATCCTTTTCAAAATTAAATGGAAATGACATAAATGTCCCTTTGAGTTTAAAAAAACATACTCCCATTTTTTGTAAGGGTTAAACAAGGTTTTAAATAGTTTTTATAAAATTTTCACAAATTCTAATTCACAATTTGCTACCACCGCAAAGGCATTAATTCTCACTTCTGATAAGGGTTTTCAAAAATTCCAATTCAAAATTTACCATTTGCTACAGTGGCAATGCATTAATTCTCATTTCTAATAAATATTTTACGAGTTCATATATGATTTTAACAAATTCTAAAAAGATTTTCACAAGTTTTAATTTAAAAATCATCACTTGCAATAAATGGCAAGATATTGATTCTCACTTTTGATAAGGGTTTCACAAGTTTAGATAATATAATATTTTAACAAGTTTTGATAATATTATTTGATTGCAAGTGGTGATTTTTAAATTGATATTTGTAAAAATCTTATAATAACTTATTAAAACCTTATCCGATCTTATTAAACCCTTATAAAAATGAGAGCATGTTTTTTAAACTCGGAGGGATATTTCTATCATTTCCATTTAATTTTGAAAAATAAAAATCAAGTCCTCACAACTATATTATGAATATTCTGAACACTTTTTTATTTCCTAAGTTTTCCCTTATTTCATTTACTATTATATTTATGGGTTAAGTTACAAATCCGCTGCCAAAAATATTTGCAGTAATACTCAGAAAGTTTTTTCTCTCCTCAATATCACACCGGAAGTATCAAACGAAGCGATTTTGCCCTTTTAAACCTCCATTTACGTTGAGGGACCGTTAATTTTGACCATGTGTGCTTACATGGCAGTTAGTCCATTTTGATTTTTCCACCACATCATCACACCTCTTCCTTTCTTCTTATCTCTCCCACCCTCACTCGCTTTCTGGAGAAAAACAAGATCAAAGACTGAAGGTCCTTCCCTCCCTAAGTCTCCTTCGATCGATCAATCGCCCACAGCCACGGAGATGAAATCCATCCTCGCCGTTATTCTCACCATTTCTTCCCTCACTATGGTAGTGGCCAAATTTGAGGCTCCAAATCTGGATCTCCCCCTTTCTCTCTCCTGCTCGTTCACTGACCATCTTCATCGTCTTCCTTCACGGCGTCCCACTCTCCCTCTGGTCCTAGCGTTGCTCAAGAGGTGATGGCGAACCAGATCCCCTCAAAAGGGAAGAGTTTCAACAAGAGATTGGGAAGGCGATGATGATGCAGTTGGACTATGATGAATCAAAGGAGGGATCGATGATGCAGTTGGACTATGTTGATTTGAAAAGAAAAAACAAATGCTGATGTGGGAATGAGTTGGATGATTAAGTGTCACATGAGAGTGTGACGTGGAAGTCTTAGTTAAATATAACAGTGAAACTTAACATCTGTTATCTTTTAAAACTTCAGGCAGATATGGAGACAAAGAAAAAAAAAAACTTTCGACAGCATTGTTTGCAATACTTCATGAGCGAACTTTTACCTTTGACCCTAACCCCATGTTTATTTATTTGATGTGCCAAACAAATCCTTGCTGCGATGCTATTCATAGAAGGCTAAAAATGGACGCCCTTCAATACAATCTCACCAACAACTTGTTGCGGTTTGTAACAGATTAATATCAAATCATCCTTTACAGCGATTCACCTTCAATTCCTCTCCCTGTTGAATGAACAAAGCCTTTTTCCCTACCTTTGCCCTTTGACCACATTGTCAGTTTTGTTTCTGTTTAATCATATTCATTCTACAGCAAAAACCATCTTGCTTCTTGAATATGCGAGCAACGGAGGGATATAATAATGATAGACTCAACAAGAAAAGGTCGTGTACTCTCCGAAGGAAGTAATGATCATAATGTAGATCTTGTTGGTCCATGTCATTCAATACCATCAGATCTATACGATCAATCTCCGTCTCCTCTCTCCAAATCTCCATGGTCATCTCACTTTCATGACGCTTCTCCTTTTTCTGCATCTCACATGGAAGATAGCTCCTCGTCCAGTGTTTTATTGGGCTCGTTGATCCGGCAAGAAGGCCATATATACTCGCTTGCGGCATGCAACGATTTGTTGTATACAGGATCCGATAGCAAGAACATTCGGGTATGGAAGGACCACAAGGAATTTTCCGGATTCAAAGCGAATAGCGGTTTGGTAAAAGCAATTGTGATTGCTGGAGAAAGAATCCTCACCGGTCATCAAGATGGAAAGATCCGGGTCTGGAAAGTCTCCGGCAAGGATCAAAACCTGTACAAGCGAATGACCACCATGCCAACTCTAAGAAATTACATCAAATGCGCAATCAAACGTAGCAATTACGTAGAAACTCATGACAAACGACATCGAAGCAAGCTCTGGATCAAGCACTACGACGCCATTTCGTGCCTCGGCATAACAGAGGATTGCTCCCTGATTTATTCAGCTTCTTGGGATAAAACGTTCAAAGTGTGGCGAGCATCGAACTACAAATGCCTAGAATCCGTAATAGCTCACGACGACGCCGTTAATGCTTTGGCTCTGGGGTTCGATGGATTGGTATTCACCGGATCCGCCGACGGCACCGTGAAGGTATGGCGGAGGGAGCTACAAGGAAAAGGAACGAAGCATTTTTTCTCAAGTGTATTGATGAAGCAAGAGAGTGCGATAACGGCATTGGCGATAAATCAAGAAGGGAACGTTCTGTATTGTGGTTCGTCCGATGGATTGGTGAATTACTGGGAGTGGGATCGGAATTTATCTCACGGCGGCGTTTTGAGGGGCCATAAATTGGCGGTTCTGTGCTTAACGACGGCAAAGATTCTCGTGTTCAGTGGATCTGCTGATGCGTCGATTTGTGTGTGGAAAAGGTCGTTGAACGGAGAGCACCATTGCATGTCGATTCTGAACAGCCATACCGGTCCGGTGAAGTGTCTGGCGGTGGAAAAAGATCACGAGGCCATGTGCAACGAACGAAGGTGGATTCTGTACAGTGGGAGTTTGGACAAATCGGTGAAGACTTGGCGAGTGTCGGAGCAATCACATGTTCAACAGCATCAATCGCGTCGTAGTAGTACTGAAGTTTACCCCAGATCTTCGTCTCTGCGAAAATTGGGATCAAGAAGACTTTGAAAGCAGAGTTGTACGTATGTGGAATAATTGTGAATCTGTATATATTTTTATGTGATTTTGATTCTTTTGAATTGCGATTTATTTGGTAATTTCATTCACTTTTTGCGAGTGGAAGGTGAGATCAGATCGAATCGATGGTTAAGACTTCATCCAAGTTTGCAATTTATGAAAAGAGAAGAGTTATAATCAAAACAAGAGGATGAAAAATATGGGTATTAGGTACGGCCATGCAAAAATGTGACCTTGTGTGTGTAGAATGAACGATAAGTTTTTAAAACTATCAGCTTATTATTCTATTCTATTCAATTCTTGACTTTTGATCCTCCAAGTGCTAATCTCCTCTCGTTAGTTTAAAATAAAATTAATGAAACTTAAAAGATTTTTTTGTCTATGTAAAACATGCTAGAAGTAACTTATAAATTAAAACCAGAAGAGTATTGGATAGTTGATCTTAGTCTTAAATATAAAATTTAGTTTTTATATTTATCATTTTTTTCAAATTTACTCTTATTAATACTCTCTCAACAATAATCAAGAAAGAAAAAAATAAATTGATGAAATTTAAAAAGAGAACTAAGGTATTTTAAAAAAATGTTAAATTATACAAAAACCCCGGTCGAACTTCGGTTTATTTGTAGATAATCCCCTAACGTTTTAAAGTTTAAATTTAACATCCCTAATCTTTCATATTTTTATTATAAACCCCCTACCTTTAACTTGTGAGATCTTTCTTAATGAAAATTGCCACATTAGACTAATCAAAGACATGTGGCTTCCCACGCATCTAGTTTCTCTCCTTTTTTTTTTTGTGATCTGTTGTCATCATTTTTTCTTCATAACCATTGGATCAAAATCTAACAATCCACTTTCAATATTT
Source organism: Acacia pycnantha (assembly GCA_025563575.1). NCBI lineage: Eukaryota > Viridiplantae > Streptophyta > Magnoliopsida > Fabales > Fabaceae > Acacia > Acacia pycnantha. Next base: position 1,223,207 of record JAMWYP010000038.1, read on the forward strand.
TTTTTTCACATCCTTTTCTCCATTTCCTTCACATCCAATTCTCTCCATTGTAGTAATATTTGTATAAAATATTAAGTGTTGATCATTAATTAGATTTTAATCCAATGGTCATGAAAAGGAAAAAAGGAAGGTAATAGATGAAAAAAGAAAATGAGAGAAGCAGGTTTAACTTCCTTCCTGCACCACATCCTATTTAAGTTACTAATTCTACAAAACCCCCTAATATCAAAATTTAAACTTAGCCCCTTAACGGTTAAATTTGTAATATTAAACACATTTCGTTACTTTTATCAAGATGATGGGTTTGATATTAAAAATTAAAACATGAAGGGGTTAAGTTTAAATTTTGAAATGTTATGGGGTTTATTTACAATTGGTCAAAATTCAAGGGGTTTTGTAACATTAATAACTTACAAAGGACGATATGTATGAGGGTTAAATACCAATTTTACCATGGAAGTATTGGCTAGGGAGCATTCAACACTCGGAAGTTTTTTTGATATCATTTTTTACTGTTGAATTGTTGCTCTTCTTTATAAACTTCTAGGGTAAATTAATTTGCTCATAAAAAAATAAAAATAAAAACTTCCAAGCAAATTTGCTCCTAAAAAAAACTTCCAGGGCAAAATTGATACAAAAAAAACTTCGAATTCTAAATGCTCCCTAGCCAATACTTCCATGGAAAAATAGTATTTAACCCATATGTAGGAAGCCACATATATTTGATTAATTTGATGTGACAATTTCTGTTAAAAATGTAACAACAACTTAACGACGTGAGGTTTATAATAAAATTAGAAAAGGTTAGGGAGGTTAAATATAAACTTTAAAATGTCAGGGGTATTATGTTCAACCGGCCCGAAGTTCGGGGGTTCTGTATAATTTAGCTTTTAGAAAATATAATTCATATCAACTAATTTAACTAAATTCCTTAATCTACTCAAATTAAGTAAATTTGTCTTATATTAAAAATTGAGGGAGTAAGTATTTTAGGGAATTAAGTGTTCCTTTCTTTTTTGGTGGAAGACCAAGGAATTTAATAGAAAAATACTTAAGCCAAGTTTCTTATATCTATTATATTAAGTCTTTCAATTACATGTTGTCATGCATCATATATTTGTAATATTATCATTTAATTATAAATCTACATGAAAATAATAGGACACATGTATGTGATTGGAGAACTTGGCATAATACATATAAGAAAATTTATGGTGCAATTGAATATGGCATTAGTATTCACTTGAGCCCGTTTGGGTTAGCAGTGGGAGAAGTGACTTATTTTCTATCTAACTTTTGTAGAAGTAAAAAAAAAAAAAAAAATCATATTGTAAATGTTATTTGTGTTTGGATTAACAGGGCTGAAGTGGCTTTTTTTTCCCAAATGGAAACGTGTTTGGGTTAGATATAGAAATTGTTAAAAAGAGAAAAGAAAAGAAAAGACTTAAAGGCCAAAAAAATGAAACCATTCACAACTTTTTCTTTTCTTCCGTGCATTATCCAATGCTACCCAACCGCTTGGTTTCACAACTTTTTTTTTCAATTGGCTTTTTTTTTTTCAGAAGCCTGATAGCAAAAAAGCTACCTCAAACACCTCCCTGTGGGCTTTTTTTCTACTATTAATGTCACTGGTCTTTTTTCCTTCAAAAGCTTAATTTATATCTATACTATCATATAAATCGCAAAAGTTTAAATGATTCATATAAATTAATTTCGAAATACGATAGTACAAAATTAAAATGACTTTGTTCACCTTGAAATGATAGTACAGATATTGATGCATAGATGACAACCCCATGAGAACAACCATGCCCAAAATGGCACAAACAAAAGAAAAACTAGGCTTCACTTTAGCCCCCACCCACTTTAAAAACTTACAGTGTAATACATCCATAAAGTCAGAAATTAATACGAGGAATAAGAAAGACCTCAAGTGGGGTTGCCTTTACACTTGTCAAACCAGTGCTCATAGTCATGTCCACAGGTTCATTGGAGGGAGTGAACATTTCAAAACTATGCAATAGTGTAGCCAAGGTCAGATGCATCATTTGTAGTGCTAATGACATACCAGGGCATGATCTCCTTCCTGAGCCAAATGGAAGAAGCTCATAGTTTTGCCCTTCACATCAATATCCTTATGACTATACAAGAATCTTTCAGGCTTGAAGCTATGAGGATCCGGCCATGCTTGCTCGTCGCGGTGTATTTTCCATATGTTCACCATCAAATGTGTGCCTGCTGGAATGTGATAACCAGTGGAAAGCGTGCAATCCTCTGTTGCTTCAAGAAAATTAATCAGTGGACTTGCAGGATAGAGACGCAAGGATTCCTTCACAATGGCTTGTAGATAGGGTAAGTTCTTAATGTCAGATTCTTTCACTTGTCTTTCTCTCCCTATTTGGATTTCTAATTCATCCTGAGCCTTCTTCAATACTCTTGGATTGTTCAGTATCAGACATAAAGCCCATGTTATTGCAACCACCATGGAATCAGCCCCTGCTATCATATTCTGCAACACAAGAACTAGTCATAAGTTAACATGCTTTTTATAAGGATTAATACCATCATTGGTTTTTACAGTTTGATCAAATTTTGGTTTTGATCATTATAGTTTGATAAGGACTTAGTCTAAGTTTAAGTTTAAGTACAGGTACCAAAACTAAAACTCGTTAAGATAAACAATAGGGATCAATCGTTAAGCTTAGACGAAATCTTTATGAAATTATATGGACCAAAACCAATTATTTAAAACTATGGGACCAAAACCAAAATTCGATCAAACTATAAGGATTAACAGTGATATTGACCCCTTTTATAAAGGACATGGAATGATAGGCATTGTTAGCTCAAGAACTTAGGTCCTCCAAGAACATGTATAGATTCCTGGTGCAGCACATAAAATCAATAATACAAGTTATCTGCGGCCCATTTATATGTGCGAGTGACATTATCAGAGGAACAAAACACACAGAACAAGGGAAAATGAACTCAAAAAAACTCACCAAGCTAGTAGACTTGATAATAGTATCAGAATCAAAAAAAGGAATTGGGTTTTCCTGTAGGATCCTTAGCATCACATCCATGAAGTCTTGTTCTTCCCTTGCAGCCGGCTCATCTAATTGTCTTCTTCTCTGTTTGTGTTCCTCCAACCACTCACCAATGAGTTGGTCCAATTTCTTAGCAGTCTTCTTCATTTCCTTCTTAACACCATTCATATCCCACCACTTAAGCATTGGGATTGCATCAGATATCACAGGAACCCCAAATAAATGTACTAAATCCCTAATCACTTTCTGGCAATACTGTGCCTCACCATCATCCTCAGAACTTGCTCCAAAGTATCTCTTACCTGCCACCATTCTTAGAAGAACATTAAAACACAAATTCCCAAACCATTGCTTCATATCCAAGAAAACCCCATTTTCTGGGCATCCTTGGCTTGACCATAAATTGTACAGTTCTTTCACTGCAATATCCACCTCAGAAGTTCTCATATGTTTTAATTTTTCAAGCCTATGGTTTGATAGAAGCTCAATTGTTGCTATCTTCCTCACCTCTCGCCAGTAAGCTCCGTAAGGCGCAAATCCAAACATGGCACAATCATAGCCTAGTAGCTTTGAAGCAGTAACAATTGGTCTGGAGGAAAAGACTCTATCTTGTACAGTGAAACACTCTTTGGCCATTTCCCAACTGCTCAAAATGAGGACTTTGTTTGAACCCATCCTTATGGTAAAAGCTGGACCGTACTTGTCAGCCATGGAAGCTAGTGTCTTGTGTAACAGTTGATGCTCACCAAAAAGATGAAGATGGCCAATAATAGGCAATGCCCCTCCTGCTTGAGGAGCATTAAAGGCCTTAGTGTCATCTGTAAGCCATCTCCTGAAGAAGTAAATAAAGATACAGACCAGAAGGGCAAGCAAGCTGATGATCAAGGTTAGTGAGAATGAGAAGGAATCCTCCATTATATGATAGGATTGAAGATAGAGAAGTACAATGATGTTAATTTGATAAGATCCTTTTCTGGGATTTATTTTGCAATTTGGAAGGTTATCTTGTCTTTTTCTCTCCTATAGTGGGTAGGGTTGACTTTCTGCAATAATGCTGTGTCTAACTGTCATTTGTGCAGTTCCCTATGGAAGTAACAAAATGATTTAATGCAGATTTGGATAATGTTGTGTGTAATAAAAATTCTGAGTTAAGGAGTAAACTTTGTTTTTGTTGAAAAGTGTGAAATAAGTTACAAGCATGTCCAGATCACTTTTGGGGATCTCAAAAGTGCTTATTCACTTAAATCAAAACAAAACTTCTTTCACATACTTACTTCGTATACCGAAAATCACAATTGAAAATCTACTTTTGAATGCTCTAATCGCTATTCCAAACGAAATAAAAACACATATACTTAAAATGTCCTCATCATTAACCCACACTCTTCAAGAGAATCTCTTAAGAAATCCCCTTCATTCCTTAATATAAGACATATTTCACATCTGAGAAGTTGATCTTGGTCATAAATATTAAACATATTTTTATATTTGTCAATCTTTTCCTATTTTAGTCTTATTGTTGCTCCCTCAACAATAATCAAGAAAGAGAATAAATGAGAGAATTAAGAAAGATGACTAGGAATTTTTGAAAAATACATATCATATTAATTAACTTCCTTAATATAATCAAATTAAACAAATATGTCTTATATTAAGACAAAAGAGAGTATGAATGAAAAGAGGAAGTTTTAACAAATCTGTAATTCTCTTTTTAGGCAACTACAAACCTGTAATTGAGAAGCTCTGTAGCTATGAAAAGGAAACAAGCATATCCATAGTTATTCCTAAGAGCTATGTAAACGTTGACTTTGATGGAAAGCAAATGCAAAAGCATAATGTTGAGGATTAAGTATATACCCTATTTAATTCTATTTCTTCATCGTGTCTCAATCTCAATGAATTTATTTTAGCCTCGCCTAAAACAAATATGACAAGGTTAAGAGAAATAAATTATGATAAAATGTTATCATTCAATTGTTAATTAATAATATAAAAAAAGGTTTATTATAATATCAATGGTAGGTGGGTTGAAACAATGGAAATTTAATATTCATATGAGATAACCAGAAAATTTAAAATAAGAATCTTTTCAAATGATCCAATTTGACACTTGTATTTTTAAATTTTTGTTGATGCCATAAAAAATTTGGTAATTTAAAATAAGAATCTTTTCAAATGATCCAATTTGACACTTGTATTTTTAAATTTTTGTTGATGCCATAAAAAATTTAGTATTCAGAATTATTCAATAGACTTGTTGGGCCTCTAATTGCACCTCATGAGTACTATACAAAAGGGTGATTAAGAAGGGCAAAATCTACCTCTTGGGAGTTTCTTAGAAAACGGACTGGGTCAGCCGACCCAATACAGCTTCTAAGGCTCCAAACCGAGCCCACATAGAACCTTAAAATCCAAACCCCCTCTACTCATTTAATTTGAAACCAAAATAAATAACTTCTTTGTTTTATATAAAAAAAAAAAAAAATCTTTGTTGAGTTTAGATGGACCATAATTTAAATATCAAATACTATTGGAAAAATCCCTTTAAGGTCTTAAGGGATTAAAAAATATCAAAAAAGTCTCATTGACAACTCCTTTAATAGGTGATTAACAATTTCATCTGTAAGTTTTAACAATTTTTTAGGACCTTTTTTATATTAGAATTTTCTGTAGGACTTTTTTGACATTTTCTTGATCCTTGGGACTTTAAAGGGATTTTCCCAATACTATGTATGCATTGCACTCACACCACTCCAAAATATAAAATGTTGTTAATTAATTCTTAAAAATGAAGGAATGTTAGTTAAATCATTCCATATATCTTAAATTGATAGAAGTTAAACTAATCGGTTTGAAGAGAAAAAAATAAAAACACTTTAAAGTAATTTAATTAGCTTCCTTAATTTCTTTAAAAAAGTCAACTTATTCTTATAATTAGGAATGAAAAGAGTACTATATATACATTGCACTCACTATTGTTAATTAGTTAAGCCATTTAAGGTATCTTAAATTGATAGAAGTTACACATGTTTCCAAAGAATAGGATTATCAAATATGCATGTATTATTTGTCATTTATCTCTCTCCCTACAAGGGGTAAACGTGGAAAACAGTCATTAATTATTCTGTCAATCTTCTATAGCATGGACTAAAATTTATTTCTAGAGTTCCTATGTTTGGGACAGGAGGGAGTATAATAATATAAGTAGGAAGTTGGTGTTGCTTTAGTGTATCACCAAACAATGCACCTAATAAGTCTACTTTTACATACTTCCTCGAAGGCAGCTCAGACCTCAATTGCAGGACAAGACATAGCTTGTTATTATTATAAGTTATATAACATTGGCAAAGTCTATGTAACTCAGAACGTTAAGAAATCAGCAGATTCTGATGAACTACTCTTGAAAATCAGTGAATACCAAACGGGTCACTAATCACTTGTTTAAATAAACAAAAAAATAGTCAAACCAAATAAACTTGTTAACAAAAGCAATCTCCTTAATTATAAGCTTCAAGCATTTGGCTTTGGCTCTTGCAAAACGGTTGCTTCAGAAGGCCATGGCTATTATGAAGTATTATTACAGCACTTTGGCCTTTGTATTTTTCTTTCTGTATCATTGTGAGGCTGCTGCTAAACATGATGGTTTAGGAGCGTCTTTTATATTTGGAGATTCTTTGGTAGATGCTGGAAACAATAACTATCTCTCAACACTGTCAAAGGCAAATATTGCACCAAATGGTATAGATTTTAAGGCCTCTGGAGGAACTCCCACTGGTCGATACACTAATGGAAGAACCATTGGTGATATTGTTGGTAATTATCTCTCTCTCTCTCTCTCATTTAATTTTCTTAACAAAATGATTAACCCCTTTTAATTTACTACTTTATATATATATATATATGATTTCACCTTTTCTTTTTTTTTTTTATTTAGGAGAGGAGCTCGGACAGCCAAATTATGCAGTCCCATTTTTGGCTCCAAACGCAACTGGTAAAGCTTTACTGTATGGAGTAAACTACGCTTCAGGAGGAGGAGGGATTATGAACGCAACTGGAAGAATATTTGTCAGTACTTTTTAGTAACTTGATTATGACTCAATTCAAAACAAATTATAAGTGACGTGTTTGTTTAATTATACACACACACACATTTGTTATCAGGTTAATAGGATTGGAATGGATGTTCAAATAGATTACTTCAGCATAACAAGAAAAGAGATTGATAAATTGCAAGGCAAAGCAAAAGCGAGAGAGTTTATTATGAAGAAATCCATATTCTCAATCACAGTAGGAGCAAATGATTTTCTCAACAACTATCTTCTTCCAGTACTCTCCGTCGGAGCAAGAATCTCTCAAAGCCCAGATTCCTTCATCGACGATATGCTCACTCACTTCAGATCCCAGCTCACTGTACGTATCAATCTGCAATTATTTCATGTAATATAATCTTAAATCTGTTATATATATATCTTTACATGTTGTTGAAAATTATGAATGGCAGAGACTGTATCAATTGGATGCTCGGAAATTTGTGATCGGCAACGTTGGACCTATAGGATGCATTCCGTACCAGAAAACAATAAACCAGTTGAACGAAGATGAGTGTGTGGATTTGCCAAACAAGCTTGCACTTCAATATAATGCAAGACTCAAGGATTTGCTTGCTGAGCTTACAGACAACCTTCCCGGAGCCACCTTCGTGCATGCAAATGTCTACGACCTAGTCCTTGATGTTATCAAAAACTACAAAAACCATGGTACTACCTATAACACATATTTAGCTAATTTAATTAGATTAAGCAAATTAGTTGAGTTAGTTAATATAATATGTGTTTTCTAAAATACCTTGATTTCCTTCTTCCATTCTTCTATGATTACTGTTGAAGGAATATAAATAGAGGTAAAAGGAATAGATTGACAAATATAAAAAGTATATATTATATTTAAGATCAAGATTAACTCTCGAAATATATCGTATGTTAAGAACAGAAGGGAGCAAGGTTATAAAACCCAGATTGAATCGGTTGGTTCAAGCTAGAAACGGACGAACTAGCTAATTAACCGGTCCAAGTGAACTCTAACACGGGTCGATATTTATTAAAAATAAAAAATAAAATTGATTTTTCTTTTATTTTATTCAGAATTTTTCATTACTAATGTTGAAATCATCTTTTTTTTCATCAATTTGGCCTCAGTTTGATTCCGATATAAGCTAATTACCCTTAACCCATCAGTTCAGAGGCCGGTGTGAGTTTAATAACGGAGTGCCGACGTAGTACTAATTCAGAAGATGGACAACAAATACTTGGAAGGGGATATATTGAATTTGGTGATATATGAAGGGTTGTTAATTATTGTGAATGGTGCAGGGTTTGTAACGGCGAGTAAAGCGTGCTGTGGAAATGGGGGCCAATTTGCAGGGATCATTCCATGTGGACCAACATCGAGCATGTGTTCAGACAGGGACAAGCATGTGTTCTGGGATCCTTATCATCCAAGTGAAGCTGCAAACCTAATACTCGCCAAACAGCTTCTCGATGGAGACAACAGATCCATCTCTCCTATGAATCTTAGACAACTTCGAGACCTCTGAATTTTTATGTTTTTTCTTTTTGCCTTTCCGTACCTCTCTCTCTCTCTGCCATCCTCCTCCCTCCCTGCTCTATATTTATTTGGCTTGAACATGCATGTTCAAGTATAAATAAATGTTTATATATACTTATTGTGTTTTTTTTTTAGTGAATAAATTAAATGTATTTTACATATTCAGTTGGCTAGCTACTTTATCATCCCTTGTTGTGGGTCGTTTCAAGTAGATATGGTTGTGATTTTGATTTGTCGTTTTGTGGGGCTTGATGGTGACTATTTTCTAACCCGCTATGGGACCTACCTGGAGGAAGTGGTATGTTGTTGAACGACTTGTCCGGCCGCCTTGGCGCTTTCAAAATGCAACCACCATATGACTTTCCACTTCTACTCTTTTATCGCTATAATGTATTCATTCCTCTATTAATTACCAGTCTGGTATTATTTATAAGTCCAGTTTGATCAAATCTCACATATAAAAGAAAGTTAGGTATCTCAATGATTATAGAGCAAATTTCCAACTTTACCCTCATTTATGAATGAACACCTTTTAAATTTTATTGTCAAATCTCTCTCATCTTTTTCTCTTCCCAACATAACTAGCAAATCTCTCTCATCATCATTAATATGGGCAAAATTGTCACAATCTCATTTATTTGGTCAAAATGAATTTATAAATAGGACCAAATTTTTTGGTCAAACTGGACTTATAAATAGGATCAGAGTGGTATAAGATAAAATTTAGGTTAAAGTATACATTTAGTCCTCTATGTTAACTTCAAACATCATTTTAGTCCATTAAATTTGAAAAATACACATTTGGTCCCTTAATGTTAACACCAATAATGATTCTAACGGAAAATGCTGACAAAGCAAGCTGCACTTGCATAGCAACGTAACACCTCATTTTATTTAATCCCACATGGAATTTAGTTATTTTATTTTATTTTTAAATAAAAATATAATTCAAATAAATTATTTTAATCAATTTTCTCTCTCCTTTCTTTATTGTAGAACCCTAGCCTTATAACCAACATAGTTGCAAATGAGTCTTGCATCTGAAGAAAAAGATAGAATACGAAAATCTCATTGGATGATTGATGAGGAATTGATCAATTCTAATATAGCTTTCAGTTTATAATTTTTGTATTTGCTTGATAGTTAAAAAAAAATATTTGTAGGAGAAAAGATGCAAGAAAGAAAAGCCAAAGGAGCCAATCTGCACAGAGATTGAAATACGCACCGGACTTGTGGCTGTAGAGGAGATACACACCAAACTATCCCTTTGCCAAAAGATACGCACTGAACGTTTGATTGTAGATGTGATATATTGAAGCCGAAGAACAATTCATAGTTGAGAGAGATTTTTCTTCTTCTTCTTTCATAAGTTTATAACGACAATCAAGGTTTTGATATTTAGGGTTTCAAGTTTTCAGAATTTTTCAATTTACACATATTTTAAATTTAATATTAATAATATTTAATTACACAGTCATCACTTAATTTTTCACAGTCATCATTTGAGTTTGTTGTGTCAGCGTTTTCTGTTAGCAACATTAACGGTGTTAGAATTATGGGGACCAAAAGTATGCTTTATAAAGTTAAGGGACCAAAAGTATATATGATGTAAACTTAAAGGACTAAAAGTATACTTTAGCCTAAAATTAATAGTGTAAAAGTTTGTCTTATATTTACTTAATTTTAAGAAAGTTGGTTAAATTAATTAATAATATGTGTTTTTTTTTTTTAATATGCTAGTCATCTTCTTTATTTCTCTTATTCTTTATTTTCTTTAATTATTGTCAAGGAAGCATCAATAGGGTAAATTAGAAAAAAAAAAATGATAAATATGAAAATTATATCTTATATTTAAGATTAAAATCAACTCCTCAAATATGTCTTATATTAAAGACAGAGGGAGTGTTTAAAAAAAAGAAAATCAATCAACCATGCAATGAAGAAATGTAATCACAAATTAAAAAGCCTCTTACAATTATAACAAGTTATCAGTATATAATTAAGGGGTTTAAACTTCTCATGTTGCATGAGAAGAAGAAGACTCCTTCACACACATGAAATGGTGGGACCCACACACACACATGTGTGTGTGTGTGGGTCCTACCATTTAATGTGTGTGTGACATGATAAAACACTTCTCCTAAAACATGAGAAGTGTTTTTCCCTATAAAATTAAATGACAAGTTTGACCGGAGAAAATGATATTAGAACTGTGTTACAAATTTGTTTTTAGGACTTTATAATAATTAAATGACAAGTTATTAGGAATTTATAATAATTTTTGCTATTTATTTTTCCATCTTAGCAACATTGGTGAGGGAGATAAAATGATATGTATGATCGATATCATGAGTCAGTTTGGAGCATAATTTCTGAATTTGGGAGTTTCACGAGATTTTGCTCAGTGCAAGGAATTAAGACTTTGCGATATTCATTCAATCATTATTTTTTGTCGCAATACCAACCGACCCTGGAAAAAGAAACAAATAAATACAACACAGCAAATTAATTATGTAGTTAACAACCCACGACTTTTTACTCCACAGAGTATAAATATAAATTGAACTCGTAATTGATCTCTTTCTTTTTTGCCAAAAAATATAGTGTGCAACTTTGTGCGTGCACACACACAATGATGATTGATGAATGAACATATATAAGCCAGAAATAAAAGTTTGGAGGAGAAAAAATACGAAATAAATCAAATAATAAAGGGAGGGCAATGATAATTAATATATAAGAGATCATCTCATCCTTTTTCACTGGAATGGTAATTATTAAGTGTAGGGTCTTATGAGAATATTTATATCACTATTTGGTATCCTAAAGTATTTTTAAGTAACACTCAATATTTTAAAGTAATTTCAGGTGCTTTCATCACTCAAAAGTATTTTTTTTTCTAGTTGTATACAATATATTAAATTTATGGTGCTCATTGCTATCAAGAGAATACGATGGAAGTAATATTGCACCAAAAGTTTTATTTTAGAATATTGAATGGTAATTAGATACGCAAGTTTTAGTATAAGATACTTATTGTTACTGCAAAACACAGCTAATTTAATACAAAAAGATATTCAATCATAAAGTTTAATTTATACTATCTACATGCTCCCTTCGGTCCTAATTATAGAAATATTTTTATAGTGTAAATCACACTATAAAAATAATATTCCTATAATAAGATATGATATTTTTATGGGGAGAAATAGTATTAGAGAGTGAGAGTTCATTTAAGAGAAAGGAGGAAGGAACCCGGGGAAGAAGGGAATGATGGGAGAGGAGAGAAAGGTGGCAGGTGGGGGAAGAAAAGGAGAGATTGAATGATGAGCAATAATCATACAAAGAGAAGAGAAGGTAAATGCATGGGATAATAATTATGGATTAGGGAATCATAGTCCTCAGAAAAGGCCAAAAAGAGAGATGGAGATAGAAAGGACGTGGGCACGTATGGCCCACCACTTAGAGAGAGAAACTCTATGCGACACTGTGTCAGTGATTATGGGCGACCGAATGAGCAGCTACAGCAGCACTTGGAGACTTACCCATTCATCTTCCTTCCACGCACCTACTATTATTTTTTTTGTTGCTTTTTTTTTTTTCATACGGATCCGGACTTTTTTTTAATTATTATTTAATTTAGAGGATTTATAGGAATTAGAATAATATAGATTCACTCCAGGTTGGTCTCTCTGATGAGAAGGAAGAGCTATCAATACTACCTGCTCTATTCTCAGTCTCAAACTAAAAACTTGCTTAAGATAGAATGAGTATTTTACCACTCAATCTCAGTGGCTATTACTGCCTACTAGAAATTAACATAGCCATTTGTTGTTGTTTTTATTTGAAAAAAATTAATATTTTAATATTTTATAGTTTTGATTAAGTTGTAATTTAAATCATATATTTTAACCTGGTATAACTCAATCCTTCTAATTTCAATTCAGTTATAACCCAGTTTATAAATTTAGACATACTATAACTCAGTCTCTATAATTTTATCAATTTTATAACTCTTATTCTAAAACATAAAAATTAAATTATAAAATAGTTAAAATTATAGTAATTAAGTTATAATAAGTTAAAGTTTAATGACTGAGATGTAAATGAGTCAAAAGTGTATAGATTGCCTTGCATCCAATTACAATGTAAGGACGTTGAGCAAAAAAAAAAAAATACAATGTAAGGACTGGGTTATAATTTAGGGAAAATTATAAGGACAAACAAATTAATTTTTTTCTCTAATGGAGTTTTATTGGGCCTGGACAGCGACCCATGATTGTTTCCCCTGGACACACTGTGGCAGAGTCCCGCCTCGCGTGCCTCTCTTCACCGACAACACTCTCTTTTCATCTCAGAGACTGACACCTGTCGCTCCATCGGGCCGTTTACTCGCCATCAGACGCTCAGGCCTTTGCTGTTTGTCGGCTACTGGCTACAGGGAAGCGCGAAATCCGGTTGTGGAGGAGGGTACGGAGGAAGAGGGGAGGGAGGAATCTGATGCGGACACGACGCGTCCGAAATCAGAGGGGAGACCCAATTATTGCTCCCCACGCTAACCCGACATTCATGATTCTGTCGCTGACCCCACATCCCCACCCTGTCCCCACCTACTACTTAGTCCACTACTTCCACTATTCCTATTTAGCCCGCCTAGCCCCCTTCGAATCACCCCCTCCCGACGCCAACGTCCCCCTCCTATCCCGTTTCTTTCCCTTTGGATATTCATATTCCTCTCATGGGCCCCACCTTTCTCTCTCTTTTTTCAAATCTAGGTAGGAGTAGCTCTCTCTATATTTCTCCCTGTCTCCTTTGTCTTAAGAGTTTTTTTTTTTTTTTAATCATCTTTAATTTCTTAAGCTTAATTTTAAAAAAGAGTATTACGTATAAGGTTTTTCATGCCATTTGAGATAGCGTTTAAAGATTTTATGAATAGTCGCGGTAAAATTCTTTTCATATAATTAGTTTATTTATCACAAATTATATTGAAAAAATAATTTCTACCGCTAACCCAAATATACACTAAATTAATCATTTCTTATAGTTTGTCAGAATATTTATTTTTATTTTCTAAAATATTTTTTATAAAAAAATATATCTATTAAAATACTCAAAAAAAAGTAATTCCATTTGCTGATAAAAAAGGCATGTGTGTTCAATGTAATTAAGAACTTCCTAATAAGCAAACTTATGTGAAATTGTGAATACATTTATGAATGCTCAAGACTTATATAGAAGTTCCTCCCAACGGAATTGTACCGTTAAAATTATTTAGGAGTAATAAATATCTAGGAAATATAATTTTTTTTAATATATCCCTACTTATGTATGAGTAAGAGAAAAAGAATAATGATATGAAAAATGGAGAAAGATGATGTATATTAAAGAAATGGTGTGAGAGAATGATGACAAACTTACTAAAAAAAGATCTTATATATAGAGATGGAAAGAATATATTTGAATTATGAGATACCAACATGGTGGTGTTGATATATTTGTGTGTTTAAATAAAGGGATTTAAACTTCTCATGTTGCATGAGAAGGAAAAGATTCCTACACACACATGAAATGGTGGGACCCACATATATTATATATATATGTGGGTCCCACCATTTCATATGTATGTAACCTAAAAAAACACTTCTCCTACAACATGAGAAGTGTTTTTCCCTTAAATAAATGTATTAAAAGATAATGCTTTTATAAATTATTTTTGGATGTTAGAAAGAAAGATGTTTAAAATAATTACTACAATATTTAGACTCTCAAATTTATTTCTATTTTAATTTTGTTCCCTCAAATTTCAAAGCATGGTTTTTTATTATTCAATAAACAAAATGATCCATGTTTTTATTTAATTATAAGAATCATTGTTTCAAATAAAAAAGACTTAAGGGACTAAAATTAAAATGAAGATAAATTTGAGGAACTAAAGATCATATTAACCAACTCATCTAGATTTTTTCCCCAAAATAAAAAAATATATCAAAAAATATGCCTTTTTGTCCATTTGTTTGAATTAGTGTTAGAAAAGCACGTCTACACAAGTCAAGACAAAACTCTTCTTACAAACTTATCTAGTATATCATAAATCACGCTAAAAAAATAGTTTATACTGTTGATTTAAATAGGCACTAATACACCCATATATGAAAATGATATCACAATCGTCTATCTACTTCTTCAATTCAATTGTTGGGGAAAAAACTGATTTGTATGATTCCATCAACCTTTCTTAACGAGAAAACTATAAACTTTGAGGCAAAAGAAGAAACATTCATTCCCTTACAGTACGAGGAGTATGGTTTAGTCTCAACTCAAGGAAACAGTCCTAAAAAAGGCATGAGAAACTAGATTTGATTATAATAATTAATTATTAATTACATCCTGCCACAGTGATATGATAGGGGATAAAAATATTGAGGAGACCATGTCGAGAATCCAATTGACTAGTTATTGGGATGGAGGATGTCTCTGGTAGCGCACAATTCTTGAAGTCGCTTGCCCTGTCAGAAGAAAATAATGTGAGCTACCACCCTACAACACAAGACATTAGAATATAGAATCCTTCCTCATAGGATAGGCACACTGTTTTGGTATTGACTGGGCAAGATATTTCAGATTTTCATGCTCAGCCTTAGACCATATATATAATAATAATAACAATATCAGAAAATAAAGGGTTAAAGTTAAAATTTGCCAACGAACTATTATCTGAGAAACATCTGACACAAAAAATAATTAAGGGTACCAAAATTATTAATAAACAATTAAAAATTGAAAAAAAATACCAAATAACTATTAAAAAAAACAACTATCACAATTACATTAAAATATGAGGTACTGGCGTAGGACGATGACGGAGACGCTGGAAAAAAGAGCGGTTAAGCCTTCTTGTCGGATAAGACAAACACCAACAGAGATGAGACCCATGCGAGCAGGCGCTGTGGACTGCTGGATTTGGTTTCGGTGCGTGATTCTCGCCCTGAAGCTGCATACGGACCTTGATGAGTTCAAGAGGGTGAGTGGAACACCCAACAACAATGGAAGCTTTAGAGACGCCGACGTCGCTGACATTGTGACAGTCAATGGAAGATGGAGACACAAAGACAGTGACGGGGTAATAGTTCGTTGGCCAATTTTCACCTTATTGTGTTTTTTTTTCACTTTTTAATTATTGATTGGTAATTTTGGTACCCTCAATTGTTTTTTGTACCAAATACTTCTCAGGTAATAGTTCGTTGGCAAATCTACACCTTAACCTGAAAATAAAACCCCGTATTGGATAAAGCCAAGACCAGAGAATGCATTCAATATTCATTTCTGCTTTATATAATATATCAACGTGCTTCCCTTATTTTAATGCTCCTCGTCCCATGATTACCATTCCTGGTCTCTCTAATTGGGACCTAACACAATCTACTCTGATTATTAAAAGTATTACCGAATTATTCATATGGATTTCACATGGATACTAGCTTTCATTATTTGCACACTTGTATTGGTCATTCACCCAAATGCATGCATCTGACTCAGCGTTACACTTCTAAGCGTGCGTCCTCCTCTTCTTATATACTATCCAAATTCACCAAAACAATAAAAACAAAACACACATACACTACTTCTTATTGTTGATATAAAAGGCGGTTCACCTTTTTTCTAAGATTAAGAAAGCTAAATAAATTATTTAATCATAGTATATTTTATATAAGTTATAAGTTAAACAAATTAGTTTGAAAAAAAAATATAAATACTTTCATATAACTTAATTATCGTCCTTAATTAATATTTCCAAAGAAAGTCAACTAACCCTTATACTTAGGACAATAGATGGTAATTTTTTGAAACATAAAATTTTAGGTAAGTTGGGTTCCAGAAGGTTATCAGGAGTAGGGCATGCCTCTAACTTCAAAGAATATTTACAGAAGTACTTATAATCTTATAAAATTTGAATATCAATAAGAACCTCAAATCTATAGAATTTGAACTCACATCCTTATGGTTATGTGACAATCTTTTTACCAACTGGATCAACTAGCAAAATATACACATAGGGTTGAAGGACAATTTTACCCCGAAAGTTTTCTGTGAGCCAATTTTGTCTCAGAAGTTTAAAAAAAGAGCAATTTTGCCCTAGCTCTATCATCCTAATTAGTTTTGACCGTTAGTTGACTAAATATACTGAGCTGACAGTCCACATATCATTCACATTATTTTTGTTGAGATGCAAATTGATCTCGGAAGTTTTAAATCTATTTTTTTTAAAAAAATAAAGTAGATGACATATGAACTTATAAGGAATTTTTTTATTTTATCAAGGCGGATATCTTTTTTTATTTTGATAGTTGATAGAAAGGGTGTTTTTTTGTTTGAAAATCCAACTAATATTCATTACTTGAAGTGCTCTTTCATGCATTCATTTAATGAATTTTAGCAATTGATATCTTTGGAAATAATATTTTTTTCTTCATTTAAATTAGAAGTAGACTCTTTCTTTTTCTATTTATGTATTCTTTCAAAATTCAAGAACTAATTCTGAATTGCACAAATAAAAAAAGTGAGAACTTATAGGCTCTATAACTTGTAATAAGACTTATATTCTTGTCCAAAAAAAAAATAAGACTTATATTTGATAGAAATATTCTTATCATATTTATAGATCAGTTGATGAATGAGGTGAAACTGAGTTCATTAAAGACAAAAAATGGCAAAAAAGAAAGCATTTATTTCCCTTCCATATCTTACATCTATAGTGTCCTTATTATTGGTGTCCCTTCCACTCAATAATTAGACCCTCACAATCAATAACTAATATGTTTTAATCTCATGTCATTTTTTTTATTCATACTTTGATATTTTGGTGTCCTAAGCGTAAAAGAACACAAGTTTAATATATTTAGTTAACTAATGATTAAAATTAACTATAATAAAGGTCATAATAAAATTGCTATATTTTTAAGGCTTTTAGAACAAAATTTCCCACCAAAAAATTTCCCGAGCAAAATTACCTCATACACACCCATATATAAAATTTAATTCATTATATGAGGATTAAGGATTGAGCCTGTGGTATAAGAGGCACAGTAGGATTAGCCGGCCCGAGCAGAGAGGCTCTTCTGGAGCCGACTGAAATGCCGTGCTTAACAGAACACTGTACTAAAGCTGATCCTCTCTGGCTCATATAAGCCTCAGAACTTGTCTCTGTTTGAACCACAGATATTCTCTCCCCTCCCCTTTTCTTCTCTCTCCTCATCCCCATAAAACCCCTCCATTCTCCCACCAACGCCCAAATCCCTTGGCCTCATTTTCTCATTCAAGCAAAAAGACAACTTCGTTTTCTTCTTCTTCTCCTTCCTTCTTCGTTCAGTGAACTTCTCTGATCCCACGTAAAACTAATATTTTTCTGCTTTTTTTTTCGTATCCCAATGCCGTCAAACTCCGGCGACAATCCCCGACCATCCAAGTCTCAAGCTCCGCCGCCTGAACAAGAGCACCTCCCATGTCCTCGCTGTGACTCCACCAACACCAAGTTCTGTTACTACAACAACTATAACTTCTCCCAGCCCCGCCATTTCTGCAAGTCTTGCCGGCGCTACTGGACCCACGGCGGCACCCTCCGGGATATCCCCGTTGGCGGTGGCAGTCGCAAGAATGCGAAACGCTCTCGCACTGCCTCTACGGTTTCTTCTTGTGTTACGGCGACTTCCTCTGTTTCTACTCAGGACCATCATCCTCTTCCTACTACCCCTGTTTTTGTGCCCCTCTCCGCCGGCCATGGTGGCTCCTTGCCGTTCGCCGGTAACAACGGAGTTGAGAGTGACTTGAAATCTAGTGTGGGAATGTGTGGAAGCTTCACTTCTTTGCTTAACAACACCAACCAAGGACCCGGGTTTCTGGCTCTAGGCGGGTTCGGGCTCGGACTTGGTCACGGGTTTGAAGATATGGGTTTTGGGAGTGGAAGAGGTGGTGGCTGGACCTTTCCTGGGATGGTGGATGGCGGCGGAAACATCAACGGCGGAGTTGGGGCTGCTTCCGGCGTCGGGAATTCATGGCAGCTAGAAAGCAGTGAAGGTGGTGGTTATGTTGGTGGTGGTGCAGATTGCTTCTCTTGGCCAGGACTTGCAATTTCAACACCTGGAAGTGGTCTAAAATGAACTGGTTTATCTTATTTTTTTCACTTTTCTTTGATCCCCTCGTGCAAGGGAAGGTTATGGTTTAGAATCCTGATTTAGAGTTTAGTTTACTGCGTGTTTGGGGGTATATCTATTAGAGACATCAGAAAGACAGAGACCTTTTCTTTTTGGTTTCTTTTGTTCCATCAACTTCTTGTTCTGTGTATGAATGTTATTAGCGTTCACTTGTCTAGTGTTAAAGCTGTGTGAAATTTCTTCAGTATTTGTATCTGATATAATTTCAAACTTGCAAATCGCTTAGCAAAGCTAATTAAAAACAGAGATCAAAGGAACAAGCAATTACTGTTCCTTTTTGTTGTGGAGTTCGCATATTGGACAGATAATTGGGGAAGAATATAGTATTGTTGTTGTTAAATCAATAGTGGGATTAAAAGCTGGTCATTGACGTTTGTCTGGTTATAAAAATCGAAAAATTGTCGTGGTTGAGTAGTTTATTATATTTCTCATCAATCACATGCGAATGATGTGTATGTTCGTTCACAAAGAGCCTCACATAGTCACAGTGAATCGAATCACGTTAACTACTGGGGGATACGTTCTTCGGCTTCTTCTGTTTGTTCTTTTGTAACTTGCAGATACACTTTTGTTGTTTTCTTAGCGAGTTTGTTTCAGAATTATTAGCAGCCGTTTGGTTTTGGTAGACAGTTAAGTACTACTCTGTACAGGAAATTAACTGGTGGGAGGTGAAGCTTAATCTACGCACTACACAAACCTGGAAATCAATTATATTTATGATTCTTCTAATTAATACGATCTCTCTGTGGGATTATCCATTAAGGTATCCAAGTGAATCTCATTTCGTCTCCTTCTGTTTGTTCTTTTGTTATATGCATGTGCTATTGTTGGTATCTATTTGGGCACGTTAATTTGTTTCAGCATTACGAGTAACTTTTGATGACAGGTTGAGATATAATTGGCAAAAACCAATGGGCCTTTTGACACAACATCTAATTATAATATTTTATTTTATTTTTTTAAAAATGAGACTTTTGATTGAATTTGCAATTGCACCAACGTTCGAGTTTTCATTTTTAGTATTGCGATCGTGTTACTGTTTAGTCAGATATAAGTAGGTTTCCCAAGTTGAATTTCGTTGGAAGAGATGTTCAAATTGGATTCGGATAGGGGATGTAGTTGGAAGATGGGTCACAAGGTAAATTTTTTTTTTCGTTGTAATGAGATGGGTCACAAACTAATGTTTTATCATTGTAATGAGATCTTCGGGAGAGGATTTTCTCATTATCATTTTTCTCATTTTCTCTCATTGGCTCATCTGGGCCATTGATTGAGAAGAGGAGAGAGATGTTAAAGTAGTATTGTGATTGATTGGATGGATATGATTTAAAGATAATGAGGGATAATGAGAAAATGATAAGGAGAGAAACCCAACCCGAGATCTTCACGTTGAGATTTTGATATGCACAGTCCAAATTTAAAATTTTTAAATGATAAATTTATTTTTTATGAAAAGTGGTAGTTATAAGATTATTTTTATTTTTAATTATGCCTATAATAAAATAAAAATTTATTTAAAATATAAAAATTAAATTAAATCTAAACCGTTCAACTTCTATCTAATAATGAAGATGGATGAAGAGCGTAATTTCACTCATTGTTTAATGTGCTCTAGAAGTCTATTAGTCTAATAACAACATCTGCCATTTTCTCGCCCAAATAATTAACTTTTCTTGAACAACTTGGACTTTAGTGGAAATTTCAAATAAACCTTCCTACTACTGAAATTACAAAGACTCATTTAGCGAAAGATATTACAAAGACTCAATGGAAACTTCGCTGAACTTTCTTTAAGATTTTGGTTTTATATAAATTTTGTTCTTATAGCTCTCACTTCTAAAATAATTTATATAATATATTTATACCCTATGTCCTATTTGGCTATTTCCAATTTATATTTCTAGCTAAAAACATAAAAAATAATGTAATGCTATAAAATAAAATTATATAAAAAAGCTATTATTGAATATATATAATAGGGATTAACATATCTGGATTTACTACAGATATGTTTCTGCAGCAAGCCTAAACACGCGGTTTCATTTTATTTAGGGTTAAGGTGTGATTTGACCAATAAACTATTGGCTCAGGAGCGTCCAACACAATTAACTATTAAGTGGACCAAAAATACCAACAAACTTTTAAAAAGGAGCGCTCAGCACAACAAACTTTTAAAAAGGAGCGTCCAGCACAACGCCGTTAGAAAAAAGTTAACGACAAAATTCTAAATTTTACTTAATAGTTAATTGTGTTGGATGCTCTGGTCAATAGTTTATTGGCCAAATCGCACCTTAACCCTTTTATTTAATTGGGCCGCTTATTTCAATAATCCTCGTCTGATTTGAGATAGCATTCAAATTCGATATCCATAGAACCTCACTATGCCAATACTGGAGCATTAGTTCTTGTGCTGTCTTCTCACTCGATGCCTTTCCTCCAAACTCCCTCTCACTTCCAGAGCCTCGGTGTCACCCCGACCACCATCATCCCTCACCGTTCCCCTCTTTCCGTAGCACATGCTAACAACATACCCAGCTCACCAGGTAATTCTTCCCTGTCGCCATTTTCTCTCTGTTATTTTATTGGAGATTCTCTTGGCAGAGACGCCATTGGTGTCTTCTTCACTTAATTTAATCTGGTTTTTCTTCTTTAATTTCTC
Source organism: Acacia pycnantha (assembly GCA_025563575.1). Classification (NCBI taxonomy): domain Eukaryota; kingdom Viridiplantae; phylum Streptophyta; class Magnoliopsida; order Fabales; family Fabaceae; genus Acacia; species Acacia pycnantha. Next base: position 1,244,725 of record JAMWYP010000038.1, read on the forward strand.
TAGGTGGTCTAGTTGTTCAAGGAAAGAATTGTATGGAAATAACATGCTCTTCGAAACTCTTTGGGTTTCTCTAACCTGACTGATTGGGTTTAATTTTGTGAAGATAATGTCGGACAGTTTGTAGAGAATAATCTTGATATGCCTCGAGTGGACATATTGAAGCAGAAAATGCAGCTTCTTGGCATAGACTTGGACAATTCTTGTTTGCCTGGACAGTACCAGAATTTGTTCTGTCCTAAGGTATCTGTTCTATCATTTTTATGAATTGCTCATCTTACTCTCTGCACCAAGAGTTTGCTTTCGTCTTCTTTCACGCTCCCTAAAATGTGCTTGGCTATTGTGTCTATTTTGCTGTTCCAGTGCAAAGGTGGACAGTTAAAGGAGAGAAGTTTGTCCTTCCACATCATACCTGATGGGTAAGCTTCTTCTACTTGATTTGACATGTGGCGATAATTACCTGATTTTTGCATTAATTCGGTAATGACCACTGAGTGTCTTAGTGAATTTGCAATGTGGAGGTGTTTTCGAACTTCATGCGGGTGGGCTAGTCAGGTAAAATAATTTGGTCCTGTGTCTTCTCAGTCTCAAATGTAAAACTTCTAAATTTGCCTTACTTCTATATGATTAGTTGGTTATAGGCTTTTGCACATGACAAAGAGTTGTACCGCAGGGTTGGTCAAAAGTCTTACGGAACAATGACTGAGGAGAGTTTAGGATTAGAGCCGCTTGGTGCTAAGGTATTCAAATGACCTTTTAACTTAGTAGCTGTTAGGAAATAATATATTAGTATTAATGTATATATTTGAAATCATGGGATTGCAATCAGATCCCATATAATTAGGGATTACACATATAATCATCATTATGAGTCATTATATTTAGGCTCCCTCTCTTGTATAAATACCCATATAATTATCATGAATAATACAACTTTCTAATTCATTTCACTACATGGTATCGAGCTCAGGGATTATTCTTGGCAAATTTGAGTATTTGAGTTTTCCGGTGGCCACTGTTACTGTAGCGTTAATAGTAACAGTGGCCAGCCAGCTAGCACGTCTGTACGAGTGTCATCTCTGTTTCTTTTCCGGTTTCGTGTTTAGAGAATTGCATTTGGCAATTAGGTTTTGTTGTTTTGCTCTTCTTCAGTTTCGTCGATTTTTTGGTTAGAGGTGGACAGAGGTGCACCCTTTATTTCCACATGGGCGATGGTGTGGAGGGAGAGAACCGACGGTGGAGCCTCTGTTTGGTCTTGTAATCTCAGGTGAGATTGTTCTGTTGTGACTAAAGAGGTTTCTGTTGTAGAGGTTGTTGATACCTCGTTTGGTTGCTATGACCATTTTATGGTCATGTTTTGTTCTACAACGTCGAGCCTTCATTTCCGGTATATGTAGGTGGTTCTTTGCTTCGAAGGTTGCGTTGTGAGACTGGGTTTCTATTATTTCAGCATGGTTGGCATTTTGTTTCATGCATGTTCACTTATCTCTAGTGGCTGGGTTCTTCGTTTGTTCCGTTTTCCAGCACGTTCGTGAAGTGCTCTTTTGTCTTGAATGCTGTATTTGTGGTTGAGTAATTTCATTGGCTCGTTCGTTGCTTTGCCTTCGGTGAGGTGTTTGTCTCAGGTGAGACAATTTAGTGGTCCTTGTGTGACTCGTTCGTTGTTTTGCCTCCGGTGAGGTGTTTGGTCTCTGGTGAGACGTTTGAAGTATTTTTTGGTCCCTTATGAGACTGTTTGCTGCAACTTCTACTTTGGTTTGGTACTCTTTGTTATTCGAACTCTTGGTGAAGTTGTTGGATCATTTCTTTTGAATGTCCCGGTGTGACATTTGGTTGAACCATTCTTGGATGTGGCCGAACTTGTTGGTGGATTCAAGATCTCATGATGAAGAAAATTATTTTGTTTGGGTTTATTTATTTTAGGTTTTCTTGTAACAAGTTGAAGATGATTAACATCTATGCTCCAACTTGAGGGGGAGTGTTAAGAAATAATATATTAGTATTAATGTATATATCTGAAATCATGGGATTGCAATCAGATCCCATATAATTAGGGATTACACATATAATCATCATTAGGAGTCATTATGTATAGGCTCCTCTCTCTTGTATAAATACCCATATAATTATCATGAATAATACAACTTTCTAATTCATTTCACTACAGTACCTAACAAATGACAATCAGTTTCTAAAAGAACTCTTCAAAAAATTTCTAAAAGAAGACACCACCGGTGTCTCGCCAAGAGAATCTCCAATAAAATAACAGGAGAAAATGGCGACAGGGAAGAATTACCTGTGTCTCATTTAGCTTCGTGGTCTTTGTTGGCTTTGGTTCCATTTGTTATGTTTTTAGTTTTGGTTTAGTATTTGTATCTGGTTTTCATATAATGAAATTCTCTTCCGGTTAAAAAAAAAGGTTCCATTTTGAAGGGAAACTGAGCCCCTCATAATAATCTAACAATTGATCTTATTCCCAAAGGCCAAAGCAGCATTGTTCATCATGTGAATTGAAATCAATGTTGTTTTTGAAACATGCCAGAATCGTTATATTAGCTAGGTTTACCTCTCTATTAAAATAAAAGCCAATTTTATAAGACTCGCGTTAACATTATATTATATATGTTTAACAAGCACGAACACCCAGCGCATCGCGCGGTGCAACAATTCTATAACATAAAAACAAATCCTTACCCTCCTCATTCAAATTATTAAGAAATGGAACAAAACATAAAGGAACATTATAAAAAAATGGATTTCAAATCAACCAATAAAAATAAAAGTTGTATCACCCATAACTCTAACTCTAAAGCTCTCTATTTAGTACGTCTGTCTTTTAATTTTAATCTTTAGAAAATATTGTCATTAAGTACCGTAATACTCATTATTTACCTTTTTCTATCATGTCCTTTCTTTTTGTAGTTAGAGAGAATTTCAATTAAGTACCCCATTCAATATCTACCTCCTCTCTGTCATTTTTCTTCCATCCTTTAGTTCTTCCTTATTCTTATTAAACAAATTAGTTTTAATGGTGATGGGTAAATATAAAGAAATTGAAGAGGATGCTAATTAAACATATTATGATTTTTGTTAAATTTATAATTTGTTCAATATACTAAATAATTATATATATAAATTTGATAAAAATGTTGAATATGATAAACTATAAATGTTGGTATGTTTAATTTCAATTTGATTTAGATTTAAACTATATTTAAACTAAATTGTATCATTCTTGTATTTGCATATTTAATAATATATTTTTAATAGTTATTTAATTATTCATTTCAGCAGCATTTTTCTCTAAATGCTCATATGCATGCTTGTCACAAAAGACAATCGAAGCAATTTTGAGTCATCACCAATAAAGTAATTCAACCTAAACCTATTTGAAAAGACATTTGGGTCAACTATGTTTTCTACAAAACATTAACAAAAAATGATCACAACTAAACCCATTCTTATCACCATACTTTGATTGGATTGAAATTGGTTTGCCCTCACAATAATTGTTGTCACATGAAACCATGCCTTTCTCAACTTTTTATTTAGTTCCACACCTTGAACACCCTTCATAAACCTAGACAAATCTCGCTTCCTAGTTACTTGGTCCACGTGATCGAACCTATGACTATTTCCTACTACAGAGATGGAGCTGCATTTAAAACTAAATCAAGGAAAATCTTGCTGAGGCCCAAATGAATGATCAACATTTAATTTGTGTTCAAGGATATCATGAAAAAGTACCTACGCCGTCGGATTTTAAGGATTTGGCATTTAAAGCTATCACGGTGATGGAAAAACTTTGCTCCAACATGCCCATATTTTAATTGATTAAAATTGAGAAAAAGGAGAAAACAACCGTAGCTTATTATAGGAACTGAAATAGCTTAAAAGCTTCCCTCAATTTTTCCATACACACCTAGAGATACATACTATCCGCAAAAGTATGCTATAGTCAATTAGCGAACAAAAAGTGACCAACAGAGATACTGTAGGAACGTGACTACAACTTGATGAGACAACTTGAAAAATTAGGTTTACCTGTGTTTTAAATAATCCCATTAATGTATAATAATTATATTAAATTAAATCCCTATATACACCCAAATCCTATAAATTAGGATATATTGTTATCAGTCCCTGTAATTTCGATATGCATAATATATAATAATCAAATTAATTTAAATAGAGGATAAATATTAGAGAATATGCGATTAATATATAACAATGAAATTAATTTAAATAATCCCAGAATCTCTGCTATCCCACATCTACACCCAATTCCTATAATTTAGCATAAAACAATTATCATCTAGAAAGTAGGAAAAATTCTAAGAAAAAAAATGTTCTTTTTCATTTGACTAAGGGTATGACCAAAATTCAACTGAATTATAGTAATATTGTTAAGGCTGATTAATTAGTTAATCGTAACATTAGTCAGTAGTTGACCTCTAGAATAGAGAAAAAACATGGTTCAAACTTGAAATTTGGAATATATATACATATTCCTTCAAAATAAGGTCATGCAAGACCATGTGTGTACAACACAATTTATCCAACACAAAACCCTCTCAAACTACCCGTTCATTCATTTCCTTTCCCCTTCTTTGTTTCCATGCAACTATCGTAAAAAACTGTTCCTAGCTAATAAATTCAAAGGCACAATAAATACCCATATAATTATCATGAATAATACAACTTTCTAATTCATTTCACTACAAGACCTAACAAATGACAATCAGTTTCTAAAAGAACTCTTCAAAAATTTCTAAAAGAAGACACCACTGGTGTCTCGCCAAGAGAATCTCCAATAAAATAACAGGGAGAAAATGGCGACGGGAAGAATTACTCGTGTCTCATTTAGCTTCGTGGTCTTTGTTGGCTTTGGTTACATTTGTTATGTTTTTAGTTTTGGTTTAGTATTTGTATCTGGTTTTCATATAATGAAATTCTCTTCCGGTTTAAAAAAGGTTCCATTTTGAAGGGAAACTGAGCCCTCATAATAATCTAACAATTGATCTTATTCCCAAAGGCCAAAGCAGCATTGTTCATCATGTGAATTGAAATCAATGTTGTTTTTTGAAACATGCCCAGAATCGTTATATTAGCTAGGTTTACCTTTCTATTAAAATAAAAGCCAATTTTATAAGACTCGCGTTAACATTATATTATATATGTTTAATTCATTCAATCCTTCGATGTGGGACTTAATTATTCTAATACAAACCTCAATACAATGTACTAAAAAGCATCAATGATCAAGTTTTCTTTTCAAAAAAAAAACTACCGATTGAAGTTAACTAGAACATATTAGGATATATTTTCAAGAGAAGATGATCATTCAAATCCATTTATATGTAGCATTATACTAATGAATTAAAAGTGTACTTGTTCAGTTTCTGACTCTCACTTTCCCATTTTGCTTCAGCACCATTTTCTTGGCAATTGCTATTTGCTTCTTCTTTTCCCCTCCACATTTTTATAAAGCAATTGTTAAGAGAATTGTTAATTGGTGCCTTGTAAGAGGGACAAGTGGGAGTATAGTATTGTACCAACTATTATATCAATAAATTTATCTAATACTATTTTTAAGGGAAAATCCCATATAAAGATGGTTGAATTACCCAAATTCTAATTTGGGTCACCGAACTCAACAAATTATAGATCAAGTTATGTGTCACCATTAAAGATTTAAATTTGGGTCAAATTACCTCTATATATCTCTTAGTTATTAAAATATCAAATTTGAAAACATAAAAACAACAAAAACTGCTCCTTTGGGATTTAATTCCCTCTCAAGCCCTTCTAGAATTTAATTTTGCTATGAATGATTACCCTCTTCCAGTCTATCATCTAGCCTAAAGATGTAATATTCACACCATTAAAGTTGTTTCAGTAATAGAAAGTGAACGTCAAAAGGCATTTACTGTACATGTATGATATAGAATTTTAACCTCTCAACCATAGATCTATTGGAAAAACCTTTGATTGAATTTGAAAGAACTCAAGTTAGCCAAAAGAAAATTTCATTCAATAGCCGATTTTCTAATAAATCAATCTCCGAAAACCTTTCAATGGAAAATACCTATATCAGTCAATCAAATAACGCCAGTTCAACCTACAATATATAGACCAATTATCTGTTCATTTCCCAATTTCCATCTTCTTCTTGATTACCTTTTGACCATGGTAGATAAACGAATCCAGTATCCCAGAAACCGTGAAAACATATGTATCCAGAAACCTCTTAGACCACAGATCTATTGATTTATGTTTGGAAAAATCTCATATAAATTTGTTTAAAGTTCAGAAGAGCTTGAGAGGGAATTAAATCCCACATATGAATGGTCCACAAATGCAGGAGCGGTTTTTGTTGTTTTTATGTTTTCAAATTTTGATATTTTAATAACTAAATGATATAGAGGTAATTTAATCCAAATTCTAAATCCCTAATTGTGACTCATAGTCTGATCTATTTGTTAAGTTCAGTGACTTTTGAATGGTGACTCATAGCCTGATCTAAGTTGGGTGTTTCAACTCCTTCGTAACGGTTTCATGTCAAGCGCTTAGACTTGGGAGGATTAAGGCGCCCAATTTCGTTCTTGAGGGTTTAAAGAGGGTTATTCTTAGATCCTATATTCAAATCCTAAGTCGCAGTGTTTCACTTCTGATAGAAAACAACATGATGTCGACTCCCCGTAGCCGCTATTCTTTGATGCACAGCAACCGCTGTTGCCATTGTTTTTTGTAGAAGGCGGTGAAGGTGATGGTTTTGTTGGTGTTGGTGCAGATTGTTTCTCTTGGCTAGGACTTGCAATTTCAACACCTGAGAATGGTTTGAAATGAACTGGTTTATCTTCTTTTTTTACTCATTCTAGTCCTTATTATAAGGCACCAAGTAAGTATATTTGGTCCTTTTTATAAGGCAATTTGTTGTTTCCAAGGAACATTAATTTTTTTTCCCATACATGCCCCTAATTAATAAGGGTAGTGGGTGAAAGTAATAATTAATACGATATTGGAGTTTAATGCAATTAGTAGGGGTAATGTTGGAAATTACTTAAATTTTATAACAACTTTATTGACTTTAACTATTTTTATAGGTTTGTGAGAATAGTTAGTTGGTGTGTTATAAGAAGTACAAGTGGGACTACTAGTATTGTACCAATTATTATATTAGTAAATTTATCTAATATTTTTAAGGGAAAATCTCATATAAAGATGGTTGAATTAGCTAAATTCTAATTTGGGTCACTGAACTTAACAAATTATAGATTAAATTATGTGTCACAATTAAAGATTTAAAATTTGGATCAAATTATCTCTATATATCCCTTAGTTATTAAAATATCAAATTTGGAAACATAAAAACAACAAAAACCGCTCCTTTATTTGTGAACGATTAAAACGTGGGATTTAATTCCCTCTCAAGCCCTTCGGAATTTAATTTTGCTATGAATGATTACCCTCTTCCTGTCTATCATCCAGGACTAAAGATGTAATATTCACACCATTGAAGTTGTTTCAGCAATAAAGTGAACGTCAAAAGGCATTTACTGTATATGTATGATCTAGAATTTTAACCTCTTAGACTACAATTCTATTGGAAAAACCTTTCATTGAATTTGAAAGAACTCGAGTTAGCCAAAAGAAAATTTCATTCAATAGTCGATTTTCTCCCCAACAGATCAATTTCCCAAAAACCTTTCAGCAAAAAGTACCTATATTAGTTAATCAAATAACGTCAGTTCAACCTACAATAGACCAATGATCTGTTAATTTCTCAATTTCCATATTCTTCTTGATTACCTTTTGACCATGGTAGATAAACGAATCTAGTATCCTAGATAGGGCTGAGCAAGTGACCCGCACCCCGCCCAACCGCCCGCAACCCGCATATAATTTTCCGGATTAAACCCGCCCATATTGGATTCTTTAGGCCCGTCATGGGAACGGGTCAAACCCGTACCCGTTTAATATATATATATGGGCGGGGCACCCGTGACCCGTTTATTTTTTATTTTTTCTTTTCTTTTTCCCCTCCTCTGGACATGTCTGAGGAGGCAAAGGCGGAGCGGTGGTTCCGTCGGGTTGCACAGATCAAGGATATATTTGAGCTAAGTCAGATTCCAAACGAAGACTTCCCTTCGATAATGCCTATGCGCAAAGGGGTGAACAGATTTGTTGTGAGCAAGAGGAAAACACCATTATATTGGAAAGGAGATTGACGTCTCAGCAGTATAGAAAAAATCTTCCTGTTGTGAGTTCAGATCCAATTAAAAAAGAAAACGAAGGTAGCTAATGCAAAACCGTAACCATTTTTCTTTCTGATGTATCATTATACTTTATTTTGCTGGCAAATTTTGTTTGAAATTGATTGCCATAGAAGGGATAAAAGATGGTTGAATGGATCGCTGTTCAAAATATTATACTGTTACGTGTAAGGACTTTGTTAGTTTGCTTCATGTCATGAGTGGAGCGTTGCTTCTTCAAAGTTCAAAGAAATGAGCGCTTGCGCTGCGTGGACCTGACATAAATCTTGACAAGAATATGTTGTCCTTTAACCATTTAGTAATGTCATAGTAAGTCCCGTTCTGGAATTCTAAAGCTTTCTCTATCGGTGTGTTTAAGCAGCAAACCATGACACAAAAAGGAGGATATTTGAGAGAGGAATATTACTCAGTCATCACTGAATTGATAGTCCTCAGCCTCCATCGTATATTTGTAGTAAGCCAATACACAATTCTAGAATAGATTACAGCTGTACAGGGAATAACAGATTTAAATCCTACACGTATACACCAGAGAAGATTAGCAATATTCGGTTAGAATCTTCTCACAACGTACAACTAGAAATGCTAATCATATTTACACAAACATAATCATATCTTAACACCATGGAAAAGAAGAAAGAAAGAGATTTATTGGTATCGTATCATAAACAGGGTATTTCTTTGCTTTACTACTGTCTTCTGAATAAAGGAGAGGAAGCTGAAGCAGTGAAGCTATTGCCATTGACCCATTGTTGTACTCTTATTTAGCCGCGATCAAGTCCTTCCTGCTAACTTTTAGGGAGTTGGTTGACCACATAATGAATATTTCAGAAAAAAAACCCATAAACTTTCTTGACAAAAAGGTGTGCTGGGCCAAAAAAACCCTTCAGAAAAAAAAGGGCCAGATATGTAAACGGGTGCCCCGTACCCGTTTTGCCCCATACCCGTTTTTCTCCGTCCCCGTTAAAAATAAACGGGAGGGACGCGGGTTACCCTCGGGGCAGCCCCGCCCGCCCGTTGCTCACCCCTAATCCTAGAAACCGTGAAAACATCTGTATCCAGAAACCTCTTAGACCACAGATCTGTTGGTTTATGTTTGGAAAAATCTTATATAAAGCTATTTAAATTCCAGAAGAGCTTGGGAGGGAATTAAATCCCACGTATGAATGGTTCACAAATTGAGGAGCGGTTTTTGTTGTTTTTATGTTTTCAAATTTTAATAACTAAGGGATATAGAGATAATTTGATCTAAATTTTAAATCTCTAATTGTGACGCATAACCTGATTGTTAAATTCTATGATCCAAATTAAGATTTGAGTAATTCAACCGTCTTTATATAGAATTTTTCAAATTTTTAATGAAATAAACATCTAAAAATGCCTTTTATATTTTTGAAATAATTTTTCTCCTTAAATTTTTATTCCAAATTGGTACTCAATGACAAGACAAAACCGAGTTGTGTGAGTCTTGACTCTTTTATAACGTTTTCATTTGGGTTAAGGTGTAATTTGACCAATAAACTAATGGCTCAGGAGCGTCCAACACAATTAACTATTAGGTGGATCAAAAATACCAACAAACTTTTAAAAAGGTGCAATCAGCACAACGCCGTTAGAAAAAGTTAACGTCCGTTATCTAAGATGCAGATTGGCCAACGAACTTTTACCCCAGGAGCGCCCAGCACAAAAAAGTTTTACTCAGAAGTGCCCAGCAAAAAATTCTAAATTTTACTAAATTAAATAATTTTTTTCTCAATTGTTATTATTCAAAACTACTTGTATAGATATCTATGGACAAAATTACTCATTCTTCAATCTTGTCAAAATTATAATTTGCTAAAATAAACAAAATTTTTAATTAAAAATATAATTATATGATTTAAATAAAACTCAAGGTGTTTTATAGTTTATTATATATGTTAAAAAATGATTTATTTTTATTTTAGAAGAAATTTATGTGAGTTAAAAAATTCATTTAATGTTAATAAAATTTAAAAAATCTAAAAAATCTATTATATCTTGAAAGAAATGAAATGAGTTTAATTTTTATTTTTATAAAAAGAGTTTAATGGATATCAACATTGATTTTTAATAATATAAATCCGGCAACTTGATGATATATTTGTTAATTAAATGATTTATTGATTATATGATATGAGACTTGTTGAAAAAAAAAAACAGATAACTTAAGAGGCTTGATGAAGGACAATTTAATAATAGGTTAAGGAGCAATTTGGTCTACGAAAATTTTATTAACATTAAATGAATTTTTAACTCACATAAATTTATTCTAAAATAAAAATAAACCATATAATTTTTTTGTTTAACATATATAATAAACTATAAAACACCTTGATTTTTATTTAAACCATATAATTATATTTTTAATTTAGTAAATTTTGTTTAACATTTATTTTTATTTTTAGTGTATTGCTAATGTCTGTTTAACTGAGAGAATAAATTTTGCTTTTTAGTGTATTGCTAATGTATTTATAGCTGGATTGGCTAATCACACATTACTCAATTATATTTTCTGATCTCGAAGTTAACATTTGTCTGTATTTCATAATACGAGCTGTTTATCTTTGATAAGTAATCTTGTACATTGGCAAGTTTGAATTCACATATTAGTTATGTTTAAATTCTAACTTGATGGTATATCAGCGATTTTCATTTCTGTTTTCCCCTTCTTTCTCAGGTGCTGCAACAGGAACAGGGACAGCCTCTACATCAGTGAGTATCTGTTTTAGCTTCTAACTTATTTTTTGGAAAGTCAGCTAATAATAATAATGGATTAATATGACCTACCATATAGTATAGCCCTGGCCTGCTTTGATAGGGAGAAGCGTTTTTTTTTCTATAAAAGAAGGCAATGAAGCCTAGAATACAAATAGAGAGATTACATCCATGGGGAAATTAATCCCAAACATTCATGTTCAAACCAACTTCTCAAGTTAGTAAGGCACTCATTCAAAATAATAGAATTTGAAATGCCTCTTTTAGCCAAGGCATCCGCAATTCTATTACTCTGCCTAAGAATAGATCTAACGTCAACTTGCAATTAAAAGACAATAATTCTCTAGTTTTCAACAAAAGACTACTACAAGAACTACAAGTATTATACAAAAGGATAACTGGTTGAGCCACTTGACTCTTATGGGGGGGTTCGAACCCCACCCACACACTTTCAATGAGAGAGAAGCGTTTTAGTCCTCTACATATCACGAGATGTTGGTCTTCTCTCATCTGCGACCAGAATTGATCTTCATAGATATCTCCGCCCAAGTATGTGTTGTTGGGCTTCCCTTTCTGAGTTTTTGGGCTTGTGTGCGGGTGGAAGTCTTGTATCTTGGCCCAGATTTTCCCTCTGTTTGGTATTATAAGGGATTTGGAGGTAAGAGGAGGGAAGGACAACTTCCCTTTCCTCTGGTACCAAATAAGCCCTTAATCTCTCTTAATAAAGTCACAAAATAGGGAAATACCTACAACTTGGGAAAGTATGATAATTCTAAGGTAAATAAGACCGTAATTACTGGGATTTTTCCCCCCTTTGGCCAACTGTAATTACTGGGAATTAGACAAGAAAATAGTCATATAAATTAAGCAAATATTGATCTTATCAGCTGTTAAGAAGGCAATGATTTAACCTTCGTTTTCTAGTTTAACTTTTTTGATACAACGGAAAAAAATTTAACCTTGGTTTCTTTGATATTCTTGCTGCCATTAAGATGGTCAAGGACTCAAGTAAATTTATTACAAGGCCATAGTAGTCGTCGGAGAGAATAAAGCTGGTGGCAGAGCAATATATGGACGTTAAAAATTCCATGATCTTATATTTTAATGTTGAAGTCACATACGAGTTGGAAATTGTTGGTTCGTTAAAAACAGAGCTATTCTTGCAACTTATCTCTATAATCTTTCATTATGTAGAGGTGGAAACTTATCCTTCAGCCAATAAAGGCCACCGAAAGCTCAGCAATCTGGGGGAGAGAATTCTTATGTAAAATTATTCATTAAACAATAAAATACTACGAGAAGAAACTATAAATCAAGGCATGCTAATAATTCTGATGCAAAATCACATGTTTAATTCTCAGCTGAGTCTAGGAGAAACTGGCAAAGTTCTTGAGGTTTGCAAAGCATAGCCATATGATCAGAGTCCTGGATTTCCAGGACATGATCAATTCCAGCATTTTCAATCATCCATCTTTGATATGAAGCTGGAATTATTGCATCCTCCTTACAAACAATATAAGCCTTTGGAACCGAACCATACCCTTCTTCTGATAAGCTCTTTGCTTTGTGTAATTCTTCAATGAAAAAACATCCTGGCCTTATCAACGTCTTGGCTAACTCAATATCCTGCATCCAAGACCTCTTGGTTTCATCATTTGAAGATTATTGTATAGAAGACAGAAAGTGAACTCTCTGCATTTAAGACAACTGAACAAGATCAGTACCTCAATGGGACAGAGTTGATAAACTTTAGTGGACAAAAGCTTGGACCCAAAAGTCATTGATACAAATCCAGATGATAAAGTCTCCATGTTCAGCTCTTCATTCAGTTCTGGTCCCTCCTTGGGCTTATCATGCATGTAAATTTAAAAGTTGAGAAACAAGGTTTGCATTTATTTGAAAGTTGAGAAATGTGTGTGGCTCAGAAATCAAAACATATGTACCTGTTGTTCCAAGACATATGAAGGTGGGTGTTGGGTATCAGGAACAAAAGCTGTTAAGAAAACGGAGAGTGCAATCTTATGAGGGAACTTGTCCATGGCAAGAGCTATACTCAACCCTCCAAAACTGTGTCCAACAAGAACAACTTTTTCATTTGGAGGCAATGATTCTAAAAACTCTAAGAGAGGCTCAGAATACTCAGCAAAACTATGAATATCTTGTAATTTCTTGGGGTTGATTCCTGAGGCTGCAAGGTCCAGTACTGTGACCTTGTTGCCACAAGACTCAAGTTGAGGCTTGAGCTTGTACCAGCACCAAGCTCCATGGCAAAGTCCGTGAACCAAAACATAATGCTTTCCTTCCATTGTTGTTTCACTCCTTCACAAGCTATAAATGTTTGGGGATTAGTATTCCTCCTCTTCTTTTTATAAGAATCTAAAATTTAAATTGTCTTAGTCCTTTTTATAAGAGTCAACAAGAGTTGTCTAAATATTTAATAAGTTTTTTTTCTTCTTTGTCTTTCATTAATTATATATATATTTTATTAATTAAAAAGTTGGTTATACTTATATTTACTTTATTTTTCTCTCTTATTTGTCCCCTCATAAATAGAGGCATACCTCAAAAAAAAAAAAGTTCATTTTAGACACATTTATTATTTTTAACTAATTTTAGACACTTTCTTAAATTATGTAATTCTATTATTGGGCTCCTATAAATAGAATTCAAAGGAGTATAATATAGACGATGCATATGTTGGATATTCTTATTATAAGTAAATGATATTTAAATCATGCCGTATATTCAATGTTTTAGGGTCAATATGGTCCCCCACCATTAAGTTGGCTTTCAATATGGTGACAAGCATAAGTTGGCTTTTATACAAATGGGTATTCAATATTTTTGTCAATATAAAGGAAATTGGTATAAGAAGCCGTGGATACACTTCTTGATAATGGAATCCGTGAACAACCAATGAGAGATGTTCATAATACGGTTTACAAGTTGTTGTGAGACTCTTCTTAATTGACAAATTGGTTGATGATTTGGGGTCATTATCGTAGTTTTCTCTCTTTTATTATATTGATGTGGATTTGCCTTGCGAAATCGCAATAAAACAAGCAATTAATTTATTGTGACTAAGCGGTTTTTTTTAGGGTTTTTTTTTTCTTGAAAAAGTCAATTTTATTAATATCAAATCAAGAATTACAAATACCAATAGCCGAAGCTAAGTAAAACACTCAGAAAATACCTACAAGTACAACCTATCACACAACTTACTAAAACAAGCCTATAACAAAACAGATCAAATACTATATCACTGGGCCAGACCCACCCTATCACATTAAGTTGGCTTTCAATATGGTGACAAGCATAAGTTGGCTTTTATACAAATGGGCATTCAATATTTTTGTCAATATAAAGGAAATTGGTATAAGAAGCCGTGGATACACTTCTTGATAATGGAATCCGTGGACAACCAATGAGAGACGTTCATAATACGGTTTACAAGTTGTTGTGAGACTCTTCTTGGCAAATTGATTGATGATTTGGGGTCATTATCGTAGTTCCCTCTCTTTTATTATATTGATGTGGATTTGCCTTGCGAAATCGCAATAAAACAAGCAATTAATTTGTTGTGACTAAGCTGTTTTTTTTTTCTTGAAAAAGTCAATTTTATTAATATCAAATCAAGAATTACAAATACCAATAGCTGAAGCCAAGTAAAACACTCAGAAAATACCTACAAGTACAACCTATCACACAAGTTACCAAAACAAGCCTATAACAAAACAGATCAAATACTATATCACCGGGCTAGGACCGATTCTCAACCCAGACCCACCCTATCACCTGTATCAGTAAAGTCAGCATTGAATTTCCTGTGTTGATTAGAATCCTGAACTAATATATTGCATAAAGAAGATAGAAGAGGATCTAGCCAAACAGACTGATACATCTTCTTTGTGGCATCAACTGCTAGACAATCTGCAGCTTTATTTCCCTGTCTTGCAACTAGGGAGAAGGACACACCATTCAAGGATTCAATCAACCCAAGAATTTCCTGCATTAAATCTTGACATTGCCATTCACATCCAAAGAATAGTCTTTCTTTCCACCAATCTGTACAAACACTCACGATCGGTCTCAACAATCAAATGAGATCCATGGAAACTACCTTTGTTCAATAAAGCCTCCCTCGGCGCCATGCATTCGCCATGAATGGAGAATCAGCCGATACAACCCCACCAAGCCCTCCAACAAATTCTCCCTTGTCATTCCTACTAACCAAACCAATTCCTGCAGCCCCCGAAGACCCCATGAAAGAGCCATCCACATTGATCTTTATTGTTTCAGGAGGGGGCGCCACCCAAGAGACATTTCTTACTGACTGTTCCAGGAATACCTTCCTACCACTCCTATCCCCTCTTGTTTTATTGTTCCAAAATTCCTCAACTTGGGCATTAACCAATCGGACAACATTCATAGCATCAGGATTTTCCCCTTTGAAAACCCAATTACACCTAGTTTTCCAAATCCACCAACACATTGTAACAAATAAGGATTTACCATACTCATCAAGACCCTCCCATCCATTCAACAAATCACTAAACCATTCTTCACACCTCTTCATGGACCATTTACTAAATTTAAGCCCAAGGGGGCAACCAAACTAGCACAACTTAGTCCATGGACACAAAAACAATAAATGTTCAACAGTTTCACATTCAGATAAGCATACAGGGTAGATAGGATTATTAGAACATTTCCGTTTAAATAAGGCGTCGTGAGTTGCAACAAATCCTACAACTAACCTCCACATAAAATGTTGAATTTTAGGTGGAACCATCACTTTCCAAAATGCATTTCCAGAGGGTTTTAGACACAGAAAAAGACGTACCTAGATCTTTGATTTTACTCTCCTCAGTGCTGATTCTAGCAATTGCATACCCAGATTTAACTGAGTAAAGACCATCCTTAGCTGCCATCCAAACTACACGATCAAGACAAATATTAGCAGGAATAGGAAGTTTTAAAATCATGTCTTTTTCCTCACAACTAATTCTTGTTATAATTGAACTAAGATCCCATCTTCCATTGCTTATAAGCTCAGCCACTGTAGCTGTTTCCTCTTCCACCGTCAAATCCTCATTGTGTAATTTATATCCTTCAAGGCCTTGAATCCATTGATCCCTCCATATTCTAATTTTTGTCCCATCTCCCACCTTCCAACACAGTCTATTTAATAACAGGTCTCTTCCTCCAACAAACTGGACCAACCCCATGAAGCATGTCTACCTTTTTTGCATCCAAAAACTCCCTTAGGAAAGTAAATTCCCTTGAGGATTTTACACCACAAATCATTAGGTTGATTGAGCAATCTCCAAGCCGTCTTTGCTAACAAGGCTTTATTGAAGCAGAGCAATTCCTTGAAACCCATCCCACCATCATTCTTCCTCTAAGTCATATGTTTCCAGCTCTTCTAGTGAATAGAACCCTCCTTTCCTTGTTGCCCCCACCAAAATTTAGAAATCAAGCTATCAATTTCCATACAAGTCTTCTTTGGAAACAAAAAACAAGTCATAGGATATGTGGGTATGGCATTTGCAACTGCCTTAATCAAAATTTCACACCCCACAAATGTAAGAATTTTCTTTTTCCACCCTTGAAAAGAGGGGGTTGAATGCAGGTGCTAATAGTAAGATTCTCCCTAGTAGATTATTTAAAAATATTTCTATAAACCCTCTTTTGTCATTATTGTAAGGCACAAATTACAAGTAATTTTTAGTTCTAAATATAAGGCACTAACCTTCGCATTAATTATTTTTTCTCACTTTATCCTTATTATTAATTAAAATTCATCGTTGGAAAAATTAAGTCACGTCATTTAAATAAGGACAAAGTCAGAAAAAATGTATCAAATTAGGATAGATTTAATGATTTAACAAGTCTGCAAAAATTAATACGGAGTAGTTGGTTGCTTGTAATGAGCAACAAAGTTTAATTTGTTGGCAACGTATAAAGAATTTGTGAATACAAATACGTTGGCTAAAAAAATTGCGAATACCAATATTTTAAATTCAATCCCAGTAATTAATTAAAAGGGAAGCCAAATTAAAGAGTACCTGTTAGGTGGGGATTAAATTTGAAACAAAAATGGGGAAATAGTTATGGACATTGAAATTAAAAGCAGGTTGCAATCTATTAACAAGCTGTTGGTTGTGGTGATAAGAGACTTCATTTTCATAAGGAAGACAACACAAGTTTGAATTACGGGAAATACACTTGTTAGGAGAGATGATAATCTTTTATTCTCTAAGGTCCTGTTTGGATGGGTTTTTTTGATTAAAAAAAACACTTTTTTAATGCCAAAAATAATGTTTTTTAATTAATTTATGTGTTTAGATGATATTTTTTTAAAAAAAAAGCAAAAGTAAAAAAAAAAAAAAGCCAAAATGCTTCTTTTTTTTTTTTAAAAGCTCCAATTTAGAGCTTAAAAAAAAAGCACTACAAAAAAAAACAACAATTTTTTTAAAAGCCCATCCAAATGGGCTCTTATCTCGAAGGAGAAACCTTTAATGTAATAATAAAAAAAAAAAAACAGGTTGCACCTGGCAGGGTAAAGTTTCTAAATAAGAATAAGGTAATTGTGAGAATCGGATTATGCTCATATAAGGAAACTTGTTGGCGCCATGAAATGCTCTATGATATTCCCTTCGTTTTTATAAGAGTTTTAAAATTTGAATTATTTAAGAAGAAGAAGAGGGTTATTTAAGAATTTCCTCCTATGAATATGAATGAGGGAAGATGGACCGCCACCGGAAGATAGGTTCCCGGAAGATGGAGTGTCCAAACGGTTCTATGGTGAATCTTCCGTCTCCTTCCTGAGGGAACTTATCCATGGCAAGAGCTATACTCAACCCTCCAAAATTGTGTCCAACAAGAACAACTTTTCACATGGAGGCAATGATTCTAAAAACTCTAAGATATGCTCAGAATACTCAGCAAAACTATGAAGATCTTGTAATTTCTTGGGGTTGATTCCTGAGTCTGCAAAGGTCCAATACTGTGACCTTGTTGCCACAAGACTCAAGTTGAGGCTTGAGCTTGTACCAGCACCAAGCTCCATGGCAAATTCCGTGAACCAAAACATAATGCTTTTCTTCCATTGTTGTTTCACTCCTTCAGAAGCTAGAAATGTTTGGGGATCATATAGATGGCGCTTATCTGTTGAATCTTATTAGAAGTAAATGTCATTAAAATCAGGCGTTCAATGTTTTTGGTCACAAGCATTGAGTCGGCTTTATGACAGAATGTGTTTTTAAGACCTTATATGGTTATAATGTTGTTCTGCCATGCATGAAGGTTATGCTTTAATTTTATGACTATTACAAATATTTATTGTGAGTTAACGGTTTTGTTTGACTACCTTCGATGGTAGGCGAGTGATGATTGTGTATTGTGTGTGAGAAACAGGGCACTCCTTTCGTCTAAAATATAAGACACCTTCTACAATTCCTTGGTCCATAATCTAAAGGGAAAATTAATATCAATGACCTATAGCAGATAATATTTATTGAGAATGACCGTAAAAGTTGTAATTATTTAGAAGAACCAATTAACAAAATAAAAATTTAAAAAATACTAAAGTGTCCCTAATCAAACCTCCTACATTTTCTTTCACATTCTATCTTTAAAACTAATATGAATTTCTAAATTTAATTAAATTAAATTCAATATCTCTCATCATAGATATTTATAGAAAAAATAATACAAACATCTTTCAATTTTGTCAAAATTATAATTTTATTTTTAAAATTAACACAAACTTTGATTGAAAAAATATAAAATTTTAGGAAAAACTCAAAAAAATTTATAATTTATTATAAACATCAAAAAAATGTTATATATATATGTGTGTGTCATGTTCAACACAAGCGTGCCTTCCCGTGTCATGTTCAACACGAGCGTGCCTTCCCATGTCAACAGACATTAACCCATTATTATATTTCAATTTTTGATACAATATAGTAATGTTTTATTTTTGTTATTTGAGCCTACACAACTAGTTCTAATAAGATAAAAATTGCGTTTAATTTTCTATTTTGGTTGATAAAGTTTCTTTGATAGAGCTTTTTCTTTCTTCTTGATTTACATATAAATCAAGGAAAAAAATTAATGATATAAAAGGGTTAAAGGGCCAATATCTTTGGTACCAGTAATAATTAAATTATATAATGATAAGATATGAAATGCATTTAATTTTTTATTTTGGTTGATAAATTTCCTTTGATAGAGCTTTTTTTTTTCCTGATTTCTATAAAATTATGTAAATCATGAAAAAAAAAAACTTAATAATATAAAAGGGTTAAAGGGCCAATATCTACCTTACGAGTAATAATTAAATGATATAATGAAATGATTATGAAGATATTAGTTAAGGTTAAAAAATGATGATTTTGGTGGTAGTAATTTTGGTAGAAAAAAAATTAAATCACTTTCAAGGGCAATTTAGTATTTCTAAATTTATATTTTGGTAATTGGTCCTTCTAAATAATTACAATTTTTACGGTCCTTCCCAATAAATATTATTCTATATAGGTCATTCTATCTAATTCTCCCTAATCTAAATCATTTAGAAAATAATTAATGTTTATTTTTTAGTAATTAATATTTATTTTTCAACTTTTCAACTGTTACAAAATATTACTCCCTCCCTTCTTATATATTAAACAAAAATGGTTAACCAAATCTCTCAGTTCAAAACGTCAGTATAGAAAAATAAATTTGTTAAAATTGTAACTTTATGAGGACATATATAGAATGAGAGAGAAGATAAATAAATTATTAGGGAAAATTACATTCAGGTCCCAAGGAAGTAAAAAAATTACAAAAAAGTCCCTTGAAATCACAAAATTACCCAGAAGTCCCAAGGAAATTTTTGTTGTAAATACATACATTTCCTGTTGTAAATACATACATTTTCTGTTGTAAATGGTTTGAGACTTTTTGATATTATTTGTACAATTTTTAAATGTTGTTGTAAATACATACTTTTTCATTGTAAATGGTCGGGTGTTTAAATGTTGTTGTAAATATATATTTTTCCGTTGTAAATGGTTTGAGACTTTTTATATTATTTGTACGGAATGAAAATTACTTTTCGTGTTGTTGTAAATATATACTTTTCCGTTGTAAATATATAATTTTCCTGTTGCAAATATTTGTATGTATTTACAACACGAAATGTATGTATTTACAACAAAAATTCTCTTGGGACTTTTTTGTAATTTTATGATTTCAATGGACTTTTTTGTAATTTTTTTCCTTCCTTGGGACTTAAATGTAATTTTCCCAAATTATTATAATGAAGAGGATTATAGAAGAGAGAGAATAAGAAAATAAATATGGTAGAAGTAATAAGCCTTTGAGGATTATGAAAATTTATTATATTGACATTAAACATGGTAACTAAATAAAGGCAAAATGAGAAATTAAAGTTAGAAGCTAAAAATAAGAAATTATCTAAATATTTCTTATAAAAGGGAATGGAGTATGTGTGACGGTTGTTTCTCACAAAAAGGAATAGAGGGGGTAAAAGATAATTTAATTATGGTTTAATTTTTCAATCCACATTTTTAATAGGGGTATTTTGTTTTTGCTAAGCATAAGTATCATCATATTTGAAGCAATCCTATTTAAAATACTGTCAGGCACTAAATGTGGGTAACTTTCCAAACAGAGATTCGAACCTTGGTTTATCACTTTGTAAGAAATTATCATCTTCCGCTAGACCCAACCCCCGTTGGTGATTGGAGTGAATATTATTCCTAATAAAATCAAGATGAATCTTTGTTGATAACAAATGATTCTTTACAAGATATCAATCAACCCATTTGGATTTAACAATGATCATCCATCACTTGAGGGTGATTACTGATTAATAACTAACTCTAACTTTAGGGATTTATGAGAGACTTCCCTCTTTAGTGAGAGACTCATATTAACCTTTCTCTTAACATGATATGGATCTCACTATCCTTCACACCTTATTACATACAAAAATTAGACCTCTATTTATAGAGTCTTACAATGATTAAATACCTCATTGAGATTTTAACTAACTAATGAGGATCTGATCAACTAACTAATGATTTCATATATCTCCAACAATTATTCATAAAGAGGTAGGTGATCTAGAAGGTGGGAAGAAATATATGCCAAACAATCCCCAGGATTCATGTTATGGAGCCATCAATTTATGGTTTTCTTTCTTACCTTCTTAATATATATTAGTAATCAAATTTGGAACGTCTAGCCCATCTACCAACCTTGAAAGTTGAATATCAAGAGATGAGGACCACAATACCGGTAACTCCTCGTTTTCTAAAAGTTAGTATATATCATCAATATATATATTATGGAAAAGCACATTGGCCAAAGAAATTTTAAAAAGAAAAGAAAAAGGAAAAGCACACTTTTATTTACTGATTTTTTTTTAATATTTTATTTTGGCAAGTTAGAGTTTCTAAATAAGTTAGAACGAGGTGCTTATGGACTCGTCTTCCTCATGTAAGGAAAGTTGGCGGTGGTGAAACTAATTAATTACACGTTTTGGACAAATTTAAATATGGACATGAAAAAGCTTGGAGAATTTGTCTATAGTCTATATTCAACATGCAAACAATATCGATGCATATAACATATACAGTGAAACCCAATTCTTTACATTTACTGAATTTTTAGGTAGAGTTACTATCACTACTATAAAATATACATTTTGCTTCTCTATTTTAAAACGACAAGTAAAAAATAAAGATGATGGTAAGGCGGTAACATTTTTATAATTATTTGTTGGAATTTTGATATATTAGGCGTCTCTTTTTAAATTGAGATGCAAAAAGTGAACTTTAGACGTCTTAATTTAATTTTAGGACACTTATAATTGCATTTAGGCGTCCCAATTTTGAGGGAGACGCCAAAATAAGGGGATTTCGACAATTTTTTGGCGTCCCAAATTTAAAATGGAGATGTCTATAGTGTGATTTTAGGCATCCTAAATTTAAATGGGGACGCTATAGTGGGACTTTAGGCATCTGACGCCTACGGGAAGCACATAAAGTGCTTCTTAGTTATGTATTTCTTACATGCTTGTCCCTCTAATTAGGGGGATGAGACATTTTTTTTAAAAAAAATTTAGATTAAATTATATGTTGTTTTCTGATTTTTTTTTTTTTTTTTTTTTTGCACTCAGTATCTCAAATTAATTAGTTTTTAATCCTGCATTCAGAAATATTTGTCCTGTATCCTGAAAACTAATTAATTTGAGATACCAGTGCAAAAAAATATTCAAAAAACATCAATATAAATAAATTAATTAATTAAAAAAATGTTTCATATCTCTAATTAGAGGGACAAGTATATAACAAATACATAAGTAAGGACAAACACCTAATATGAAGCCACGCCGCTTGACGTCTCAAATTAGGTTTTGGGACGCCAAAAGTGTCCTTATATCACAGCATTTTCAGTCGAGCATGCGCGTCTCGCCTGACATTTCTCCCTCCCTCTCCCACCACCGTTGCACCTCCATCCTCCTTCCAGAAATCCACCGTCACTGCTCGTTGCTCCCTCCCTGTTCCCGCCGTCCCTCCTCTCTCAGTCTGTTGGTCCTTGGAAATTGCTCCGTCTCCCACCGTCGAACCTCCGTCCTCCTTCCGTCTCCCACCGTCACTGTTTGTCCCTCCCCATCCTACGTCTTCCCTCCTCTCTCATTCCGTTGGACCTCCGTACGCCCTCCCTCTCCCACCGTCGCTGCTCGTCGAACCCAGTGAGCTATGCTTCCTTAGTTTTTCATCTCCTTGTTACTTGATTAAATGAACTGACTTTAAACATAAAAGGGAATTTGTGTGGAACCTTTGAGGATTTTGTTACGAACCTGCTGGAACAACTCAAATACGAAATCCGGGTTAAACAATAAACGCACCCCAGCAAGGTCGAACAATAAATGCACCCCAGCAGCCCAGAGAACTAGACTACGGGGCTAGGGGCAACTGTTACAGACCTGTATAAGGCCCATATTCCATATATAGCCCAACAAGGGGCAATCCACATGGCATAGATACGACGTCACATCACTTGGGCTTGGAGGCACAGAGGCCCACAAATCCAAACCCTAACCCTAAGGTACACTCTATAAATAGGAGTTAAACCCTAAAGGTACAAACATTCTACTCTCTCTGGCTATTTGCAATTCAGCCGTCACAGAGCACACACACCACCCCCTATGGCTAAACGCCTCCAGTATCTTCGAACTACGTGGACTTTGATCCCTCTACCGGGTACGTAGGCCCTAGGCATTATTCCTAGGTCAAGTCTGAAACACTCAATATCAATATACTAGTCCATTAGGGCTAGACATCTGTGTTCTACACCAGAACATTGACGCCGACCGTGGGGAACCATAAATTTTGATTCCCGTGACCATAGATGGTTGTCACCAGAAGCTACAGTTAGATACCCTTACACAGGCAGTTGCCTAAAAATTCACCGAGTGCTCAATGTCCATAGAAAGGTCAATATTAAGGGTTCTGCAGGCTTGAAGTGTCTAAACCTTCTGGTGCAATGCCTCCACTTCCAAACACCTGGATGCCAAGTCTTGTTAAGACGAATTTTATTGCTATGTGTGTCAAGCACCCTGAATATGGATATAGACAAGGAACGCATGAATTACTCGCTCTACTGTCGTTTACTCTCCAAATTGATGTGGGGCGTCTATCAGAAGTTTGAAAGTTATATGAATATCACTTCACAGATACATTTAATGGCCTTTTATGTCAAGATAATGATCTTCATTATAGCTTCGATTTTAGAAAATCTCCAGATTCTCTTTTTGAAGGATGAAATTGGCTCCTCTGGGGTGCAATGAAAGTCAAGAATATTGATGAGTTTGATCCTGAGACACAGACCATTGTGTTGCTAAGTGATGTTTATGGGGCTAAAGGTGAATGGGGCACTGTACTGTCTGAAAAATTTATGAAACATGATGCTTATTGCATGTTTGATGCTTTAATGAATGGGACCAATGGTTCGGTTGCAATGGCTGAGTTCTTCATCTCTACTGCTCGCCATTGTCGTCATACTTTCTAAACCAATGCTGCATGGCTTCTCTTGGATGTCTTGCCGCTGAGTTATAGATGCATCTTTTCCCTTGCTGCTCGGTAGATTCTTCGGCATATTCATGGATGGGATTCACGACTTGTAGTGGAAAGAACATACCGGGCAACACAACTAGTTTTCTTTTGGGTTCAACAATACCACTGTTCTCTTCCTGCCACATGTGAGTCAATGAGGTCAATCACATGCTCCAAATCCTTGGCATGAAAAAGCACACGGCAGACCGGTCATAGCAGCTGAATTTGAAGATCTTCTAGGACCAGAGGGTACAAACACATTGCACAGTTTTCTAGCGATGCTAATCAACGACCAACGTGCAACTTTACCACTACAATATTTAATTTCTGATGGTGTCCACTCCTTTAGCTTCTTTTGAAAAATAATACAGATGTTAGTAATGCGTCAGAGTCAAATAAGGCCAAGGGGGAGGAAACTGTTACTCCCTATTCAAATGCTAGAATTTTCAGCATTCTTATGGGAAGCTCTTAGAAAGGGAATCTGATGTGTTAGTATTCATGGAGGAGCACATACAGTTGCGTTATCATCTCTAAAAAATAAGCTACCGGTTCAGAATACATCTTCTTCTACAATTATTGGTTGTCACAATTAGCCAATTTGTGACTCTGCTATTGATCACAATTTATGGTGGAATAATTTCTTTAACAAATGTTGAGCTTGATGAGGCGAAAAAAGTATTTGAACTCGTAGTTGCTCTGTCATGTACCAGATGAATATACTTATTCAACAGCTATGCATGGATATGTGAAGCATCAAGACTTTGATAGTGCACTCAAGATCTTTGGCATGATGCTGAAGCAGAAATATGGTTTTAGTGAAGAAAAATAGTCTAATAATAAGGGAAAGTCCTTGATTTTGCATTTCTATGCGAGGATGATTTCCGGTGGGTGGAACCGAATCGCTGCAGCCTATAATTCTATAATTATTTGTCTTTGTAAGCAAGGAATGGTGGATACTGCTCTACCATTGCTAAACAAGATACTGACTACGGACTCTGTTATTTTTGCTGCTTTATTACACGGCTTACGTATCCAAGGTAGGTAAAAAGAATGGAGGAGTATTATATCATGTGATCTAGAAAAGATTGATCTCCAAACAGCTGTTGAATATTCTCTGGCATTAGACAAATCTCTATGCCAAAGGGTTTCAGAGGCTTCAAATATCTAGCAGGCCCTTCAATTTTTACATCAAGCGAGGAGCGGGAGTTCATCAATTCAGATAATTACTCGCCTCCCTCTTCTTCTGGATATCATGGGCATAGTGGTTATGTGTCCTCAACTTATCAAGCTCTAGCATCCATGAACTCCCAAGTTCAATTTTCAATCTACAGGAGCTGAAAGAATTTTATCTAAAAGATTGTTTTCGTAAACTCCAACATGCATGATACTGATACTGATACAGATTGGAGATTGACGGTATTTTCTATTATTTCTTGAATGGGAAGCAGCAGCATCTACGACTTTGCAAACGCTGCCTACATCTATTCAGGGAGACTTGATAGATAAGGATTAAAGTGTAAAAAAAGTTCTTTCTTGATAAAAAGCTGAAACCAGCTGGAGTTTCTTCACACAGGTTTGCAGAAGGTCAAAACTTGGATGGGGATGCAGAAGTAGATGAAACTATTCTGGGTGCTGGAGTTAAAGATGTGCATTCCACAATAGACCTGCAAGAGAATGTGAAGAGCTACTGGAGTAAGTTGGTGCAAGGCTCCATACCGAATCAAAATGGAGTAAAAGAGGGACTTCATATCTCTTTAAACAATTATTTGGCAGCTCAGGCTCACAACAAAAAATGCATCAGTCAAATAGATAATCAACTATCTTTATCATTGTCTTTGCAAGAGGGCACGTCAAAAGTATATAATCTTTCCATTGCTTAACTAGGAGCCCATCCTATCGCTGAAGCAATCTTGAAATTCTCAAATCTATTGGTCGTATATAGCAGAGTTTCGATGCTGGCACAGAGAATTGAGGAATGTTGATTTTCCTACCGAAATAAGCTGTCAATTCCAGCTACAGCCAAGTGTCACAGCAATTCTCAATTATTCTTGCCCCTTCAAGGATCCTGACGAAATTGACGACCCCAAAGACTTCAATTTTGGGATATAGCAGAATGTAACAGAATTCACCTCAGGAAGCAGAATTCATATTCACCTCAGAATGTAGCAATCCGTCTAGCTGAAGCATTCAATAATGAAGGATTGAACGATGATACAAAGTCTTTGTCAAAGTCACTTATAGGTGGCAGTATGAAAGTCACTTATAGGTGGCAGTATGAATGTCAGCAAAATAAGAACCTTAAGCTTCTGGTTGCCTGAGCATGTGCTTTAAAGGCAACGTTGTTTCATTGATGCCAAAGTTGCGAACTAGGTTGATCATGTCTGAGAAGCCAT
Source organism: Acacia pycnantha (assembly GCA_025563575.1). Taxonomy (NCBI): domain Eukaryota; kingdom Viridiplantae; phylum Streptophyta; class Magnoliopsida; order Fabales; family Fabaceae; genus Acacia; species Acacia pycnantha. The sequence continues at coordinate 1,271,263 of JAMWYP010000038.1, forward strand.
CTAATAATATCTCAATTGTTTTTTTCCTGATGATGGTGCTTGGAAGCGATTTCATGAGCAACTACAAACATTTCCTTCTCACAGCAATTTGGAGGTCAGGAGAAAATGAGGAATCCACCTCCAAAATTAGAAGAAGGCGGACCCCGGTTAAACTTTAATTAGGTTAAAATCCGGACTTCGTGTAAAGTTTTGCAGGAAGTGAAAAGAAGGCGGACCTTGGTTACACTTAATACAATTAAAATCCGAGCTCTGTGTAAAGTTTTGCTGGAAACGAAAAGAAGGCAGACTTAACTGTTCTTTTGAAGGCAGACTTAACTTATTGCTCTCACTGGTTATGCGGTGGAACCCAGGTAAACTAAATGGACAGTTAAAATCCGAGTTCCGTGCGGAGTTCGTTCCTATGAAAGGGAATGAAGGCGGAACCCGGTAAAACTGAATGAACAGTTAAAATCCGAGTTCCATGTAGAGTTCGCCCTTACGAAAGGGACGAAGGCGAAACCCGGTTAAACTGATCACAATTAAAATCCGAGTTCCGCGTAAAAGGAATTCAGGGTTACAACACCCATACTGGATAAACGAATTCAGGGTTACGACACCCACAATTGGACAAACGAATTCCGGGTTACGATACCCATATTGGACTAATGAATCTAGGGTTACGACACCAATAATGAATCTCGAGTTACGACACCAATAATGAATCTCGGGTTACAACACCCAGAACGGATTAGACCAGGTTACACCGAATTTGGTTAAAATCCGAGCTTCGTGCATATTTTTGAAGGCGGACCCGGTTACACCGAATTTGGTTAAAATCCGGGCTCCGTGCATATTTTTGAAGGCGGACTCGGTTACACCGAATCTGATTAAAATTCAGGCTCCGTGTAGAGTTCTGAAGGCGGACCCGGTTACACCAATCTGGTTAAAATCCAGGCTCTGTGAAGAGTTCTGAAGGCGGACTCGGTTACACCGAATCTGGTTAAAATCTGGGCTCCGCGTAAAATACAGTTTAATCGGGCTAGTTTCCACGATCAGTTTGGAACCTGGTAAAACTGAAAATTATACAGTTAAATCCGCGCTCCTTAATCGGACCCCGGAGAAACTGAAAATTATATAGTTAAATCCATGTTCCACTTTGTGTTTGGAACCCGGATAAATTGAATAAAGGAAGCCAGGGTAGTTAAACCTAGCATCTGACAAAGCGAAGCCGTCACCGTACGCTTTCGCAACTCGATCGCTTCCAAAACTTAACCCGGCTTTTCAGTCAAGCGAAGTTGAAGACGCTCTCATCAAGAGCCGAGAGCCGGACACAGACTTACGGGGACAGGATTGATTTATTCATTCCACCCTTCATTGAAGAGACGCATCAACACGCACAGGATCTCTTTTTTATTCATTCATCTACGCGCGGGCCAACCTCCATAATCCATCAATATCTCAAATTATATATACATCCAGCGGATGCACAGTGCAGAGAGAATTGATTTAATCAATTCTACTTTTCATTCTTTCCCGGACGGATTTGGACCAAGGATCGTGATGGTAGCTTAAGCTAGTTTGGGAGACAATTTGGGAGAAGCATGGAGGAAGTTAGAGCCTAGGACTTACAATTGAAGACCACAAGGGAGTGTTATTTTTTAATCTTTTTAATTCGAGATTTGAGATAGTTTAGTTTTAAACGGTTTCAAATTGTATTACTTGAGAACAATCTAGTTTTAGATTGTAAACTTAATTTTTATTGGATTAGATTGATAATTTAAAGTTTTTATGCTTATTACTGGATTCTTGTTTGTAACCTCTATATTGTCAATTAAATTAATAATTGAGTTTTCGTTATTAACTTAATTGTCAATTAGGTTTATCGATTTAATTGTTTAATTAAATTGATAAATTGTCTAGTGGTTTAATTAGATAATTGTAAACAAGATTCCAAATTTATTTAGAAATTAACTGTGATTGGTTTTAATGAGTTTAATTAGCCACCACTTATTTCACTATGAGTTTTCTAGTGGAATAAGTGTTATTGAACTTGAGGGTTTCCCATGTTTCAATTAGGTAATTAAATTCATTAATTCCAATATTTCATTAATCCCCCTGTGGTCTAATTAATTAATTTGGGCTAAGAAAGTCAACTCTATGTGAATCCTAAGTTGTCCCCTTTATCACTCATAACTGAACTAGATATTTGTTATTTGTTTTGTTTTTAATCAATCTTTTTCTTAGGATTTTAATTATTCTCTCAAACAAAAACCCCCCAAAAATTGCATTCAAATTCATATAGGAAGTAAACCTAAAGAAAAACCCACAACGTGGGAGAAACTTTCGCAACTTGGTCGCTTCCAAGAACTAGCCCGGTTTCTCAATTACACCAAGCCGCTTTTATAAGCCTTCGCAATTTTGATGCATCAAAACTCGCTCTTAGATAAGAAGGTGAATGGTCATCCAGACCCTAATCAGGTCAAAATGTTTGAATCTCGTGTTTCCACACCGAGTTAGAACATGTGACAATTTGCCCTTATCCTGGATTCAATCCCGGACAACGGATCTGGAACACAGTGTAGAGGATTAACTGAAAACCTCCACTCATTTACCCGGACTCTAAACCCGGAAGAACATTTTAGCAGGTTCTACATAACGCATTTTTGACCTTGGCCCGGTCAGTCAATAGAACTCCGAACATATGTTTGAATTCATATAATCAACTTATTGTTGAAATGAAGACTAAACTCGGACATGAGATCCGGGTTAAAAGTCAATACACCCTGGCAGCCCAGAGCCCCTGATTGCCAGGCTAGGGGCAACAAGTGTGGCACTGTAAAGCTGTCAACAACATAAGCAAATGCAGTCTGTTCCTCTTCAGGATAATTCGGGTTGGGAGAACCCGGTGCTACAACAAACAAACCCGGAAGCCCGGTCCTTTCCTCTTCAAGATAATTCTGATTTGGGGAATTCGGTGTTGTAGCAAAAAAAACCCGGAAACCTGGAGGATTGATGAAGAAGAGATCCCGACATTCGTGAAAAGAAACAAACGAAGTTTCAAAGCAAATTAACCTGGCCACATGTCTGAGGGAAATTCAATCAAAATACAAGTAACTCCAGGGTTCTTTGAAACTCGGATAGGAACTTTATCAAAATCAAACAAGTGGTAGCACCTCGGATATGATATCCAGGTTCAATAACATATTCAAATGCTATCCTGGTTGCTTGAACGTCGCTAGTGAAAAAGCATGTTCACCATCAACTGAGATCGAGGCAAGCGAAAACGAAGAACGAGGGAAAGACAAATAGATCCCGCCTTGGGAAAAACCTATTGCCTAAATAGGAAAATTGGTAGTAGAATACGGACGAATCCGAATTCGTCAAGACTTGGACAAGAGCAAATCGAGTTGGAACAACTCGAATATGAAATCCGGGTTAAACAATAAATGCACCCCAGCAAGGTCGAACAATAAATGCACCCCGGCAGCCCAGAGACCTGGACTACCGGGCTGGGGGCAACTATTACGGACCTGTATAAGGCCCATATTCCATATATGGCCCAACAAGGGGCAATCCACGTGGCACAGATACGACGTCACATCACTTGGGCTTGGAGGCACAGATGTCCACAAATCCAAACCCTAACCCTAAGGTACACTCTATAAATAGGAGTTAAATCCTAAAGGTACAGACATTCTACTCTCTCTGGCTATTTACAATTCAGCCGTCACAGAGCACACACACTACCCCTATGGCTAAACGCCTCCATTATCTTCGAACTACGTGGACTTTGATCCCTCTACCGAGTACGTAGGCCCAAGGCATTGTTCCTAGGTCAAGTCCGAAACACTCAATATCAACATACTAGTCCATTAGGGCTAGACATCTGTGTTCTACACCAGAACAAATTTCATTCTGGATTTTATTTTTCTCATAGGGAACCCAACATTGCAACTGCGTTTGGTCGGCGTAGTCGGAGAAGGGTCATTGCTGAGCAGAGGACAGCTAGTTATATATAGTTATCTTGCCTTCTAGATTGATATAATTATACCGTTGTGGTTCTGCATTAATCATCATATTGGTTTTGGAGTTTGACTTTTTGGATTTTACTATTTTAGCCTTTAATTTACCTTGGATGGCGTAATGGGAATTTTCCGTTCTGGAATAACTTTTTCTATCTTGTCCTCTGTCTGTTCTTTTATGAAGTTTTAGGATATCAATAAGCTATAGTGTTCAATACTATAATACATAGATCACAGAGTATTGTTTGTGAGAAAATCTATACATGTAGGGGGCAATTGTGAAATATGCTACGAGATTATATTGTACTCAAAATGTAGTATCTTACTATTCTTCTTTATCTATTGGAATAAGTGATTCTTGGAATTATCTGAAGTGGTTGTTTCTATTTGTCATATCTCTTACATAAAAACGTAGATATGCTTGGTCTGGTCTAAAAGATTGAGAGTTTCTATTAGAATTAACATAGAGGATGTGAGGGAGGTGAAGAATGATATCAGGATTTAGGAGAAAATGATGATAAATGTCAGATGGTTATATATGATAAAGGCTAGGAGTTGATGTCACTAATGCTATTCTAGAGGGTAAGGTCTATTTCTCTTTGGAAGCTCACATGAGTTCAGAAGATGGAGATTTGGTAACTCCATTCTTGGTTGACTATTTTGATTTTTGATGTTGATACTTGTGTGTTGACTTTGATGTTTACAATCTAGCACAAGATAACACCAAGTCAATATCTGCACTTATAACAATGGTTGGAGAAGTAGTCCTTGTTGAAATAGCAATATTGAAAATAAAAATGAAATTGGGCCCAATGTTATTAGGAGCAGAGTAATGCTTTGTAGTCATGCTGTGATGAGCAAATCTCTTTGGAAATAATTATTGCTATATTTGACTCTATACTGCTGTTTTAGATTGATTTGGTTTTGATCTACTATGCTTAATCGGCTGATTTGCTGAAGCCTTGGGGTGATATAGGATGCATCTGTACTCTGTAGCATGCCAAGTTGCCAACTGTCGCGTCTTGCATGAATGGCCATTTTGTTTTGAACAAGGCATATCTATTTAAAGCATTGGAGGACTTGACATTAAATCTTAACCACATAAAGTGCACCTATTTCCATGGTCAAACCCTGTTCTGATAAGAGTGTCAACTTTTTGTCATATTATATGCCATACTCTTATTTTGCTAATATATATATGCACACTGTTAATTTTAATTAAAATTGAAAAGTGTGATTTAATTTTCTTTTAAATTTTTCTTCCTTTTCATATGTTTGTTGGAATAATTCTAATGTTATCTTTGTTGTTGATGTCTAAGTGCCCGTTTGGATTGACTTAAAAAAAAAGTGCTTTTTTTTTTGCCCCATGTAGTGCTTTTTTTTTAAGCTCAAAATTAGAGCTTTTGAAAAAAGCAGCATTTTAGCTTTTTTTTGTGACTTTTACTTTTTAAAAAAATATCATCTAAACACATAAATTAATTTTTTTTTTGAATTAAAAAAGTGCTTTTTTTATGAAAAAAGCCCATCCAAAAGGGCCCTGAGTTGTGTAGAGAAAATAAATTTCAAGCATTGAAATTTAAAAGTTGAGGTAATTATAGTTAAATATTCTTGTTTTTTTAATTGATATGCATTGAATTAGTTAAACTTTGTAGTATGAATGTTGATACTCAGAAGTCCATAATTTATATTGACTTAGACAACTTAGCCTAGGAAGGTGTCCCCTGTAAAGGTACGTAGAATGTGCAAAAATAAGAACGTTAAAGGCCCTTTTTGTGGTAGTGAACTTAACTATATTTTATATTATGTATTTATAAAATTGCTTGATTTAATGGTTGATATTGTTCTAAATTTCCTTAGTAAGTTTTGTTTGAATTAAGTTGAAATTGTTTGTTATTGAAATTTTGGAATGTCTTACTTTTAAAGGGGAAATAATGCTGCCGATTTTTTAAAAAAAAAAAATTGAAAAAAAAAACATGTCGTTCGTTGAAATTGTTCTAAACTTAAGTATTGTGTAATTACGTGATTGTGATACTCGTCTTCCTTAAGATAGGAGAGTCGGTGGCAAGACGAATGCTCTATGATATGTAACATTATTTTAGTGGTTAAGTGATTTTTTTTGTATTAAATATAATCATTATTTTAATAATATTTATCTTCTATATTTTAAAAGGCAAAAACAATGAGAAGATCTTTTTTTAAAAAAAGAATATTTTATTTTGTGTGGTAATATTTATATATTTCTTAATATATATACAAAGTATATTATTTTAATAATATATATCATTTATTTTTAAATTTGTAATCACATAAACATTGAGAAGCTTTTTAATTTCAATTATTATATATTTTGTATGCTTAATGAAGCACTTGAGCCTACCTTGGTTTTGATGACTTTTTTTTTTTTTTTAAGGAACAAACAAGGTTGTCAAACTCATGAGTATAAGCAAACTCATAATAATGACAACTTGTATCATGAACTTGAATTATAAACTCGTAAGATTTTACTTTTATCGTTAAATATGTATTAATAGTATATAATCAAATAATTAAAATATTAAAAAGGAAAACAATTTGATATAAATATATTTTAAATCCAAATAATTAAAATTAAATCTACCAACATTACTTTATCTTAGTTAACAATCACATGCGAACGATGTGTATGTTCGTTCATAAAGAGCCTCACATGGTCACAGTGAGTCGAATCACGTTAACTTCTGGGGGATACGTTCTTTGGCTGCTTCTGTTTTGTTCTTTTGTTACTTGCAGATACACTTTTGTTGTTTTCGTAGACAGTTAAGTACTTCTCTATACAGGAAATCAACTGGTGGCAGTTGAAACTTAATTATCTAATTACCATAATAATCTACACACTACACAAACTGGAAATCAATTATATTTATGATTCTTCTAATTAATACTATCTCTCTGTGGGATTATCCATTAAGGTATCCAAGTGAATCTCATTTCGTCTTCTTCTGTTTGTTCTTTTGTTATATGCATGTGCCACTGTTGGTTTCTATTTGGGCACGATAAGAGTAACTTTTGATGACAGGTTGAGATATAATTGGCAAAGACCAATGTGCCTTTTTACACAACATCTGATTGTAATATATGTTTTTTTTAAAAATGAAACTTTTGATTGAATTTGCAATTGACCAATGTTCGAGTTTTCATTTTTAGTATTGTGATCTTGTTACTGTTTCGTCAGATTTAAGTAGGTTTTCCAAGTTGACTTTCGTTGGAAAAGATGTTCAAATTGGAAACGGATGATTGGGGATGTAGGAGCAAGATGGTCACAAACTAATTTTTTATCATTATGAGGAGATCTTAATGTTAAGATTTTGACGGTCCAAATTTAAAATTTAAAATTTTTAAATGATAATTTATTTTTATGAGAAGAGGTAGTTATAAGATTATTTTTATTTTTGATGATGCATATAATAAAATAAAAATCTATTTAAAATGTAAAAATTAAATTTCCTGTCATCATGTAGCACATAAATAATATTGTTTTTCTTTAATTTTGATTTTTTTTAAATAACTAAGGGATATAGAGGTAATTTGGCTCAAATTTTAAATTCCTAATGGTATAACTTAACTTAATTAATAATTTATTAAGTTTAGTAACTTAAATCATAATTTACATAATTTAATCGTCTTTAAATGAGATTTTTTTATAAAATAAACTTTATAAGATAATCCCAGCTTTTTCTCTTTTCACGTGGTTGCTGATTTCCACAAGTAAAGGGATTGAGTTGTTTTGTATTTTTTAATTTTTATTTCTGGTGATTTATTTTTATTATAATATTTAAATATATTGTAGGCAATAGCTATTTTTTTTGGGAGTAGTTGCGTCTATTTAGTTTATTTTACCGAGTCTTTGTATTATAATGGTCCTAGATCCTAGATATTAGCTTCACAGGCTACGTGCTAACAGAATGCTATCACAATGTAAAGCCTATATATTTTATTCCTGGTTTATGAATAAAGCAGTTCGAGCAATTTCTTCACATCGCCTACTCCTCATTCTTGTCTTCAATTAGTATCAGAATTCTTTTCTATTTCACCTACCCTAATCCATTTTTTCCCTTGATATAAACAACGTAATGTCACCTCCCCAGCCGCAGCCATCCTCTCAGCCACAACAATCGCAAGCGCCGCAGCAATCATATTTTCAAACGCAACAATGGCAGCAGCCATATTTTCAACCACAACAATGGCAGCAGCAGTCATTCTTTCAACCACAACAATGGTGGCCGCAACAATCATATTTTCAACCGCGACAATGGTGGCCGCAACAATCATATTTTCAACCGCAACAATGGTGGCCGAAACAATCATATTTTCAACCACAACAATGGCAAGAGCCATATTTTCAACCACAACAATGGCAGCAGCAACAGCAGTCATTCTTTCAACCACAACAATGGGAAGAGCCATATTTTCAACCACAACAATGGCAGCAGCAGCAATCATTCTTTCAACCACAACAATGGCAGGAGCCATATTTTCAACCTCAACAATGGCAGGAGCCTCCGGAGTCATTTTTTGAACCACAACAACCTCCGATGACACAGGAGCCACCACAACAATTGCAGCCGCAGCCATTTTTTCAACCACACAATCACAAGCATCCGATGCCACAGGAGCCACCACAACAATTGCAGCAGCAGCCATTTTTTCAACCACAACTACCCAATCACAAGCAGCTTCTGTTCATTTTTTTCCTTGTCTTTTTGTTACAGATGTTTCTGTTTTTCAATCTTTTTATAATTTCTTGCCTGTGTACTATCAAATGATATTTGCATAGCTGCTTGTGATTGGGACTAGATGGAACTCATTTGAAACTTAATAAATGCATTGAATTTGAATACCTGTATTTGTTGTTTGTTTCTTGATTATTTTGAATACTACCTCTTATTTATTTACTTGTATATATTATGATAATTGAATATCAAAAGTTAAATTTAAATTTTTAAAAAATTTAATTATTATTAAAAAAAATTAAGTTGAAGAAGGTGGAAAGTTAAATTTAAATTATTATTAAAAAAAAGTTAAATTTCCCGCCTGCAAACGAAAATACTAGGTTATTTCTGTCGTTCCATATGCCGCATGGAAACTGCCATTTCTGTCATTTAAATGGCTGTGCCTGCACATGGAAATATGCCGCATCACCTCAACGATCAAGAAGAAACGGTATCTAGAGCTTTGCCCGGACTAATATGGATCCAAGCCAATGTCGC